>CM076241.1:40299834-41593639 GCA_038380155.1 Pseudococcus jackbeardsleyi
AAATCTAAAAAGTTTAGAAAGTCATAAAAATAATTTTCCATAATTGATTCTTATGGAATTTTTATAAAAATGATCAACTACGTAGAGATGGCTAATCAAATTTTTGACATTCCAAGAAAAACAATTTTTTTTTAAATTACCAATTTTAAAAGTGTTATTACTTTTTAATTTTAAGATTTGTGAAATAAAAATTTATTACTTTTGAATATTTTTTCAATTTCGGTTTTATTTTTTAATTTGCTGGATTAATTGAAAAATTTTAATTGTCAATTTTTGATAAAACTGCCATTTCTTAAAATAAACGTTTATTTTCGTTTAAAAGTTTGTAGTTAATTTAATTAATTATTGAAAATTTGTCTTTTTAAAATAATTTCTAAATTTTAAAAATTTATCAGTCATGCAAAAATAAATTCATCTGTTAGGTATTGAAATATCCCTCACGTGTTATAAAGAAACCTGAAAATTTAATCTAATATTTGAAGTAGGTAATTAATTACATTTTGATAAAGTTTCAATGAATCAGCAACTTTTGGACCAACCAAAACATTCAGAGCTAATTTTAAATCTTCTGCGTAACGACATATAGGCCCAATCACATTGAGAGTTTTGAAATTTTCATCCGGACTGTTAGGAAAATGTCCTTCATTCGAAACAATACCTTGAAATCATCGTTATTACATCGTGTGATTATTCTGTTATAGGAAAAATATGAAAATAAACCATGAAAAGTTACCAGACGTAGGTCTATGTCCGAAGAGACAGCAATATAAACTGGGATTTCGGATAGATCCAGCAAAATCAGATCCCAAGCCCAAGACCGAAGCCGCCGATGAAATCAATGCGCTCTAAATCAAAAATCATCACGAATCCATTACTCAAAAAAGAATTCACTTCTTTCGTCGAGACAATCAAAAAATTACTCACTTCTCCTCCAGAAGATCCACCAGAGGTACGATTTGGATCGTACGGATTATTTGTATATCCAATTATATAACTTTGAGTCTCGCCAGAGCAACAAAGTTCGGGTACATTTGAGACAAGAATCGGAATAGCTCCTGCATTCCTCAAGTTGGCAACCGCTTCACCATCCTCTGTAGCCTTGATCCCTTTTCTCAGCTTGGATCCGGCGGTATAACTGCAACCTGTAACCGATTTAATTGTTTAATATTCGAGTGAATAGGTACCTACATTACATACCTACTTAAAAATATTTGTTGAAAAAAAAAATTGTCAACTCACCTTTAACCATTAAACATTCTTTTAGAGTGATCGGTACTCCCAGCAAAGGTTTCGATTCGGCAAGCTTTGCTGGATTCTCGTGACTTTGGATGAAAAGGTCGACATTTCTAGCTTCTTCTAGAGCTGCCTCGTATCGATCTTCGATTATTGCGTTCAGCTGTCCATTTACCTGTTGACAGCGTTCGATGAAAGCCTTCACTACTTCTGAGCTGGTTAACTGTTTGGTTCTAATTTTTTCAGCTAATTTGGTCGCACTCGAGTTGATGATTTCTGGATGGGTCGGCGCCGGTAAAGGTTTCCGAGGAAGCTTCGCGAAATAACTGTAGATAGGTGATAAGATCTTCCCAAATAATACATTTAGGAAATTTAAAAATCGTACAGAGAATATCATTTCTTCTCTCAAATATCTGATGACCTGAGGTAACGGAAAAACACACCGAATTTACCTGATAAGATTTAATTTGCAAAGAATTTGAATTTTGACTCAATAGCCGAAATTTATTTATTATTAAACACCATTGTCCATTACCTACACCAACGGTACACGCCCTACCATTATCATTCATACGTCTCGTTGTATGGTTAGATAGATACGACTAAACACTGAAAATATATCAAGACGAGTATTGTGAAAGCAATGAAAGCGTTTCAACCTTGACGAAAACTTTCAATTTTAACCGCAGTGTTCGTTAAGTGTCGTCCAGTTTCAGCATTTTTTATTTTTTGCAAAATTGTAATAAAATTCAATGTTTTAAAAAAAATTTCATAAAAATTTTTATTTCTATGCATAACTAAAGTTTACCATAAGAACCTTTTTTTGATAATTCCATCACAATGAGGTAAAATATCGATTTACACCACGAAATTTGTTTAGAATTTGACCACTATAAAATTTTTACCGTTTTACATCAATTTTTATAAACTCGGGTCATAAAATTGAGATTTTACCAAAAAAAAAAAAAACTTGATAAAAATTCCATCACAAAATTCGTTACTTACGAAAAACGTTGAAAATTTTTTCATAAAATTCGACAAAAATTTCAACGTAAAATCTTAAAGAAAATTTTATCAAGTAAAGAATTTCAAGAGAATAAAAATCTGTCATAAATGTTGGGTGCCAGAAACCTTCGTCGTAAACTTGTAAATTTCTCTACGTTTCTTGAAAATATTTTTAAAAAATCACCTTAAAGTCATCAATTTTTTTTCAAAATCATCACTAGTGCCTATTTTCTGGAGGTGATGAAGGAAACGTAGGTACTAAGAAAAAACATTTTATTCGATGAATTTTTTTTAAAAAGAAAAAACGAACATTTTCAAGATTATTCTAGGTACCTATGTTCAAACAAAAAATCAAAAGAGAATATACGGTCATTGCTAAACAAATCAATCATTACTGTAGGCAAGTTTTTTTTTAATGAAATTGGTGAGGGTGGGAGCAGTATCCAGGATTGATTTGAATTTTTCTTTTTAAGCTACATCTGAAATGGAAATTCTTCGCCTGCTTCAAATTAAATTTTTCTCTTTTTTACGAAGTACACATTTTTAAAAATTGTTAATTTTGGAAATAAAAAAAAAAAAATTTCTTCTGAAAAACCACAAAGAGCTGATAAAATACGCCTACTCAGAGAATTTTTTTCAGTAAATGACGACCAACAATAATTTTATCCAAAAGGTATTTCCTACATAAAAGCGTGTTTCGAAAATATACTATAGGGTTGATACGTACGTGCCTTAAAAATCATGAAACACCTATAATTATAATTTATAACACATACTTACAATTTAAAGTATCTAAGTACAATTATGGCACAGAAATGACGGAAAAGATGAAATAAAAATTAGAACTAAACAAATAAGAAATGAAATTCGCGAAATTTAACAAAATAAACGAATCAAAATGCACTGTCGAAGGTTCATATCCACAAATGACAAAACGAAGTTAAAATCAATAGACAAGCATAATTGAGAACTTTTCTAGGAAAACTTTTCAATATGTTATTCTCACAAAACTAACCGGGATATAGAATTCTAGCATTGGACACCCCACACAGGATTAAATATAATGCGCCTTAAATAATATTTAAAAATGAAACAAAAATCAACACCAGAACCATTTTGTAGATTTTTTAAATCAAAAATTCAATCATCGCTCTATTCAGATTCTAAACATACGAAATTCATACAATAACTCGAACTTTCCAAACTACTTCTCTTATCAAAATCTTTTTGAATTACATTTTAAAAAATTCTATTGTGTTCTAAATTAGGCTCATTGACCTAGTTAACAGGTAAGCAAAAAATTATAATATAAAACTATATACAACTCATAATTAATAATCGGTGCGTTTTTTTCGAACGAATACCGACGCGACGACTTTACTGGAACAACGTAATGAAACGAAATGAGTGCCGAGGTAACGACGAATTGGTAATAGTGAGTAAAGATGATCGGAAACGATGCCATAGAATGCGATGAGTTCCAAAACGAATAACTTCGAGTGTGTAAATATCGACGGCGATTTTTCATTGATGATACCTGTTGAAATAAAATGTAGATTAATACACGTTAAAATGACTAAAAATTTCATATTTCAAGGTCGACTCTTGAGAAAATGTGTTTAGGCACTAATAAAAATTGTCGCAGTTGGCTTTGGCCAGAAAGAAAATATTGAATTTCGTTTTTACATCAGACCTAACCTAACGTCATTTTTAAAACAGAAAAAATTTTTAGGGATTAGTCTTGGAAGAAATGAAAAAAAGAACTTATCGCACGAAAATTAACTGATAAAAACAAGATTAAATGAGCTAGAAAAATATTCCTTTCAGTTAACTTAACACCTCAAGAATTTCATTAGTTTTGTATCTATTTGTTTGTTTTCTGATTTCCTTTCCATGATCAAGTTTGTGTCCAAAGACAAAGTATTGGTCAACACAGGAATTTACACGTACGTTCCAAATCTACTTTGAACATCGATAGGTACCTAGTGTTGATCAGATTTTGAATTCACCCCCCCCCCTCAACAGTCCACTCTGGATGAGTAAAAATAAAGATCAATATCTACGCCGGCGTGCTCAAAAAACTCCAGTAAAAATTTCGAAATTTCCAACTATGATAAAATTAAGATTCCAACAAAACGTTGGTTTTGATTTTGATGCCATGATCAAAACAGTGTCTCAAATACTGCAAAACATTATTGCTTGACAAAAATACGAAATCAGAAATCACGCTTCAAACTTTTCATCAATCCTAAGAAAAGATCAAGTTAAGAAGAAAGTTTTGCACTCACCATGGAGAGAAATTTTTAAAATTGTCCTCTGAATATCGCGGTGGTGATTCGTCGTGACGTCCGTTACATTATTGGTGAGCAGGTATTTTTTGTTTCTTCTCAGCGGAGTCTTTTTTATCGATTTCAGCGAATTCTTCAAGACGCTGGAGGAATAATTTAGGGTCTTTTTCATCTTCTTGCGTAATTTTCGCCTCAAGACGGGAAGGAAGTTTCTGGCACATGATTTTAATTATCCATAACTCGTTGTATGATTCCGCATTTCGCAGCGTTTGAAACCATTTCAAAAACTCCGTCGCGAGCTCCCGCTGGTTTTTAAATTTTATGACCTTACGCTTAAAATACTCAAAGGCCTGCTCCTGTTTGTTCCATGACCAGTACTCGGCTAGAAAAGAATTCTTGAGGTGGTCATATTTATCGATGAAAAGTTTGTGTTCCTTGTTAAATGAGTCGTTCATCTCGATGAGTAAACAGAAGAGAAGGCATTTTTGGCCTTCCATGATGGTCATGCCGTCGATGAAACATTCGAACAGACAAATGAATCGATGAGGATGATGTTTTACCTTCTCATTGTAGACGATGCCGTTTGCTTTCATATACTGCACGTATAACTGGACATTAATGAATTTCTTCGAGTTGTTCGTGACGCTGGGTTCGATATGTTCGGTGCTGATATTCATATTTCCGATGGCCTCAGTAGCCTCTGAAACCGTTGAACGTTGCAAACAGCAACCCTGAGAGACATATGGATAAGTCAGGTGCACGGGTAATGAGAATTTGGGAAGAAGGTATTTCTGGCCGTATGCCTGAGTCGCGCCATTCACATAATTGTTGAATGTTCTCAAAAACCAATGAGGGTGATACTTATTCTTCTCATTGAACACGATACCGTTTGCCCTCATAAACTCCGCGTGGTCTATGAGTTCTACTTCTACACATTCGTTCGGAATGCAAAACATGTTCGGACTACGAAACTACCGAAAAGGCGAAAACTGAGCGAAAACCGATTAGAGATTCGCAAAGGACGTAAAAATTATACGCTAAAGAAGCAGCACGAGTGAAGCACAGCTAAAATGATGGACGATGCGAAGATAAAAACAAACGGCAAATAGGTGTTGGGACTGGAAAAACAAAAGCTAATTACAAAGGTTTACCAATTACCAATATGAACGATTGATGATAAGTTTGGATGTGTTGATGTGTATGTGTTCAAAGCTTACTTCAACAAGCACATACTTACATTAGCACTTGTACACCTTGTAAGTCAAACGAAAGAACTAGATACATACATTTCGCGATTCAACGTGATTTGCCTTTACACATGAATGATGAAATATCCATAAATTCTTACATAATCCACATCCATATCACTCAGTGACTCACAGATACCGCATCTGACACAGGAAGGGAAGGAGTAGGGCGCCATCATTATAACTTGACACGACACGGAGACACGGACAGCTATTACCTTTACCTACACTGGATATAATTACAGAACGCATAGGTAGTCCCGTACTTCCTAGGCCCGTCCGCAGAGGGTAGTGCAGTGCAGGCCGATAGCTAATTACTAATTAGCTACTCGCTAGTCGCTAGCTCGCTACCTCATAAAAATTTCGTATTTTTTTTTAGAGATAGTGAAAAACAAAATTTTGAAGAAAATCCGTCAGGCATGGATATCATTGGAATGGAAAAAAGATTTTACCCTTTCTTGGAGCTTGATGTGTGATGTGAAAGTGAAAAGCAAAAAATTTTCATTGTACATTTTAAATTTTTGACTTTTTAAAAAAAATTAAGAAAAACATGTTTGAAGCTACGTATAGACTATAGAGGTCTGAATTGATTAAAATTAAAAATGCAAAAAAATTAAAAGATTTAAAAAGATGTTTTTAAAAAAAAACAAATTATAAATACGTATGGTAAAAAATAACAACAATAAAATATCAAAAATAACAATAAATCTGTGAATAATAATCACGAGCTCGGTGGTGGTACCCATCCCCCAAATGCTTTCTCTAGCTCCTCAGCGACTGCTAAACAAAGGCGATCTTGATTAGGAGCAGCAATTACCTGAAAAAAAAACATTGTCAAAAATTATTTGAATAACTCTTTGATAGTTCCATCGCAGGTACGTTGTTTGAAAAAAATAATAATAACCAGATAGCTAGAACTCTCGAATCCTGGAAAACTTACTTGGAAACCTACTGGAATTCCATCTTCATTCAACCCCATGGGAACATTAGTTGATGGAAATCCTAAAACGTTTATTATCATTGGATAGCCTATCGATGTGATTTTCCATAAACTTTGCTGTTTAAAATAAGCCAAAGTGGCGGTTGTTGGGTAAAATAATACACCATCTTCTTTCAGTAGTTCCTAAAAAAATATGTTTTGTATAAAAATTAATCATAAAGAAATTTTTAAAATATTTACTTCTATTCAAGGTCAGCTTGTGTAATTTTTGACTTTTCAACCAAACAAAAAAAAACATCATTTATAAGTACATTAAATTATTGGAAATTACCTTAAGACGATTGCTTAAATTATTTATTGTTGACAGGTATTTTGGACGAGTGTTTTCTGTTATGAAAAAGGAGCTCAGTTCGGCGTTCAGTCTCATCATTAACAATTCCAATGAATAACTCGCTTTGTTCATGAATAATTTCACAAATTCCATAAAAAGACTGGATTCATCCTAAAATTTAGTTGTAAGTGGATATTAGGCACCTATTCACTGAAATCAACTAGATACCTAACCCATACCTAGCTTACCTTATCTACTCATAACTTAAATACGATGAAATTTTTATACGAAAGCATAACAAAGATAAAATTCAAGTTTTTGAAAAGGAATATGCAACCGGAAAATTTCATATTATTGTAATTTTTTATTTAAATGACGAAAAAATAAAACTCATAGGTGACTAATTTTTAGAGACAAGAATGGATTTTGAAAAAATTAACCTGCAAAAATTTGGTAAAATGAGCAATTGAAATGCATAAAATTTTGCAGAAATATGTTTTTTGCTTTTTTTTATTTCTTACCAAAAAGATCATGGAATTTTTCATTCTACTAAATTTTCAAAAATGAAACCAGGCAAAACTTGAATTTCAAATGTTTTGAAAAAAATTTTCATTTTTAATCCACCTTCTCAAATTTCAAAAATTTATGCATAATCATCTTTACCTTTGGGTCTTTCAAAACCATCGCTGATCTGACATCTTTAATTTGAGTTATTTTGGCCATGCACATTTCAATTGAATCGTCCATTTCAGGAATATTCACCTAAAAGTTAATTAAAATTGAACTAGATTTTTTTTTTCATAGAAAAGACCATTTCAATTTTTTACGCCTACTTTATGAACGGAACATTCGTACGTGCTTCTGAAATATTTCGCAGCTTTCAGAATAGCCTTCTTGATAATCGGATCGACTGGTATTTCGGATACTTTGAGGCCTTTATCAAGCATGTAATAGATCCTCAAATCTTTCAAATTGACCTGGAAAATTAAAAATGGGTAAGTTTTTTATAAAATAAATTATTCGATAAGATTCAATTTCACTGGGAAAATCTGTGCGTTTGAAATTTTCATTTTTATGAAAATTAAGAAAAAAATGTGATGGAAAATTTTGTTAATTTTAGTATTATTTGTGACTGACTTTTAGCGAATGCGTATTCGTTGAATCTTCAAAATCTTGAAATTTTTCAAAAATAAAAAAATTAGGAATGTTTTACCAACGAACTGTACTTCAGCAGTTATTCATCACACAGAAAAACAGCCAGGAACAAAAATTTAGTTTTGAAAAAATGAAGAATTTTTAAAATGCATTTTTCAGCTTTGGAACAATTGAAAATTTTACAATCGTTCATACATCAACAATTCGTATAGATTCATCAATATGTATTCTAAAATCTTCGCAAACTCCTCAATTTTTCAAAAACTGAACGTCTTAATTTTTCAAAAAAAATATTAATTTTTCAAAAAAAATAAGTATCAATTTTTCAAAAAAATATAAATTTTTCAAAAGAAATATCAATTTTTCCAAAAAAATAGGTATTAATTTTTCAAAAAAGTAGGTAAGTATTAATTTTTCAAAAAAAAATATAGATTTTTTAAAAAAATAGGTATTCATTTTTCAAAAAAAATATCAATTTTTCAAAAAAAAATAGGTATTAATTTTCCAAAAAAAATATTAATTTGTCAAAAAAATATCAATTTTTCAAAAAAAATTATTACTACTTACTTAATCCCTGAAAACTCCAAAATTTTAAAAAATTTGGTCATTTCAAAAATTTGTGAACGTTTTGAAATTTTAGAGTAACTTATGAATAATTTTTCACGAATGATTATCCGGGATTGAGAATTCCAGTAAGTAAAATAATTCGCTGAAAATGATTTATTGGTTTGTCAATTTTTTAATACCTATACCTATTCCAAGTTTTTTTTTTAAATTAGGCATTGATTTTCAAAATTATCAATTTCGAAGCAAATGTAAAAAATTTTTGAAGCAAAAATTGGTTAATTTTGGGATAATTCGCCAATTTTTTGGTAAATAATGGAAATTCTAATTGATAATTACGTAGAAATACCTATTATCCTTCTTAAATAATTGATCAGTTCTTTAAAAAATTGAGAAATTGAGAAAAATTTAATTTTATAAGAACAAGAATTCGTCAGTTGATTTAAAAAATTGCCTATTTTAATTTTTTAATTTTAGGAAAATCCGTCAATTTTGAAAAAGTTGTCAATTTAAAAAAATTCATGGGTTTTGAAAAATTTTTCAACATTTTGCGAATTTCGAGAAAATTATTGTTGGCGAATAAAATTGTAGAAAATGATTTTGCAACTTTTTTAGTACTTACCTATTCAACATTACATTGAAATATTATTTTAATTAAAAAAAAAAAAAAAATTGTAAGAAAAATCTACCTATCAATAACCAAAAAATTCAGAAACAATTTGCAAAAGGGCTTACAAAGAGTTTTTTGAAACGAATTTCTTTTTAAAAAATTCTAGGAAATAATCCTTCAATTTTTTTACATCTATGTAGTAGGTATTTTAAAAAATCATATATTTGAATTTTTTAAAATTCCTATCCACCGTTAAGGCGGTTATCTGCATTCGCAAAAAATTAAGAATTATTCCCACTCTTAATTTTTTGAAAGTTTATTTCTAAAAATTTGTTAATTCTTCAAAAATTTGCCAACATACCTAATCAAAATTTCAGGTATTCCATTAGCAATCAAAATTTCACACAATAATGCAGTGATGAATTACCTTTCGATCAAGTTTCAATGAATCAGCAACTTTTGGACCGACTAAAACCTCCAGAGCTAATTTTAAATCTTCTGCGTATCGACACATTGGACCAATGGCATTGAGAGTTTGAAAATGTTCATCTGGACTATTGGGAAAATGTCCCTCATTCGAAACAATACCTTGAAATCATAATTATCATATCAAATAATTAACCTGTTCCAGAAGTAATGAACAATATTTTAAAAAATTGTGAAATATTACTAATATTAGGTACCTGAAGTAGGTCTATGTCCAAAGATACCACAAAATAAACTGGGCCATCGGATAGATCCACCAAAATCAGATCCCAAGCCCAAGACAGAAGCCGCCGATGAAATCAATGCACTCTAAATCACCAATCATCACCAATCCATTACTCAAAAAATTCACATTTTTCTTCGAGGCAATCAAAAAATTACTCACTTCTCCTCCAGAAGATCCACCAGAGGTGAGATTCGGATCGTATGGATTATTCGTGTATCCAACGATATCACTTCGAGTTTCAAAAGAGCAACAGAGCTCGGGAAGATTGGAGACAAGGATCGGTATAGCTCCTGCATTTCTCAAGCTGGCAACCGCATCGCCATCCTCAGTGGCTCTTACCCCTTTTCTCAGCTGAGCTCCTGCGGTATAACTGCAACCTAAAAAATATAATCGGCTCAATTTATCACCTCAAACTCGAGTAATTACCTACCTACTCAATTTTTTTTACAAAAAAAAAAATTTTAAAAGTTCAACTCACCTTTGACCATTAAACATTCTTTTACAGTGATGGGTACTCCTAGCAAAGGAGTCGTCTCAGCAAGTTGTTCCACTTCTTTTTCATTACTCAAGATGAACAAATCAACATTTCTGGCTTCTTCTAAAGCTGCCTCGTATCGATCCTCGATTATTGCATTCAGCTGTCCATTCACCTGCTGACATCGTTCAATAAAAGCTTTTACCACTTGTACACTGGTCAACTGCTTGGTTCTAATTTTTTCAGCCAATTTGGTCGCACTCAAGTTGAGGATTTCTGGATGGGTCAACGCCGGTAAAGGTTTCCGAGGGAGTTTCGCGAAATAAGTATAGATAGGCGATGATATTTTGCCTAATAATACATTTAAAAAATTTAAAAATCGTAAAAATATAATCATTTTTCCCTCAAATTTCTCAGATCAGTGAAAAAACACTTCGACGAATTTACGTTATAAAAATTTCATTTGTGTGGGATTTATTTGATAGCTAATTTTTATGGAATCTATTACACTACGTATTTCACTTTCACGAACAGATGTAATACGAACTACGTGCTACGATCGGTGCCTCGTCGATACTGGCTCCGTACCTCACCACGCTTATGGCCTGCTTCTTCCATAAACAGCTCTGCGACCTTCAACTGTGCAGTATTTTTAAAATAATCGACAGTTGCCGGATAATCATCTATATGATTCAGAGTCGAATGCGTGGTAATCCTGGACTACGGAGAACAATTATGTGACGTCGGATTCCTCCTTTATTAATGGATGATCGCCCGAAAAATACCCACATCTTAATTATTTTTTCGCTGGTACGAGGCTACGAGGAACAATGTATAATTTTGTGAAACGTACATATTCGAAGTTTTTTCCTAGTTCGATGTTCCAAAAAATCTGTTGATTTGTGGATTCTAGTTTCTATAGAGATTTCAAGATAAATGGATGCTTGGGTCATCTTGATGAAGAATACGAAAAATTAGGTTCCTGAATTTTGATCAAATGTTGAATTTTTGGAAATTAAAAAATAAGTACATGGCATGGCTCAAGATTTTGATTTTTATCAGTAAACATGACAGCTCTCGAAAAATCGAGCACATTTTTTTTTCAGCAATTAGGTAATAATTACGATTACGAATTTCCGGTGAAGTCTGCCCACCGTAATTTTTGAATATAATTGGGTATTAGTATAAAAACAACTTGAAATTAATATTTTGTCTGTACTTTTTTTCGAAAAAAAAAAACACGTGAAAAATTCAACTATGGCAATGATGATTAGTGCTTTGAAAATTGAACAAATTATCTTTTTATGACTTTTTACCTAAATTGGAAACGGAGTGCTAGAAAAAAATTGTTCAAAAAAATTATGAAAAAAATTTACCTACCAATCAAAGGAATAGATTGTGCTGTGTTGAAGAATGGAAATAAAATTCTGGAGACTTTTTGCCTAATATCAGAAATGCAGGGGGTCATGAGTTACCTTCAAAATAAATGGTTTCAATTTTTTTCAATTTTGAATAACCATTGGACCCTTTATTTTTGGTGTTAGGCTAAAAAGTTTTCAAAATGAAATTTGCTCATTTTTCAACGATCTGTCCATTTTTTTTTTGTTTATCAAGTTTATTTTTTTTTCGAATTGACAATTTTTTTCGCCCCTTCAATTTTCAAGTTGGGCAAGAAGTCATGAGAAGAAAATGAATTCTGTTTTCAATGCACTATAATCCCTTACCATTGTGGAGAAAAAAAATTATGTGATTATTTTTGGAAAAAGCATTCGCCACTTCAATTTTTAAGGCAGGCAACATGTTGATCTGAACGTTTTTTTTCCATTTATCCAAAAATGGCCCTTGTCACAGAACTGCTCCCTCGAAATATTAATAAAAGGTGGTCTGATTTGTCGTTCGTGATTCAAAAATATCAAAATTTCGGATCGGTGCGACCTAATTTTGAAAAATGGTCCAGACCTATGCAATCAAGGAGAAATTTTTTATGAGAAGCATTTTCTGTTTCTCTAGACATGAACTACCAATTGCAATTGGGCATATCAAATGATCTCCGAAAAAAAATTTTTCTCCATTTCAAACACCGGTAAAAATTCATGCAAAATCGAAATTTTTATCGTATAGGTCCATAAGTGCACCCAGTGGAGGGTTCAGGGGGCTCGAACCTCCTCCCTCTCCTAAATTCGGAAAAGAGATTTTATGTTACCATGATGCAAGGAAAGTGCACTTTTTTTACCCACCAAAAAGTATTTTTTAGAAAATTCTCGTCTTGTTAGTTTTGAAAATTACCTGATGAGTTTTTAAATCAATTCCCAATTTGTCAGAAAAAAACAATAATTTTGATTGAAAGATCAGTGAAAATGACTGATTTGAAATTTGACTCCTCCTACATATTTTTTCTTGAATTCTCAGTCCCTCCCTTAATTATCTTTTTACTCTCTCATTCTAAATCAGTGAAAAATCTTTGGTGAACAGTCAGAATTGCAGCACAGGAAAAATCAGCGAAATTCACTGATTTTCCAAAGATTTTCACTAATTTTCCAGCTAAATTCATTAATTTCACCGACTTTTCAGTGAATTTTCACCAATTTTCCAGTGAGTTTTCACAATGATTTGTTTTCAGTAAATTTTTTTCAATGATTTTCTTTTTCCAAAAGAGGCACCTGATGATCTGGAATTTTGATAGCTGTTTAGGTAATTAATATTTTGAGGAGGCTATTCTCTGACCTCCTTCCTCAGTGATTTTAATTCTTGACAAAAATTCTTTTCAGATAATGTTCGATTTATCCTCAAAAAAGGAATTTTTGAGAAATTGAATAGTAATTGCATAAAAATGATAGCGAAATTGTGATCAGTGACCTTAGATTAACAAAAATGATCCGAGAAACTCTGAAACAATTCTTTTTTCATTTTTTTGCCCGTTCCTTGAAGTTGAAGTTATGCAACCCACTCGACATCCACTGCGAATTAAAAAAATCAATATTTTTGAAATATCGATCAACGAAGGTAATTTTGACTAATTGATTGCATTTTTTGAGAAAAATATGCGAATTTGCAGAAACAAAAGTTTGTTGCTGGAAATAATCATAGGATTCGAGGTCAACAACCTCGGACTGATTTTTTTCGACTCCGATTTGGATATTTAGCTTTAAAAATGACTTGAATAGTTGTTTTATTTTCATATCTATTTACTTCGAAAAATTAGTAATTTCTATTTTGTTATTTTAAATATTTTTAAAACTGTAAATAATCGAAGTAACAGTCGAATTAAACTAATTCGAGGGCACTGATTTCAAATTCGGTGTCGAATTTTTTACGTTGGGCTCTTTTTTCAAAGATACATGACCCATTTTCACCTCGAAAATGTGATTTAAGGCAATCGACCTGCAAAATATTTTAAAAAGTGATCGTTTTATGACAAATTTGAGATTGCTGATCTTGAATCTGGTGTCCATTTTTTGTGCTCAACCTTCGGTTTCGAGATATCACACATTTTCGGGCCAAAATTACAATTTTTGGGGCGATCGATCGACAACCAGGTACACGAAATTAACATGGATCAGCAACCTCATCAGCCTCTTGAACAGCCAATTTTGATCATTTTTTCAGAAGGAAAAAATTATCAATTTCGTCTATTCAAATGTCAAAAAGAAAGCATTTCGGCAAGAAGAATTCGAATTCAGGAATTTTGCAAACTTATTGCATGAGAAATTCAGAAAAATTCCAATTTTTTTCCTAATCCAAGGGATCAAAAGGCGCCATGTGATTCGTTGTAGTTGAATACCTTATTTTAGACACCTCACAAGTCGATATTGAACAAAAAATTTTGAGGTCAAAATTGAAAAGCATTATAGAGTTCGTGGATTTTTTCGATTTCTGAAAATTTTTCAAAATTTCGGTATGAAACTAATTTAAGGTTGTCTGATTATAAATATGAGGTCCAATTTTGGCGTCGAGCCTTTTTTCTCGAGATATGGTCAATTTTCGCCTCAAAAATACGATTTTTTGGGTATTTCAAACTCCATATTTGTGTGGTCAACGATCTTTAATCTTTCCTTCAGCCAACAAGCCTCACTGGTCAATTAAAGATCACCCTAAAATCTACAGCAGTTCCAAATTTTTCAAAACTGACCTCCCCAATTTCTAGAACGGATTAACGCCACCGATTCATATTTTGGGTCAATTTAGCAATCGAATCAAAATTAGCCCAAAAAATCTCACAGAACTCAAAAAATAAACTACAAACACGCTTTAAAAGAAAAAATATTTATTCAAGCGCAACAAAATAAACAAAAGGAAAAAAATAGGGCATAGGGAGGAAAAAACAAAAAAAAAAGACAAAATTACTGTACAGACCAATCTCTCGAATCTTAGAATTCCGATTACAAAACATAATTAGGTAAAAATTTCACTAAAATATTTTGCTTAATTAAAAAATACTCGCACAATGAACTGAGAAAATATCTAATTTTTTTATAATACTTTTTTTAAAATAAATCCATCGTATAAAATTACTCGTCGTCATAAATTCACAAAATCCTCCGAGGTAATAAAAAAAAGAGAAGAAAATCCACGTAAAAGAAGAACACCATCGCACACAAAAAGAACATTGAAACTTAAAATTCAGTCGATTTCGGCACGAAGATACATTTTCCCCTACACTAACGTATGATTCAACCGATGAAGCGGTTTCTTTGGCGGCGGCGTCGGAGGCTGCTCATCTGCGTCCTCGATTTTCACATCTTGGGGCTGCGACTGGAACTACGCATTAAACCATTTATAATCCTCCCAGGTGTGAATACAGGTCGAAATAATCCTCCGTTTCTTACCTTATCGATTATTCTGTGTATGGGAGGGGTACCGGCGCTTTGGCGATTCGAGGGGGGCGAATCTGAGTTATTTTCGTGATTGGTCGATAACGAGGATACGCTGCTGGTGTACTCGACTTCGCGATGCTTCGCTGGTAACGGCGGAGGAACTCTGTCGTCTTCGCTGGTCGTCGTCGAATCCGTATTCGTACCTAATACGACTCTATCATAGAGATTCGACCATAGCAGACTAACATCTAGATCTACATACATGATCGTAAACACGATCAGAGCCAAGCCACCGCAAATGCAACCCAATATAAGTAAAAGCGCGCTTCCAAGCACGGTCTAGGCTAAGAATTTAATACGAGGTGTCCTCGAAATATCAAATTAGGCTTGAAAATTGATTGGTGAATTTTTTAGATTTCAAATTTTCAGAATTTTTTTTATTTAATAATTGAAAATGAACTCGATTTTGAAATACTAACTCATTTATTATTCACGATTGAAAAATTTTTCGATTCGACATTGTGAGTCTGGATATAAAAATCTAAAAAATAGGTTTTTAAGGTGAAGTTTTCACCTAATTCAACTCCTTCTGAGAGGTCTAAAAACAGTATCAACTCGAAAACCGATTTCCGACTTCCAAAGGTGGTTTTTATGTCCAGGTTTACATTTTTTTTTTTTTAAAAAAACCTCCCAATTCCCTTCAACTATCAAGATAGCCAACACATTCATCAAAGTTATTTTTTGGCAAACATCAATTTTACATAAATTTTTTAAGATACCAGGTTTTTTATAATCAAATTTCACCCTTCAATCGCTGACAATTTTTTCAAAAAAAAAAAAAAAAATACGACGAAACCAGTTTTAAATGATTTTTTATCAATCCTAACTTTTTTTTATTAAAGACACCAATTTTCAAGCCAGAATTTACGTACTAAAAAAATTATCAACAAAATTAAGCAACTAATCCGCAAAAAATTCGAAAAAATTGCAAGAAATATTTCGAAAAGAAAATGATGAAAAAATTGAAAGAGATTCAAACAAATGAAAGAAGTAAGACAAGAAATGAAATATTTAGGGAAAAATCAATGTCGAAATTTTGAAAGAAAAATTTAAACCGGACTGAACTAAAATTATGAATTGATTTTTTTTAGAAAATACGTATGCACACGGGAAAAAATTCACTTGAAAATTGAAGGGAAAATTTTATTGAAAATTGGGCAGAAATTCATTTAAAAATTGGAGGAAAATCCACTTGAAAATTGAGGGAAAAGTTATTTGAGATTTGGGGAGAAGTTCATTTGAAAATTGGAGGAAAATCGAGGGGAAAATAAGTTTGAAAATTGAGGAAAAATTGAATTGAAAATGGGGAACATTTTAATCGAAAATTAGAGGAAAATTTACTCGAAAATTGAGGGAACTTTTTTCGAAAATTGGGTGAAATTTTTCTCGAAAATTCGGAGAAATCTTTATTTAAAAATCGAGTGGAAATGCATTTGAAAATAAGGGGAAAATTCATTAAAAAATTTGGAGAAAAATTTATTAAAAAATTTAGAGAAAAATTTATTAAAAAATTTAGAGAAAAATTTATTAAAAAATTTAGAGAAACATTTTGAAAATTTTGGGGAAAGTTATTCAAAAAATATGGAGAAAAGTTTCAAGAAAATTGTGAAGTTTTTTTTTTTAAAAAAAAATTGTAAGCAATTTAATTGAAGGTTAAAACGTATTTCAATGAAAATTCAATTCAAATTATCCTAAAAATTTGTTCTGCGCCTTTAAAGAAACTTTTTAAAAAAGTTCAAAAAAATATTATCATAGAAATTTCACAAAAAATATGAATACAATATAAATCTGAAAAGTTGGGGGGAAAATAATCAAAATTTGAAAAAAATTCCACACCCATAATTTCGTCGAAATTTTGAAAATTAAAAAGAAACAAATGAAAACTGATTTTTTTTTTAAAAAAAAGAGAAGAATTGAAAGATTCGCATGTAGAAAAAAAATTGAGACTACCCTATCTTCTTCAAATGATCCAAAAACTAAAATAACTGAGATAAAACCTTGGTAAAAAATTTTCTTGAACATCCTGTCCAAAAACCAACTTTTCTCTCAAATGTATCACAAAACTTGTCAAACTCAGTTCAATCGTGATCTCCATTTAATATTTCTTATATACCTCAAGGACACCTTGTATAATCCCATTATCTACAAAAAAAATCCCTTCACACGAACACATACCGAACGAATCTCTATTCATGGGCGACATCAAACCACTACTCGCTTCCAAAAAGGTCAACGAAGAATCACTCGATGGTCTAGATGTCTTGCCTTTGTCACTATCAGATCTTCCCACTTTCAAGCTTTTCGTCTGAAAGCAAAATAAATCGACACGTAAAGGTAAAAGATTAAATCGAAACTCCATCGATTAAAAAAAAAAATTTTAACAGGGCTATATACTTACATCAAGCGAATCAACCATAGAAGTCTGATGTAAACTGCTATTAAACGAATGCAAAGACATCGTTTCAGCGTCACTTCCGGGAGTCGTATACCACTGGCTATTCCCAGAACAGCCGCTATCCCTGGAATAGTACGAATCCGTTTCCAGAGATATCTTGCTTTCCGTCCTATTTCGACGTTTCTTCTTATCCTTATTTTTTTCGCGTTTCGTTATCATTGTGCCGAATTTCTGCGCCGGTGTTACCGACGAATTCGATAGCACCGGAGCCGCGAACATTGCTAGGCTCGAGGATAGAGAGCTGGCTGATAGTGATGCTTTGGCCATGTTATGGTTCCTGCGGATGACAGACAAAGATAAATTATACAATGTGAATATTTTACGACTCGGAGAGAGTAACAAATCACCGATAATTTAATCATATTTCAGTATAGATAAGAGAAATACAAACAAATAGAAGCTCTGTGATAGTACAATTGCGTGGTAAATTACACATGCAAAATCCAAACAAACAAGGTTAAGAAAGAAACTAAAGAAACAAGCGTTGGATTATTTTGTGATACGAAACAGGTGCGTAACACATGCAGCCCTAATTGAATTTTAAGGTCAAATTTTGACAAAAAATGAAAATAATTGATGAAAATCTGGTGTTTTGATCTTGAAAAAAAAATGTAAATTAAGGAGGCAGTCTCAAAAAAAATTAATAATTTATCATCTCAAAATCAATTTTTAATAAATTTTCATGCATTTTTGACTCAAATCCTCCGGAATATTTTTAAAAAATAATTAACAATAAAAATTTTAAAAAAATCATAGATAATTTCGACAAATATTCTTGAAAATTTACCAAAAAAATAAGCCAATGAAATTTTGACATGTCTGATTTTGACCAGGAATTACATTTTACACAGAAATTTCAAATTATAATATTATTTTTTGAAAAAATAAATCTTTGAAAAATTGAATAATGATAATCAATAGATAATAAGTCCAAATATGATTTTTGAAAGATAAGAAAGAAACCAAAATGTGGAAAAGTCTCGAATTGGCATTTTAAAATAGAAAGTGGATTCAGAAATTTTTAATAAAAATAAATAAAATTGTAATCTAAGATCGCAAATTTTAAAAAGTTGGAAAAATTTTTTAAAAATTTACAGAAATATTGAAGGGATACTGTATCTACATTGTTTTCCACCTGAAAAGACCAAATGGCCACATCATTTTCAAAAAATGGACCATATATTCGTTAAAAATCTAATAATCCAATCATCCATAGAAATATTGAAAATAATCACAAATTTTAATATTTCAATAAAAATTCGAAGATTGTACAGTGGAAAATAAATCAAAAAGTCGGTCATAGGTAAGTTAAAATCGATAATTTTGAGAGACGAATAAAAATTATCGTGAAAAATAAGTGAATTTGGAAATTGAAACCACCCTTGGGCATCAAAAGTTATTTTTTGAGTTGACACTGATTTTGGGCCTTTTACATAGAAAGAGTAGAATTAAAGTGGAAAGTCAACTCAAAAAGCTATTTTTGACCCTAAATGACGGTTTCCTTATCCGGGCTCAAATCTATGAAAATCTGATACATCAATCCTAATAGAAAGTTGACAAAAAATTATAAAAGTTCATACAAATTTTGAAAAATATCTCAAAATTTAATTATTGGGCCTATTTTATGAATCTGTAAGGAAAATTATGCCTATTTGAATCAGAGAAATAATTTTCACTGAAAATAAGTGATTTTACATCCATTTTTTAGCTCAAAATCTTTATTTTTTTGACACATTAAAAATTGACCGAAAATTTAGTGAATTTTAATTGTAAAATTCGCGAAAATTATTTCAGTTTCAAAAAATTGGAATTACTTCAAAATTGACTGATCCTGATTTCGAAAGTGATGAAAAGTCACAGAATGTTGAAGAAAAATAAAAAAAAGGTAATGAAAATTCAAAAAAAATACTTCAAAAATTTCATATTTTAAAATTTTAATTAAAAATTTTTTTGAACTGAACCAAAAAATATATTTTTGAAGAGAATAGTGATTTGATTTCATCATTTGAGAAATTCATTCCAAAAATAAGCCTTTCTGAAGTTTTCTCATCTCAAAATTTTTTAAAATGAAAAATTCGGAAAAGAATGAATTCTCCCCTGCCTTTAAAACGATTCAAAATGGTATGTAAAACATTGAAAAAATATCCATTTTTTATTTTTATCAAACGTAATTTTTTACAAAATTTTCATCGATTTTGGCTTAAGAATTTTTTATTCCAAATGTCAATAAACTGAGTTCTAATTCCTTCATTTTTGGTAATGAAAGATCACAAAACAAATTCAATATTCAACCAAAATTAAATAATGGGTCAATTCTTTATAAAGAAAAATGGTAAAAATTGTAAAATTGTAAAAGTCATTTCAGTTTGGATTTCAATGATTTTCAATTTTTTTTTTGCTAAAATAAAAAAAAATAAAATTAATATCAGATTGAAATGTAGTTTAAAAGACTGCTGCAAAAAATTTTTTGTATAAAAAAATTGAAATAAAAAATTTGTCATTTCTCCGTTTTAGAGATAAATATTTTTTAAATGACGTGAATTTACTATAACTTTCTATATTTAGAGAAAAAATTTTCCAAAAACCAAATAATTTTTGGAATTTTTTGGTAAAACTCATCTTCGTTTCTATTTTCAACACATTTTAATCTCTCCGTAAAAAAATTTTCAAAAATAAGGAATGAAGAATTTCCTTCCCCTACACAAAAAATCACAGGTTGGATTTTAGACAGTTTTTTTTCACTATTCAAATTTCTGAAAAATTATAGAATCAGAACTTCAAATTATCTAAATAAAAAATTTTAAAAAAATAAAAAAGTCCCTTAAGATAAAAAATGTCCCAAGATAAAAAATTTTAAAAATTAAAAAAAAACTTCTAAATTTGGAAAATTTTCATAAACGATCATAAACAGTCTCTCAATCCAAATGCTTATTCTTGTAACAAAAATACTAAAAACATCAAAAAAATGAAAAAAAATTATTAAACAAGTTAACAAAAATTAAGGGAACTCGGAAAAATAACGCAATTACCTTCATTTTCCAGTCATCCTTTTTACAGATCCGTTTAACGAGGGGTATTTGGAAAGAAAATACGTAATATTTACAGGAAAATCAAAAATGTTTCAGGGTCAGGGTTACCAACATTCAAAAAACTACAAAATACAAAATCCTAAATAAGGAACACTTCGAAAAATCCCAAAATTCGACCCCAATTTTACATAAACGAGAGAGATAAAGCCACCAAACAAGAAAAAAGCATAATTATTTTAAAAAATCCAAAATTCTTAAAATTTACACTTGAAAAAAGCAACTACAAAGCTCGATCCCCCGCATGCTAAGACCACACAATCCCCAAAACCACCCAAATAGGCCAAAACAGACGAATACTCAAAATAAAATGCAAATTACCTGTACAAGGTGGGAGTAGAAGAAAAAGGACTCGGCAGACTAACAAAACTTCTTAAAGATCGTCCCCTATTACACATGCGCAAAACAAGCAGAAAAAAAACAAACGTAGGTAACAATAAAAAACATAACAATCCGATACGAAATTCAAAAGCTGCACAAAAATTACATCCAGACAGTTTGGGAAAGAAGAAAAGAATAAGGGAGTAAAGTGATAAAACAGTCTTGAAATAAATCACTAATTTTCTGATTTCATTCAGAATTAAAATTCAACTGATAAGATAGATCTATCAATAAATACGTGTTTTATATTCAAATACTTCAAGATACTCGTAAAGCTTTTCAAAAATGGCTAAATATAACACAGAGCCAAGCCTGTATAAAAAATACACCGATGGTGGCACGTGCGAGTATTTCAAGCGTGCTCGAGTAAATATTTTGGGTAAATTTGACTCTTATAGGTGGAATAACTTACTCTACTGAGCCAAGGCTAGCTTGGGATAGTCTGTCTTCGTTATTATAAGCTGATAAGGAAAGGCCGGTGGTGGTACGTCTCCTGAATTTGACGTCGTATTTGATATCGGATACCTGAGGAAATACCAAATTTCAAACGATAATTCAATTTTTCAATGAGTTGGAACAGAGCAATCGAAGGAACGTACTTTTTGACCGTATTTGGCTTCAATTCTGGTTTTCATGTCCAAAAATTGTTCCTCCATTCGTTTCTGAAGGGGTATCAAAGTTGACGGAGCTCTTTGGCCATGGATTTGAATACCAATATCGAGCAATGGAATTTGACAGGCGATTAAATCCTTCAACGTATTAATGAGATCAACGTCTTCGGGATGTTTTTCCACGTATTCAGGTACGAAGAAAGCCTAGAATCGAAAAAAATTCAAAAATTCAATCCTCCGTGGAAAGGTAAAATTCAAAGGAGTTCGAAAAACGATACCTTTTCGTAATTATTAACACCTCCCATGACAGCAGCGTCGACAATACCGCTCAATTTCAGTCCCAAAGGATTCAAAGGTAACGTGGCGTCATTTTTGTACGAAATCACCATTTCTCTTAATTTTCTGTAATTAAAATTACAAAACGATCATGAATTCGAGTCGTAAATTAATTTTTCTCGATGAATTCGAGTATACGAACTTATTAGAATTCTGCATAGTTTCGATGGCATTTTTAAGCGGACTAATATGATAAACTTCGGATGCGACGACTGGAAACCATCGTAAAATACCAGGTAATGGAGCTGAGATCTGCAGCACCGTACGTTCGAGCCATAAATTAGCGAAACTATTATCATCGTCGCCGTCTCCGTCTTTACTGTAATACGGTCTCGAGTATTGGAACTTGGATATACTATTTTTTCTGCAAAAAAATGGGTAAAAAAAAGACGTGATTAGAAAATTGAAAAAAAAAAGGCATAGCGGATGAAATTATTTTGTTTAAAAAGGTAATTGAATTACGGTTGAATTACCTGTGGTAACGTAGGATTTGTTCATTGACTTGTTTACCAATTAGTTTTTGTTTTCTTTCGTCCATAATCGGTTCGACGTGATTGATTTGTAAATCTGAATCGATTTTATAAGGATTATACATGAATTGGTTATTGATTATCTATGTGATTTGTTTGCAAGATTTTCTAGTAAAATTTATTAGAGAGAAATTGTTTTTTTCCAGAATAGAATAGAAGAGACGAGTTCCATTCTAAAAATTTTTTTTTTGATCTCAAATTAAACGATTTATGATTAAAATATCCTGATTGTATTTTTCATAATTTTTTGATCTGGTAACACTGTTTTTCGATTAAAAATGATTCAAGTTTGCATTCTTCTGAAAAATTTCTACTTCTGAATTTGAAAAATTACTGTCCCTGCTCATTAGATCCAATTTCGAAGATTTTTTCTGAAAACTTTTCACCAACGATTCACAGAAAGAAAAGAAAACGTCAAAAATGATTCATATTAAAAATATGTAGAACTAATTCAAAAAACCAACTGTTCAGTAATTCATTACTTTTTGGTAAAATATCAATCGATCAAAAACGACTACTACAAAAAATCATAAGAACGTCTTTTCCCGTTTTCTTATAATAAAATTGATCAGAATATAACAAATCGTTCGCGAACGAATCGCGAATTTTAAGAAAAATCATTCAATTGGAATTTATAAATAACCATCAAATCTTTAAAGCATAAATTATTTCAATTCTGAAAATCGAAACGATTTGTTCGAAAAATTTTGTTCGTTCGCGAACGAATCAATTTCACTAAATAGTGAATCGTTTGCGAACGAATAATTATGAAAAATTGAAAATTTTCAAACTTCAAATCAATTATTGCATAGGTCTCGGATAACTAGTTCAAAATAATAATCGTTCGTGAACGATTCGATTTTATTCATTTCAATAGTGAATCGTTCGCAAACGACTTTAGGAGAAACATTTTTCCAATTTTCCAATTTTGAATTAATCATGGCATTATTTTTGGATAACTCTCTTGAAATGATGATCGAGAACGATTCAAAAAAAATTAAATTCATTAAAAATGCAATTTTGTGAGAACAATTCGATCTTCGAGGATTGGAAATCTATGGCGACCGAAATCAAACGATCCAAAACGTAACAATTAATTTAAAAAAATGGTTCACAAATGATTAGTTCGAATTGATCGACGAAGAAAAAATTTTTTTTAAGTGATCAACTAACTGCAAACGATTCATTTCCTAACAAATGATCAATAATTTTCAACCCAGTAAAATCACAAACCGTCGCAAAAAATTCGTTTTAAAATTTTGAAAATCAAAAGCTTAAAGGATATTTATTTGTGCCAGAGTTATAGGATGAGGTAGTGGTGGGAGGAGGGCAGGGAGAGAAAGAACAATAAAAATTTCATTTCTTAAAAAAATTCCGCAAGGAAATTTGCAATCGACCAAAAAAGTTGGAAAACTACTTTAAAGGTTAAAAAACCTTGATTTGAGGGCGATATTAAGCCACAAAAAGCTCTGAAAAATTGTAACTTTCAATTTTTAAATTTCAATTCGATTATAATAAGAAAAATATTGCCAAAAAATTTAAAAAATTGGTTCAGAAATTATATTTTTACGCATTCCAAGAAAACCCCTTCAATTTCCAAATATTCATATTTTTTCATCTCATTTTTTGATTTTGGTATAAAATTCCCATGAAAATCTGAAAAAATTGACAGGAAAACTAATTTATTTCCCCCTCCCAAAAATATTCTGATTTCCTTTTACTAAAATTTTCAAAATTCTGATTTCGTCCCAAAGTTCTGAAAATTTTGATACATAGGGTCCATTTTGGGCATTTGAAAGTTTCAGCCAGCTCTTCAGCTAACTTTTTTCCAACAGAACACGATCAATATTTATAAAATATTTGCAAAAGAACAGGCATAATTAATTTTCAAACAAGTTTTCTTCAAAACGTTGATTTTACGCCCATATCTATCACTCTTTCATGAAACTAGGTCAAATTTTATCGTAAATTTTTTTTTTAATTCGAATCATAGGAAAGAGATGACTAACAAATTAAAAAATTTGACCTGAATAAATTTTTACAATTTTTTAATCAGAATTTAAAACAACATTTTTTCCCCAAATTGCAAAATTTCTTTCTCAAAAAAAGAATTTTTTTAATTAAAGTGATTTCAATCCAATTTTAAAAATATTCTGGGAGAGAGGGAGGAAAGAGGGCGGAAGCTATCTTTTCTTGGACTGGCCCTGAAACGACTCAATCCAAAAACGACAAATTTTTCAAGCCTAATTCTCACGATGAACGACTGAATCATTACGATTTGTTAGAAAAATCATCAATTCTTCAATTGTGTATAAATCAATCAATAAATTCATGATTTTTGTAATGTTTGAAATATTTTTAAAAAAAATTAAAAAGTGAGAACATATCGAAAAAAAGAAAAAACTGAATTTTTGTTCCATTTCAACGACATTGATTATTCAATTTTTTTCCACCAAAAATTTCACTTAATCCTACTGCAATGACGTCGGTGGAGAGAGGAGAAAAAAAGAAAGAATAAATTTTTCAAAAACCAAAACTTGGCAAAAAAAAATCAACAAAAATTCTACAAAAAGGATACGTTGTCCAGGCGATTCCAAGATATCATTTCCAGGCGGGGTCAACTTAGTCATCTGCTCAGCATTCGGATATTGATTCATCATACGACTGCAAAAATCACTCAGTCTGTCGTATTCTTTACCACGATGCACAAAAACCTGCGCAAAAAAATCCCAAATCGTTATCTCCAATTTTCCTACATTAATTTCAATTTCAACCATCGCCAAAGGTTACTCACTTTATTACTCAAAAACGAAGGGAATCCTTTGCCATAATAAGCGACTCGGAAATATTCAGGGTTCGGTCTGGTTTGCTTAATAATACAATCGTAAAATTGCGACATTCGTTTCAACAACGTGCTTAATTTTTCATAATCGAACGTTTCTTCTTCGTATTGTTTGACTAATTCTTTACAAACGCAGACTGCACATTCCCACATCTAAAATAATGGAAAAAAATTACGAATTGAATTCTATCCGCGAGCTATTTCCAAAGTAAATAAAAATCGAGTTCAAGAGGCGCCAACGTACTTTTCCTCTATCAAAAAATGCGATCACTTCTTGATAAATGGCCTCCTTCAGCTGACGATGCGTCTCACAATGCGGATACTTGGGACTACGTAATAAAGGCGATAATTCAGTATCCGACCACGATAGTAATTTGCTGTGTAATCTCAACGTGTACGCCGCTTCCGTATAATTCTCGCATTCCAAATGCAAAGCGCATAATTTATTCACATAACGAATGTACATCTCTTTTCGATTGATTTCGTTGTAAAAATCCTGAAAAATTTAAATCGTTTCAGTTAAAAAAATCGATTCGAGAAAAAAAAATCCACCGGAAATTCAAACTTACCAATAAATTAACCGTGCAAATCATACGGTTTTCTTTACTTTCGTCATTGATTATACGTCTGTATTCGAGTAACCTTTCCATCAATCGAGTTACCACCGACACGAATCTAACACCCTGCGAAAAAAAAAAATTCAATTATAAAAAATCGACAAGGATTTATTTTAAAATTTGATTTAATCGTGAAAAAAACGTACCTGCTCTTTCATTATGGTATGATTTTCGCTCAGGTTCATCATTATCGACGAAAACAAATTCTTATACTGTTCATCTCCGCTTCCACCTTCGACGAGATTGTCCAATTTGGCGATCATTTCGTTCTCAAACTATAAAAACAATTCGAAAAAGAGTAAAATCTCATTACTCAGTTCATAAAATTGGTTGTAATTTCACAGCCGACTGTTTTTACGCGAATAAATCAGTCTATCGAAAGTGTTTTCGCCATCGTCGAGATCATAGAAAAATTGAATTGATCAATATTGTTCAAGTTTCATAGATTGATGCCCTTGAAACGATTGGTAACAAAGAAAAATTTTTTATAATGTATTTGTACAGATGATTTTGTACTTTACCCGAAGAGGCGAGGAAATCGAGTGAAACAATTGAGAAATGTAGGTTCATCTGTTGAGTTGGGCAATGAATGAAGAATTGAAGATTGAGTAAATAAAGGATGGTTTCAAGTTACTCAAGGTTTTGAATTGCTTGAACTTGGGTGATGGAGAAGGTTTCGATGAAATTTTTCAATTTTTCAATTGATGGGAGGGGGGGGAGTTCAAAAAAATAATGAAGAAGACAAAAATATTACAGAAAAATTGATTATTTATGAATTGTTCACCAGCAGAGCTTCATTCGACCCCTCCCACTCATTTTTTCCAATTATTGTTTGCGATAGTTGAAAGATCTGAGCTTGAGAAGGTATCAGATCGAAAAATTAAGTTGATTTTCGAACTCGGTGACCTCACACTGTTGAGAATACAGGCACCATACGTTATTTCCATTTTTTTGCCACCATTTTCTCAAAAATTATGGGTCTAAGAGGCCCCAGAGAGGTCAAATCCAAAAAATGAACAAATATTCGAACTCAGCGCCCTCAAAAACCTAACAAACGATATGTCACAAGTTATTTTGAATTTTTATGAATTTCGGCTCAATGGGGGGGGGGGGCTGATAGGGGGTTCTAAGAGGTTGAATGAAAAAACTGAGTACGTATTCGAATTCTACGCTTTCGAGTTAGTAGAAATTGATACGCAACTCGACTTTTTATATTTATTAAAATTTTGGTCAAAATTGATGACCCCTGTGCCCCCCTTACCAGGGGTGCCGAGATCTCAGTTTGAAAATTTATTGGTTGAAAAAAAGGAAGGAGGGCGTTTAATTGTTTTTTTTTTTTATTTTCAAATTAAAGCAGTCATTTTTTATACTCATTGTGAAAGTTGAACTTTTGTGGTAAAAGTTCAACTTTGAGCTGTCCCAAATTTTTTTTTTTTTTTGAATCTCCATTAAATTCTCTTTCAAATTTCGCAACCAGTTTTCTCTTGAGTACAACCAACCTCAAAAATGCGCTTTCAAAATTGGGTAATTTGGCAAAAAATCACAATTGCATTAAAATTACGAAATTTCCCCCTCTTTCTTCCCTCTCCTCTGAAAGTTAGGATGAAAATAATGGCGATAATTTTTTTAGACCATCAAAGAAAACTTGTGAAAAAATTGAGGAAGATCGAAAGACTCGACTTCATTTCTGATTCGAGTCAAGTACACAGAATGGACCTCGAACCAGATTTTAATAACTCAAAATTTCGATAATTTCGAAAATGGGAATTAATTCCTGAAACGTGAATCTTCAGATTATTCAGTCTTCAAATTACCCCCTCCCCCATGACTTGAATGGTTCGAAAACTCTAATTTTTTGGAATAACGAGGTCTAGTTATTGAGAAAGACGAATTAATTAAAAAACTATTTCATACGTCAAAGAAATCAATGAATTTAAAAATTTATGATTTCGTTTGCAGTAGGAATTTCCGATTTTCAAATTTCCGAAAACTGATACTTTCTCCAGGGATTTCCGTATCTGAACTTCTAATATCTTCCAAGAAAAAAATCCAGATGAACATTTATGAAATTTTCATTTTTTACACATTTTGGTAAGAAAAAATAGGAGAAAAGAAAAGGAGTCTTTTATGGAAGATGTTACACTTTTGTTGAAAAGAAAAACCTGGAATTTTACATTACGAAGAATTTCAATTAGCCAAGGTCATTCGCCAAGAGGAATTTTTTTGAAAAATTCCAATGCAAAAATATGGAATAATTATTTTAAAAAATTCATATTTTTGAATAGGAAAATATAATATTTAAATTTTCGATTGCTAATTTTTATTATTCTTCGAAAAGTTGGATCTTACGTACTTTTAAAAAAATAATAATAATATGCTGCATGAAGTAGAAAAATTTTAGGTGTTTTTTAGAAAATGAGTTCATTTTTTACGATTTGCACGATGAGAATAAAAGTATATCACCAAAATAACTCATTTTCAGTAGGCGAAATATGAGTAATATAAGATTACAAAGTAATGTAGATTAATAAGATCTTCTTTATCAGTTATCAATTAATAATTGCACTGCATCACCCACGTGACTAAAACAAACTTTAGAATTCTAAGTACATACAGATATGAATCGTGAAAAATAAAAACATTGCTTTGTTTTTAAAATCTCCTACGTTTCTGAATAACATAAATTTTATCAATAAATATACTTAATGCAATGATAAAGTTTTACGTATTTGCAGTTTGACCACTTGAGCTGTCTCAAATGTTTGATACAAAAATTCATAAATGAATTGAAAAAAGTCATTCGAATTTTGAAGAAAATTGGTGGGTAGTTTACTTTAAGAAAAATCTGCTGGAAAAAATTGAACTCCTTAGCTAAAAGAGAATTTGAGCCAGGGGTCCTCAAAGTGATGTTATTTTTGAATAGCGAGCCAATTGCGTACCCCTTGCCTCAAAAAAACCATCTGAATTTTTGCACTATTCTGCCCATTGTCATTGAAATTGAATACAATAAATTTTAATTTCTACAAATAACAAATTACGATTTAAAAAATTTCTTGATTTCTATACAACTTGAATCACTTACATATAATTTCTCCAAAATTGATCAAACTATTTTATCATGACAAAAAATAAAATTTCAATAATTTTGCAAGAAAAAATCACATCAACACAATCTTTATAAATTATAATTCAATTTTTTTAATCACAAAAAATTTGAATCGAATTTTCAAAATTTTTAGTAGTAGTGCTCCTAACTGAAATTTCATGAAAATATTTCCAAATTCGTTTTTTTTTTCGTTGATGTTTTACAATTAATCAAATCTATAAACCAAAAAGATCATTTTGAAAAATTTGATCACGATGATTATTAAGAGTATTTTTTAGAGTATTTCAATACATTGTATACAAATCAAATGAAATTTTCTTTATTTTTTGTCACTTTTTTCAAATAAAACACTCAAAATTTAAAAAACTCGAGATGAAAAAAAAATTAATTTTGAGCGTTTAAGCGAAATGATTACTCAAAAAATACATAGAGGGACAATTCGATCTGGTAAAGACGAATTGGAGTATGATTTTTTCGTTTGATCATTTTTTTTTTTTTTCTGAAAATCTTTCAGATGGATCATTAAGCACTTTTTTTCAAAACTGTACAGGTGGGTAATCAGGAAATTTCATCTAGATTTTAGACCTCAAAAATACCCCAAAAAAATTTCATTCCTCGACTCAACCCTCCATCTCTGCCAAATTTCTTCAAAAAATTGAACCAAGTAACTACACTTGAAAAATTGGAAAAAATTAAAAAATTTTCGGCAAAAATGGCGAGTAACAACATAGGAGAAGATTTATTTTTTTAAATTTACAACTGGATTCCACCTTTCAAGAGATACTTCAAAAATATCTCTTCATTCGATTTTTCAAAATTTGCTTCAAGAAATTGATAAAGTTCGTTTTGAAAATTTGTTTTCTTGAAATGATATCAAATCAACTTATATTCCTAATTTAAAAAAATAATAATACATAATTTTTTCTTGATTTTTGAAAAATGACCACAATGGGTAGAGGAGAAATGGTGAAAAATCATAACCAGTGATTTGTTCAGATAGAATGTTAATATTCATATCTATTAAAATCATTTCAAGAAAATAAAATTCAAAATTAATTTTTCCAAATTTTTAAAAGAAGATTTCATAAGTACGAAAAAAAAACTTTTCAAAAGTCCCAGAAAAATGGAATTGAGGTGAAAAGTAAAGTTCAATGGCTTTTTAGAAGAAGTCAATAATTTTTTGAATACAGTCGTTGAGGTGGAGAAAAGATGGAGGGGGAAGACGGGAATTTTTCCATAATAATTTTGAAGTAGACCAAGTACAACATTTTCTTCAAATCTTTTTTCAAATTTTGAAAAAAAATTGCTCTCTCATTTATAAATTAGTGAAAATCATCAAAAAATCACTGAAAACACTAAGAATTGCAGTAACATAATAAATCAATGAAAATATTTCACCAAAAGCAGACAGTGAGAAAAATTATCAGAAAATCTATGAAAATTCATTGAAAAGTCAGCGAAATATTTGAAATTTAGTTACTGAAAAATCAGCGAAATTCTTTGAAAAATCAGCGAAAATTCGCCGAAAACCGAACAATTTTGCTGCTTTTTCGGTGCTAAAATTCTGACTTTCAACAGTGATTTTTCACCGATTCGAAATGAGAGAGTGGACAATTGCTCATATTTTAACATCTACATCAAAATTTTCCAAATATTCGATCAACCTCCCTCCCCCTCTCATCCGGTCATTCAAAAATTCGATATATTTGAAAATTAGTTACTGAAAAATCAGCGAAATTCTTTGAAAAATCAGCGAAAATTCGCCAAAAACCAAACAATTTTGCTGCTTTTTCTGTGCTAAAATTCTGACTTTTAACAGTGATTTTTCACCGATTCGAAATGAGAGAGTGGACAATTGCTCATATTTCAACATCTATATCAAAATTTTCCAAATATTCGATCAACCTCCCTCCCCCTCTCATCCGGTCATTTAAAAATTCGATGCAAGATCAGATTTAGACGATAAATTGAACTTTTCACCACAAAAAATTCAAACCAGAATATTTTGATTTTTATAGCTCGATTCCAAGTAATCATAATTCAAAGGATCAAATAAACAATAAAAATGAACACTCGAATAAAAAATCATGAAAAATTTTCGTTTCAAAATTCAGAATAAAATCAACTTTCGAAAACACCCCAAAATCATTCGATCACTGAGAAAACATATTTTTGAAAATTGAGCTTAAAATGGGTCAACGATCTTCAGTACATCAAAACGAATGAAATTACGTCGAAATTTTTCCAGATTTTCGTACTTCCAAAAAATGGTTAATTTTTCTGTCATTAAAAAAATCGCCAAATCTGGCACTCCTACCGGTACGAGAAAAAATCGCCAAAAATGCAAATTTCCAATTTACCCACACGCAAATTTAACGATCGAAAAAATAATCTAAAATCTCCATCTCATCGAGTAATAAATTAAATAGGTACGATTAAGATTAGAAGTAAAAAAAATCGTAACCATCGTTCTAATTTATGTAAAACGGATTCCAAATGCAATAAAATCAACATTTCATCTCTTTTCCCTCTCATCCTCTCTCATCATCGTAAATATCGGTACCCTACATACATTTCAGACATCTATGTACCTGGACACCACCGCAAATCCATTCCACATACCAAAACACCCATCTCTAATCCTATCGTAAACATCTATTCATCAAACCGAAACCACGAATATAAAAAACGTATAAATACCTCGGAGAAATTATATTTGACTTTATTTGGATCCTTCTTATCACTAAATCCATTACGACTGGAAGGATTCGAGTAAAATTCGGACTGCATCATGTCGAAAAAAATCGGAATCGTCAATTTCCTAAGTTCTTCTTCCGGTATAAGGGTCATCTCGAGGAACGGGCTCACCAAATGCGGTACAAAATGTTGTTTATTTTGACCTGCGGACACCACAATTGAGGGGATAACACGGAGGGGAAAAAAATCACAACATTTGACACTGTTACATAATGATAATGCAGCCCATCAAGTCACGTCTTTACTTCAGACTGAAAAAGGTACACAATACGACATCTAATCACATACACACGTTTTACGAATACGAATGGCAGGCTTTTACTCGCAGGCTACGACGTCGACGTGAAGTCTTCGCAGCGAGCGGTACATGAGAGATAATCGTACAGCATACGATACGATTTTCTCTCTCTCTCAGTACCACAGACGATGACCTTGAAATGCAAAGATGAGGTTTTTTTGGTACGATCATATTGTCGAACAGACATACATATTAGCTCAATGAGATTTCGATTTCACGATTTCGTGACGACGTCGTAACCCAATCCAGCCGCCAATGAATTAATTATCTTCGAAAATTTTCTTCTTTCGCGGGTTCGACTCGTCTGCCAATGAGAACCTGATTCCTAGAACCCCTCTGGCCCCCTTTCACCTTGGGCTGCGTTGTTCATTCAGAAAATACATCGATGGCTAAATTTACACGGAAAACGTATCAGGCATGAAAGTTGAGAAACGAGCTTCTAATTATATTTTTACTGCAATGGGAATTTCGACGATGTAAGTTCAAATTTATTTCAATTTCAGAGCTCAATTTTTTTTCAAATTCTGTAATTCTATTTTTTTTTTCAATAGTGTACCAAATTTTAAAATTATTTTAAATCAAAATATATACTCAATTTTTCGGTGTTTTTAAATTTTCTTCTAATCATTAAGTTGGAAGAGATTTTGAAAACCAATGAAGTTGAGAAGATTTTTCAAACACCTCAAAGTTTAGAAAAATTGAAGAAAAATTTGAAAATAATTGAAAAAAATTTCAAGTTGAAAGAAGCTTTAAAAAGCATAACTACAGATATGAAAAAATGACAAAATTTTGGCATCAAAAATTTTTTAACCTCCATTTTTTAAATCTTTTTTCAACTTCATATTTTTTTTTCTTAATGTTGTAACTGGAACATAAATTTTCATCTTCGGTTTTTAAAATTTTTTTCCAGCTCAATATTTGATTAGAACATGGAAAGAAATACATATAAAAAATTCAGAAAGTTTGAAAACAAAAAAACAAATCAAAAAAATGTGAGAAATAGAATTTGAAAAAAATTTAAGACAATTCAAGACAATTTTTTGAAAAAATTCGACTTGAAAAAATTTTACTGATTGAATAATTTTGAAAATTGGATAGATATAGTTTTAGGCAGCTCGATTTCCTTTTGACCATATCACTTTCATTTTTGGAAAGGGGAGAGGGGGTGAAATAGTTTCATCAAAAATATTTCTAAAAATGTGAAGACATAATTTTTTTACTGGTTCATTCCCTGCAAAAGTCTTTTTTAAATTCTTTATTCAACAAATTTTTCATCGTTTTATTTCATTTTAGAATCGGGAAACGATTTTTTTTCAGTCAAGCGTAATAATTTTGTCGAAAGTTCCCATACTGAAAAATTTATCATTCAAAAATCAAAAAGCTCTCTGCTAATTTTTAAATGTTATCCTACTTATAGAGAACTAATGATATTGCTGTATTTTTTCCCCCATTTTTCAGCTCATTCAAGACATTGCTTTTTTTTTGAAATCACAGCTTTCAAGAGGGCTTTTTTGAATTTTCGAAAGTGGCAACATTGATTTCGATATTTTAGGCTGATTCATGTTCGAGAGTGGAGTACCATTATTCATTACCTAAAAAAAATTTGTCACTAGATCAAGGCCATATCTCTTTTTTAAAAAAATTGCTGAGACTGTCACGGTTCGGTGACCTTTATCAACACTCAAAATTTCAGAAAAATCCAAGACTCTAAGAGTTCACTTTTGTACGACTTGACGTGGAATGACCTAATCAATTTCCTCCCACTACCAAATTTTTTTCTCAAAATATTTTCCATCCCTAATTTTTCTTGAAAATTTTCCAACTTGAGTAAAATTTTTCTCTAAATTCCTTCCCGAAAAGACAAATTCAATTCTTAAATCCCAAGAAATGAATTCTAAAATTCTATAATTTTGAATTCTAGAATCCTGCAATATTGAATTCTTGCGTTCTAAAATTGAATTTTAAAATTCCAAAAATGAATTCTAAAAATCTGCAATTGATTTGCCAAATTTTAAAATCTTACAATTGATTTCTAGAACCATGCAATTGAATTTTAAAATCCTACAATTAATTTTGAAATCCTAAAATTGAATTCTAGAACCCTACAATATTGAATTTTAAAATCCTAAAATTTAATTCTAGAACCCTACAATTGAATTTTAGAACCCTACAATAGATTTTAAAATCCTACAATTGAATTCGAGAGCCCCAAAAAATTTATTCTAGAATCCTAGAATCATACAAATTGATTTCTAGAATCTTACTACTGATTTCTAGAATCTTACTACTGATTTTTAAAGTCCTAAAATTAAATTCTAGAATCCTGCACTTGAATTCTAGAATCCTAAAATTCAATTCTGAAATTCTACATCGAATTAAATTCTTGAATTTTTTTCAAAAATTGAATTCTTAAATTTCAAAATTGAATATTTGAGTTCTAAAATTGAATTCTTGAATTTAAATTTCTAAAACTTTAATTCTTGTATTTTAAAATTATTCAATTCCTGAATAAATTACAAAATTTAAAAAAGTTTTAATTCTTTCACTTTTTTATATTTTCTGTAAAAAAAAATATAACTTTTAAAATTTTTTTTCATCTTTCAAAATTTTAAAATTGGAAAATATGTACTTCAAGGAAAAATTTCAGCGTAAAAAAATACTAAAATATGTACTATAGCCACTGTTTTGAAAAATTGAAAAAAAATTGAGAAAATTTCGAATTTTGACGAGAAATTTTCAAATTACGAAAAAAAAATCATTTAATTTGGAGTTTAAATCTGAAGCCTTGAAAAAACATCTAATTGCATGGTATCTGATGCCTCGCACGAGTTAAACAGAAAAGATTTCAGTCGCACACCCTTTTTTATCTTCGTGCTTAATGCATTTTCAGTATAATTTAGCCTTCGATGGAAAACCCCCATTTACAAAAAAAAACAACCAGTACATCTACGTACCTAAATTAAACCACATTATACGTATCTCGTGGCCGGCGATTCTTCTCATATCTTTGTATCTGGTCGAAATGCGCCATCTCTTGCTATGCGAAAATGTCTCCAATTGCAGTGCCGGTTGCGTTAGAAACGATACAGCGCAGTGGAAAAAATTATTCCAAACTTGGTACTCGAAATCGAGCGTGAAATAGTCGCGAATCGTGTGCGAAAAGAATCGTAGAGATTTAAGGATCACGCTGAAATGAAAACAAGAAACGTTATAATCCGAGCGAACATTAATACCGTTGTACTTTCCTAGGTTTACCAAACTACAACGATTCGGTACGAAATATGAGGAATTTTACACCTTCAGAATGCACGTTTATTACGTGCGAGCTTTATTTGGCTCCTGTAATTGGCCAAGACGGATAATAATTTCCTTATCTCGAGAAAAACGGGCACGGGTCGAGATTCGTAATTAATACTTCTCTTCGTCTCTCTCGCTCTGTCGCTGTTATCGACCGAGAGTCTTTTTTAATTCGTAGATACGCGACGACCGAATTATACACATACCTGAGTGCGTATCGTTTATTACAACTCGAGTATGGATTATTTTGTCTCTTTTTGAACGAAAACCAAACTAAATAAAGTAATTGGATAGCTATGTAGGTACCTATTTTCCAACAGGATCATTTCGCACCAATCAGTCGGATAAACGGGTCTGGAAATCAGATCTTTGAATACCATTAAAATCTCCATCAAGAAATCCAATAAATCCTGCTTGGTTGCGAAATGATTAATGTATCCGCTGAAATGATCGGGCGACATTTGACGATAGATGGAAATCATTATGGAGGCCAAATTACCCTGTTGAAGTAAAAATTACATTAGAAGAAACAAAATCGTATGCATTTCTATCTATTTATCAATATCGTTATCTACTACGAACTAATTATAAAGTTCTAGGTGATAAGAAAAATTACAAATCGCCGTAAAAAAAACACAAATCTGTGGTACGAGTTTTTTAAATCTCTTTTCCTCTCCCTAAGCATCTTTTTATCTCGTCTAACGGTCGATTAATTACTCAAGCTCGTAATGGTTTTGGTATTCGATTTGGGTATTCGTTTTCTATGTTGACTTCCGTACCTTTACCCCTCGTGTTCCTCCCCAGCAATGACCCGTTACAAAAAACATAAGCGAGTTGTGAGTCATCGAGTATTCGATTTGTATACGACGCAGTATGGGAGAAATCTTTGGTAGCACGAGGATAAAAAAAATCTATCCAGTGTCCACAGCGGTGAACTATCTTGTAAGGTATTTCCTTGTTATTCGACCCTTCGAGGTACTACACAGCGTTGCCAAAAGATTCCTTTTTTTCAAATGACAGAAGAAGGAGAAAGGACAATGGGTAGGGAGATTTTGTATTATAGAATTGTCCAGCAGAATCAATGTAGTTGAAATTCGACTCTGGAAATTCTGGAACCTGAACTTGAAACCCAATTTTTGACCTTCAAGGGTGGTTTCTATATTCAAGCTCATTCACACAAGGATTTATTTTGTATTCAATAATTGAATTTTTTTTAGTTTTCAAATTTTATTCAATTTTTAATCGTAAAATTTAATCATTTTGAAAAATCTTGGGACAAAAATGTGGCAAAATTTGACCTCTGTACCATGAATAAATATACACGTTGTAATAAAAACTTGTGACTAAATCTACACGAAAGAGGCTTCAGGCACGAAAATAAAAATACCCTTCGAACGACTGAATCGTTTTTTTTTTCAACTTTATGATTCAAGTGGTCCATTTGCTTTTTTCCAAGTTGGAAATTTTCATTTTTTTTTTCAGAATTCGAATTTTTTCTCGATTATTTTTTTCCAAATTCAATTTTTTATTATTTTTTCCAAATTGAAATTTTTTTCAGAGTTCGAATTTTTTCTCGAACTTTGAAAAAAAAAATTAATTTTGAAAAAAAGTAGTCGAGAAAAAATTTGAACTCAGAAAAAATTATCAAACTCAGAAAAAAATTCAATAAATGATGGGGAAAAAATTCAAAATCTGGAAAAAAATTTTGATTTGGAAAAAAATAATCGAGAAGAAATTCAAAATTGAAAAAAAAATTGTCACGGTGGGAAATGCCCAGGCTGCTTGGTGGTAACACTGAGCCAGCCGGAAAGGTAGAGCTGATGTACGAGCTCACAACTCGCACATCAGCAGCAGTTCTGTAACTTGTGTCTTATGACAAACATGTTATATTTTATGTATTAAAAGGTGTGAAGTATCCGTGAATGTGTTCTTCTTTCGGCACCTCCATGAGGTGAAGTGTTTCGTTGCTCTACTGTTGAGCTAGGTCGGGTCTGCAGCCCTCTCTGCAAGGAAAAGGGTTAATTCCCTACATGAGTGATCGAACTTTGTGAAGAGGTGGCGGATTACACAGGTAGAGTCGCGATCTATTCCATTCCATCTCTATCCAACCAGGATAGATCATACCTCCATTTCCCCCCTTTCAAAATTGATTTTGAAAAAAGTAGTCGAGAAAAAATTCGAACTCTGAAAAAACATTTGATTTGGAAAAAAATAATCGAGAAAAATTCGAACTCTGAAAAAAAATTTAATTTGGAAAAAAATAATCTCAAAATTGAAAAAAAATTCAATTTTGAAAAAAAGTAGTCGAGAAAAAATTCGAACTCCGAAAAAACATTCAATTTGGAAAAAAATAATCAAAAAAAAATTCGAACTCTGAAAAAAAAATAAAAAATTTCGAACTTGGAAAAAAGTAAGAGGACCACTTGAATCATACAGTTTGAAAAAAAAACGATTCAGTTGTTCGCAGGGTATTTTTAATTTCGTGCCTGAAGCCTCTTTCATGTAGATTTAGTCATAGGTGTAATAAAATAAGCAATATTGATAGTCTATCGACATAAATTGAAGGAAAGGAAATTCATTCAATGATAATTGATAATTTCTCAATTTTTTCGTTCAAATTTTGAAATTCAGCCCATTTGTTGTAATGAGGGTGGGGGGGGGGGGGGTGGTGGTGGTGGGAGGAAAGATTTCCATTACTGGTTCTTTTTCCAGAGTTTTTTATTCGGCCGAGTGTAGGAATTTAGAATTCTAAAATTGGGTACTTCGAAGCAGGGTGAATATGAAAAGAATTTGGATAATTATTCATGTTTCAATATTCCACATTTTAAAACCTAACCAAAAAAGTTCAAATTTAGGTTTTAGTTTTTTTCCAAACCAAAAAATTGTATTCAATCAACTTTTGAATCAGTTTTAAAGAAAAAATTGCCGAAGATTTGAGTTTTTGGTTACGGGAACTTTCGGGCTTTTTTCTTTTTCATCTAGTTCAATTAATGTTGTTGTTTTTTGGCTCCAGTTTCAACTTTCACGACTTGCAAATTCAATACAATTGCTGATAATTTGATAAACTTCCTATTTATCCACAGAAATTTTCAGTAATTTACCGAAATGAATTAGAAGCACAGGAGAATTTTTCGTAACTTACTCGTAGTTCAAATCAAATTACGAGTAATGTACTGAAATTACCGTCAATTTACCAAAATTACGGGTAATTTACCGAAATTACGGGTAATTTACCGAAATTACGGGTAATTTACCGAAATTACGGGTAATTTACCAAAATGACGGGTAATTTACCAAAATTACGGGTAATTTACCAAAATTACGGGTAATTTACCGAAATTACGGGTAATTTACCGAAATTACGGGTAATTTACCAAAATTACGGGTAATTTACCAAAATTACGGGTAATTTACCAAAATTACGGGTAATTTACCAAAATTACGGGTAATTTACCAAAATTCCGGTAATTTACGGTAATTATTCGTAAAACGAGTATTTCTGATCACATGTGGTAATTGAGAGGTAACTACGAGTGACTTTTGCTGGTAATTACCGGCATCTAATACAAGTAATGATTGGTACGTAAAATATAAGTGTTTATCCTCAAACTTTACAGAGTACATAAATAATAAACCCAACAAATTAACTTACCACTAACGATTTATCCCTATCCGTTCGAATGGTCGTTTGAATAACTGTACGTAGAATGATCAACATGACGTCCGTAATGTCTAAGTGCGTATGGCCGGATTCCGGTTTAAACAACAAATCCATAATGTCGCTCAAAATTTTAATACATAATTCCAGCTGTAATAGAAACGGCAAAAATATCAAAAAACCTGTGTGCAGATTAGTAAATGAAATTTGCCGGTTGAACGGAGCAAACCCATTGATGAGATGGGTTTTCAACGATCTCACAAAAAAAATAATTAACATAATTTGTTACTTTTTATCTAATTTCAACGTATACGCGTGATTCTATTCAACACTTTAGTGAGAACACACTCTGTAGAAGATTTTGCGTTATTATACGACGTTATTTTTTGTGTTATTCTTACTTGCGATATATTTTCGTCTGGCGGTTGTATATCAAAACCGCTGGCTCCCAACACCTTGGCGATTTTCGCAACGGATTTCGATTTATTGCGTCTATGTTCAGCGCTCATAATACCCTGTGAAATGCATTAATTCTCAAAACTACCGTACTAATGCCCACAAAGATTAAAACAACAAAAAAAAAATCACCAAATTAGGCCAGTTAAAACTACATACCGTAAAAAAAGCTGTGAAAAAATACGAAATACAGTACCGCAAAAATTACCTCCGGGTCCATTGAAGCAACTGCTGAGTTAAGTTGTTAAAATTCGCGCCAGTCAACTAAAATACCCATCGCTTCGAAAATTAAAAGTACCATCCACCGTTATTAAGAAAAGTACCCCAGGGGTTCAGCCCCGGTGGAGAAGACGAAGAGAAGGATTTTCACTGTAGATATATTTCAAATTTATCAAGGTATAGTCGAACGGGGTATGCAAAATGAAGGAAATTTTACGCTGATTTTATTTGAGTACCGTTTTTCCAAACTGAGCTAACTTCAAAAACCGTGCATGAGGAAAGGGCCTTAGGTGCCATTTTTTTTTCGGAAAGGGTCCTAGGTATAATTTTTTTCAGAAAAAGATTGCACCTTAAGCCCTTTCCAAAAAAATGGCACCTAAGGCCCTTTCCTCATGCACGGTTTTTGAAGTTAGCTCAGTTTGGAAAAACGGTACTCATTTGCTAACGACTTGAATAGCAATGCCAATTTTTTTCAGGGGCGATTTTTCCAAAACTCGAAGTCATTTTGCGAAGGTTGAAAAATTTTACAGAATTAAAGTGATTTTTTCCACAAACAGATTATTTTCTAATGGTACTCAAAAAAATTCTCAAATTTTAGAAAATTTTCAAAAAAATAAAGAACTCTTAAAAACTAGAATAATTTTCCAAACATTTCATTACTTTTTGTAAAAATTGTAAGAATTTTCAAAAATTGTACAATTTTATAATTTTTCAAAAAAAAAAATTATGATAACTTTCAATGGACAATTTTTTAATAATAGGAGAATTTTTTTAAATGGGACGATAATTTAAAAATTTGATGTGTAATTCTTCAAAAATTAAAAATTTTTGCCAAAACGGACAATTTTTCAATAAATTTGACAATTTTCCAAAAATTGGGAAATTGTATAGCCAGATAAGATGCGAATTTGGCCTCGAGAAATTTTACATGGAAATTTTCTGTATTTCTGGTTTTGCAAATTGGGCCAGAAAATTGTAAAAAACTGTACAGAAATCTTGTTAGAAAATTTTTCATCGACGTTTCATAGCAAACAGAAAGAAATGATCAAAAATACACTTCTACGAGCAGTACATGAGTTTGTATCAAAAAACAAAAATTTTCTTTCACTTCCATTGAAATTGAAAATAATGCAACAAAATAATCATTAATTCTGAAAGGGAGAGGGTCAGGGGTCCAAAATTTTCAAGAGTCCAAAAATGCCAGAGACCAAAACCCAAAATCATCTCTTATCTGGTCATACCTTTTTCTAAAAATTGCACATGGTTCAAAAATTGGATATTTTCCAAAAATGTCAAGAATTTTCTAAAATTATAAAATTTATAAACCAATGTAAGATATTTCCAAATTTTGGACGTTTTTCATCAGGTACATTTCTTTTCAAAGAAGATAGAAAATGTAGGGGGACTTTCCAACTATAATCGATCAATTTTTCAAAAATTTAAAAATTTTGCAAAAAATGGTAAATTCTTGCAAAAATTTAAAAATTTTGCGAAAAATGATAAATTCTTGCAAAAATTGAAAAATGTTCAATAATTGAACAACTGTTTCATATGTAACCCTCCCGCAAAGAAGGGACCTTGTGTAAAAAAATCGACGTTTTCATTTTCATGCGTTTGGTCCAGATTCGGTGTCATTTGAATCAAAAACGTAAAAAATGAGACATCAGTTTTTTTTACACTAGATCCCTATATATTGAAAAATTTAGTAAAAATTGGGCCTTTTCAGAAAAAAAAATGCACAATTTTTATACTGGTAGGTACGATTTTACAAAAACTGATATCTTTTCAAAAGTAGGACATTTTTCCTTCAAAACTGGAACGTTTTCCAAAAATTGTACGGTAATCGAAAATACTTCAAAATATTGAAACAAAATATTTCAAAAATACAAATCGAATTTTGAAAAAAAAAATTGAAAAAAAAACAATTTCTGCAAATAGATACACAGTTTTTTCAAAATTTAATAATTATTTTTCAATTCGTAGTGATTTCTGCAAATTTAAAAAATAAAAAATAAAATTATCACGTAAGTCGATACTCAAATTGAAAATAATTTTGCGCTGACTTCAATTCTAAAAATACAAATTCTCCATAAAATAATAATCGAAAGGGGGGAAGAGGTTCTACCCATTTCTTCACAGTCATGTGAGTAGATATTTAAAATAGACGCAATCTTTCACATAATCAGAAAACAGTAATTCACTGACCAACCCGATACGATAAAATATACCGGACAAAATGATAACCCGCAGCACGAGCAGTTAAAATACTTTGAAAATTACCTCATCGCGTTCTCTAAAATAGCTGAATAAAAAATATCAATTTACAACGAATTTTATCTATGTACAAATGAATCACATTTTCCACGTCATTGCCACAATTTCAACAAAGCATTTTATGAAAAAGCGATATAAACTGATTCAAGCAAAATAACACAATCAAAGCAGACTACAAAGGAACAGATCACAGAGCAGGCTGAAGGATATTCATGCAAAGGGATGCCATCGACGATGCATCTTCTCGGCCAAGGTGTTGCGATAGAGCCATTGAACGAGATCTTAGAATCCAAACACAAACGAGTTAAAAAAAAATCACATATACACAAAAACGCCAAATGACAAAATCACACTACATAAATGTACACGTAAATTCATCGTAATACAAGGTGTTTTCAGTGCTTCACAAATCAAGCGAATTATCTTCTCGTCTACAGAGTGCGTTCAAAAGTGCCAATAAATATGTACGTAGGTATACTAAAAAAAAAAAAAGCAAAAAAACCACACACGAGACGTCGCTCACAATCTACAATAAATCGAAACACAAACACGATTAAATATTCGTAATTTTACAAATATTAATCTTCGACTTACCAGTTTACATCTATATAGCCATGCAAAACAATCCCAAAGCGAGATTAAACAACAAACATTAACCAAAATAATCAAAAAAAAAACCATTAAATAACGTTCTAGTTAAATTATCTCGTCATTCTGAGGATATTTCAAAAATCCTCTCTCAATACTGTGGAATTTTTCTTCGTAGCTAAATATCATGATCATAGTATTACTCCAAACCAAACACATAGATCGGTTCGCTTACCTCGTCTGAATTTTCCAGTAATTGTTTCACTAGTTGCAGAATCGGTGCTAAGAGAACCCTTCGGCATTCGGATTTTAAGAAGAGTGGACTGTGGACGATATCGTCGATCGTCATCATCTTCTGTTTCGTTAATTTGTGACTGGGCAATGATGAAATCAATTCTATTAAAAGAGAGCTATAAAAAAAAATAATAATAAAAAAATAAGCCATTATATTTGAATTGGATGGAATAAATTTCAACTCGATTGACTTCAAAATACCTCAATTTGACATCAGAATATACGGTCACAATATCAGGAATCGTCGATGGTAAATGTTTCAGGCAGGCACCTTGGACCACTAGAACCGGACTTGTTTTTTCTGTTTCGTGCCTCATCATCATGGCGAAACTTTTCAATAATCTGGTCATCGAGTCTTCGAATTTTAAATATTCTCTATTTTCGTACAACCTGATAAAGCGAAAGAAAAAAATATTCGAAATTTGGCGATTTTTCATAAAGCAAAAAATTCTGAAAATCTTACTGAGCGAATAAAAATCTGGATCGAGTGATGAATCTCATGATATATTTTAATGATTTCATTGTTTTCAGCATTGTATCCTTTTCGAGTGTGGTAACATTGTTAACGTATAATTCCAATATGACGATGAGTTTGCTGCAAAAAATGTAAAAAAATAGGATAAGAAAAATGAGTCAATGAAATCGAACTAGGTATGAGAAATCTTTACTCGTAAGCTAAAGTTGCGCTGAAGCTTTCCTGGATATATAAATCTAATACTGGTTGAAAATGTTGGTATTTTCGGTCGAGAATTAATTCGATTACGTAGAGCTGCAAAATACGTTCATTATTAATTTGATAGATTATCATCAAATACCCTGAATAGAGTAAATTTTTCCACAATTGGCCCCCTTTAATCATCATTTTTATTTTTGAAAAGTTCAAAATATACATACCAAACATTCGAAAACTTTTTCATCGTGATCGTTCGAATCAGAATTCAGCATCAAGATATTAAATAACGTATCCAAAACATCTTGTAAAAATTTCACCACTTCTTCACCGTCTACTTTCATTAATGCTGATAAATTAAACGTAATACGACTAGGATCACTGGTCCAATTCAATAATCCAAGTAAATCGACTAAAAAATGAAATATTTTGGTTAATATTTCTCTTCAGGCAGCAGATTTAAAATCCAGAAAATCAAGGACTTACCATTCTGGGTAAGTTTGGTAGAACACACTTTGGTTTGAATGATGAATAAATCTTTAGTACATATTGTCAATCCGGGCACTACTGTTTTGCCCCCTTCCACTAATTCGGTTCTAGTTGATGCGAGTTCTAAATAAGTTATATCAATCGGTTCATACTTCTTTTGATCAACCTGCAAAAAAAACATGAAAAAACATTCGAAAAAAAAAATAAAACGTAATAAAAAGCGTTGAAAAAAATTTTTAAAGGGGGAAAAAATAAAAAAAAAAACTGAAGTATGTTAAAAAATATTTTTCAAAATGAGAAAAAAGTGGGGAAAGTGTTTTAAAATATTAAAAACGAAGAAAACCATTGGAAAACGTAATTTAAAATGTTTAAAAAAAATGAAAAAATCGGAAAACTATTTGAAAATGTCGAAAACGAAGAAAAAATGGAAAAAATACGTTTTTATTTTTTTTATAATTTCCAAAACTGTTCAAAACCAAGTACAACATGTTGAAAATTTATGAAAAAATTGGAAAGAAAAAAAAATGAAAAACTACGAAAAAATTTTGGAATAAAGAAAAAATATGATTCCAACAAAATTAGGATGTGTTTTTAAAAAAATCAAAATAAATAAAACAAATTGGGAAATATTAAATGAAACTAAAAATTGAGGGGAAAATGAATGAGAATTGAGAAATAAGATATTTGTTTTTTTTCCTGTTGTCGATAAAATTCGACCTGAAAAACATAATCTCATTTTTAAAAAAAATAAGCCTAAGACATTTTCAAGACAAGAACTTACCTTGTACACCAAAATATCATGCAATTCATCCTTCAAAGTCGTCCCATTGCCTTGCATCAGTCTAACGAAAGCCATAGCAAAAGGTTTTTCATTCTTCTCTTTGCTATCATTCTTGGACGATCTACAGAACACAACGAATTTCCCAATTAATTAACGCCATCGGAGTAATTCTGATATTCACGAATAACACTCACAAGAAAGTCATAGTTTTTGGTTTCTGTTCACCGACGTACCTATGCTTAAATAGAAACTTCAAATGGCATCCTTTGAATTCGTCGATAGACACAACGACTCTGAATGTTTCACACCATCGAGGTTTATCTTCATGATAGTACACCACCGAATGGTACTCAGTCTGCGGCTCGATACCGGAACCTAATATAATACCACCCTAAACGACGAAAAAAAAAAAACAGAAAATGTAAAACTTCAATTTTTACGAATATCTTTGGATAAAAAATGAGAAAAATCCAAGTACCTGTAAAGGAACGCCTTTTTCGTTACAAACTGTAACAACAACTTCGATATTTTTATCGGAAGATTTGGTACCTTTGGAAAATTCACCGTTGACGAGCGTCAAATAGAGATCGTTACGGACATCTCCGGGTAATATAACTTCGGGGAAGCCCATTTTGCGGACGACTGCGATGTTACCGAAGACAAGATGAGGATTTTCTTCACGTACCTGAAAAAAAAAAATGAAAATATTTTTCAATGAGACCGTCTTGAATGATATGAATGGTAAATGAGAGTTAAATATTTACTTGTTTCAAATCAGCTTGCAATAGTTTGAAATTCACTATGACTCCTTGCTTGTCTTTAGGAGGGAAATCTTTCATGTTGAAGCATTTCTTCAAAGTATTATCGAGAGTATCTTTTTCACAACTGAAATAATTTTGAAAAAAATATTAAATAAAAAGTTCAAGTATTCTAAAAAAAAAAAAAAAAAAACACTAAAGAAGCTAACTTACGCCAACAATGGTAAAAAATGATGTTTATCTTCATCAGTTTCGATAGCATTTTTAAAATACGGCGATAAATTGCAGCAAGCGACCGCATATGGTCTTCTAACCGTATACGCATCGTTGGTATTAGTTTTAAAATTATTTTTATTATTGGTGTCAACTTCCATGGCTCCGTTTCTTATCACATAACAGACTAGATAGACTTTTTCCAGATTTAAATCTCTGATACCTAAATCCTGCGGAAAAAAACGTAACTTCAATAACGAGAAAATGATCAATGGTGAAAAAAAAATTTCACAACACTTACGATAAATAAAGCTCTAAAATTATGGTATTTCTCAGTATCGGACTGAAACATTTCTCGAGTCCATCTGATAACGTAATTCTCGGAAAATGGCTTCGAGGATTTCTGATCGTAGAGTGTAATCAATAATTCTAAATCTTCCATCGGTTTACAAATCAGCTTACGTACGGATAAGTAAAGCGTGTAAGTATGAGATTGTGAGGTGGATTGTTGACTAATGCGGTTTTGAATTTCGCACTAAAAATAAAAAAAAAATAGTAATCGGTGATTTGAGCAAAAATCCGTTATCGGTTATCGATTTTTACCGCTGGAGTCAGTATCCGTTGGGTAGCCATTTCATGATGTCGATATAATTCTATAACTGATGTACTATCGGGATTTAAAATGTTTCCTTGATCATCTCTTACGACCATATCCAAACCAAGAATCCTATAAAAAATAATATTTTCAGTATTCCAAGATGGATTACGAAAAAAAAATGGTACCTGTACTTACTTATTTCCTACATCTATGTACCATGTGACTAGCCTTTTCACTTCTTTGAGTTCATCTACTGGTAACGTACCAGAAAGTATCTGCTTTCGTAATCTTATCAGTTCGTGCATTTTATTTTCTATCGTTTTGAAGTGAGGATTGTTCGACTGCGAAAAATTTATAATTTAAAAACTACATATCATAAAATAATTTTACATGTTCGATAACACTTACAATGTATAATTTCTTCCAAATGATTCCCCATTCTCTTAAAACGGACGTGACTTCCGAAATGATATGTGGTTGACTTCCATAAATGTAATTGGCACTGAATTCACATAAAATTATCATTAAAAATAGATAAAATTAATATTTATTAGATAAATTATCAACACTTACCAAGCTGTATCCTTATACGAAGGATCCATGATATGGATAAAAGATCTAGGAAATATACCAAGAACCAATTTGTTGTTAACAGCGTAGCCGTAATACCAATCGTCGCATTCCTGTAGGATACGTACACATTCCCCAACAGTGAGTTTAATTCGAAATTCTCCCACTTCCTGATAGTTATGTATGGCTGCAACATAAAACAAAACGTAAATTAGAACACTCAATTTTATAAGGTTAAGGTTTAGATTAAAATTTACCTCAACTTCACCACGTTTATTAGTCTTTTAGGTAAAAAAATAATTGATCAAAACAAAATTTACACGCGATTTTCTAAACCGATACTTCGATGGAGTTTTCAAAGGTGTTATGTAATTCGTTATAGGAGCTTCCGGTATGTCGAACAATTTGCACCCTAAAATGTGTGCCAAACAATTATGGGAACTGTCATCGTTTAATATTTTTTCATGGATACTATTTATTAAGGTCAAATTAATCGCTCATACTCTATATGAGTAATCGTGTCCGTAATTACGTTCTAGTTGTGAGAATTTTTTTTTCCATTTGACTGCACAGAAGAAGTATAAAAATTGATGTAACTACCAGCATCCGAAATCCCCACAAAATACCACCCCACAGATATCGAATCATTTGATGATTTCATTACCGGACGATGAATGCTTATCAATAACGGTCCGTTTCCTCGGATATCAATGAATAACCAATGGGCAATTTCGATGATTAAATTATCGAGAATTTGATATCGCTGGAGATGTAAAACAGCGATGTTACGGACCGGAATTTTATTTAGTAGATTTTCCAAGTAAACTGAACGATGCAGTGATGAAATTAAAAAACTAGAAGCGAAATCAAAAGTACTGAAAAGAGAATGGCTGTAGGGCCATGAGGACATTATCAACAAGTGTTTCAAGTCAATGGTTGAGCAAGGTTTTGATGAAATTTACATTTGAATGAAATAAATTAGAATTAAGATTATAAAATGACAGAATGAAAAAGAAGTATTTCAAGTAGAAAATTTGCAAATATAATTACCAATGCCATAACTTTTCTCCCCAGGTACGGGGTTCCAATTATGCATCTTCATTGCTGGCGTGTTTCTGGGGAAACTACGGACATGTTTTTTGGGGCGTGGTATTTTACGATAGTTGAATCTCTAAGTGTATTGATGCGATCTTCACATGCAAGTATTTTATCAATAGTTTTAAATTAAAAAGTACAACTTCATTACAACTTGAAATAAAAGTTCTATCAAAGGAAAACAAGTAAACGAAAACATGTGAAAACCACAGATGAAATTCGATGAGAACTTTTTTGTTTTGATTTTCGAGATTTCACAGATGAAAATCAATAAGTAGGCGAATTAAATAGGTATTCAAGTATTCAATTTTTATTTTTATTTTAAAAAATTTCAACTGCATAATTGGCAAAATTTTTTGATTTCTTTTCTTATATCCTTTAAATTTTCTCAGATTTAAATTTTTCAAAATTCGTTCAAACTTCAAAATTTCAAAAAAAAAATTAAGCACTTGAGAAAACACTACGGCTCACCAATAAATAATAATAAAATATATAAAATAGAGAAATTCTTTTAAAATATTGCATTATTGTATCTGAATGAATATCCAATTCAAATTGTAAAAAATTGACCGCAGTGAGCATTCGTCACTTTTAAACCAGAATCAATTTTTTAAAACTCCTTCATTTTAAAGATCAACTAAAATGGTATATTTAAATTTTAACTAAACATTGCAAACATTTATAAATGGTTAATCGGTAATGGGTGATATTAAAATATTATTGCACAATAATATTTGATAATTATTACTAAAGCAAACCATTATTTAACAAGAGTCATCTTGGACTTGGAAACAGTTATCGACGTGTTATTAAATAACTAACAAAATTTCTATTCAGGTACTCACGAGAGAGATGAAACGACATAATGAAGTATTAAAACTTAACGAAAAATGCAATGAATAAAATTCGAATTAAAAAAATAGATAACTTAAAAAATTAAGTACAAAAAAACTTCAAATAAGTACTTAAAATTCAACACGATGAGAATGAATTAACAAATAAATAAACTTAATAATTAATAATGAGATGGTAATGGTTCTCAGAGTAAACCTAAAAATAGGCAGAAATTAATACTGTACACTAGTCACATTTCTTATTAACATATCGTATCTTACTTAATGAAATTATTCAAGGAAGCAATTGTACGTAGTTCGCAGGAAACAGACCGTAACTACCATCGGGCGCTAGGCCTTGCCACCAACCTGGATCAATACGTTCGATGTGAGTAATTATATCACCAGGATCGAACGATATTTCAGTTTCATCAGCTGGAAAAAATTTAATAAAAGTTAATTTCTCAAATTTAATGAAAAATACTCGTGCGATGGGTTTAAAAAATACCTGCTTGATAGTCATATAAGGCTTGAGCTTTTAAATTAGAATCTAGTAACTCGTCGCTATAAATTTCGCCGTTTTGCTCTTGAACTTCTAAAAAAGGCAATGGAATTAATTAAATGTGTATTAGAGTTATAAAAGTGAATAAATTTAACTAACTTACCAATACTAGTCTCTTGAGAATTTGTATTAGATAAAACGACCTCAGCTTTTGCTTCATTAGGTTCAGTACTATTGCTGATTACTTTATTCTAGAAATTTCATTTTATAGGTAATTAAATTTCGTTTCGAAAAAAACAGTAGTTTAAGCGAGTTTAATTTGAATTTTCATACCTCGAAACTTTCTCCGTTTTTATAGTTGCCATTTAATTTGTTTTCTTGAGAGCCATTACGAATACTGATAATTTCTAAAAATAAAAATGATTATATCGATCAAAATTGGAGTTGTATTGCAATTATTCTTTTCAAATAGATACTGAAAAATTACCATTATATTGAGCGGAAGATTTTCTAGATGAGTTTAGCTGTCCTGCAGAAGTATTCTGTTCAAATACTGCTCTTACGTCGGAAGTTCTTCGTGAAATTAATGCTTTAGCTTCCTATAAAATTGAATAAAAATAAATTTTTACTAGGAATATCCTACATTTAAATAGGTAGCTTTGCTGGATTTTCAAAAAAAAAAAAAAAAAACGTACATCTTTTAAACTTTTACTCGATTCCGGACGAGTATCTTTTGATTTTTCAATTTGTTCTATTTTACTAAAAATATTCGCTGAAGTTTCGATGATTTTTTTAGGACTATGGCATTTTTCCACAACCGTTTCTTCGGCAGCTTGCTGTTCCCTTTTTTTCGCGTCCTCCATCTGTTAAAGAAAAAAACGTAAGTGTTTATGATGCAAGGTTCAGGTTCACACCTCGATACGCATAACAGATTCAGGCATACTTCTCTTTTAATACGTTCTTCTTCTAATTTCAAAACTTCTTCCTGTTTTTTCTTCATTTCCTCCACCTGTCTTCTTTTTTCTTGCTCTTCTTCTCGAGCCCAGAATTTATCTCGTTCTTCTGAATTAATTTCTTTTCTAGGCTCAACTTTTTTATAAGCCGAGTCCTATTTCAGAAATAAAATTGTTTAAAAATTCGAATTCTCCCGTTTTCTATAAAATATACTACTGTACCATTTTTTGGAAGCCATCTTTTGATAAGTCGAGTCTTTCATCGAATGAGTACGCAGATGCAGTGAATTTAGATAATTTCTCAGTGATCGCATCAGTATCGACGTCTTCTTCAGTACGAGCATTTACAGTAAGATGAGAACCTTTCAGAATATTCGAAACATCTCGAATATGATTGGCACATACACCTTTTCTAAAAACCGGCGCACCCTCGCCTTGCTGTAAAACGAAACCATAAATTAATCATCGAAAAAGCGCCGATTATTCATTCGTGGAAAAAGAGACGTACCCAATTGACTAATACATATTTATTGAGACTCGTTTTCGGATCAATTACTTTGCAAAAAGCGTACATAACTTTACCGCTGTTTAGTTCGTCTTTCATTTCATCGATACCGTTATCTGCAACAATATAATCGAATAGGGTTAAATAAACAATTCCAAATTAGGAAACAGATGTAATGATTGAGTAATGCCGAACGCCAATTTCAATACTTACTTCCTTTTTCAACAACGGTCAATACATCGGATAGCCCTTCGTAGCCAAAAACAGCCCTAAAATTACACAGATTAGATTAATGTATCAAAGCATGATTAATCCTTCAAAAGACCACACGAAAGTACAAGTTGCATTAGAGAAAAATCACTGAAAGATGGAATTATTAGATGAAAAATTACTCACCAATTAGTGCTTGTTTTGTCATCAACCACATCTCTCCAGGCATTTATGATCGAAGTACGATTGGTATTCAGATCTACAGACATATTCTTAACACTTATAGAATCACCGAAAAGCTCATACTATATTAAACTTTCAATAAAAGTTCACTGATTAGGAAATGAATGAAAGTTTCTCAAAGTTTCAATTCACGTCAAAGTAGGAGTAAATAATCTGGGGTAATGCCCCCTGCAACGGATCGATATCAATCGAAATTATTGATTATTTAGCTCTCGACATAGAAAAATCGATATAAAATTCACTACATTTTCTAATTTTTTTCACCGTTCTAGAATTTTCAAAGATATTGATCCTCGTAGAAATTTCAGAGTATGTAAAAAATTATTCTTCAACCTCAAACTTGAAAAATTGGGCTGAAAATTGCCCAAAATTAAAAATCCATAATCTGAAAATCGATTTTTTGAAAAATTGACAACACTGATTATAATCAAAACATTTCAGCTATTTTTAAAACTTTTTTCCCTTCTCAGAAGCTTTGGGTGTGGTTTAGGTAACACTGTCCTTGCGTGAGTGTTTCTATCAGTAAAATTTTATCGATTAACTTTTTAAAATGTTAAATTTCGAGTAAATTTTAATATTCGTGGATTAACAGTGTGATTTTGAAAAACTACAACGTGTAAATATGGCAGCCTTCAAGCTACTTACAGTTCTAGCCACTTTGGGAGTGGCATATTCGCAAAATGCGGCAGCTCCTGTACTGATATGGGGTAACCACCGTAGCATAGATAAAATGACATCGAATTTGGGCAAAATAAGCGCTGATAAAGTCGAAGATTTGATTATGAAACCAGCTGTCGAAGATGATCCAAAAACCCATGTTCTGATTGGTATACTTGATAGCCTCAGCTTGCCAGATTTGTTTAAAAAATATGGCAACGAAGGAGCATTTGCGAATGTGAAAAACATGATGGACGGAAGTAAATACAAGAATTTCGTCTTGCCAGCGAAAAGCTCTTTCACCGAATCGAATTCTGTGAATGAATCGCATATTCCGAACTTCGTGACAACCAACGATTCCCAATTACACATTATAAAAATAACTCCTAAAGGAGAAGATATCACCGAAACGTTGAAAATGGCCGATAATATAATGCATAAAGCTTGCGAAGAGCATGCCTCTCAATACAAATCGTATATCTGCGTAATGACTGCTTCATCAGGTAGAGAAGAAGAAGGAGACCATGTTCGTATTGCTCGTAGCTTATTGCAGACTGCGCCCCCAGAAGAGCAGGACCTTTCGCAAGACGTATATTATTTCAAAGACTTCGCATTAGTGTATACCAAACAGTCGCCCGCTCTTGAAATTACGAAACCTGGAACCACACCATTGAAATATAATTTCACGAGAACCACCGCTACGGTAAATTCATCACATTCGATCGTGTTAAACATTCCGCATTCATGTACTAATTTCTCTTACATTTTCCAGCCTACGAAAGATGGCAAAACATTGTTTGTCAAATTCCTCAAGGATAAAAGCACCAGCGCTTCAAATCAAGTTTCTTTGGGATTCATTTTCGAAACCACCAGTTCATCATGGAGTTTAAAAAATATATCATTTGAAGATACCGATGGTACAAAAACCATCTTGTTTCCTTCGATACCAATTTCTACATCGTTTGGTTACTCATTCCATACTCCTTCAAAAGTAGTATTTACAAGTGAAAACAGCGAATATAAGTTGACTTTGAACTCGTTACAGGTTTATAATTTTCTCGTCTTTCAATTTTTTTTTCTCTTAGTGAATAGTTCCTCTAACCTTTACGTTTTATTTTAGATCGAATACTCGAGCAATCTACCCACGATGAGTTTCAGTTTAGCCGACGACACGGTTTACTTCTTCACTATTCCAATCCTTAGTGGACTTTTTGTTACCAGTTTATTAGTCACCATTGTACTGCTTGGTTTATCGATGATCTTTGATATCAAAACTATGGATTTATTCGACGACCCGAAAGGAAAAACCGTTACCATAAACGCTTCCGAATAATCAACTTAATTTTAAACTCGTTTAAGGAATTTTTCTATCACTGAGATGAAAAGTCAGGTAAAACCAGCGGGGTAAAAAATTTATAAATTAATCGGGATCGCCGAAATGTATTTTTAGTTAATTATAAGTCCAATACGTAAACTACGATTTAATCCAATCATTAAACTACTTTGTTTTAAACTATGAAACCTTCTTAAACACATTCCTATCTGTATCTGTTAGTTCGAATTTGGTATAAATTTAAAGAAAATTGTCATCGTACCAAGTGTCTTTCATAGATGATTGATGTTTAAATCAACACTACGCAGTTTCTTTAAGTTTTTTAAAGCACAAAGTAGCCACAATCCAGTTAGATGTTACATCGTATCGTGTAAGTAATTAGTTTGTAGACCTGAACGCGATCGGAATTTTCTATGTACATAAGTTTGCACATCTTCGATATTAAGACGTTAATTATAATATTCGGTTAATTTTAATGCATTATGTATATTTCATTTATGGCTCGAGTTCATCGTTTTGTTTCCTTTGTAGAATTATTCTGTACTTTAGTAAAAAATGTTCTTGTTATCAAATATTGGACTAATTTGTAAATTTATCTAGTCCGTTTGAAATTTATTTCTTTGTATCGTGTACTTACCATGTATTTTATCACCAATTATATCGTACGCTGTTGTAATGTATAGAAATTTCGTTTTTCATAAATTTTAATCTTTTTAGAGTTCAATTTTTAAAAATGACAAAAATTCAAATTGAGAGGAATTTTTTACGAAGTTCTTATTTTAGGGGTTGAAAAACAACTAACTGTTGCATTGGTTTCAGCGTCCTTGATGCTCCGAGGAGGATATTTATTACTTTTCTTTTGTTTATGTGATTTTTCATAAAAATCAAATCCTCAAAATTGATGTCTTGCATATTGCAATTTGGCTAACACAGTTGGAAAGAGAATTTTAAAAAAAAATCAGAATCGTTAATAAAAATTTTCGAAGTCTAAAGTTGAGTTTTTTTTTGTAAAAAACTCAATTTTCAAGAATAAAATAATATTTGAGCATGACAATTTTCTTGATTGGATTTTGGCTCTCAAGAGGAATCTCAAAAATTATGAAAAAAACAGCAGAACAGAATCTCACAACTATTTTACTCATTATTCGTTAAGAGAAAAAAAAATTGAAACATTCGTCTGAGATAACTAACAAATAAAATATAAAATTTGGTAAAAACAACTACACATAAAATATTACGCAAAATAAAAGGGGAATATTCCGGCAAAAATAAAAATAACAAGTTCTTATTTATAAATCTAGACTACAAAAAAATCTACAACTATACAAATTACACATTGATTTTACACGAACCAATGGGCAATACTAAAACTCTCATAACTTAAGTAAACTAAACTATACAGAAAAACAATGAGAAATTAGGGAGAAATAAAGGCACAATCATTTGAACTTGGAAAACCATAAATTAAACCATCTTCGATCCAGCGCCGTCATGTATTTTCGGTATTTCCCAGTCTGTATCTTCTGGAGGTAAGTCTCAAGGATGGTCTCGGTTTGTACAAATCGCTTTCATCGTAATAACAATTCATTATACTCTGTTTACGTCTCTCTTCGGCGTTTTTCGTATCGTTTGCTTTTTTGGCCGGCGGATCAGGCGTTTTCCTATGGAAACCACGTATCGATTAATAAAATTGCTATTAGAATAAGGTCACGGGAGTGTAATTTTTGACCATTGAAGTGGGCATTTTTTTTGAAGAGGTTTGTTATCGATAAAGTTGGCATATTTGTAGGGGGATGAGGGTCTCGGATGATGAATTTTTCAATAACTACTTACGTTGTGGCAGCACCTTCGTTGACATTAGTTTCCATTGTATCTGTTTTCGAATCGTTTAACGTTGTATTTTCTGTAATTTGAGAAAAAAAATCGCGAATTATTTTGGTTTCATTGAAATGTGCCTAATTACGAGTGAAGAATTTTTGATACGTACTTGTTTTAGTCTTGGTCTGTGTTGTCGTCGGTGCACCTGAGGTGACTGCTGCTGATACCGATACACCTGATTCGTTGGTGCCTTTCGAGTGAGTACTGGTTCCGGTTGAAGATACCTGAAATCAAATAGAAAATATAATTAAAATTTGTTCAAAAATTTGGCATAATAATTTTTAAATAATTTATGAAAAAAAGTTCAGGGTCTAAATTAATTTAAGAAAGGCATGACAGCCAGAAGCAGAGAGGATGAGCGAGGTGAAATCAATTTTTTTAGGGGGAGGGGAAGAAGGTTAAAACCTTTAAAAAATACCTACACGAGCATTAATGGTGAGATTTCATAATTTCAACACAAATTTCAATTTTTTTAAAAAAAGGACTTCAAATGCCCCATTTTAATAATAATAATAAAAAAAGACAATTTCCTAGATATTTCTAAATTTTTGACAAAATAAATCCGTCCCAAAGCAAATAAAACTCAAATTTTTATTTTCGAGTAGAATTTAAAAAATAAAAAAATTTTGAGACAAATACCCACCAAACACCTTTAGAAAAATGAAATTGAAAAATGCGAGTGAATTCTCCTTAGTAAAAAATTTATTTTTTGATTTTGTGACAACCTTGACCTCATTTTCTTCATCATTCGAACAAAATTTCTTCAAAAATACAAAAAAAAAGAACTATTATTCAAACCAATTCCACAGCAATAAATTTTTCAATTTTTGAAATATTTTCAAATTTTCAAATTCGAGTCAAAAATTTTTATAAAATTCAGTTTCAAGTATCAATCAATTTTTTGGTATGAGTATTTCCACCCCATTCTCCGCTGACCCCCCCCCCAGGCCCTCGAATACTCAAACACGAAAACAGATACGAAAAAATTTTGAACAACTCGAATTTTACTTTTCACAATTTTTCCAATGTCAAAATTTTCATTAATTTTATCGCAGCTTAATTTTACCCGAAATTTAATTTTTTTCGGCTGTTTCAATATAAAAATTTTTGACAATTTTTTCGAGTCGAAAATTTTTCATGCTTGAATCAGTTTCATATTTTTTCCTGCACTTTTTTACTGATACCAAAATTTATTCTCACAAAATTTTTTCAATTAAGTATTGAAAATGAAACAGAATTTAATAAATTTGAACTCAATGAAAACTTGAAGAAAATTCAACCATGAAAAACTTTCTGAGAAAATTGAACATGGAAAAAATGTTGAAAAAAGTGAAAATTTGAACTTGAAAAAAATAATTGAACTTTGAATCGAATTTCCATTTATTTCAAAAGACTATTTTATTTTCCTTTCTTCAATTGCCAACAGTCTAAAATTTTTCCACGAAAATCCATAACGAATGGAAAATAATTTATGCTTATGGTATATTTTCATGTTGATATTAAAACACTTTCAATTCTCAAAAAGATATTGAATTTTCACAATACCCTCTTTATTAAAATCCACAGTTGAAAATGTGAAAGAAGGGATGGGATTATTAAAATTATCTCAGGCTCAAAACGAAATTCTTCAATTTTAACGACTTAAAATACCATTTTAAATATTTTTCCCAACAAAAACTGCAAATTTTGGGAAAGTAAACTCGTCTCTCTAACCTCTGTTTGATTTAATCCTCATTTCCATTACCCTCACTCTGAGAATCTATAAAAATTATAGAAATCAAATTGGAGGGAAACATTCAAGGTAAATTTCGATTTTTCGTGCTTTTTTCGACCAGGAAAAATTTCAAAAAAGAAATTTGCAAATATTTTTGAAACAAACTGACTAAAAGAGGCCACTTAAAAAAAAAAAAAACAATTTCAGATGCCTGAACTGCTTCGGTGCTAAGAAATTCACAAAATTTCAATTTTTTGAGATAATAATGAGCCAAAGTTCAAAGTCAAACATTCAGAAGTTTTTTTAATAAAAAAATTTGGTGTGAGGAAAAGGGTGGGCAATTCGTGCTTTAGAAAATTTAAAACGAAAAAAAATACGATAAAACTCACCGAACTGCGTCTACCATCTGAACTCTCAGATTCGCTCTTCTTATGATTAGCATTAGCAATCGCCATTTCTTTGCTCCTATTAACTTTGGCTTTTTTCGTCGCCGGTGTATTTTTAGGTTTAAAAGCGACACTATCTCCAGTCAGATCATTACCAATGGTATCGTTCAACTGCCCAGGAGTTACAGCTATTTCTTTTTTTTTAATAACTTTGGAAACTTTCTTGGGCGCCGGAGTAGTTTTAGCTTTGATAACGACAGTATTTTCAGTCAGATTATTACCAATAATATCGTTCAATTGGTCCGAGCTCAAGACCAATTCTTTGCTTTTATTAACTTTGGTAACCTTTTTAAATACCGGAGTTATTTTAGCGTTCGAATCGGCATTATTTTCAGTCAAATTGTTACCAACGGTATCGCTCAACTGGCCAGAGGTCAATTTCATCTTGAGCGGATTGGCGAAAGTTCTTTTAATACCTAACGTCTTCTTTTTCTTTTTAACCGGTTCTTCTTTGCCAGATTCATTAGTATCCAGTTCAACGCCCGAATCATCTGCGAGTTTCCTTTTTTTATTGAGTATTTTTTTATCGGCTGATTCTTCTGTTTCGGAGGTTTTCTTAATCCGCAACATAATGCTTTTATCTCCCGATTTCTTATTCGTGATAATTTCCGAATTATATTTAATAGGACTAGTTTTTGGATCGTCGGATTTCCTACGATGGACTTTGGCTCCTAAGAATTCAGTGAACATGAAATCGTAGCGTTCCGGATAATCCATTTCGACGAAGAGATTTTCCACCTCGAAATTATACTCTTCGTTCAAGTATTCGTTGACAGATTGCATAAAATCACTGTTGTAATTCGGCGCAGGAAAGTAACGAATAGGATCTTCGATTTGTTCCAATTGATCGCAAGCTTGCCAGGTTTTAATTTTACCATCCGAGATGGATTTGATTTTAAGTTTCAGCGTGGGACTAGTTTCATCTTCTGCGACTTCATCGGTGTCTGCGAGGGTCAGTTGTTTCGGTAATTTTGCCTTGGCACCGTTGGCTTTGATTTCAGATTGGACGGTTTTTATGGTATTTTCTTCGAGTAGAGGTACTGCAACGATTGGCTGTTCGAGTTTACATTCTTCGGGCACGTTGCCCAGTTTGAAATTCGGATCTGTGTAAGAATTGGCCAAATCTTCCAGGATTAAATTGGCTCGTTCGTCTTTGATAATGGGTATATCGTCTACTTCTTCGTTGAATGTTTTCGTACTGTTTGTCTTTCCATTATCAATGGTATTGTTATAAATGGGACCGTTTTCATCGTCGCTCAACAAGCAGCTGCCGTCTACCAACGAATATTGACGATCTACTCGAGTTATGTTCAATTTAACATCTGTCAGAGTATCAATAATAGCGTTGGTGAGCTCTTTGCATTTTTCTAGGTTACCATTTTTACCGAATCTTCTCATAACGAAGTAATCGACGGTTTTACGTAATTTGATTTTATTCAACGTTGATTTATCGCCATCCGAAGCGAATTCGTTGGCGTTTTGCTCGCAGTTTTTCAATTTCACATCTTCTTCGTATAATTTACGTAGTTTCATTATTCTTCTGATATCGGCGAAGTTCTTGGCTATTTTTGGTTTTTTCAGAATTGGCTGAGTTGGCTGGAACATTTCGTTCATCATGTGTTCGATATGATCGTTGGATTGCTCGTTGGGTTTATCGGTTAATATTTTACGAGCCGGGAAATTCGCGCCGGATTTAATATCGTTTTGGAAACCTTTATCAGGACTAGATTCCAAGATCATTTCCAAATCATCTTCAGCAGCTGGATTCTTCTCTTGGTCGTTAGATGGTTTTTCGGCGCGATTTTTATCATGTTCGGTATCATTTCGTTTGGTCTTATGCGAAGATGAAGACGAAGAATGCCTGTGCTTGGATCCTTTATCTTTTTCAGTTTTGCTCGAATGTTGAGAGGAAGTGTGATGAATGGATGACGAATTGGAAGTAGATGGGCCGCTACTGTCGCGATCCGAGGATCGTCTATCGGTTTTTTTCTTCTCGTCGATGTTGCAATGAGAACGAGATTTTTTCGGATCTTCTTCTTTCTTCTTGGGTTTGTTATGATCGCCTGGTTTACTACTCTTTTTATCATCCTTCGGTTTATCGTATTTTTCAAATTTTTGTTTGGAGTCTTCCGTTTTGGTAGCTTTTGAAGATGATTTTTTATCATCGGAAGAGGACGGTACCTTGTGAGGGTCTTTTTTACGATCTTTATCATCCTTGGAGTGCTTTCGATCGTCTTCTTTTTTACGATCAGTTCTAGGATCTTTACGATGCTCGGTTTTGTCGTCTTTTTTGTGTTCGCTTCTGTCATCTTTTTTATGCTCAGATCTACCGGAATCTTTTTTATGATCGGGTTTGTCGTCTTTTTTGTAATCATCTTTGCGGTGATCGGTTTTCGACTTGCGATCGTGATCGGATTTAGAATGATCTCTCGAATGATGCGATTTATCGTCTTTTCTGCTGTGGCTTTTCGATGAATCGTGTTTGGGCTTATCTTTTTCGCGATCTTTGCTCTTATGCTCGCTGCGGTGTTTGTCGTACTTACGATCTTTGTCACTTCTGTGTTCGGTTTTCTTTTCGACGTGTTTTTCTTTATTTTCGGCGGGTTTGATCGGCTTATCATCTTTATACTTCGGTTTATCTTTTTTCTTCGCGTCTTCTATTCGATTCTTATCTTTTTGTTTGTCTTCTTCTTTGGAAGGTTTAATTTCGGCTGTTTCCGAAGGTTTAGATTCGGTATTATCTTCGATAACTTTTTCGACAATTTTATCGAAATTCACCTCCGGTACTTCCAAAGGTTCTGCAGCATCTACAGCGATTGTCTCGAGTTTCTTGTTCTTAACGTAATCATCACTATCGTCCGATGTTTCGTAATTAATTGTAGGAGTTTTGGGTATTTCTAAAGGCGATATGTGTACTTTTTCTGGTGCCGGAGGACTCGATTCAGCGCTCCGGATAGAATCCAAACTTTCTTCGTGTTCAGTGATGATTTTCGAATTGTCAGCTTTACACACGGGTTCGGGTTCGGGTTCCGGATCGACTCCAGGTATATCAGGCTCGCTGGATATTTTCGTATCGATTATTTCGCTGAAATTCGAGTCTCCGCTACCGATGGACATATCGTTATCGGATTTTTCATTAGGTTCAAACGGAGGTGACATTTCGTCGTCGCTGGATTCTGAATCGAATTCTGGTACTGGAGTTATTTTCTTATCCATTCTTGAGTAATGTCTATCAGGCTCCATTTTAACCGATTTATCTGCGAAATTTCGAATTGTTTTAATAAAAAGAATTTTAAAATAGCGGATGAAAAATATTAAATTTACCTGAATCTTTGTAATTACTGTCGAAAGATTCTGTTTTAATATACGAAGATCTATCACGACCGTATCTATCGCCGGATGATTGAGTTTTGTTCGTAAAACTATCATTTCTACCCGAAACGCCATCGTATTTTTTATTTTCCATTCTATAGTGGTCCTGAGATCCATCATAATATCGGTTCTCTGCATCTCTTTTCCTATCGTTCATTTCAGCTCTAGAAATACCAGGAGCGCCGTAATCAGGTACATCTCGAAGGGAACTTTTATCATTGGACGATTTAGTTTCTTTATGACTAGTAGTGATATTCTCTTCGATAGGAATACCCAAGTATTTATACAACATATCTACGACTTGTGGAACTAATACTGTATTAATACGAGGATTTACTAATTGGTCAACAATTACAGCGATACCAGGTTCCACGAAACTGCACCTGATTTTTAAAAAATCAATTTAGAATGATTTGATGCTATTATGTAAAATGGTAAAAAGTAAACAATCAAAACACATACTCGTTCACTTGTTTTCGTATGTTCTCTCGAGTTTGATTTTTATGCAGATCTGGACCCCATTTTACTTTAGATAGAAATTTCGATACTTGAGTATCCGCTCGATGGCAGAGATTCTGATACGCAGGCTAGAAATAGAATTAAACAAAGTAGTGATACAATTACAAAAGATGATGTAAGTTTTATATGCAGTATTATTGAAAATTAGATTCTTACTTTGGTATCCACATCTGCGATGCATTCTTTTCGGATCTGATCGAATATGCCTTGCGATTTCAACTGAGTTACAATATTTTTTATTAATATTGGATCTCCTGGTACAAACTCCATGGTGTTGTTTTTTTTTTCGAAAAAACCAATTTGCGATACGAACTATCCGGCCGCTAGCACCAATCTGGCAAAAGCTTCGTACATTTTAACCACTGTACTACATTAATACTTTAGTTTCATAATAAATTAAATTGAAATAATCGAAGTTTTATAGATTTCAAATTATTCGCGTTTTTGAAAAATGTTAACAACAGCGATGGTAAACATCTAATCAATTTTCAGGGATAGAACAAAGAACACAGAACAGAACCGAAGAAAACAAAGAAGGCACAGACTCAATTTTCAGAACTTGAAAGGAGATGTAATTATGTGGATCGGATCTCCTTTTAACCGCGGATGCTCAGTCGGAGAATTTCTTATTACTTTTAGGCTTTTAAGCGTGGATTATAATCAAGTTTTAAGACGTAGACTTTTGACTTATTCCTTAGAATATGGATAAATTGATATTTTAAGGAATAAGTCAAAATACATTTGAAGAAGTTGGTGATTAATTTTGACTAAGAACAAGTATTTAATATACAAATATATTATCAAAATTTAATTTATTTTTACTTATTCCTTAAAAATTCGATTTATCCATATTTTAAAGTTTAAGGAAAAAGTCAAAATCTTTATTATAAACCACCCTTTACCTGAACAAAGTAACCAAGGTTCTATTTCGGATGCATTTATTACACAACGAGATACAACAACAAATTTCGACTTAACCGAAGCAAAAATTACAAAACTTATGAACTAGTGGTAACCGTAACCTATATTTATAACCTAAACTTACGCGGTTGCGAGCGCGCTCTACGACTGGTGGCGCCCTCTCGATCCAATCGGTAGGCAGCGCCTCCACAAATAACGAAACCGGAACACTCGTAGAGGTTCTCTCGGTTGATGCGGGAGGGTACGGTGGCAATCCGCTCTCCCTTCATTGCCCCCAAATCCGACGTCGAGACGAGCGGCGGGCCGAGCGGTGAAGATGAGGATTTCCCATGACGAGGGGAGCGGGGTGCCCCGCAGACGGTGAATGTTGAAAATGATCTTGATCCTTTGAAAAAATGAAGCGTCTGTTCTTTCCATACAGAAAATTCGATTCGTTCTAAATTTCAATCAAAATTCGATCTTCTTCGTTTTCAAAATTCCAAATTTCCATTCAAAATTCTCCAAGTTCAATTCAATGTGCAAAGTGAGGTGCGGTTCACTGTTGATTCTTGCAAAATTCGAAATCACTAGTTCAGTTTAAAAATAATAAAATTTCAAATTCGAGTAAAATAATTCATCTTTCGGTGCTTTTCATATTCAAGTTTCTTTCTCCAATCTTCATCAAGAAAATGAGACATTTCTTCATCAGGTACGTAACTTTCTTCCTTGTTCAAAACTACACATCTGTATAAGAATTGATTCTTTCTGTGTTCTTTTTCCATGTTGCTGATATACCATATTGAGAATGCATTCGAAAATTTCCATCTACTCAACAAACTCAACCAAACTCAGCGATCAATCTTCTTCTCTATGCCCCCATGGACAATTTCCTAGGTGATGGTGCTGTAAGTCATTCTGCTGTATCATTCTTTGAGAATTTCCTATGCTTAAATATCTCATCATACTGTTCTTCGGACAGAAGTTTGAGCTCTTTTAACTTTTTCATTACAGTCACTCTAGGCTTTTTCGAATTCTCCAGAATTGCATCTGTTATTAGCTGTTGTAACTGGTTTGTTGGTACTATTTCCGAAACTGATAACCATTGAGCTAGAATATATGGTTCTACCTTGCCTTCAGTCCGATTCACAATTTGATCAATCTGTACCACGATGGGCTCTTGTTCTTTTCCTTTTAGCTTCTCCGCTGCTTTCTTTTTCTGAGCTTTGATGTAAGCTGCTCTTTGTATTTCCATCCATTTTCTCGCTTTTTCTAGTCTCTTGAAATGAAGTTCTTCTTTTTGGGTGGCATTTTTTATCAATTTTAGCTTCGTATCCCATTGACCAGTTTTCCAAAAATGATCTCGGTTATCTTCTTCTTCTCTTGATAGTGCTTCCATTTGGATTTCCCGGTTTGCTTTTAAACGTGCTTCATCACAAATATTATCAAAGAATTCGTCCAGTTTTACGTTTTTCTTCTTCTCTTCTTCGTGGCGCTTTTTTATTGCTTCTTTAACTTCTGGTTCTTCAATGCTTTCCATGAAGCTCTTATACCCAGAAATAGTTCCTGCTGCAATTTCTCGTTCTATCTGTTCGAGTTCCTTTTTTGTTACAAATGGAATCATCTGTCGTAAATTCACCATTTTTCTAACTTCTCTCGGTGGTTTTCCATACTTATCCACAAGAAATGCATTTTCGTGTATTTTTTGCGCTATTACAAAAGGACCTTCCCTTTTTGGGAATAATTTTCCGGTAACAGATTTTGGAGCTTTTGATTTTGTGTATAGATTGATCATTACTAGGTCACCAACTTCTGGTCGTTTCATCGCATCGTTTGTTTCGTTGAACTCTTTTTCCAATTTTATGAGCTTTTCACGATTTTTCATTCTTATAAAATTGGTCATATATTCACGTTCTGTTGTTGGCTTCGCATCCACCAAGGCCTGTATCTCCTGACCATACACAGCTGCTTTCGCCAAATTATCCGAAATTTGATTTCCCATATCTGATCCATGCGCCCCAACATGTTTTATTTCAATACGATTGAAATGTTTCTGTAATTTGTTGATATTTTCTAAAATTTCACGATGAGCAACGTCTTTTCGAGCTACGTTTTTCCAATTCTTTGCAATATACGAATCAGTTCTTTCAATCGTATCTATAGAGTACTTCGAGTCGGTATACAGAGCTAATCTTCTGTGTCTGGTTTTTTCAAGAATAATTCTCATTGCATGATATATTGCCATTAACTCAGCCCAGTTATTCGTAGCTTTTTGATCTTCTTTCGTTGTTAACCGATGACTAATATTGTATTTTCCTCCAGGTCTGAAGCAAATGCCGATTCCAGCGATTGCGTCCGGATGCCCATTTCTTGTGCAGGCACCGTCAGTAGTTAACCAGACATACCCACGAGCATCGGTGATTATTTCGTTCTCTGGAAGTTCTTCAAGTTCATCAATATCGTGTAAATCTTTCACCATACACATTGATCTCAATCTTTGCTGGGTTTCATCGTGTATTCTTTTCAGGTTTGGTTTGTTCTTTGTGAATACTTCTTCGCCTGGAGTTTCAACATCGATACCAAAAATTTCATAAGGCGAAAAGCCATATTCTGTTGGTTGCATGTTCAAGGTACGTTCAATATCTCGGATGTATAAATGCCAATTCTTGTGGTTACCTTGTGTATAATCTTCTTTTTCACTATTTATGGCCATACGTAGCTGAGTGGCCAATTCTCGCATTATTCTTTCTACCGAATTGGCCTGCGGATGATGAGAAGATATGTGAGTCGGTATGATATTGTGAGCTGCACAGGCCCTTTTCCATTCATCAGATGCAAAATTCTTTCCATTATCTGTTGTTACTCTTTTTATCTTGTATCCATGGCAATCTAGATTCTCAACCACTCTGAGCAGCAATCGTTTGCATTGGTACGAAGTTTGGTCAATCGTCGCTTCTAACCAAATTCTTTTCGAAAAAATATCCTTTGCTACAATCACACATTTCGGCCCTCCTGTATCATTTGGTAAGGATCCACCGAACACATCCATTGCTACAATTTCACCAATGTCTTCAGCTATTATTTTCGAGAATTCCGGATTCTTATGTATTCCATATACTTTGCTTGTTTTACAGGGTACACAGTACGCCAATACTCTTCGAATTTCTTTCAAACTGTTCGGATAGTAAAAGCAGCAATCAAATATTTTCGCTAATTTATTTGCGCCAGGATGACCATACCAGCGATGGAGATGTTTGATGGTTTCTTCAAGAAGCATTCTTGGTAAATATGGTACTTCGAAATCTTTCTGTTTTTTGTACAATATTCCATTTTTCACACTATATCCATTTCGAATCGCTTCTCTTCTTCTTTCTATCGCTTTCTTACCTCTTACCTTCACTTTCATCTCAACTTCTCCTTTAAAATAGACATCTCGAATAGGTTTGCATCGTTGATCTATTTCTTGAAACATTTCAATATTATCAAGTTTATCTTTTAGACTTTCAGGCATCGGTTCTTTCGATACTGAGAGACCAGCTTCGTTTATAGGTATCACTTGTTCAGTATTTAATGACAAAGGATCAGCATAATTCACATTTATTATCAACTCAGGTGGTGGATCGTCCCAATATTTCTTACTTTCGTGCGTGATGTCATATTCCATTTTGAAACAATTCAAAATTGTCAACCAATACGCAGCTTTCTGATGCATTTCTGCGACATCACGTAGCCTGTTCACATGTGTTTGTAAGTATTTTGGTACATGAATCTTATGTCCAATTACCCACATTTGCGTTTTCTTTATCGTTAAAATTACTGCGAAAATTCGTTTTTCTATCGGGGTATATCCTAATTGGTGTGGTTTCAATTTTCCGCATACAAACAGCACTACTTGCGGTCCTTCTTCGTACATCTGGTATAGGACAGTGTTCACAGTCGCTTCAGTAGTGGTAATTTCAATATAAAAATCTCTATCTGATTCTGGAGAACGTAACTTAAAATCTTTCATGTATTCGTTATAGATATCTTCGAAAGCCTCGATTTGGGCTTGCCCCCATGTAAATTCTACACTGTCTTTTGTTAAATCAGTTAACGGTTCGGCTCGTTCAGCGAAATTTGGGACGAATTTCTGGTACAAATTCGTCAACCCTATAAATGTTTGAACTTCTTTCTTATTTTTCAGGATCACAGCTTTCGCTTTTTTCCGAAAATGTTTTTCTCGAAATTTTTTCATTTTCTCCAGCTTTCCTGGTTGTTTGCCAATTAAATTCTTTTCGATCGTGTATCCTAGATGTTCCACCTTAAATTCGAATAATTTTGTTTTTCTCGCATTCAACGTTAATCCGTTTTCCATTAATGCCTGTAATATTTCACAAATTAGGTCGAGGTGTTCCAGGAACATTCTACTTCTCGCATGAATATCGTCGACATATACACGTTTCGTCCCTTTCACTCTTCGTAATACTCGATTTATCATTCGTATAAATTTTGCAGCCGCTATCGAAACTCCGTACGGCATCACCATCCATTCATACGTTTGTCCTTCGACTTGGAAACCTGTGTATTTCCACGATTCTTCATCTAAAGGCATTTGCCAATACCCACAGATAAAATCGAATATTGACTGGAAAATGGTATCTTCGTTATCAAGTACAATTCGTTCTAATGTTTCAGGTTCTTCGTAATCATCGTCCAGAATTTTGTTCAATTCTGGTGGATCTAGGCACAGACGAATCGATCCATCTGATTTCGGTCTTGGTAATACGTTGCTGATAAATGGGGTTTCCGATGGTCGTATTCGATTTTTCGCCAAAAGTTCATCTAGTTGGCTGTTTATTTGAGTTACTTTTACTTTGCTCGGTTTGTAATTCGGACCTTTCCATCGATGTTGGTCTGGATCGATTCCAGGTCGAAATTTAAATTTAATTTTTTCTTGATTCCATCTGCCAACTTCACCACTAAACACTTTCGCAAACACTTGTAATCTTTCTATCGCCAGTTGCTTCTCTGACCACGATAACTGTTTATTTTTCTTTATTTTATCGATTATAATTTTAAAGTTCTTATACGGTGTTTTATTTTCCCATTCAGGTTCTTCTGGCATGTCTTCGAGTTCGATCACTTCAGTTACCTCAACCTGACAAGTGGAGAAATTCTCAGGCTCGTTTATAAAATCCAGGTATTCTTCTTTTCCATCTTTTGTACATACGCATCGTTTTTCACTCATACGTGTGTCGATCTGATATTTGTGCATGTGTTTGGAACTAATCAAATATCCACTTGGCAGATTTTTTATCACATAGAATCGAACCTTCATTTCAATCGTTCCAAATTTCATCATGACATCCGCTGATAAGTTCAGAGCTGGTTCTTCATCACCGTTCGCTACTCGAATTATTACACGATGTCGAGGTAATCTAAATTTCACCATGTCCGGATGTTCCTGTTTCATTTTCCGTAGGTATTCGTGATCTATTAAATTTCCTTTAGCACCAGTGTCAAGAACACCTGGCCATACTTTTTCTTCGATTTTCAATGGAATAATTGTGGAAATTTCTTCATCAATTTCAGATTCTGTACCTGTGATGTCTACAAGGTTTGTATCGTGTACTGCTGGTGATCGTGTACCTGCCCCGAGTATCAATTTCGGTGAAGATTCGTTCAGTGGTTGATTCACATTCTCTTCTTTGATCGTAGGTAATATCGGTTGATGAGTAGCAGAGCCCACGTGATTTTTATCAAAGAGCGGGATCGCTTCATTTGCGGTATGTTTCTTTCGTTTTCCATTCGCCTTCTGATCTATATGGTGTTTGATTTCTTTCGAAATATTCTCAAATTCTTTATCTATTTGATCTCCCACTGTTACTAGTTCTTTTTCTAATGCATCTACTTTTGTATTCGTGTTTACTAGATCGTACCGTAGATCGATTATTTCATCGGATAACCGATCGACGTTCTGAGTCAGTTGAATATCTGATCCTTTCGAATTCTTGGATTTTCCTGGGTTTTTAAATTCTGCTACGAAAGTGTCCCATTTTTCTTCCATTTCCTTATTTTCTTTTCTCACCGGACTTCCATCGCTAGGTGTTTTTAGCACAAACTTTTCTAACTCTTCGTTCGTTAAATATTTTTCCTTTTCTGGTTCTTTAATTGCCCCGTTTTCCACCAGTGCTCCGATCAGATTTACGATGTCGTTTTTTACTTTTTCTATCTCAACTCTGCAGGCAGTGAAAACCTTATCTACCAATGTCATTTCGTATCGTTTCAATAGTTCGTCGAATTCGGCTAATGAAAATTCGGTATCTGCTGGATCTGATTCGGTGTGATCTTGGCTCACTTTCTGCCATACCTGTGTAAGTATGCTCGTTTCTTTAGGTTTCTTTTCTATTCGTCGCTCTGGTGGTGGCATCGGTATTGGTTCTTTTGATTTACATTTCTTCTTTTTAACTCGTTTTCTTTTTCTTGGTTGTTTTTCAGTTTTCCCAGCTCGTGCTGCGCTCCTAGGAGAATCAGAAATTTCCGGAGCTTCAGAATCTGTAACAGACTCATAACCAGCGGTATCAGACGTCTTCTTGTTCGGATTCTCATCGCTTGATGATGAGGTATCGGATGATATTCGTTTCTTGCCCCGTTTCTCAAAATCCATGGATGTTTCGGTCCACTTCTTATGAAATTCGAGTGCTTTCTGTACACATCGTCGATCATCTTCACTGGAACTCGCTGTCTCGGTTAGTATATTCTCATTTGCTATATTCGCACCCATTTTATAGGTACGTTCTTCTCGTTTCTTTATTTTTCCATCTTTCTTGAAAAAATTCTGATTTATGAACACCATGGTTTTGAATTCTTTATTAGGTTTTAACCCTGGTGTTCCTCCATTTTTGACATCTTCGGTAGTTGTTTCGACTAGACGAGCTGGAATGACCTTCAGCAGGCTTTCGTATCCTTTTTTGAAATATTTCTTACGTTCATATCTGTATAAATTCTGCCAAATAGCTCTTGTGAATATTTCTTTGATCAAATTCACTGCTGTGTTCGTTAATTGTGGTTTTTGATTTTTCCGATAGATGAAATACGACGTATTAACCGGCACATCTCCATTTGGATTTTTTGGATCATATGGTAGAGCACCCGCACAGTACCCTTGTATCATCGTGTAAGCCGGTTCGGTGATAAAGATCGCATTAAACCATTCACAGACAGTTTGGATGGTATATTTGAATTTGAAATATCGTTTCCAGCCTTTTGCATTCGGTCTTCCAGGTATGAATGGATATAAAATTGGCAGAGCCACCACAACCAGCTCTGCCCCGTTTGAATATATCGTTTCTAGAATCGTTTTCATTTGAATTTTCACAATTTCAAAATCTGTATTTTTCTCATTCAATTCAAATTCGCCAATATTCAAAATTACAAATTTTCTAAACTGCTTCTTTTTCACAAAATTCACATAATCATTCAAACAATTACACATTGATACAGATTCACACAAACATTTAGCGCAAGAATCGCCTAAAATATCGACATCTTGCTGGAACAATCTCATTGGACTTAAATTTAACTTAAAACTAGGATTATTCATGCGATTATTATTTTTAGAAGGGGGTTGTTGTATCTCGTGCACTAGTTTTTTGGATTCATTTCATTTTCGGTTTCTTTATTTTGAAATACTTGAACTTCATGAATTCCTATAGTTTTCGTTGGTTTTTTGGATTCATCGCCATCGATATTCAAATTTTTCATTTTCCAATTCACTTTCCTTTTTTCCCAATAATCTGGATCGAAATTTGGGCCCTGATAATTCGAATTAGGCCAGAAGTACACCTTTGTCCCATCTGGCTGAATTTTAACATCTAACGGATTCATTTTTCTTGTTCCAGATGTTCCAGTATTATTCATATCATGTTTCGATGTTTCGCGGGAGGAATAGAATTTGTGATATTGTTGGCCACTGGAATCCTGATTGATGTCTGGTTGTAGTTGCCTAGTTGGTGCGAATTTTCTCATTGTAGCTATTTTCTCCATCAGCGCCTCTCTTGTGGTAAGATTTTCAGCTGTGACGTGTATCTTGAACTGTTCTGGTATCTTTTTATAAACCATTGTAAGTGCACGCTCTAGGCTTGTGTTTCGAATTGTTTGTAGGTTATCTACCCAGTTGCTTGCAAATTCCGGTAATTCCTCCACAGATTTCGGTGGTTGCATGTTCTGAAAATACGCCTCCGCCTCATCTTGGGCTGCTTCATCCCAAAATACCGCAAGAAATGCTTCAATGAATTGTTTAAACGTTAAATCACCTTTTTGTCTCAATCTCCAGGCTTCACTCTCTACTTTCACGCCAGTTTCAAACACTAATTTCTGTATTTTCAAAGGTACTGTATTTTTAAATTCCGTATCATCGAATTGTTTTGTATATTTTGCTGGAAAACGTTTATTCTTTTCAGTAAAATGGACCAGTTTTTCACGGAACATATCGATGTATTCCTTTCTCGCTACCTGACCATTTTCCTGTTGCTGAATTGTTTCCATAGTATTTGTAATTGCTGTTTTTATTATTTCCTTGTGGTCTTCTACTTTTTGGTTATACAAAACATCGAATTCCAGCTTCATCTGGCGCTTCATTTCAGCAAGTTGTTGTTCGTCCATGTTTAATTATTATTTTCAACAAAAAATAGCGTTAACTGGCGTAGCTGTTTGTTTAAAATCGAAATTTTCTTGTGAGGAGAGAGAGAATTTTCCACGGTACCGTAATTACCAGGTAAATCGTCCAAACATTCAATCTTCACCGAGCACTCCCGGCGGCGACTTTCAGAACTAAAAATATCGGTACTTCTTCCTGGCTTTGCTGTTTTCTCAATCTTGGGAGCACTGGTTTATTTTCTGATAAGCTTTCGTAAATATTTCTTGATGTTAAAATTTTTCTGGAAAAAATAATTCGTACTGGAGGAATGTTTTCTATTTCTTTTCCGCATTACTTCATCTTCAGTTTCTTTTATCCTCCAGCTGTGAAAAATGAATGTTCACTGGATCAACTTCGTTAACTGGAAGAGAAATTCAGATAAGTACAAACTTTCGATATAAGAATCTGTTCTTTGTTTTAAAATCGTTTTCCTTTTTCTTCCAGGTTTCCAGAATATAATTCGGCGATGTTCCAGTTGTTTGGATATATAAAATCGTTCTTTGTGATCGTAAGAATAAAAAAAATATAGAAAAATAAGTTCAGTTATCAGCTTCCGTTAGCCTAGCCTAGATTGATGATAAGAAAAGTATTAAAGTTCAGGTACTCGTTTTTTGGTTGTATTTATTATAGAAATTAAACGTTGTAATTGTTTGTGGCTTTTTATTTCATTTATTCCATCCACCATTCAGTTTCTCTCTAATAATTCTCTTGCTTTGATGATTCTCCGGTAGCTAAACCTAGGCACGTTCATGTGATTCTCATTTGATTCTATTCACGTTTCTGCACAGCTCTGGTTTTCATTGAAAAAATTCGCGACCATATTCCAGATAATTCACAGCATCAAAGTATACAGGTCGATCTATACTGGCAGTCTGTTATTTTCAAAACGTATATGGAAAATGGTTGATCGTAATTAGTAGCCTAAGTTAAGTTTCACACAAAGTTTCACACACGTTTTCTTAGTAGGAAGTTTTCAGCATGGCGTTATTCAAGTATTCAATATTCTAAAATCAGGTGCACAGTGATCGTTTTCAGTAAATCGCATTCCGTTATTCAGCCACGCCTAAGGTTAAAGTTCGTATATTTCTTTGTTAAATAAATCGCCTATATTCAAAACGTCTGCAGGCTGGTTGGTACTGGATTGTTTGTGTGGAATTCTTACAGCTTTATTACTAGGCTACACAGAATCATACGTAGTATTACTCACACCTTTCTTTCGATCACCACGAGATTCACTTTCTTTACCTGAAAAGCCTAATGAATAAATAAAAATAAAAAAAAAATATTCGACTATTGTTTAGAATCTTGATGTTACTGGAGTTTAGATACGTTTATTTGATTTTCTCAGGTTTCTTTGTCACCACGAGGCATTCGGTATCAGGTCCACACGTTGCACAATTTCACAAGGTTTCTTTTCAATTCGCCTATAAATTCTGTTGCATCAGACACAATAAATAAAAACGTTCGACTAATCTTTAGTATCTTGAAGTTATTTCCGTTTTTTAGGTTCGTTTATTCAGGTATCCGGTCACCACGAGGTAGGCGATATTCACGTTTCAGGTTTCAATCTTCTTTGTTCTGTCGTGGTCGGATCAGAATCATTCACTTTTTCAATAAACACACGAAAAAAAAAATCGGGTCCCTGTTTCTTTGGCTTCGGTTGGGTTTTATTCACTCGCGAAATATAATATCTTAAAAAAACACAACCGAAAGTCGAAAGTCGTAGCGCCAATGAAAGGAGATGTAATTATGTGGATCGGATCTCCTTTTAACCGCGGATGCTCAGTCGGAGAATTTCTTATTACTTTTAGGCTTTTACCTGAACAAATTAACCAAGGTTCTATTTCGGATGCATTTATTACACAACGAGATACAACAACAAATTTCGACTTAACCGAAGCAAAAATTACAAAACTTATGAACTAGTGGTAACCGTAACCTATATTTATAACCTAAACTTACGCGGTTGCGAGCGCGCTCTACGACTGGTGGCGCCCTCTCGATCCAATCGGTAGGCAGCGCCTCCACAAATAACGAAACCGGAACACTCGTAGAGGTTCTCTCGGTTGATGCGGGAGGGTACGGTGGCAATCCGCTCTCCCTTCAAACTTCCGATTTCGATAGCAAAATTCGCACTGTAGAAAGTCAAAAAACAATAAAAACATTATTAGTAACTGAAACCAAAACTACTGTTTTTGTACTTTTTCATTTTTTTTCCAATTAATTTTATTTTTTTTTCAATTTTTATTTTATTATATTTTTTTGATTGTTATGAATGCTGAAATTCTGTATCAACAATTTGAGAAAAATTGGACTGAAAAAAAGAAAAGATAATTGAAACGAGGTGAAGTCTACCGTCGGACGTTGAGTTCACTGGAAAAAGGTCTCTAGTGGTGTCTTGGTTAATTATTACAGTTCATCTTCATATTACTTTGATTAATAATTTTGAAAATGAAGTGAGTATCTAAGTATGCAATTACGCACTTGATCATACAATTATTCCGGAATAGTACATTAATTATATAAAGCAAAACCTTGAAAATATGTTCATGTTTAGGTTCTATCGATTCATTCTCTAATTGACACCTTGTTATAAAATGATTGACAAGACGTTATCCCTTCTTTTTCAAAGGAGAATGTCTACTAAAAATTGCAGAAATTCAACGTAAGTATAACATAGTTCTTAGTTCTCTACTACATTCTGATCTGTAGAAGTTGAATACAGTTTTGGAATGATAAATAATGTACAGTAGCCCAGAAATTCCAGACATAAGTTTATCATTTCTACCTATCTACTTTCTCAGTTCAGCATTCGGTATAATGCCTTTCAAGTACCAATTTGGAAACAAGAAAACCCCTCGAAACGAACCCCCGATGGATTTAAGCATCCTAAAATTAATCGTAGCTGTAATTTTACTCGTAATCACAATAGTGCATGGTGTTTCAGCTCCTCTCTACGTTCTGCATACGAGTTTACCGGAAACATATCGCGATGGGATATTTGTCTTCGAATCGTTCATCGAAGGCAACCTCACCACTCAAGATATCGACAAAGAAACCAAGCAATCGTTGATCATGAAGATACTCAATCCTTTGTTGATCACTTTGATGAGCGTGAGTGCCCGTATTGTGGCTATTTTCTCATTACGATCTGGCTTGCGACAATTTTTTTCCGACGTCAAAGAAGCCGATAAATTTTTAAAGCATATTAAAAATTACGAAGTTATGGTCAACACCAGGAAACATTTGAATTACAGCATTGGTCTCTCGGTATCGTTCGTGTTGCTTAGTTTTCCTATCAATTGTTTTTATTTGATCAACGTCTCCGCGACCAATAATCAGTTTGGAGTGATCTGGTGTGCTTTGTTGGTTTGGTCCAATTTGACTGGATTCTGTAGCGATATTTTATTCGTATTTTGCGCTTATCTGATTCGATTGAGGTTTCGAGTAATCAACGAGACGCTGAGTAATTTGATCGAGGAAGAGAATTATGCGACGACATTCCAGTTTTCGACCAATGTTAAACGCGATTTTTCGTACGTATTTAGGAATTTTTACTCATCGTCTTGTTTTTGGAATTTTCTGCCTAAATAGTGGTTTTTTGCAGTAAAAGAAGAGCTTGGTGTATTCCAGAAAACGCCTTAGCCAATTATAGCATCTTCAAGTACAAGAATAACCTCCAGAAAGATATTGTTTTCGGCAACGACCTCGCTGATACCATTGAAGTCTACAGATACTGCCATCGTTTGCTTTGTGAACTTGTCAGATACCTGAATAAAATGTACAAGCTGCATTTACTCATGACCTTGGCTGCTTGTTTCTTGAAGAGCTTGTTCAATATATATTTCGCCATGTTTGGATATGTTATTGGAACTGCGATGAAACACGGGTCAAAAATATTTTCCGAGCTTTTTTCTACAGTCTGGTGGAATGTTTATTACATCGTACGATTTCTAATTGTCACCGGAATGGCTCATATCACCGCCGAACAGGTAAATTGGTTTTATTAGACATTATTTTTTTATTTGATTGGGTGTTGGATTAATCTAGAAGACCTTGAAAAGAAATCTGACTGATTGAGTTTAAATATTTTTATAAGATCTAAATACGTAAAGTATAGGAACCCACATCTCATTAAATTTTTGAAAGTTCCAAGTTCAAGGTAGGTAATGAAAACAATGATGATTGCAATTCGTAACATTGAAATTTTAGTTCCTCATTACGACGTATTATTTTTACCTGCCTACCTATAAAAACATCGTTGATTCTTAATTTAAATTCAGAATAATAATAAGTAAACAGCTGATTTTTTTAAATTTTCGCTCCGTTTAGTTTTCATTACTTCAGTACATCTCTTCCATCTTGAACTTTCACTCGTGAGGATCAAAATGAAACCCAAAATCAACTTGAAAATTCCTATGTATACGACACCAGTCATAATATTTTCAAGAATTTTTGCAGTTATGCCTTTAAATAGTGTTTTACGAGTCAACTCGGTTTTCATGTTTTACACTGGATTCGCTTTTGTGGCTTGTCTAACCCATCTTTACTTTTTGCCCACCATTATGATGGACATTGAGCGAAAATTGACTCACGTCAAACGAGACATATCTTACAACTATTTCCTGAAGATGCTTTTCCCGACCGTAGTCTTCGTAACCAGCTGTGTTTCCAAATTCACCTGTTTGTTTTTAGTGAAGCCAAATTTAACCCAATATGCCGAATTACTCAGCCACGTTGATGCAAATTTACATTTCAAGAAAGAAGACATTGTTCGCCATTCTTGGTTCTCTTTCAAAGTAGTTTGTGCAATTTGTTCGTTAACTTTTCCAATAAATATCGTGAGACTTCGCATGTTCTACATGGTGTCCAGCGGATGGGCTTACGTACTCCTGTTCGCCAATATGTATTGCCAGAATATTTCCAATTGCTGGGTTGAAGTTCAGTTCACAACGTGTACCTATTCTTTGCTGATTAGAGCGCGAAAAGTAAACAGGAGTTTGACCATATTGTTACAAAAGCAAGATTTATTCTCCAGAGTCAAATATAAAAGACTTCTCGGAATGGCCAACATGATCAAGGATGATAAACCTATCAATATGATTTTGGATGATCTGAACTGTACTACGAAATCTCATCACGTGGAAAACTGCGTCAATCCGGAGACATCTTTATTTAATTTTGGATTCGCTGAAGTTCTTCATAATGTGACTATTTTGAGACATACTCATAAAAATATTATGGATGCTGCAATTTATCTTCAGAAGGCATATGGACTCACATTATTGGCTTCTTTGGTCTGCTGTAGTCTCATGTTTTTGTTCGATGTTTATTTCGAAATTTACGGATTTATTGGGGGTAATGCTGCTAAACCCAGTTTGGCTACTTATTTATGGTGCTTGCAGTACTCCACTAGGTTTATATTAATTGTTGAAACGTCTCAAAAAATGTATGACGAGGTATAATGATGATAATTTAGTGAATTACCTATTTGCTGTGAAATTGATGTTTTTTTGTTGTTTGTTTCAGGGTATCAAAACTCGTTATTTAATTTCGGCGCTGAATAATCGATTTTTAGACGCAAATACGAAAGAAGAAGTGAGTTCACGAAATTTTGTAAATTTCAAAGTTTAAATGAGCTTTATAGTTTTTGATTTTTTTCAGCTGGCTTTATTCATGAATCACATTGCAAATACCAAAATCGAATTCACAGCTTGCGATTTTTTCACCTTGAATACTCATCTAATCACATCGGTAAGCTTTGGAATATTTAAGAAATCGTAGATTTGCTATGCAAATGCTCCAATTTTTTCGAAAATTGGAAAAATCATGAAAAATCTACACTGATGAAAGATGATTTTTATGGGTTGAAATATTCGTTTTTACCTCATTTTAAAGAAAATTTATCAATTTTTCCTGGATTCTTTAATCAATTTTGAAAGGTATGGAAAAAATGATATTTTTTTTAGGATCCCCAGGTGGCGAAGAATGGGTCCAATGGTATGTATGGATCAAGACCATCATACTAAAACTACCTATTTTTGATTTTTTTTTAAACTTCATTTATATTTTTGAAATTGGCCATATTTTAGGATTTGGCGGGGAGGGGGGGAATTTTTACCACCTCGGTCGTTTTGAAGTCTGGGCTTAACTTTCTCACTAGGTATTCCTCTTCTAACTTTCGAAAAAAAAAGTTTAAAACAATCATCCCTAATAGATATCTACTTATTGTCCCTACTTACTTCTCATTTTTCAGGCAATTGCTGCTGGAACAACTTACTTGGTTATTTTGGTCCAGTTCCATTCCGATAAGGACGTCTAATCATGGTGAGTTGAATTTAAAATATTTGGATACAAAAATTATGTTCGCGCCTTTTTTTTTCACTCATACCTAATTGTGAAAAAATGGTAGATACGAGAAATTTGCACGTCTAAAAATTATCAAAAAAAAAAATGAAAGCTACCTATATCAATATTATGTTGAGATCCTAATTATTGAAATTTTTTTATGTTTTGAAATTTGGAAATCAACTCACTAGCTCCCCATTTCAGAAATGAAAGGAACTTCGCGAATCAATAATATTGTCGTCCTTTATAACTTCAGTGTCAGAATTACTATAAAAATACACAAATGAAAACAAAAAAATGAGAAAGCTGCACAATTGCACATACCTATGTGCATTGTCATAGATGATCACAAAATTTAATAATTTTTCTTATTTTTGGCTTCACATTTAAAAGACTTGATTATCTAGATTTTTTGAAATGTAACTAATGAGACTTGAATTTTATCTATTCAAAGATTTTTTCCAAATTCAAATATTGAAAAAATGATTTTTTTGTGAACAAGGCATATTTCTTTCTTCAAAATTTTGTCCATAAATTGAATAGAATGGGTGAAAAAATGGACCTCATGTGAAAGCAATAAGGTGAAAAGGTGTATACCTGTGTGACATATTGAACCCAATTTTTTAAAAATTGACCAGGCGTCGTTGATGTTGTGAGTGGGTGATTCTTCAGGCTCTCTAATTCATCGTGTGAGGTGGGGGAAGAGGTGAAGTTGTGGTCGTGATTATTATCAGTAAAGGTATCTTTGATTTAAATCAATGGTCAAAGTGAGAGCATTTTTCATTGATTTTCGTGAAATAAAATTTTATTGGAAGATTACACTGGCAAACCCTTTTCCAGATATCAAAACTTGAACGTTTTTTTGTGAATATGGATTTTTCTAAAAAATTCCGGAAATAAGAGAGAGAATTTTTTTTGAAGCGACTGAAAAAATTTTTAATTTCAATTCATATCTGCGTTTTTGGATTTTTTTTTTCAGAAATGTGGATTTATTCCTATCGTACGACATCTATTATAAAAAAAAATTAAAAATTAGAAGTTAATAATTTTTTGATTCCGATTTTAATTTTTTTTTTTGCATGAATTATTCCAACTTCGTGGGGGAAAAATTTCTGGGAAATGTTCATAAAAATGCCATTTAAAAATACTGAATTTTTTTTAATTCGGGTTTTTACGTTTAGATAAATCTTGAATTTTTAAAACGAAAAAATTCGGTTCTTAGTTCATTGAGAAAATTTTCATTTTTTTTTTCAAATCGAATTTTTGTCGAAATGTTTTGAAGATTTCGACTCGAATCTTTTTTATTTTAGAAAAATAACTAAAAACGATCATTTTTTGGTATGTTGGATCCGTCGTTTCCTGTCGTTTCTTTGAAAAACGACATCACGAAAATTTTTCAACACATTGAAATTAAAATATATACGAAACTGGTTTTATTCGAAATCCTTTTTCATTCTTCGCAAAATTTTGTTAAAAGTTGATTCAAAATATGAGCTTTTAGGTTAGGTACCTATTTCTTCCTAAAAAATTTCAAAGTTTTTCTTTTTGGTTTTTCATGAGCAAAAAAAGGTCATCTCAAAACCTTAGTCAGTCCAATTGAAATTGATTCTGTGTTTTTTGAAGTATTTATTGCTTTAAATTTGAAACCCATTTTTAAAATTTTTTTACAATTTATCACGGTTTTTAAGAGTTTGAATTATTCATTTCATTGAATGAAAATTTGAAACTGTGTTTAGGTATAAATCTTCAATTTTTCATACCTTATTTTTTTATGATCATTTTTAATTTAAAGTCTTTGACTTATTTTTGAACAATATTCAAGTCTAATACTCCTTATTTTCACTTTTACCAGTCATTTCTGAAGTCTTTGTTGAATATGTATAATATTTATAAGAAAAGAAAAAGAAAATCATTTTTAAAAAATCTTTTTTATATTTATTGATTGAAAAAATAATCAAAATAAATTACATTTACAAAACAAAGAAAAATAATAAATAAACAAACAGGTACCTACCTAAAATCAATCAATCATTAAGTAAATTTAAATACTAATGTAATTATGCCACAATTTCTGGGCTACACATATAAAATATTTGAACACGTTGTAATTCGTTATTTGGCAAGTTTGATTTTCCTGTGATGACGTATCCTGGCTCACAAATGATTTAATTTTCGATTCACCTGCGAAAAAATTCTCAATTAGTTCAATATAAAATTTTTCAAGTAAAAATTGATCTAAAACTTTCAATTACCAGTTTTCATGCTCAAAGGATTAGATGTAGAAGTGGAAGATACAAGAACTGAATTATCCACGTTGAATTTCGAGTATTTATAATCGTCATGATCTTTATTCTTAATTTTGGCTCCAATTTCGTAATCGTCGTCGAATATTTCGTTATCGCTGATTGATCTCTTGAGACGATCCACATCATCAAAATTTTCATCTTCCAACATACTTTGAGGCGTATTGAGTTCAGGATCGACGAATAAACGGAATTTCAAATCTTTTTGCAAATCCGTAGGTGAGGTGAGTTTTTCCTCTAGCTGATTTTTATCTGTTTCTCTTTTATGGACACGGTTGGATTTTTCTTTCATTGGTAAAGATTTATGGGATCTTTTTGATGTTTTGTCAGTTTGATGGCGAGGTTCATCGATTTTAACTGGCTTGGTTTTCAATTTAGTAGGAGCTGGAGATTCTGGGTTTTCTACTTCAGTTTCTGATTTGGATTTGGATTTTGACGAAGCTGGAGCCGGAGTGGCTGGTTTTTCTACAGGGTGTTCAATTTCTGATTTGGGTTTTGATTTGAAAGCCGCTGGAGCCGGAGTGACTAGTTTTTCTACAGGGTGTTCAATTTCTGATCTGATTTTTGATTTTGAAGGAGCTGGAGCTGGATTGACTGGTTTTTCCGCTGGATGTTCGATTTCCTGTTTGGGGGTTAATTTGGATGGAGCTGGGGTGGCTGGTTGATCTACAGAGTGTTTGGCATCCATTTTCTTTTGCAATTCTTGACGATGTTCTTGTTTCTTTTTACGTAATTCTTGAATTTTATCTTGAATCTTTTGCACGTCTCGTTTATTTCTATGGGAGATGATGGGCTCGTGTCTGGCCAATTTTTGCTTTAATTCGCTGAAATGATTTTTCAATTTTTGACGAAGTTCCTCGCTTCTTGCTTGCCTGTTTTCTTTCAATTTGTGAATTTTATCTTGAATTGTTTGTGTGTCACGTTTATTCCTATGGGAAATTTTGGGCTCATGACGAGCCAATTTTTGCTTCATTTCTTCAATATGTTGGGCTAGTTTTTGTCGTTGTTCGTTGATACGTTTTTCTTTCATTTCTTTCAATGCTTTGGCCTTTTCCACATATCGGAGATCTCTGTGATGTATTATGTGGGGATTTTCAGCTTTAGCTTGGGCTTTCTTTTCATCCCAGAATTTACGAATTTGACTTTGTCGTTCTTCTTGCCGAGCCATGTAAGCTTCGATGTTTTCCTGTTGGGAAGTTTGTTGGAAGATCCGAGGGCTGACGACGATATCGCTGTCTCGTTTGAAGCGATTATTTTTAAATATTTCCAAAGAAGAGGGAGGATATTGTTCTGTGATGTCTTCGTCATTCTGTCTTTTATTGCGACCAGTCACCAAATCCTCAACTTGTTTGATTTCTTCAGCGAGCTGAGTACTTCTAGGATCCCAATCTCGTATTTTATCCCAAAAATCCGACAAAACATTTTTACTTTCTCTCCACCATTCTTCAAACACATTGGCATCCCTTTTATGGAGACGTGGTTCGGATAAAGCAGGCAAACCGAGTAAACTTCGTATTTCATTCAATCGAGCGATATGCTTTTGCAATAATTCTTTCCTTTTTTGCGCATATGACATTCGTAATTGTTCAGCAGTCATTTTTGGCTTTTTTGGTTGTAAAATCGGCGTAGCTTGTTTGGAATGTGCTCTCCTGGCCAAGTCAGCCAAAGTTGGCTTTTTTTGAGGTTTTCCCACAGTCTCAGAATCGACAGTCTTGCTCAAAGGATTCAGAGCTGGTTTATTTTGCAAGATCGTCGGATTATTTTCCGGAGGTGAAGATTTTTCTAATTTTGAAGAAACGCTTTCAATTGTTGATTGTTTGATTTCAGTTTGAGTGCTGGGTGATTGAAGATTTTTATAAATTTCTGATTGAAGTTTGGTCACTGTGGCTGAATCTTCATTTGGGTCTTCTTCTGAGTCATCAGATGAGGCGGGAGTTTTAATAAGATCAGCTGATTTGGGTTGATTTGAGGATATGGCCTCTTGAGTTTGTCGTTTAGTCGAAAGAACTGGTTCAGCTGAAGGTAATGAAGTGCTTGTGATGTTTTGACGAGTTTGCTGCAAATTATCAGAAGATTTGGCTTTGCTGCCCTTTGAGGACTTTGATTTAACATTTTTAGATTTCTTTGGGAATGGACTGACTGGTCTCGTGTTTGGTTTGTCAATCGTTTTGAGGCGTCGAGTGCCTACTGCATTTTCCATGGATTCAGATTCATCGTCGACTTCTCTCAAGTCTCGAGATACTTCGGAGCCTTCCGATTCCTTGAAAAGTTCTGGTAAAGATGGCTGTTGGAGATTTACCAATGGAGCGATGCTTGACTGATTTTTGGCATTTTCCTGTGAAAATTGTTGGATTAATTTGTCTGCTTCTTCGGTGATCTCTTTTGATGGATCTTGAACCAATTTATCATCTTTTGAAGGAGGTTGGGTAGTGCTGAGTTGAAGAATTGGTTTGCTTTCTGGCTGGTTTGAGGAATTACTTAAAATTTGAGGTGAAGAAACCGTCAAATTATTGGATACTTCAGGAATGGTGAAATTTTCTAATTTCGGAGCTTCTCGTTTAATTCGTTCGTTGGCAGCTTCGACGATATCTTCGAGTATTGGCTTTCTAACGAATGTGACTATTGGAATGGTTTCTCTAAATTCTGAACTCTGCATGGCCATTTGAAGATTATCCTCATTTAAAGGAACTGCGTAGATTTTTGAAGGTGATCGTTTTTGGGTTTCGAAAGAACGAGATTCGTCATCCTGCTGATCAAGTAAATATAGAGCCATTTCTGAAGCATCCATATCGACCTCGGATTTCAAAATAGAGGATCCTTCGGTATTTCCTTCTCTTTTAGTGATTTTTTGTTCAGGTTTGATCGTTTCGTTGCTTTCATCAAAGGCCAATGAGGAATCTTCCAATGATTCTATTGATCTTTTGAACTTGTTGAAATTCTTGAGAGCTTCTTTGAACTGGTCTGATTGGGTGTCATCTTCTAAGATGAATTTTCTGGCTAGATTTTCAGGTTTGGCCGATTCTTTGGAAGGGATCGAGGTTGTCAATTTGCTCAGCATGGCTTGAGCCAGCAAACGATTAATTCTTGATCGAGTTTTATTAATCACATCGTTCGAATCAAATTTTTCCTTAAACGAGTCTGATGTGAAGAATTTTTGTATCAGTTTTGACGCATTGTCCAAAATATTATTGATCAGTTCATCAGCAGAAGGGGATTCTCCATTACAAGGAGTTTGAGTTGAGTTTCCAGACGATGAAGTCGAATTATCTAAGGTTTCAGAAACTATGCCTTTTTTGAGAGGAAGGTCTTGATTGATTTCTCGTTTCGTTCTTTGTTTAAATGCTTTCATTAAATGATCAAAGGTGGATTTTTGAATAAATGTGAGGTTTGGAATTGTTTGATTGAATTCGGCGCTGTTCAAAGCCTGTTTCAAATTATCATTGCTTAATAAAGCCGCATTGATTTTGGAATAGGTGCCAGGAAGTGGTGAATTTTTGGTTGTTTTGAAAGAAACAGTTTCATTATCCGTGTTGAATAAATATAAAACGACATTTCGTAAATCACCATTTCTGTCTGAAATGTCTGAAAAGCTTTTTGATGTTTCTTCCTCTTCGTCATCAAAAAATTGTTTCGAGTTATCCTTTGATTCCGATTTATTCACTGATGCTGGTTTCAATGATTCTTCTAGTTTCATTCTTTGTTCATATACTTCCATTAAATAATCAAAGGTGGATTTTTGAATATATGTGAGCAATGGAATCGTGTGTTCAAATTCGGTGCTGTTCATAGCCTGTTCCAAATTATCATCGTTTAATAAAACCGCGTTGATTTTGGAATAGGTGTCGTAAAATGGTGAATTTTTGGTTGTTTTCAAAGAAAGAGTTTCATTATCCGAGTTGAATACATATATAGCAAAAATTGGTGAATTATCGTCATCTTCGTCTGAAACTTCTGAAACAGTTTTTGGTATTTCTTCTTCATTTACGTTCTCGAAAAAATCTAAATCATCCTCCGATTCCGATTTATTCATTGACGTGAGTTGCAAAACTGGTTTCAATGATAATCCTTCAATTTTGCTATCAACTGTTTTTTCCTTGGGTTCATTTTTCGAATCTGAACCATTCGTCGGGGCAGATTCCAATTCCAAAGCTCGTCTGGTTCTAGCCGGACTCTTATTCAAAGCTCTTTTGAACTGGTTCGACTCTGAATCATCTTCAAAAACGAATCTTGTTGTAGGATCTTCTACTTTGGGTACCTCTTTGGCAGTATTCTGACCTGTTCTTTTGCCCAGTATGGCTTGAGCCAATGTACGATACATCGTAGTCTTTTTTGAATTTTTCTCATCGATCACTCCTACTTTTTCTCTGTTTACAATATCTTTGAATTTTTCTGGGAAAGGATTCAGCCAAGTTTCGTCCGAAAATGTCACATATTTTATGTTATTTTGAGGGTTCGACTGGTTCAAGGTGTCGTCGAATAGAGGTCTCGAATTAGTGACGGTTTGAGGTGAATTTTCCACACGTTTTGGGTAGCTGACGTAAACGCTGTCGTGGTCGTTTTCGTCTTCCATTATTTCGAGCACGTTGCTGGTGAAGGTATTCGTTTCTTGATCTTCTTCTTCGAATATTTTTACCTTGGATTTTGAGGTGTCTGGTGAATCGAATTCGTTACAGGAGCGACATTTCGTGTTGGGGAATACGACGAAGAATATTGATCGGCCCGGGATCAGGAGATACTTCGGAGTTTCGCGGATTCGTGGAGAGATCAGGGGTAGTTCGTTTTCCGGCGATAAGCTCAAAGATTGCCTGTTTAGCAGAGTTTTCCTGAAAATGAAGTAAATTAATGTATGAGAAAAATTGAATGATGTTTTTGCGTGAGTTTTTTTTACAAAAAAATCAAATTTTATGGTTACAAATTTTGTTGAAAAATTCCAGAAAAATGTTTAAAATCGTAAAATTGTAAAATTTGCTGTGACGTTGAAAACATAAAAAATTTAGATCTTGTCAAAAAAAATTGAAGATGGAAAAAAAATTTGGGAAAAAATTTAGACCTCGTCAAAAAAACTGAAGTTGAAAAAAAAATTTAGGAAAAAATTCAGACTTCGTCAAAAAAAATTTGAAGTTGGGAAAAAAGTTGGAATAGGAAAAACGTGTGAACTTGGAAAAAATCGCTCACCAACCTGCGGAAATCCGTAAAACAGGCTCACGTTCAAAACGTAAGGGGAAAAATGATGAAAGACTTGAAATTGTAAATCTCTTCATGGAAGTTTTCTTTTTTTTTTTATTTTACTAGGTCCAGATAAAATTTTTATCAGGTTGTAGACTGTGAATTTATATTTCGTAGAATTCAATTTATTTACGTCTGAATTTCCCCCTCTTCCTTCCCATAAATTTTGAAAAAATATAAATTCGGTGAACCTTATTATGCCTTTTAAAAAACTTTTCGTTAAAACATTATGAAATTGGAAAAAACGTAAAATTAGATACCATAATTTATGCATTAAGAAAATGCCTATGAAGATTGATTTACCTCTAGGTACTAATTTTACTGTGAAATTTTTTTCATCTGATGAAAAAATTCGACTGTTTTTCCTTCGAGATGGATTTTTCAATTGAATAAGCGTCGTTCTTTTTTCAATGTCGAAAAGGGGGGAATTAACAACTCACGAATGAAAATTAATTTGATTCGTTCAAGGCGGACAATAAAAATCACAAAAATTGATAATAAAATCGAATAGGTACCTACTTAGTTCATTGTTATTTTATCTTTATATAAAAATTGGAGAGTTATAAAAAAAATAATAATAATTTTTTTATTAAAACGGAAGAAAAAAATTTTTATTTTTTTATTTTGTTGTATCTCGTTTGAAATTGTTGGAATTATTCATTTTGTTAAAAAAAAATCCAAAAATAAAGTACGAATTTTTGATTTTAATTCCACTGCGAACTACGAATCTCGTTTGAGGGATGAGGGGACTCTCAAACAGAAATTTGAAGTCATCCCGTGAAATAATTTTAGATAAAATTATGAAGTCTTTTTTTACTATGGTACCTACCTTTTAATTTGACCCCCCCTCCCCCCCCCAAAAAAAAATGAAATAATAATATAACATTACAAAAATTTCAAATCGGAAGGAGAGAAAGCGAAAATTTTCAGAAAAAAATCAAAAAGCAGAAGTTTTAGAAAATAAAATTCAAAGAATTTGGAAAAAATTTGCGACTTATGATGAAGACCTACTTCTTTGATTTTCGATTTTAAAAAATTGTAATCGGCCCCTTCTGGTGATTTTTCAAAAATAAATGTGTTTCCGTTTTCCAAAAAATTAATTACCCTTTAATTTTAAATGAAATAAAATTTAAAAAATTTTGACGAATTTTTCAAAATTTACTGGTGTTTTGATGAACTTGTTTGGTGGCCTTCACCTTTCTTTTTCCCCATCAAAAAATGAATAATTTAAGCAATTTCATTGGTACGAGATACAACAAAACAAGAAATAATATTCACGTCTGTTTAAATAAAAAAAAAATCACCATCAATTTTTTTTATCATTTCTCTCCAATTTTTCTGTAAATTTTGGAAAGTACCTTTGACTTTTTGAATTACTTAATCATTAAAAATCCGCGTAGATTTTGTATTTTTGTGGGTTGAAAATGAATTGACTTATTAATTTTTCCTACCTATTTGAAAATCAATTAAAAAATCACAGCATTAAAACATCAAAATTTGAAAAAATCATTTCAATTTTGAAAATTTTGGATTTCGTGGTTATTGGTCAATATCGTGGTCAAAAGTCAAAAATGTCGAATTATCTGATTTCTACCCCCCCTCTCTCCCTCAAAAAAATAATGAAACACCACGATCCTCCACTTTTAAATTAAACATAGAGGAAAATAACAATAATTTGAAAAATTTCATAAAACTTACGGAAAATCTCCACTTTTATCTTCGGTCAACACGTAAATATGAGCAGTCTCATCCCCTTTGTATCCGATTTTAAACGAAAGTCTCATCGATTCCGAAGCCATGTTTACTCCGTAAACTGTGATCGAGCCCGGATCGTATGATATTTCTGGATTAATAATGCTTTCGTCGGGTTTTTCGATGAATTTGGTGCAGTGAGTGAACAAATGAACTTGATTCGTTCCATTTCCCGAAGACTGCTTAATATCTAAGACAGTTCTGCCTACCAAAGATTTATACAGAACCGATATCCAATATTCCTGAGTTGAAAAGAAAAACTCGTTAGGAGATGAATTGACTCGAAAATTAAGTAAAAAATATTTTTTTTTTAAAATGTCGATCAAATTATTTTTTAATCGAATTTTCGGAATTATTTTCTCACCGGAGTAGGTTCGTAGAAAGATAATAAATGCGGTTTTCTAAGATAAACAGAAGCTCCAAGTTTGGCTGCCGCTCCCATTCTTAAAATCCAGGTCATTGAATCGGTTAAATTTGAAACAGTTTCAGTGCTTTCAGATTCAGCTAAAAATATATAATTCGGTTAATTAAAAAATAAATCTATGAAATTTTTTTTCGAATTGAAAAATTTTAGCATACCGATCCAAATTGATTTCTTGGGCACGACTCCTTTCGAAGAAGATTTCATCAAACCATCTTTAATCCATAAATAAGTATCCATCGAATTCATACCGTTCGCCAACATTTCCAAAATTTCATTATCCTCGCTACTCTTGGAAAATCTATTCAGTAAAATTGAAAAAAAATCAAATATTTCAAATTCAACCAATTTATATTAAATTGAAAAAATACTCACGGATGCCAAGTAAACGCATCCAAAGAATCTCCAGCTTCGGTCAAATAATTTCTAACAAAAATGGCGTCGTTTTGGGATTTGAAGCTCGTCATGTCAGGTCCAATAATCAAACTTTTTCGATACCTCGGAAATACATCGAGAATTTTCCTCAATCTGGTCACATCACGACCCATCAATTTACCCTGAGACGAGCCCAATTTTTGCAGCTCTGAAAAAACGAAGGCGAAATGAAATCGCGTATTTACGGCGAACCGAGTATGCAATTTTATTAACACGTACCGTATCCCAGCTGCCAATCTAAGCTAATGTTATGTTTATCCGAAAAACTGATCAATTCCAATGTATTGCTGAGATCCCAGCCTTTATTTGTCGATTCGGTTTGTCCACTGACACAGGCTACTACGTTCATTCCGGTTTTGGATAAGAAATTGTTCAATTCTAACCATTTGGTGTCTGAGGAAAAAAATTAATTTGGGTAGAGAAATAATTTTTAAATATTTCGAAAAATGATTTGAATTTTTTCGGCTTACTCGAAACTGAAAATATATTCGATTTGGATATGAGCTCGGTATTATTAATGTTGGGATTACTCTGGAATACGAAACGATTCGAATTTACTCCAGCGAGACGAAAATAAGCTGGAGCCAAACTCTTGGCCATATTCAGAGTAGCATTGGTCAATCTATTCAAAAAAAATCACCACAAAAAATCATAATTATCTTGAAAATTTTAAATATTAATTCCTAAAATGTTTTTTTAAAATTGAAAAAAATTACTTACGAGCAATCAGCTACATGACTGATGGTATCCGGATCCACAGTAAAGCTCAAAAATTTATCACTCACGACATGAATGGGTTTCTTAACGATATGAAACGAAGCCAATTTCACCAAAGGAGCACTCGGTGCTGCCTCATTCGATCCAAAAATACTCAGAACGACCAATAAGGTCGCCCCTATCGATATCGAATTCATATTCACGCTAATCCTATGAAATAATAACCACGTTAATTAATTATGTTAAAGGTGATCAAGATCATTGATCAACCATCGATACCAGAGACGAGATTCTCACCTGAGTTCGCGTTCTCGACGGTTCGAACAGTCACAATGATTTTCACGAAGACGAGCTCGATTAATAAAGATTTTTCTGAACGTATTTTCACCTTAAAATGGCACGTTAGTTTATTGTTGTACACTTAATGTATATAAACATGTGTCCAGTTTTAAGAAATAATGTGTTACCTACGTGCATTAGACTTGTACAGTTTGTTTACTTATAGAATTTCGTTTTCCAAGGAATGATAAATATCGATGAACTTGGAATTATCGTGATCGATAAATGAAGCGAGATTCGAGACGCGTGATTTTAGTGGGATTCGTTGAATTAGAGTAAATTATCGGGGGCCGAATTTTTGGAATATTTTTCGAGTGAAAATAGATCGGTGGTGAGACCTTGGAATATTTTACGATCTCGAGTATGATTTTAAAAACAATTAGCATTAGCTAGAGTTATCGAACGTCCTCGATTGATTAATTTATTCGAGAGTGTTAAATAATTTTCTACGAAATGTGAAAGTTATTGATTGAAATGTGATTTTTCAATTGATTTAGGCTTTCAATATATTCGTCTTCTTGAATGTTGAATCGCGATCAAAATTTATAAATGAATTAGAAGAATGAAAATGAAAGAAAATTGAAAGAAAATGGATTTCAAAAAATATTTCTCAAGTTAGGCTCTTGTGGGTAATTTTTTCACAAAAATTGAAGTTTTTTTGTTTGAAATTTTCGCTTTTTGTTCAATTCAAAAATTAATTTTTGTTGCTCGAAGTGTTCAAAAAAATTATTTATGAGCTAGAGGTAGGAGGAAGGGTCTTAGATGAAATGTGAATTTTTTTTGTAATTCAACTTGTAAGTAGGCACTTCATAAGTCAACGAAAGAATTTGAAATAGGTACCTAGTTTTGAATTTTTTATGAATAAAATTAAAAGTGGCCTGCGATATGATTCTTTTGAATCATTTCAAGAACAATTTTCTCATATTCTCTGCAAAATCTGGAATAAAAATTCTTGGGCTTTCTTCACTTCGAAGTAGTATTTTTAAATACTTACAAATAAATAGATAACTTTTTTCATGTTTTTTTATCCATAAGATGTTTCATAAAGTTTTTTCAGAAAATTTTTCATTGATGTAATTTTAATGTGGATGTATTTACCTCAAAAGAGCATTGAAAAGATTTTTCAACGTTACTTTCTTCTCTTCCCATCTTGGCCAATTTTCAATGATTAAAAAAAAGCATTATGGATTTTTTTCAAAAATATTTGGGATGTTGGTGGGGAATTAACATTGATTGAACTATGGTCAATTCAAGCTTCATTTGAAAATTTTGAAAGACTGGTACTAAAAATGTTTAAAAACATGAAAAAATGTTTAAAAACATGAAAAAATGACAATTTTTCAAATATAAATATTGGGATTCAACTCTATCTACCATTATTTTGTGTAAAAATGTGAAGTTTTGTAGGTAGTAGGTATTAAAAACACAAATTTTCGTTAAAAATCTAAAAAAAAAAACATCCAAAAAATGATGAAATTTGTCAAAAATAAATCAATTAATCTAAAAATGGATCCCCATTTACAAAATTATTGAAATTTATTCTTTAAACAAAATAATATTTATCAAAAAAATATCTAATAAAATTTATCACAAAATTAGGTAAAATTTATGGCATTGAAATGAATTTTACCAATTTTGTGAATGGGGACTCATATTAATATTTTTGGATAAAGTTTATTCTTCTGTTTTTTCAGTGTTGGAAAATAACAAAATCAAGTACTCAAATTTTGCATCGTATAACATGGATTTTTTTCCTAATTTCTTAAACGTTTTGTTGCTGTTTTTTAAGCTTTCTTATTTCTTCTTCTGTACTGGACTCCTCCGTTGTCCTGTTTCCTTTCATTTTTCAACTCCAATGATCATATTTTCCCATTCTACCGCACTATCTGGCTCAAAATCCAAAGCTTCGTCTGTTGAAATATCCAGATAATTGGAAATCTGGAAAAAATGATTTACTTTTCTGGCATGAACAGTTCCAATAAGTAGTTCCAGTCTGGGGAGATCTCCTAAAAAGTATTTAGGGATTGGTGGCCAATACCTCAAATTTTCAGCAATCCCCTCAAGAGATTTGCTCATTATTTGACCAGTTTAATATCATGTTTGGTAATTTCAAAATAATTAAAATACCCATTTGATTTTTTTTTTTTAAATTTCGCCAGTATATTTTTGGAAATTTATCACAAAGTATTGGATATTTGTCCAAAAAAGTTTTATGGTACCTAACATTACTCAAACGTTTTGAAATTTTAACAAAAATTTTACGTATTTGATGATTCTTTTTTTAGAAATTTTACAATTTCTTGGAATTTTTATAGAAACAGTTTCAGAAATAAAACAAAACAATTGACATTTTGGGACCAAAATTTACTCGAAGAATTTTTTTTTGGTTTACTAATATGCCGATATTCCTTTAAATTAATACCTACTGGATTTGACGAAAAATTTTAACTTTTTTTCAGCATCTCATAAATTTTGATGGTTTAATTTAAAGATGATTAGGGGATAGTGATCAAGTCGGAGATGATTCAAATTGTAAAATGAGCCTATTTTTTCATAGATGGAATGGAAATAATTTTAAAAAACTCAATGATTGTGTTATTTGGGAGAAAGAAGCTGAAGTTTGAAATTTTCAACCTCAGGGTTTTTTTTTTCAATTCAACTAAATGTACCTCTGTAAAATCCTTTTATTTATTAATTTTTTTGATAAATTCGAAATATTTTAATTTTTTTGTAAAACTTGAAATTTTTTATTTTTTTAAATCGTCACACTGGCAAATATTCTTCCTCGAATCCAAATTTTTTGACGAAAAATGTTATCGCTCTTTCTGATTCTGCTCATGGGTTAGATTGACTTGAAAATTTTCAAAAATTTTAAATATCTTGAAAATAATTTCAATGATTATTTTTTATTTTTTTCCAAATGTTGCGGACATAAATTTCAAGTATTAATTTGGAAATTAAAATTCGAAATAAGGATTTCAGAGCTATTGAAGTTTTTGTATTTTTTCAACAAATCAAGTTGTTCCCCCTCCTCGGGTCATCTCAATTCGTTGAATTTTTTTTTAGTTTCTGAATTTGGTTTTGAAAAATTTCAACCTCTTCATCGGATGAAACGACTTCAATGTCAATAATTTTCATCTCTCTGTACAGCTTTTTCGAATTCTTTTGAAAAGAAGTTCGAATCATAAGGGTAAGAAAATGACTGTAACTGTCAGCTCATCACAAAAATTGTAGTCTTTTTATTTTAAAAACTGTAAAATTATTTGACAAAAAATTCACATGAATTTTTTTTATCCATTTTCAATTTTTAGAAGATGAAAACAAAAATTCGAAAAACGATTTTGGGATTTTATTGTCATTTTGAGGTGCAGCATTGGCATGAAACTCTTTTTTAATACGTCGAAATTTTTTCTCGATTCAAAATACCATTTATACCTGCATTCTTTTCTCAAGGTAATCAAATCAATTTTTCCATTCGATGAAATCCTTCAATTATCACGTGGCAATCGATAACAAAACAAACCAAATCGTAATCAATGTTTTATTTTACCATCACCTCGAATTATATTAACAATAATATAGAAGTTACCTTTGATTATATACAACAACGAAAAAGAGAGAGAAAAAATAAATACAACACGAATTATTAAAAATTAATTAAATGGTAAAAATTCAAAACATAATGTAATTGCTTTTCAAACAACAGTAGCGACACCCAGAGATGTGGCTTCTCATCTCGACTACTTTTACTAATAAGAAACAACATCCCACTCGTATAAATTACCATCGTCGACACAGAAGCAGGGAACCCATCCGATCTAGGGTGCAAAATCATCGCTCAAATGACGTGACTGTTTCTGTTATTTTGCCACATTTACAATATTTTGATTAGGTAGGTAGCATACAGTACGTACATGTTCAATCAAAAATAATGAGCAAATTTCTACAATATCGTTATAATGCCCTCGTATTGCTCTTCGCAACATTGCTTCGGTCGAATTAATTTTTAAAAAATAATGCTTTTTAAGTTCTTCCTTCGTTATTCGAGGCGATAAATTATGAAAATTTTCTTACGGCAGAAAAAATCAATTTATCGTCCTTGACATCATTTTTTTGGGGGATTAATTTACACAGCCAATAAAATTTACATACAAATGCTACTTTCCTTTCTAAAATAAAAATATACATCTATCGATATGTATACTTTTGGATTGCACTGGGAAAATTGTAATACTGATCGAAATCGAAACTACGTACGTATAATTGAAGTTAATGCGTATGGCAGTAGGCGATAATTTTAGGTCGTGTATCGTGTAAAAGGTAAAAACAGGAAAGGGCGAGGAAGAGGTACCCTTTGCATACGGACACCGTGTAATACAATATAAAAAAACAACAATTACAAAATGCAAATTTGAATAGGTACAATGCTATCTTTCATTAAAAAAACAACCAAACACAGTTCTATTGCACGAGAAAATTCGTTTTCATGGTAAATTAATTTCATATCTACATCGATAATCCCACAACCACCGAAGAAGATAATAAAACACAAACAATAGGTACTTTAAAAGCAGCAACGAATTAACAAAAGCTACACAATAATACGATGGTAAAATTGAAATAAAAATAATATAAAAACGTTTATCCGAATGTACTGAATTGGATCAGAGCGTAAGAAAGATACGCAAATATTTAGCGCAGGTACGAATGTATGTAAAAAAAAAAAAAACAGAGAAAAAATTATTTAAAACGAAATTAAAAACATTACGATAATCGATTGCCTAGTAACACGTGGTGGTTGAAGCTGTTGGGGTATATCGGTGTCATTTGTACATCGGTACAAAGGCCTGCCTGACCGGAGGAACTGATCCGAATTGATTTGGTCGGTTCATCATCAAAGAACTGGTATCTGGAATGCATAGAAGAGATAAATTAACAAATTAATAAAAATCCATTAATTTTAGGGTGATTCACACAAATAGCTTTTTTAAAAGGTGAAAAGATGCGTTATTCATAGATTACGTATTTTTTCTCACGCGATATTATGATAAAGGTGGCAATTATCTAATTGGACGAGTTGTTCGACCTCGTAAATTTTAAGCAGGTGCATTCTGGGGTTTTCATGATAGGTCGCATTAACAGGGTGTTTGAAAAGTTCTGACGAGTGCTCATGATTTTTCGATTTTCACTGGATAAAAATATAGGTCATAAATTATTTTTGCCAAAAATGGGATCTCGACGACCATTGTCCAAATTTATTTCAAGTTGATTTTTTTCCAGCTTTTTCAATATCTTTAATTTTATAAAATTACATTCAATTAAAAAAAATTTTCCAACGTAAAATTTTTCTCAATTTGAATTTTATCAAAAATTTTCTGATTTTTGATTTTCTTGAATTTTTTGAAATTTTTTCCTTTTTTAGGTAAGTAACTTGAAAAATAATTTGGAAAAACATGAAGTTGATTTTTTTAAAAATTCAAAGTCAAAAAAAAAGAATGTAAAGGAAAATATTAGAAAATATTACTCATTTTTTTAAAAATCTAACCTGGAATAAATTTGAATTGAAAAAATTCAACAGCTGATAAAATGTTTCCAACTTCAATTTCTTCAATTTTTTTAAACGTCATATTTTTAGAATTTCTTTTAAATAAAAAATTTTTCTCAAAAATTTCAAGTTTTTCCTCAATTTTTTCAACTCTATTTCCAACAGAAAATTTCTTCAAATTTTTTCTCCGTTTTGATTTTTTCAAAAAAATTTGCGTCATATTTAAAATTTTCCACTTTTTAGAACGTAATCGGAAAAATTTTTTAAAACAACAAAAAAATTATGTCGAATTGAAAAAAAAAATTCAAGTCAAAGTTGGAAAAATTGTAAAAAAATTCTGTGTAGAAAAAGTTTTGAAAGTAGATGCCATTAAAAAAAAAAAAATACAATCAGAGAAATTATTATTGCAGTATAAATGAAGAGTTGAAAAAAATCGAACTTGGAAAAAATTTGAACTCGAATCGTTAAGCTCCAAAAAGGTCATTAAATGGGTTTATTAACATGAAAAATCGAAATGCTCTTCAACGAGGTATACATTTTTTGAAACTCGTTCAATAATAATTACTAATTGGACAATTCAAAAAATAAGCTATAAAAAATATAATTAAAAACTCGATATTTTTCATTTTGAATTTTCTGAATTGATTTAAAACTTTCGCTTTAAAATTTTTTCTATCCAGCAGTATAAAAAAACAATTCAGGCATGAAATTCGAACAATTTTTTCACTTTTCAAGATGATTGAATTTTTTTCGAAAAAGAAAACACATGCTATAGTTTTCGAAACACCCTGCAGCTCGTTCATTTTTCACGTAGCCAGACATGCGAGATACATTACAACTTTCAGTTGAATTTAAAGTATACAGAATACACCGTAAGAATATCACGAATATAAAACGAAAACTCGAAAAGTAAACAATTTTTCTTTGAAAAATTGCCTCTTAGGTAAACATGACCCAAAAAGTATTAAATATCTTACAACGACCCAATACAAACTCGATTTATAAAAAATTATTATTTTTTTTGTGCACATCCTTATCGTAGGCGTTCAATATTATTTCTTTAAGAAAAGAAAGACGTGAAGAAGAGGCGAAGGGTAGTGCAGATAATTCGATTTTTTGGGCGAAAGTAGTGTTTGAATTGTTCGTGTTTCGCTTACCGATTGTTTTCCCTGAAGCTAATTGATTCATTGAAGGCGCTGTCGACGATGGCGATTTCTTCGATCCGCAGATACCCAAATCGTCGATATTTATATTAACGCCGGATAAATTACTCCAAGTACTACCGACCTGAAAAAAAAGAAAAAATCAATTTAACATATTTGAAATCTTGTAGTCATAGAAAAATACATTCATTTTCAAAAGTAAATGCAAGTAAAGAAATTTTCGAGTTTTTTAATAATTTCTTTTCGTGGGAGAGAAAAAGGAACGGAGGGAGAAAAGAGTTCGAAGAAGAAGTGGAGAATATTGAAACAGAATTGAAAATATAAATTTTTCCAAGGATAGTCAATTTGCAAAAAATGATGAGTGATTTCAAAATTTGGTTCGACTTGAATAAGTAAATTTCTGAAGAAAAAGGATTAGACAAAATGAAAAAAGAGGGAAAAAACTATCACGTCCAAAAGTTACAAATATGGTTGAAGAATGAGAAAAAAAAATTCAAAATGGAAAGAAATGCTTTTTTGCAAAAAAAAAAAGAAAGTAATTTTGAACAAAAATATAGAAACCCTGAAACACTAAAAACCGAAGCAAGAAAGAAAAAAATGAGAAATTAAAAATGAGATGGATGATTCAACATTTTTTAAAAAGAAGTTGAAAGGGTGGTAGGAGAGGGGACAGCTAAGAAGTTGGGTTTAGATTTGAAGCAAAACTAATGGAAATTTCATTTTCCTGGCTCAACTTTCAAAATCTTCGTCTAATCGCCATCAAAATTTGGTAATATTCAAATAAAGTTGAAAAATTTGAGAAAAATTGCTGAAAATTGTAACTAAGGAAGATACTTTTACCAAAAAACAATTTTCCCTAAACATTTTTGGAAAACTTTTTTCTCAATAAAATTTTTGATCCTTGAAAATTAATTTTTCGCCAGTATACATTTTAATTTTTCCACATTCCCCATCAAAACAATTCTCGACTGATGAAACATTTCTAAAAAAAAAAACATATGTAGGCACTTATCATACCACATATTTTTCTTCTAATCTAATCTTTAAAAAAAAAAATAAACGTGCCCATGATACATTTTGGTAGGGATTTTTACATAAGTCAAGTTATCAACATCCCGGATACTTCATACAATAAATATTTCCCTATCATTCTAAATTACTACATATTTTCATAAAAAATTCCTTTATCAAAATTACGTAATAAATACTCACCTTATTACTAATTGATGACGTGGAAGACGTAGATGAATTATTTTGAGCAACTGGAATTGATAATGGTTGAATTGGTGTAGCCGATAGTGACACGAATCCAGGAGGTACAGCTGTTTTTGGTAAAAAAAAATTTAAAAAAAATACGTACAAACATGCATCAAAAATACAACAAATTCTCTCAACAATCAAAATTTTAAATATACGCTGAATCATCTCGAGTTATAGACCTGCCTTTAAACTTCATTATAATTTTGATTAACGATCGACATCCATTAAAAAAATCAATTTTACTAATACATTTCTAGATATTACACAAACGATAGATTTTTTCATTAAAAAAATTTTTTATTTCAATATTGAATTAAAAAAATACATAAATATTCAGGAATCACATGAGATACTATAACTAGTCTTCATCAGTCCAAAAACTTGCTCCATCAGCCTTCTGCATTCGTCATCAGGCTCAGCTTGTTTCTCAATCATCTGCTCCATCCATTTATGAGCTCTCAAAACTTCAGCAAATAAATCACCTTCGACTAGGATATTTTTCGGTACCGTGATCATGACCGCAGCAATACATCTCAAAACAGCCGATCTAACTTTAGGATCGGGATGGCCCACGAAACATTTAACAAATTCCATCAACTCCTGGCCCATTTTACCAACAATCGTACAATTAACCGCCGAACACATTATCACAGCCAGAGCATAGATATATTGAGCCAGCAAATGATGGCAATCATCACCAACAAGATGAACCATTATATTACTTTGTCTGGCACTGCCTCTAATCAGAGGATAGAAGAAATACCCGACACAGGAGTTGAAATCGTTGGCTTTGGTGACCGGACAAGTTGTTTTTCTGGTAATGATATATCTCGTATTCTGTTCGATACGTTTTTCGATTAATGATCTCCAGTGTTGGTTCGTCTGGGTCACCTGAGGTTGTTTCTTCGGCTGCTGAAGAGTATTCGAAGGCTTAGGCTGCTTCAACGTGGATAATTCACGAGCTGAGCCGACTAATACGTCAAGCATGAGCATTTTATGGGAAATTGTGTATTTTCCGGCAGCTTGGTGGAATTGTTCGCAAACGTAGCTGGCTCCTTGCTCCGGATAGACATTCAGAATGGCAACACAGGCGTCATATCTGGATTGCTCGAAATTCTCCATGTAAAATTGCCTTTCCAAAGTGAGCAGAATTGATAGAATTTCGACACCAATGCAAGGATCGTCATGGATGAGTTGCTGTTTGATGAGATTATCGCAAGATTCGACGCTGCCGATCCAAATATCGGCGTCTTTTTGTTCGAGTAGGCCTTCGACGAGATCCCGAAGGTATCGAGGTTTTTTCATTTCGGAGATTTTCACGTCGTTGGAAAGATCATAAGGGGTTAGTTCGTCGTCACTGTCCCAGGGCTCGTCGTCTTCGTCCTGTTGAATTGGTTTTTTTTGGACATTGGTCGAAGTTACCTTTGGAATTGGCGTTTCTTGAATTGTAATGATTTTTGTGGTAGTTCTCTCGGCATTTGGAGTCTCTATGGGTTTTAATTCGGACGAATCGGAAATCTCTTTTAAATATTTTTCCAAAGGATCCGAATCGTCATCCAGGGTATTTTGGCACCCTTCGAGATCAATTTGGTTGCAATTTCTCAGCAAATCCACCACTCGAATGGATTCTTTCTTTAAATCATCATATTCGAAGGTGATTTTTCCACCAGGCAAGTTCATCTGTTCGATGACCAGTTCAGCAACGATCATACCAGCAGCTCTGACACGTTCGTCAGTTGCCTCCAGATGGTTGGGTACTCCGGCGAAAAGCTTTATTTGAACCAAATCCACAGGCAAAGCTTCCAATTGAGATAATCCTTTGACTGTCACGATCAGAGCTTTCGAAATATACAAATGCTGCTCAAAAGGTGTCCTAGTTATGGCACTTTTATCACTCCAAACGCTTAGAAGGCCTTTTAAGACTTCGATCAAAACATCAGGGTATTTTTTGAGGTAGGAGATCAAATTGGTCAAGATTTTATCAGCTTCATTGACGAAATACGTTTTAAAAATCATATAATCGCAGAGGCAATATTTCCATCTGGCATTCTCCGTCAAACAATTCCCAAGAATGGATATATTTTTAGGGTTATTGACCTCTGTCAACACAGCATACGCGATTTTATTGATACATGCTCCTTCTAAAGATGACAGCAGCTCAGAAACCAGATTATATTCATACTTCGACGACCAAATTTCCAAAATACCGATGATTTTTGGCAACTGTTGGCTGGAGCATTCAAAATACGAGATTATCTTGCTGGTAAATCCGGCCAGAGGATCGAGCTGTACCTCAATACGATGTTTTCGAGCTTCGGCTAAAATCTGCACACATTTTAGTACGTGAGAGTTCAATATTCGTACGTAATTGGACGGAATGAAAAATTCCTCCATCTTGGTTCGCATTTTATTGGCTACTCGAGATGGTAACGAGACTAGAATTTGAACTAGATCGTCCCACCACAACGAGCCTTGTTTGTCATTCTCTCGCAGGCATCTGCGGATCACAGCAGACGTGATAAAATCACCGGAGACTACTCGACGACAAATCGCTACAACGTTATCGAGCCTGGTAGACGGACCATCGGCCGAATCTTTCAGCAAATTGGTCAATACGGTGACCGATTCCAGAAGCATTCTAGCGTCTCCGGCGCCCTCCACGGCGAACACGTCCGTAATCAAAGGCATTAATAAATTCGAACTTATCTTTGTCTTGATCGAGTCCAACAATCGAGGGTAATTTTGGCGGAATACGAGGCCATCGGCGTCGTCGTCGATTCCCTCCATCATTTGAGGTGTCAAAGGTCTCGGACGATAGGTCAATATCAGTCTCAGCTTTTTTTCGTAGCTTTTCTCATCCGACGTGTTCAACGAGTTTAGCAAATTTTGAAAATCTTCGCTGTCGCCTCTCTGGATTTTTCGAGCTGCAAGGTTTATAAAAGAAAAAAAGAAACGCTACTAGGACGTCGTTCGTGTAATTATATTTCGAAAATAATGCACGATCGGTAGGAGGTCTCAAAACTCGAGAATAATAGCGAATTATTTCTAAACCTTATTTCAATTTGTAACTCTATCGAAATAAATTTGCACATTTTTTTCCCACCCCACAATGCAACTCGTTCGTGGCCTGGTTTTAATTTTTTTTCTTTTTCTTTCGTTCGTGTATTATATTTTCATAATAAATCTCGAGAATGACGTCAGCTGGGTATGTTGCATGTACATATACGAAGTGTTACCTACGTATACGTACAATGTATACAAAACCTCTGAATCGCGACGCATACAAAGTAATTCATTACGAGAATTCAATATAATTCCACACGGGTATAATATCGTCGAATACCTAAATACTCGCGAATGTACGAGCATATGTTTGAATTAACCATACGTGGAATCGTACACGGATTTCGTAACCATATTCGCCATTTTTTTCCAAACTACGAATATCGAATGTGTTTTCGTCTTTCGTACAATCAAGTTTGCGGTTTTATTCGATGGCATTTCGTTACCGCTGTGCGCTGATAACCGCTTTATCACGCATCGGTGAATAATACCTTAGTCGAACGAAAATGGAAAATTACCATTCGCCAACCGAACACCAGAAGCGAAAATTTTAATTACGAAATGATCGAGATCGTTTTTCTGTAATTAGTTTAAAGGTAAAAAGGAAGGGAGGTGGAAAATGAGATGAAATGAATCCACGTCTCATTTTTGAAAAAAAAAAAACACAACGAAAAGGTCGAATTTTAGGGAAATATTCTCGATATTCAATTTCGGATTTACGACCGAAAATTAAATTTTAATTATTTTTAACGCAGCTTGAAAATCTTTGAGCTATTTCAAAATGAGAAGTAGAAGTTCGAAGGGGAAATATTGCAAATTTTAATAGGTACCTAAATAAACAAAGTTTATTCGAATTTTACGATCACGTTAATTTTAAATGTATTCGATAAGTTAAATAATTAGACATTCTCAACGACCAAACAGGGTTGTCATTATTTGACAAATTGCGAGCTATTTTTGGCTGGCGAAATTTCGATTGCTGAGGCATGCGAATGTTGAAAAATTCGGGTTATTTTGATCGCTTCGAGTCGAAGAAAATTTAAAATTTTGCTGTGATTTCAACCTCACAATATTTATAAAAATGATGGAATTTTAAAAATTTGAAGTTGAACCAATGATTTGATTTTTAGATTTTTTCCCTTCTTCTCTACAAAGGTGAAAAACATCAAGTAAAATTCCCCCCCCCCCCCCGTGACAATAATTTGGCATTTGATCAGTTTTCAGACCATTGGCACTAAAAATTTCAACAGTTATATTTTTTTTTGCAACATTGAAATGAAAACACTGACTTTTCTAATTAAAAAATTTCATTAATAAAATAATTTTTTTATCCATAATTTTTAGAAGGAATGAATGAGAGGCATGAGTCATCGTAATTTCATATTTTTAGGTCATTGACCTCATTGTTAAAATTGGAATATTTTTGAAGTTTTATTTATGTAGCTGCGAATGAAAAATCAGGAAATGCTTCATAGAAAGAGAGGCGGACAACTAGGTGACTCAATTTTACAAATAATTTTTTTCGTCATTTAAAACGAATATTTTCAAGCAACGAGAGAAAATTGTGATCATATTTCAACGACAAAAAAAAGTAAAATTTCGATTATTGATTTGGATATTTTTTTGGAAGGAGATGGGTGTCAATTTGGAAAACGTGAGATCGAATTTGAAATTGGCGAACAAAATTCTGATTACAATTTCAAGGTTATTTTCAGATCGATAAACGGTCATTTGAAAATAAAGTCGCTGAAAACAGGTCAAAACTGCAGTACGGAAAAAATCAGCGAAATTGCGGATTTTCGCTGATTTTTCAAAGAATTTTACCAATTTTTTAAAACGATTTTCATAGATTTTTCAACAAATTTCAGATAACTTATCAAATTTTCAGTAAACTTTCATTTTTTTCATGGATTTTCCAGTGATTTTTTTCACCGATTTCTTAATGTGTTGCAATTTTTACTGTTTTCAGAGATTTTCGATAATTTTCACTGATTCAAAACTTGGAAAAAAGTCGCAAGAAATCAAAAATGGGAAAATTTCCGATTATTGATTTTTTTTTCAAATTTGAATGCAAATTTTTCAAAAAATTCGTCACTTTTTCAAATTGTTCGCCTCGAATTCAATTTTTCAAACAAAAAATGTGACCCTGCCGAAAAGAAGGGACCTTGTGTGAAAAAAATCGATGTCTCATTTTTCACGTTTTTGGTCCAAATGACACCAAATTTCATCTGGACCAAACATAAAAGGCATCGATTTTTTTTCACATAAGGTCCTTTCTTTCCGACAGGGTCACAAATGCAATTTTTTTTATTGGAGAATGATTTTCTTTTTTTGCCTCCTTCAATTGACTCGCTTTCGATTGAATTATACTAAATAACGTTTAATATTTTTGAAAAAAATAATGAATTCTCAGCAACAGAATTCCAGAAACTTTATACATGGAGGAGAGGAAAGAGAAGAATCAATCAGAAAAATTAGACTTGAGTATGACTTTTTTTTCTAAAAAAGAAAATGATTACCTTTTTGAGGGGAGGGGAAGATTTTTGGTTTTTGTCTTAGGTGGGGAAAAACATGTGTTTTTGAATGAGTAAAATCAGAAAAAATTTCATTCTAGCCGAAATTCATTGATGTTTGAACCTTCCTTTCTCAGAAAACCCACCTTGATTTAAACCTTCATGTGATTCAGAGTTAAGCATCTTCTATTCAAGAAGAAATATTGGTCGATTTTTACTTATTTTTACCAGTCAAATAGGGGACTTTTTTCAATTGATGAAAGTAGGTGGAAGGGAGCAGTTTTCACCTAAAAATTAATTTCAAATTTTATCATTCTAATGAGACTAATTTTTCCGTAAAATAATTATTTTGTGGATTAAAATTGAAATTTTATTTTATAAAAATGTACGAAATTTTTTCGATGCAACGAATTTATCAACTAAAAATTTTTCTGCGATTTTTTCCCAATGTGAGAAGGCCAAAATCTCCTTTGAGATTACTCATCAAATATTAAAGAAAAATTAAGAACAAGAAGTTTACAAGATCAACAATTTAGTAAATTATTTTCTTAAAAAAGAAGAAATTTCGTTGAAAAAATTAAAATTAAAAATTGAGTATCGAGTAGAAAATTTCTACATTTTTGATCCCCTTTTTTAAAAAAATTTTGAACAAGCACATTCACAAAAATACGAACGAAAGTAGCTCAAAAAAATCAAGCTCTCAACCTAACAAGTCTCAATCATCAAATTACACCGGAAAACAAAGACCCTCTGAAACATCTTTCTAGAATTTTATTTTTCGACATCTCTCTATTCGGTACAAACACAAAGTACCGACGAGAAAACTGTCGTGAAAAATTTCACGCTGACGTAAGATGGAGAAAAATACGCTTGAAACCAGACCGACAACCATTAGTCAAAAATTAGTATTACATTCGTCGAGGCGAGAACCATTAAAAACGTGCAAATTTATCTGTTATTGTTTCATTAACGTATACTTACTCGAATTTGCACTAGAATTAAGAGTGGTACTGGTATCGAACAAAGAAGGCGTGTCGTTCGAAGTGAGACCCGATAATAAATCAGCATTAGAGAACGACGAATTATTCGAAACAGCGGCGACGCTGGCGATATTATCTGGCAAAAAATAAATAAAAATGGTAATTCGACGACCCACAAGCCACAAATATTTTCCACCGAACTAAAAAATCGTACCTATAGATGAATTAGATATTGGACCAGAGAACGCTGAACTAAAATCGGCAAATTCGTCTTCGACCCTGGACAGTAAAAGTTATCAAGGTTAATTCATTATTTACAATGCAATTACCTCCACGGTGATTTTTGACAACGTAACGCACGCTACGGTGACGTCATAAACGTAACCAACTTACTTATCATTATTGTTAGTTTTATTTGCTAATGTAACATTTGAAAAGGCCGCAGTGAATTCTCCAAAATCGGCCGTAATTTCTTGATCCGGACTTGTGGCCGTTTCGACAACCGCCGGACCGGTGGAATTAGTATCGAATGAAATATCACAAAGTAAATCCGAACTAGCTTGATTGGGCGTAGGTTTTTCGATATTTTGAACCGGAGACGACGCGTCTTTACCGTAATTAGCTGCAGCCCCCAGGTCGATTTTTTTAACCTGCGGTTTGCTTCGAGTCGGGGTCACGTTGGCTGGAGTTGATAAAGGGCTGGAAGTGTTTATGACGATGTTGTTATTTGACGGTGGGGCGATCGGCGGCACTTTCGAGGTATCCGGTTCTCCTTCCGAATCGTATTTGTTTTCGTTTTCGTCGCTGGAATTCACAATGCCAGTTTAATACAGCGATCTATTAATAGCTCGATTATTCGTCGCAGCGTTGTAAATACCTGTCGTAAGATGGTTCGTAGAATCCCAAAGTGGTTCCTTTGTTTTTATCGCCGTCCCATTGGTTTTCATCTGAAATCCATTTAGGCGTCGAGTAACGTTTATCATCGATACCTGAGTCACGTATGTTAATTATTATTCGTAACAAGAGGCAGCAGAATGAACCACCACTTTCTACTCACCGAAACCTCGTGACCCACTGATACCTTCGTTCGACATTCCGATAAATTTATCTTTATTTTTCTTAGCTTTTTTACGTTCTTCGCGAAGTTTTTCGTCGTCTTGGATAAATTCGATTAGTTCTTTTACTTTGTGCCTGTGTAAAGAGGGGAAACATGTGTTAGAATGCAACGTACGTGTTTACACGTTATAAAATTTGTTGGCAAACAAACACGTACCTTATATTAATGCCTTGATCTTTACCAAACTCGTCAATAAAAGAATAATTCTCTAATCCTCGTAAGTCATATATGTGCTCTCGAGATGAAGTGACTACTCTTTCGGAACCATTTCGTACGAGATAATTTAATAACAACAGAGACTGTAAAAAAAGAGATAATTTGGTTATAATACAATTTAAAACATACCATCAATAAACGTACTAACCTTGTAAGTTCTTCGCCAATTACTTTTATTATCTTGTAACATTCTTTTCCACAGCATAGTCATTACTTCAGGAAAATGCTCGAATGTAAACGTTGCGTGAGCTATTTCTTGCATTAATGCTCCTATTGTCGTAATTAAATTTAATATAGGTTTCGAACCGAAGCACAGTATCGAAAATATTTACCTGTTGGCCCCCAAGCTTCGTCATTTGTTGCTGCTCGTACCTTAGCTTCGATTTCGGTATAGTTCATAACCACATTGGTGCTGAAAAATTCAAGTTACGACATAAGTTAAAATGTAACATGATGATGTACCAAGTTTTGTTAGGCTTTACGTGGCTCCGATGAATTAATTATTTATACTGGGTTTATTTCGTGCGACATATTTTATCAGGGTGTATAATTTAAACGAGATATAAAGCGGCGAAAATTGATTATGTGGCGAGGAATATACAAAATAATTACTCTAGAGATAAATCGAAACTATTTTGCCACTTACATCTTATCAGCTATATCACGTACTCTCCACATTTTGATGTAATGAACCAATTATTCTAAAAGTATGTACAATCTAATTACGCAATACTACGGACTACCTAGAGACGATTTTATAATAAATTGTGACAAAACGGTGGAATATTGGTTGGCGTAGATGATGTGCAATATTTGTAACACAGTTCACATAGTACGAAAATAAACCAACAAACACCAAAGAATTTTTCAAATCTTGTAGAAAGGAAATTCCATTACTTTTGAAGGTAACAACCACCGACTACACATTGTCAGACCGTTTTTCGAATGCAGATTATTGTGACTAGCTTAATTTTATCATATCGGCCAATCGGATTACGTTTTGATACCAATACTAATACACTTGTGAAGGAATTAGAAGTAATACGATTTCGGCGCATGCGCATTGAGATATTATACGTGGATCATGTCGAGTTCTGATTTCCACCGCTTGGGGTGATAGTAAAATGTTGATAATTTTTTAATTTTTAGGCGAATTTTTTTTTGAAAAAATGGCTATTGCGAATTGTGAAAGAGGTAGGACTTCGCAGACTCGAATTTTAAAATTATTAATAATTATTTCCTATGAGCTGCGATGATTTTTTTTATACTTTAGACGTCTTGGACCAAAAATCATGAGATGTTTTTCTATAATTTTTGTCGTTTTAATTGATTCTTGTCGCTCTTTTGCGAATTCTTTGGGTCAATAATAGTTGTCAAATGTCAAATCAGTCAAATGAGCTCAAATTTTCAATTTTCGATAGCATCCGTATTAAATACGTGCATGAAATTGAAATTATTCGTTCTAATTTTTTAAACCCTCAACTCAACATGAAAATTGAAAATGATGGTAAATTTTTGGGATTCGTTCCTTTTTTACAGAAAATTTAAAATTCAAATGGAACCTAACTGAAAACAGCTGAAATTTTCACAGTGATGAATTTTGGTTTTTCAGTTTATCCTTACTTCTTTTAAAATACGAATAATGGTGAATTTTATTTTCATCGATATTTTTATCATAATGGCGTTGTTCAATCTACGTAGGTAGGTAGGTAGGTAGGTAGAGGTCGATGTGGATCTAAGGATTAAGGGATCACTAAGATACCTACCAGGATGATGAAAAATGAGTATCGGTAATATTTTTGAGTAACGTAAGTAATACATTTATTTTAAACTAACCCCGTTTTTTTGGAGAAAAAATATATTCAAAAACTTTTTTATTTTTTGAACTTGGATTTTAATTTAATTTTTGGTGTAGAGGAGAAAAAATGTGGAGTCATGTAGTTGTGAGGTTTTGATGTCAATTTCCACTTTCCAGCTACCCTACCTTTCTTGAATTGTCGAAAAAAAACGAGCCAAACGATCTCCAGCTGTAGGCTGTAGTATGTATAAATTAAACCTCGAATCATACCTTTTCATAGGATACCTACTTATTCGAAATTCCTGGTAATTTGGGTTGAAAACTGAAAACTATTTCGAAGGGTATATTGCTCAAAGTAGACTACATACTTCTTCAATTTCCATCAAAATTCAGGCTGTGATTTCTAAACCAACTACAAAATACAAATTTATATACTATTTTTAAAAATAAATGTATGATTCATTGAAATTAGATTTGTAAAATTTTATGAGAATGCTATTAACGAGATACCTACTTATGTTGAAGTTGTTTGAGAATATTATTGTTGAATAATGAGTGCTTCTTTAACAATAATTTGTATTGTTTTCTTGGTTGCAGGTGAGTTTGAATTTTCTCCAACTTGAACCTGCCTAGATAAAAAAAAACAGCAGTAAGTTTTGATTTTTGATTAGCTTTAGTACTGATATTTTTTTTCTAAGAAAATCCAAATTTCAGATCCTCGGTTCTTAGCTTATCCTCACTCGAAGTTCTCGAAATGTAAATTTTTCCATCACTGAGACCTCTAATCACCAAATTAAGTGTCAAAGTGGTTTTGAAAAATGAAAATCATTTCAACGTTGAAAACAAAAACTCACTAAAAAAATTTCAATAAATTGAGGTCCCGAACCGAAAATTCGGCTCTTATATAATCACCTACTTGCAATGATTTTTTTCATTTATTTTCCATTTTTCAAATTAATTTTTTATGAGAAAAATCCATAAATGAATGAATTTTAACTCTACAGTTGTTTTTATCGAATTAAAATTATTTTTTTAATTGATTTTTTCTCTATTCAAAATTAAAAATCTCTTCCCGTATCGAAATTGTTCATAGAAAATAACATTCAATCCGGATTCAGCATTTCAGCCTAGTTTGATATGAAAATTTAATAAAAGGAATTTTTTTGATAACAAATCTCAAATGTACAACTTTCGCGAGTTTCATTTTATAAATCATTTATATTTCATAAAAATTTAGTATCCATTTCTGTAAAAATTTCTGCTTTAATTATTCTCAAAAATGACTCGAACTGGTAAGGGAATTAAAAGTTTAAATAACTGATGTGTTTTTTAATTAAATACCTACCAAGTTTATTCATCAAGGAAAAATGAATTCCATCACATTTTCATTTCTCTTTACATTTTTCTCGTGGAAAATCCATTCAAATTTTGCCAACTACACAGCTCTCAATATCGTTGAAAATACCAACCTTTCATGCAAAATTAATACCAACGTTAGTACTTTCAATGAACTATTGACTCGAAACAAATACTTCATTGATAAAACAATGTTAATCAAAGCATTAATAAATAATCACGAATACGCCATTGCCATAACCCGACCGACCAAATGGGGTAAAAGTGTTAGCCTCAGTATGATTAGAGATTTTTTAAAAATGGAATTCAATTTTCAAGGAGGTATAATCGACCGAAGGACTACATCAAATTACAAATTATTCAGACAAGGGGAAATATTATCAGAAAATGGAGACGTAAAAAGATTAAAATACCCTCTGCTCATCAGCGAAGATGAAGAATTCATGAATAAATACCAAGGCAATCGTCCAGTAATTTATTTATCATTCGGAAACATAAAATGGACCAATTACGAACAATTCACCAAAGATTTCACAATGACTGTATGCAACGTCTTCCTCGAATATCATTTTTTATTAAATTACATGCAGCTGGAAATGGAAAGTGGAAACAAATCAGCCTACGATAAAGGTATTGTCAAAGACGATATTATGGATTTCAGACAATACCTATTTGGCAAAAAGAATAATTACCTGGAGTTGGAACAATGTTTAATATTTTTAAGTCGTATGCTGCACAGATATACTGGAAAAAAGGTATACATCTTGATTGACGAATACGATCGTCCAATTATGGAAATTCTCAAACATAGGGAATTCCCATTCGAAGAGAAAAATTTCGTTAATTTTTTCCAATTTTTTATCTGCTGCGCTGTCGATGTAAATGATCATCTGGCCAAAGGAGTTCTATCGGGGATTTATCCAGTGGCTTCGAAAAATTATAAATCCCATACGTCCATTCGTGGCAGACTAATGGAACTTTATGGATTCGGTAATGAAGATGTGTTTTCTCTATTCACCGAATATAACGTTACGACGAAACAATCAATTTGGGCTACTTCTTGGTACGGTGGCTATAAGATAAATGAAAACGACGTTCACGTTTCGTATAATCCATATTCCGTAATCGAATTCCTCAACACTAAGCGAATTGAAAACCATTGGGTGAAAACTCGCCGAGATGATTTCATAACCGAGTTAATACTGTGTAATCCTATGATCAGGGATAATATTAAAAGATTAATTAAAAACCAAAAAGTAATCATTAATATTGTAGACAATAAAGGATTAACGGTGGCTTGCGTTGAAACGCTGAAAATAATCATAAATCCACCGTACAGTAACGATACCAGCGATAAGGTTAAGAATGCTTTTTTCTCTTATTTATTGGGTATGGGATACGTCACCATTGTTCCCAAAACATATTATAAATCCGAACTTAGGATACAAATACCTAATTTGGAAATGGTCGCCGAATTTATTAAAAAATTGAATTTATTTTACAAAAAGCGATATAATTTCGATGAAAAAAAATTAGAAATTATTATAAATGATTTGTACGTGTTTATGGTATCGAATGAAAGTGTTTCTGAGAATTTAGAAATATCCTTCGAAGAATTCCTCAATTCTTTTCCACCTTTTGAAAATATCAACAATATGACTTCAAATTCCTCGGTAAAAGATTTTTTACGTTCTGTTGTCGATTTGATCGTAATCCATATGACAGAACAAATTGAAAAATATGGAATAGATTTTATGTTCCAAGAAACTGATCTGGAGCCAGATATCGCCACTTATGTTCATCATTTGCAACGTGGAATTATTCTTAAAATTGGCTACAATGAGACTTCTCCTAGGACAGTATTCAAGAAAACTAAGAAATTTAAATCTGTTTTCAATAAAATTGATATTCAGAGTATTAAATTCATTGGGATAAATATTTTACCAAATAAAACAGTCCAAATTGTAGCTTTACCTTTGACTCTTTTTGTTGATTAGATACATTTAATAATGCAAATGTGTGAGGATAACGTGTTTTTTTTTTAATAATTGAGTACATTTCTTATTGATAATAAAATTCCAATAATGAGCCATGAACTATTTTTAAACAAAAAATTTGTATTTTTAATGCAATTAGTGCACTTTTTTATTAATCATTTTTTATTTCACTAAAAAATGAAAATAGTTTTACCAAATTAAAATTTATTTGCATAAATTATGATTTCAATTACCTACCAAAAATATACACAATAATAGGTATTGGATCAATTTCTCATTTTTTTTCTTCTGATTATTCATCAATCTACTTACGAAATTCTAAATGAATCTCTGGCCTAGTGAACGAATTTTTCATCAATTTATTTAGTCTACGTTTTCGAAGAAACTAGGTACTTCTTACTTATCATGTATTTTACATGCAAATTTTACAATAATTGTTTTAATACTGCCTCGTTTTAAACATTTATTTACACTACTTTGCTTATAAATATTACCATACTTATGACTATATGTTTTCATAGACATGACGTAAAAATTTTCAATATTTTTCCTTTTCTGCTCATAACAATGTAACATGAACTCGCAGGTGAATTACGTAGGTACCTATTTGAAATATAATATCGCTTTGACTGCTCTTTTTTGTTAATTTCATGGTATTCTAATTGAAAAAAAAAGTTCATAATGTTAAATTTCCCAGAATTGCTGATCGAGTTGACATAAATTTAAATCGGTATTACTTTGTTGCCTAATAAATTTTTTTCCAAACTGTCAAAAAATGATGAATTGAATCGAGACGAAAAGTTTATAAATAATGTACTTCGTGGCGATATGAAGTAGGATATTCATATGTGTATTGGAAACGAGTTCATTTTGAATTATTATTTTTCTTATTAATAAATTTACTTATCGCGATATTTTAATCAAGTTTTGTATGTGGCTGCTTTGAAATTTGAATTTTTTTCTGGTGAGGTTTTCATCGGTGATAAGCGAACGTTTACCTGGTACTTACACGTGGAAATACTTATAATTTATTTCATAATTTTATTAGGTACCTATCTTTCAGTGGTGTAGATTAGATTGACGATATTATCTTGAATTTGAAGTGATCCTAGGCTTATTTTAGAATTTTGATTACGAAAAAAAAGCCTACATCTGTTTTGCTTTAATTGGACGGTTATTCGTTTCAAAATTTTTAATTATGAGAGTTGATCAACCTTTTGGTAATTTCGTGTCATGAGAAAATTAGATCTATGAAATTTTGAAAATTTTTCTTTCGTCATCATTACGGTAAGCCTGATTCGGGTCAGTGCACAAGGTCATTTTTATTAATAAAAATTAAAATCGCCAGCAGGAAATATTTATAATTAATCCAAAATTACTTGCTTTTAATTTTTTGAATGAGGTTCGATGGAAATAGGGGGAAAATACCCATGCCAAATTATTCACACAAACGTAGAGAAAAAAAATCTCCGTCTTCTCCAACTTTTTTGCGTTTGTGATTTGAAAAGTTCAGCAATACATTTACGATTTACAATAATTTTGAATTTGCACTTGAGAAATTTTTAGATCCCCATACTTGACCAAAATTAAACAGATTTAAAAGTTTTTGAATTTCTTGTATAAAAAAACAAAAAAAAATAATCTACTTTCGAGGAAAAAAAATAAACACTAATTTATCCGGAAAAGCAGACTGGCGTTTGGAAGAAAAATTAATAAAAAATTATCATTTCACAATGGGAAATAACATTCCGCAAACTGAAAAAATGTCCGGATAAAATGAACTAGATTAAAAAAAACATCCACCAGTCAACTATAAAAAAAAGAAGCCATTCTCAAAAAAATAACAAATACCAAACAATTTTTAGGAAATGAAACCCAAAAAACCGAAACACTTGACAAAAACAATCATTAAAAAAAGTAGAACGATCGTCAATTTAAAAAAAAAGTTTTTTTTTTAGAAAAAAAAACACATTTTCACAGAAAAACCAGTTATTTGAATTCCGAAAAAAAGACCAAAACCAAGCCAATTTGAAAAAAATATGTAAGTACAGATAAGTACATACATTCTTAATGCATTTTTTTAAAGAAAAAAATGGAAAAATATTTTCAAGAAAAAGTAGGTACCTAATCAGATAATTTAAAACAAACTAAGATAAAATTAAAATTATGTTTAAAAAATTCAAAACCAGGCTCAATAACAAATAACAAAGAAACTCCAGAAAAAACAAATTATATTTAAAAAAAAAACAAAAACTAAATGTTTCAGAAAGAACCGCGCAAATCAATCAATTTTTAGGACCGTTTCAAAAAGTCACATCTAGGTACTTACTTATCATGTGGATACCTTTCATTACTTGGGGGGAAAATGCAGAAAAACAGAAACAAAAAAATCAAACTAATGGTTGATTTGAGAAAAAAAATATTGAGATGGGCTGATTGAGTTGTATGTTTTGAAAATAAAAATATTATTTTTTAAGAAATAAGTAAGGAAAAAACTGAAAAAATTATGTACATATTTTGAAGTGTTGAAAAATACACAAAAATTCAATTGTATTAACATTTTTATAAAAATAAGTTAAGAAATACCTACACAACTACTTAAGTCACATCATCTCATTTCTATTTTATTTGAAAGAAAAGTTTTAAAAAAAAATCAAGTCCACTTTTTCCTTCGTAAATAATATACGTAGAGGGTAAAATGTCCATTTCCACCATATTTTTGCCCAAATTTTGCCTCAGGAAATCTATTGGGTAGATTATCCTTTCCTCTCCCCCCCCCCCCCCAGAATCTGCAAAATTTCCAAAATACTCGATTCGCAAATTACCCCATTGAATTGTTCAAATTCAAACTAAACCTTTTTTGATTCCATCCTCATCCATCCTGCATAATCCATTCCACACACACGTAAATCGCCACCTCAATCTGCACACTCCGACGAATTCCTCGCTCAAAAAAAAATCGTCATAAGTACGTCGACGACATCGAGAACAAGGAGAAATATTTGGAAGTAATGCGGTTCCCATGGCAACGACCGTGGCCTTTGAGATACACGTGCAAAACAGCTGTTTAATCGTAACGGCTAGTTAATGTACGTATGCCTGGAGTGGGGGTAGGTGTGAAACTTATCCATTCGTCGCGAGTACGCGAGGCGTGACGATAATACAATTCGTAAGAGACGTGGAGTAGAGTTTTTCATCTATTGCGGTGTTCACTGCTTCTGGCTCATTTCGGACCGGTAATTGTACGCGTTTATTTGTGGTGTTCTAGTGTTGTATAAAAATCTTTTCGTTGTAATTATTATTTATTATTATTTGTGACTTCCATAGTGAAATCATTCTCTTCTTTACTTGACCGTATAATCTACCACATCACTTCATCGTCGTATTGTTTCACCAACCTCGTCGTACAATTTCCATCTTGACTTGAGGTGAGTACCGTTGTAAGAAATTTTACCTAATTTTCTCATCGACCGAGTATTACGGATAGAAAATTTCACGAATGATGGTTCCTATAATACGTGATTTGTTAACGTAATTAGTACGCAAATTCGAGTGTTCACACACGTGTTTCGTCTCCTTTTCTATTCGTAAACCTCGCTAGAAAACGATTAAAACAATGGTGTCTCAATTAAGTCTATTTGTCTGTCCATTGACGTAAGTTACCTGTGTTCGTTCGTGCATTATTGTTAAATTCGACATTTATCTATTATACAATGCATTGCAAATTTATTCGCGTCGATTCGAGTGTCATTCTCTATCTCTTTCTATTTGCATTGTAGCGTAAGTCCATAAGGTTCCTCATTGTTTAGAATTCTCTTCGTCTACAGTTCTGCTCGTGTTACTGATAATATTAGTCGGTGGATTCGTTTTTTTGTTCGGAATGTATTCCAAATTACGATAAAGTGACTAGTTTTTTGTTGAAATTTCGTTAAATCGTTGACCAACGATCGAAAGTACGGTGTGTTTTTGCGTTTTTGGTTTTATCGCAACAATGCAATTTGCAATTTGATAGAATTAATTTGTATTTTCAGCGAAGATTAGTGCTGAATTATTGTGTTTAAGTACCTTCGATGTGAAAATATTTTCCGACTGTGACTCAAGTGTTGTAATCAGTCTACAAGTATGTAATGGAATTGCATTTAAAATTACTTTAATGGCTTTATTTTCGCGATTAGGATGATGTGCTTTCATGAGCACACTGTTGCCAGATTGCAAAACTTGAATTTAGCGACATTGCGATTGTGATTGTTCAGGCATGCGGGGAAATGCGTAATCAACTTCAATGGTGATTTTATTATCAGGATTTTTTATTTTTATAAGTTTTACGTTGATCACGTGATGATAGGAATTAGGAAAAATGAATCAGTGTGTCAGGATTTTTCGCAATTTTAATTTTTGTTGGCATTTTTTTTACTTTTTTTGATAACTTGACTGTTGAAAATTATCTAAACGAAAGAAGGGTTATATCTACATTGGAAAAATTAATGGAGTATTAATGGTAGAGTGTGAAATTTCCTTTCTGTAGAGTTCGGTTATAGCTTTTTCTAGGAAGCTAACGTGCAAGTTCTCGAGATATTTTTGCCGAAAGTTCAATATTAAATTTCTATGTTTTAATGAAAATTCATCTCGAAAACTATGAGAAAAAAATTGTACTCTACAGAAAAGGAATTTTTCATCGTAGTGTGAGTAAAAGTGCACTTTTACTCACACTCGCGAATCGCTCGAGTGCTCAAACTCGCCTTTTACTCACACTACAATAAAAAATATCGTATGGAACTCGTGAGATAAATGATTTTCGACGATTTTGAATTATTTCCCTCGCTTCGCTCGGGCAATAAACCTCAAAATTCGTCGAAAATCACTTTATCTCCCTCATTGCATAATATACTATTACACTCTACAATTTATGTTCCAAACATTTTTTTCGGATTTACTTACTTTCTGATTTTGAATCGAAGAAAAGTTACTGATAAATAATTGAAATTATAGCACAGAAAAATCAGCGAATTTTTTGTTCAGCAGATTTTCCTTAATTTTTAAGGAATTTCATTGGTTTTTCAGCAAATTTCAGAGATTTTACAAACTGTACAGTAAATTTTTTCTGATTTTCCGGCTTTCTTTTCACTATTTGATTTCAGTGAATCTTGTTCACGAATTTATTACTGTGCTGTACTTCTGACTGCTTTCCAATGGTTTTCGATCATTTTTATAGTGTAAAAAAAATCAACAAAAAATTGAAATTGAAATTGAAAAAAAAAAAAAAAAAACTGAAATCAGATTCAAACTCAGCACTAAAAAGTATAGGCCAGAAACAGTTTGGAATTGATTTGATTACACTGAAAAAATACTGAATTGTTTGCATGTGAAAAAAAAAACGATTTTCTGGGAAACTTGGGCTTCCAATCCAATAAAATATAAATAGAATACGAAATTGTTGAGCGTAAAATTTTGGTTCAGTAAACTCCTGTTAATTTTTTTTTGTATATCTATATAGGAGTCTTACTTTTCAAGATATTTTCAAGAAAAGATGAAAGTTGATCTTTGAACTTCCGGCTAAAATATTTTGAAAATTAAACTTACTTGAAGTAAAGTTAATCCCTTTTCTTTACTTAGGAAATTGACTTCGAGTGCCTACTATCAAAATTGCAATTCAAGAATTCGGGGTCGAGTGGGAAATTTTTTTTTTGATGATTAATAGATTACCTATATTACTCAAAGTTTTGTTTTTCTGTTTTAAAGTCAGATATTTGAAATTTCATTTTTCGTTTAAAAATTTACCTACTTTGGTTGTTTTATGTTTATATAAAAACAAATTTTATGTAAAAACATTCCAAATATTTTCAAGCCTGACAAAATTTAAGTATGTCATTTTTTGTTTATGAAATATTCTTTTTTTTTTCGATGTATTTTTTGAGCTTTTTGCTGATTGAAAATTTCAAACTGACCGCCAGACTGAAAACCAAATCTGAAACATCGACCGTTCTCTTAAAAAGATGTGATTTGAATTTTTACAGTTCTTCACCTCCAATTCTCCATGATCCACAAATAAGATTTTTGATTCTTCTTAAATTAAAATTGCTCAAGCAAGAACATAAAATCGAGCCGAAAAATTTTTGGTCTGTTGGCAGCACTGCCACGAACTGTGTTACATTTTTTGAAGATCTGAGCAAAAATTATTACAGGGATGACCGAAAAATTTCTCACTTTGAGGTCTCCTAGTAAGGAGTTCTTTTGACGTAAGAGGTTCAAGACTTTTTTGGAAGGTTCCACATTTGAAGTGACCTCTTTGTCTATATTCTCGTCGAAACCCAGTACAATTTTTTTTCCGGTCCACTCCAATTCATGTTGATAACGCTGAAGTTTTTCATCCGCATCTATAATTTTTGAACGAATCATTGGCACCAAAAAATTGATTTTTTGATTGAAGATCATTTTTGATTTCACCTCCTTGAATTATTTACGAAAAGTCGCCGATACCTACTTAGATGTTATTGTTTTTTTTTTTCAATTGAAAAAATTTGATTTGAGACTTCGAGAAAAGTGATAGCTAAAAAGTGAAATAAGATATAAGTTGTAATCTGACCTACTGTCTTCATGTCTGACAATGATTTTTCTATTTGATCATTTTCACGCGTGAAATTCTTATTTTTGTTTACCATATGCTTTTTTCTTAACCCATACTCAATTGCCCATGATGTTTGATTTGAACTTTGAATGGGATTTTCAAAAAAATTGTTTTGAAAAATGAAAAAACCAATTTTAATTTTTATTCAACAGATCGGATTACCCATTTTTTGCTCGAAGTTATAATTTTTTTTTTTTGAATTTGGGTAAAAATCACTCGATAAACATTTTTTTCATTTTCGAAAATATGCCCTGGCTCACACTCCAGGAATTTTGATAGGCTGAAAATATTTTCCTGTGAGATATTTCAACTCAAATTAATATTACATCAAAAAATTGGTAAAATCAGAAAATTTTTCTTTCTTTCCTCCTTTTCCAATAGGTACAGAATCCATACCAACCGTTCAATCCAATAAATCACTACTTGTTTAAACGAAAATCGATCCAGCAAATTGCCATACCCAGTATTAGTCTCGCCGCCTATAATATTACCTTACACAGTGCAAAAATCCAACTCGAATTAAACGTCATCGTGAAATAACCAATTTCTCTAAATTTATCTCTGCTATTCCATCAAGTGTAAAAATTACAAACACCTGGCACGTTTCGCCTTCGGTTTCGATGCGAAATGAAAATTTCACCTACTCGATGAAATCATTTATTTGGAAAAGACTTGAGAGAGCTATCTGTCGTGTGGCCGATCACGTGATAAATTTTTATACTCGAGTTTTATTTTATACGAAAGTTTTTGTTGGAAAAATGTTGCACGAATACGAAACCTACAACGTTGCTGAATTTTATAATTAACCAAAACTTTCCAGCTACGAGGTAGTTTTGAAGTCTTGGGAGATATCATCTTTTGTATAATTTAATTACGCGTTTCACTGTAGCAAGTTTTTCATCGAGATGAAAAATTGAAAAAGCCTTATGAGGGCTGTTCGAAATTAAAAATTGATAATCGGATCGACTTTCATGTAACATGTGTACTGTGTCGAACTAAAATTAGAAAATATCCAACGTTATCGCCTGATACTTTAATAAATCGTATCAAGTTGGACTTTTTCGTAGTGAGTTTTTATCTTAATTGAGACTACAATATGGCCATCTTTATCAAACTTAGTTGTAGGTAGAAAATTGCCAATAGTTTACCGAACCGCAATACACCTAGGAAAAAAACGAACCTCTTCTCTCTATCGAGAGAATTTCGTAAATTTAAATTCGTATTCGCCAGATCGAATTTTTTTCAAGACTCGAACCCGATTGAAATTCGAGCTTGTAGTTCAATAATGTATAGAAACTTGGCTGGAATTTTTTTTTCAGCCTTGTAGCTGCGTGTTGGAGGTGAAATGCGGAGATCCGGTGGGGTGAAGGGTGCGATAATATGAAAGAAAATCACATTACTCAACTTCTCATAAAAGGTAGCGTCTTAAAATTCGCTTTATTTGTAGCCCTTGGGATATTCTTTTCAAATATGAGTACATCCTTTCGAATTTCGTTGTTAAATTTACAGGTAGGTCGGATCGTCTCACCTCCGAAGCCTTTATTCTTTTTTTAAAGCTCTCGAGACAGCGTGCCCACTTTCTCTTTTTTTCCTATTCTTTGACTGTTTTTTTTTTTTACGAGCGGAGTTTCATAATGGAATATAATGTAATTTAATAAGGTTTGAAATATTGTTCGGATTAATTAGAAGCTGCGTCTGTGTACCTAAAAAATTAACCCGACTAATTAAATTTTTTCCACGGATTCCCTTTTTTGCAGAAATTTTAATTAAGTTTGAATTAAACGAGATTACGTTTGATTCGTTTTGGTTGGAGAAAAGTGCTGGAGAATTGTGTGATTGTGAATAAAATATGTCCAAGGTAATTGAAATACGAGAATTGTGAAAATTTTCAAAATAGTAATTCTTTTCAAAAAATTTCATTGTAGGTAATTTTGTGAGAATTTTTTTTGAGGAAACAATTTCAAAAAAATTCAGTTTCCAATTTCGTGATGTAGTAATTTTTACCAGAACAATTTTCTTTAACTTTACGCTTCTTTAAATTTTTAGACGAAGAAAAATTTTGAAAATGGAACCAATTTTTTGGTCAGATTTAGTTTTTTTTTAAAATTTTTATCGGCCATTTTTTTCTGTTTTGTTGTTTTTTGGCAATTTTTTCATGATGTTTACAAATTTCTTTCAATTTCTGTCAAATTTGATGACGAGCGACTGCTTAGTTATTATATTATTTTGTTCTTATTTTTTTTTTGATTTTTACGATTTTATTGCATAAATGTTTCAATAAATCCAATAGATTCGAAAATGGATTCGACAAGAATTTTCGTTCTAAAGATGACTGATTTTCAATTTTAGCGGTTTATTGCTTTTTAATGTCTTTTTTTCAAAAGGGAGAGAAAAAACAGGTGCAGTTGATATATTTAAGGGAATTCATGAAATGAGTTTAAATCTCATTCGAAACAAATTAGTCTCCTAATTCTTTTCAATTCACTTGTTTCGCATTCTCGCTGATGCAAAGTCTGCTATAATACATTTTTCTTGGAAAATTCTACTGGAATATTCAGTATTTGGAGGGCCTTCTGTGAAGTATATTTTATGCCAAATCATCAAGTGTGCTGGAATTATCCAAACCTAGAAAAAAATCAATGACCTGTTCGACATTCCGCGGAGTGTTCGGGACGTGTCGAGAAATTCTACGAGCAATTTTATGGTTTCCATGGATCTATTTAGTTGGTTGTATGATTTATTGACTCTGTTTTTTAAAAAAAAGAAAATCAAACACTTTGCGAAGGGCTTCTTATTAATTGCTCGTCATATTGTGTCATCGAAACGTCACAAGATGCGGGGGGTATAGTCGAACTTAATGAATACGAATATCAAGAATATTGATACGGTATATTATTTTACTGTCTCGACTTTTTCCTCATTTTTTTTGTGAATTTTTGATTAATTTTCTGAAACGATCGTTAGCTTGCCTTTAAATTTTTTCTACCAATATTTCAACCATTCAAAGAATTTCCAGTGGTTTTTTGCAAATTTTCAAAACTTGTAAAATTTGGACTTTTTTTCCTTTTGAATTTTTTGCATTCTGGAAATTATTACACTTTTTATCTATGTATTTTTATATGATTTTTTTCGTACATTAATCTTTTCTCATGATCTACCTATTTATGCTATTTTATTGATAGGTATTGAATTTTTTCAAGTTTTTCAATAAATTTAAGGAAACTCAATTCATTAAATTTTACATTATTGCTTTCCAATTGTCAAATTTTATGAAATATTTGAAACAAAGAACAAAATTGAAGGTTGGATTTGAGGGGGGGGGGGGGGTTTAGAAACTTGAAATTTTCGACTGCGATAAGATTCTTTTTGCATTTTCCTGACTTAAAATACTTGACCTGTGCAAAATTTATTAATTTTTTTTGGAAATCATCTCAATTTTTTCAAACTGAAAATTCAATTTTTCTGTTGTTAGAAGAAGGAATTCTCCATATCCCCGTTCAGTCCGCAGGATTCTGCAGAGAAAAAAATTCTAATGGGGAAAAAAGTTTGCAGCAAAAAGTGGATCAAATTTCAATATGGCATGACCAAATCAAGATTCTAGTTTGAGGGGCCTCGCAATAAAGACAAAATTTTGTTGTCCTAACGGGCTCTCACCGCTCAAAAAATCCTGCCCGAGAGGAAACCTCTCCTCCTCTGCACAGACCTGTTAGTCTAATCCTGCATCAAAATTATTATCTAAATTTCGATATTTTGTTGCTATTTCAGGAATCTAGATTTATTATGTGAGCTTGAATATAGAAACCACCCTAAGAGGTCAAAGTTTTTTTGAGTCTACACTTATTTTAAGATCTTTCAGAAGGAAAGAAACAAGGAAGAATCTCGACTCAAAAACCAATTCTTGACCTCAAAGGATGACTTCTGTATCCAAGTTCATTTAAAATTTGATGAGTGTTTTTGACGTTGAAAAATTTTTTCATGACTGGAAAGAACGAGTGTCGAAAAATCGTAGCTTTCTTTCCCTTTATTATTGTCCGGTTCTACTTCAGAAATTATAGAAATTTCGTGTTTTTGAAACACTTGGTTCACTTCATGATGTTGGTCTGATGCATTTTCAATGAAAATCTGAATTGTACTAAAATTTAAATGATCAAGTTTTTTGACAAATGAAGAATTTTTCCAATTTTCATTTGACAGATTTTAAAAAAATTTACATTTTTTTGACTCAAAATTTTTTTTGAAAAAACTATCAGACCATCATGTCCAGATTTTCTGTATATAAACTTGATTTTTTCGACAAAAGAAATGCTATTTTATTTTTATCAGTGCAAAATGTTTCCTCTCATCCTCTTATTAGATCAATTTATTCATCCATCCAGTGGCATAGCCAGAAATTTTTCATGGAGGGGGTCGGAACTTTCACAATTTTTTGGAAAATTTTCAGTTCATCTCCCTCCCTCTCTCCCTTCAAATTTACGTTTACTTACTATAAAAACATTAAATCTAGAAATTGAAAAATCTCAATTCATTTTCTTTGAAGTTGTCTATTGTCAAATGGCAAAGGCAAGTTGAATTTTTCAAAAAAAGTGGTCATTAAGTTGTAGTGAATCTTTTGTTTCAAATATTACCCTTTTTTGCCCTCTTTTCCTTAATCATGGATTGACGGAGCCTTGCTGTGGAAATTTTTTCAATTTTTAAATTTTGTCGTTTTTTTTCCAATTCTCGGTTAGGTACATTTTTAGGCCTAACGAGTTTTTGTGGTTAAAAGATAGTCATAAATTTCTCTTTTTCTTTCCTTAAAATCATCAAGTCGTAAAAAAAATTGATGTTTTTTCCCTTCCTGTCTTTTTTACAGATAGCCATAAAATAGAAAAAATTTTGCAAAGCGGCTCCGGCAACAATTGCCCATTTCTTCGGCAACAGATATCTCCGAACCATTAAAACTTTATTCGTTTTCCTTATTTTCCAATTTCAGTACCAAAATCAGCCCTCTCTCCCCTTCCAGCTCAACTCGATCGATTCTCATTACTCCCTGTGATAAACATTACACAATAATTCGCTTCTCTCATCGATACTTCACACTTACCTGAGAATACGACTGTAATTACTTAAACGAGCCGCTAACCAGCGAACGCGGTAATTAAACGCACGCAGGGGTCGGCTGCGTCTGTGCTGTGGACGAGGCAGGGTGCAGGGGAATCGCGGCCGACACGTGCCAGTATTCTGGGCCTATGCACACGTGTATGCGCCGCTTGTCGGTGCAGAAGTTCGGTGTCGTACGCGATGCACCGCAGTCACTCACACATACGCATCTTACGCGTTGCAATTCCATTTCCAATTCTTGCAGAGGTCGCGGTGCAGGGGTCGGCGGTGCAGAGTTTCCACGTGGATTTTTCTCCTCCTCTCGCGTCTCTCCAGGTACCCGGCGGATTTTTTTTGTCGTCGCTGGTATCGCGCCGTATTACACATCGACGTTCACCTTTTTGCCCTAAATAGCCTAATAATAACTGGTTTTTTACACTTGGCGCTGTGCAGTGCGTAAATTCGTCATAGAGGGGGGGTCGCAGGGGAGATATTACAATGAAACGCAATCGACGTGCGTTAGCAACGCACTGTACAGTGCGTGACCTCTTTATGGCTTTATTTTTCTATCAGGGCCAAGGCAACGGCCGATGGTCGCGGTTTGGTACCTTTTCCTCGTTTTTTCCTCTTCATACGTCACTTGCTGGCAGATTTAGGTACCGTAATTTGGTCGCGAATCCGCCAGAGGATTTCAAGTAACGTTGGTGAGCTGCGAATGCGAATTTGCAGCCTGGTTCGAAACCGCTGCTGATTTTTTTCCTCTTGTAAAAATAGCGTATATTCGGATTCGGTAATTAGTGACGTAAATAGAGCGCTATAGGCTGTGATAAAACTTTACATTGGACTGTGCGGGTCGATAACCTTTTTATTAGCTCGGTATTTTCTTGATACGGCGCGTTCGGTCGGTCGGCGTACGAAAAAATTTTCTCGCTTTGCGAAAAAGTGTACGAAAAAAATTATCGCCCGGAGTCAACGCCCTTTCGAGCCCGCGCCCTGCGCCACCGCAGTCGATATTTCGCTATCTCGACGTATTCTAGAAACGATAGCGAGTAATATTTGGCCGGGCTCGATTTCTAGCACGCAGATCGCCAAATTGCCAAATAAAAATTTAAAAATTTTCCTACTACGCGGAGTAGATTATTTCATCGTCATCGTCATAATAAACTCGCCGCCGGTGTAGGTGTGAAGAGCACGCGATCGCCAACTCGTGACATCTCTTGGTCAGCGATTTTTCGCTAACGTCGTATTTCTATAATCGAATTACAAAACACATGTCGGCCGATTTATCATAACCGTACGCTCCTGCTCATCAGCGCGCAATTACGTAGCGTTAATTTCTTCGAAAATTTCGCCACTTCTCGGTTGAATAAACTGCGATAAACGCGGCTGATGGATGGTGTTGCGAGGTGCGGCTCATTCGAGCCGCCTTTTTGCAAAATGGCTCGAATTCCTTTATCAATTTACCTCCCGGTTCAAAAGACTCGACGTGGGTTTTACACGTAGAGCGAAAACGATTTTATTTTGTTTCCTTTTTCTCTCTGTATGCCGGCTTGCCGAAGATCTCGTTAGGTGTTGAACTGAAATTTAATTATGACTGTTATCGCGTCTGGATGCCTTTGCGCCTATTTTCGTATTTTCAACTAGGCGAAAATTCGCCAGATGTTGATTTTTCATCTTTGAGCGAAAGGTTGAAGGTTCCATGAGCGAGTTTACTTTTTCTTTTATTCTAATCGTGTTTGGCAATTTTTTGTTTACTCGGGACCGAGGGTTACGACGGTGTCCACGTGACACTTTGAACAAATTCTTCGGATTGAAATAGATTTTTTTTTTCGTTCTTCATATGATCGAAAAATTTTCATTGTGTTGGTTAAGAAATTTAATCATCAAATTTTCCTCGAACCGAAACTGAAATGAAAAAGAGGGAAAAACTGAGTATAAATCGAAACACTGTATTTGAATAGAAATTTGGACGAAAAACAATTTCATGTGTGGCACTCAGTTTATCATTCCATATTGTCTGAATTTCGCCAATTTCGCCAAATTTTAGTTAATCAGTCACTATGTAACTAGGTTTTGGTCATATAGTTGATTTTTTTGAAATTGGCCATGATAAATTTTGTCAAAAGTAGTTAAAATTGACCAGTTTTGTTCAGATATGGTCAAATTTTATAAAATTCGTCGTAAATTTTGTCAAAAATTCCAAAGTTTACAGAATACTTAGTCAAGTCAAGAATAAAGTTGTCAAAAATAGTCATTTGTCAAAAATTTTGAAACTGTCATAAATAGTCAGTTTTTGTTGAAAGTGGTCAGCTTTGTTAAAGATTGTTAATTTTGTCTTTTATAGTCTATTTGGTCAAAAATCAAAAAGTACCTATTGGTCAAGTTTGTCATAAACTTTCAATTGCCTTGTCTCATGAATGATACTAATTTTTGTCAAAAATGGTCAATAATTTTGTAAAAAATAGTCAATATTGTCTAAGCTAGTCAATTTTGTCAAAAAATCAATTACATATGTTTCAAAAAATAAATAATGATAATTTCTTTAAAAAATGACGATTTTTTCAGAAAATGTCGATTTTGAATTTTTTCAAAAAAATAAATGTCAATCTTGAATTTTTTGTTTTAAAAAATGTAAATTTTAAATTTTTTCAAAAAAATGTAAATTTTGAATTTTTTCAAAAAAATTTCAATTTTGAATTTTTTCAAAAAAATGTCAATTTTGAATTTTTTCAAAAAAATGTCAATTTTGAATTTTTTCAAAAAAATGTCAATTTTGAATTTTTTTTAAAAAATGTCAAATTTGGATTTTTTTAAAAATGCCAATTTGGAATTTTTTTTAAAAATGCCAATTTGGAATTTTTTCAAAAAATGTCAATTTTGATTTTTTTTAAAAAAAATGTCAGTTTTGAATTTTTTAAAAAAAATGTCAAATTTTATATTTTTTCAAAAAAATGCCAATTTGAAATTTTATCAAAAAATGTCAATTTTATACAATTAAGTATTCAAGTTTGTCCGTAATAGTCAATTTTCTCTAAAACGTTCATCCACAATGGTGAATTCTGTCCGCAATGGTCAATTCTGTTCAAAGTAGTCAATTTCGTTAAGGATGACCATTTTCGCTAAAATGGTCAATTTTGTCAAAAATGGTCAATTTTGTCAAAAACGATCAATTTTGTCAAAGCTAGATATTTTGTCGAATCTAGTCAATTTTGTCAAACATGTTCTATTACATTGAAAAATTTGATCAAAATTGGTCAGTTTTGTCCATAGAGGACGTTTTGTTTTTGTTTTTTTTTACAACGCAACGTAGTATGGTGGAGTTTTTGCTGTTGAGTTCTTGGTAATCATTTTTGTTTCTCACCATTTTTATCTCTTGTCAATTTTATCCAGATTGGTCAGTTCTGTCACAGTATTGTAATTTTTATGAAAATTTGGTCATTTTTGGTAAAGTTGATTAATTTTTAAAAGTTAATTTAGTCAAACTTCGTCATTGTTATCACAGTTGATCAATTTTGTCTTTTATCAATTCTGTCAATATTGGTTAATTTTGTCATACATATATCGATTTAGTTACAATTTTTTCAGTTTCAATATGGGAATTGAGAAAATGTTTCCTGAGCATTTTCAATTTTATCAAACTTTTTTTAAAATTGTGTTTGATGACATAATTTTGTTAATGTCAAAACTAGTCAAGTTTTGTCACGTGCCAATTTTTTTTTATCAGTCTTTTTCATCAAAATTAGGTATGTATTTCAATGAGTTTTGTTAAATTAAGCAGGTGGTCAATTTGGTCAAAATTTTTCAATTTTTTCATATTGGTCAATTTAGTAAAAATTGATATATTTATTTTGTAAAATCTGATCAATTTCATCATAAATTAGTCAATAATGACAAAACAATCAGTTTTTCAAATTTTGTATTAAACTTTTTCAGTTCTTACAAAATTTTAAAATTTGGTAAATTTTGTCAGATTTTAATTTTTTTTCAATCAATTTTTTATTGATGACTAATTTCATTAGATTACGTTTTGCATTCGAAATGGTTACAATTTTTTGTCATTTTTTATTTAAAAAATATCATGGATTTTCAAGGTTCTCAGCCTCGGTCCGATTTTCGTTCAGTCATTTTTGACTTGTAGCTCATCAATATGTTTTACTCGACTATGATTACACCGCGAGAAAAATTTTATAGAAAAGAGAAACCCTCTATCTACCATTTAGGCCTACAATCCATTGTTATTTTCATTCCAAAAAAAATCCATCTTGAAAAATTTCCCTTGCACGGTTCATTTCGCAGCTCATCGAGCAACAGACCGCGCGTTTTCATTTTTTACTGTCTCGATTTATATCCAGCTCCATATCGAAAAATCGAGAACAAATCACCTCGAATTATCGTGTAAAAGCTTTCCACGTATTTTTCAAAAGTTCAACTGGCCTAACTCGAAGAACGACTAGCTAGAGGTACATATTTCGTCGATATAAAAACCCGCAGGTACTGCGAATTTACCTAATTTATGGTAAATTCGCCATAAATCATTCGAGAATACTTTCGTCGACTAATTTATATACATGCTAAAATACGGAGCTTTTTGAACCCCTCGTTTTAGTAATTTTATCTCATTCCGATATAAGTTTCGAAGATAACATAAATTATTATTGAAATAAATCACTAGGCTTATTTTCGGATACGAGATTAACATCGTAGTGTTGAAAAAAAAAAGTCGACCTATTACGCTCGATGTGTAAGCACTTGTAAGAATATAACAAAAAGCTGTATCGATTTTTCCCATACCTATCACCTGGATTCATGAATAAAGCTCAAGTTATATATAGCTATAGAACCTCACATATATCTAAAAAGGTACGGAAAACTTGTTGATTTATATAAAATCTCCCTTCTGACAAATAAGAAAAAAGTTTAAAGAAAATAAGAAAAAAATAGGTTGTGAAGTTGTGAAGGGGAAAGAATAGGAAGCAAGGGTGTTAAATTTTAAACAACACGCTTTGGTTTTTGTATAATTTTAATTACTGCAACAAGTCTAATTAGCTTTACAATCGAATAAAAATGTCCAAAGTCGGCGCGGCGTAGCTTTGAAAAAAATGCATAAAAATTTTACGACGCCTCGTAATCTCACATAATATTCGAACTAGTTAAAAATTCTCTGTTGGAAGCGTATTATGCGAATCGTGGAACGCACTGTAGCCTAAAAAGAAGAAAATTTTCCTTGATTAAAATTCAAAACGGCGAATTTTCCTACATCACGTAAACTCGCGCGCGGCCCACGTTAAACAGCAATTCAACCGGATGAAAATTATCTTGTAAAATGTTATACGAGCGAGGATCCTACGTCTTTCGTCGATTCCAAGCTTTCATTTTGAAATCGCAGCGTACGCATAAAGCTCCATTTACGGGTACGTGCTTTACGTCGAAACCACGTTCTGAAATAAATGCGCAAAATTCGATAATTTAAATTACACCTTTGCGGTTTTACCAAGATGGTTTCGCCGTCGTCTTCGAATATCTGCGTAGATAGGTTCGTGGATTCACTTCAAAGCGTACCGTATCGTGTTAATTCGGTGAGGCCATAACGCTGTGTAAGGTTTACGTATAGACGTATTCGTTTAATTTTATATTGCAGCGAATGTGTAATACGATGGTGATTGTGAATAATTAATGCGAGAAGAATGTGGGATTTTGGGTAAAGCCGATGATTTTAAATTGGTTCTAGTTTTGGTGGGTTTGGTGTCAGGGGAAAAGATTTGGGTACAGAGATGTGAAAAATTTACCTGTAACTGGTCGATATCTGAATTAAATTTGTTTTTTTTTTTGGAATTTTCCTCTAAATTTGAAAAAAAATTGCCTTTGAAAATTCTACCAACGTGTAAAAAATATTTTCTGGAAAATTGAAAGTTTACCTTCAAGGATTTCACTTTTCAAGTTTTAAATAATTTTTTCATAAAATTATATTGTAAAAAAAAATGTACTTAATTCAACTTGAAATTATTTTCAAATTATACCAAATTTTTTTAAAATGGACTAAATTTTGATGAGTAAAATTGATCAAAATTTGATCAAATTGTTTGGATTTTGTTGAAATTGATCAGATTTAAGAAAAAATAACTTGAGTAAAATTAAATCAATGTTTAAAAAATTGACTAAATTTTTGATGAAACTTAATCCGGACAAAATTCTCTGCATTTCAATCAATTTGACTGAATTTTGATAAAATGGATTATAGTTTGACAAAAGTCACCAAAAAAGTTGACTCGGCCAAAATTTAATACATTTTAATAAAACCAATTTCTTGACAAAATTGACTGCATTTCAGCAGAGGTGACCAAATTTTGACAAAACTGGCAGGATTTTTGAAGTAAAAGTATGAATTTTCTGAATCAGCTGAATGTGTACAAAAGTGAATATGAACACAACTGAATAAATTTTTTTCAACCCATGGAATTTGAACAAAACTAGTCGTAGTCACTATATTTGGAAAAAAACTACTAAATTTTAATAAAATGACTAACATTTAACCAATTGACTAAATTTTCCTGTAATGACTTACCTACATTGATAAAATAATTACTTGAATTTTACAAAATAACTTGTTGAATCAATTTTGACAGAAGAACTTGAATTTAACAACATTGACTAAATAAATGTGACCCTGTCGGAAAGAAGGGCCCTTATGTAACAAAGTTCAATGTCTTTATTTTTATGTGTTTGGTTCAGATTTGGCGTCATTTGGACCAAATAGGTACGTGAAAAATGAGACATCAATTTTTTTTATCCATGGTCCCTTCTTTTCAGCCGGGTCACAAATGTTGACAAAACCGACTAAATTTTATCATGACAACAAATGAAAAAATGACTTGATTTTTACGGAAATGACTCAATTTTTACAAGAATGACTCCATTTCCTCAAAAATGACTCAATTTTGACAAAATGACAAATTGACTCTTTTTGAAAAAAATGACAAAATGACGGAATGGCTCAATTTTGATCAAAATGAAAAATTCACTTAATTTTCACAAAATTGCAAATTAACTCATTTTTGACAAAATGTCAAAATGACTCGATTTTAACCAAATGACAAAATGACAGAATAAGTAATTAAATTTTGATCAAATGAAAAAATGACTTGATTTTTACGGAAATGACTCAATTTTTACAAGAATGACTCCATTTCCTCAAAAATGACTCATTTTTGACAAAATGACGGAATGGCTCAATTTTGATCAAATGAAAAATTCACTCAATTTTCACAAAATTGCAAATTGACTCATTTTTGACCAAATGTCAGAATGACTCAATTTTGACCAAATGACAAAATAACTCAATTTTAACCAAATGACAGAATTACTCAATTTTTACAAAATGACTACTTGACTCATAAGTTTGACCAAATGACAAAATTCCTTGAAGTTCACAAAACTGACTCAATTTTGACAGAATGACTCAAGTTTGACCGAATGACAAAATAACTCAAATTTTCACAGAATAACATGACTCTATTTTCATAAAATAACAACATGACTTTTGTTTGACCAAATGACAGAATTAGGTACTTGAATTTCACAAAAATGTCCCCATTTTTACAAACTTGACTCAATTTTTACAAAATGGCGAAATAACTCCTTTTTGACAAAATTACTCAATGATTCGGTCGACTTTGACAAAACTGACTTAAAAATTTAATAGGATTTGGGCAATTTTGTTGAAATGACCCAAAGTTAGAGGGCAAAATTGATTGAATTTGATCTATAAATTGACGAAAATTTTCGATAAGAGTAGTGTTGAGGATAGAATACATTTTGTAGAATCTATAAATTTTGACGAAAATGTTTCAGAATTTGATTATAGAATTTAATAATCATTTTCATGTTGAATTTTTTTTTAATGTTCCAACCAGAGAACAAAAAAAGCTTTTTTTTCTTTACCATATAGAACCATGAATGTACAAGCAAATACTGTCCATACCTTTCGAAAAAATTTTAAAATGTATTATTTTGATTTATCCTTGACCTTTTTAATACCTAAGAAGTACTAATTATCAAATCAACGTGAAAAAAAATGTGTCAACAATCGACCCTCGGAAAATGTTCCTTCTTTGTTTGAACCGCTGTAAAATTTCATAACGAATAGAAAGGGAACAAAACTTCGGCAATTTTATCCTCAAAACTATTCGTAGGTATACCTAATTGCTTGTTATGAAATGTCTCGAATACCGTTATTTTATTTTCGCTAATTAATCCGAAGGTTGCGAACTTGCGGGCGAGGTGGACAGTAAATACACAGATGAAGGACGTTCGCGTCAATTATCGTAAAATTTTCTTATTCGAAGATAGAAATTTGAATAAATTGACGACAGATGAACCGACGAAGCAAAAATTTCAACGAATTAATTCTAAAACGAACGTCAAAAAGTCTTTTAAAAATATGGTTTTATCGGCACAGCAAAAAATCGAATTTCAAAAAAAAAAAGGGGAAAAGTTGTTTATTTTAAACGGTATAATTTCGAATCGTTGAAAAATCCAACTTTTAAAAGTTCAACGACATCGAGGGTAAAAAATTTTGTCAACTCAGTGAATAAATTATTTCTGTTGGAAAAAATTTTCCAACGAAAGGAAAGTTGCGAATTTAACACCCTCTGTTCCTCTTCTCCTCATCTTCAGCTTATATACTTTTCAAGTTCTGTACTCGTGTATTTTCAACATGCTCAACTTTTAAGCCTCGTCTTTTGCGAATTAAAGTAGACGACGATTTTTTATCAAAGAAATATCGTCAAGATCGTACGTAGGTATAGAGAACACCTACCGCGAGAGCTTTTCGCTAAATGGAGTGAAAAAAATAGCGAGTAAAAAATACTACCGAGCTTTTTAAACATTAGGTGTAATTTTTTCTAATGTTGAAGTATTATTACGCTCGTATTAATTTCAACGGTGTGAAAAATTATACCTAAGTGGTTGGCTGACGTCCAAGGAATCCGACGAATTGTAGGTACCGAAAACTCGCTAAAGCAGGTGTCGGTTTGATTGTTCAAAAATGGAGATTCGGGGGAAAAAATTCTGCGAATAAATTCGTTTTAATGGGCTTTTTGACGGCGGCGTTAATTTCCGGCGCCCAAGTCGAGGTCAAGTGTACTATTACGTGTCTTCGAGTTATTTAGCACGCGTGCATCGAGTACCTAAAAAGAGAAAAACTTTTCCAAAGCTGGGAATATTTTCGATTCGAGCTCGCGTTCGCTAAACTTCCAAGTTTATTTGATGTTGGAAACGAAACGTGTGTGGTTGGTTTTTTTTTCCACTTCGTGAAATACACACGTTATTCTCATCTGTATAATGAATGAAGTTGAACAATTTTTTAAAAAGTTTTATCGGAGCGAATAATTTCCACGTGTGGATTATTCATTGTATTAGGGTTTAACTCGCGAGGTACTTATTTTCAATTTCGATGTAATTTTTTTTTCGCTCTCTCGCCAGAATGGTTGTCAAGGTATTGAAAAATTATTACCGTCGGGTATGTGTGTCGAGAGCGGTGCGATTTATGTAATTTTTCAATAGCTCCTAAATAATTTTGCTGCGAATGGGATTTCAGTAATTGAAGTCATGATTATTCAAAATTCAACTTTTTTCAATCAATAATTTTTTCAATTTCTTTAATTCTAATATTTTTCAGGGTTTATCAAATTTTAAAAATTTTCTATTTGTAAATTTTTCAACATTGATTTTATCAAATTTATTCATTGTTGGATATTTGAAAAAATGAAGATGTAAATTTTTTATTCAGAATTGATTATGTTTTTTTTGGTCTACTTTATAAAAATATTTTAAAAATTTTCCTCTTCAATTTTAATATTAAAATCAATTTTTTTTGTAATGGAAAATGGATTGCTTTTGTTTTCCTCCTATTTTCTACAGTATTCCTCCTCCTCCTCTTCACCCCCCCCCCCCCCCTCCATAAAAATAACAACTTCTCTTGTTATACTATATCTAGATAATTTATTTTAAAACTAAGAAAATGCAATTTTTTAATTTCAAAAATGAACAAATTTTTTGTACAATAATTGCGTGAACTTGAATGCATTTAGGATTCGCAATTCTTTGACAATATTTCTTCAAGTACAAAAATATAGTAAGCATAAGTGATTTGAGCAGTAGGTGGGGAGGATGAATCGACGATTAAAAATGTGTTGAATTATGATATGTACTTGTTAACAAACTTTTGGACAAAATGAAAAATCTGTAGAATAACTATTTTCTCAAAATTTTTCATATTTTATGAAAATGTTCAAAGTATTGTTAAATTTTTGATAAATATTTGACAAAAAGTAGTCAAATTTTCAAATGAATTCGCTGAAAAAAAATGATATTATTTATCCTAAAAAATAATAACGTGTCCCAATTCACAAAATAGGTAAAATTTTCTATTTTTTTGGTGAAATTGAGTCATTTTTTTGAAAAAAAATATTATTTTTTAGAATAAATTTCACCTATTTAGTGAATTGGGATGCGTTATTATTATTTTTGAATAAATTTTATCATGTTTTGTATAAAATTTATTCATTTTTTTTGATAAAATTTATTATTTTTTGGGGTAAAATGTATAAGGGTTAGGGAGGGTGGATTCCTCAATTCCATCTTGCATCATTTCGTTTCAGTTTATCCAAAAAATGAAATAAAGAGGAGGGGGAGATACGTATTGAAACCTCGAAAAATTCTGAAGTGAAACCATTTTTCATTTTCATTTTATTTCGTTTTAAAAAAAAAATCAAAATTTGATAGGTATGTAGATGTAGGTACCAAGAACTGTTGACTAAGGGTCCAATCCTTGAAGATTCGACTTTTTTTTATTGCGAAATCAAAAATCATATAAAAAATCAATCTTATTTTAGGGTGTCTAACGGTCAGTATAATCAGTATAAGTCAATATTTTAAACTAATTTACTCAAAAAAATCAGATTTTTTTCAAAAATTGCAAAAATTCCCATTTTGCTTTAAAAAATAAGATTGGAATCTTCAAAAATGTTCCGATTTTTTTAAAGAAAGTGGTCAGGAAATGAGCCAGTGGGTACAGGTTTTTTAAAAATCAAAACAAACCACGAAAAAAAGCGTAATTTTATTTTACCTAATAATAATATTTTAGATTCTGAATGTCCCTTTTTCAAAAATTTCCGCCCTCGCTGTGCTCGGGCTCAGTCAGGCCCAACAAGAGAAGAGGGTTATAGAGAAGTTCGTTTGTACCAGGCCCGGATTTTTTTAAATTACATATCAAAAGGGCAAATTCTTTTGCTACAAAAATGTAATTTTTTGATTTTCTCAAACAGTATTTTTTGAAAAATTTTCGCCATCGCTTCGCTCATGTAATACTTACCTGTTTGCTTCATTTTAAAAATTAACGATTTTTCACAGATTTTTTAGTTGAATATTTGAATATTATTACTTACTTACTGATTTTCATTTCAATTTCTAATTTTTCAAAAAAATCAATAATAATGTTGACTGAAAGATCAGTAAAAAAGCACTGATCTGAAATAACATGAAAAATTGACAGGAAATTCCTCTATTAAGGCCGAAATATTTTTTTTCGAATTTTTCCCAAAAATTTTCGCTCTTGATTGGGGAGGGGGGGGGTAGACTCGAAAAAGTCATCCCAAAAGGTCAGTATAAGTCAATATTTTTGCTCAACAAATTTTGTTTTAAGAATATGTGACCCTGCCGTAAGATGGGACCTAATGTAAAAAAAATCTATGTCTCGTTTTTCACGTTTTTGGTCCAAATGACACCAAATTTGGACCAAAGACATAAAAATGATGACATCGATTTTTTTCACACAAGGTCCCTTCTTTATGGCAGAGTCACACATGTACATTGTACGAGCTATTTCAAATCAAAATTACCTTCGAATTTATCGTAAAATATCGAAATCTTCGAAAATGTAGTCATAAAAAATTACCCCCTCCCCCTCTCGTCGCTCTATGAATCCTAAAATACGTACAGATTTCTCGTGACACCGACTTGCATACAGCATGCTTTTAAGTCACGTACCAGACGAGCCCCCTAACACAAAACCCGCCACAAAGGTTGGCATTTTTGCTTCGGGTAATCATTGGATGCAAGACGAGCAAAAGCTAACCTAGGAGACCGTTCGATAACCGGAATTTTCGCAACCGGCGAAGATTTTCAGCACAGACGAGACGTGATGCAATCTGACGCGCACGTGGATACAATTCTCAACCCCTTCTTTGCAATTTGAAAAAAAAAAAACTTGTTCTCCCTATTCTCGGTACAGTCGATCTCCCTTCTATCAGCAGCGAATTACCCTTGATATTGAACCCGGCGAATGCGACGTGTGGACGAGTCTTTTTATAAACTTCGCTTCGTCGACGCCACTGTTCGCATTTTATAACCTTATGGTCTTCTTTTTCGATACACGTGGTGGTCTACTTTTCCATTTATACGTCGAGTACACGTAATTGTACTAAAAACGAAATTTTTTTACAGTCAAGTTCATACTACATAAGTACCATAAATTTTTTCATCGCGAGTGTTAAGCCATAAATACGACTAGTTTTTTTTTTTTACTTTTCGATTTATTCTATGACTCGAACGTAACACATTGAAACAAATTAGGTAAATATATCAAAAGACGCACGTTGCACTTGTCGAGACCCATCCACGTATGTCAATAAAAATTCCCATCGTATTTGCACAGCTTTTACACGAGACCAACTCTTATCAATAATACGAATCGATTAATTCTACACAACGCGGCCAGCTCGCTGAGCTCGGTCCAATAATATTTAAAATACCAATTCCACGTGCACGAACTAGCTAATTAAAAATAATGAATACCATTCGCGTTCGACTGGTAATATTTCGACATAGCGCCGAATCAGAAAGAAAATAATAAACACCGTTGTCCTGTCCAGTTCTCGAGCTGTAAACTCACCCGATGCCAAATTGATTATAGAGAAAGTAAAAAAACTTTTTAAATAAACACGAAGGGTAAATTTTTCTGCCAAATTCTTCAACACCAACACGTAAGTCTTGTTTACAAATCGACGTACTTCGGCCCTCCATTTTCGCGACCCCTCCTCCTTCTCAGGAATGTGAAACATTACCAGCTTCTAAATAATTTTGACGTGAATGGGATTTCAACGATTAGAGTACAAATTTATTCCAAGTTCAACTTTTTTCAAGTCTAAATTTTTCAATTTTTTCGATTCTGAAATTTTTTTCAAAGCTGTGTTCAATTTTTTAATTTTTCATCAGTAAGATTTTTTCAGAATCAAATTTTCACAAAATTTTACCAACTTTGATTTTTTAAATTTTTTTGACTTCATATTGAAAATTTATTATTAAAACTTGTTTTTTTTTTAAATTAAAAAATTGTTTGATTTAAATTTTCTTAAAATTTTTTCAATCTTAATTTAATTTTTTTTACTTTTGTATTTTGAAAAGTGTTTTCTAATATTTTAAAATTCTTGCAACAATTTCAAAATTTTTCTTTTTTTTAAATCAAATTTTTAAAAAATTCCAACTTTGTTATTCAAAAAAATATTCAATTCAATTGTTGCAGGAATTTTTTTATATGGATAGAAAGGTTATATTAGGATCTTCTCCGGAATACCACTTATTTTTCAACTCTAAAAATTTTTCCTCAAAATATTTTTTTACTCTGAAATTTTTCCTTCAATTTTTTCCGGTATATATAAAAATTTTTCAATTCTGGCATTTTCTCTGAAAATACTTATATTTTTCATTTCTCGACTCTAGAAATGTTCTTTCAAAGTTAAATCTTTTCTCAAATTAATGTTTTTTGTTCTCGAATATTCTCAAAGTTCAGTTTTTATCTCTTTTGAATTTTTTTTCTCAACATTCCATTTTTTTTTTAGCTCAGCTCAAATGTCTTTCTAAAATTATTTTCCAGTTCTGAAATTTTTAGAGTAAAAAAATTGAAAAAATTGGATTAAAAACGTTTTAAGGAATTTTAATGTGAAAAAAATCGAGAGAATGTCAAGTTTTTAAAAATTTCAAAATCAAAGAATGGGATTTCACTGTTGTTAATTTAAAATTTAAAAAATATTTATAAAATGAAAATTTTAGCAAAAATAAAAATCGAAGAAATTAAGTTTGGTGGGAGAAAACGTTTATTGGAGGAGATAAAAAAATTGACATCATATGAAAAAATTTCAAAAGCTGAAAAAAATTAACGTTTGAGAAAAAGGTAAAGTTGACAGCTGAGATCATGAGATGATCAATGTAGCTGTGAAGATGATGAAAAAATTGAATGAGGTCGCGCATAGTTCGGTTATTTTGTTGTTCACTCCGTGTGAGAATAGACAGACCCGACTCATCAATTTTAAAGAACAGAACTCCTAAAATGCACTTCTTTTTTAAAAATAATCTCGATTCAGAATGCGGTTCATTCTCAAATCGTTTCGGTCATTCAATATTCAACTCTTTTACATTTTGAATTCTGTTGTCAGTATTGTATTTTAAATGGTCAAATTTGCACAAATAATGAATAATATTCAATAATTTGAGCGAATTTAATCATTCTGAGTACAACTGGCGACTAACTTTAAAATTTTTCATTTCATCACTCTCCAGTTTCCTTATTTCAGATGGTGATAAGATGTGAAAAAGGGCTGAACAGCGAATGACTCAAATGACTCAAATGGTCCAGATCAGAGATGCAATAATTTTACAATTTTAATAGATTATAATCGATTCTCATCATCACTCTCCTTTTTTGAAAAGCCCAAAATCAGCGTCAACTCGAAAATCAATTTTTGATTTTCTAGGGTTGTTTTTATACCCAAGCATGTAAAATGTATATATTTCAACATATCCATGATCTAAGGTTGGATTCTGAAGGAAAAAGAGATGGAGCCTTTCCTAAAATGGGTAAGTCATAAATTTATTGAAGGTACATCATAAAAAAATTCCATTTCCAAAATTTCAAGTACTGAAATGCATTTCTCAAATTTTGAAATTTCAAAAAAACGCCAAAATTCGAGAAATGCACTTCAGCACTTCAAATTTTGGAAATTGAATTTTTTTTATGATGATTATGCTTTCAATTTATGATTATCTTGACTCAAAATTTCACTTTGAGTTGGGATACCTACCCTGCTTGTATGCTTGTTACTACAAAAAAGTGGTGAAAAAAATCACGATTTTTTTTTTTTTGGGGGGGGGGGATTGATTTTTTTGATCATGTTGCCCCCAATTTCAGGGTCCAAAAAAAATATGTGATGCATGACCACTTGGCTTAACTAAAAAAAATTTCTAGCCTCAAATTTTTTTCCATTTTTTTGAAAATTTCTGAAAAAAAAATTGGGAAAATGTAAACTGAAAATTTTCAAAAAATTCAAAATTCTCATTTGAAAATTTCAAATTTATTTATACCTCTTCCAGAGATATCGTGTGTTGAAATTTCGACATTAAAAGCGCCATAATTCCGAAAGGGGTGGGAGTAGGGGGTCAAATTTTTTGGGGAATGTTCCTAGACCTTACGGAACATTTTGGGCTAATTTTGACCAATTCTGAGTCAAGGGCTATTTTCGACCCTTATTAGCAAAAGCTTTTTCCTTCACTTCCGATAAAATGAAAAATTCTGGAAAATGATGCAATAAAATGACCATAACTCTGAAAAAAAGGGGTCAAGGTCTAAAATTTTGCGAAAATTTTTTTTAGTCAATACACACCAATTGAGGTATTCAGGAGCCCAAAAAGGCCCCGGGCCAAATTCACCCCTTATCCAATCATACCATTTCCAACCTTTTAAAATCCTTTTTCTCATTTTCCCCCAAAAAGCGGTCTGAAATTTTCCACGTCCTTTCTCCGTATGTTTCCGAGCTAAAACGTCATGTTTTCCAATTCCAGCCCACCCCTCTTCAACGCACGTTTCAAAAATTGACCACCCCTTCAACTCGGAAACTAGGCAATTTAATCGAAGTACATTTTTATTGGTCTTGAAAAATGCACACCGAATAGCTCATAAAATCAGTTCTCCCCACGAACGTTTCGAGTAGCAAGGGGGAAGGTATTTTATTATTCAACACCTTTCACTCGAGTCTCGACTAAACACCCGTATCATCGAGAAAAATTCGACTGCAAAAACATGGCGGCCGCTTGCAGCGATGCTTTTTTTTCACACCTCCGTGCCCGTTTAACCGCGTTTATTTTTTTTTCTATTCATATTTACACTTGTGTATGCGCCATGGCATACACGTGTACGGTTTTTATACACACGCGAGATCGGCAACCAACGTAATTATCGTTGCGTAAACGATAAACGTATAATACGCGAGGCATTCGGGCTCGGCTCGATGTTTCGCAATCCCATATTCGAGAGTTGAGCTGCAAGCTCGACTGACATGTAGGTCTCTCGATCGCGCCACGCCAACCCGTACACGTATAGTAATAGCAAACCATAGAGGTGAAATTTTTCATACTTTATGGGCGCGTCATCGTCATCGCCGAGCCGCCGATTTCTTAACTGCACATATTTCAAAGCAGGCAATCGCAGGCGTCTACACGTGTCGTCAATTTACGAAACAGCACGATCGCAAGGGTGACGCGGCGAGGTAAAAAGCCAACTGTATACGTCGCTGGGTCGCGTAGCATCGCGAAAATCTACGATATACGCGAATTCGGCTGCTTCGTTAATTAGAAAATTATCGAAGCAGCCGGAGTTTTAGCCCCAAAACAATGCAAAAAGGTATCTTTTGTTCTCGACTTGTGTACGGGTTGCTTGGTCGGGATAAATTGTGAAATCGAGCATCACAAAGTCGTTTACCTTTCGCGGGGTAACTTTCGCCGATAGCTTTTTGCAACTTTGCTCCATTCATCGTGTATACCCAACAAATCAAAGCGTAAAGTTTCACTTTTAATTCACTTCGAGTGGAAAATTTCGTCAACCTTTGCTACTCCGGAATGGAAATCGACAAAGAGAAGACTGCTTCAGATTTTACATGTTTCGTCGCTGTATCTCTTCCATTCGTCCGATTGTGGTGTAAAAAGGCCATATTTGTAAGGCTACGATTGCTCTATTTAACGTGTCGTCATTTTTATCCTATTCAGAAACCGTCATCTTTTTTTTTCAGCGTGAATTGACGTACGATAACAATAATAAGTAGGTATACGTATTCGATATACGAATAAAAGAGGTATTCTATTTTTATCCTTTCTTTTTAGATACGAAATTGAACGATTCGTAGCGGAAAAATTTATCACAAAGATCATCTTTTTGGTTGGTTAATAGGTCATCGAGGTTTCTAATCGAATCAATTCGACTGCACATTGAAAAACTTTAATATTAAAAAGGATAGCTTCTCTTGTTCGCCTCAAAAGATTGTACCTTTTTTGTCGAAAATCTTTCGTATTTCATTCGCAATTTTTAAATAATTTTTTTTTCGGGTGAATTTTCCCTTTTTTTCATCTTTGCTCGCGATACACTCGAGAGAATTCTTTGGAAATTTCAATCTCCTCCTTTGTCCCCGCGTTTTAATTAAACTTTCGTTCTCGACGAGTTTGGCGGAATGGAATTTTATCGAAGTTGATTGAGATTTTTTTCATAGGCTGAGTTTAAATTGCCTCGAGAGGATTTTTTCATCCACGTTTCGAGGTCTTGAGTCGGTTCGATTCGTCAACCAAAATTTTATCTCTGAAATTTGTCAATTTTTTCTCGATTTTCTTTATGGTAACTTTCGAATACCTTTTTAAATCGAGTTTCGTGTTTCGTATTGGTTAGGCGAGAATTCAGACATGGAGTTTGAGCAGTAGGAGTATGAAATTTTTGGTATCGCGATTTGTTTGGATTTGCTCGAGGAAGTACATAGGTGGCAATATTAGAGATACTAAATTACTAATGGTTCAAAAAAAACTTTGTTGTAGAATGTAGAAAATCAAAGAATTGAATTTTTTTTTTTGAAAAATCGCATTCAAAACACAAAAAAATATTTTTTTAAAAATATTTCACGAAACGTTTTTGAGTTTTTAACAGAAATAAATCTTCTCCTTCCCTTCTTTGTGCATCAGCGTCTGATACTGGCGGAATAATTTATGCTTTATGGAAAAAGCACAGAAATTTTGCGAAAAAAATTACAAAACATTGTACGTCAACAATAATTAATGCTCTAAAAATTCGAAAAGAAAAAGTACTGATTGAAATACGCAAATTAACAAGTTGAAAATTTCAAAATAAAAAAAAAATTATAAAAATATTAAATACTTGTGATTTCTTTCTTTTTTTTTTAATTCTCAAACTTGCTGAAAAACAAATATCTTTGAAAAATTTTGAAAGCTTGTGAAAATTCCAAATTTTGATGCAAAACTATCAGAATGTCATTTTGTCAGTTTAACCTATAAAATGTTTAAAATGTTGAACTTGAAAAAAAATTAACCCAGAAGCCCAGGACAGATCTTTGTCAGAAATGTTTTAAAACCAAATTTTCGAGCCATTTTTTAAAATTTATGTACAAAAAAAAAATACGTTTTTCACTTCAACTCTCCCCGCCCCCAAAAAAAGAAAAGTGAAAGAAATTTAATCAAAATTTTTAGCTTTTTAGAAAAAAAAAATTCCTGATATTTCATCTACAAAAGTACAAATGAATTGGTGAACATTCATCAAAAAACAGATAGAAACTAAATCTTCAAACCATTTCTCCCATTTTCCAGTTTTATTCAAAATTTAAATAAAAAATAAAAAATTCGATCATTTTATTGAATAAGCAAATAATTCTTCAAACTTTGAAAGTTTTGAAAAATTTTTGAGGAAGGAATAAAGCAGAGATGTCAGAGATGTTATTCTTATAATTATTTAAATTGAAAAAAAATTATAATAAAGATTATTCAAAGTGCTTTGTTCGTCTTATTGAGGGGGGGGGGGGGGGGTCCCTCCTGAAAACTTCTTCACTGCACATTTTTTTGAAACATCAGTTTCATCTTATTCAATGGCTTATTTTGTTGGGTGCTTGAAATGTTGATAATTTTGAATATTTATGTTGTGTATGGCGTGGCACCTTCAGCATCTTAGAAATTCAATTTCATCATGAATTTTTTGAAAAATGAAATAATTTGTGGCATAGTTTCATGTTTTTTGTGATATGATTAATAATCAATATTAATGGTAGTTTTTTTTTTGTTTCAGGTGAGTTGAATTTTTTTCAAGAACTGCGTTGGAAATATAAAATTACTTGTATACGTAAGTGAATTCCTAGAAAAATATTTAACAGTTTCTTACTGATGAGTGATGAATTAACCTTCCATTCAACTTCTTTCTTTTTTGGAAATCTGAGAATCGGTTTTGAAAACAATGAAAACACAGTGGAGACGTTTGACTAGAAATTGTTTCTAGAGACATTCGAAAACATTGAAAAAAATCTCACCATCAGAGGTTCTAAATTGGCTGAAAATGGCAAAATTCCATTTCGGTAGGTACTGGGTACCCTATTTTTACCTATTTCTTTTGGGAAAATATTCGTTTCAAAAATTTACCAAAAATTGAAAAATCAACTTAGGAAACTGAAATTTTAAGCCCCATTCTCGTTGAATCAGATCCGCACAGTACGAGTGATTTTCTTGTATTTACGATTTTATTTTTTTGAAACTTTGATCTTGAATGAACAATCTCATATTTTACATGAAAGGATTGAAACTTGATATAAATTACTTTCCAATAGAAAAATAAAAACTATTTTAGGGTACGAGGGGGGGGGGGGGTAACAAAATTTCTAATTTAAGATGAGACGTATAAAAATTTCAGAAGAAAAAACTTCGACAAGATGTTACCTACAACAAAAATTTATGAAGTTACATATCAAAGAAAGATGCATTTTTAAAATTTTTTTACTTAAAATTTGAGAAATTCGAACCAAATTTCGACAATCTCCATTTCTTCAACAACTTTTAACAAGATATTTAGGTACAAAAAAAATGTCAAAAAGTATTAAGATCTGAAGTTTCTTTTTTCAGAGTAAAAAAATTTAGACGGATTTTTAAAACAAATTCTTTGCTTTTTTAAGGCACAAAATTCCGAATTATTTACCCATTGTTTCGGAACCTCTCGCCCAAACTTCACCTAGTTATATCGATTTGTCCTCGAAAACACGAAATTTCATACACTTCAGCAGAAGATAAAATGGTCTTGTGGGTAACAGTATCATCATGGAACGAATTTAAATTTCTGCCTCACCCTCTATCCACCAAATTCTCAATAAGTTTTCTCATCACATCTGCCCTTATTTTGGAACCGTCTATCTCGAGTAAATTCGGCTAAAATCACATTCCAAGCAACTACCACACTGAATGGTGCTGTTAAAATTTCGAAAATCAGATTACACGTCGCGTCCTTTTTAAACCCACCAACCGCTCCAAAAAAAGAGACAACGCCGTATCTTATGTGAAATTACGACAATGCAGCGCAATCGTCCCTTTGTGCAAAACTTAGTATCCTCGGTACCCATACCGAGATTTAGTGAAGGTCGCACGCGTAAACCCCCGGATAAATCTCGCGGGTGGCGTTAACACTTAACTTGTATCGTGTACCAAGCTTCGAAGCTTTTTTCAGCGATACGGTCACCACCTGCGGTGTGAAATGGCGTCGCGCGTGATCTCATCACGTAAATTCGTGCTCGCACCGAGATCGTGTCTGTATTTTGGTGGAATTCTCGAAGGTTGATGAGTCTAGAGGGAGAGAATGTGTGGTCGGCGATGGTCTCGCTATGCGAGCTTTTTTTCGCGTAATCTAAAAAAAAATTCTGAAAAGGTTGAAATTTAAGGGTTTCAATTTTATACCAGAGTCGTGCGGATTTCGATGTGAACGTGGCCCTGGAATGTTTTAAATTAGATTCGGTTCGTATGGTTTGAATAATCTCAGAACTGGGTTCGGATTCATTTTTTATTGCGGTATTTTTTTTTCGATGAAGTACCTAAATTGGACAGACGATGGAAAGTAATGGGTCTGGGTAGAATTTTCGAAGATTGATGAGCCTGAAGGGCGGAGAATCCTAAAGAGCTCGTTTATTTCGGTGTACTTTTTCTGTAATCAAAAACATTCTCCGCGCAGGTCGTAAAATTCAAGCAATTTTTATGTCGTCTAAATTTTACGATAATTTGAGCATGTAGGGTTACACTATCAATCTTCATGACAGTATTTTCATCTCTTCACTTGAAATTTTGAATGAAAGTGACGAAATTCTATAATTTTAAACTTTCGTGAACTTTTATGTGTTGAAAGAGGATGAAAAATTGGAATTTTTTTTGGATTTGGTTACACAAATCGAGGGCATCGATGAGCTTTCGGGTCATTATTTTGCTTCTTTTTTTTTTTTTTTTTTTTTTTGAGAAAAATACGAATTGAGTTAGTCGGTCATCCAAATCAACGTGGAAAAAATTTCATATTTTGAGATCAATTTTCACTCCACAATAAGTTCGATTGAAACTTTTTACATTTAAATTTTTGACAAGCACGACATTTTTTTCTATCTCCTTAAAAATGATCTGAAATAAGTTTTTATTCTAAATATGTATCAATTTGCATTCATTCATCTTCGACAAAATTCTACAAAAATAACTGTTTTGAAGACCAACAAAACTTTTGTAAAAGTCAGGGTGCGAGTTTGACTCCGAAGTCAAAGTGGAGTCAAGAAACGAGGTCTGAAAGCGACTTCGAAGTGATGAGGTCGTCAGGAAACAAGATATGCGTTTGACTCCGGATTCAAGTCGAAGTCAACAGTTATGATTTGTAAGTGACTCCAGGGGCGAAACTTCACTTTTGGTCAGGGCATAGGAGTCGACTCCGGAGTCGGAGTCAAACTGACTCCAAATTGACTCCGACTCCGGCTTGACTCCGGAGTCAAGGAGTCAAGATCAAAGTTTGACTTCAGAGTCGAGTCGGAGTCAAGAGTCAAGGTCTAAAATTGACTCCGGAGTCAAGCCGAAGTCAAGAGTCAAGGTCTAAAATTGACTCCGGAGTCGAGCCGGAGTCAAGCTCCGGAGTCAAGTCGGAGTCAAGAGTCAAGGTCTAAAATTGATGACTCCGGAGTCAAGCTGGGAGTCAGGAGTCAAATTTGTTTTGACTCCGGAGTCAAGCTGGAGTCAGGAGTCAATTTTTTTGCTGACTCCTATGCCCTGCTTTTGGTTTAGGGGGGGGGGGGGGTGGAATCCACGAATTTGCCGACTCAAAGTTCTATTCAGAACATGTACAAAAACCTCGAGTGAACATGTCAAATCAAATTTGGCGACCATTATTTCTTTCTTAAAAAAGAGAACTTTACCAACTACACGCATTGAAAATAAAAAAAAAATTCTTATTTTTTGTGCTACTTTTTTGATTTTCAAAAAAAAACCCACACTATTTCTGAAATTACCTCCTTCCAAAAAATTGAATATTTTCGAAAATTTCATTTGAGATGGTCACCAAGTTTTTTCATTTTCATTTACGAGAAGAATTAATTTTTAAAAAAATAATTTTACAAATATACTGAGCCCAAGCGAAGTGAGGGCGAAAATTTTTTGAAGAAAAAGGCATTTCAAACTAAAATTTCTTTATTTTAATTGATGTTTTAGTTTTTAAGGAGAGGGTGATATTTTCAACCCATATTTCTTATAATATAAGTAATTATGTGTGTGTTTTAACCCTATATAGACCACCAGTGCCAAAAACGGCACTACAATGCATTTTTCGAAAAAAAAACCACCTGGTGCCAAAAACGGCACTAAATGTATTTCCTTAACATTGTAGTGCCGTTTTTGGCACCAGGTGGTTTTTTTTTGGTGGTCTACCTAGGGTTAAATTTTATATGCCCGAGCGAAGCGAGGGTTAAGATTTGAAAAATTGATGATTTCCAGAAAGGAAATAGTTCGTTTTGTAATGGTTCATTGTCTGAAAAATTTCCGACTTTTTCCAAGATTTGGCGACTGACATGGGGGGGTGTTCCACCCCCCACCCCCAAAGTTTCACCCCTGAGTGACTCCGGAGTCAAGGTAGTCAATTTTCTCACCTGAATCCAAAGTCAACCCGGAGTTAGGAGTCTTATTTTTTGGCAGATTCCCGTTCCCTGTCTAGCAGCTCTGCAAAGCTCTCAATTCACACCTGATGGCTCTTTCGCGGTTCGACTTCCACCACAATATTTCCTACGGTCTAATATCCTCTCTTTTTGCCATATTTACGACCTCAATGACTCTACGCGATCTTAACCCATAAATGGACACAGAATGACACCATAACGCGGCATATTTCTGAAAAAAAAAAAAAAAAATGGAATAATAATTACAACTCGCATAATTTTTCCATCGGTCATTGCACCAGGTCGACGGAATCGTGACAATTATTCGACGCATAGGTTTAATATTTGTCTCGTGTGTACGTGTATCATATTCTATCGTACATACGAATACGCACACAATTGTAAACAAGTCTTGCACGTGTGTTGGTGGGGCTGGGGCCGACAAAGAAAACATAGACGGGTCGTCGATTGTCGCGTCGAGTCTGCAGAAAACACGTCGATCGTCGCGTCGCTCGCCGCACGTTTTTAAAGTGTTTTTCGCCAATTAATTGCCTCGATATATGGCAAAGCTTACCGCATCTTACGTATAAATTGCGGTTCGCTCATCGTTTTTCACCCGCAGGGTCTCGTAAATAATTTTTAGTTTGGGTCGCGATTATATACCCTACCCCCTGTGTCTCTATCGGTCTCGAATTACTGTGCACGATTGCGGCTGCGAGACGGGCACGTGGGTTAGATTTGTTAACGTCGTAAGACACGCGAATAGCTCGTAAAATTGATACGTAAACTTTGCGCTGTATTACGAATCGAGTGGGGGAAAAAATATTTCAATTATAACTTTACCCGTTCGACGTTTAACTGCCTCGCTCCCTCGGCTCAACGTAGATTGAGCTTTTTAATGAAATAAAAAATTCCATCATAGGTTCGCCTCCTGCGTACCCTCGCCCTGCCTTCCTGCCTGCCTGATCGTATAATATTCGTAATTTAACCATAATAGCGTGCTCTTGAAAATTCATATACGAGAACGATCGTATTAACGGGTTTTCTCTACTAAAGTCAAGGTCATACATGTGTTAACCCTTATTGGAATCGTATTCGTTGGCACATTTGTCAAATTATAACGAGTCAACATTTATAAAAATGTGTTTACCCAAGCGATATATTTTTTCGTTAGTGTGCCACTGTCACTGTACCTGTGTATGCGTAAGTGTTCAATTCTGTGCTGCAAGGTGCATCTTCTCATTAGTTTTCGTCATCGATGCACGTGCCACGAGCTTTATAGGTGATCGAAATTAAAAGCTACCTGAACCAGGATTTGATTTTTTTTTAGATCTAGGTATCTACTGAGTACAGAAAGTTTAAAATTTTGAAAAAATATTATAATTTTTTTTGAGCGAGTTTAAAATTGAGAAAAAATCTGGAAAAATACAAAATTTTGGTTGAAAACTGAAAAGTTTGAAATTTCAGATTTCATTGTCCTTTTCTACAAAAATTTTCGGCCTTATTTTGTTCGGGTTTAATTTTTTACTGACCCAATGGTGGATTTTTCAAAATTTTGTATCTCCTTTTTTCACGAACCTTCTTTCGTCTCTTGGTTATTCAGCTATTTAGAGGGCTATTCCATGGACCAAAAATGAAGTCGGGTCTTCCGATTTCGCTCAAATTTTTTTTACCAGCGCTCCTTGTTGGTCTATTCACAAAACCACGATTATTTTTTTTCCAAACCCTCAAGGGGGCGGGAAGGTGGGCCTCGATATTTTTACGTAATTACGATTTTTAACAAAATTGCCCTACTTTGAAGGCTCATATCTCGAGATAGGTTGTACTTGGGGGAAAACGGTTTACGGGGTCTGAAAGAGAATTGATAGGAGATTCAAAATCGATAATCACATTTTGAAAAGCCCAAAGTTGAGCTTTGGTGGCGAAATCTGAACTTTCATGATGAGAACAAAATATGAAAGCTAACATTTAAAAATCTGCAAAAATTACAGTAAGTAGTTATTTTTATCCTCTTTTCAACCAACAAATTTTCAAGATGGAGTCTCTAGACCCTTGGGGGGTACAGGGGTCCCCAATTTTGACCAAAATTCAAAAAAAGTAAAAAAATGAAGTAGCACACCGATTTCTACTAATTCGAAGGTGCTAATTTCGAATATGCAATTTATTTTTTCATCCGATCCCTCTGAACCCCTCTATCAGCCCCCTTAAAAGGGGTCAAAATTGAAAAAATGAAAAATAACGTGTGGCCTGTCGTTTGTTAGGTATTTGGAGGTGCTGAGTTCGAATATTTTTTCATTTTTTGGATTTGACCCTTTAATGCCCCCCTAGCCTCCAATTTTGGGGAAAGTACGATTGAAAAATTAATATGACGCGACGTGTGATATATCGATTATCACTAATTTTGGGTCGTAGAATTCGAATATCGACTTATTTTTCGATTTTATCCCCTTCTGTCTGCTCTAACCGAAAGAAGGTAGAATTAATTCGGAAGGGGGTCGGTTAGAGCAAGGGGAAAGGGGTAAAATTGAAAAGTAAGTCAATTTTCGAATTGTACGACCCAAAATTAGTGACAATTGATATATCACACGTCATATTAATTGACCCATAACAATATTTTTGAGAAGGGGAGGCATCAAAACTTCCCCTGGGAGGCGTGAGGGGAGTTTTATGGGGGGTTTCATCCCTATTTTTTCACATTAGGGGATCGGGTTAAATTTGGTGTCGTTTTCGTATAATTCGACCCTCCTGAACTCGAATCTGCAGTTAGTTTTTCGATAAAAGATATAGAACTCGCGCAATCGTACTATTTGTGTCGCGAAAAATGGCTAATTTTGAGGAAAAAGAGGTAAAATTACGATTTTTTTCATCTTGAGACAAGTAATGTTGATGAATTGGAGTTTGAAACCTGTTTTCCATATATTTCGAACCTTCTGAATCCGAATTTGTTATTGGTTTCCAGATAAGAAGTGAAATACTTTCTAATTTGTCTATTTTTGGTACTCTCTAAATTTGAATCAATTGAAATTGGCTGATTAAAAAACCAAAAGTTTGCAACTGTAGAAATCAGTGAAAATTTTACCAATTTAATCAGTGAATTTTCATTTTTGAATCACTAATTTTTTTTGAACTACTGAAATAATTTAGTGAAAATTTTAATTTACTGATTGATTCAGTAAATTGATATTTCTACTGATTAATTTCAATAGTTGAAAAAAGATTACTAATTCAAAAATGAAAATTCACTAATTGAATCAGTAACTTTTCACTGATTGACAGTCAAATTTCACTGATTATTAACAGTTGCACACTTTTCGCTGTTTAATCAGTCAATTTTCAGTTTTTTGACTGATTCAGATTCAAAGAATAGCGAAAAACAGTCGATTTTGGTGAAAATTGACCCTAATAACTAAGGCATCGATTTAAAACACCGGTTTTTTTTTCTTGAGAGAAGAGTAAGTAAAAAATTTTCAAACTATTTGAAATTTTTAATCCGAAAGTAGTTAGAATTTTTTTTGAGATTTATTCTAAAACACATTATACTTATTGAGTATAGTTACTTAAGCTACCTATAAAATCGAACAGGAAGTTATTGTTTTAATTGTTGGTATCGACGATGTATCGTCGTTTAATATTCTTCGAATCGGTATTAAATACTTGTATTTGTAGTGATTCATGTATTAGATTTCTGAAAATACCGTTGATCGTCGTATCGTGTACTTATAATTCATATTCGTATTAGGGATTGTATCGTATTCGTATAGAACGCGTGCAAAACTGACCGCAGTGGTTTCCCAGAATAGGAAATCGTGGTCAAGAAATGATACAAACAAAATGACAAATACGTGGAAAATTTTAATGAGTGGATTAAAAATTATAATTAGCCTATTTTTATAGAAATTGGAAAAATAATATTGTTGTTTTGTAAATTTACAGGATCAAATTGTAAAATTTCAAAGTCATCTCTAGTGGGGAGGGGATGGAATGAAATTGATAGCTGAATGGGAATTTTTTGGTAGGGAAGTACAGAAGAGGAAGCGAAATGTATTGACTAAATATCCCTTATGAATACGTATTTGTCAATTATTCTCTTTTGTGTGCTCAATTTTCGTCATTGATGCTCAAAAATATGAAAAATTATTTGGGGTTAAAAATTGTCAAATGGAAAAAGGACAGGTGTCCTTTGCCTGGAGTTTCCTCTTCGAGTGTTTCCATCATTTCGCTGTAAACATAAAAATTAATGATGAAAGTTGCAAAAATCATAATTTTCTATACAGGATACTTCTAAAAGACAAAAATTTTGTATTTTTCAAAATGACTTGTTCCTCAACTTTTCTTCCAAAAAGTTTGAATAGCAACAAAAAAAATCGAAAAAAATTAAGTAAAATCATTTTTGAAAAATACAGCCATTCTGTTTTTTTTTGATCAATTTGGTTGCCTTATTTAAAAAAAAAAAAAAAAAATGAGAAGTGAAATATTTTATGAGACAGCTTCTCCCCTGAAAGACTTGAGTGAGGTAAAATTGCATTTTTAATTGGAAAAGATTTAGGATTTCCATTTGGTGGTTTTACCTAATTTTTTCTATCGTATAAAAAAATTTGTAATAATCCATACCTATTATTTTTTTTATGTATTACCCAACTACCTACCTACGAATGAGGTAAAAAATAAAAAACTTGGTGAGTTTTTTTTTCAGATAGGTACCCAAATATATTTCACTAAAAATTGTTGCAAAAAGCTAAAGCTTTTTTCTATATTTTGGCAAAAAGTTTAAAAAGGGTGTTTTTTACTTATTTTTTTCTTTGGTTATTTTTTAAAAAATGATGAAGAATTTTTTTTTGGAAATGACATTTTTGGCTCTGTGCAATTTTTTTTTTTCAAAAATGAGACAATAAAAAGTCACGAATTCAACTTTTTTGAAACTGCTGTGTTTTGAAAAGTTATCGAGAAAAAAATGAAGGGAGGTGAATATTTGAATTGATTTCGACAAGCTGAAAAATTTAAATATTCAAAGATACAAAATTTATTATTCAGAACTTGACTATCTTGTTTTTCTAGCAGCTAAAATTTAATATGATTTCAAGTTTCTAAAATTTGAAAGGCATATTTTTTAAAATTTTCCTTTCTTTTTGATGAATTTTTTTCTGAAAAATTTTCTCAAATTAATTTCAAATTTTGGTTGCGAAGATAATAAAATTACTTACTATTTTAAATTCATTTTGGTGAATTTTTTCTGAAAAATTTACACGAATTAATTTCATATTTTAAAGAAGCGTACATATTTCTCAAAATTGTTCATAAATAGAAATATCTGATTCATTCTTATCATTTTAATTCTTCTTTTTTTTTTAGAAATTTAATATTTTTCTACTTAAATTGAAAGTAGTTTTGATTTATGTTGGAAAATTTTTTTTTCGAAGAAATAAATCTTTTTTACATTCATTTAGGTGCTTAAATTGGAGTTTTCTTGAATGATTTATTTTTTATGTCCTCCCTTTACCCTTTCCTTCATTTTTCCAACTTCTCATTTTACTATTCATTTCGAATAAAAACACCAATTTCTGCATTATCCATCTCACAAATCTTTCGTACCTATTCAGAATTTGAATGCAATTTTCGGTAAAATTGAAAATTGTCGAGGCAGCTATTCTTTGATTACACAGTTAGCGAATAATTTCGTATATTTTTAGATTTTTGTAAACCGATTTCATGTCGTAAAACTTACACAAGCACATAGATCGAACACTTTAAGCGAAGACATTAGTACACAATAATCGTTAACATAATTCGGCTATTAATGTAAACGAGTTGTATTTTTTTTTCGCCCGGCAACAGAGACGTGAAAATAATTGATAATTGGCGAACTACTCTTGGAAAACATCGTCAAGTCACGTACTAACTACAACCAATATATGACATAACGAATTTAGTCACCTGACCGAACATGTAATAGTTTTTTTTTTTCATAGTACCTCGTCTTAGTCGAAAAACACTTATTGAATGGCACGTAGGTAGCTCAACACGCAGAAAAAACAGTAATATTTTTGGATTCCGAGAGAAAGTGCAGGGAAAAAAATTTCATGTGGGAGAAATTTTTAAAATTCTGATCTCTCGGCTCGTACGAGCTTATTCTTGTGGGAAATTGGAAATTCTTGCGGAATTTGAAAAATAATACCCCGATGTCTGACGTGTTAATTGACGAGAAAATGAAACCGCGTAAAATTGTCTGATGGCGGTTAAATTTTCGCCATCAATTTATCAAAAGATACGCCCACAAATGTACGCGAAATTTAACTCAGTTCGTAAAATCTGACAAGCTTTGTAAAGCACAAGGCCGTAAATTCATAGCGATATAAAATTTTTCCACTCGATCAATCAAACTGACAAAGTTTTACTTAGGCATCGTGGTGAAATTTAATCGAGTATACCCTACCGATGCCATAACATGGTGCTCTAATATACCTACATTATACTCTCTCTATTATAAAACGATTTCATTACCGTTAAATTTCTATACGTAATTTACGACCAAGAGGAAGATTGCCCGAGCCATTTAACCAAGCTCCGCAGCTGAGGATAAAAGTACACTAATTTCTAACCTATTCTTCGTTTTATAAAATAAAGCTGCTGACGACGTCCTTGGTATAGGAGTTTTTGAAAGCTTATGTACTAAGTAAAGTTTTACACTATAAACTCGTAAATTGTGTTCAAATGTTAAAGAAACAATATTCCAATTTAATGTATTTTTTTTTTCACTCGAGCCCCCTTAATTTTCACGTAGTTTTTGATTACGTTATTATTATTTTGCTTCTCTCGAGTGTTTAAACAGTTCCGCACCAGGCGGAGGTTTGTAATTAACGTGATTCTTCGTGTGTTTGTTTTTCGTTTTAATTTCCCTTGGCTTTTTTTTTCCTTCTAATTTTGTATTACGTACGATGAACATGTAGCGTTGGTTTTTGGGGTTCGGTTTTAAATAAAGTTTTTTCGTGGGTTATTTTTTTGGGAATCGATTTCGCGTTAATGCCTTTTTATATGCGTATGAAAATTCTGACATCGTGGTCGTGTCGTATTGATTGACGAGCGTAAATGATTCGAATCCAGCGAGGCGAGAGGGTCTGGTTGAAATTAATCAAAATCTATTGACATTTATAAGCCGGGTTGAAAGGTCGAAAAAAATTCTATGGGGTGCGGTTGGAAAAGTACCGAATTTGTACGACTTGATTTTTTCCTACGCCAAATTTTTATTCCAGAGAATTATCCAATTAGCGGGTCGATTTTTCATTTTAGCGAAGGTTTTGCGGTAGTCGATGAAAAATAAGAGATAATTTTGAATTTTGAGCTTTGGCGTCTGGAAAATAATGCTTTTGTGGCGTTTTGCGAATTGATGGATTATGTTGGGTGATTTTTATGGGGTGAGGTTTATTTCGACTGTTTTATGTGGTTTATTTAATTTTCATGATTTGCCAAAAAAAAGAAAAAGAAAAATACATGCGTAATTATTCAGGACTGGATGGAGTATAAAAAAAATTAAGACGAATAAAAAAAGGAGATAGATTGTAATGGAAAAATGAAATTATTTTTGAAAACCACAAATGTCGTGTTATGATCATGATGTGTTTAAAAATTGGCATATTTCATTAAAACAGTTTTTTTCTCGTCTCTAAAGGAATTCTCATTGTAATTTTTTTTTTTTTTTTTTTACAAAAATATTAATTTATTGAAGAGAACCAACCATAATATGGCATTTTTGGAAAGTGCATCAAGGAACTACATACTTTTAATGAAAATGAGGATGAAACACGAGGTTTCGTGGCTCCATGGATTAAAATTTTAATTTCATTTTTATTTTAGGACTGTAATAGATACAGCAATTAAAGGGTAAAATTATAATTTTTATGAAAATTTTTCAAATTTATCGAGAAATTTGCTTAAAGAGGAGCTATAAGATATGCTGAATTATGTACTTCTAAACTTTTAATTGCGAGTTTTAAAAATTTCCAAAAAATTATAATTAATGGAAATAAGCTTATTTATAGATATGTGTCATCATAAATCAAAATCGTTTTACTGGGTTTCGCATTATTGTCGTCCTTTTTCAATGGGCACGAAAAATGAATTTTTGAAATAATTTTCACCTACGTATTTTGAAATTTTGGAAATATTTCTTAGGAAAATTTGCAATTTAAAATGGAGTATTTTAGATATTGGGGTGTCTTATGGCCAAAAATCGTTTAAAAAATTGGTCACATTTTGTTTTACCGAAGAATAATGCCAGAGGAAGGGGGTGGGATGCTAATCATACTACGAGTTTAGTTGAATGTTAGAAGTAAAAAAAAGTATGTTCTTTAATTTCTGATTATATACTCTCTAAACTTGAATCAGTCAAAATTCACTGATTAATAAGACAAAAGTGTGCAACTGAAGAAATCAGTTAAAATTTTTCCGATTTAATCAGTGAATTTTCATTTTTGAATCGGTGAAAATTTTAATTTATTGATCGAATCAGTAAAGATTTTAATTTACTGTTTGAATCAGTAATTATTCACTGATTGAATTAATAAATTTCAATTTTTACTGATTCATTTCAGTAGTTGAAAAAAGATAACTGATTCAAAAATGAAAATTCACTAAGTAATTGAATCAGTAATTTTTTACTGTTTGACAGTCAAATTTCACTGATTAATAGTTGCACACTTTTCGCTGTTTAATCAGTGAATTTTCAGTTTTTTTACTGATTCAGATTTAGAGAGTACTTAACTTGGGACCAGTCAAAATTGTTTCTTTTTTTCATGCAAAAAAATCAATGTCAATATTTTTAAATGGTGAAAAACCTTGCTCTAATTATTTACATTCCAGTTATAAATATTTTTCGAAATTTTGATAAAAAATTATAAATTGTGGAAAAAATTGAAAGACTTTCAATTTTAATAGCCATGCAATATTTTGAGCCCACTGAAATCATTGATATGAAACTGATTCTCCACCTTTAGGGTTTAAGGTGTTCAACAGTTCTGCACATCCTGATTTTTTCCATTTTTTTTTTTTTTTTTGTTACAATTCAACTTCAAAATTTCCAATTGATTTTCTTTCCTTTTTTAGAATTTTAGAGTTATTCTAAAATTGTTGATTACTTCGTTTAGAAAATTCCCTTTCCTCTCTAAATAAGAAAATCGCTGGAAAATGTAAAATGAAGGAATTTTAAGTCATCAAAATTAAAATTAGGTTTCATTAGAGTTGTTTTTTTTTTTTTTTGATTTATGGAAGAATGATCCAATTTTTCGTGTTTGTGTTCGATTACCGAATTTTTAATCAAGGTATCCATATTCCAAAATATTGAGTCCTAAGAAATAAATATTTTTTCATGTTTCAAATTTTGTGATTTATTTTTACCTCTTCCCCTCCTCCAGTGGAAAAAACAATTTGAGAAAGAAGAGATAAATTGGTGCAGGGATTCAAAGAAAATCGTTTTTTGAATCATTTTGCAATTTCTTTTGGTACGTCACCACCCAAATTAGATACTTTTTTTTTAACCGCTCAGATTCATTTTGAAAAACATTGCGAAAAATAATTTCAGTTTCAGTTGGAAAAATTACAAGTTTGGGTCGAAAAAATTAAACTGTGTCGAAAATTTCGAAACTTTACAATTTCAATGATTTTAGCCGGAAAATTGAACCTCAAATCGTAAAACTTGGAATTGGGTATTTTCAGAAGAAAGTAAATTACAATTTAGTCGAATCAACTGTAGTTTTTCTAATTAAAAATTAGATTTTCCAATATATTAAAATTTAGATAGTTTAGCACCTCCCTTCTTCTCTTGTTAGTGTTCAGAATAGAAATTCCTGAATTTTTTCCTCCCCATTCTCCAAAGCTGACATCAGTTTGCTGCTGACAAACACCTATACCTATACTGAATTTAATTTAATTTTTTTTTTTTTATGGAAAACGAGTAAAAATCGGGTCTTTTATAACGCCGATCTTTTCCATACTAATTTGGACCAATAATGAAGTCAGGTATTCCGATTTTGCGCAATTCTTTTTATGACAAAACCACGATAATTTCCTTTGTTACCTTCAAGAAGGCTGGAGGATGGAGCCTCATAATTTTTATGCATTGACGACGTTTAGCCCAAATTACCCAATTTTGGGGGCTCATATCTTGTGATAGAATGTATTTGGGAGAAAACTGTTTACGAGGTTTGAAAGAGAATTGATAGGAGATTCAAAAACAATAATCCAATTCTGAAAAGCTCTGAGTTGTACTTTGGTGGCAAAAGCTCAACTTTTATGATAAGCACAGAAGATGAATGCTACAATTTAAAAATCTGAAAAAATTACAGTAAATAGCCCTTTCTACCCTTTTTTAAACCAACAAATTTTCAAGATGGGATCTCTACTCAGAAAGGAGGGGGTTGGGGGTGGAACGAGAGCCTACAATTTTGACCACAATTCAGAAAAAAATCAAAAAAATCAAGTAACACACCAAATTCTACTAATTCAAAGGACTGAATTGAACATGTACTCAGTTTTTTCCTCCAACCCTTCTGAACTTTCAAATTAGCTCTCTTGAAAAAGTCAAAATTCAAAAAAATGAAAAATAACGTGTGACCTGTCGTTTGTTAGGTTTTTGAGTGCCCTGAGTTCGAATATTTGCTTCTTTTTTGGACTTGACCCTTCAATTCCCTCCTGGCACCTCAATTTTGGGCGAAAATGTGTTGAGAAATGAAACAATCAGTGAAAAAATTTTTACTGAAAACGAATCAGTGAGAAAAATCACTGAAAAATCAATGAAAGTTCATTAAAAAATCAATGAAAATTCACTGAAAAATCAACAAAATTTTTGAATTTAGCTGAACAATTAGTGAAAATCTTTGAGAAATCAGTGAATTTCGCTGATTTTTCCTGTGCTGCAATTTCTACTATTCATCAGTGACTTTTCACTTGCTCAGAATGAGAGAGTACTAATTTTTGGTATAGCACTCTTCCTAGTTAACCCAGTGAAAAATATACGATTTTTGGAAGATGGAGTCAATTAGAGCACAGGAAGCCTAATTTCAGAAAAATCGTCCAAAGAAGAAATTCAATAGCTACCTTTAAAACTGCATTCAATTTTTACCCCGTCATACGTTAACAAACACCTGAAAATTTCCATATCTGGCCAACTTTCGTACGTATAGGTACGTGAAATTTCTATAACCCACAATTTTTCGACCTTTTGATCTATTTTACCTTCACCACATGTAATTAAAATCATCGTTAAATTTTCGTGCATTTTCCACGAATCTGCTATCTATGTGTTTCGCGGTGTTTGAAATTTCTAAAAGGTTTTTATCTCGAATGATTAATTTCTCGGTATCGTATCATATCGCTGTATGAGTCTTCATCATTCGTCGGTATCATTAAACCAAACAAAAAATAATAATGGAATGTTTACTCACAAATCGTTGTATTTATTATTTTGTTTTTGACCAATTTAATCGTCCGATGTCGAAATTATCCATTTGGAATCCCCAAATTGGTAAAAAATTCGTGATATTTTTCAAACTCGAAAAGGCAACCCTTGCGCTTCAATTGGAAAACTTTCTATGTTCGATGTTGATAAAAAAGCAGACCCAATGGCGACAATACAGCCAAAAGGGGCACTGAATCGAAAACGAATTAAATCAACAATGATGGAAAAAGGAGAGCAAGAGTAACGGCCGAGATCGGGTCAAATATCTCAAAAACACGTCAGCAACCAGAGTACAATTTGATTCATAGCATTATATTTCAAAAAAGATGAAAATGCTGCTACATAAAAAAGCTTTTTAAATCGTTTTGTCGAATTTTTCTCCAAGGAGTTTGGCCACAATACGGGCCAAGGTGGAGAGCACGACGGCGAAACATTAATTAACAAGTCCGGAGTCGGTGTTGGGAAAAGATCCGAGAGGGATGTTTTATCTTACTAATTAGTCCGGCGTTGTAAACGTTGGCCACGGTTGTACGGTGGACAGCGACTAGAGAAGGCCGGGTAATCCGCAGCATTTTCCTGGCAATGGGGAAATTGGGTAAAGAGATAGTAAACCGGGGCTTAAAGGTTGGCCGGGAGGTACCACGGAACCGCGCAAGGAGGGCGACACGAGGAGGAAAATTAAAGAAACAGGCCATGAATCGACGGGGAGTTTATTGTGTAAATTTCAAGGTTACGAGAGTATTCCGTTTCGGGTGTAACACGTGCAGAAGATATTAAAAACGTACGGTGGCGATGGCGATGGCGAAGCATTGTTACACACACCGAGCCCGACGTCGACGTCGACGCACACGGTGGTGGTTTGGCAATGTCATATTCGCGCTGCTGCGTGGGTTTTTCGAATCCCTACGTACGGGGACGGACGCGGGCGGCGGTCGCTCAATTTCGCCGGATAGCGAATAACGGAACGCGAGTAGTTAAATTGGCCGTGTCACCGTTGCCTTTCTAAATCGAATAAGCTAAACGTGAAATTCGAACTCGTCTTACGTATGTAGCTGATAACTAAGCTTTTTTTCAAAAAAAAAAGCTGCCAAAGACAGCGAGAGGTGAAAGGACAAAGGTGGAGTTGGCGCAGGGCGTCTGAAATTTCCATCCGATATACATTCGAAAAATAAGGGACGAAGGGGCGCGAGCTGCGCGCGAAGACGTCGTGTGCTGGCATGACAATTTTTTCTCAGCATCGCACCTTGTGTTACGAAATATACAACTTCCCCGATCCCTTTCCCTAAGATATCTCTGCGACCTTATTCTGGAAAGAAATTCGAATAGTAATTTCATTTTATGATTTAGAAATGCCGCAGCAATTCTTATCCGGCAGCTTTTCCAACTGCAACCTTTATACTTGTAAGTCATCTTTAGGGGATTTGGGAGCATATAGCTTCGATAAAATATCATATCGAGCATTTTAAAACTATCTCATCGTAGGCGCTATATCCCCGAACCGTATTCGAGAAAAACGACACCGAGAGATGTATTATTTAAAAAGACGATATTTTATATAGAATTTCGACGAACGTTGAGAAAAAAGTACTTATATCGTAGGCTTTTTTTTACAATCGTAAAAGCTCTTCCAGGGCTTAGTCGAGCAATTTTTACGCTTTTTTTGGCAGTACTATCGATTTTCTCGAGTTCTTTGAAGCTTGTGTACGAATGTTTGATAAATGAAGTTTTTTAAAATGCCTAATGGGGATTTGGATTCTTTTTTGTTAACGAGGGCGCGGAGGGGACCAGCGATTCCTTTAATTTAACTTGACTGAATTTTTTTGTCGAACGATGCTGCTTTTTTTGGGGGTGAAATTTGTCTCGAGCGAGATTGAAATTTGTGTGCCGGTGCGGTGGTTGATTTAGATGTCTGTAGGTCGCGAAATTAACGAGATAGCGATTTGGAATTTTGTGGTCGTGGAAAAGTCTCGTGTACGAAAAAATTTCAAAGGTTGAAAATTATTGTCTGTGGCGGTTGGGATGAAGGAATTTGTAAAATTCAAGTTTTTGATGTCCCCTCTTGTTTTTTTTGAAAAAATTATGTCTTTCTTAATTTATGGGTATTGAGACCAGCCGAAAAATTTCAAGGTTTTAGGTGGAATTTTTCATTTAAAAAAATTCAAAAAATCAGTTTTTCCAAATGGCGAAGTACATTTTGCTGAAAATTTATCATTATTTTGAGAACATTTCTACAAAGAAATTAAGGTACTTCCTACTTTAGGGTGAAAATTTTAGATCGTGGATATGTTTCAATGTATATAGGTTTAGGTACTAAGTACTAACTTACTTTGGAAATGAAATAACAGAGACAAAAAACTTCAATGTTAATGCCCCTAACTTTTTTTCAATTTTCTTCTCATTTTTTCAACACTTTAAATATTTTTTCAGTTTTTTTCTTCTTTTTAAAAATAATTTCATTTTTCTCAAAAAATATCCGACATAACTTTTATATATAAAAAAATTTTTCATTTTTTTTTTACTTTTCCACATTTTTAAATATGTACTTTTCCAATTTTTTTGTGTCTTAATTTTTTTTTATCATCTTTTCATCTAAATAATTATGTCACCCTTTTCAAATTTTCAAAATTTCACTCCCTCGCCCCCGAAAGACACATCCATGTTAAAATTTTACAAATTTGATGGAATTTTTTTCTAGTATGAAAATTATGCATCAAGTTTCTAGGACAGAGTGAAAAAATAAACATAATCATTTTGAATTTTGACGAAGTTAGTTGATGTATGTAGCTTATGTCGAGTGGAGAATCTTTTGCAAAAATTTTGAAACCTTTAGCCCCAAGGAAACCGGAGCTAAAGGACGTTGTTTTTCATCACTTTTGATTAATACCATCGTCATCAGCTTGGAACTTTGATTCACCGCTTAATGGAATTGAATCTTACTTTCAGATCATCGTAAAGTGGGGGATTTTTGACTTTTACAAAATTCCATTCACTCATCCAAACTTCAAAATTGAGTCAATTTTTTTTGGCCTCATGAAACAATTTTTGATAAAATTTTTGAAAAAATTATGACAATGCTGCCAACTGTATGTATGTATTTGATTTACCATTTTTTTTTAAATTTCAATTGAGAGTTCTGGTAATACAAAAAATTTTGAAAAAAATAACTTTGTGAAATTCATTTTAATTGCCGAAAAAAATTGGTCTGTACTTTTCAATTCTCTGAATAAATTATTTTAATTGTATAAAAATTGTGCAAATCAAAATGTAAAATTTTGGAACCATCTTAAAGAAATTCAAACGGCCCTTAAATTGGGTAAAAATGACTAAAATGTATCGTTTGAGACCTCTCCCCCTTCCATGATGGCTCCAGAATCCAGTTACCTATATTCAGATTTTTAGGATTTGGAAATTTTGAATTATTTCCCTCTCACCTCGTTCCCTCCTCGTCTCCTCTCCTCCCCAAAAAAGTTTTTATCATGTTATGTTGTGTTAAATCTTGGAACAAAAATTATGGAAAATCTAGGGCATTCTCCCTAGTTTATTTAGAGGACTAAAATTTTGGTAGGTAATATTTTTTTCAGTAAAAATGTAACTTTTCCAGTGGAGGGAGGGGCGAGATTTTTGAGAATTGAAAATTCAATTCAAGGCATTCTCATTTATATTTCTAGGATAAAGTTTGAACCTCTGGGTATGCTCCAGGCTGTTATCAGAAAAAATTTCGAAAATAAGTATCTCAAAACTCTTCAAAAGGTAATGTTGTTTCAAATGTTCCAAAGCACATAACTTTCAGGACATTTCATTGAATAATGCTTCAGAGTCTATTTATAACAATCCTAAATTTTCCCACGGATAATGAATCCTTAAATCTGAATTGGTCAAAGTTGATGAAATTCTGACTTTTTGAATTAGTATCAGTTAAAAAATCATTAATTTTTGTGTAATTTTTCACACAGTTGAAAGAAAAACAGTTCAACTGAAAAATCAAAGGAAAATCACTGAATTTTGTTAAATTTATTTTACTGATTCAAAAAAACAGAATTTCACTAAATTTGATTGGTGCAGAGGTAAGAGAATGTATTGAATTATTAATAGTTCGTTCCAAAAATTTCGCCATTTTTCAAAAAAAAATTGCCTAAATTTCATTTTAAAAACATATAGGTACCCTAACTGGTATCTACGCCCCTGAAATCACATTTACCATAAATTTTAATCCCCCATTATTCCTCAAACTTTCAGCTTTTTTACAAAATATCTGAATGGGCTTGTGCTCCGGAATCTTCATCCTGCTTACATACCTATGTATCTGAATCCAATTGATCTACCTTTTTGAAATTTTTCATCATAACTTCTAAAAATCAAATGATCAATCAATGTAAGATCTTTTCGCAAAATCCATATTTTCTCAATTTTTTTTCTACACTCTTATCTTGTTCTGTTCATCTTCCTCTCGAAACATTCGGAATCTTACATACGAATAAATTATAGCAACGGTCTGGGTCTACGCTCGTAGTAAAATGCAGCCCGTGGTATTCGGCACGTTGTTGTTAATAACCTGTGGGTTCAAACAACAGTCGGACGATTTCGCACGACTCTTCAGACAGTTGTTGCGTCAAAACAACAATAATTATAGGAAATTTATGGCGAAATATTTGGCTGTGGCCGTAGCACAACCGTGGAGAGGTAAACGATACGGGTACTCGAAAAGTATCTCGCTAATCGGCTGCTTACCTTTCTGGAATACACGTGTTTGGCGTCCGATTAAGGACACTGACCTTGAAAGGTTAATTCGATGAGGTTACATCTTTTTTCCGACTTGTATTCGTGTCTTTGGATGTGATACGTGTGTTCAAATCCGAATAAAAATATCGAAACTGATACACAGAGACGGAACTTGAGTAAAAATTTGAGAGGGAGGGAAACAGGGAGGGAGTGAAAATGGATAATTTGCCTGCTGATATTATCAAAAAAAGAGAAATTTGCCAAACAAAGGTTCGTACTAAAATCTAAAAATGAATTTTTTCATGTTTTTTCATCCAACTTTTTCAACTTAGGAAAAATTATGCACATGTATTCCCTAATAATTGTCTCCTCTTCAAAATTTCAAAATTTTTTGAAAATTCTATTCTAGATTGCCACCAAGTCTCCTAATAAAGGAAGAAGGACAATTTTTCCTAATTTAAAAATGCAGTTGCCTGGAATAGAAGAGAGAAGGGTTCCATTTTTGAGAATGAATTATGCAAATTCCTCGAGTTTTAGCGATGCGAGGGCGAAAATCTTTGAAAAAAATGGTGACTTGGATTACCAAAATAATTTTGGGAAATAATGCATTGAAAATCTTTGAAAAAATTTCGTTTGGGTAACTGAAAAAATTGAAGAGAAATTTTCAATTTGGGAGAAGTTCTGAAAACATGGAGTTGAAAAAAATTTGAAGAAATAAGTTGTAAAAATTTTTATTTTTGAAATTTTTCTAAACTTCGATTTTTTTAAGAATTTCCTCCATTTCGATTCCAAAAATTGAAAAATTCTCTCATTTCTGTGCTACGTAGTAAAGATCTGTGTTTTTTTTTCTTTCTTTCGTGCTTATTTATATCAGATTGCTACAAAATTTGCTCATTTTTTTGAGAAAATTTCTCATGAAATTGATAAATTCTTTTGTAAATAGACAATTTATCTCGGAAGTTTTGAAATTTTTTTCCAATTTTTGATAAAATTTTCCTATTTTGACGAAACTCTTCAATTTTTGATGGAATTTTTCAATTTTTGTTGGAATTTTTCAAATTTTGATGGAATTTTTCAACTTTTGATGCGGAATTTATCAATTTTTGATGAAATTTTCCAATTTTTTAAAAAGGTTTTTGATTTTGAAAAAAATTCAATTTTGACAAAATTTACCACCTTTCTAAGAAAATTTGTCAATTTTCAACGAAATTTGCTGACTTTTTGCTAAAATATGCTTGGGAAGGGGTGGAACACCCCTTCCCATTGTTTCATCTCTATCGATACACCGAAAACTTGGAAAACAATCACCTTTTATTCGATAAAATAATTGCAGAATATTGTGGCTGGCGCTGCAAAACATATAAAGAGAAAGTGCACTCGGTTTATTGGCATAATAAAAAAAATACACTCGTAAAGATTCCGGAAGTGTGCATCTTCGGTATAGACGAAATTATAGTCGCCATAAATCACCTCTGTAATTGACCACGTCTGGGTTGGTATCTGTACTCGATCTTATACGAGTTTGACTACATTTCTACTCGTACGATGCCATGCAATGAGCCAGCAAACCTAAGGGGGGAAAATGTCAACGTGTTTGCAAAAATACCAACGGATTCTCAAGCAGCCATACAGACAATCGGTCCCGGTCCCGGTCTTGTTTATTTGTGTAAATTCGTCTAGTCGATACTTAAGCACTCCTGTCTGTGTTCAGAGAAAAGCACATGTCGTAGACATCGCCGGTCTTCTTCTTCGTACACGCGAAATTAAAAAAATTCACCGTACGATAGACTGGCTCTTCTTTTTTTTTTTACTTTTGTTTTTTTCCCCTTTCTGGTAGATTATACGAGTAAGAAGCCACGTGTATACCTACATGTCTGAGAAAATACCAAACCACCTAACCACCATTTTTGTTGAAGTGATAACAGCCAGGGAAACGTACACTGCGGTAAACTGTTTAATGAAATCTATAATTAAATTCATGCGGTGTAACTGTCAAAAGAAACTCCTCCCTGTGCCCTTTCTCACACGAGCTGAAATTTGAGAAATGTTTAAAATGGTGTAAACTTGGACGGATTCGATATAAATTAACTTTTTCGTTTCGACGTTGCAATAATTACGACGCTAGGTTTTCTTTTTTTTTTCAAGTATTACACGAGTAATTCTTCCTTTCCATCAAATCGGGTGTTCTTAAAGGCGATTTTTTTACCCATGTACGATTCGCTTACCGACACGTGTATAGCCTTTATGACCCGCTAGCATCTCTTCCCGCAGTCATAAATAAACACGCACCTAACGTAACCGTTTTGATAGACTTAATGGCGCATATAGCGAGCTTCGGATTGGGAATTTTTTCATCGACAGGGTCCGCTGCTCTATGATAACGTGCTTTATTCCTCGCTGACGATTAGGACGGATTTTTTCCGGCAATTGATACGTGTAAGATACTGTTCCATAGTCTTAATCTTGCTTTAGGATGTTTCTCTAACTAGAGAAGTTTCTCATGTGTAAAAATATATAATGGGTTTATCTGTTGCTTTTACCAAAAATTTCGTGTTTTTGTAGCACGTTCTGGTAGTTTTCTATGAGTTTCAACTTCGATAAGATATTTTTAGTGAAATGATGAAAAATTTCGCCATTTTGTATTAGGTCACTTTCTAGCTCGAGTTTCTTGTATTTTGATAACTTATCGAATGGTAATGACTAATGAGAAATTCAACGTGATTAAGTACGTATTAGATGAGAATGAATCCAGGTATTATTTTTTTTTTGGATCACGTTAATTACTCATTAGTATTTGATCTGAGGTCATTTAAGAGGCTTCTGGGATGAAAAAATTCCATAGTTTATAAATTATTAGATTTCAAATTAAATTTTTTAGGTTGATATGATTCATTTGGACAACTTAATTGTCTATCATTCTTGACCCTCTTCCCATAGATTTATGATTCAGGTCAGCTTTTGTCGATATTGGAGGCAGAAAGGGAGGAGAAAGGAGTGACAAAGAATGTTGGAACATCTTCTGACAGAATTACATTATGTCCAACTTCAGCTCTTCAACTTCAGCTTGCTAACAAATTTAGAAAATTTGACAAAATTACTTGAAATTTCATTTTTTTGAAAAGTCGTTTTCTTGTGTGTTTTTTTTATTTATTTATAATTTTTATCGTTTAAGAAATGTTTGTTTTCATTTAAATTCAGTTGTTTTCGTCTTCAATTTTTTCATTTAAAAATTTTGTTTTGAATTAAGTATTGGCTACCTATTTTTCTAGTTGTTAAGAAATTTCGTTTATTGAATTTTTATAGAGGATTGACATCCCAAATTAAAGGCGAAAATTTTCTTGAAGATGATTTTTTTGTTTCTGTAAAATTTTGATTACTTTTGATTTTTGAAAATTTCGACGAAGGGTTGTGGGGTTCCAAATACAGAAGAAATAGCATATCGAATAACAGAAATTTTTTAATTGAAAATTCTAAAAATTGAAATGAAAACAGTTCAACACGTTTTAATGGAATTGAAACATTAACAAAATTTATTTTTAACGTGAAAATTTTTAGTTTTAAAACATTTAAAAAATGAAAATTTTCAAAAATCAAAGAATTGATGTTTCTTAAAAACTGGAATAGTTGAAATTTTCAAACAATTTAAAACATTTTGTTTTGTAAAAATTTAAGATTGAAAGTAAATCAAAATCAAAATCTCTAAAATTAGTAAAATTAAAAATAATTTTGAATGAAATCATTGAAATTTCAATTTTTTTTTCTAATGTTCTAAACTTTTTCTAAGATGTTTACGCCGTGTTTTTTTAAATCTCGTACTAGTTGTTGTTCATGTCATTGATTAAATAAATTTAAAACAATAATTTTAAAAAAAAGTCCCAAAAAGTCATATTTTTTCAGATAAAGTTTTAATTTTTGAAAATGTACATAAATGTATAAACTTTTTAAAATTTTGAATACCTGCAGATTTTTAAAAAATTCAGAATTGAGATTTTCAAAAAATTCATCCAAAACTGTATCCGTTTATTTTTAAAAAACTAGAGAAATTTTGAAATTCAAGTATTCAAATTTTCTCAATGGTCTGAAAATTATTTTTAAAAACTTGAGAATCAAAATTCCTTCAAAATTGAAAAAATCATGAAAATTTTAAAAGTCAACAAAATAATTCACAGAGTAACTTTTTTAAGATCATTGAAGAAATTTTAAAAATGAAGTATTAAAATTCTAGTCATCAGAGGTTGTTTATCTATTTTTTCTTCAAATTATTATTTTTTCTGTTTCGTAGCAACAACGTGTTTAAATTTAAAGTTCTAGTCATCAGAGGTTGTTTATCTATTTTTTCTTCAAATTATTATTTTTTCTGTTTCGTAGCAACAACGTGTTTAAAATTTTCAAAATTATTTTGATTTTCGAAGATTTTAAATCAAGTCGAAAAATCTGCTCAAAGAGGACAAATAAAAACAAGGAAGGAAACAACATTTTACTGCAATCTTGAGACATGTTTTAAATTCCAGTTTGAATGCATTGTGGCTGTTGCTGCTTTTTTTTTTTGTTGACAATACGAATTATTTTCATGTATTTTTTTTCTTACCTATAAATTATTTTGGAGCAATTTTTCGTATAATCGAATCGCTACAAACTCTTTGCTGTTATACGCATAATAAGCAATAGCAATCTTTGAAATGAAGTTGTCGTTAAAAATACGCATTGAACTTGAATTTCGATTACAAACCGATACAACAAAAGAACGACGAATTTTGTCAACTTTTCATGACCTTTAAACCGCCATACTTCTAGTTGACAAAATAGAACATCGACTCTACAAAGAGGGGACCACAGACGAGGGTTCGATGCGTATTATGAATTATGCGATCGCTTACGCTCATAAACGTATGAAAAGAAATTACAGCCGAAAATGCGATTGTAAACGTATGCAGAGAATTTATTATCAAGATGGAGCCCGGTGAGGCCGGTTCCAAACCCATGAATAGAATTCCGTTTCCGTTTATTTGGCACGAACCGGTTGTATGCAAAATTCTCAGTCTCGGTGCAGTTTTTCGGGCTCCAATGGATAAAAAGTGCATGTGGATTGCTGGCTTTTATTAAACTCGAAATGGCTGGCACGAAAAACCGGCGCGGTGGAGTTTCTAGGTGGATAAATTTTTATGACTCATTTTTTTAATCGGTTTCGGATGAGTGGTTTTTTTCTCGAATCCGGTTTCGTGGTACTAGTTTCTCATGTGCACACGTACGGTACGGTTTCGAGACAACGTTTATTTTAGGAGTAATTAACATGCAGTTTTTTTTTTGGTCGAGGAGCTCTAATTTGGCGAGTTTGCTTTTCGACCTCGTACACACGAGATGAAAAATTTTTCACGTACTGCTGTAAACAGCGGACCAACAGAAGGGGAAATGGAAGTTATAATCTGGGTTTACTTGGACGATATTTGAATTGTAAATTATTATATACGGTGAGCAGTGCGAGTCAATGGACGCCTACGTTATTACCATTAGGTATATTATAAAGTTTGCTCTTTTGGAGTAGGCGCTTGGGAGTGTTTAATTCACCACACGTGGTCAATATTTGTCTCTTTGAACTCGTTAATTGATCTTCGAAGCGAAACGTGCCGGCATTAGGTACAAATTGAAAGCTCTAGAGGTAAAAATTATCAACTAGTAATTTTGTTTTGATTGTGCTAGTCGTCATCGTCGCGAGCATCCGCTACATATAATTTAATTCCATCGCAGATTGATTCTCTCAATAATGATGTTTTTAATAGACCAATCTGCACGCGCCACCGAATCACTAACCGATTGTATGAAAAATTGATAAAATATTTGATTTTTTTTTTGCAGAATCACGAGTCAGCACCGAATATGGCACCAGTAGTGTACACCGATGATGATAACAGAATGGATCAAAGAGAATTGTATTTCGAAGCATCGGTCCTGCATAGAATACCAGCAGAATTATTAGTTCAGTCATCGTCTTCCACACCTTACTGCCAATCATTTCCTAACGGTAAGTTTTTACCAACGTTGGAATTAATTTGTAGACACAACGCGAGCTTGAAAATTTTCGCCTTTTAATTACGGTCTGCGTTTTCGATTTATCTTAATACGAGGAAATTGTTAATTGCATAGGTATCATGGGTATTATTGATACTCGCTGAAGCGAATAATTGGTTTGTTTTTATTATTGGTCGATTATCGACGATTGCGTCGGCTTTTTAAATTATCTTGTTATGCGGAATACACGTATTGGTTTTTCGTAATGCTAAAAAAATTAGCAAGTTGATCAGGGACGAAGATACGGGATGATCGATAGTAATTAACAACTCCTCCCTTTGGTTTGTAATATTAATATTGAATTCCAATTATAAAGGTGGGGTTTTTCTCTATGAATGATGAATTTTACGAGCAAGAGTGGGTTTGTAATTACGACGGTTATTACAAGCTTTCGAACGTAGATGGGTTTCGAGTGGACTTTGTATCACGTAACTCGTATCGTGTTTAATTATACTCTGGTTGTTTGGTCGTCACGTCGCGTCGGGGCGATTATCGAGACAATTTTGTCGATATTGAGGGATTAGGGAGATGGTTGACTGGAAAATATTTGCGATTACCTTTGAAAAATGGTTTACTTACCGTAATTACCGATTTCGTCAAATTTTACGGTAATTACCTATCGAAGTTCGTTTGTGTGTTTTTAAATGAATTTATGGTCAAAGGAAGAGAATCCATTAAATTGCACATTTTTCTGTTATAATGAAGAATTTCGGTAATTTACTGTATTTGAAGTAATTACGGTAAATTACCACATTTGAAATAATTACGGTAATTTACCGTATTTGGCGTATTTGAAGTAATTACAATAATTTACCGTATTTGAAGCAATTGCAATGATTTTACCATACTCGAAGAAATTGTGGTAAATTACCACATTTGAAGTAATTACGGTAATTTACTGTATTTTGAAGTAATGTAATTACGGAATTTACGGTATTTGAAGTAATGTAATTACGGTAATTTATGGTATTTGAAGTAATGCAATTACGGTAATTTATGGTATTTGAAGTAATGTAATTACAGTCATTGCGGTAATTTACCGTATTTGAAGTAATTACAATAATTTTACCGTTCTTGAAGAAATTATGGTAAATTACCGTTATTTGAGGTAATTTAGATAATTTACCGTATTTGAAGTAATTCAAGTAATTTACTGTATTTGTAGTAATTACGGTAATTTACCATATTTGGCGTATTTGAAGTAATTACAATAATTTACCGTATTTGAAGCAATTGCAATAATTTTACTATACTTGAAAAAATTGTGGTAAATTACCACATTTGAAATAATTACGGTAATTTACGGTATTTGAAGTAATTACAATAATTTTCACATTCTTGAAGAAATTATGGTAAATTACCGTTATTTGAGGTAATTCAGGTAAATTACCGTATTTGAAGTAATTCAGGTAATTTACCGTATTTGAAATGATTATGGTAATTTACCACATTTGAAGTAATTACTGTAATTTACCGCATTATAAGTAATTACGGTAATTTACGTTTCACGTGTATACTATAAAGTAATTATAGTAATTACCTGGATGTATTCAGCATAATTATCAAGAATTTACTTATTCATCTGACTCTAATAGAAACCATAATTTACCACTGACGAAGAAGTTTGATATTCTATTTAGGCATCTCATGTTATGAATTATGATAATTACCACAATTTTTCATTCATTTCACTTGGGTAAATCAAGAAAATGAATTGAAGTACGTCTAAGTAATTCAATTCATTTTCTTGGTTTCCTGCTTCAGTCATCCTAATTTACCATTTTTGAAGTAATATACCAAATTTTTTAGGTATTTACTGTGATTTCTGGTACACGAAGTAATTACCGTAATTATTCTATGCGAAATGCGAATTTATTACGACAATTACCTATTTGCAAAGTAATTACGGTAATTTACTGTATGCAAGAAAATTGCGGTAATTTACCATATTTTGTGTGATTCTGGGAAATATCATGACGGATTTAGCATTCCCACCTTAATTTACCATATTTGCTATAATTAACATTACTTACCATGTTTGAAGTGATTTTGATAATTTAATGGTTGAAGTAACTTTGATAACCCGCCATAATTCAAAATAATTACGGTAATTTACCATATATTACATGATTATGGTTATTACCATGGCGTATTTGACAAAATTACTATAATTTACCATATTTTGAGTAATTACCGTAATAACGGGTTTGTTCTTTACGTAATTACCATACTTTACCATATTTTTGGTGTTTTTCTTATTTGTGACCATATGATGGTAACTTTTCATCCATTAAAAAAAAAACAATAAAGGGGGGGCATTGGGCAAATTTGCTGAAAAGTGAGCACATTTTTCAGTTTTATTCCTCCAAATTTTTAATCAAGTTTCGTCATACTTATGTTTTTCTCATGAATTAGTTACCTGATGAATAAGTTTTCAGAAAAATTATATCACGTAATACGATACAATTTTTATTCCAACTGCAAAAAAAAAGTCTGTAATTCCGAGAAGATTTTTTTACCTTCGTTCTGAAAATAGAACTCCTGCCACACGTGCTGTCTCTTTTCAACGTAAATATGTGTAACCGTGTACCTTCGCATCGAATATTTTCTATCGCGAAGTTTATTTATAGTTTCGGTTTAATGCTGATAATGCTACTTTTAATAATAATTTCGGTATCGTGACTTTTCGTTTTACTTCCCCCCTTTGTTCACTGTTAACAATCGTACATTATTTCACAGATTAAAAATCGCACAAACGTACGAGTTTAAAGGTTACTGACTGAAAGACTTGCTGTTTACGATATTCTCTTCCTATTTCGATAAAATTAAACGTACATTACATGGAAAATAAAAAAGCCCATGCATCGTTCGAAAACCTCCCAATATCTCGAGACGAAAGATTCGAACGAAATACCAAAATCTAGTTTGGCGACGAAAACCATACTTTCGTTGCATCGAAAGTTAAATATTAAAAGTTGGAAATTTTTATTATACGACTGTGCTTATAAACTTGAGAATCGTACGCATACACACGCGAACCGTCGGGCTGTATCGCATACGTTTTCGATTTTTTTTCCAACACATAAATCAGGCACGTTCGTCGACGGTGGAATTTTTTTATCGTGTCATTTTCTACATACGATGATGCTGATTTGAATGTTGTAACAGGCAGCACCGTAAATCGTCAATTTACCGGTTGACTCACACACGAGCGTCCCCTCCCCCTCCCCATTCAATAAATTTTAATCGATATTTTCAATTTTAATTTTAATAGAATGGTCTATATTTGATCGTGTTCGACTTATTATCATTTTTCCCAGACTGAAATTTTTTACGACAGGATTATCTTTTCAAAAAATTTAAATAGGTAAAGTTAATGAGCAGTTTGATCGAATTTCCTTACCTTTCAGACTTTTTTTTGAAGGCTTCGCCGCGGCATTATTACCTAGCAATTTTTTTTCGACGTTGGTTCTTTTTATTAGAGATGGTTTTTTTTTCATTTGTCTTCTTTGGTGTTTTAAATTAAAATTTAATAAAAGTAGATTTCCATTTTAATGTGAATTTTTGGTTTCAACTTTTAACGATGAAAACGAATTAAATTTTATTAATTAAACAAACGATAGAGGAGGGACCCAGTCGTAAAAATTTAATTCGTTTTATGATGATAAGGCGAATCGTAGTCGTGATATTTTTGTTTCGGTGTATTTATATCAGTAAAAGCGTAATTACGAGTTATTTATCGTGAAAGTCACAAAAGAAACGTGGGATTGATCGTCTAGCAAAATTTATATAGATGTTGCGAAATTACGTTGATGAATTATTTTCGAAAAAACGTAATGTCGCAACAGACGACCACGATGTCCACGTTTTATTTAATTAATAGAATTTTTTAGTCGGGAATTTTTTTCTTAATCTCGTGTCGAAGATTTACGAAATCGAATACAAAGACACCTACGTTGTTTAAAAAAGGTAATTGAAATGTGAACAAATTTTGGGTAGATTTTTGATCAAGATTAAAAGTCATTTTTTCATTGCGAAGCTCGTCAAAAAAAAAATCATGATTTAAAAAAAAAAATATCAAAGTCGCAATTGAAATATTTTTACTTTATGGGTAACTTTCTTGGATGTTAAATGATGGATTATTCAAGAGATAATTTTTTTTACTTCTTTTCTTTTTTAATCCGAAAAACTGACTTCAGCTATTTTTCAGCACTTAATTACCTCTAAACAATGAAAATTAAAATTAAATTGGGTTCATTTTTCACTTTAAATTTTTGAAAATTTGAAATATGTGTCTGTTCTGATTATATATTTTCCTTCAATTCATCATTATACCACTTCAACAATTTTGAGATTTTAATTTTCAATTTTCACCTATTGAAATTTAAAACAATTTTTCAAGATTTCATTTGAAATAAAACTTTTATTTAAAATTATCAGATACATTGTATTTTTGTATGGAAGGAGGATGTAGAAAGTTCAACGATTCATTGTCCGGAATGCCATTCTGATTCTTCTGCAGTCCATCTTTGAGCAGTGAACACTATTTATCCTGAATTCCTGATAAAATATATTTTATCTTATACTTTACTTTTCTTCAGGGTTCTTATCTCTGCATATTTCTCATTAATTTTTTTGCGTTAGTTGGATCTCTTATGAATTTCAATTCTATGAACATCAATTTTTTCTCCAATCTTTCTTTATTTTATAATTTTTTCTTTTGTCTATAGTCAATCCTTTAGTTGAATCTTTATGAATTTTAATTTTTCATTAATTTTTATAATTTCAGCTTTCATGTCTATGTTACGCCTAAAAGCGGCAATTGCCTAATGCTGGCATTCGGCAATTTTTTGCCGAATTCCAGCATTAGGCAAGGGCTTTGCCGAATGCTAGTATTAGGCAAAAAAGCTGCCGAATGCCGGCATTCGGCAACGAAATTGGAAAAAAATGCCAGATTTAGGCAACCGTTATTTACCTACATTATATTCGAATGGAATCGAGTGGTTCATTCATGTTTTTAGGAATTACGAATAGTGGAATGAGATAACGTCAATTTAAATATGATCTTTGAGATTTTTTTTTGAGCAAAAAATGGCTATCTTTATCACAATAAGAAACGATCTCATTTCTATCATCCAAAAATTGCCATTTCAACCATCAAAATTATCATTTTTATCACCTAAAATGACAATTTTATCGACCAAAAATGATGTTTCATTATCAAAGTAACCAGTTTTTTTTCCGCCAAATGACCATTTTCATGGACAAAAGTGAATCATTTCTGTCACCAAAATTACCATTTTTATTATTCAAAAGTTACCATTTTTTTTTTGTCATTTGGAATGACCATTTTCATTACCACAATGACCATTTCCATCATCAAAATGACGTCTTTTAATCACTAAAAATGGTGATTTTTCGACTCGAGGTACATTAAATCACAAAAATCACAAATTTATCCCAAAAAATGGTCATTTTTACCATCTAAAAATGACCATTTCTATTGCTCAAAGATGACTAATGTTATCATCCAAAAATGATCATTTTTTTATTATCAGAAACGACAATTATCATTACCACAATGACCATTTCCATCATCAAAATGACGACTTTTAATCACGAAAAATGGTGATTTTCAATCTTGACTCTTGAGGAACTTTTTATCACAAAAATCACTATTTTTATCTGAAGAAATAGTCATTTTTACTATAAACAATGACCTTTTTTACCATTCAAAAAATTAATGATCAATTGATCATTTTTACTATCTAAAAATAAGTAACTATTTTTATCATCCAAAAATAACCATTTTTACCATCCAAAAATTTCTATTTTTATCATTTAAAAATTACCATTTTTTTCTTTCAAGAATGACCATTTTTTAAAATCATTTCATTGCGAATGACAATTTTCATTGCCCCAAGGACCATTTTTATCACCAAAATGACGATTTTTAATCCAATAAATTTGTTGTTTTTCAATCTTGAGAAACTTCTAATTACGAAAAATCACAATTTTAGTCTGAAGAAATGGCTATTTCCACCATAAACAATGATAATTTTTGCCATTCAGGAATGACCATTTTCAGCACCAAAATAACGATTTTCAATCTCGAAGAACGTCTTTTAATCACAAAAATCGCTATTTTCATCTCAAGAAATGACTATTTTTATTATAAACATTAAACAATCATCATTTTAATCACAAAATGACAATTTTTTTTCTTCAAAATGACCATTTTTTATCCCAAAGTGACCATTTTTATTACTAAAATTACATCTTATGTTTTCAAGTATGTAATTTTTACTGCAATTTTTTTTAATGAATTCATTTTCATCATTTTTTAATGAAACTACAAATAGGTATTTGTAAACATCAGAAAACAAACATCGTTGTTCTCAGAGATTGTTAAAAATTTGATTAAAAAATGGTCAAGTATACCGATGCGGGGTTGAAACGAAATGGAAACCATTGACTTTTTCTACATTTTCCTCCAATTTCGACTACACTTTCCCTCTTGATACTCTTTTAATTATAATCAGTCAAAATTGACTGATTAAAATAGACAAAATTAAGTCACTAAGATAGGAATTAGTGAAAAAATTTACTGATTCAATCGATAATTAAATTACTGATTCAATCATTGAAATTTTTTTATTTATTCAATAATGAAAATTCACATTGGTGGAATTTGACTGATTATCAGTGACTTAATTTACTCTATTTCATCAGTCAATTTAGGCATTTTTGACTGAGTACTTGGATGATCAGATTTTTTTTAAATGTATATTTTTGTCTACACAAATCACTTCACAGTATTCACACCTTTCTACGTCTACCTACGTTTTTCGCCACCTCTGGGAAACCCATTCGCCAAACCGCGACCGCGAACGAGGAAAATAGAATTCATCATCGTCTCAGACGTCGAGGAATTTTTCAATTTATTCTCGCCGACTACGCGAAAAAGCAAATTACAAAAATTAGAATATCATAAATGTTAAAAAGGCATCTCGGCTACGCGACGCGACGTTTATAGTAAGTAATTTAAATCGAAATTGAATTTTCACCTGTTTGGCAGCCAAATAATAAAGTAAAAAAAAAATAGTTAATGGAGGTTGAGGCGCTATGTAAACAAGACGCGATAAAGCGCACAGCGTGGTGGAAAACTCGTCGGAAAGGCGAAGCCGAGGGAGGGGAATCCTAGGGCTGTATATTTTTCTACCATCCATAAATACCTACGCGAAATTAATGCACACCCGAGTGAAATTGAAGTGAAAGAAAAACACGTGGAATAATACTCGGGAAGTGCTGTGCGCGTACTCGAAGCATTTGGCAAGAGTGGATCGTCGAGCGTGAAGAACGAATTCGGTTTTCGTATAAGTTGGGTTTTTTATTCCACCTCGTCTGTCTCTCTTTGGCCGGGTTTTTTTGGCCGTCGCTGGATGCGAGTTTGCACTCTCTCTTTCAACTTTCAACGTTTACCGTTGCCTCTTTATATTGTCGATAATGCACGTGGCTACACGTGTACAGCGTCGTATGGTACTCGACGAAAGGTGCCCGTGCTAAGGCGAAAAACGGGACACTGGATGCTTACGCCCCCTCATTGGTAAGATCATTACGCGGATGTATTCGCCGTATTTACTTGTACCATCAGTTTGGCCGACTTTTTTCTGGGTTTCCTGCCTCCCTCCCGTCCATCCAATAGCCTTTGTTCCCGAAGACATACCGAAAAGCACGTAGGTGATTCGAAGTCTCATTTTTTATCCAGACCGTAATATTTTTGGCGTCGTGTCTCTCTCGGTTTGAATTATTTATCACACCCTGATACCAAACACTCGTCGACGTCCGACCGAGGAAAAAATGAGCATTTTAACCGTTCCCGAAATCTAAAGCTTTTGCAAAGGATGGATTCGCAATGACCGCGTATTGATTACGCGTACGAGCCAATGGCTATTTAGCGTAGGTAGGCCTTTTTACTTGAGCTTGATGTCTCAACGGACGAATACCGCGTTAATTAATAAATTATTCCGGCCTTTATTGTTCCCGATACGTACTAAGGCTAGAGCTGACAATGCGGAGAAGTACTGGATGAAATTTCACTATCGCGTCTTGCTTCTCACTGTCGTTCTGTGTTTTAACTCGTGTATCAACCGAGGTGATTAATGATCGTGGTGTGATTGTGGTTTGGTTTGTTTTATCGAGACGATGAGTACCGGTGTACGAATAATAATCCTTCAAGATGCGATTGTATTTTGGGCAGGGTGAAGAGAGAAGGTTATAAATGAATGTATTATGCCATATGCCTGTTTCTCCTTTTGCTCCTTTTTTTTTTTAGACGAGTTAATCGATATTTTTGTTACGTAATTTTTTCGTGGGGGTCGTTAATATGGGAATAAATTTTCTATTTTATCGCAAGTGGCGAATATTTGGTCAACATTGTGTGGGAATTTTAACCCTTGAGTGACCCTATGTTTAAAAATAGATGGTCGAAGTGTTGACAGAGAAATTTACTTACTTTCGGCCTTATTTTTTGATAAATTTTCGTGTTTTTTTTTTCCAATATCGATGTATTTTTGGATGTAGAGGTCAATATAATTGAAAGAGGGGAGGGAAAGGGAGGTACTGTGAATTTTGGAGAATAGAATTGATTTTTTGGATATGAAACTTTTTTAACTCTACAGTAATGAAGGAAAGATTGACAAATTTTCGTAAAATTAGTAATTTCGAGTGGGTTTTAATTGAAGTTATGGGGCCAGAAATTCTATCCATAGGGGATGAGCATGATTCGTTTTTCCCCCCATTCGAAGATCTTGGTTTGAATAATTTTGTGAAATAAGGTTGTAAATCGGATATTCAAGTCATTTATGAAAAACGTGATTCGTGATTTGAAATTCGAATCACTTTACACAGAGGCGGTTCGAGCATAAACTTTTAGGGAGGTAATGATGTTCAAAAATGCCGACTAAAAAATTCAAAATTGCCGAGTAAGAATTCTGAAATTTTACAATACGAGAATTTTTTGTTTCAACAGATTAGTTTCGAAGATTATATGTAGTTTTAAGGAGAAGAGAAGGTAAATAAATTTGTCCCGAGCGAAGCGAGGGAGAAAATTTTAAGCAGAATATTTTCTTTAATTTCAAGACCAATAAAACAATGTTATAATATAAATTGATTATCTAACGCGAGTAAAAAAAAATGACCACTTGTACTTAAAAAATGTTCAAAAAGAAAAACAATAAGGTCAAGCGTAGCAAGGCCAAAGCTTTTGAAAAATTTAATTTCTTGACTTCAAAAATGAGTTTTGATGAGAAAAAATTTGATAAAACAAGTTGAAATAATTTAGGGGAAAAATATCATTTTTGTTGAATTTGGATTGTTTTAAAAGTATGAAAGAAAAAAACCAATGAGGCCGAGCGTAGCGAGGCCGAAATTTTTCGAAAATATCGGTTTGGAAAGTAAATAATTTTGAAGTTGGATTGTGTTTTATGAAAGAGGACTACAAACTTGAAATTTAGAAAGGCTCAATTTTTTATTGATTATGCTGCAAAATTTCTAAAACTTTTTCAATCCGGGCCGTGCAGAATCATTTCGTTTGTGAACTGGTCATCTGTTATCAGTAGCTGAAAGAGGGAAACTGGAGAATGACGAAATTAACAGTTTCGGATTTTGTCACTTTTTGTACTTGGAATTACTAAATTAGTACAAATTGTTGAATAATATTTGATAATTTACACTAATTCAGTCATTCCGAGTACAAAAGATGACGAAATCGGAAACTGTAAATTTCGTCATTCTCCAGTTTCCCTCTTTCAGATACTGATAAGACGTGATAAGACGTAAAAAAGAATCGAATGCTCGCTGAACGAAATGATTCTGCACGGCCCGGATTTGCTGACATTTCTGAGATTTTGCCGACTCACCTTATATTTCCAAAATTTTGCCGATTTTGCCGACTGAAAATTTGTCTGGGGGTGTTACACCCCCCCCCCCCCATCGCGCCGCCCCTGATTTTTTGTCGAAAAATTTGAAGAATTTTCAACAATTTTTCTTACTTTGTTCATCTTTAGTAATTATTCCGGTTTTCTATTCCTGCCAAGATGGATTTTTCTTTAAAAAATAGGTCTTGAAAAGACTAAAAAGAAAGGTCACGAAAAAATTAATTAAAATTCATAGATTCAAAACGCCAGTACAAGGCTAATTTTTACTTGTGCATCACGATTAAGCTATACAATTGAAACTCTATTGAGCTGTTAAGCCTGAATTCTATCATCTTACTAAACTTATCTTTGTAAATTCCCGCATATTTCTGCATCAGATCCAATATTTTTCCCTTCCAAAAAAAATTCTTTTTCCATTTCTTCAGTTCTTCAGCTTTTATTATTTTCATTTCTGTAAGCTGAGCTCCAGCTACCTGTATCTAAAATTTCCTGGTCAGTATTAAGGATGAATTTTTTCCAATAATTTTCTGCGTTTTTCAAATTCAGTCATAAGATGAAAATATCGCTAATTCCAAAACGACGGATGAAGTCTCTGGGCTTGCACATCACTAGCAACCATCGATAACGGAGGCATCAATTGAATGGAATACAGACATTCCAAGTCTGATTTATTTCTTGGCACATACTCGATCGCTTTCGCATAACCACCCCACAAACCACCCACAAACTCTTTAGCTATGCATCTCTCACGAAATCGTTGATTGATGATTCTCAGTTGATCGACTTGATTTTTCAGCCTGTCTTTGCTATATTGCAGCATGCATTTTTTGAATTTTTTCAAAAAATGGTAATACAATAAGGTATCTATTTCGTTCAGCTCCATCAAGGTGATTTCATCCGATTTGGTCAACTTGTACGAGTTAGGATCCTCAGGTCTGACGTTTAAATTCACATAAACCACGTATTCCAATGGCCATCCCATGAGATTGGCCAGCAAAACCAATGATTCATCCATGTGCTCGGCGATCATAACAAAATCAAATTCTTCATCTATTTTACGAATAAATTCCTCGATAGCTTTTGTACTCTTACTTCTAATCAATTCGAATCCCAAATCAACGCTCATCTGGTTATATCCGCTGTATGCCATCCAACTGACAAATCCTTTTACTTCTTTGGGTTTCTCCGGAGCATTTAAAAATTGCTCGAGTGTCATCCCTGTTGTTTCGTTCATGTGGTAGAAATGGTACGACGATTGGAATAACTTGGCTGGATGTCGAAGCAGAGTCACCAGTGGTGTATCCGGATACTGGTACGATTTCAATTTCGAGTCGTACCTTATGTGATGGGCGAGTACATGGTACTTGTTATTTGGAGTCTTGGTTTTTGGATGTATTGAAGAATCAGATAAAGGCAGATAATAGGTATTGTACAATATATTCATCACGTCCAGCGAGTTTATCATGGCAAATCGTAATATTATACTTTGGACCGTTGAACTTCCAGTTTTGTGGATTTTCAAAAAGTAAATATTGGTTCGAAGTGGTCTGTTCAATGGAGTGCAGCATTCGTAAATCAGTGGTTCGGACGGTTCGCTATCAAAATAATATTAATTTTTAAAAATTGGGTAAATTAGGTGTAAAAAAAATTTTAAAAAGGAGATTATCACGAGCACTTACGTTGTTGGAAATGATTGATCATCACTCAAAGTATTCCAATCATAAAAGTATAACACTGATGGTAAAATTAAGACACAGAGAATTGACAATAATACAATTCTTTTTTTGGGAATGAAAACTCCGAAAATACCCGGCGATCTTCGTACGAGAGACTTCATTACCAGTTTTTAGTGGCTCGATGACTGATAATTTCTCAAAGTTTAGAAATCATTTGGTTTGATTTTTTGCTTGTAATTATTTTGACCTTGGTAAATGGTATACCCTAGACATACAAGTGATAATTATGGTCTACTTTCGATGTCGTGGTGTGTAAATGTGATAAGACAAAGTAGCACAGTATCGAACATAAAAAAGGTCATGTATCGATGATTTTTTTTTAGCCTTTGCTATTGTATGGGAAATGGAAAGTACTTATAGGACCTCCCAACCCCTCCTCTTTACATATGATTCGAAGTGTTTCAAACCAATAAAGGAATCATAAACAAGAAAAATTGCATTAACTCATACCAAAAATGAAGTCAGGTTTTCTAATTTCTCTCCATTTTTTTACGAGCTTTTCTTGATGATCGAATAAAATAAATGACAAATTTGAAGGCTACCATTTCGAAATTTGAAAAAATTACCATGAAGAGCCCTTCCCACCCTTTTTTTACAAATAAATTTTCAAAAACGGATCTACACACCTCCAAGGTCACAGGGGTGCTCAATGTTGATCAAAATTTTAAAAAAAATACAAAAAGTGAAATTGCATATCGATTTCTACTAATTCGAAGGTTGAGTTTGAATATGTACTTTTTTTCATCCGGCCCCTCTGAACCTTTCTATTAGCTCCCAAGGTGAGGTCAAAATTCAATAAAATTCAAAAAAATTGTGTTGTATCGTTTGTAGATTTTTGATGGCACTTAGTTCAAATATTTGATTTTTTGGGGGGGAGGGGACTCCTCAGATCCCAAATTTTGAAAAAACACCTGCAAAAAACCGAAAAAAGCTCGTGGTACATCGATTCTTACTAATTTCAGGTCATCGGATTCCATGTTCTGATAAGACTGTCTCAAGTCTCCTTGGGACACCATGTCCCTTCCTTAGGACACCATGCCATGCGTAGGGCACCTTGACTCCATACCCTGAATCAATTCTGCAAATTGAAAAATATTTCTCACTTTTATGTAAAACCCTTTGAATTGCCATATTTCTCCAGACGGTCCACTTATAACAAAAGCAGTTCATGGTAGAAACTTCATCTCTAAGGCGAGATATTCAATTTTTTAAAAATTTTTCAGATATTACCTGTAGGGTAATTTTTTTAAATTTTCGTTGTAATTTTTTTTTTTTTGGACACCTGGTATAATTTTTGTAATTTGGCGCAGTAGTTTATTCTTCCATCATGTACATCAAAACATTATTTGCCCAATAGTAATACATCAAGAATTTGCCAAACATTTTCATTACCTTTTTTTTTTTTTTGGACATCCTTGTACTTCTTTTTGGACATCCCATATTTCAGTGATAGATTCTCTTTTCTATCATTGTTCTTCCGCATGGTATTTGATCAAGAATAAGGCCAGACTAGGATTTTATCAATATTATGTTGAAGAAGTTTTGCTAAAAGCATTTTAAATACATAAACATTTTTTGGATGTCACGAATAGCATTAGACCAAGAATTTCCATTGTAATTTTTTTTGGACATCCTGCATACTTATTTTTTTTTCACCCCTTTCATTAAATTTTGCTTAGGACTTCTTCTGGAAAATGATAGACAAGTCCTAATTATGTTTTTGATCATTATGGCATGTCATAATTACCCCCTCCCTCCCTATTTCCTTCCTTCTCAAGTTTCACGAATATCATAGTAAAACGTCTTGAAAACCAGAAAGAAGTAGTCTGGATTTTTTTTTTAAAAAAAGTAAGATCAATTACTTTTTTCGAATCGTTACAATTTTTTTTATTGAAAATAAATTGAGTATCCCAACTCAAAGTCAAATTCTAAGCTTGAACCAAAAAAAAATCGAAAATACAACTTAAGAAAACCTCATAATAAAAATTTTAGGTACTGAAATGCATTTTTCAAATTTTGGCAAATTTTTGAAATTTTAAAATTATTTTTTAGCTCGACCTGAAAAGTATGAAAATGTTATCTATGCAACAAAAAAAGCTGAAATTTGTTAGACACCCTATTTCCCACCAACTAAATCGATTGGAAACAGTTGAAGCCAAAAGAAAATTTTGAAATTTTTTAGCACTCGAGAAAAGCAAATAAAAATGACCTATAATCGCAAATAATCCATATTGGTGATATTTTCGATTGACCAACGCTCAATTTTCCGAAATTCGTAACTTTTAGTTCAAATCCATTAATCCATACTATTTTTGCACAAAAAATTAATTCAATTTTTCCGGAAAAATTTTTCTATGCAGAAGAATGGATTTAAACGCAAAGTCGCGGTAATTCGTGAATTTAGGTGCTGAAGTTCATATGGACCGTTTTTATGAGCTTTTCTTTAGCACTGAAAAATTCGAAAATTTTCTATTGGCTCTGAAACGTACTGAAACTGCTTCCAATCGATTCATCAAGTCGTAAATATAGTACTTATTAATCAAATTTTAACTTTTTTTGTTGCCTAGGTCAAATTTTTATATTTTGTGGGGCATAAGGTGATTTAATTTCAAAAATTTAACCGAAATTTGAGAAAATGTACTTCGGCTCATGAAATTTTGGAAATGGGTTCTCTTATGAGTACTTTCAATTTTTATTGTCTGGGCTCAAAATTTTACTTTGAACTGAGGTACCTCCCTTTGTGAGAATTTCACGAAAACATCTCGATTATTATTTTTATTAGTTCAATAACTAGCAGATCTGATTTTACCTTCACCATAAAAATTTACTTTTAGTACATGTCCCTTGTCCCATTATAATTGAAAATTTTTCTCATACAAAATACACAAGTAACTACCTACATAATAACACTTTTAAAACAACTCCAACCAAGTAAACGCTGAAAATTTACAACCAATTTGAAATAAGCCCATGTACAAAATCCTCGAGTTTATATGTTATTTCCACTAACAAGAAGGCATTCCACGATATAATTCGCTGGCAAAAAATTCCCACACATTTTCGCACACACCACATCCTCAATTAGCACTACTAGCATATCTCAAGATACAAAATACCAACTGTAGTTTTCCATCGAACTCATTTAAAGAGCCTTAAAAAGTACACAAATTAGTGGCCCGAAGATCGGAATTTTTACATCTCTCGCTCTTGTCCAGCACCCACCATCTCCCTTTCTCACTCCACTTCTGCACAGCCACAAGCATCACCATAGGGAATAAAAAATCACATTGAAAATCGAAATCTATCTCATACGCATTTTATACGCACCATCTGCGGGCTAGTACGATGACGCCACGGAAATTGCCAAAAGTGTACATCGCCATGTAGATAAGCCATAAAGAACCCATAGACACGCACGCACCTCACGTCGCCCGACACTGGCTAGAAATTATTCGGAATTTCCCCCCTCTCTTAATCACCTGTTACAAGCATTGGTCGTATTTTGCTGCACGTGTACGATCGTTGCGTATATAGGATTGTGAAACGTGAAAGTTGGTGAACTTTCTTACACGGCAACGTGTACCTACTAAGTGTACCTACGTATATTTGTTCCGAGTAATAAGAATGGACTGAATGGTGATTGCGTAATGTTTTCTACGAGGTATTTTTTTTTTTTGTAAGGTTTGTTTTCCGCATAGGTACGAAATCTGTTATTTTTTTATCAGCCAACGAGCGGCGTTTTTTCAAAGGACTGTCGTGGATGAAGATAAGAGAATACGCGTGAAATGTGAAAGCTATGTGTAATATACGTACGTCAAGGTATGAAAATGATTCATTGCATTGTGGGCTCGTGTGGTATGACGCTGACGTTGAAAATATGTACGATGATGGGCCAGAAGGAGGGGCAGCAAGGGAAGGAATATGTTAGCGAATCTGCCACTTCCATACGACGATAGCCCCGGAAAATTGTGTAAAGGATTGAGTTGGACGAGAATCCCGGAAAAAGTCCTACAGACTATTAAAAAGGAAACGCGTGCCAATGGGAGATTCGCAGCTAGAGGAACGCATAATATCGCAAATAATAAAAAAAATAACAAAATGGAAATTATTATATTTTTATTACAAATCGACGTCGACAGACCACAGTTACGTATCTTGGTTTCGCTGGCGCGTTGTAACCTCGATTCCACGTGTCTGTAACCAATTCGTGGTTGTTTGTCAATCTTCTTTATCACGGTCGCGTACTCGTCATACGATGTCCCCCTTTAGCTGTGTGTACGATTAAAACACGTCAGATGGATGATAGTGTCGTGTCGAATTTTCGCGACGCTCGGGCTCGCCGGCTCGGTGCACTTTGAGATGCCGCCGTGTGTGCACACGGATGTGACGATGCCAACTCGAGACTATTTTGTTTGAGTTTTGATTGATTGAAGGTGAGAGGTTCGAATTTTGAGGAGATTTGGTTGAGAGGGGTTTCAAATAAAGGAGGAGAGTAAATTGACGAATTTTGGGATGAACCGAAGTTGAGAGTGTTGAAAAAGAGAAAAATTGTCAATTTTGGCTTGAGTGAAATTTTTTCAGGATTTTTCGATCCCAGATGTGCAGTTTTCTCCTTTTTTTCTCATTGTGATCCAAAATTTTCCCAAAACATTTATTTTGAAAAATTTTCTTTGCAAGGCCAACTTTTCCAATTGAAAATTGAGGGGGGGGGGTGTAAACTGACTCTGCTACCCAAAGTTTTGGTCCAACCCAGCTTCGAAATGATGAAAAATTAAGAAATTTCATTTCAAAATTTTTTTCAAGTCGTGAGAGAAATTCAAGCAAGAATAAATAATTTGAATAGTACATATTTATAAAATAATTTTAAAATAATCCCATCATAAGCTCTTAATATTTCAATTTTTTTGATGATAAAAACAGAAGAGATGTACTGACGAAAAAAAAAGGTGTAATGGAGAATTATTTTTTGTGAGAATTTATAAAAAAAAAAAAAAAATCAATTCTAATCAAAATTCATTCTAGTACCCATCGTTAAGATATTACTAGAGAAGCAAACATTTGATGGCTCGTTGCACCACCTGAACTATAACAATTGAGCGAATTTTGATTATAACTTTAGCTTTTTCTGTTCGGAATTTCGCAGAAAATATCTTTTTTTTGAACTACTTCTTTTTTGTATCTGTTACGAGTATTCTTTCTACGCATCTTAGGTCTTGAGAGAGTACCCCTAAGCAAACCTTGTGATTTGTTTTTAATTTTAGTGGCGTTGTTCGAAAAGATTTTTACGCATATTTACGTTTATCTGTATCCCTGAAAATCCTATACAATATTTTTTTGAAAAGGATGGCCGTTTCCTTTTAGAAATCACAATAGTGATTGTGATTAGTTTAGGAAATCTACTTTTATGATTATAGTTATTGAGAGTCATAAAAACTGAGGAAAGTGAAATGGGGGGGGGAGGTGAAGTGTGTGAGAAAAGGGATAGTTCCTCAAAAAGTCGCCACATGGCAATTATTATCAATAAATTTTTTCCATTTAAAAAAAATATACTTAATCATTTTTCAAAAAAACTAAAATCTTAAAAAAATTGTTTCTTTTAGTTTTAAAGAGAGATTTGTCATTTTTAATGGAAATTAATATAATTTTATTATAAAAATTGAAATTATGAAGAAAAGATTTTTTCTTAATCGTGTTTTTTTTTTAAAATTTAATCATTTCATTGAGATCAACAAAATTTTTCGAAAAAAATTAAATTTTGGCGAAATTTTCAAATTACTTACATGTTTTTTTTTTCCAAGAAGAAATTCTTTTTTCTGTAAAATTACATAGTTGGTGTTTGAAAAAAATTAACTCTGTTCAAAAATTGTAAAATTGAAACAGTTCAAAAAACAACTGAATTTCTTTTTGCAGCAGTGCCCATTTCAAACACTCAAAAACATGAAATAACGCGGATAATGCCGTTTACATATTTCAAATTTCATCAACAAAAATTGAAAAATAAGTAAATTATTCACCGTGAAAAAGATGAATTTCAATTTTTTGAAGTGATAATTTTCAAGAAAATGGACATTTCTGTAATGAAAGTTGCTTGAATATCGTTTGGAGCCCCTCGATTGACTCGAAAACATTTTCAAAAAATCCTAATTTTGGCACGAAAAATGCTTCAATTTTTGAGACCAATAAAATTAAAATTTTTGCCGTCAAAAATGATCCAAAATATTGATATTAAAAATGATCTAATTTTTTGATATAAAAAATGATCTAATTTTTTGACATCAAAAATGATCTAAAATTTTGACATCAAAAATGATCTAATTTTTTGACATCGAAAATGATCTATTTTTATGACATCAAAAATGATCTAAATTTTTGACATAAAAATTGATCTAAATTTTTGACATCAAAAATGATCTACTTTTTTGACATAAAAAATGATCTAAATTTTTGACATCAAAAAATCAAAAATGATCTAAATTTTTGACATCAAAAATGATTTAATTTTTTGACATCGAAAATAATCTATTTTTATGACATCAAAAATGATCTAAATTTTTGACATCAAAAATGATCTAAATTTTTGACATCAAAAATGATCTAAATTTTTGACATCAAAAATGATCTAAATTTTTGACATAAAAAGTGATCAAAAATTTTGAGTGGACGAAAATGGGAGTATCACACAACGTTTTCGACCCATCTAAAATCCAAATCAAGAGTTCGGAACCCCTCTCATCAGATACATTAGATGACCTCTGATCACTAGAAAATTCGTACACCAATCTTAACTCTGCTCATCTCGTATCTCGATCTTGTTTACGTTTCTAGCAGTACAATTACGTAGCCATATCATCGATAAATATAAAAACACTTCGAGACGATTTCTATCATCGTACTTTTGACTCTTTCGATCATCGAATTTTCCAACACGATTACGCGAAACGTTACATGTCATTCAGCATGCAAACAAATAACAAAAACACTCGAGATAGAAATCTTGAAACGAAATTTGCATCTGTATTGTTGAAATTGTTGCACCATCGAGATCGTACACGCGTAGGTACCTATTGCCGAGGTTTCGCGAGCAAAATATTCATTTGCAATGCGAATAAGATCAATACGTGAGTTCAGATAAAAGGCCAATGTAGTCTTGTGTACGTATTATTCTAAAAATACATTCGTATTTAGCAACACGAGCACGCGTAACCTGTAGCCTGTACGAAATTTCATCGAATCTATCACTTACAGGAGTATAAATCTGCCGATATGGCTTATCGGAATCAATTTTATTTTTTAGCTGAATCGTCATTTTATTTTGGTAAGGCTTCGCGTGTGCAAGAGAAGGTTGCTGAAATAATGGGTCTGTCATGATGTCTATTCTTTTGAAGAATTCGCCGATTGGTAAAATTTATTGTAAGTGCGTTCTCTTACGAAGGAATTACTTTCGAGTGTGATTTCAATGATGTGTTTTTCCCATTATCGTATATATTCGCCACAGTTGACCGCTGTGTATTCATTTTGCAAATTAATGTATCCGTTTCGGTTTCATTGTGCAACGAATTATCACGTGAAAGGTTTCGCATTCGCAGTTGTCGTATCTTTGCGAATTGAATTTTAAATTAACGACGAATTCAACGATTTTATCGAATCGTGGGTAGGAAGTAAGAATGTAATGAAATTAATCATCAAGGTGAATGAAGAATATGGTATGAAAGCTCGACTGAGTACTGAGTCAGAATTGCCAATAAAATGGGCTAAGAGTAAGCAGCTTGGCGAGAAGTGCATATTCGCCAGATTTCTTTGATTTTTTTCCACGTGTAGGTTTTAAATTATAGGAAAATTTGAAAAAATTTACGATTTAGTTTCTAAAACAATTAAATTTTTTGGACGAAATTACATTATTGCATTTTATAATTCGTAAATTTCAAGAATCCCCGGTGAGTGAAATAACCCATGACCATTTTTTTACATTTTGAATCGGTAATGTCAAAGGAAAAAATTGAAAATCTTGGAATGTAAAAATTTTCAACACAGACGAGTTGGCATTCTAAAATTACACAGTTGACAATTTAAATGAATGGTATTTCATTTCTTCTCCTCTATTAATAATTTTTATATTACACATATATTTTTTGAACTTGTGGTAAGTATAGTTGAGCTGATGACGAGAGTGGATCGGTTTTCACTTTTCGTTTTAAAAAATGGAACGAAATAAGGAAGATTGATCTGATAATAATTTTTTTCTTTTGGCTCAATTTTTATCCCTCTTGCCCCACCATCATCATTTTTACAAATTTTTTAATACTTTTCGGAAAATTTTGAGTTAATAAATTTCGATGGCAAAATGGGTCTCGGTAATTCGTTATCTCTAAGATTGAAAAATTTTAAAAATTCCCCTTTTAAAATTCAGGAAGTAGATATCTATCACCTCTGAACTGATTGAATATGATTTTGATCCAATCTGCATCTCTTGCAAATTTTTGCAGATTTTCAAACCGTCTCAATTGCGAATTACACATATTGGTAATAAAGGGGTAGATTCTTCTCTTCAGTGTGACAAAAAATTGGATCATGTCGAAAATTTTTCGAAAGTGATAATTTTTTGGGAGAAGGGAGAAGAGTTCTATGAATCTATTTTGAAAGAAAATTTTAAAATTACCTTCAGTTGGAAGAAAAAACTGAAAAGTATCATCCCAAGCTGATTTTTGAGTCTTGGATGAATTTGGGATGATTTTTTAACTCACAAGATTTTTTTCAAATTTTCAAATCCGAAATGAATTTGGAATTCATTCCGAATTTTTTCGAACTTTCAAGGCTGAGCAGATGAACTTGGAATGAAATCTCATCCTAATATTCATCCCGAGCATTTTTTTGGATTTTTGAACCTGGAATGAACTTGAGAGGATTTTCATTTTAATATTTATCCCAAATTTATTTTAAAATTTTGAAGCCTGGAATAAGCTTCCCATGTTTTTTTCGAGTTTTTAAGGCTGAGATAAACTTAAGATGAATTTTTTTTGAACAAAAAAGAAGTATTTTTGAAAATTTTCTGTTAAAATTATCTTGATATGAAAGAATATTTTTGTTCAAAAAGGTCGCAGCCTATGAAAATTTTCATTGCTACCGCCATTTTTGAAAAAAAAAGCTGCACAAAACAATTGGGTACTTACCGGTTTCATGATTTAAAAAAATAGCAGTAGAGGAGGCTAACAGAGAAAAATCTTCACCAATGATTTTGCTGGCTAAAATTATCCATTTTATTTGGACCATTTCAACCCAATGTAGTAGGACATCTGAGTTTGAGCTGTTTTTTGAGGAGCCAATTTTGAGAATTTCTTAAAATAATTCAAAAGTTGAAAAATGAACATTAATTTTTAATTTGCATTTCTCAATTCTAATTCCTTGATTTAAAAATCCCCCCTCCCAATCAGGAATCTATTTATAGGCATAACAAGAATAGGGTTCCCAAAATTGACCCTCGAAAAAAAGCTCATGCCAATATTCGTGAAATTAAACTTCGAATTGAATTTTGAATAATATCTTGCCTAAATTGTAAATTTTTCAGGGGTTCCTAAAATATTATAAAAATAGTCAAAATTTGACTTCTTCGATGCTATACTTACTAAAAAGTTCGATCGACTTTGGATTTTGATATAAAATTGGAGAATTTTATTTTACATCGGGCAAAATTTTCGCTCAGCGATTTTCAAAATTTCCAACATTGAGGATCTTCTACGCTCCAAAAGGATATTTTCGAGGGAATGAACCAACATATGATTCATAACAAGTGCATCACATTTTTAAAGACGTATAAAAATTTTTGAAATCAATGTTTGATAATTTTTTAATTGCGCGAGGATTTTAAAATTAGCCTTTTTTTGGACGATTCTCATTTTTGGTAACAAAGGTTAAACTTTTTTTTGGGGTTTTAAAATAAATTTGGACGCTGAATCACCTTCCTCCTTTACCCCAATTCAGTTTTCGTAATAAGTGAATTATATTCACTGTAATGGTGCTCAAAAGTGTTGAAAGTCAATAAAATTTCTTCGGTTCCCCCTTTCTCCTAAAAGTGTAACTGTTGTGATTGAAAAAAAAAACATGAAAAATTGACAATAAATTGAATAAAAATTAGGTGGAAAAAAATAATTACCTGTTACAAAGTATCAGAAAATTTTTAATTTCGAACTGCAAGACAGATAAAAATCTAATTTTGTAATTACAGGTTTAACGCGATAATTCCAACATTCAGGTCTATAAAAATTCACGGTATGACACGTTCTTCAAAAAGATTCGATGATAAGAAAATTCTCTGATTTTATGATACCCATAATGGAGTTGGCTCAATTCCAAAATGAAATAGTCATCGAATATTATTTACGAATACGAATAATTTCCTTCTTTTTAATTGGAAACTATTATCTTTCTGAAAAAAAATTGTTTGCTTGTAAGTAAGTTGTGACATTTCATCATTTTTTTTCCATACCTGAAAGAAAAATAACAATTTAGACATTGTATTATAATTTTGCTACGTTTCAGATCAATTTAAAATTATTTCTGCATATTTATCGCATATCTATACGCATAAAATCTAAAAACTCATCCTACGAACTGAGACTGCTGGCCATCTACACATCGTCTGTCAATTTCGACATCCCATTAATAACCATTAATCGGCCGACACTAAAACCGTACTCTCAGCGCGACGCTTCAAGGGGTGTGAACGAATCCTGCCACAACAGGGGGTTGAGAAGAGTTAACCGAGCAATATGGCGAAAAAATTTCTCATTCGAGTCGACAGAAGAATTTCAATTTTAAAAGCGATAATTTAATTCGGCGTGTTTGGTGACGGGCGAACCGTCGCACTATGGCGCACGTCGTCCGGCTTCTCTAATTTTAATACCGACTGTTCCAATGACATAGAGCTTAATGTACACTATACGAGCTCCAAAACGTATATTTTTTTTAGTAGCGTAAAAAAATCTCACTTTTGTATGTGCCAAAATATGATTTATTTGGCAGATACCCTGGACGTGTTAATTTTCACGACTGTATCGTCGTCATCATCGTAGCAAACCGCAGCTAAGCTGTTCCAACGTCATGAACGCCTATAACTTACCCAAAATCTAGAGATAGTTTGTAAACAAGTATCATTACATCAATTTATCATTACCAGCGGTCCTATCGATTCAACGGTCGAAAAAGGGATACCGAAAGTCGACCAATTAGAAAACACCATACGTCGAGTACATTTGTAAATTTTCTCGTTTTTCGAAGCGCGTGTAAGGAACTCGCACGTGTTACGTTTGTGGCAATGAGAGAAAGAAAAAAAAAAGAACAGAAAAACACCAACTTTGAATGCTGCTTTCGCTCGATTCTTTTTAAAACAGCAGAAACGCGAGAATGGTATAATTTTCTACGCTCTCGTGTACTCCTCGATATTCCCCCAGTCTTATAATTTTTCGCCGGTGTACGAAACAAAACATCTTTTACCTAATTTCATACACGTATCTCGAGTAATTAATAATATTTTACAAGCTGACTCAGGCAGAAGAGAGCTCGTTGCGATATGTTTATTTACACGGGGTCGTTTTTTGGATGAAATAAATTACCAATTTAATCGACAACCAGCATGATAACGAAGGTGAACCTAAAAAAAGGTAAAACGTAAAATAACGAAACAAAAAATAAAAACGAAAAGTAACGATTACGTAACGTAATATACCTATAATGAAATTTTGAAAAAAAAACCAACGTTATGAATGATAATTGTGAGGGGTTATGTAATAAGGGGCCTTAATTTTTTTGTACATTTTTCTCCTCGTATAACAACTGTTCGTTTTTCAGATTTTTTCGTTTTTTTTTCCGTTACTGCTTGAATTTTTCATCGTTTTATCATTTTTTCGTCATTTCGGTATCTTTTCGTTATCTTTTGTTTTTTTGGGTTTTATCGTTATTTCGTTATTTTTTTCTATCATTTCGTTATTTATGCGTTATTTCGTTGATTTTCAGGGTTTTTTTTCGTAATTTTTTTGTTATTTCGTTATTTTTAATCATTTCGTTACTTTTCTCATTTCGTTATTTTTACGTTATTTTCTTAATTTTTCGTCATTTCGTTATATTTTTCTTCATCATTTCGTTATTTTTGCGTTATTTTGTTAATTTTGCGTTACTTTGTCATTTTTTTTTACTTACCTATTTCGTTATTTTTGCGTTACTTTTTGGATTTTTCGTTATTTTTACGTTATTTTGTTATTTTTGCGTTATTTCATTATTTTTTCAACGTTTTTCGGTATTTTTGCGTTATTTTGTTGATTTTGTAATTTCATTACTTTTCGTTATTTTTCATTATTTCGTCAATTTTTTGGGATTTTGATATTTTTTGATTATCAAGTTACCTAATTTTTGTTTGTTTTTTTTTTCGTTATTTCGTCATCTTATCTACTAAATTAACGTAATAAATTCATTTTTCTCAATTATTTGAAATAACTTCATTCTTTAAAGTAAGTAACGTAGAAGAAATACAGATACTCAAAAAATAACTATAAATTTTGGAATAACGCAATTCGTTAAACGTAACGAAATGTGATGAGAAAGCAACATAATGTTATCTTGAAAATTCAAGTATCGCCAGAGTTGAAACGGATGCCCGTGTGAGTAGAAAATTTTCCCAACTATCGAAAAAAAAAAGTATATTTTTCTACCGGTAGATGAATTTGTATAGTAAGGTCCCAGAGATAACATTTAAAACTCAGACAATAATATCCGCCTCCTACGTACTCTGATGATAATTTGGTCCGCTATAATAGAAAGGATATCGCATTTTATCTCTTAATTTTATTAACATGATTGTCCACTTGTGAAAAAAAAGTAAACTTGATCGATATGCCGAAACCGTGAAAATATATCGTGCGATGATAATTACACGATGTATCCGGCGGATATGTTTGGCTTATCGAGGTCATCGAATAGTCGCCAAAATACAGAATATAAAATATCTATCTCATATAACTAAATTGAAGATAATAATTATACTGTTTAACCGTTCGCTGGGCAAAATACGATAAGGCTTTGTAATGAAATAAAATACAAAATTTGTTGGGCGGTCAAGATTACCTACACGAATGAAATTTCAGTGTGACGCTTCGTTGATGAATTTTTTACTCAAAATTTTCCAAAAAGTGGGCTGTACAGCTGAATAAACTAAAACTGAATATTTCAAGGTCTCTATAACGTATTTTTATCGTGAATAAAAAAATAATGCTCTTATTTTTCTAAATTATGCCACGAATTTTTCGTGCTGATCTTTGATAACGTCGAGATATGGTATGACTGTGGATTGAGTTGGAAATATAAGTAACGAGAGGAGGTAGTTAGGGAAGTGGAGCGGTGTTCGGTTTTACGACGATTATAATATTTTTATTAAGTATTCTGCTTTGAGAAATTTTTCTAAATGGCCTACTGAAATTTTATACCGATTTTATCAAAGGTATTAAAATTTAATGAAATTGTTGGCTTTAGTGGAAAGTTTTCGACGAATGTTTGAATTTTTGATTGGAAAAATATTTTATTTGAATTTGAAACGTGTGGGTTGATTTTTTCATCCGAGTGTCTTGAAAAATTTTAAAATTTTAAAAAATTGTGATGCGAAAAATAGTTTTGAATGAAAATTGAGGAGAATTAAAATTCCGCCATCTTCTTTGAAGTAACGACTGACGAGAAGTTGGAAGAGAAGAATTCATTATCACGTCTACAAATATTGTCAATTTTTTTTTTGAGAACCTCTGAATCAATTTTTTTTAAATTTCATGCTCATAAAATTAATTGAATTTCAATTTTTTCTGGACCAAAAGTATGTTGTATCATTTTCATTCGAAAAAAATTAGTTTGTGATTTCTTAGACATTGTTTAAATGCAATCGAAAAATGCAGTGCTTCCTTTTTTCAAAGGTAGTGCGGTAGCCATAAAAAAATCCAAAACTGTTGAGACCAGATCACCATCTTCATTCAGTATATATTCTTTGAAATAACTATTCTTCTCCTTATTTCCCTCCTCTCTTTCTTCCAATAATATCGAATGTGGCTCAAAAGTTTTATTTTTTCAAAAAAAAGTTATGTTGGTAGTAAAATTACAATTTTTGATAAGTTTTTTGTTCAGATTTCATAAATTTTTTGAAAGGAGGAGAAGGAAAATTGCTTTCATTCCCTAATTAGTTCAAAAAAAAAAAGTGAGAAAATTTTTGAAATTGATGAGTGATGACCTTTTTTTGGTGGAATTTTCGTTTTGGTTAAGAAAAAAAATTGATTTTGAATAGTGCTTATCTGAGTCAAAAATCTGAGGTGAGGTCTCATTTCATTCGAGAATTATCAATTTTTTGAGCTTTCAATGAGCTAACTTTGATCTTTGGCAATTTGACATTGAATCTGTGAAATTATGTTTATTTTTTTTAAAATCATCGTGCAATTTTTTCCCATCGATAAAATTGATCTAAAAATGATGTAATTATTTTAGCATTCTAAAAATCGTCAAAATTGTTTCAAAATGGTTGAAATATCAGAAAATTGTTGAATTTTACAATTTCGTTTTTAAAAAATTAAATTTTTTCAAGTACATACCAAATGGGATTGAATTGAATTTTATTTTATTGTCATGAAGTTTGATAATTATTGTGCTAAATTTTGGAACATTTTTCAAATTAAAGCTAAAATTTTGAAAGCAAAGTTTAAAATTTTCATTAAGCATGAGTCGTTCGAAAATTTTGAAAAAAATCGATCAAATATATTTGAATCCATAAAAATTTTTTGGTTAAAATCATTTGATTTGAAGAATGATAAAAATAGTTTTGGTAATTGTCAAAATTACCACCCTCAATTTCATCATCCAAGTGGTAAAAACAGTTTCTAAAATATCTCTAATTCCTTTTATCTGAAGCACCCATTTTATACGTAGTAATGCGTATCAAAATCTAGACAAATTTTACACCCTACTACCTCTCAAAACATTCATAGTCAATTTCCTTTTGTCGAAGAAATAACCCAAATCTCCTCACCTCGTCATCCGTTCATACAGCCGATAATATCTCCATCACACACGATGAGAGAAATAACTGTCAGGGGCTTAGAATTACACGACATAAAAATAGAAACGTGTCTCCGTCGGAAAAAATTCTCCCATGCGAACGTCAACCCTTCTCAACCCTTCCATCCATACACCCTGTGCACCAAACCAGCGCCTTGGGAGCGTTTAATTTTGAAAATTGAATTTGGAAATAATTTACAAGACTCGTTGCGCCATAGTCGGATTAAAATTTCTCCCAAGTTCGCGTTGTTTCGCTTATTGCTCTCGCGATTTACGAAATACTCGTTAATTTTAACCCTGCTGGTAAAGCGAAAATTACAACATCGTATAAGAACATTCAAGGTCGTCCAGATCGAGAATTTTCAACCATCGTTGATCTCCCCCTTTCTCGCCATTAGTTTTTTGATGTACTGTTGCGAAAATTTTTACAAAAGGTTTTCTTACTTATGTGTATACGAAGCACTTCGGAGAGAAATTTTCAAATACTCGTACAGTAATGGCCTGCTAGACGAGATATCTTGATGGAAAAGTATACTTTATGTACTGGCTTTTTTTTCTCCGTGCTCAAAAGAAAGATTTTCGCAAAGTCGTGGTTTTTATACGTAGCCCAGTTAATGGATATTGACTCTCGAGTAGGCGGTCTTGAAAGCTGAAAATTTTCAACAGATGGGACTGTGGGATGAATTTTGTCGCGGTTTCAAATCGAATATAGTTTCGAGTGAGCGAAAAATGATACGTTTTTGGATCTTGTGACCGACTTGGGTGGCAAAATTAGACCAAGCTGGTATTCGTCCATCAGATAGTCGTGTGTATAAGTATTCAAAGACGAATAAAGGTCGAAATGGAAAATAATATGATTAATAGGGGTACCCTCGCAGAGGGCTCCGGCGAGAAAAATTCAATTATCGCGTGTTCGAGCGGTAACGAAATTTTCACCATTTTTATCTACGACCTTTTTTTTTCGCGATGAAATTCGCAACTAGACGAATCTCTTCTGTACTATCTCGGTTTGTGATTTTATTAAACTTTTAAACTACTTGGATTTTTTTTTTTGGTCATGGTCGTACGTGGCACGAGCTCGTATCTAAAGGTAATGCAAATAATCGACGTTTGCCTCTCTCTCTTTCTCATATGACCCATATCTAAACATCCCCTTGATACTCGTACATTTTGACTACCATTGAATGAAAATTCTCGACCGAATACCGAGCCTGTTTTTATTGTTAAAACAACAGCAATAATGTTTTATTAGCGATAGTTACGGTCACTAGTTGTGCTGTCAGGACAATTACGATTATCACTTTGCTCCACGTGCGGTACGTTTCTCATTCAATTTTCGTCTGTGTATCTGGGCTAAAGGCTGGCCTCGGAGTATACCGCTATTTATCCCTGGAGACGTTTAAACTCTGCAAAATACATATTTAGTGGTTTGAAAGTAAAAAAGTATACGATCTTTTATGAAGCTGCTTGGCCAATAGGAGTCCTACAGCTATAAAATTTATTTCAGCTGTGTCACGTTGGGTTACTCGTCGCGACGACGACCTTGCAGTTGTATAATAAACCGTTATACGTGAATATCCAGAAGAAATTACCTCATTGAACGTCACCGAAAGTGTAATTACCAATTATGCCAAATGATGTGTTGGTTTATATGTTGCGAATTATTATTACAGTAGAGTGGCACCGATAGGTTAAGAATGTGGGTTTATTGTGCCAATAAATTGCAACTGAGGTGGTTTTTTGTGGTGAGGATGGTGGAGAAGGTTCAATTTATTTATTAACTAGAGTCAGCTGGTGCAATGTAATGCGAAGTGTTGAATAATTGTGCCATTCTGGAGTTTTCCCCTGTTTTTGTTTTGTTTTTTTTATTAAATACGTAAATAAATGGACTAAGTATAAATTTTTTAAAAATTGTTCAATTTTTTTGAAAAATTATAATCGAGTATTCAAAAGTTTTGAGATTTTTCAATTTTAGAAAAATCTTTCATTTCATAGGAAAACAAATGGCACGGCCCCCTCCCCCCAAGGAAAAAACTCTCTTCTCAAATTTTCTAATAAGTAGATGAATTAAAACGCGGTTCTTGTTTAGACCATTAGATTCGAAGCAAAAAATTGATATGAAATGGCAAGAAAAATCCGGAAAATAGCTTTTTGAAGAAATATCCTTTCTTTTAAAAAATCGACCAATTTTCAGAACTTCTAGAATTTTTGAAAAATTCTTCAATTTTTGAAAAATTCTTCAATTTTTGAAAAATTCTTCAATTTTTGAAAAATTCTTCAATTTTTGAAAAATTCTTCAATTTTTGAAAAATTCTTCAATTTTTGAAAAATTCTTCAATTTTTGAAAAATTCTTCAATTTTTGAAAAATTCTTCAATTTTTGAAAAATTCTTCAATTTTGAAAAATTCTTCAATTTTTGAAAAATTCTTCAATTTTTGAAAAATTCTTCAATTTTTGAAAAATTCTTCAATTTTTGAAAAATTCTTCAATTTTTGAAAAATTCTTCAATTTTTGAAAAATTCTTCAATTTTTGAAAAATTCTTCAATTTTTGAAAAATTCTTCAATTTTTGAAAAATTCTTCAATTTTTGAAAAATTTTTCAGTTTAAAGTAAATTTTTCAGTTCAAAGTAAATTCTTCAATTTAAAGTAAATCTTCAATTTATAGTAAATTCTTCAATGTTAGGAGAAATACTTCAATTTTGTAGAAAGTTCTTGAAGTTTAATGCTAGGAAAATTCTTTAATGATAGAAAAATTCTTCGATGTTGGAAAAAATCTTCAATTTTGAGGAAAACTTTTTCGATTTTGGAGATTATTCTTCAATTTTAAGAAAATCCTTCAATTTTAGGAAAATCCTCAATTTTTAAGCAAATTCTTCAATGAAAGGATATGGAAAAAGTCGTCAGTTTTTGAAAAAATTTTCAACTCGTGAAAAAATCCTTCAATGTTGGGAAAATTCTTTGATTTTAGAAAAATCCTGCTATTTTAAGGAAAATTCTTCAATCCTAAATCCTCCAATTCTAGGAAAATTCTCCAATATTAGGAAAGTTTTTTAATTTTTATAAAAATCTTCAATTTTGAAGAAATTTTTTCAACCGGGAAAAATTCTTAAATTCTTCAGGTTTTGAAAAAATTCTTCAATTTTGAGTAAACATTTTTAATTTTGGGAAATATGTATTCTTCAACTTTGGGAAAGCTTCTTCAATTTTGGGGGAAATTCTTCAATTTTTAAAAATATTCTAATTTTTGTTTCAATTATTGAGGAACTTTAATTTTTAGAAAATTATCCAAACGTTTCCAATGAAAAACTACTTTTGAAATGTAAAACTGTTGTCACTTTTTTTGTGAATTTTATGAGGTCATTTTCTGATTACCAATTCAATTAGACACTTGCATCTTCTGTAATATTGATTAGGTATTTAAATTTTGTAATATTTTTCAAAAATTTATAATCACCCCTTTGGCTGCAGAAGTTGAAAATACGTTCAAAAATAGAACTTTTAGTTACCTAATTTTTGCTAAAGAAATACATATAATTATGGATATTACTTTGCAGTTGCAAATTTTGAAAAATCTGTTGATGTAAATACTGGGCCAACAATAAGGGTATAATCTGCATTTTTAGATGCCGAAGTCATTTGGACTTCAAGGTCGAGACTTTTCAAAAACTGTGAATATAAAATATTTTTTGAAACGGTTAAAATTCGAAAAACGAACTTCAGTTCTTCAAATTTTCGATAAAGGATTGTTTGGTTCTTTATGGTAGTTGGGGTACCGTAACCTCTCTTCTATAACCAAAATTTAAAAAGTTGAATGACTTCATATGATCTAAAACTTGCGAATATGAACCAAAGTATTCTCTTGACACTGAATATGGTAATCAAATCCCATTACAATCCGACATGGATAAAAAATGAATAAATTTTCCGAATGAACGTCATCGTCGCCGTCACGATACCTAATTAGATAGGTACTTGAAATGATGAGTCGTCGCGTCGTCTCGTACACAATCGAGTAATTATTACGTCGACGCCTTCCACGTGTAATTTTTTAATCGCCGTTTATGGCGTTTCGATGCCAAAAGCGGTACCGTTTTTAACTAGATTTTTCCTTCCGAGGTGTACCGTGCATTTTGCCAACACAGCTCGCTCGCTTGTGCAGGCGAAGACGCGGAAATCCGCCGTTATCACCGAATCGACTCTCGCAGTCTGGAGATTTATAGCCGGGCAATTTTCACGGGTAAATGAATTTTAACGAATTTTTGAAACGAGTGAAAAAAAAAACTTTCTACCGTTTTACCGACGAAGCGGAACGCCTACGACACGAATGCGTCGAATCGTTTTTTTTTTTTGGTTGCTTCTTTTGCTTTCTCGCGTGTGTCGACGACGCCGCCGTCGGTCGGCGGAAGTATTACATTCTGCCGCAGTGCATAAGGAAACTAGAGCCAGACTGGGTTCGTGATTGTGGAAAGAATTGATTTCTTATTTGAGCGTGTAACAAGATGTCAAGGACCTGGTATGCCGGAAAGATGTCTGTACCGGCTGGAAATTTTCGAAAGGGTCGAGCTTTTGAGAGAAGGGTGCTTTTTGTCTGCGAATACGAGTCGCATGTTAATTTTCTGCTGATTGTACAGGTAAGATCGTTGAAGCGGTAAAGGTTCGCTGTTGGCGAGTTTTTTCATTAAAAGGGTTCGTGTGGGCTGAATTTCAGCGTAGAACTGGACGGTGTTTGGTAATTGGGTCAGTTTCAGGTGTAAAATGAACGTTTACGGTTCAAGGAATCCGGAAGATAATATTTTGATGAAGTTTTTCTCAACTTTGCCCCGGTTTTGTGAAATTAATCGAATTGGGTTTGAGATTAAGGGATGAAAAATGTTGCAGAAAGTAAAAAAAAAAATAAATATTAGAATGTGTTTTTTTGCATGTTGATGAGATTTTTTTTCATTTTTGGCTCATTTTTAGCAATTTTATTGTTGCTCTACTGCAACAGCTGCATTTGAAAAAAAAGCTTACTGAAAAATCTTGTGAAAATATTAAATGGATATTTCCACAAGATCAATTCAACATTTTCATGCAATGCTGAAAAAATTTCGCTTCTAAACATATTAGTTCTGAATTTGAGGAAACTTGAACAAGTTGAAAGTGATGTTGATGCAATTTTATTCCATGTTGAATGATTGCGAGAAAATGGCAAAATGTTGAGAAAATGTTGACCATGGAATGTTGATTTAAAATGTTGAGGATAAGTTGAATCGCCATTTCAAACATTTTTGATGATATTTAAACAATTTCAATCCATTTTCAGAGTTTTGTTGAATCAGTGTTGATGAATTGTTGCAACATTAACAAATATTATTCAAAATGTTGAGGAAGTTGAATGCGAAAATTTGATTCAAAATATTGAAAAGATTATTGATTCCAAAAGTTGAGAAAATGTTGAATACCACCTATGAAAATATTTATTTAAAATTTGGAAAAAATGTTGAATACGTATTGAATATTGATTCATAATTTCGAGAAAATATTGAATTTCTTACAAAATGTTTGATACTAATAGTGTTGAATTTCAATATTGTTGATTCAAAGTGTTAAGAAAATGTTGAATTCGAAAAGTTGATTCAAAATATTGAAAAGTAATTAATAATGATGAATGATTCAAAAAATTGAGATAACGTGGAATATAAATTGTTGTTTCCAAAATTTGAAAAAAATTTCAAGTATAAAATGTTGATTCAAAATGTTGAAACGTGTTGAATATGAATAATTGTTGTTTCAGAAAGTTGAGAAATTATTGAATGTGAATATTATTGTTGATTCGTAATGTCGAAAAATTGTTTTGATATGAAATGTTGATTCAAAATGTTGAATAGCGTTGAATGTGAATTGTTGGGAAAATTTTAAATGTAAAATGTTGAGAAATTGTTGAATGTGAATATTATTGTTGATTCATAATGTCGAAAAATTGTTTTCTTATGAAATGTTGATTCAAAATGTTGAAAAGTGTTGAATATGCATTGTCGGTTCAGAAAGTTCAGAAAATGTTGGTTCAAAATGTTGAGAAATTGTTGAATGTGAATATTATTGTTGATTCATAATATCGAAAAATTGTTTTGATATGAAATGTTAATTCAAAATGTTGAAAAGTGTTGAATATGAATTGTTGGTTCAGAAAGTTCAGAAAATGTTGAGAAATTGTTGAATGTGAATATTATTGTTGATTCATAATGTCGAAAAATTGTTTTGATATGAAATGTTAATTCAAAATGTTGAAAAGTGTTGAATGTAAATATTATTGTTGATTCACAATATCGAAAAATTGCTTCGATAAACGAAATGTTGAAAAAAGTTGAATAAGAATTGTTGGTTCCGAAAGTCGAGAAAATGTTGAATATGAAATATCTATTGGAAATGTGGTAAAGTGCTGAATATGAATTATTGTTGGTTCAAAAAGTTGAGAAAATGTTGAATAGGAAATGTTGTTAAAATATTGAACATGAAATGTTGATTCGGAATGATGATTATTGAGAAAATGTTTGATGTGAAATGTTGATAAGTGTTAAATATGAATTATTGTTGGTTCATAAAGTTGAGAAAACGTTAAATATAAAAATTGTGGATTCGAAATGAAAAAAATAAACGTTTGATATAAAGGGTTGATTTAAAATGTTGAGGAAATATTGAATATGAATTTTTTCCAATATTATCAACATTTTCGCTAAAATACATACATTGATATTGATACAGCATTTTGACATTTTTCAGCTACGTTTCTATTACATTTTTCATCAATAAAATCCTGTTGATTTTTTTTGTTGTTGTTTAAAAGTTGATTGGTGTTGTCGCAAGTTGCAGTCGAACCGAAGTTTGTTGAAGATACATTTTTTCAATTTCTTCCGTCATATTTTTATACTTTTAACGCCACACAGAAATCATATCGCTTAAATGTTGACGAGCTATTACGTTTTGGCAATTTTTCGACAACTCATCTCTTGAAAATCTAAAGATCATCAACCTACCTCACTTCTGCATTTCATTCACCGCCCATCATTGTTAATTTACTTTCATCTATTTCAAAACTCCCAACAAAAAAGAAAAACGAGATAAAAAATAAACCATTCTCGTCGAAATTAAAACAAGCCCCATCTCCGCCTCATCTTCCATTACCATAATACAATATCTCGTAAAAGTTATCTCGGCTGTTGAACGTTTTTATTTAAAATTAAATCGAACCATCTCGTATTCAAAAAAGACTGCGGAGAAGAATTAAAAAAATGAAAACTTTACTTTCTCGCAAAGTTCACCATACCCCTCTTTCTCATATTCTCGTTCTCGGTTCAAAAAACCATCACTTCGATAGTTTTCTCGCAATGTGACCTTTTTTCCAACTCGTGTCGGAATTTCGTGTTCGTATCGTATAAATTTTTTCTCTCCAAATAGTACATCAAGTCGACAAAGAAGAGTAAAAAGGTCGACGACACTCGTTTATCCGAAAATCTTCTACGATTGCTCTAAGCTCATTTTACCTTATTCAACTCGGTTAAGGCAACTGACGAGGTTTCACACGATTTTTGAGAGGAAAAAAAACCTCAAAAGTATCAGCATCGTGTATAAATGTATCTCGTATTATTGAAAGATGATAAAACGCTCGAACCGAAAAACGAAAGGTGAGAAAGTTCGACATTGATGAGAATACATCGCGTCAACCGAACCAAATAATCCGAAATCCGTTTGGCAAAGTTTACCTGTCATTCAGATGCGTGTGTGTTTGTAATCGTAACTATAAGCAGGGCCTTATACGTCAAAAAACCGCACATTGTATTCGATGTGATTGAACTTTATCGCACGTTGTAAACATACAGTTTGACGATGGATCGGCGCAGACCGCAGGGAACCAACGTCGTAAACTTTCAACACGTCTCGATGTTTAAATGCCAGCTTGCGTGTATGTGGTAAAATTATACATATTGAAAATAAAATTTGGCGAAATTAACAACCTATGTAATACAACAATCGATTCAAACCAGCGAAAAACAATATCGCCCTTGAACAGACCTACATTAACTCGAATCGTATAAAGGTATAGGAGATTTCAAAAGAAGAAAATACATTCGAATGAGGAAAAATGGAAAAGCGAAGGCGCCGCGAGGGTTCGCAATTTCAATGCAACAAGGAAAGATACTCGAGAGAAATATCAAGTATGAAAGAAGGTACAAAAATACCCGAATCGAGCGTAAATTAAAACTTGGCCGAGGCGAAAATTAACTCCGAAGGGTAATTTTTTAATCAACGGATTAACCGTTGGCTGAAATTAAGTATTAAACGAAACGAAGGCGTTTTAATTATTTTCCAGTCGACGAATAGGGATATTTCGAAAGGGTTGTAAATTAAGCAGACAAATTAACCGAATGGTATTTAAACTTCGGAATATTGGCACGTTTCGGTGTTGTTTTTTCGCGTTGTAAATTACCAAAGTTTTTTTTTTCTAAATTATTTGTTCGATGGAGTTGTTTTTTTCGATGCCGAAAGCCACGTGCGGGCTCGTTTCGAAATAGAATTCAATTCGGAAGGTTTTAATGGTAATCGAAGTTAATTAATTTCGCTTTTTTGTTCGGTTTGTTTTTAGGTAAAATTTTAAGAACGTGGTTATCAACGAGGAAAAAAAATCGAAGCGAAGAAAGACTGCGAAGAATAGCCAAAGTAAGCCATATATTTACCATTGTTTTCGTTTGTATTAGTTGTATAGACTTTCGGATCGAGACCTTATATTAAGTTATTCGATAGAATAAAAACAATAGCCGGGGATGAGAAAGGCGGGGGATTGTTTCCATTAACGAGCAGTTCGATGAAAAAAGAAATTCTGCGAGTTGGACCCGAACGAGAGGCGAAAAAAACGAGTATAAAATCCAATATACGAAGTGTAATGACACGAAACAAAATCCAATTAAAGTTTCAGTCGATAGATTTGGCGAATTTGGTGTTACGAAAAAGAACGACTTTGAAAATTTTATTCCGCGAGAAAGAATTATTGTAGTTTTTCCGAGGGATTCTTAAAACACGTTTGGGAGAAGTTGAATAAATTGGGATGGATTCGAGATGAAAATTGCAGGATTTCAGGAGGAATTTTCTCCAGAGTGTTTTATCGGTCTATTTATGGGATGAATTTTGCGAATTAAATGTGTCGTTTGGAATTACTAGGGGTTGTTTGTGAGGTTTAGTACTTTCTTTTTGCGAAAATTGAATTTTTTTGAGGATGAGAAAATTGCAATTTTACTCGAATTGGATATAAAAGATGAACTTTTTTGAATTTTTAAATTTCTTTTGAGCTCATTTTCGGATTGATTTTTTAAACGAATTTTGTTCAACTTGATTTTTAATTCAGGGTTGATCTGAGAATCATCGAAGGGAGGGAAGAGAAGGAGGTAAAGAAATTGAAAATTTTTTATTGAATTTTTTTTTTCTGATTTTCCCCCATTTTATTCAATTTATAACAAAATATTCCACTAGACAATTTTAAATTTAACTTAGAGGTGAACCTATAATTTTAATAATTTTTTTAAACTAAGAATATAATTTTGTGATTATTGAGAGGCTTGGTGGACCCCTGCCCCCTGCCCTGTTCCCTTTTCCTATTAAACTTGATCCACATTATAAAATCTCTCTCGCAATATCTTTTCAGAATATGTATAGACATGAAAGAATATTCGACCGCCCCCCTCCCCCAATGTAATTAATTTTTGAATTTTCTCAAGAAAATCAGCGCGAGAAGTAATTTTTGAATTTTTTATTTACCTACTTATTGAAAAAATCGTGTAACTGTTTAATTGAAAATTGAACTGATTAGAATTAATTGCAATTAATTTATAAATTGATTGATCATGATTGAATTATATCAATTATAGACTTGATTGAATTTGATTAATTAGTAGAATTTTTTAAATAGATTTTTCCACGAAAATGTGACTTGGAAAAATATTTTTTTGCAAAAGTTATGAAAATCAGGACCCTACTTGATATTGATCATTTGAAATTAAACGTCACAATTTTCAGCCAATTTGGAGCCTCCCATTAGATTAAATGTGATAGAATTGTGGTTCCTAGAAAAGATCGAAGGGGGCAAGGGACAGGAATAGTGCCTTTTTAAAAATGGCAAATCTTTGCTTCTAAAACCTAGAAAAATTTTAATTAAAAAAAAGGGCCAGTTTGGAAAATTTTTCTCTTTTGAGCGAGATAAGTGCAGAAAAAATTTAAACGAAGTGAAATTTTTTTCAGCTAGATATCAGCTTTGATTTGTTGGAAAACTGATCAATTTTTCAATTTTTTATGGTGAAAAAATGAAAAAATCTTGGTTTTACTTGTGATCGAAAAAGGAGGTCAGTCTCTTGTTTTTTTAATACTGATATGTCAAAAAAAATTATCAAAGATTTACTCGAGCTATGACGTTACAATCAATAGTGAGGATGCATAAAAAAAGAAACCTTTTAAACTAAGTGGATTTCTGATTTTTTGGCCAAAATTTATGTAAAATTTTTATACCTCCAATTTGAGAATTTATTTGTCAAAATATTTTATACCAGCAAAAAAAGTTTGAAAAGTTTAAAAAATCGAATACCTACATATGATTTTCAGAAATTCTTCTGCTTAATACCCTCCCATTTCAAATCAATGAAAAATCAATGAAAAAAATTTAAATTTGTTACACAGAGAAAATCATCAAAATTCTTTGATTTTCAACGAATTTTTTTAATTTTTCAAAGAATTTGACAGATTTTTCAAGCAAATTTCAGGTATTTCATTACCTTTATCAGTGTATTTTTACTGATTTCTCAACAATTTTTTCCACTGTTTGCTTTTTGATGATTTTTTCACTGATTTAATAATGTGTTGCAATAATTCTGACTGTTTACTTGTGATTTTCGATAATTTTCACTGATTTTTAAATGAAAGAGTAATGCGTACTTTTCTTGTGAAATTTAATTTTTGGTCGAGCGATTACTTATCCATCTAATTTTGTTCGGTTCTCAAAAAAAATTCTGGATTAACAAAATCTGAAAGTTTTAAAACAATTTGAATCGAGGAAGGAGAGAATTTCAGAAATGATTTGTTAAAGGTGCTAAAAAGAAGTAAAAACGTGTGTCATAGGGTGTGTCAAGTTTCATTTTTTTTGAAATTTGACGGTGCCACCCCCTAATTATGTTCCTTTTGATGAGAAAAGACCCCCATAAAAATTTTACCCCGAAAAAATTATGCTAAATGGTGGCGCAATGAAGGTGAAAATTTGCCATAAAGGATAATGTAAAAAATGGTCCAAAGTTGAATATTTCATCCAGTGTGTCAATTTTTCACGTTTAAATTGAAAGTAATGCGAAAATCTGGTCAAAAACAAATCACATGGAATATGTTTTCAAAAGAACCAGGCAAAATTAATTTTATATCATTAAAAAAAACCTACCAAACATTGCGCGAGTGATCGCCTACTCGCCACGGTTTGACGCGGCAATTCATGCAAACACCGGGCAAATCATATTCGTAACTTTACCTTTCTTGCGCCACCACTAAATATAATTTTTTGGAGCTGATTTTTTGTATTTCTTATTTTCTAGGTCCAATGAAAATTTTAAGGGGGTGGCACGTCAAAAATATTGAAAAAATTTTTTTACCATATAAACATGACACACCCTAGTGTGTCATTTGTGCAAAAAAATAAAAAAAAAATTGAAAAAAATACAAAATTTTGAAGGAATCCAATTTAATGTTTTCTTTTCATCTTTCCACGTCCTAAATTCCAAAAAATTCTCTGAAATCGAACAATGTTTCTACCTAGTTTCCTCAAAATATTACTGAAATATTTTGGTGCAAATTTCATCATGAAAATTCAAATTTATTTTTTAAATTGAATAATCGATTTATTGAAATATTTCCTCTTTTTTTCCAATGGGTAGGTCTATAGTTTCTTATTTTTCCCCAATTTAAATTCTCCATGATTAGTCGAAAATTGGTAAAAAAAAAAAAAAAAAAGGAGCTGGTTTTCATTCTACTTTTATGGTGTTTTCTCCACTTTTGAAACTATAGTTCTCTCATTTATAAATCACTAAAAATTATTTAAAATCACTGAAAAATAGTCATATTTGCAGCACAATAATAAACCAGTGAGAGAAATCCATTGAAAGCAAAGCAGTGAAAAACAATTTCTTGAAAATTGATGAAAAATCGCTGTGAAATTTTTGCTTAAAAAACGATGAATTTTTTTGAAAAATCAGTGAAAATCTGCTGAAAATCCAAAGAATTTTACTGATTTTCCCAGTGCTGCAATTCTTATTTTTTTCAGTAATATTTTATTGATTCGAAATGAAATAATGCAAATACGTAATTTTTTAATGCATTCTGCAATCAATTTTCGAAAATCAAGTTTATTTAACCATAACGTTGGAAAAAAACCAAAACCAATCGTAATTTCGAAATTTGATTATCGTAACCTTTGGTTAAAAAATTACACCGCTGTAATCTGAGATGAGTACCCCTCTCCTGCCATCAACTTACACCATATACACGATAATTATCGACTTGTGAAATGCACGGGTGAAAAAAATTATATCTTGTTGACATACAATCCATTATAGTGCTCGTGCCTTAATAATTATCACGAGCAGATTCTCTACACACGAATTACACACTGATTCATATACTACGTATTAAGGTGCAATCAAACAGATAAAAAAACCTCGCCATCACTTTATTTTATCTGAATTGCAGTAGCGAAATTTTTTTCGATGCATTTTCAATGACAAACGAATGTCACATTCGTGCTCGAAATTTACCATTGCCCAATATTGTACGTATCGACTGGGTCGTAAATCGTTCCATTTTTTTTCGATGTACAGCTGTCTGATGGTTTGCAGAAAATAAACTCACACGAGGTGGATGTTTTTTAGGCCAGCGAAAGATAAATTTACAGAGATAAAGGTGCGGTTGTCTGGGCAGGTACGATGACTCGACGAAAAAAATCTTATTGGACGTGGTAATTTATGCGGCTATTTTGAGAAAACTAACGCGATAAATTTTACTTTTGCCGAAAATTCGCTCGCGTTGCAAATTAAAGCAATTACCAAGCTGTGAGAAATTCCCTGGTGAAAGAAATGGCTATGATTGCCCCACGGTACACCTTTGGTTCGGCCTTCGGTAATTTTCACATTCGTATGACAAAGTACGTGTTTTTTTCAGAATGTAATTATCGAAATTATGTTTCTTCCATTAAATTACCCGATAGGTGAGATTTTTTAGGCAGCAGAAGTTGTAAATTTTTTCAGCCTGAGGGTATTTTCGATTATGGTAATTTCACGAATGGTAGTGAGGGGCTGAAAGAGGTCGAATATGGCATTGAAAATTTTCTGAAATTTGTCATTATGTCTGACAGGAGAAGGTAATTTATGTCATTCGATTTATGAAATTTTCCTTACGCTCAGGGGAGTTGGAATTTTGATTAAAATTTTTCAAAGTGGTGACCTTCTAACGCACAAAGTTCAATTTTCACCATGGCATACAGAAATACAAACCTATTATTTCATTTTCTGTGGTATTAAATTTCAAAAAAATGATTTTTTTTTTTGAATAAAATAATATCAAGTTTTTTTGATTTTTTAAAATGGAATTTTTCATTTTTCAGGGTAAACTTGAGCTTTTTAAAAAAAATCTTTCAAAATTTTCAAAATGTAGTAAATCAAACAGGTCCCCTAATCCACTGTCTCGAAAGTTGTGATTTCGAACAACATTTATTTAACCGAAAAAAATATCAAACTCGAAAAATTGAAAAATGTTACCTAATCTCATTTCTGCAACTTTTCGATATTTTGTCATGCCATTGAAAATATCAATCTGCCAAAATGTTGAAAACTTTTTTCAAGTCAAAGAAATTTTCAAAGTTTTTGATGAACTGGCAGGTGAACGTTAATTGAAAATTTTCCAGCTTTTTTGTGTCTAGGGCAAAAATTAAACTGTGAAAAGTTATCCGGGTTAATGGATTCGGAATTTCGGTATTTAGATATTTTTATTTTTGTTTGGGAGATCAGATTCGAGGAAATGTCCTCTAATCCAATAATCGTCACGGTATCGAGGGAGAAATCTCTTTTTCTTCTTCCCTTCTTACGTTAACGAAGCTCGAATTTGAAAAGTTTGTCAAATATTGGTCTTTGGTCTGATTTGGATGATACAAGATTCGGAGTCAAAATTTGGCTTTTACATTACATAAACTTTTCATGAAAATTATTCGAAGTATAAAAATTCTATTTGAAAATATTTTCAAAAAAATTATAAAATGAATTTTATTAAGATAAAAAGTAGGTATCAGAAATGAAGAATTTTAAAAAAATTTATCGTTTTGTAAATTCGTGTGTAAAGACTAAAAAAAAATGGAAATGAAGGAAAAGTTTCCAAAAAAAATTAAAATTATTAAATAGATACTTATTTTAATTTTTAAATTTTTTGATTTACCTAGTATTTAGGAGTTGTATTCAAAAATACTGCAAAAATGTCAAAATTGAATCAATTTAGAAAAACAAAAAAATTGAGAAATTTTAAAATTAGGTAGATAGGTATTTACTGGAAAATGATGGAAATTTTATGCATTACTTACGTAAAACTTTGAAAAAAAAATAAATAAATAAGTAAAATAGGTCAAGCTATGGAAAAATCTTCAGCAAGTGATTAAAAAATGCTTAAATGTCAAAATTCTCAACCCAAGTTTTTCAAGTTTTCTCAAGTGCTTGTTCTGAAATTTGTTGGGTAAGTTTTCGATGTGGGTGGCTGCTTTTCAATTTCTCGAAAAATTATTTTAAAACAACGCGTTTTTTGAAAATAAAATCATCATTTTTGTGAATAAGTTGACGTTTTTTCATTTTTTTGAAATTCCTTTTTCTGTAGGTATTAAAATTTTCATCAATTTCGTATTTCTTTGAAATAAACCCAATACAATTTCTTTGAAAATTTTTCAACAAAATTTGAAAACTCCTAATTTTTCACTCAAAAATACCGATTCTGTCACTTATATGTAAATCAGTGAAAATTATCGAAATTCACCAATAAGAAACAGAATTGAAGCACAAGAAAAAAATGAGTAAAAAATTTTCACTGAAAACAAATCACTGGAAAATCAATGAAAAATCACTGAAAAATCACTGAAATTTATGAATTTGCCTGAAAAATCAGTGAAAAATGTTGAAAAATTACTGAAAATTTGCTGAAAATTAGTGAATAACGTCGGTTTTTTCCTGTGCTGCGATTCTGACTGTTCATCAGTGACTTTTCACTAATTCAGAATGAGAGAGTATGAAAAATTGAAAAAATTGAAATCAAGTTTGAAAAGTTTATTAAGTCGTGATAAAAAGTCCAAAGGATGAAGAAATGGGTATCAATGGAGTTGCTTGCTTTTTTCTGAGGAATCGTGCTGCACCTTTGGGTGCAAAAATTAGGCTCGAGCTGGAAAATTTTTGGGAGCGATTGATAGATTCATTGGAGAATCAGAAGTAATGAGAAAAAGTGAGATAAAAATGACTGTTGGAAATTTTTCGACACCTTCCCCCACCTCAAACATTCTTACTTCGGTTTTTTTTTGCCAAAATTTTAAAAAAATAATACAATATTACAAAAATGAAATTGTTTTGAAAAATTTCTGCATTCGGCTCAAAAGTCTTGCTTTTTTTTTATCGAAAAATCATCATCTGTTTAATTTCCACTTATGTACGTTTTGTAAAATCGACTGGCACGACCTAAAAATTGCGAGGGTTCTTTGGATTAATTTTGTTAATATTTCATCTTCAAATATTGACAAATCATATCTTATGGGATAAAATTTCGAAAAAAATTACTAAAAAAGTCGTTCATTGAATTATGAGTTTTGGTATAGCTTCCTCCTTCAAACTCTTCCAAAAAACCAAAAAACCAAAAAAAAAAAATGAAAGATGAGAAAAATTAGAGAGAAATAGATTGGAAAGTAGGAACTCAATAATTAATATGGTCGAGCTGAAAAAATGACTCTTTAAAATTATAAATTCCAATATTTTAAACTTTCAACACCATTTCTGAAGTCATTCAAAAATTCTGAAAGTTTCTTACTCTTTGATTTTCAAGTTCTGTCAGATCACTTGAAGATGAAATCAATTGATCAGAGCTAAACTGCTTTCCCCTCTCCCACAAAATAAGTCAAAAAAGTTGTAATTTGATTTCCTTCCTCCTCCCTTGCAAAAAATTTGAAAGTTTCGAAAGATTTTTTTGTTTGAGTCTTCAATTCCATCAATTTTTGAAAACTTGCGAAATCAAAAATATTTCAATTCGCCAATTATATTATTGGATGAATTTTTTTGTAACAATAATTTTGAGGCTCCTCTCCCCCTTCCCCCTACATATTCAACCCTGGGTACTAGTGCCCTAGACCTATACATCACCTGTACATAATTTTTACCCCCAATTTTCCTCCAATTCGAAGCGTTCTAATGGGTATTTTATAATTTCCAGTTCCATGCCGAACTTATGGGTAAATCTGTTGACGATGAAAGTTCATCTTGGTCCAACACCAGGCGAATTACTAACGAGCAACCAAATAATAAAGAGAACAACGCGGACGATGCCGCTCGAAACGACGACATGGATCGTAACGAGTTACTATTGGATATAAACTTAAAAACCATGGTATTACTGCATCACAATCAAGACTTACAAAGGAAATTAAATGCCTTAGCTCGCGAAACTAGAAATCTCGTTAGGTCCTGTCGCAACAGTAATAACGCCACTAAAAACGAACCCGTCAACGACGAATCGGATAATTAACCAAGGTTTCCAGCTCCTAAATACGTGTTGTAACTCTTTTTTTAAAAATTTTTTTTTCATCGGGGTGAAAAAAAAAGAATCCTTTTGAACGGGGGCTTGGGTGAAGGTTTTGAAGTACGTTTTGATGCGAAATTCGTACACAAACCTTGACAACGTAATACACCTTTATAAAATAAAAGATCTTCATATACCGAAACATCGTATCACGTATGTGTGCCTTTGTGTGTGTAAGGATATTGAACCGATAACGATTATTCGTGAGAATTGGCGTAAATTTTCAATGATCTCATTTTAATATTATGGAAAATTTCAAACGACGCTATGCGGATAAGGCGAGAAAGGTGCTTCAAAAACATTTTACTCCAAGTTGAACGTATGTTTTACTACCTACATATGTATACATTTAACCCACCATTTTTATCATATTATTTTTCGTTTTTTTTTCCTCGTAATTCTCTCGTTATATCTACAAAAAAAAGTAGCGAAGAAAACCCTCCCCCCTCGAAGTCTTCGCCAAAATTCGCGTATTTATAATTAAAATACCTACATACGATTACCTATACGTAAGAAACGTAGTCTACCTCATTATATTTTTATGTTTAGCGTAATCAATTCCCCCCGCCCTTTTTTCCTCGTCTTCGTTTTACTTTCCCCTTCTCTCGTAGACAATCTCGATTTCGATTTGTTATTTATGTACGAATTTTCAAATTATATCTACGTCTCGATGTGCGTACGTATGTGTGAACGACTTTATATTATACTAGAAGTACCAAAGGGTTGATTTTTTTTGCCAAATTACGGTGGCGTAATGAATAATGGACACTGGATAGTTCATTTTCCAAGTATCTCGATTACAGTGATCGTCGTGATGGTATACTTGGTTCTTTCTGGGGTAGCAGAGGCCTTCCGAAGGCCTTGATTTTGAATGCGATGCTTATGAAATGAGTACATTTCTCCCCCCTTATGAACGCTATGCCCATTTATTAGTGATTTATTCCTTGTTTATATTTATTAGAGTATTTATATACTGTGTACCTATTTTTTTTTGTGATTGTGTTATTGTTTGGGAATTTATTGGTGGAGGGATCCACCCTCCCTCCCCCCCCCCCCCGTCACCTAGCTCTGGAAAAGTCCGAATCGAATATTTGGAAAGCTGGAGGTGCATATTTTTATGCTGAAAGAAGTTCATTTTGAGGAATAACTGGGTGATCATTGATTTGGAGGGGGGATGGAGACGGGAGGGAAGTCATTTGGTAATATTTGAATTCGAAAATTATCATTTTCAAAAAAAATTTTCAGTAAAATTTTTCAAAATCGAAAAGGCGACTATTTTTTCAAAACGTAATTCTGAAAAAAATCGAAAATTTGCTGAAAATTTCAATTTTATTTTAAAAAATTCACGCAAATGATTATTTTGCCCACTAAATACTTGAGAATCTCTATTTAATTACCCAAAAATGAAAATTTTATTGCAAGTGAAAAAGAATGTTTAAAACTTGAGGGGAAAAAGAATGTAATCATTTTTTTAGGAAAAGAAATTCTCTTCGAAATTCGTGGGATGAGGAAAGTGAGAAAGTCCAATTATGAAATATTGAGGGATTTTCTTCGACAGCTTGGTCTTCCAGCCTTGGAAATTTTTTCAAAATAACCATTTTCAAAAAATGAAAACGAAAAAAAAATTCACGAACTTGAAATTTCCCCATAATTAATTTTGCAAAAGACTAGCAATTTTTTTCAATGAATAAAAATGTTTCCAGAATGTGAAATTTTTTTTACAAAAAATTAAATATTCTCATTGAAAAAGTAGAAGATGTTTTGAAAATTTCGGAAAAATGTTTTTTAAATTTTTTTTCAGAATGAAGTTTTTTATGATTAGAAAATTTTTTGTCAATACACGAGGAAATAGATTTTTCTGAGAAATGATCAATTTGGTACCTGAATGTAGAATGATGTGATAGGGTTTTTAAGAAATATTTCGTTTCTTGTAATCTCTCTTGAATTTTTTTGACTTCAAGAGTACAAAAAGCTGTAAAAATTAAAAATCGTCTAAAATTTGATTTTTTTTATCAAAAAATTGAAAACATTTTCAGAAATTGAATTTTTTTTTAAAATGGAAAGGTTTTTTGATTTATTTTGATAAAAAATTGATTTATACTGATCCAAGAAATGAAAAAAAAAATTGTAAAGAGGAATTAAATTTCTAAAGTACTAAACTTTTTGAGAAAAAAAAGTGGTATTTTTTGAAAAATTTTAAAAACCACGTTTTCAAAAAAATAAAATTAAAAAAAAAATACATTTTTTGGATTTTGGTTTTCAAAATGAATTTTTCTTAGGTTAGAAAATTTTTGCCTAGTACGTGAGAAAATGGATCTACCTGTGATCCTGTGAATGATGAATTTGATCCCTGGATGTGGAGTGATTTGATTGGGTTTTCAATATGTTTTGTTTCTATATGTTTTTTGTAATCTCTTTTGAATTTTTTTGACGTCAAGAGTACAAAAGACTGCAGAAAAAGGAAAATACGTAGGTATTCAAAATTTGAATGTTTTTGTTTTTTGATTGGTTCCAAAAATAGGAAACTTTTTCAGAAATAGTTTTTTTTTTTTTTTTTTTTTTTTTAAATTGGGAAAAGTTTATAAAAATCTTGAGTATGTACAATTCTCCAGAACATGATTTCTTTCAAAAAATTAAAAAATTTTCAAATAGAAAAATTTGGATTTATATGTGAGCCTGGCTATAGAAACCACCCTTAGGTGTTGGAAATTGATTTTCGAGTTGAGGTTCTTTATCTATTCTATGCCATCTGAAAGGTTCAAAATGAGTGCCCACAAAAAAAAACAATTTTTGACTCCTTAAAATGGTTTCAATATCCATGCATTCCTGATTCACATATCTGATCAAAAAAATGAATGTTCTTTCAAAGAGAAATTCAAGTTCTGGAATATTGAATTTTTTGAAATCAAAAGATGGCATTTTTTGAAAAAAATGTAAGAAATTCAAAAATTGAAGCGACTTATTAAGAATTGGTGAAAATTATCGAAAATCACTGAAAAACACTCAGAATTTCAGAAAAAATTTCACTGAAGGCAAATAGTGAAAAAAATTACTTGGAAAATTGAAAATCAGTAAAATTCTTTCAATAATTAGTGAAAATCTGCTAAAAATGAGGGAATTTGCTAATTTTTCTGTGCTGCAATTATGATTTTTTTCAGTGTCTTTTCATTGATTCAAAATGAAAAAGTGTCATTTTTTGGAGGAAGCCAAATTTTTGTAGAAATCGAACAGTCTTTTTTAAGCGGATCCTACTGTATCTCTGAAATCTAAGCTCTCAAAGAAAAAAATAATAGCACTCTACAAATGGGAAATTTGACGCTTTACAATTTAGGTTTTATTCATTTTTTCCTTATGAGGCTTCTTTTGCCCAAAAAAAATTGTTTTTTTTTTTAGGGGATGGATTTTCTCTCAAAACGTAATCTGAATGTTTACTGAAAAATCTGCAAGATTAATTAGAGAGAAAAAAATTAAATGAAAGTATTTTTGAAGTTTTCCATACAATTGTATTTTGAAAACTGAAGATTGTCAACCATCTACCATATGATTTTTTTTAGTGGGTAATTGACTATCTGTGTTTTTAATGATTGACATTTTTTTTTTTTTTGAAAAATAATTTTGTTTCGAAAGTTGAGCTTGCCTTTTTCTGATTGAACCAAAATTAAAAAGGGATAAATCAGCGTTTCCTAAAATGTTAAAAAATTATCTAACAAATTTTTTTTTTGATTTTTGGGAAATTTTCAGTAATAAAAAAATTCCGAAAATTTCTCTCCCTCTCCCCCTCCCTCCTATATAAAATTATCCCCAAACATTAACACTTAGATATATTGTAGTGTCGAGCTTACGAGCTTTTAAACAATATTACGAATCCGTCATTCGTTAAGATTACTCCAACAATCGATGAAGTAGCTATTTATCAGGTAGAGAAAACGAACAACGTACGATTTGCTGAATTTACGAGTCACACAGGTGACGATCGAATGATATTTTTCCAAGGGACTAACGCTATTATTGGTTACCATTATAATTAAATAAGTATGTACAAAAATACACAACGGCACCTCTCCCTGCGAAATCTCTACGTTGTTGCCTGCTAATAAAGCTTAGCTTTGGTATTGTTTTTCATATAAATACTTACGAGTATCGTGTATTATAGCTACTTCGTCTCATCGTCGGAGGATTTCAATTTATCTTAGAGAACCTTGATTTTACCCATTTAACGAGCTATTAATTTTTACACGCTCTATTAAAGAACGAAGGGAAAAGAGAAGGAAAAAAAACTCGAGATATTCTTAATCAATTAAAGAGTATAAAGTACATATGTGGACGTATCGCGGATAATTGTCTGTGTAACGTAATTTACGATTATACATTTGAGCGCGTGTAATCGCGTGTTACGCCCCTGCAACGTGTGCGTCTGTGTCTGTTTTTCTACAGAGATGATAAAATATATTGGAAGCCAATTTTCCAACTTCGTCTGCTTTTTTTTTTGAGAAAAAAAAAAGAGATATATCATTTTCCTTTTTTTTTATATTTGTTAAGAATGCTATAAGTTTGTTATACGCTAGTCAACCATTTTTTTAATACGATTGTTTGAATTCATAATACGCGTTATACTATATACCTATAAATACCTCTCTATGCTATATAATATTTATAGGAATTATGAAAAAATTTTCCAAGTTTTTTTTTCTCTGTATAAATTTATATAATGATACGAAGCTTTATCGAGCACGAAAATTAATGCGAGATGCATTCTCACCACGGTGTTAGTTGTTTTTTTCTTTCTTTCTTTTTTTTTTTTTGGTTATTTCTATATCTCTCTCATTTTTATTAGAAAAAAAAAAAAACCATCGATGGAATGAACCAATACAAATGTGCGGTAGCAAGATGAGTAGGTAAGGTTAAGTCACAAAGCTGTGGTTTTTGTGAAAAAGAAATTATGTATGTTTATTTAATTTTTATACGCATGTATTTGAATTTGATAATGTAAACTTTAATGAGACTTACTTTTTCGTATGTTTAAGGTTTAAACTGTAATTTCAAATGTTCATTAATGTTAATCTCAGCAATTGAATTTACTTGTACATGCTACGAAGTATTTCGGTTCATTGTAATATAAGTGACAGATGTTGAGCTAATAAAGAATTATTACGAAAGAATATATTGCGATTTATTAAAGAATACAAAAAATAAATGGTATCTAGGTATAATTTTTGGGGGGAAATTAAACGCTGGTGGTTTCTGGCATATGCGAGTTTAACAAGAGGAATACCAAACCATGCATTAGAATCTGAAACAAGTGATATTGAGATTAGAAAAAATTAATTTATGGAAATAAGAGGAGTTAAAGTGGTTTTCAAATAATGAGATTAAATTGATATCGAATTTAAATTCTAAAGTTATCGAAAGTTGAAATAGTTCATCCGGTTGGCAATACTAATTTCAATTAATAGATACCGAATGATTTGATTGAAAGTTTTTTGATTTTTCAAATGAATGAATCGTTCATGAATGATCGATATCGTTCAATTTTTGAGATTATTATTGTGGGGTGGGAACTAGAGAGAAGAGTTGAATCATTCTTTCATTCGAGAACGATATTTGGAAAAATTTTTGTTTTGTTGATAAATTATCTACTTATTTGAACAAATCATTCGCAAACGATTTGTTGAATTTAAGAAAAAAAATTGGCGAAAGAAAGAAAAAAGTTTACTGCTTGAAAATGGATTTTTTTTATTGATATTGAATGATTCATTTGAACAAATTATTCGCGAACGACCTGGTTGATTTTTAAAAATTTTTGAAATAAATAATTAAAAAACCAATGATTCATTTGAACAAATCGTTCGTGAACGAAACAGTATATTTTTGAAGTGTAAAAAGAGTTGATCGGGGAGGAAAGGAGGAAGTTTGAATCGTTCAAGACCAAAATGTTCAAAAGTTTTAAGTTCTTTGTTAGTAAATGGTTCATTTGAATCATTCAGAACGAAATGATGAATTTTTTAAAATGAATTATTTTACTTGGTGGGGGGGGGGGTTACCTGGGTAGGTTAATAATTTAATTTTTTAAAATGATTCATTTGAGTGAATTACTCATTGGCGAACGATATGGATATGATTGAATTCTTTTTCATTGAATGATTAATTTGAACGAGTCATTCGTGAACGACCTAATTGATTTTTCGAAATAAATGATAGATTTAGAAAATGGCATGTGAATCGTTCGCGAACGACTTGAATTTATTTGAACGAATCATTCGTGAACGACATAGCTGATTTTAGGGAAAATGGGAAATTTTGATGAATCAGGAAAGTTGAACGAATCACATGGTTGATTTTTTACAATCATTTGAACAAATCAATAACTATTACGAAAGATATCATTGATTTACTGAATTGAATGATTCCAAGAAAAAAATCGTTTGAGAACGATTATGTATAATTTTCCAATTTTTTTTTTAAATGATTCATTTTGAACGAATAATTTGGTTGACTATTTGAATTAAATGATCATGGGATGAATTGTTTGAGAACGATATGGTTCGATTCTTTTTTCCCTAGAAGATTAAGATTCATTTGAATGAATCATTTATGAAAGGATTAGCCAATTTTTCAAATTAAATGATTATTCAATGATGGAGGAGAAGAGGAAAATCTTTCGCAAATGACGGAGTTGAAAATTTGAAATGTTAAATTCAAAAATTGAATCTTCTGCGAAATGTTTTATCCGAATGAATCAATCGCAAACGACTTGATTGTTTCTTTGAAAAGTGAATATTATTCGAAGGAATAAAAGATCGTTTAAAAACGTCATAGTTGAATGAATACCTCTATCGAATTTTCATTTCTTATAATGGAGATGAATTATGAATTAATGAAGAAAACAGTTGGCAAACGATCTTCGAGTGTTTCAATAGCATAGCTACAAAAATTTTTATACGTCTGATCTTTTTTGTAGTATTTTTTCATTTTAGTAAAGTATACGCTGAACCTAACATAGAAAATTTTAAAAAACGAAAATTGAATTAAAATTTTGAATTTTACAGCCACAGATTGTTCAATATTTTTCTAAGCGACCAAAAAAACTATGTACATTTTTCAATTTTATAACAAATTTTGACTTTTTTTTTTCATTTTGAAAAATTTTTTATGAGGGGAGGGTAGAGGAACTACGAATAAAATGAGAAAAATAACATTCGTTCCTGAAAACATTTCAACTTTCAAATTTTCGACCACGTCAATTTCAATGATAATTTTATCCTATTTTTTTTTTACTTCATTCAGCTCATTTTTATTCATTTTTTAGTGGCGAGTTTGAGATTATTGTTAACTACCTATTTCATGTGAGAGGGAGTGAATGAATTTTTGCTTTAATCACAAACAAAAGCAAATTGGCCTCTACTCAACTGAATTTTTAAAATTCATCCATAACATTCTACATATTTTAAACAGGCCAAAATTTCCCCTCTCAACTGGTTAATATTCCGAGAGGGGCATTATTGCATTGAATCAGTCCCACAACATACCAGATATATCCAAACAAATGCTCGAACCAGCGAAGATTTCTTGAATAACACTTCAACATTTAGGGACGGCGGAAGAGAAGAATATGCATTCCTAAGTCGATGTCGTAATCCTGATCCATAACCTTTTTCTGGTTTAAATAATGGAATTTGAGCTTTAACTGTGGATCAGAGAAAACAACATAATATAAACGTTATTACAAGATTTCAAAATGAATGGTACATTTTGTCGTAAAGATTGATAACGTCCTCGTGTAACATTCTTAATAACTCTTCTTGTACCTGTAGGTACTTAATTATTGTGTACTACTGGTATCGTAGATACAATCGAGGATTAATAAAGCTTATCACAAAGACAAGTTTGATTCCAAACATGACATGTGTCTACGTGACATTAGATTTGAATTTGATTGGAATTATAAACAACTTTTTTTTTTTATGATTTAAGAAGGTTATGAACTACATCATCTATGAAAATGCGAAAATCCAAATTGAAAACAAGATAAGCATAATAGAAAAATACGAGTAGATCCGCTCCAAATGAAACTCCCCGATAAGAAGTGTACTCGTAATGATCGGAAATTTACGTCTGAAATAAAATTTATAACTTTGAAATACCCGACGCGAACGATGAATTGGATAATTACCGTCATCAGTATCGTTCATGCTGATACGTTGGTGCAACCTATTTACAACTTCTTCGTATTTCCTCTGTAAATAAGTAGACACGTGAATATGACAGAATCGTTGAAAGACACAACAATGGAAAATTCTGTTTACTTGTAACTGATCGTATTTCGCCTCTAGAGAATTATTATCCGATGTTAAACGCTCCAAAGCTGATTGTTTCTGTACTAATGTAATCGTTAGTGCTCGTAATCTAGAACTGAGGTCGTCGTTAGAGAAACTGTATGATTTTTGGTTTAGCCTTGATTTTAACATCATTATTTCGTCGTTTTTTGATTTCAGCGTCTCTTCCAGGTTAGTTTTATCTTGTAACAGTTCCTGAAATATAGAATTAATCGGATACAGGTATCGTAGAAACAGCAGAAACACGACGGATGATGAAGAACGAACTTGTATCTGGGTTTCGTAGTGTTCGTGCCATTCGCTTTTATCGTTTTTAGAAATTTTGACAGCTGGTACGGTATCATTCGAAGGTATTTTTTCAGCATCGTTATTATTTATTGGAGACCTGCAAAATGAATAGTAGTTGAATCAAACTAAATTACCCATATTATGGAAATAGTTCAAAAAAAAAGGTAGAAATACCACCAATTTACCCATTTCTAGTGAAATTTGCGAGTTCCTCCTCCAATACTTTATTTCTATGCTCTACACTGGTCAATTTTTCAGATAAGTTGATCGATTCTGAAAAAAGTTTCTGCTATTAAATCGAAACAATTCTGAGCTATTGATATACCATAACTTGGCTCACTTTGCTCAGCAATTTTAGCTCGATTCAGTAGCAGGGATATTTCATTATTCAAGGAATGTATTTCATTCTGCAACATCTCCGTTTGAAACTGTTCGTTGATACTATTACTGATATTTGGCGAAGCTGACCTCTACAAAAACCAATCATCAGTACGATGTATTTCATTACCAAGAATACGCAGTACAGAACCAACTTGGTAACTAATGCTTTGTTCCGGATTTTCGACCAATTTCGCCGTAGAAAGATCATCAGTTAAGGTTAAAAAAACATCATTCTGTTTGGGTAACGGTATAAGATCATCTTCCAGGGAACTAGAATCAAGTTTTTGGAATTTTATTACAAATATGCGAAAATTTATGTAACATTTATCGTGATTACTTACATTTTCAATGAATTATCTGGTTCACTGACGTGAAATGATTCATCGTTGGAGATATTTTTTACGGGTTTCTGTTTGTTGAGAGTTTTTGCAGCGGTTTTGTCGAGTGTGTTGAGCAGGTTTTCTGCTTTTTCGGAGATTTCCATAAACCAAGACATTTTTTTTTGAAAGTTTTTAATTCATTTCCGAATTCCAACACAACACTTTCTATTTTTCTTGAAGTTTTCGTTATCAGCTGATTGATGTAAAGTGATAAGATTAGTGAAGTGTTAAGTAGGTAGTTAAATTCGTATTGAAAATTGATTTCCTTGCTCAAAACAATTTGAAAATTGAAAGGTAAGTATTCTAAAGTATTTATACAATGTAATCAATTTAAATTTGAAGCAAATTTGATCTAATTTTTTTATTTTGATGAATATTGTCTAAAAATGTATTTAATGAAAGTAGGTATCTTAGCAAAAACGCTATGGGTGCGTATTTTAGTTTTTTAAAGGCGAAAGAAAATATCAAAAATGAACAAAAATTCGAATAATTTTACTAATTTTAATAATAAATCTAACAATTTATGATTAATTTGGCTTCAATTTTTCTGGAAACTCAATTGAACTCGAAAAAAAAAGAAATTTGAACAAGATCTATTAAAATCTCATTACTATGCATCCAGATTCGCCAATCAAAACAAAGTAAACAATGGAGCGTTGCCAAACATGCGCATATTGCACCGTTGTCATGCACATTGCGCAGCAAGAGAGGAAAATGAAGTTTTATTACTCAAAATTGATTTACGACCACTGTAGGGATTAAAATGTCGATATTTCTCATCAAATTAATCATCACAATGCAATTAACACCTCTTCGCTAGATTCCTGCGAGTTTTTCCTTCCATAAGTCATCAGCTGATTTCCAGTAAATCCAGAACACCTGTAGTGATCAATGACGTCATTCGCGTAGCTGCAAAAGTTTCCTTTCATAGAAACATCGCTGTGTTTGAAATGGTGTCTTGGTGCGATGTACGAATTTTGAGTAAAAGAAAGCTGCTGAAATTTCAGCACGTTGGAAATTCATCAAAATACTCGGACTACGGTTGCTGACCGAACACCAGCGTGTTATAAAACGTTAAAGGTAATGAACTTTTACACCTATCTAGCTAATCGTATGTAATACTTTGGTGCTAAAAAAAACAGTCCACTGTGAGCTACTGCAATGGTTTGGGGTTAGTGTTTCCTTTATAATATTGATCGTTTCCTTCTCTTTATCGTTGTTAATTGCACGATCTGCATTTTCTATGTGTTCCTAATTGTGTCAGTCTGGTTGTCTGGGTTATATTTTGGTAACAGCTGAGCTGCAATTGTATTTGTTTATGTAAGCTAATCCTCGTAATTGTGATGAATAATCCATTATTACGTTTTAACAGGTTGTAACAATTAATGATTTGCTGGAATGGAAGGAAATTGGTGTTCCTTTGTTTGTGGTGAATTTGCTTGTTGTTTTACTCGATGTGGTTAGTCAACTTGTTAATTTATATAGGTTACGGTTTAACATGCCAGTTCGATGTTTGCTTTAATGCAATTTATCATAAATGCCTCTAATATTGTATATTTTTCGTCAGGATTAACGCCGTATTCACCGTTGTCGCAAATCAAGCATTTTGAAATGGATACCAGCCATAGGCGAGATTTCCAAGAGAAGATTTCTTATCGCGGGTAATTTTTTTTATCTTGAATGTGTTTAAATAAAACACGCCCATGTTACTATAATATCAAATTTACTAAACGTCTGAGTCGACTGAAAAATTTTAATAATAAAGCAAAATTTGCTACAGGAAAAACACGACACGACGCGACGATTCAAGTTCACTCTCCTCTTTAGAATAAACAGTAAAAGGTGTTTCGTGATAATTTCGTTTGTACTGAGCTTATAATTGTATTATCGTTGACAAATACGAGAGAGGTTTTGATTTTGAATGTTCAAGTCAAGATAATACATCGGAGGTCGTACGAGTATAATTCGTCGTTGGTTATTAGTCTCGTCAGTGTATCTACGCGTTTCGGTTCGGTCATGTGTGTCTGTTTAATTGATCTAGTTCTAATATTAGTCGAAAAGTATCGTTCGATTGTTTGTTCGATGAGAATATTTTGATTGGTTTAATTGTAAGCATAATTGATGTGAAATTACGTCTTCTAGTTGAAATTCAGATTGATTAGAGGAATTTTTGGCCAATTAGGTAATTTTTTTCACGATTCTTTTGTTGATCGTTGAAATACTTCCTAATGAAAATATGTTTTGAGGAACTAGATACTTGGCTGATCGTTGGTTCATTTTGATATCATTTTTGTCTTATTTTCAGGTTACCCAAAGTGATAATTTGGTAGCCAATCGATGATACCGACTCGTAACCTCGTACATAGCTCCACAATGGATCCGACCACCACTCAACGTTCCTCTACCCATCACCATTCCGACTCCGAAGACGTAGCGCCGTCGTCGAAAACACGTACCAAAAAAGACGTCTCAAATCTGATCCTATTCCGTAACTCGAAACTGGGCCAATCAGCTCCTTCGCTGTCGGTCTCCATGAAAGATCTGCGTCTCGGCGGAACCATCTGCGGCGGCAACGTCATCGGTCAACAGCAACGTAAAACTAGTCGAACGCAACAGCGTAAAAGTTTCGTATCAAATACGTCGCCCACGTTTCCGCGATGCCATTCGCCCATGACCAGTAGTCCGGTCGACAGTCCTAAAATACTACATTCTAATCGTCACTTCCCTTTTATACCTATACGTAGACCGTTCACTCACCTCAGTACCGAATGCAAAGACGGCCGTAGATGGTCCGTAGCCTCGTTACCGTCATCCGGATACGATACGAATTCCGGTAGCTCGAACGTATCGTCTCAATGCTCTAGTCAAGAGAGACTGCATCATTTACCTAATGTACCTACTTCGGACGAGTTGCAAATGCTAACCGAGCATTTTTCATCCAACGAGAGTAATCCCAGCGCTGACGACGATTCCATTAGGAAATCATTCACCAGACCTAGATCTCGCAGCTTGAGCAGCCCTAGCCGATCACCTTGCCCTGATAATGATATCGTTACGATGAACATGCTCTACAAAGAACGATTTCCCAACGCTATGCGTCAAATGGAACAACGCCTGAGTAAATTTATCGAAGGAAATCAGGCAGCTTTGGCGGAAAATTTGAGAAATAGCTCGCCCGACGCTACGCCTATCATAAGATTCGTTCATCATCAAGTACTCGAGATGGCTCGCGATTGCCTTAAAACTTGCGAAGAGAAATTAATAACTAGAAGTTATTTTTACGAGATATCGGAAAATTTGGAAAAATTACTAGTCGAAACGAAGGAGAAATCGCCCGAAGGTGCGATCGTGTTGAGCGGCGTGATAAAAAAATTATTGCTCATTATCTCTCGTCCAGCTCGTCTCCTAGAATGTTTGGAATTCGATCCGGAAGAATTCTATTTATTTTTAGAAGAAGCCGAAGGATTGGCTAAATGTAATCAAGATATCAAAGGCGATATACCCAGATATATTATCAATAAATTAGGCATAAATAAAGATCCGATCAAAGAACTCGAGTCAGACATGCCCGAAGAGCCAGACCCGAGAAAAGAAGAATCCGCCGTTAAATTAGAACTCGGCATACCAGATAAAGCCACTTTTGCCAAAAAGTTACCCAGCGAAGAAGACTTCGAGATTATAAAATTGATCTCGAACGGTGCCTACGGATCTGTGTATCTAGTACGGCACGTCGAAACGCGCCAGCGATTCGCTCTGAAGAAAATAATCAAACACAGCGTCATGCTGAGGAATCAAATCGAGCAGGTGTTTGCCGAACGTGATATTATGAGCTTTACCGATAATCCTTTCGTTGTCAGTATGTACTGCAGCTTCGAAACGAAGAAATATCTATGCCTTGTGATGGAATACGTCGAAGGGGGTGATTGCGCTTCGCTGCTGAAATCGATCGGTCCTTTACCGCCGGATATAGCTAAATTTTATTTCGCCGAGACTGTATTGGCTGTCGAGTACTTGCACAGTTACGGTATCGTGCATAGGGACTTGAAACCAGACAATCTGCTCATAAATGCTTTCGGACATATCAAGTTGACCGATTTCGGGCTCAGTAAGATGGGCCTGATGTCTCTGGCTACTCATTTATACGAAGTTTACATCGATAAAGATACGAAACAGTTTGACGACAAGCAAGTGTACGGTACACCGGAATACATCGCACCTGAGGTGATCCTACGTCAAGGATATGGTAAACCGGTGGACTGGTGGTCCATGGGAATAATCCTGTACGAATTTCTCGTCGGTTGCGTACCGTTTTTCGGCGATACTCCGGAGGAATTATTCGCCCACACAGTGAACGACGACATCGAATGGCCGGACGAGAAAGACTGGCCGATTAGAACCGAAGCCAAAGATCTGATCACTGCGTTGCTTCAGCAAAACCCTCGCGAACGATTGGGCACCGGAGGAGCTCACGAGGTAAAAGAACATCGTTATTTCGAAAACGTCGATTGGGATTCGTTACTGAGACAGAAAGCCGAATTTGTCCCCCAGTTAAGCGGTGAAGAAGACACCAGCTATTTCGATTCTAGATTAGATCGGTATAAACACGAAATCATGGAGGAGACTGATGAAAACGACGAACAATTCTCAGTGGGATCATTCTCTTCGTGTTCGGCTCAGTATCGAAAAGTTACCTCGAGGCTGAGCGTATACAGTAATAGCTCAGATTCGACGATTAGCGATCGAAAGTCATCCTTGTTCGAAGATCAATCGGATCTGTTGATCAGCGAATCGTGTGGCGTTCATTTACTCGATACTTCTGATATCGAACCAATCAACGAAGAGTCTGCCACCGGCTCGACTCCGACTCCGCATAAATACGGTACCACTCCGGAATCGTCTTCGCAAACCGAAAGCGACGTTTCGCCTCAGATACAACGAAAGAAAGCCTACGTTAGTCGAGGATCCGTGCCAAAGTTCTCGATCTCAATGGAGGACGATTCCAACACCAGTGGAAGTCTGTTCTCGACTCCCACCAACGTAGCCGACGTTCACCGTGATCTATTCCCAGACAGAAAAGAAAGACTGAAAAAGCAAGGGTTGAATTTACTAATGGAGAGTCAGCTAGCGTCCGGTATCGCTTCTTCGACCCCATCCAAGCATAAATCCAGATCTATTACGAAAAGCTCCTCGGCCACCGGATTATCACTTTTTATACCGTCGGAAGGTTCGAATCCGGCGATCCAGTCGCCCGGAGGATCGAGCACAGCTAGCTCTCGAGATACGTCACCGTGCCAAGAACTGTCTCCTTTGATAAGCAGCCTGAAACCTCCGATTGTTATACGCAGAGGTCCCAGTGGGTTCGGATTTACTGTCCATACGGTTCGAGTATACTACGGCGATACCGATTACTACACGATGCATCATTTAGTGATGGCTGTGGACGTGGGTAGTCCAGCGTTCGAGGCTGGATTACGACCTGGCGATTTGATCACCCATATTAATGGCGAAATAGTTCAGGGACTTTATCATACCCAAGTCCTACAGCTACTGCTGTCCGGCGCCGATAAAGTCACCTTGCGAGCTACGCCTCTGGAAAACACGTCGATCCGGAACGACGGCAAGAAACGACACCCAGGCCAAGGGAAACTAGCCTCGCGTAAATCATCCAACTACAAGCACCGTAGATGTAAAAAAGATATGGCCGGAGCCGGCTCGGACGCTCGAAAGCACCGTAGCAGCGCTAAACCTAACCTGCTAACCAGAATCAATCACGCTAAACGCCAGCCTAGCGCCGCTATCGAAATCAAACCGCCCGGAGGAGGGCTCTCATCGCCTACCCAGACCGTACCTCCGTCTTACCTGCGATCTCTATCGGTCCAAGAAACCGTACCCGAAACGCCCCCCATAATCGCTGCCAATTGCTGCTCGTCGCCGCTCATCCGGACCACGGTCGCCGCCGGAGGCCCCAGTACCACCGTCGTATCGACTCTATCGCCAGATATGTCCGTCGGTACGCCGCCCGAATACTCGTCAAACAGTTCATCCAGTTCGTCATCGAATTCGCCCTCGATCACACCTTCGAACTCGTGTTACCAAAGACCTTCCTCGCTGCATGGCCTCAAACACAAACTAGCTCCTAGTACTAAGAATATTCACTCGCCTAATCGCCGCAAATCCATCGGCCATATTCCATTATCTCCTCTGGCTCGTACTCCTTCCCCTTCCCCGTTACCATCGTCTCCAACGAGATCGCCCAGTCCGCTGATATTCCCTCCCGGACATCATCCTCCTGGTAGCTCCAACACTACTCAATCGTACAGTCCGTCGACCTCCGGCGCCACTATCGTTTGTACGCCGACGACTACGTCGAAGAAAGGATTCGGCCGGCCGAAGAATACCGAACCGAGATCGCCATTGTTACGTCGAGCCTTATCGCCGGATCGATTACATCCGAGGAGTAACGAAGTCAAGAATAATTTTATATCGCCGTTGTGCGATTCGGCTCTGAAAGTTACCCTGCATGCGCCCAGAATCACCATCACCTCGAAATCGCCGCCGCAGTCGTTGAAGAGTACAGCAGCAGCCAGCGTTGCTAAATTGGCCTCGGCCAACGAAGGTAATAAACCGATCGGAGTGGTAGCTCCTAATATAACCGTAGTTAAGGAAAATAAAGCTCAAGATGTTAAAACCGAATCGATCGAATCGACTGGGTTGAGTAATTTAACCCATCAAGGCGAACTTCCTCATATAATGGAAGAAAAAGAATCTCAAGAATGTCTTCCGGTCGTATCCTCATCCTCCTCGAAAATTACCAAATCCTCTCACCACAATGGAAATGCCAAGAAAAAAGATTAATTTAATGCCACGTATACTTAGACGAGAGGAGTAAAGCTTGCGTGCCCGAGTGTCTTTTTATAATCAAATATGGTATTTTTTCTCCCCAAGTGAACAAGCACGACGATCGTACTCAAATTTATCACTTTTTTCGTTCGTGTATCATTTTTCCTACAGTGTGGTCTTTTTTTTTTTTTTTTTTTTTGATACTTAAGTAATCGATGATGTATTTAAACCACTTTTTTTCTTCTTTGCCTAAGTCAAACGCTTGTAGAAGGTATACCTACAAGAAAGTATGAGTAATTTATGTAAAATATTTAGATTTTCGGAACGACGTACTATACCAATGTGTTGGGGTTTCGCCGCAGATTTACACCTTATACCTACGTACGTACTCCTCGTATTCTAATTTTGTTGAGATATCTATCTCTCTTTTCTTATCCTCATTTGTGAATTTTCTGTTCTTGTATGTTTTTCTTTCTCCTTGATACGCGCGCGGTGCGACATCCCCCTGCGAAAATTTAGCCCTGTGGGAATTGAATCGAGTATGTTTTTGAAATCCGAAGGATTATGTTGATTGTAGTGATTACAGTATTGGGACCTGTGCAATTATTCTAACAACGTATCGTGTCTAATGTGTAGGATTGTATTGTAGAGTATGTGTGGTTGAGAGAAAGCGTGCGTGTGGAGTGTTTTTTATTGTGTTGTAATGTCCAATTCCGATAACCGATTCGGTCTGATTGAACGGTTCTGTATCGTGTAATTTCCCCATTTTTTTTTCTTTTTTGTACCTGTATATGTAAATGTGTTTTGTACGAATATAATCAATACAGATGGTTTTCTCGTGAGTGTTTTATTTATTGGATTGGACGAGTGGGTAAGTAAAGGCGTGTGGGTTGGATGTAATTTGCGGAAGTATTTTCACGTTGGTTTGAGGGAGGTTTGGGGTGAAGGTTGTTTGGATTTGGTGGTGTGTGTTTTCTACTGGGTCTTGATTAGGTTTGCTGCGATTGGGGATTTCCAAGATAGATTCGAAAACCAAATTTAGTTTAATTTGTAAGCTGGAATTTTTCGATGCCTGTAGGCTCTTACTCTAAATGTTTTCAAAATTAAAAAAAATGTTTCAACCGTCTATTTTTTTTGACTTCGATTAAAGTTTCCTGATTCTGATCTTTCTATCTAAATATAGAGTTAAAATTTTTTTGGAAAAATCAAATTTGGAAAATTTAAAAAAAAATTAAAATCTTGAATATTTTCAAAAAAATAAAAATCTTGGAAAATTTTAAGGAAATTAAAATCTTTAAAAATTATAAAAAAATTAAAATTTTAAAAAACGTTTTAAGACAATTAAGATCTTCTTATTTTGGTTTCTTTGAATTTTCTCGATTTCATATTTTTGAATATTTCTTCCAGCTCGAAAATTGATTGTAATAATTTAAAAAATTTTTCCAACCAAACTACCTACTTTTGAAGAAATTTTTAAAAAGTAACGAAATTCTAAAATTGAAAATATTTTAAAAAAAGAAGTATTGAAAAAATTTGGGAAATTTGAATTTAAAAAATTTTTAACATGGAAAATTTTAAAAATTGGCTAGGTACAGACAGCCTGTAAAAAATTTGAACTTAAAATAAATTCAGGCTTTGGGCTTGGATTGTCGGATCTAATTTGCGGCTAAAATAATAAGAAGCACCTTTTTTTTTTGAAGTATAGATGTAGAACTAATTTTTTTTTCATTTCCAATTTTTTGAAGTGATGTCTAGTAGGGAAAGAGAGTGGGTCAATTAGGAATCGAAATTTCCCATTCTCAGGATAAAAAACGATTTTCGATCTAATATTTAATTTTTTTTTGAAAAAATCGTATTCATGAATGGTATCTAGGAAGAATGGCACCAGTTCATTTTTTGGGGGGGGGGGAGGGAGGAGGACTGCCCTGTTTCAGTGCTTCTTCTGTTGGATCTAAAAATTTTCATTTTTGCTCTCTCTGTCCCCCTTACTAACACCAAAGTAGCTTTTTTTAATGAAAAATTAGAATCTGGCATGGAAAATTTCCAAAATGGCTATTCCTCTTTTTCGGATATTTTATCTTCAGATAGAAAAAAATTGTTTTTGGAACCTTGTATTTCTAAAAAATTTGATACCTAAGTCCATCTTAGACAAAAATTTATTTGTTCTTCTGACGCGATGGTTTAAATTTCGATTCGACTTTTGATATCTACAATGTGAAATTATAAAAGCAAGAATTTTAGTTGTTCAATCTCTGTAATTTTTAATGTAAATGTTGAAAAAAATTGGCCAAAAAGAGGGAAAATTTGAAAAATGAGACTGAAACCGAAATAGAAATTATTGAAAACTGAAATTGTGACTAGAAAATTGATTATTTGAGTGCCTCTCTTATTCCTCCTTCATCGATTGGTAGGAGTTTTTTAATGGTTGAAAAATATTTCACCAAAATGGTATAAACACGAAAGTATTATTTTGGATCAAATTAAAAAAAAAAAATCGATAAGAATTCGAATCTGAATCAGAACTTGAAAACCGAATCCGAAGCTAAAACCAAACAGAAAAAATTGAAAAACCAAATTATTTTTCAATTTTTTTTGTAGGTATTGAATAATTTTTTGTGTAAAAATATAATCTGCTTACTGTTTTGAAAATTAGTTTCAAACTTGGAAAGTACGATTTTCTCAAAATTTTTGAGCTCAAAAATGCCAAATTTTCTCTAAAAAACAATTTTTTGTTTTTTAAAAAAATGTTATTTTTTTTATCAATAAAGGATGTAAATTCGTCGTTATTAAGGGATTCAACTGCCGCTATAACCCAGGAGAATTAGCATCAAAAAATCGCTTAAAAAAGAAATATATGTTAGTCGAAATTTTATTGCTGAAAAAGTTTCTATATGATGTCCAGAGTATGTGGTAAAAACCCACCACCCCCACCCCTATTGCTTTTTGAGGGGGGTGGACCCCTTGTGGGGGAAAAAATTGTTTTGCACCGATTTCGCTCAAATTTGGGTGGAAGGTTAGGTGGGTGTAGAAGTACTCCCAAAAAAATTTTCAGGTCCCCCCGACCTCAGGGAGCTGAACCATCGCTGCCCAAAGTTGGGAATTTTTGACAAAAATGGAAAAAACGGAGTATTTTAAGTATAAAATCACCCCATAATACCAATTTTGAAAACTTTTATGATTTTCGTGTATATTTTGAGATGACGAATCCGACTAGCACATCAACTTTTTCATTTGAGGTGTTTAACTACCCCTACGGCCCTTTCAAAGTATGCAGATCGTGTTTTTTCAGCTAAAAATGACTTCAAAAAACACGATCTGCATACTTTGAAAGGGCCGTAGGGGTAGTTAAACACCTCAAATGAAAAAGTTGATGTGCTAGTCGGATTCGTCATCTCAAAATATACACGAAAATCATAAAAGTTTTCAAAATTGGTATTATGGGGTGATTTTATACTCAAAATACTCCGTTTTTTCCATTTTTGTCAAAAATTCCCAACTTTGGGCAGCGATGGTTCAGCTCCCTGAGGTCGGGGGGACCTGAAAATTTTTTTGGGAGTACTTCTACACCCACCTAACCTTCCACCCAAATTTGAGCGAAATCGGTGCAAAACAATTTTTTCCCCCACAAGGGGTCCACCCCCCTCAAAAAGCAATAGGGGTGGGGGTGGTGGGTTTTTACCACATACTCTGGACATCATATAGAAACTTTTTCAGCAATAAAATTTCGACTAACATATATTTCTTTTTTCAAAGTACATTTCTCCTGGGCTACTAGCCTCATTTTACGTTTAATGATCGATGAAAAAAAAAAAAAAAACATTTGTAGAACTACCTATTTTTTTTTTTTTTAGTTTTCTGGTTATAGTCAAATTTTAATTTAATTTCTGTTCATTTCTGGTTTAAAATTTTGGAAATTTTTAGGAATACTTTTTCCGGCCATTTCCAATTATTTTGATGGTCTAGTAGATCTTGTTATTTTCAGTAAGGTATCTCTTTTCAACTTCCCTCCTTCCGATTGGCCATCGATAAATCATCACTTCATCAGTTTGTCTCGAAAAAGCAAAAAATTTGAGTTGAACTTTGCATTTTTATTTTCAGGAGAAAAGAAAGGAAACGGGTAAATTACCGAAAAAGGTATAAAAAATTTCTGAAAACTGATATCAATTGACATTTTATGGATTTTTTGTTAATTTTTTGTGATGATAAAAATTCATGGGTATAAAATTGACATGACTCAAAAATTTTAAAAATTGAGTGGGTATCTTTGAAGACTTTTTCAAAAAAGGAGGTACAAATAGAATGGAAAAAATGTTCAAATTGTGAGCTTGAAAATAAATAAAAAACTGTTGAAAAACATTTTTAATTGGATGCAAAAACCCAAGGTTGGCTATTCTGCCCTTTCCAACTTTTTTTCCGTGAAGTAATTTCATTTCAATTTTAAATTTCTCAGTTGAACTCCCCCCCCCCCCTCCCCCAAAAAACTGAAATAAAACACAAAAAATTATAACAAAAATATTTTACTCGTATAAGTACATAATTAAAATATTAAGTAAATTTATCAATTACCATACACCATTTTACTTAACTCAGTTTGCGCGTCGTTTGCACACGAAAAAAGAAACGAGAACCTTAAATACCTAGTTGATAAAAATGATACACATAATAACCCAACCCCGAAAAAAAGTTCATTCACCATTCCGACTCGAAAATATACACCAATTCGGAAGCGACATTTATGTTGAGAATTATCTCAAAGCAAAGAGGATTTGCCGGAAAAAAACTCGTTGAAATTAAAATTACGAAAGAGTTCAATCAAAAGGTACTCTTGTTTTGTACGCTGAATTTCCATTTTTTCCCAAGTACGCCGGGTAACTTTGTTTTTCGTAGGGTAGAATCGAATCGCAGGCTTTATCGTTATCGTTATTCGCGTATTTACAGCTGCAAGTGATTCGGTTTCTGGTAATGTAAAGATTTTCCATTTGGAGGCTGAGAAATTTATTTCTGGAATTATCTGCGGAGTATTTGTACGATGGGGTGTAGACCATGCAGTCTTGGAATACTTTTTCTTTCAATTGGTCTCTGGGTAATCCGTGGTATTTACCTTGAAAATTATGATTTTTTTTTTCAAAAACTATTTATCAACTAAAAATTGAGGAAAAATGGAGAAATTACTTACTCGATGGAATAGAAGATAAAGCTAGACTATTTTGAATACATTCCTCATTTTTACCCACCACCACTTGGACATTTTCGTCTGATTTTACTTCATAATGAGCCAAAATCAAATCCAAATTATTGCCATCGAATGATTTGGCGATTATCCCTGAAACGAAGATAATTTCGAGTTGATAATTATGTCTTGAGATAAAGATGCCTATTTTTGAAATTGGCATAATTCACTTGACGTAATTACCAGGTTGAGAGGGTACTCGACTTACCACTTGCAGATACTTTAGGTAACATTGTGCTAATGGCTTGAGGTCGTTGGATACTTCGACGGTATCTACCGTAATCTTTTTCATTGCGGCCACTCATCGGATCGTCGTCTCTTTCTAATCCGTAATCTAATATCGGTTCGTTGGGATTTTCATTACCGTCGTAGCTGTAAATTTCGCAGAAAAGGATTAAAAAATTGGTATTCAAGAGTTGTGTCTGATTGACTCACTTTTGGTATTTTATTTTTTGAGGTCTCCATTCGTTATCGTTTTCTGGGCCATATGGTTTTTCATCTGTCAAATAATGAGTAATTTAAAAAAAAATTGAATTCCAAAGAGGGAGGTATTTGAACTAGAAGTAAAAATTTCAGTGAAACAAAAAAATTGAAAGTACATCATAAAAAATTTCATATCCAAAAGGGTCTGGCCGAATAAGGGGTGAATTTGGCCCCAGGCTGGATTTTCGTTTTAATCCCCCCAAAAGATACCCCTTGATGTAAAAAAAATCTGGAAAAATTTTTGACCCCCCATCCCCCTCCATTTCGGAGTTAGGGCCATTTTATTACCCGATTTTCAAGAATTTTTAATTCCAACGGAAGTGAACGAAATTTTCTGTTCTTTGGCATAAAGTTACATCTCGTAGAGATGTATTTATGGAAATTTTTTCAAAAATTTTCATGCACATCTTCATGGTTTTTCGGCCATTTGAAGTTTTCAATCGCAAAAAACACCATGTAATCGAAGAGGTACCACTCTGGAAAAATTACTAAAAAACGTGTTTTTTAACGTAGATTCACGTCACGTATTCAGTTTTGGCGATATCGATGCAGCAAGGGCCGGAAATCGCGAAAAACTGTACAAAAATGTTGGGTTTTTAAGCATTTTTTTCAAATTTTGAGCATTTTGTGTGGAGAGAATTGACTAAACGAAAAAACTAACGCCGAATTCGTGTTCAGCGGGTCAAAATACCCCCATAAACACCCTTTTCGCGATCGTTTCATTTGAAGTCTCGAAATTGTTTTTCTCCACCGATTTTTCATGACGAAATAATCTGAAAAAGTGAATTTCGAGACCTTGAGCAAAATAATCGCGAAAAGGGTGTTAATCGGGGTATTTTGACCTGCTGAACACGAATATGAGATTGGTTTTTCCATTGGATCATTTCTTTCCTGAGAATCCGTCATTTTCAGGTTTTTGCTCAAAGACTTGATTAAAACTTGAAAATGGCGGATTCTCAAGAAAGAAATGACCGGATGGAAAAACTAATCCCATATTCGTGTTCAGCAGGTCAAAATACCCCGATTAACACCCTTTTCGCGATTATTTTGCTCAAGGTCTCGAAATTCACTTTTTCAGATTATTTCGTCATGAAAATCGGTGGAGAAAAACAATTTCGAGACTTCAAATGAAACGATCGCGAAAAGGGTGTTTATGGGGGTATTTTGACCCGCTGAACACGAATTCGGCGTTAGTTTTTTCGTTTAGTCAATTCTCTCCACACAAAATGCTCAAAATTTGAAAAAAATGCTTAAAAACCCAACATTTTTGTACAGTTTTTCGCGATTTTCGGCCCTTGCTGCATCGATATCGCCAAAACTGAATACGTGACGTGAATCTACGTTAAAAAACACGTTTTTTAGTAATTTTTCCAGAGTGGTACCTCTTCGATTACATGGTGTTTTTTGCGATTGAAAACTTCAAATGGCCGAAAAACCATGAAGATGTGCATGAAAATTTTTGAAAAAATTTCCATAAATACATCTCTACGAGATGTAACTTTATGCCAAAGAACAGAAAATTTCGTTCACTTCCGTTGGAATTAAAAATTCTTGAAAATCGGGTAATAAAATGGCCATAACTCCGAAATGGAGGGGGGTGGGGGGTCAAAAATTTTTCCAGATTTTTTTTACATCAAGGGGTACCTTTTGGGGGGATTAAAACGAAAATCCAGCCTGGGGCCAAATTCACCCCTTATTCGGCCAGACCCTTTAAGGTGCTGAATTTACTTTTTCATATGATGAATTTTTGAAATTTCATAGGTTCTGGTGTGAGTGATTATTTGGCTTCTAGTGAAATTTGATCAAAATTTTCAGGTCATTCAACTTGTTTTGGTAGAAAATGATTTTAGAGTGCATAAGAGAATTTTCATTTCATCCTGTTGGGGGGAGGAGGCTGGAAGCCCAAAATACTTGATTTCTTAGCTGAAAAATTCCATCTTTGCGAATTTTCAACTTATTTTTTTAAAACTTGGCCTGTAAGTAGAGGTGTAGAGGTGTTTGAAATGAATCCTAAATTTTAAAAAAAATTCCAGTTACTATAATGACCCTGAATTTGACTTTGAATATTTCGAATTTTCCTGAGAGGACAGAATTTTGAGCCGAGCGGAAAAATTTTTATCCAAAATTTTCCAAGAAATTTTACACCTTTTAGAATTTTTTCAGATTTTTTCAAGTTGTTAAAGTTGGTCAAATATGTAAAAAACCATGAAAAATTAATAATTTATTAATTTGTATCCAATGAATTCTAAGAGGTGTGAAATACATTTGAAAAATTTTGGGAAACAATTATTGTTCTACCCGTCCTGAAATGTGCCCCCAGGGCGATTTAAAATTTTTAAAGTAAAATTCAGGGCCATTAAAGGGGTAGAATAAAATCTGAATAAAATTGAGACGAATCGAATGATACAGGGTGACCGAAAAGTAGTTCCCAAAAATAAATGCTTCTCAAAAATTCCCTAATCAATTTATCCGAAAAATTTCAATTCTGGCAGAATCCTTGGTTCATTACTATTCGATCATAGGCCACTTCATAGATTCTCAACTCATTTAAATTTTTTGTGAAGCATAATTCGATTTAAGTTTATAATGCTACAGCTAAACATATCAAGCAAAATTTAAAAATTGCGCGGAATAAAATCTTCGAATATCTGGGGGTAGGTTTCAAGATAGCCAAAAGCTTGATTTCAACCCTGTCAATTTCAAAACAATGCGTTCAACCTTGAAATAAGGAGGATTAGATTTCAGCGCTTCACAAATTGGAACCAGATGATTTATCCCTGAATTACTGAATTATTTTTCTGTTTTACGAGAAAATTGTGGATTATTGAGGTTCTTCGAGCAATAACTTATGCAGAGATTAGAAGACAGTCTATTTTAGTAGAATATGAGAAAAAAAATATTACCTCGCCAGTAAATTTTTTTTACTGAAATTTTAATTTTTTTTCGGGATGTACTTCCCGGTCACCCGGTATATGTATTTACGATTGAATATGAATTTTGGCCATTTTCGTCAAAAATGATTTTTTTCTTGGTAGGATTCGGTAAGATAAACATCCATAATTCAATCAAAAATCTAATTCTTGGTTTGTGGTCCCTGCTCTCTAAATTTGAATCAGTCAAAAATGACAAAATTGACTGAGGAAGTGATGAAATAGAAAAAAATCAAGTCACCGATACTCAGTCAAATTCCACTGATTCTCCTGTTAATCAGTGACATTTTACTGCCAATCATTGAAAAATTACTGATTCAAATAGTGAATTTTGATTGTTGAATCAGTAAAAATTAATTAATTGATTGAAATCAGTCAAAATTTACTGATTCAATCAGTGGATTTTCATTCTTGAAGCAGTCATTTTTTTCACTGATTCCTACAGTGACTCAATTTTGTCGATTTAAATCAGTAAATTTTGACTGATTCAAATCAAGAGAGTGGATCCCAAATTACTCCAATGACATGTAAGACATTGTTGAAAGGAGAAGGAAGTTGTGGGGGGTTTTAAGGCAGCTGCTCCTCAAATCCATATTTTTTGGTAGAACGTTTTCCTGGAAAACATTTTGGCTGGAGAAAAATATGTATTTGACCGGGCAGTTGCGAATTTTGGAAAATTGTACTTTAATCCATCAAATAGATCACCAAAATTGGAAATCTTTGTTTTTGGAAGCTAAAGTTCATCTGGGCCATTTTTATGAATTTTTCTTGAAAAATTTTTTGAAGGCTCTGAAACTTCTCGAAACCACTTCAAATTGATTTAGGCGATCAAAAATAAAGTTTATACCAAATTTCAGCTCATTTCGTTGATTAGATCAAATTTTCATATTTCTTTGGTCACCAAAATAATTTTAAAATTTCAAAAATTTGCAAAAATTCAAAAAATTTAGTGTAGCACCTTAAATTTTGGATATCGAGTTTTTTCATACTTGATGTACTTTCGATTTATTTTTGTTTTGACTCATAATTTTATTTCGAGTTGGAATACCTCCTTTGTTTGGGAAAATCCTTCCTATTTCGTTTTTGAAAAATTCATCGAAATATCTTACCAGAGGCTTCGAAATCAATTGGCTGCATCCGTTCCATCGAATTTTGAGCAGTTTTACTACTCGCGTAATAATTATTAATTCTTTGGCTTCTTTCTATCACATTATCCAATACATTGTAGCTCTGGCTATCGATTGCATCCACAGTTCGAGATTCTAATCCACATAGTTAATTAGTTCGTTCGATACGTGTGTTTTATTAAACCAATTTTTAAAAATTTATTCGCGTCTGTTTACTTGCTGAATATAACAAAGTCCCTGGAGGATCCATGTATCTGGACAGAGCATAAAGTTCCATCACCAAGGTCGAGTTAAACCTGAGACCACAGAGATCAGACCAGAATGCTCTGTTTTCTTGAGGCATGAACGAAAACGGTTCTTTGGCGCTTTCTCGACCTTGGCAAGCAGCAGTCCAAAATATAAAAGCATCGTGGCCGGGTCCAGCGTTGCTCAAGGTGATGGCTCCTACGGTGTCGGAAACGCTGGATCTGATGATGGGGTCGTTGAGGAGAAGGCTGCCATTTTTACCATTTAGGACTAAGGCCTGGAATATTTTTGACATTGTAATGAATGCTTTTTTTTTTGACAGGGGAAATTTATAGATGGGTGAATTTTTTTTACCATGGAGAAGTAGTATTCTGGATAATCGGATCCAACGGCGAATGAAACTAATAAATCGGGGGTCCAGTCGTTGTTGAAGTAAGCTGGAGTAACCGAACTGAAAAAAAATTATTTTGAGTTTGGTGTGGAATTCAGACGAAAGATAGGATGTCTGAAAGGACTGAGAAAAATTCATAATTTCAAAAGGGTGGTCACAAAGGCCATAAAAAATTATAACAGTTACGAAGATAGCACGAAATTGACTTTCATATTAATTTAAAATCAATTGGTATGTCTTAAAATTCCATAAAATTGAAAATTATTCCAAAAAATTAATAATTTTCTTCAAATTTTAAAAAAATTTTCGTATTTTTCATTTTGAAGGGAAGGAGGGGAGGGGAAGGGGATTGGAGATTGATTTACGTGCCAAAAACGAAGCATCCCGTGGAGAAATTTTTCTCCCTGTTTATTTTCTGTCTCCTAGAATTGTAAAAAAAAATTCAATTTGCTCTTCGCACTCCCTTCTGAACCCCCTCCACTCACTCATTGGAAATATTTCCACAGACAAACTTTCAAGCGAATTATTTAATCAAGAAAACTGGCTGTTTCTCAGAAAATCGACTTTTTTTTCTTCTTCATTTGTAAATTGGAGAATATCTAGATCCTTTTCTATTCTACAATCATACAAACTGGGTATCATTCTATCTTTAAAAAAATTGAGATAAACATGTTGCCCATCTGGATAACTGAAGGGGCAAAAAATACTTGATTTTAAAAAAATGGCGTAAATAATGTTTTTAACGGTGAAATAGATAGCACTTCGAAAACTGAACAGATTTTAATCTCACTACTTTTTGCCTAATTTGAAAGTTGAAGGGGCTAGAAAAAAGTTTCTAAAAAAATGAACCAACTAAGGGAATGGATAGTACGTTGAAAATTGAGCAAATTTTGTTCCGAAAACTTTTTGCCTAGCTAAAGGGGCTAACAAGCCATTCAAAATGAGAGAGGTCTCAAAATTTTTCAAATTCTCTCATTTTTGAATGGCCCGTTGCCCCTTCATTTTTCTTGCCAGGCGAAAAGTCTTCGGAAATTTTTTTTCAATTTTTAACGTGCTATCCATTCGCTTGGTTGATTTATTTTTTTCAGAATTTTTTCTGAATAATTGGTTTTGCAGCCTCTTCAATTTTGAAGTTGAATGAAAATTTATTCATTATTTCATTGGGGCGATATGGGTATCGAAATGTTGGTTTTGAATGACGCTGATGCCGATTCGGGTACTCGTTTGACCCCAAAACCAAATTTAGGCCTCCTAGGGGTCTAAAATTTTGAAAAATATGATACGGGTATTGAATCAAAAGTTTTCGAGGGTGCTAAAAATCTCATTCTGGCACTAATTCCATCCAAATACCAAAATTGAGCTCCCTAAGGGGGGGGAGGGGACTCAATATTTTGAAAAATACAATATGGGTACCAAAATGTAGGTTTCGAAAACCAAATTTGAGCCTCCTATACGGGAAAGTGGGTCTAACATTTTGAAAAATACGATATGGTTATTGAATCAAAGGTTTTCGAGGGTGCTGAATTTCATTCTGGCACTCGAGCCTCCTACGGGGGGGGGGGGCTCAACATTTTGAAAAAAACAATATGGTATCAAAATTTAAGTTTCAAAAACCGCTGAATCTAATTCTTTCAATCATAATTTTTTTTTTGGTTTATTTTGTGAAGGATTTTATCCTTATACATGTTAAACTTTCGTTGCATTTCTTTCCTTAAAATGAGTTTTTTTGGGGGCACTTTAATATCCTCTTAACCACTTTTTGTTTTTAATGCAAAAATAATGAAATAAACACTCAAATACTTGAATGTAATTGATTTAAAATTTTTCGATGAAAAACAGAATAATCATAGAATTAATTAACCGAAAAAATACATATGTACGTATTTCAATTTCCAATCATACCAGTGATACGAAATGGAAGAATGTGTGAACAGGGACGCATCCAAGGGGGAGGGGCTCAGGGGGCTTGAACCCCTCTCCTTAAGCTCAGAAAACAAAAATTTATTACAAATAAAAATAAGATATGAAAAAAGTACATTTTTTGCCTTTTTTTAAATGGGTTTGGACTACCAAGTCCATCTAAACAATATTTGTTCCAAAATTTTTTATTTCGCTCGGACAGTATTTTGATGCTTTTAATTTAAAAACTGATAATTTTTCACTGATATTTCAGTCAAAAATCGTTTCTTTCTCAATCAATTCTCAATTTGTCTGAAAAAATTGATGATTTTTGAATAAATTAATTTGGCCCTCTCCCTACTTTTTCTCATATTCTCAGCCTCTCGCTTGATTAATTTCTGGGTGCTCCTAGTTATAGTTCGCGTCATTGTGACACCATTTTATATACTGAACTGACGAAGTGGCACCACGAAACGACGTTCAGGCACCACCAAGTGGTGCCACAACGTTTTTTCGCGAAATCGGTCTATATAACGTCATTGAGGCACCAAACGTATTTTGGCCAATTTTTGCCCTGGTGCCACAATGACGTTTTTTACCAAATCATATATTATTATATAGGCTTTAGTGCTCTGTGTTTTTATTCAGGGTGCGCTGCTTGTTATAGTATCATTTCAAGAAATATACTCAACCCCTTAGTGACACCACATACCATTTCTTTCAATCTCTCGCCGTCTGAGACACTAATACAATAGAAATGGTACGGCAACAACGCAACCATTGTATTCTCTGGGATCACTTAGCGCAGGTATACTGGTTGAATGGACAAGGGTCAGTTTATCTTTGTTTTTTTTTTCGCGACGTTTATTTTCATTCAGAATTACTGCAAGGCGGTTTATTTTTCAATTTTTGGTCATTCTCACACCTAATTCGTCGGATACAAGTCAAAAAAATTTTCTCTCTGTGTCTCAGTTCTAATGCAAAAATTCTGATTCCACATGGGGGGGGGGGGTGTAGGAAATCCAAAAATCGGATTTTTCAAGGAACATAAAAACATGAGAATTGGAAAAAATTGAATTTTTTTTTAACAATCTTTTAGAAAATCTCACGGCAAATCGAATGACGCAAACCGTTGACCTCTATCTCTTTCAAAAAAAACGTCACAGGCTCATTTTCTCCAAAATCCTGTGAAAAAATGTCATTTTTTGGTGCCATGCTTACGAAAAAGTGAAATTTCTGAGCAAACTAAGCATTCTAAAGCCACAATGACCATAAAAAAACTTCTAGAGAATTAAATTTCCTATTGGATAGTACCAGTGAGAATTTTTCTGAGTGGCATGGCACAGTTTTCAAAATATTTTTAAGTAAAGTTGAACACTAATAGAGAAAATTTAGAGAAAAAAACAAAAATTTTTTTCTTTTTCTCGATTAACTCCACTCATATTCAACATTACTCAAAAATATCTTCGATACTATGCTTCCAAGAAAAAACTTAAGCTTCGTCATGGTCATTATAGCTTTAGAACGCTGGGTTTAATCAAAAATTTCACTTCTTCATAGGCAAAAGGCACAAAAAAAATGAGAATTTTTCACAGAAATTTGGAAAGAATGAGCTGTTACGTTTTTTTTTTGAAAGAGATAGAGGTCTGCGGTTTACGTCATTCGATTGGCCGTAAAATTTTCCATAGGATTGGATAAAAAATTTTTTAAGGCTAGTGCTTAATATTGCCCTCCAAAAATTCAATCTTTGGATCCCTCCTACCCCCAAAAGTAAACTTGGTCTAAAAACGAATTTTTCCTTTCATTAGGTAGTTATAACAGCAACCTAAATTTGGCAATGGTAATCCAAAAAACAAGAATCACGTTGACTTAAATTATATTCTAATCAAGTGTAGAGGTTTGCAAAAATTTTCATCATCACATCATCAGTATTGCATATGAAAGGGTGACAACTAAAAATGTTTCTTTTCGAAAAGTATTCCCCCTCCCCCCACCCAAAAATGGAAAATTTGAGTGAAAAAAATGTTCTCGAAGTTTCACTCTTCCAAGTTTAGGTTTGAAGCGAAAGTAGGCAACCTCAACTCTGAGAATGTGTAATTTTTTAATTTTTTTCAATGAATGAATAATTTTGGAGAGTGAGAAGCTTATGTACATTTTAAAAAAAGTTCATTTTGAAAGCCACACTTTCAAGATAGTTTACGAAATCGTTCTCAAACTTTTCTGGTTATATCTATTGAAAAAATCAACTTTGAAGATTATTTATTTTAGAAACGTACAAGATTTTTTAAACTCGAAATGTAAAGAATAAAATTTGACTTAAATTTTGAAAGCTACTCTGTTCAAGATAGTTCGCGAAATTGTATTAAAATAGTTCTCAAAAATTTGAATTTAAAATTATTATTATTATTATTATTATTATTATTATTATTATTATTTTGAGAAAACCTCCAAATTTTTTTAATGTATTGTCACAATTTGAGTAAACTTTAATTTTATGAAATCTCTTAAACGTGATATAAATTGGCAACAATAAACGTGTACCTAATGTGTTAAACTGTATTTTGTATACGACATTCGTAGCCGCACTAGTGGCAACACTGCACCGCCTATCGGTTGTGGTGAGAGAGCAGCGCAGCTGTCTTGCTCGCTCTCACTTCGCAGAACTACCTGAACTCGTCCGCATCTCTCGGTCTCCGTCTGATACGTGACACTTATGTATTTCTTTCTCGTGCTCAATACAGTGATTATCCCACGTTATATTGGTGTTATTATTTCTATTTGATATATTTGGTATGTATCCTACTACAAGTCTATCATAATGTGCCCTCCAATCGGTATTTTTTTTTCAATTTAATTTGATCAAATTAGCTATTTTTTGATCAAATTATATCCAACTATATGTATCTGAACTTTCATTATTTTCTCATTTATGATTTGATCAATTTAGGATGGGATATTTTTGAATTTTGAGATGTGATTGGTTAGGTTTAAGATGAATCTGCTTGAAAATTCTATGAAAAATTGAAAGGAGATAAATTATTATCAAAATGCACTGGAAAATAGTTAGAATACTTGCAGCCCAGTAATAAATCAATAAAAAACAGTAAAAACAATTTTTGGAAAATTTGTTAAAATTCACTGAAGAAACAGTAGATAATAATTATCAAAAATTTGTTGGAAAATCGATAAATTTTTCCTAAAAAATCAGAAAAAATCCGCTGAAATCAAAGAATTTTAATGATTGTTCCTATGTTTCAAATTCTTACTTTTTTCCGGTGGATTTTCATTAATTTGAAATAAAAGAGTACCTACCATTTAGAAATGTGAAAAAAATACAATGAGGAAAACTTTTCATATTTTTTAAATTGACTACCGTTGAAGATTGGTCTTCAACAGCCTAAAAAGCACAGAGATCCTCAGTTTCGGCCAAAATTCGAAAAAATGAAAAAAGTGTTGAGTTTTAATACTTATCGGATTACGTTTTTGCCTTCTAGCACCCCCTAAATGAGACTGAAATTTGATTCTTGGTTATTTAAAGCTGTGTCCCTATTTTATAGAAAAAGAAACGTCAGTACTCAGTGACCATGTAATTTTCAATTTTTTGACATTTTAGTCACATTGAGAGTGTGTCTAAGGGGTTTGGAGGGTCTGTTTCAAAAAATCAAGCCGAAATTCGAACTCAGCGCCCTCAAATTAGTAAAAATCGATATGCCACATTACATTCTCAATTTTTTTGAATTTTGAATGAAATTGAAGACCTCCGTGCCCTTAGGGGGTGTTGAGTTCCTAGGTATTTTGAAAAGTATTCAAACAGCTGAAAAACACTTTAAAAATCTCTTCAGTGTGATTTTTTTCATTTCTAAAAGGTGCCTTATTAGAACTTTTGTGTTCATCACAAAAAACTGAGCTTTCATTTCAAAAGTTCAATTTGGAGATCTTAAAATTTTAAACGTTAGTTTAAAATTCCCTTCCAGTTCCGCGCAAACAGATCATTCTTGGACCTAATTAATCTCAAAATCTGAGCCTTCAAAGTAACCAGTTTTTTAAATACGAATCTGTAGTTTTTATTTCAAATACTTGGGTGGTATGAGAACATCACAAGAATTCCGATCATCCCACAATCCGATCGAAATTATTATCCTGTGCAATAACAACAGTAAGGTAAAACCTGAATAAATTTGACAACAGTGTATGGTGCCTTATTAACTGTATTTAAATATATACTAGTATCATAATGCGCATCAATTGCATGGTGCCAAAATGACATTATTTATATACGTGGTGTCACTACGACATTCAACTCGCTGGTGCCTCAATGACGTTTAGTCGTTATAGGTATGTTTGTGAATTTTAAAAATTATATGCAGATTTAGAAATTTAAAATGTTGAATTGAAATATTTGAAAATTTCTTCAATTTTACGATTAGCAAACCTATTGATACTTGTGCAATTTGTGTTGCATACCTGCATACTTGCAATTTCTTCATAAGTGATATGAAATGGCAAACTTATTGATTGGAAACGATTATTTTGCTCTATATTTTTTTTAATTTTTTGATGGAGAATTCTGCAGTATTTAAAATCAAACGTGAGGTTATTTCAGCGAGGGTATGGTCTGAAAGAGCTGTGCTTTTTTGTTAGGTTTTTACATAATACTTAGTTCGTGGTGTTTTAGTCGTTTTTTGAGGGCTTGTGAAGTTTCTCCTACGTAATTGCAATTACAATTTTTACATTTTAACATGTACACGTATATGACGTCACAGCCATTATAAAGCTCTAACCTTATCATGTCGATAGTTGGTTCCATTTTCCCCCATTTTTAAATATTTTTTATCTATTTTTGTTTTTCATTCTTATCTAATATATATACCTGAAGAAGACATTTTGAAATACTTAATAAGTATATTTCTAATTTTTTTTTTAATGATTTTTTTTACCTGATGGATGTAATTTGAAATGCACTCGATACGTAATCGTACAACGACGTGTTCCATATTTTCGTATAAGTGGCTCCATCGATCACATAAACATTGTTATCGGCCACATAGGCGATATCGTGAAGCCCATCTAAATTCGTATCGACCAAAACAGGAGGAGCCAAAACACCAGTTTTATAGTGGAACAAATTTTTAATCTGAAAAAAAAATCACATAAATCATTTTTCAAAGTTGATGTCAATCATTCTGACCTCCTAATTTTGAAAAAAAAAACCTCGAATTTCTTACTTTATTAACATCTCCTTTCAAAAGATCAAAAATAGAGATAATATAAATGCCTCCAGAATGATAAGGGTCTCCGGTAATAAACAGGACAGTTTCACCTCCGTCGATATCGGTTAACATTTGAGGAGCGTGTAAAATAGGCTCGTTCGGGGTCACGGTAATTTTCTGCAGTGCTTTTCCTTCTCGACCACTGACGATTATTAAATGGCTCTGTAAAACTGTAAAAATGACCGAATTTCAAAATCACCGCCTTACTGGAAAATTTTCACCCACGGGAGGATGGAAGAAGGTCTCTCAGCACTCACCATCGTTTCCTGATGTGTGAGTGGCCAGCAAATCCATTTTGTTGTCCGCGTTGAAGTCGCGAATTATTAATACGTTGTATAAATCAATATAGTACTGTTTCGGTGGAGTTTCCAGTTCCCAAATTATTGCCCCGTCTGCTCCACTGATGGCTACCAGAAGCTGAAAAAATTTCAAAATTAATTTCCGTGCATTTTTCCCCCTACAATTCTTTATTTTTCTTCTTTTCATAAGCACACCAAGGGAGGGGCTCAGGAGGCTCGAGCTCCCCCCCCCCCCACTTGAGCTCGAAAAGGAAATTTCTCAGTTAAAAATCACTAATTTCGCAATAAATTCCCAATTTTTTTTGAAAAAATTATCATTTTGACTGAAAAATCAATAAAAATTGACTCATTTGAAATTTGACCCCTCCTTCCTAATTTTCAGTTTTTGGGACTATGGGTGCACTTATGCTTCTAGTGATCTTAACTCCTTACCCCTCCTTTTCCAGTGACAATACAGTCAGATACGAAATCATCGGTGATCTCAAAATCACATTGGACTGATAAGACCATTCGACGAAGCCAACGATGCCAAATAATACTCCCTGTTTTTCCATCCAATGCTACAACTCCGCCGGAGCATTGTTGTTCTCGACTATTGAAAAACTCTCGACATAAACTATTTCCATTATGAATATCGTCCAATTCTAGAAGAAAAAAAAATCATTAAAAATATTAAAATTGCAGACAGGGTTCCCAGATACTTCAATATTAGTCAAAAAAATACCTGTGCCAATTCCAATTATCAAATCTTCGACATTATCCTTATTCACGTCTACTAATTTGATTTGAGAATGAGATATTAATTTTGGTATCGTCTGTTTCCAAATGTTGTTTAATTTAACATTTAGACATGGCTCGGTGATGATTTCTGGTCTATTATCCGCGGGCCAGAAATCGAATTTGTTCATTAAAAGGGGTAATTTATCCACTAAGAATATATACAGGAGCATTAGAACTGAAACATTAAAAAAAAATTGTGTTAGATAAGGCCTCTTTTTTGAGGTTGGGTTGGGAGTAGAAATGGAACTCATTCCTATTTCGACTTGAAAAAATTTTTAGCCCTTCAAAAAAGTTATCAAAATTCGGAGTTCTCAAAAAATTTCAAAAAAAAATCATTATAATTTCAAAATCTTCCAATCGTGAACTTTTTCATGCCAAACATCATTAAAATTATCCCAAATTTTTAAAACTTTTTTGAGAAATTTTTTTAAGCCTTAAATTAAAACCCAATTTCATTAGAAAACGTAATTTTTTTTATATTAATTTAGGTCTCCTTTTTGAAGTTGGAAATAGAAATGGAGCTCACTCCTGTTTCGACAATTTGAGCTTTCCAAAAAATACCAAAAATTCTGAGTTCTCAATAAATTTCGAAAAAAAATCAAAATAATTCCATAATCGTCCAAATCGTAAATTTTTTTGTGCAAAAAATCATGAAAATTATCCTAAAACTTTTCAACTTTTTTGAGACTTGGAATTGAAACCCAATTTCATTACAAAACATAAAAAATATTTTTTTTTATTAGTTTAGGTCTCCTTTTTGAAGTTGGAAATAGAAATGGAGCTCACTCCTATTTCGACTTGAAAAAAATTTGAGCTCTCCAAAAAATATTAAAATTCTGAGTTCTCAATAAATTTCGAAAAAAAATCAAAATAATTCCATAATCGTTCAAATCGTAAATTTTTTTGTGCAAAAAATCATAAAAATTATCCTAAAAAACTTTCATATTTTTTGAGAAATTTTCTGAGCCTTGAATTAGAACCCAATTTTGATTGAAAAACGTAAATTTTTTTTATTAAAGTATGCCTCCTTTTTGAGGTTGGGAGTAAAAATGGAGCTAGCTCCTATTTCGACTTGAAAAAATTTGAGCCCTCCAAAAAAATACCAAAATTCAGAATCCTCAATAAATTTTTAAAAAAATTTGAATAATTTCAAAATCATCTAATCCACGAACTTTTTGAGGCAAAAAATCATAAAAATCAATAAAACAGATATCACTCTTTTTGAGAATTCTTTTGAGCCTCGAATCAAATTTCAGTTTCCTCTAGGCCTATAAAAAATTCTCCAAATTTTGACCTCTATCCTCCAAAATCTGGAATTTCCCCCTAAAATAATCTAAATTTGAAAAATGCTTACATGCGATTGATATGATAGTTGCTATTCCAAAATAAACTGGTAACAAGCAGTTGTAAATATTGCAAGGTTGTCGACTACAAACTTCCGGATTCGAGCTTTGCTTTTGTTTGGATTTCCTTCTCGGTGGCATAAGAGGTCGTTCGTCTCCTTTTTGCTTATCCAATTTGAGTATGCTCTTTTTTCCATCTCGAACGAATACCTCGTCGTCCACATCGTCGCTGAGGTCTTCTTCGTCGAAATTCTCCTTAACGGCGATTCTCGTATTCATCGCGGAGCTTTTACTAATGGAACAACATTGGTGCGAATATTCGTTTACAAACTTAACAAAATCAATATTGCGCTTGAAAAATGCGGGAACGCAGTGTAACTGGGGAACGCGACCAAAATTTAGCTTTCTCCTGTTTCGATTCTATTCGGTCCAGAATTTTACTGGAAGAATATCCTCGAATAGATTTTACCAATTTCGTGAAATTTTCAAAGCTGTGGTATATTTTTTGGTGGTTGGATTGTGATTTTGAAATTTTTACTGTTTCAGGATTCCAGTCTGGGTAACACTGTTTATTAGACGACTTTTTGCGACAGACACGAAGACTTGGTCGGCATGAGAAGTAATCAATAACGTGAAAATAACTCTTCAAATACGCCAACTTTTCCTTCAAATTATCTCCTCAAATGAGTTCGGTTCGTCTAATTAAGTATAATTCGAAGTGAAGCATCGGTGCATCCTGGGCCTATACAAGATGGCAATGTCAGCTTGAATCCGGTCACATTGAATTTCGGTGAGTTTGGGTGAATTCCCGCCATAAATTATTATTAGGTAGATTCTTTAACGTATGGTTTTGTATGAAATTATGCACTTGAGGTTGACTCATTGTTGGAAAAGTTTAATTGAAATAGGGGGCGATGGGAAAGTTGAGTTTTTCCGAAAACCTGATGGAATTGATGGGAATGTTTGAGTAAATCTCGTGGTCAATTGGACACGCGGTCGGTGTTTTTCGTCGTAGTTGAAATTTCAGTTGACCACGTTGAATGGAAATTAATGTTCTTGGCTTTGAAATGAATGATGAATGAGTCAAAAGTGGAAAAAGGATTTTATTTTATGAAGATATGTTGCCTACTTTGAATAAATTCTGCTTTAGTTCCATTAATTTGGAAACTCTTCTGCTATTGAGGGAAAATTTATCGGTGCTTATTGCTATATTTCTCCTCATAAAAATTTCATTTCTTTGGAGCTTTTTCATTTTTACACTTGATTTATTTTTTGGAAAATTTTGAATTTCTTTCTGATTTTGTGCAAAAAAATTGATATTTTGGTCTGATTTTTTACCAAGTGATATTGATTTTTGAATATATTTTAGTCAATTTTTCGAAGAATAAAAAAACAATTCGCTGTATTTTATTAATATTTTTTTTTATTAAGGTATCAAAATTTTTATATCTAGATTGTAGGTACTTTATATCACTTTAACAAAACTTTTTGATGGGAAAAATGGATGAATGGTTTTTTGTAGTGTTTAATTGATGTATAAATGAGTCTATTAGTTATTCCAGTGACCATACTTTGACGTAATCTATCTTCATGGCTGCATTTTCACCTTTCCACGTATTGAACCATGTATCTCTGTCGTTCCAAAAGTCCAACATGGCCTAAAAAAAATTATTTTCAATTTTTAATGCGGAAGAAATTAAATAAGATTCATAAAATTATAAAAAAGCAAACTAGAATCTAGTTGGTAATATTGATTTGGTAGGTACCTAATACCTTTGTGATGATGAATTTGTTTAATGACATGAAAAAAAGTACTGAGTACCTATCTTTTTTTGCTGACTTTTCAATTTGAAGGGCAATACTTTCTTTAATAAATAATGCGGGTAAAAATGCATTTAATTTTAGGTAAATTTTATATGCATGTTCTGGGCGAGTATAACACGGAAAAAACAATGAATACATTTTACCCCAAAAATAATAAATTTTATCAAAAAAAAAAAATAGATTTTATCAAAAAAATTAATAAATTTTACCAAAATGATAAATTTTAATCAAAAAATAATAAAATGTATTCAAAAAAAATAATAACGTGTTTCAATTCACAAAATAGGTGAAATTTGTTCTAAAAAATAATACTTATTATCAGAAATAATAATAAAATTTGTCAAAAAAATTAATAAATTTTACCAAAAAAAAATAAATTTTATTCAAAAAAATGATAAATTTTACCTATTTGAGAATTGGGACGCGTTATTATTTTTTTGGATAAATTTTATTATATTTTTTTTTCAGTGAAGGGGCAAGAAAAGTAATTTGAGATTTTTTCCAGCAAAATTAATCAAAAAATTGTTTGGTAGGTAGCGGGTACCTACCTACATATTTGTTATTTGATAAGTCATTTTATATTGAAAATGCAGATAAATAAAAAAAACTGTAAGTGATTTTGAGAAAAAATTTTTTTGCCATCTTAAAGTGTTTCAAGAAAAGGCTGTTTTTTTTTTTTTTTTTTTTTAATATTACAATAGGTACCTACCCTGATAATTATTATTTAAAAAAAGATGAAAGTTCTGGGGAAAAATCATATTAAATACTTTACACTATTTTCAAAATTTGAAAATGAACCCTTTTTTTGTATTGTTCGAAAAAGATTATATTTCAGATATCAATTTTAAAAAAAAATTGTAGGCAACTAAAATCTACATTCCCCCCCCCCCCTTCCCTTCAAAACAGAAGAAAAAAATAGGAAATGTAGATAATAATTTTTACTTTTTTTAAAAATGATTTTGTCTCTTTTTATTGAAATATTCGGAAATTTAAATGAACTGATATTTTTGTATAAGGTAACATACCAGTTTTGGATCAGGCTACCAATTACGGATCATTTTTTTGAGGCGCTCTACGTCGTTCCGAAATGGTCACCAAGGATTGATACCAACATAATCGTGTAGTCTGAAGTCTTACCTTTCAGAAAATATGTAAACTTTGCATTTTTCGTGTTATCAAACCGCTTGTAGATTCATTTGAAAAAAGTGAGTCACATTTTTAGTTGAAATTTCGTATTTTTTGCAATGGCGATTGTTAAAAAGTGTAATTAGAGTTATTGATACTTAGTTTTTGATGCGGTTGCTGATTATTTCATGTTCAGGGAAGTACTATCGACACATTTTTCGCGTGATCAACCCATTTTGCGAATTTTGAGTGTCATTTGCCAAGCATCGAAGAAAACGTAAATTGGCACCAAAAAAGTTGGATTTTTCACCAAAATTGTCTGTTCCGAGATTTTCGTCGTGTTTTTATATATTGGGTGATTAACATTATTAAATCCGCGCAATGAAATTCCAAAGTGAAAGTGATCCGTAATTGGTTTGATCCATAATTGGTAGAAAAATTTTCAATTTTCAATTGCGGATCAAAAATTTTCCTACCAATTACGGATCGATCCACAATTGGTAGTTTTTCAACTTCGGTTTTTTAACAATTTTTTGATGAAAATCTTTGAAGGCCATCTTTGTAATGTTAAAAATACAGTCAGAGTGAAAAAAAATTGCATAACTTAAATTTTATTTGATGATCCGTAATTGGTAGAACCCCCTAAAAAGGCGTATTTTTCTGGGTCCCTTCAAGCCTGCTTGAAATCGTTTTTTTCGAAATTCAACCGCGCTAGTTTGTAGAAGAGAGGTCAACGTTTATTATAAAAAAAAAAATCACCAAAATTGGTTCATAAATAACGTCAGGGCATGAATTTAAGAAAAAGTGATCCAAAACTGGTATGTTACCTTATTCTTTGGGGATAGTCGTGTCATCTTTTTTGTGCGATGATGAGAAAAAAAAAGTGCTCAGGATTATTGAAGTATTCATTCTGTGATTTGAATTGAATTTGAGCCACAAATGAAAGGATTGCTGATGTAGATCGGTTTTATTCCTCCTTTGGGGGAGGGGGAGGGGGGATGAGAAAATGTTATAAACACAAATATTATTCTCTTGGTAAAGATATAATGTTAACTTTACCTCTTGAGTCTTGATTCTGCTACTTTCATCTTCCTACTTTTTGTACTTGAAAGATGATTATGTTCAAAATTTTTTTTAAAAATAGCCAAAATTTTCAAATTTTATAAAAAATTTTAAATATGAAAAAAAAGTTTTAAAAATTATCAAAATTTTTTAGAGGCAAATTTCATTGAAAGTTACCAAGTTTTTGATTAACCAAGTTCTCAAGTTCTTTTCATTTGAAAATTTTTTCTTATAAAGGATTTTTTTTTGGAAAACATGGACAACAAATTATTTTCGAATATTTCAACAAAACCGGTCTTAAGTAACAATTTAATGAAAAACCTAAGTACCTATGTTTAATTTTTTCGTTAAGAAATTCGTAAAATTTTATTTGAATTTTCTAGTAAAAAAATTGGAAAAGTTTTGTCAAAAATAATCTGCATTGAATGATTTTCAATTTTTTTCAACTATAAGTACATGTTTTTTTTTATTTCACCAAATAGTTTCTTTTTTTTGAATTATCGGCAAACTGTAGGTATAGAAGATGGAGATTTAATTATTTGAAGAAATTTTTCCCACGTTGCTTAATTCGAAATGTTTATTAAATGTCTATTTACCTTTGAGAATGGCGAACTATTGGACCATGGTTTTTTCGGATTCGATACACAAGTATCAGGGAAATCAGTGATACCTCCGATACCCACTCCAAAAAGAATGTAAAACTGGAATGGGAAAAATTGAAAAAAATCATCCATTAGAATTTTTCCATCACAAATGATTGAAAATCTCAAATTCGAATTCATACTTCTCTATCAAAAGGTGCCATTTTGTTGGTGGCATTTTTATAAATACTATCAGTACTGGCTGGTAATCCAACGAGTTGACGTAAAGTTTGCCCAGGTCCTGGTTGGATTGTCCCTAATTCTTCATTATCCACCGAGAAAGTGATTCTATCTGAAAATTTTGAAAATTTTGAAAAAAAATTTAAATTTTATTTCAATTTTTTAAAGTCTGGTCTTGGAAAATTTATTCTGAAAATAATTTCTACCTGCGGTCCAAACAACAGTATAAGTGTGAAAATCATTACTCCAACTTTCAGGAGCCATTTTATAAAACATTTTCTGTTTCCTATCTGATTTTGGGCCTAATGAAATTCCCATTTCTAAACGCCTGTGACCGTAGTGATTATTGGCACAATCGAATTGTTTATTTCCTCGAGCCATAGCAATCTGAATTCGACCTGACTGGTAATCTTCTCCGTACCAAGTTGTGTTTTTAGGCACCAGCCAAATTTCTAAATCAAAAAATACCCATTTAAGTATCATTTCTTTTTCTTTTTTCAAATAATTATTTAATTACTTACGAGGAATCATCCAGTCGCCAATTGGTAGCTTGGCTCGAACTTCAATTTTACCATATTTAAACGAGAATGTATTTTTGGTGAATATTTGAGAAGCTTGGATTGGAGGTGGGGTGTAATTGCTGACTGATTCTTTTGTCGTACATTTTACCGGTATTCCTGTACAGCTGTTTGAAAAATTGAGTTAATTTTTTACATTTTGATGACTTCCCTTTCCATATTTTCTCCCTCCATTGTAATGATAATCAAGATTTCAGAAATTGTTTCTTACGTTTGCAATAAGACGGAATGTTCGGTGTATTCGTGAGGTTGTATTTTCGGTCTGAGAAATACGGTGCCATTTCTTATGTAAGTGACGTGCAGACATCTTTCCCAAGTTACGAATTCGTAATCCTGTTCCAAGTTGAAAAAAAAATCGCGAATTATAATTACGAATATTTTTCTACGAGTCGACGAGATAAAATCTTCCAAATTGTAACGTGACAATGTCTTTTTAAATTTTATCTGTAAAATTTTTTCAAAAAATTAGGTACCGGAGCATGACCTGGTCCAATGCTGTAAGACCAAACCGTAATATCCAATTTATCGAAATTATCCTGGAAAATAAGTTGATCTTTTCCTGATCCAATTCTGTTACTGACACTGTTGCTGTTCGATTGAATATTTGTATTACCTTTAGAAAAAAAATGAAAAAAATCCTCTCGATTAAGTAAATTTTGAATAATTCTGGGACGAAAATTTTCTGAAATTTTTCTCACCCGGAGTTATGCTTGTTTCATAAATTGAAAGTTTAAAATCTCCTCCGCATCGATAATTCCTATTTCCTGGACAAGGATGCCCGCAATCTCCAAAATTCTTCCTCGACATCTCAGGTGGTTGAAACTGACCACAGCGACATTCACTCCTAAATTTTGCTAATTTTATTAAATTTAATTTGCCGATTCCTCTGATTTGAGGATCAATCTGGATATTTTACTTTTGTAATCCGGCATAGGCGAATTTCCAAGAATCGCATAAATCCACGCAAGCCTTCGTCGTCATATTTCTATCATCTTTTTTGGCAAATTGATAAGATATTTTTGACGGATCGTTGACTTCGAAGCATCCAGCATAATTGTATTTGGTCGCAGCCTCGACTTTAAGGTAAAAATTTATTAATCTAAGTAAACGAATGATAGATTTTTCGTTTTTTACCCTTACCTTTATTTAAGACGATCGTGACGATAATAACAGTAATAGGATAAAACATGACGTTACGAGTATTTCGGCAGTAACACAATGATGTTTTTCACACTACGTAGAATCAACAAGTTTCGCGAATGAAGGAAAACACTCGCTTGGATTCGAGTTATCGCATCGCGTACGTATTTAGATTTCTGTACGGATTCTCCCCTTACCCCCGCTCCCAGCGCGAGCAATATTTGTAATTATGATCTGGGCAAAACATGAAAAACTAGTTATTAATGGGTTCCTACAAATTTATTAAATTCAAGTTTAACAGTCGCCGATAGGGAAATAGCTTATGTTAATAACTTTTGTTCGATTGATGACCACACTTCTGGGTTTTTTCGAATTTACCAACGAACAAAAGTGAAATTTCTGAAATGGGTTTGATTTGGTTTTTTCGATTGTACGATTTGGACCAACAACCTACTGGAGATATTTTCTTGTTAGATAATTCTAAAATTTTGAGAATGGCGAATTGTGATATGCGAAAACTGGTTTCAAAGTATGGATGAAATATGGGGAATCCCCGTAGTTATGTTAGATTTGCAAAATATTAAAATTTTTCGCATCATTTATCGAGGCTATGCATATTATTATACAATGGATCAGGTTAGGTTTGTTGAATTGGGTTTTACTGTTTTCTATTTTGAGAGAAATCTCAGAATTTTTTCAAGTCTTTTTTTCAGCTGTTTTCTTATCAGAAATGCCGATGGAAATTTAGATTTCCATGTATCAACATGGTTCAGTTATTACCAATTTTGGTACTTTCTTATTTTTTATTGCTAAACTTATGATTTGAGACCGTTTTTTGGGTGAGGGGGGGGGAGGAAGAGAGAAGTATAGAAATTATTGTCAAGTATGATTTCATGACTTTCAATAGAAATCGAAATTTTAAGGAAAAAATGGGGGAGGGAAAGGTGATAAAAATTTGACATTATTGAATGAGATTGTCACCGGTTCAAAAAAAAATCTGATGAACGTGCTTTAGAGCAGAAGCTCAGAATCATGGATATTATTTTTTTATATTAAAATTTCATATGTAAATCTTAATATAGAAACCATCCTTAGACCGTACCAAAAATTGGTTTTTGATTTGATGGTGAAGAAAATTTTTCAATACTTGAAGAAGATTATGCCAGTCATTAAAGCCATAAAAAATGTTTAAATTTTCAAAATCCATAAAAATGTAAAAGTAATTTGAAAGTCATAAGTTGAAAAAAATCATTAAAATGTCATAAAGTCGAAAAAGTCATTTAAAAATATTACAAAGTTGAAAAGGGTCATTAAAAATGTCACGAAGTTGAAAAAAGTCATTAAAAAATATCATAAATTTGAAAGTCATTTAAAAAGTCATAAAGTTGGAAAATGTCATTAAAATGCCATCAAGTTGAAAAGTCATTAAAAATGTCATAAAGTTGAAAAAGTCATTAAACATGCCATGAAGTTGAAAAATTATTAAAAATGTCATAAAATTGAAAAAGTCATTAAAAGTGCCAAATGCCATAAAGTTGAAAAAAGTCACCAAAAATGTTACAAAATTGAAAAGAGTCATTAAAAATTCCATGAAGTTGAAAAGTTATTAAAAATGTCATAAAATTGAAAAAATGTATTAAAAATGACATAAATTTGAAAAAGTCATTAAAAATGTTATGAAATTGAAAAGTGTTAATAAGTCATGCTTTTTTATCGTCATTAAAAATTACAAAGATGAAAAAGTCATAAAAAATTTGAAAAAAGGTTAGGTACCTATTGAAGAGTTGTGAATTTGAATATCGTCCGTGAAAAGTCATAAAGTTAAATAGTTTGAAAAGTTATTAAAAAGTCACAAATTTGACGAAGTCATACTTTTAAAAAACGTCATTGAAAACCAAAAGTCATTAAAAAAACATAAATTTGAAAAAAGTCATGAGAAAAATTTTGAAATTTGAAAAAAATCATAAAGAATTTTCAATAATTTTCTCCCTTATATTTGAACACTGAAGAATCTGTTTTCCTGGTTTTGAAAAAGTCCAAAAGTTGGAAAACGTCAATCCGCATTAGACGCTTTGAACAATGAAAAAATCAGTGGGATATTTTCACGTTTGTAATTGGAAAGGGGAAGGGTGAAAAAGAAAATAATACATCCTTTTTGATTAATTTTTTAAAGGGAAACTTTGACGAGGAGTTCCTATTTTTTTTATGTAAGGAAGGGATGTTGAAAGGTGTTGAAACTGAATTATTGATGTTGAATGGGTCTAACTTATTCTCTGTTCCTAATCTATGATCAGTGAAAAATTTTCAAATTGTTTATTAAGTGATTGCTTTTCCTAAAATTGAAAAATTTCTGATACAATAAAAAAGAAAAAAAAACAGAGTTTTATCGTAAGTTTTTTATTGATCTATCTGTAGTAGGTACAGAACATGAACTATCACATTATTCAATTGAGTTGAAATTAATTAAAGTCATAAAAAAAATAGAAAAAATGACTTATTTCGAGCTAATTGTACCTATACTATCATCACTTTTGGGTCAACTCAATTTGCATATTATTACGTAAATTTTAATGATAAATACTATTAAGAATGTTCAAATTTAAATGCAAAAATTCAATTCGAAAAATGGCACAAATTTATATAAAATTATTCTCCACCGCCCACACTTTCACATGTTCAACTTGCAAAGCGTGATCTTCATCTTTCCAAGTGGGTCTCCAGTTGTTTCTGTCTTTCCAGAAATTCAACATACCCTGTGAATAAAAATAAGAGTACAACAAATTTTATTTATATTTGAATTTGACTGATAAAAAAAAGTTCCATTTTAAATTTTACCTTGGGTGACGAATTGGACCATGGTTTTTTTGGATTCGATTTACAAGAATCAGGAAAATCAGATATTCCACCAACAGAAACTCCAAGCGTAAGATGGAACTGTAAAAATTTTCATTAGTTTAAATTTATTTTCCATAAAATCGTTACCTTTACTCGATACATACTTCTTTGTCAAAAGGAGCCATTTTTTTATTCCCTCTCTCATAAATATATTCGTCGCTTTCGGGCAATCCAACAATTTGACGAATTGTTTCCCCAGCTTCAGGTTGTATTTTCCCTACTTCTTCACCATCCACGTGGAAGGCAATTACATCTAAAAAATACAAAAAATTCAAAATTTGAATGGTTTCCAGTGGATAATTTTTTCTCTTGTTGAATAATTTCAATAGAATTACCAGGAGTCCATGTAACACTGAAGTTATGATAATTATTGGGCCATTCTTCAGGTACAACTTTATAAAATACTTTCTTTTTAACATTAATAGCGTGGTCGCTCATGTAGATACCCATTTCAAGACGTCTGAAGCCATAATGGTCATCAGAACAGTGGAAATCGGAATTTCCTCTAGTCATGGCAATACGAATTTGACCAGATTGGTAATAATCTCCATATTCCTTTGTTGCTGGCATCAGCCAAATTTCTGTTCAAAAGATAATCAATGGATTGAATTATAAATTCCATTGGAATTTCTTTTTCTAGTCATAAGATTTGGTTTATTACGTGGAACTATCCAGTCTCCAATTGGCAACTTTGCTTGAACCTCAACTTTTCCATACAAAAATCGGAAACTTCTTTCTGTGCTTATTTGACCAGATTGAATTGGTGGTAGGATCAAAAATTTCGATGACCTCTTTGTACATTCGTCCACCTTTCCAGTGCAACTGTTTTTAAAATTGAAGGAAATTTAATTTTTAATTTTGGGTTGATGAATTCTTTTTCCAATGATGTGTTCTTACTTTTCTAATGTGAGTACACTGTCTTTTTCAATGTATTCATGAGGTTGTACTCTTGGTTTGATAAATAATGTGCCTTCTCTTAAATAAATTACATGATGACATCTTTCGTAAGTGACGAATTCGTAATTCTGTTAAATTTTAGCGAAAATTAGTACCTGATGCAATATTTGAAAACAATTTTTGCTAGAGGCTGAACCATGTCCAGCCTTCCATATAAAATTTTGGTTCAACTTACTGGTTCATGAGCAATTTTAACTGAATGGTACCAAACTGCAGGATCCATGAAATCAAAAGTATCCGAGAACAGAAGTTGATTCAATTCATCACCTGAGACTTTATCAGTTTCATCTAAAAAAATTTCAATCATTGCCTTTTCTCTTTTTCAATATTGGTTTGTTTGATCATGTTGAGAAATTCTCCAAAACTTACCAGCCTCATTCACAATGCTGTAAACTTGCATATGTTTTCTGTGTCCTCCACAAGTTTCCGTAGAATTTCCAGGACATCTGATGCGACAGGCGGTCTCACCTTTGGGAGACAAGTTGCTGGGGAAATCGTTCCCACATCGGCAAATTTTCCTACAATTAATTTAATCATGTTACAAATTTGATGGATATTTGACGATGAATACTTTTTTTGATGGCACTCACGCTTCTTCAACAGCAGAGTATCGAAAACCCAACATATCACAAAATCTATGACATCTTTTTGGTGTGAGAGATTTTGTTTGGTAGGATTTCCTGTCAGCTAATAAATTGCCAGTGTTTTCGTAACATCCTTTGTAGACAAATTCAGATTCGGCATCTGCAATTAAATTTTATCAGTGAATAATTCTATTTTAAAATATTTGACGAGGTAATTTGTGATGAATTGATTTACTGGAAAGTCCGGTTCTGTACACAGCAACTCTCCAATCACCTCCACACATTTTATGCGGATCTCCACTGCATTTTCTTTGGCATTCGTGGTCTCCTGTGAAAACACTTTCTGGTGGAGTTTGATCGCTGCACATGCATTTTCCTCTGTTGCAAACATTTTCAATGTGATTAAGCACAACACCATAAATTTTAAATCCCAAAATAAATGTCTTACATTCCATCACTATTCATGCTCAATCCATAGAAAAAGAATCCACCCTGCAAACAATGTTTATGGCAAAGGGACGGCGACAGATTGGGAAAATTATCAGAAATTCCTTCCAATAATCTGATTCCTGGTTCATCTTCTTTATAGCAGCCCATATAAGAATGATGAACAAAAGCTTGAGGATCTGTTGGAAATCAGAGGTTGAAGCTCTCAAATCTACATATTCAAATTTCCAATGATATTTTACTGAAGATATACTCACGAGATACTCCATTATCATAAACTCCAATCCTATGAAATCCTCCACAGCGTTCATTCTGGCTACCACTGCAAGGAGTACTGCATTCGCCATCTGCCACTTTTAGAATTTTTGATGGAAATGAATGACAACAGTAACATTCTGTACTGAAAATAATACAGAAATTTAGATCGATTTGTACCAAAAGCTCTGAATATTAGGATCTGCTGAGTCAAGTGCTCACCCAGTTTCAACTCCTGAAAAAGCATAACCTTTCAGTCTGCAAGTTTCAGCGCATACTTCAGGAGTTAGGGTGCTCTCAAATACTTCCTTTAGCCCTTCTAAAGTAGAGAGCTGTTTGTCATCTCTGTAGCAGCCTAGGTAACGAGTTGTTGGGGTCTGAATTTCATCTGAAAGAGTTGGTGTGATTTGATTGATCATTTAGTGTAATTTTGTGCACAACAATGTTCAGATTTTTGTATGTATTTACCAGTTTTTCGAGTTCTGTACACTTTCATGACATCTCTGGCTCCACATCCGTCTAAGATGTCATTGGGGCATTTGATATCGTCACATTTGTTATCTTCATCTTGCCATGATGTTGGTGGTGCTTGGGCCATACACATGCACATTACCCTTCAAAGTTTAATGAAAAACTAATTACAGTTCAGTGTAGTGAAAACATTATTCCGTAATAAAGCGAATAGAAATGATTTAGAGTCGGGCAGTGTTGATGTGTGGAGCCAATTTGAAATTTCATTGAAAAAATAGGGTATTTCAGACATGCTGGGTGACACATTGTCATCAAAAATTTCATTATGTGTTGGGGGCATAATTGTGTCAAATCATGGTCAGCAATCAATCACACATGGCTATCAATTTTTTTTTGATAAAATTTCCGAACGTTTCTATATGATGATTATGATTGGTCAGGGACATAATGAGCATCAGAGATCTATCAGAACTGTGTTGAAGACCTTTCTTAAATATGTCCAATACGTGATCAATTGATCAGCAACATATCAACATCACAAATACTTCAAGGGCAGTTTAAAAAACGTTTAATCATTGTTAGACAGTTGGATTCACATATCATGCCTTTGCATCAGAAATATCCACTGAGGATAAATCTTACCTACCTGTTGTCATCTGTTTTTGAAAGTAGAAACATTGCATCAGAAATTGAAATTTTGCCTTGGAAATTAAAACGCTCCAAAAGTTGAAATTTTTATAACAGAAGTTTAGATTTTGCGTCGAGTTTTTCATATCAGAAAATGAAAAATAAGAGGTTAAAAATTTGCATCAGAAGACGATATTTTGCATCAGTAGATGTAATTTTGCATCAGGAACTGACAATTTGTTCCAAAAGTTTGAATTTCTCATCGGAAGTTGAAATTTTGCATTAGAATTAAAAATTTTGCATCAGACCATCGCATGTTAAAATTTTAAATCAGGAGATGAAATTCTGAACCAAAAGTTAAAAAATTTCACGTTGGAAGTTGAAATTTTGCATCGAAATTTCACATCAGCAGTTGAAAACAAAAAATGGCATTTTGCATCAGGAGATGTAATTTTTACATCAGAAGATGGATGACATTTTGCGCCAGAAGATGGCATTTGGAATCAGATGTAATTTTTGTATCAGGAGGTATAGTTTTGCATCAAAAGATACCATTTTGCTTCAGAAAATTTAATTTTACAATAAAAATTGAAAATTTGGTAGCTGAAAATTTACATCAGAAAATAACATTTTGCATCAGGAGATGCAATTTTTGCATCAGAATATATAAGATGGAAATGATGAAATTTTGCATTTGAAGATTACGTTTTGCATCAGATGTAATTTTTGTGTCAGGTCAGGAGATGACATTTCGCTTCAGAAAATGTAATTTTATATTTGAAGCTAAAAATTTGCCTCAAAATATGACATTTTACATCATGAGATGTAGGTAATTTTGCATCAGATGTAACTTTTACATCAGAAGATGGCATTTTGCATCAGATGTAATTTTTGTATCAGGAGATGTTAATTTGGCATCAGAAGACGACATTTTACATCAGAAAAAATGTAATTTTACACCTGAAGTTATAATTTTGCACCAGAAGTAGGAACTTTACAGTACTTGTATTGCACAAAATACACAAACTTTTGTATAAAACTTGAAAGATTATAAAAATTTTTGCAAAAAATAGCATAAAATTTTTACAAAAATTAGGCTACAAGAGTAATTTGTTTACATTGAAAAGGGATCATCATTGATATTTAATTTGTTAGAACCTTTTTCAAACACCTCTAGCCCTCGTTGTTATATATGGCATTATTTTTTTTTTTTTAATTGTTAAAAGAGGAACTATTCTCTGGGCTGGCGGCGCTGGTGTTGAATCCATTTTTCATTCAACCGATTTTGACCTCAAAAGCAAAAGTGGTGCTAAAGTGAGAGGCAAGTCAAAATTTTGAAAACTTTCGTTTTTGTTATCAAAGTCCATGTTTTTCGACCTGCGAAATAGATTATGACACTCTTTTTATCTAAAAATCCACAAGGGATGCCTAGAAGTGAGGTTGACATGTCAAATTTTAAAAATGTTTGTGTTTTGTGTCAAAATCGTATGTTTCTGTGTCTCTTATGAACTTCCAAAAGAGAAAGGAAAAATATTTTTAAATTTTGCCAATGCAATTTGGTCAGAAAGGTTGATTATTTTTGAATTCAATCAAAAGCTGGTTTCAACTTGAATACGTCAATTTTTTGTTTTTCTGGATGGGGGGGGGGGATCAACATGAAAATTTTTGGAAGCTAAAAAATAGGTAACACGAAAAATCGTAATTATTTTTGAGATTTCATTGCTGTCTATATAAAATTAATTTGAAGTAAAGTCAGCGAAAAATATTTTTAAATACGAAAAATATCAATACCCTTCTTGAACTCCTGCATATTTGTATCCCTTTTGATCGCAAATATTCCAACACCGTCTGTTCGAGTTAGTTTGAGTAAAATTCATCTTAACCTCTGGTTTCATATTTTTCAACTTGTCATTATTGTAACATCCTACATATCTTCCATATTCCGGAATATCTGCCAAGAAAGTAGATTAAAAAATCAATCAAAAAAAAGATAACCACTTAAAAACCTTTGAAACTTTTCTATTCACCGGAAATTCCAGTAGCATATAAACTCATTGTAGATTTCCCTCCGCAAAATTCTGTATCATCTTCGTAACAATACGATTGACATTCTTCTTCCGAAAGAGCATATTGTTTTGATGGTACTGTATCGTCACACAAACATTGTCGACTGAAATATTTCATCAAGTTCAGATCTTCTAGTTTTTTTCGAAGGACATTATTTGATCGATTACTCACTCAAATAATCCGAAATATTTGAACCCCTGTTTGTAACAAATTCGATGACATTTTGTCGGAGTGTTGTCCACTGATTCTTGAAACGAGCCTCGTAATAATCGATAATTGGTGTCGTTATCTCTGTAGCAACCTAAATATACTCTGGATGGGATCGCATCGTTGCCTTGTGCTGTATGAGAAATTAAATGCAGGTAATTAGGAAATCGAGGTTGTATTTTTAGACCTTTTTTGGATACCTAATTGAAATTTATGGAGTTATATCGAACAGAAGGAGTATTCTTTATATTTATTTTTGGAAAATAATTGTACAAATTGAGAAAATATTTGAGTAAATTTCATCAATTGAAAAAAATTTGAGGAGGGGAGATTTTCAATAGGTACGTGAATAAATTTAATGCATAATAATTGGAAAATTTATATTTGATTTACCATTTAGACCAGTTTCATAAACCGAAGCTTTGGATTCTGCTCCACATTTACTATTTTTATCTCCTGGGCAAGTAAAATCGCAATCCTTGATCACCCTTTTGATCACATCAGGCGGTTGATTTTGTCCACAACGACATATATTTCTAAATTTTTTACCAAATTACAAAAATTTCATAGTTTTTTGAACAGATTTCTAGAAAAAAATGGGCAAATCTTACTTTGTGATGGCAGCATAAGCTGATTGCTTGGATTGGCATAAATCCACGCAGGTTCTCGGCGACACTTTATCATCTTTTTTCTCAAACTGATACAATAATTTTGATTTATCAGTAGTTTCGTAACACCCTACATAATCATATTTTTTTGCTGCCCCGACTCCTAAAAAAAAATTACCATCAGATGTCACCAGATTAAACAAAGCTCTAGATATTTATTGCATAATTACACCGAATTACTTTACCTATGTCGAAAACAAATAAGCCGAAGATAACAAAAATAATATTCAAAAACATGATGTTATTTCTACCGTAACAATATCACACTAACAAGCATCAACCGATTTGCTTCGCGAAGAATAATTTTTCGAATCTACGATATTTTGTTGCTCGCACCTCCCCCCTTCATTCTAGAGGATTTTCCCTCGATTGTAATGCTCGGCAAACAACATGCAAATCTAGTTTATTAATGGGTTTCTTTAGGTAAGTCGCTAAATTCGAATCTCGATGCGCCAGCGGGATAGGTATTTAAATTAACCATCATTGATGATTACCGAGAATTATTTTCCAAGTTTTTTTCAAACACTTGAAGAGTAGGTAGTTGGAAAAAAAAACCTGGATATTTTTATTCTGACTGATAACTCGCCATTCGACTGGTGCGAAGGTATCGCAATGAACTTGACTATAAAAGTGTAATTATTATTACCTATCTTGCTTACGCACATGTATCTGCGAATTACCAGAAGGAAGAACCAGTTTTTACGAATATTAATGGAGGTGGAAATGAGATTGGTGTGGTATTTGCATAGTGCGCGAAAAATTTATTTTATTAGTGATCTGTATTAGATGATTACGTCAGCGAATTTCAAATTGTCGTGATACTTTTGTCGATGACGTATAATTTTTTGCAAAGGATTGTTCAGAATTGACCTGATTTTTTGTGCGAGTAACATGAGAGTGTTTGAAGACAAAGGTGGAAATGTTGAAAGAAGAATGTGCTTGCTTATGTAGGCTGATCCAACAACAACTACAACTTATCGAGGTTTTTACGTCACGGATTCTCAACAGCCAAACAAAGCGGGTTGTGTTTAATTTGAGTCTTTGTTCTGCTTGCAAAATTGAAAGAAAATTTACTGTTTTCAACACCAAGAGGAATTAACTGCGAAAATACGCTCAACTTGGCCTCGACTTTGACAAAGTTTGTAACTGATAGAACTGAGAAAGTTTTGAAATTTGTTAAATTTTTGGAGTTCATTTGAATTTTATATGTTTATTTCGTTTTTGGATTATTTTTAGAAATATTTTTTGGATGATTAATTTTATGAATATTTTAGGTAGTGTTTTTAAAATTTATTTTTAGATTCATTTTTTTTTTTACAAAATTTTTAGGATTTTTCGAGTTGATATTTTTGGTACCTAATATTTTGAGATGAAATTAGTAATTTTTTGAGACGTATTTCAAACTTTGATATTTCAAATTTTTTGTAGTTATTGATTAATTTTGAAAACATTGAGGATCATCTCATAATTTAAGAAAGGGTTTAAAGAGAGATTTTTGCCAGATATTTTTCAGCATTAATTATTTTGAAGATTTCAAGAAAAAACTTTTTGAAATAGGTATGCTGAGGTTGTCAATTTTTTTATCACTAGAAATGTTAATTTTTGAATTGAAAATTTTGGAATTATTCTGAGACTGCCAATTTTTTGTTTGAACTGCTAGGATGTTTTAATGATTGATTGATTTTTTTCAAGCATAGATTTTTTGGAGAATTTTCATTTTTAAGATTTAATTGGGCTTCACTTATTTGGGTGCTTAGCTTTTAATTTTTTGGGATTTGTGATTTAATATTCTTGAAATGGTTTTGGCTTCTTGTTTTTTTTTTGATAGTTTGTTCAACTTTTTTGGAAGTAGGTTCCTATTTTTAGATCTTCAATTTGTTTTGATCGAGTAAGAAGAAGAAATGATCATTTTACTACATCTTTTTTGAGATATTTTTGAGGCTATTAATGTAGCCAAAGTTGAAATCCTTGGAGGTTTTTTCAAAAGCTTTGTGCATTTTTGATTTATTTTTGGTATTTAATAATCGAGTGTTTTTCCGTTTGGCAATTAGCTAAAATTTAGAGAGAGTGAAATATCCCTATCATAATCTTGAAAAAATTCAGGGGCATGCACGCAAATGAATTTTGCGTTTCAAAAAACATAAAACCGAATTATCACGTGATATTTTTACGTATAAAAAATTTGAATGTGATGAGAAAGTCAGTGAAGGAATTGTGCTGGGTCAGAATCCAAAAATAATTTGGATTTTTAAACTGAACGCTGCAAGAAATTCATTAAACATGTCACGCTAATAAAATTTTAAGGCTTGTTGAAAGAATTAGAATAGTCGGATTTTGAAATTGAGTTCATATTTGAACTCTATAATCATTTTCAATTTTTTTTGAATTTCAATCGAAATTCAGTTTTGAAAGCTTCCGAATTCTGAATTTATTTTAAAAAAGCTTGTACTCGTCAACATTTTTGCCTTATTTTTATTCAATTTTTATTAAATTGGCTGAGACATCCAATTTTTTCTATAGGAAAAATTTTTTGAATAAAAAGAATAATAATATTAGACCATTTTACAATCTTTTATTGATATCGTACGGAAAAGTAAAAAAAATGCGATAAAAATGTCATTATCGATTAAGATTCCTTAATTGTAACAAATTAATATATACGAGATAAAATCACAGACTGAATTTAAACATTTTTGTTCGACTGAAACCGGCTGTAAAAATGTCATTGCATGGTGGATCTGAGTCAGCTTAAAAAGCCCATACTTTGACGTACTCAACTTGTAAAGCTGCATTCACACCTTTCCACGTCTTGGACCATACTTTGTTATCTTTCCAGAAATCCAACATGGACTGAAATGATGAAAAAATGCATGAAATATAGCAATATAATGGGTGCCTAATTTTTCAATAAAAAAAAGTTGTTATTTGCATTGACTTACTTGTGGAGAAGAATTGACCCACGGTTTTTTCGGACTGGAGACACAATTATCAGGAAAATCTCGTATACCACCAACGTGAAGTCCAAATGACAAATGAAACTATGGAAAAAAAAAAATTAAAAATATAAATCCCTCGCTTAAAAATCAATTGGATGAATTTCCATTTTATATCTTACATCTTTATCGAAAGGAGCCATTTTGTTGGCTGAATTCCTATAAACGTATTCGACATCTTGAGGGGTTCCAAGGATCTGACGAATTGTTTGCCCTGGTCCCGGTTGGATTGTTCCTATTTCCTCTTCGTCAATTAAGAATGAAATTTTATCTGCAAAAAATTCATAACTGAGCAATCTGCAATTCCTGTCCAGTTTTTAAAGGGTTTCAAGAAAATTTTTACCAGGATTCCAAATAACGGTGTAATTGTGAAATTTATCAGCCCAACCGTCTGGGACCGTTTTGAAGAATATTTTCTGTTTCACGTCGTAATCTGGACCTACGTAGACTCCCATTTCAACACGTTGGTAACCGTAGTTGACATTGGAACATTCGAATTTCTCGTTTCCTCGAGCCATAGCAATACGAATCTGACCTGATAGGTAATTCTTTCCATACTCGTTTTTGGTTGGCATGAGCCAAAGTTCTGGAAAAATTCTCCATTCAGATTAATTTATAATTTTCCTCAATTAGCCGAATCTGATTTGAAATCAATACTTACGAGGCACGATCCAATCACCCATTGGCATCTTGGCGTTGACTTCGACTTTTCCATACTTGAATGAGAAACTATTTTTGGTGTGTATTTGTCCGGCTTGTAGAGGTGGTAGGATGTAATTATTTTCAAATTTTTTATTGCAATCTACTCCATTTTGGATTCTTGTGCAACTATTTCAAAAAAAAATTTGTTTGGTAGCTATTGTGCGAAATTTTTTCAACGAGGTGTTTGAAAATTTATATTTCTTACGATTGTAGTGCGAATGCTGAGTCTAAGTATTCATAAGGTTGTATTTTTGGCTTCAGGTGAAGTATGTCAGCATTGTCAGCAATGGCAACAACGTGATGGCATCTTTCATACGAGACAAATTCGTAATCCTGTTCAATATTTAATCATAGGTAATGTAATTTCTGAAGCTATTGATGTCAAAATCATCATAGATGGGAATCAATAACAAAAATTGTCGGGAAAATTAAATTTTGAGGCTGAAAAATTCTCAGAACTTCGTTGAGTTGAACTTTTGATAAATTTTTTGTCAATATTCTGGTTTGATTCTCATGCCATGATTTTGGATTTGAAATTTTAAAGATTTTAGTTAATTTTTGTAATAGAATTCCCATAATTACCGGATCACTGGCCACTTTGATGGCATAACCCCAAACAGTAGTGTCCATTTTTTCAAAATTATCGTAGAAAATTGGCTCGTTCGATTGTTCCTGGTATTCTCCTGGTTGATCTGAGCAAAAAATTAGCTCATATTAAAGGCTGCTGAAATAACCCCAATGAGAAATTACTATTGACTTACTTGAGACACGATAAACTTGTACGTGTTTTCTATGTCCACCACAAGTTTCTGCAAAATTACCAGGGCACCTGACATGACAATCATTCTGACTTTTTGGCGATATATGGCTTGGGAATTCATTTCCACAACGGCATGTTTTTCTAAAATAATTACATATTTGAATATAGAAGATGAAAATGTAAAAAAATAGCTTATTTCTGAAACTCCATACCCTTCTTCCACTCCAGAATATTTGTATCCCAATAAATCACAAAATCTTTGACATCTTTTTGGAGTTAAAGATTTAGTTTGTGAGAATTGCTTATCAATCAGTAGATTTCCATCATTTTGGAAGCATCCTTCAGAGACATGTTCATTATCTGGAGTAAAAATTTCATAATTTAATCATCTGGGATGAATTTTCTTTGCAATAAAATTGGTAAATTACTCACCTGAAAGTCCAGTTCTGTACACAGCGACTCTCCAATCACTTCCACACATTTTGTTAGAATCTCCACTACATTTCTTTTGGCATTCGCTGTCTGTTGTGTGGAGCTGCTCTTGAGGTTCTTGATCACTGCATAAGCATCTCTCACTGTCAACAGAATTGGAAAATTATATCAGTAGGGTAATCAAATGAAACTTTTCCCCCCTGGATATTGAAGGAATTATTTTACCCGCTGTCGCTGTACATGGTCAAGCCAAAGTATAAGAAACCGCTTTGTAAGCAATGCTTATGACAAGCAGCTGGAGATAAATTGGTCATATCTTCCATCACTCCTTCCATTAATTTGACTCCTATTTCGTCATCTTTGTAACAACCCATGTAAGAATGATGGACGAAAGCGTGAGGATGAGGCATTCCATTATCATAAACTGCAACTTTAAATTGACCTCCGCAGAATTCGGTTCGATTTCCGCTGCAGGGAATGTTACATTCTTCTTCTGCAACTTTCATATGTATTGATGGGAAGGTATGACTGCAGAAACACTCTGTGCTGAAAATACAAAAAAAAATTCCAAAATATACAGCAATGTAATTTTAAAAAAAATTTATCTCGCAATTCTTGGTATTTACCCAGATTCGACCCCAGAGAAAGCATAACCTCTCAATCTGCAAGTTTCGATACAATAACTGATACTCAGTTTTCGATCAAATGTTGCTTTAATTCCTTCCAAAGTAGGGAAAAGTTTTTGATCAGCGAAGCAGCCCAGATAACGAACTACTACTGGTTGTACTTCGTCTAGAAAAAATCATTGTGTTGAAAAATCTGTTCATTTGGAGTGAACCATATTTTTTCTTCATTATTTACCGGTTCGCCTAGTTCGGTACAGTTTCATCGCATCGTTACTACCGCAACTTTCAGTAAGATCTCCAGAACATTTTATATCTTCACATTTGACGTCATCACCGCGGAATGTCGCTGAAGGTGCTTTGCTCATACATAAACATTGAGTGCTGTGAAATTTTTATTGATAATATCAGTATTCGAAGTGATTTGAATTTCTGGTATTTATTATTTTTTTGTTAAGCAGCTACCTTTGCAGCTGAATAAAGATGAAGGTGTGGTGTGGGTACATCCACTTGAATTTTTTTTTACTATTCTGTCGATTTTCGTGTTAGTTTCGAGCTTTATTAATTTGAAATTTGAAGAAACATTGATTAAGTATAATAATATGGATAGGTACCTATGAAATGAATTATCTTCTTTTGTAGGGAAGGAAAATTTTCTCCTGAATATGTAGTTTTCAGGTGATTCATAAATGATCTAGTTGATTAAAGGATCAAAGAGAAACTCAAATTCAAAAGTATTTCTAATTCATCGAATTATTTTCACTAGATCAAATGAGATGTATATTCACATTTATTTCAAAAAATAAGATTACTCGTGAATCACCATTGAAAAACCAGAAACTTATTTTTCAGAAGAATTTTTTCAGTAAAAATGTTTCACACCTTTGAAGTGCACGGGTCATATTGAAAATAAGATGAAACAAGTCATGTGTAGAATTAAAAGCGAAAAAATGCAGTCGTGTGATCGAGATTTTCTATCATGATGGTAAGAACCTGGCTAATTGGTCTGCAGAAAGTTTTAAAAATGAATAATCGAATTTGAATTGAGATTAACTTGTTCAATTTTTTGAAAACTGCAGAATTCATAATTAGTTGTTCTATTAAATGGTTCAATTGTTTAAAAATCATGAAAAAAATGTTCAGTTTATCTGTAAAATTATTCAGTTTGGAAAAAATTGTGATAACTGCTCAAATTTTGAAAAAGTGTTCAAATTTTGGAATTCCTCACAATTGTTCAAACTTTGAAAAAAATTATGAGCAATTGTTCAAATTTTGTAAAATTGTTGAAATTGTTTACAATAATTGTTCAAATTTGAAATTGTTCACAATAATTGTTCAAAATTGTAGAAATTATTCATATTGTTGAAATTAATCATAATTGAAACATGGAATTGGAAAAAGGCCTAACTCCCAAATTCTACAAACTGTTGTAAAATGTTTTGTTTTTTTTTTCGTTGAAATGTCATCAATTGCATGTTTAATGATGTTCAATTTGTGGACAATGCTGGACAATTTGTGGACAACACTGGACAATTGTGTTGTGGACAAATTAATTAATTGTGGATAATTTGATCAATAGTGGACTGTTTGATCAATTATGAGCAATTTGATCAATTGTGGACAATTTGTGGACAACTGTGGACAAATTAATTAATTGTGGATAATTTGATCAATTGTGGACAGTTTGATCAATTGTGGGCAGTTTGATCAATTGTGGACAGTTTGATCAATTGTAGACAGTTTGATCAATTGTGGGCAGTTTGATCAATTGTAGACAGTTTGATCAATTGTGGACAATTTGATCAATTGTGGACAATTTGATCAATTGTAGACAATTTGATCAATTGTGGACAATTTGATCAATTGTAGACAATTTGATACATTGTAGACAATTTGATCAATTGTGGACAATTGTGGACAATTTGGTCAATTGTGGTCAATTGTGGGCAATACTGGACAATTTGATCAATTGTGGACAATATTGGACAATTTGTGGACAATTGTGGATAATTTGATCAATTGTGGATAATTCGATCAATTGCGGACAATTTGATCAATTGCGGATAATTTGATCAATTGTGGACAATTTGTGGACAATTGTGGCCAATTTGATCAGTTTTGGACAATTTCAACAATTTGTGGACAATTGCGGACAATTTGAACAATGTTCAAAATTGTTCATACTTATTGGGTATTTAAAATTGTTCAAATTGTTCGAATTGCTCATGGTTTGTGAAAATCAATTTTTTATACCTCTAAAAAGTCTTTGTTGCGTATTTCATTCGTCATAGATAATATTTTGGTGTTGAACCAACTTCAAGAAGGAATGGATAAATGATTTTTTTTACTCAGTGTTTGTGTCTCAACAATTTTTTTGATTTACATAAATTGTTTTGAATCTTTCAGACCATGGTCTTTTTTGGCCAAGAACGATTAGAAATTACAGAACTTTCTGTTCCCTTACTTTTTCTCCTTACAAACTTAGTATTCCGATTTTTCGAAAAGACTGTATTCATTTTTTCCAGCCCAACTTGGTCATTGGTGCATGTACTCGTAAATACCATCTTCAAAGATCGAATGTCTGACGCTCGGAAGCAAAAGGTCAATCTGTCTTATCACGTAACCATTGTGAATTACAAATCATGGCATCGATTTGTAACTTCAAATAGGCACATATCTCGCTAACTAGAGAACCTTATGAATTGTTCCCCGAAGATTTTGATCGAAAGTGATTTCACTGATATAGTTTCCCAGCTGACCACGCATTCAAAATTACGATTGCTAATATTGATTCGAAGGATTTTTCTGGTGAAAGAAGGGATCAAATTCAAAACTGACAGTCAAATTTTTAATGATGTGGTTCTTGGACCAAGAACTACCACCTGATACAGTTTCTGAACAAAATTCTCAAAGTGCAATTGATCAAGCTTCTATAAAGCAACTGAAGTCCAATCGAAGATTAAAAATTAAACGACCAAATGGATCGATAAACTGAGAAATACGAGTTCTCTACCAAATAGTCCACATTGACAAATGAAAATTTTTTTAACTGAGCAACTTGACGCATCGACCAATATTTATAGTAGAAATAAAACTCGAAAGAAGCGATGCATTAAGATATTAAAAGCAGAATCATTGCGATCCATGAAGACCACATTGTCAGACACGGACACACTCAAAGAACAATGAAAATAATCAAAACTGGCAAAAAAAAAAACATTGACAAAACACCGAAGACAAACAATCACCGCCAAGAATAAAAAAAATCCACCCCAACTGAAAGAAGAAGTTGAGGCACCACAACAACTAAAAAGGCACCGGACACATGTCCAGCAGCTTTCTTCATAAAACCAGCCAGCTCAAAGATGAAAATCATAATTACCCTTTCTGAGTCCCTGCAAACTTGAATCCTTTCTGATCACACAAATTCATACATCTTCCATTCGAATTCGATTTACTCAATTGCAGCGTAAGATCAGATTTTATATCCTTGAAGTTGACATTATTGTAGCACCCCATGTACCTACCGTACTCAGGTATATCTGTAATCCAAAGGAACGAAAAAATTCAAAAATTCTGCCTCGTTGTAAAATAAACTTACCAGGGATTCCGGTAGCGTATAAGCTCAGCATAGATTTTCCACCGCAGTAATCTCCTCCATATCCATCGCATATCAAACGACAGTTATCTTCGCTGACTGCTTTATCTGGAGATGGCGCTGCATCGCCACAGAAGCATTTTCGACTATGGAGAAAATTTATGCATAATTTTCCAAATTTTTTGGGACTCTGGTTGAATTGGATATTGGACTTACTTATCAGATAATCCGAAATATTTGAATCCTTCTCTGTAGCAGATTTTTTGACAGTGAGTTACAGCTGCGTATTCGGATTCGTCTAATAGGTATTTTAGAATTTTATGTTTCGGGTCATTATCCGGGTAACAGCCTAGGTACACTTTGGATGGGATGGCATCCTCACCTTTGGCTAAGTTTATGAAAAATATGTCATGATTAATTGATTTTTGCACTTAGTTTTGACTGTTTTGTATCATCATCTGAACGAACTACATATTTATGGGTACTAATGTAATGATTCAGCGAAATTTCAAGGTTGCTGTTTTTGAGATGATCATATTCGTGCTAATCGTGTGGTGGGCGGGAGATATCATAGTGATATTTTTTACGATTAATGTTTTTAAAACGCCTAAATTTTTAAATTATAGGTCTAGCTGGTTTGAAAATTTCCTGATTTTTTTATTAATGAATTTCTTCATGAATTTGAAATTTTGGAAAATTTAACGGGTTCGTAAAAATTAGATAATTTTTTAAGAATTTGAAAATTTTATTTTTTTGAATTTTTTGCGCTTTGAAAATGTGTGAGTATTTTTTCGGGTCTTTTTCCAAAGTAAGCCCCCTTGATCTCGATCCATCAAATTCGTCATCCTGGCAACATTTTAAATTTCGCTTCATCCAATTTCAACTACAAATTAAAGCGTGACATGCAAAATATAGCTTAAAATGTGCACAAAGGAATAAGTAAAAACTACCAAATATTTTATCGATCTACAATCTACATTCTAATCGTTTCATTCGCTGAAAAAATAAATTGTACAGTAAAATTATCCTATAAAATTGACTCAAGGTCGCTACAGCATTAATTTAGAGCAAAGAACGAACGAAGGTCCTAGACCAATTTTTAATCAACTTTGTAATTCGTTTCGAGGGTCGAGGGAAAGGGGAAGGGTGGTGCAAGTAGATTTACAAGAGATGTATACCCATCTACCCGATTAACCAAGCGAGAGTAAACAAGAAAAAAAAAACCTTTTTTTAGGGAATTAGAGAGTCAGCTGATCAAAAAAAATACCTACTATTGTTTTTAACTTGTGGCGGTCTAATTTTCACAATTTCGTTCTCAGCGGGTGGCACTTGTATAGGTTTTTTCACGTGTTGCTTAGGCGGTTTCACGTGTTGCACGGGTACCCTGTTACTGCTAGCGCTAGAAATAGGTCTATGGAAGTTGCCGCCGTCAGTGTTGCGGAAAATATTTTGTAATAGCTTCGTCACACCGTGCACAAAACATTCCCATATTTGGTAACCGGGGTCTGGGCTTTTTCGTACTCTACCCCTTGGTTGTTCTAAATATCGGGTGGCTAAACAGAGTCAGGTAGAGGAAGATGAAGATGTGTGATTTCGGTTTTGTGGTCGTGAATGAGGATTATTTCCCTTCCCCTGGATGGATTGTCTGAAGAAAATTTGCCCTCTCGAATTCACGACAAATGATAGGAATTTCGCCTTGCAGTGAAGTTTGATGAATGAAGACTGTTGAAAGGGGGAGGGGGTCGAGAAAAAAGCTAAATGTCAGTGCGATTGTATTTCAACTTGAAGTTTTTATTCGACTCTGGGCTCCGAATTAAAAAAGAGAAGTCCACTGTCTTCTTTTGCTAATGCTAGGTACTATAAAGTTCTTGTACATTTCCCATTGATTTGGTTATTTTGAAAAAAAAATCAAAGAGGAGGAATTGAGGATAATTTGGATGGTTTTATTTTAAGGTTCATACTAATCAGGGGGAGGTGAAGAGCGATCTCCTCTCCCCACCGAAAAATTGATAAAACTGCATTTTTAGTTCAAAAAATTATTTTAAAGTTTGAAATTTTGCAAATGATGCAATTTTTTTAAAAATAGGAACATTTCAAAACAGGTCGAAAATATTGAAAAATAAATCATTTAAATTGGACAAAATTTAATACGAGTTGAAAATTTTCTCATTTATTTCAATCATCTTTTCCTTTTCTTTTCTCAGTAATTCAAATTTTTTTTCTTGGTTAATAATGATTTTGAAGGGGTTCATTTTTACCTCTAGATATACAGATGATCATAGTTCAAAAAATCAGGTAACTAGGAAAAATCGAGAAAATTGAATTTTCTTCGAAATAGTTTTAGTAGGGATGTTTTTACCTATAGAAAAAATTGGAGGTTAGTTTTCATTTCATCATATTTTCCAGAAATCTTTGAAAAATATTACGTTTTTCGTATTTAAGAAAAAAATTCTGAATTGGCGGAATTACATAAAAATAATTCATGGCTATTTTTTTTTAGCAAGTTTCCTGATTTTTGAAAGAAATTATGGCTGATATTGTCGATGGAATAAATTTTTCCTTTACTTAGGTGCATTTATTTTGAAGAAATACAATTATGGGGGTTGATGTGATGGGAAATCGTCTCCATTTCTAGATTATTTTCATAATCAACTCAGAAAAAAAATTGAAATGAAAAAAATTGTGGTTGATTTTTTTAAAAGGATTTTTTGAGAAAGCGGAATTAATTCATAGTGATCGCTTAGGAAGAAAGGGACTTTTGTGGTTGATACAGATTTTCGAAAAAAACAAACTTTTTTGCAATGAAATTTGAAGAAATTCTTGTGCAAAATATCAATTTTACAGCTCATTTTGCGTCCCAGGAATCTTGGGAGGGGTTTTATCGTTTTTTTAACCGTGCAGGAGAAAAAAGGCGCCTGGTAGTAAAAATAGATTTTGAAATAAACTAATTTTTTGTGATAAAATTTGAAGAAAATGTACAAAATGTTGATTCAAGAGCTCATTTTGCATCTTAAGGACATTTGGGAGAGTTTTAATCGATTTTTTTTAGGGTTTTGGGATCCCAAATCTGTCAAAAAAAATTTTTCTTAGACGATTGCATAATAAAAAACAGTGCCTCCCTCAAGAGTTTCTCAAAAGATTTCAAAAGAAAATTCTAAAGGTATTCAATGAAGAAGGAATAAGAAACAAAAAATTATTTTTTATTGGTAAAATTTGAAAAAAATCTAAAAAGTTTATCGCCATTAAAAAAAAATATTCGAAAAAAGAATTCGAGTTTTCTCTCCCCCCTCCCCATCCCAATAATATGCTACTGCTAAAAAAAAAAAAAAAAAAAAAAAACAGTTTTTCCATAAGACATTTGTAAACCTGGATATGGAAAGCACTCCTAGGAATTAAAAATTGGTTTTCAAGTTGATACTAATTTTGAACCTTTCAAAAAAAGAAGAATCAAGGAAGAGAACCTCCAGCTTGAAAACCAAGTTTTGGCCTTTTTTTATAACCAGACTCCTACACTGAAGAAAAAAAACAACAAAAAATTGCTGATGTAGTTTACTTTGATTGGGGGGGGGGGGAATCTTGCGAAAAAATTTTAAGCTTCCTAGCTCAAAGAGAGCGGAGTTCAATGTCCTCGAAGTGTGTTATTTTTGACTAAAAAACACAATTTTTGCCATTTTTGGAAGGTGCGATGCTATCAATTGAGATTTTTGCACATCTTCTAAAAGGTACGATTCAATATTTTGCTTCCTCTGAACCATTGAATTTGAGATTTGGAACCTAATTTAAATCGAAGAATTTTAAAACACCTCAAAATTAAATTGAAATTTTTTTGGCCACTTGGAAAAATTCTAACTTAAATTATTCTTGATGACCAAAATTTCTTAGCTCGATTTCGAGATTTGAACACACACAAAAAATCAAAAAATTGATCAGTTTTTCAACAAATTTTTCAAACTATTTATAAAATAAACAAAAAAAATCCTCTCCAAAAAAATACTGAGAAAAATCGAAAAGTTTGCAGGCGATGTAAGTAATAATTGCAACTTGTACCACTTTCTTTGAACGTCCATGATGGAAAATGAGTGCCTGTGATTTGCGTTGAGATAAAAACAAGTACAAGACGAGTTATGAAAAAATAATTTTTCTGCTTGAAAAAAATATTGAGCTTAGTTTGATTTTTAAATTCACTGAGGAGGTAAAGGGAGGGGTCAGACTGAAGTTGGAAAATGCTATTTTTACCCAATCGTTTTGAAATCGACTATGGTCACCGATTTCTATTCAATTTCGAAAGAAAAAGAAAGCAAATTGATCACCCTTTTCGCTCATTCTTCTCACTCTCGATAATTTTGCAACGGTAAATTGAAACATTCTTTTAAACCTCCATTAAAGGTTGCGAAAACTTGATGATACCCGAAGGTCGTTAGCGGACGTATTTACCCAAAAATATTCTGTAACCGGTTTCTCAAAGTATTTTTTCGGTTTATGAAAATTGTTCTGTTTGGAACTTGACGTCATTACTTCAACGATGAAAGACTTTCTCATTTACATCAAAATCAACTCTTGAAATTTCAGTACAAAAATTTAAATAATCCAAAATTATTACCGCAATCTTTTTCAATCAATTTGCCAAAAATTTTAAACCACTTATGGCTAATCTTTGTAGCTGCTTTAGTAAATCTACACCTTGAAATGGCCTTGCACTAGAGTTTCTTATTATCAGATTAATTAAAAAAATTTTTGTTAATATTAGAATAATTTATGCTGAGCTTACCAACTTGACCAGTCTCATAAATCGAAGTCTTCAGTTCTCCTCCACATCGAAAAGTTTTATCCCCCGGACAGGGGTAATCACAATCCCTATAACTTCTTCGAACCAAATCAGTCGGCTGATTTTGACCACAACGACATTCATTTCTAAAATTTAACCACGATTTAAAATTCGAAAAATCCGAGGTCGAGTAAATTATTCGACAATCTCACTTGTATAATCCCGCATAAGCTAATTGTAATCCGCTACAAAAGTCTACGCAGGACTTGGGCGCCAATTTTTCATCTTTTTTGGCATATTGATATAATATTCTTGATTTTTCGGTTATATCGAAACATCCTGTATAATCATATTTTCTGGCAGCCTCGACTTCTGCTCGTGAAATTCCACCAAAAGCTCGTAATTAATTACACAGTTAAGAGTCGAGATAATTGAATTTTTTGAAAATTTACCTTTGTTTAGAACGTACGCGCTGATGATAAAAATGATATAAAATAACATGATGTTTTTTCCGCACCCGAAGTTACACTAGACTGCTTATCTATGATATGAAGATGTTAACGCAGGTCGAACGCGAGTGGGAAAAACACGATTGTAAATCCGAGCAAAACATCGCGTAGCTGAATCTAATTAATGGTTTTCTTCAACTGGATATCTTCGAAGTTTAATACTCGCCGAGAGGAAAATACAATTACAAATTAACGATTGTTGAATTCCTAGAATTTTGCATGTTTTTTTTTTAGTTTTGAGATGGCGTCTCGAGCAAAAAATTCGAAATTTCCTTCGCATGAATTTTTTCCCCTAATCTTTCATGTTTTTAAAGTTGATTAATGTCGAGAATTTTTGTGGTTGAAAAAAAAAACGAAGAGAGGAGCTCTTGCGGTTGATGAGTTGGAGAAAAAAATTTTAATTGAAGGGAAGACTGTCTGGATGGAGTCATAATTTGTGCTTTAAATTATACGTTAGGACGAATGATTAATTCAATGTATCAATCGAACTGTTGGTGTGATGTTTTAAATGGAAATCGCAATTTGGAAATTTTAAAAAATTTATTTGATTTGATGGCTGGAAATGTTACGATACGATCTTAATTTTGTATTAAATCATCGACAGTTTTACTTGAAAATATCATCAGCTGGAGAAAAAAAAACGAGTGGAAACAGAATCGGAAATGAGAATTGGTAGGGATCAAAAAGAGGGGGAAAGAATAGGTACCTACCTAAAAATTCAAAGAACGAGTCAATGAGTGGGACTTGTTTGCAGAGGGCAATGGCCCCTAAGCTTGAAATAATCAGTAAGACGCGAATAGAAAGTATTGAATGATTAGGGAATTTCAAGGAATTCGTCATTTAAAAAAAGAAATACCCAGATGTTAAGAATATCTCGAAATGGGTTTTTATTGACGTCACAGTCTATTTAATGCCTTACGATTACAATATTGTTATCGAATCGATAAAAAAATTTTCTGATTTACGAAGAGGTAGGTATCAAGCTGTAGGTGTGATATTGTGTTATGTAATTGACTGAAACAAAATGTTTGATGTTTAATCTGGTTTACTGACCAATTAACCATGAAAAATCCTTCGAATCTGACCACATTGCGGTTTGATCAGGTTTTGAGAACATGTGAAATTTCATTTCTTTTTATTTAAATCGAGTCTTCAATTCTTGAAAAATGTCTCCCTCCATGGTCTAAAAACTAGCGTGTTTCTGAGCTGAATGAATGTGAAGAGAATTCGAGTAATTTTTATAATTTTTTCTGAGTCGAACTCGAAGAAAAATTTGATCACCTTTATAAGCGTTGAAAATTAATTTTGAGTTCATTCCTTTTAAAAAGCCCAAAATCAGTGTCAACTAAAAAAAAAAATTGACACCTAATAAAATTGGTCTCTACATCCAAGCTCAGAAATGTCAACTTCGAAGTAAGAATTTTTCAATTTAAAGCTCAATTATTTTTCTCTATTCAATATTAAATTTTTCATCCTGAAAGATTCAATCTTCTCGAATTTCGAAGGAGAAAATTTTAAATTTTATGAAAATGTGAATGAAAATGTAAATAGGCGAACCTAAAAAATGTGAATGATTGAATTTTGTTAGTCATAATCTTGCAGAAATATCAAAGTAGATTTTTCATTTGTCATTCTGCTTGAAAAAATATTTAATATGAGAATTTTTTTAGTATTTTCACTCGACGAGGTCATATAAATTTTTTTCACCACCAAAAGTGACCATACTGGTTTTGTTGTTATCGTCAGAGGTCAATTCTCCTTTAAACGAAAAACAACGCGATGAAAAAATTCAAGTCCCCCCCCCCCCCGAAATTTTCAACTATTCGTCATCTTCCTAGATTTCAAACTTCGAAGACTATTTATCATTTCACTTCACCAACGTTTTAAAATAATGAAAAAATATTATTATGATTTAATGGGTTTACAATCTTTCATCATAATTATTAGGAAGATGAAATATCCAATGAACAGTGAATTAGGTCACATGGTCAAATTGAATGTGTGAAATAATTTCACTATGATCGAATCAAACCTAAGCATAAATCTTCAAATCTGATACTTAGATTTGACAAAATGTCATCAACTCTTGAAATCTGAAGAATTTGAGAATAAATTAAACTTTTTTTTTAAATTGTATGCATAAAATCACATCTGTTTACATTTACATCTAGGTAATTGAATTGTAGTCTGTGTGGTCCTAATACCAAATAAATGGCATACTTTAATCGGCTAAAGTATTTCTTAAGTATAGGTAACAATTTTTCCTAATTTCTTGCTTGAATCTTCGGTTGTCAATGTTTTACCTAAAGTGACCAAACATCGACTTTTTCAATTTGTAAAGCAGAAGTTTCATTGTCCCATGTGTTTCTCCATTGATTTCTTTTTCGCCAAAAATTGAACATGGCCTGTAATAATTGACGAAAAAACCGATGATTTTTATTTGTTCATGTTATACCTACTAAGGCCATTTCATCTCAAATTTGGGTCAATTTTTGGCCTTTGTTCTTCCGACTCGCTCAAAATGATTATTTTTTGACATTTTTTTTGCACAGCTCGCAAAATTTCATCTTTTTACGTTCAGCCTCTAAAAAGTTTATTGATATGTATTTTTATTCTCTATAATGGTGAGGAGGAGGAGGAGGAGGAGGGGGTCATTTGAATGTGAATGGAAAACGAAAATTTTGACGAATACGTTTGATTTTTCATTTTGAGATTATTTCGGTAAAAATTAGTCAAATTCATACGAAATTACTCGAGTAGGACTGATTTACGATTTACCCAAAATTATTCGAATTTACCCGAGGTTTATCTAATTTATCCGATGTTTGCCGAATTACTCGATGTTTGTCGAATTCACTCGAAGATTCGAATTTTCTCGACGTTTGTCGACTTTATCCGATGATTATCGAATTTACCCGGTGATTATCGAATTTATCCGATAATTATCGAATTTACCCGAAGTTTATCGAATTTACTCGAAGTTCGTTGAATTTTCTCGACTTTTGTCGGATTTATCTGAAAATCGATTTTATCCTAAAATTATCCATTTATCCGAGGTTTATCGAATTTATTCGAAATTATCATCAGAATTTGTTTAAAATTTGCCAGATTTATTCAAAATAGATTAGGTAAATTTGTCCAAGATTGAAAAAATTCGTCCAAAATTGACTAAAATTTCCCAATTCAACCGATTACAATAAAAGCGATGAAATTCCTCCGAGTCCGAATTAATTTCATCCAAAATTAACTAAGTAAGTAAATTCGTTTGAAATGTTGATCAAAGTCGACCAAATTACGGCAATATCACCCGGATAATTTGTATCGAGTCTAAAGTGTTTGTAAAGGTATTCAACTACATTTATTAACAAAAAATTCATTCTGTTTGTCTGTTTCAGCTGAATTACGAATAGAATTTTCATCTTCAAAATAAATTATACCTAAATGAGTAAGTTACTATCAGTTTTTCATAATTATTAGTTTGAAAAATTCTTTCAAAATGCATGTCATTTTTTGAAGTTCCTCGTCCCTTTAACTGCATTTTCTAAATTATCATGTTTCGCTACTTCTCCTTTCCGTTTCCTCGTTCAAGAATCACATAATTTGCGAGACTTTAAAATTGAGTATTTTCGGTTTAAATCGCAAAATTTTCAAAAAAAATTCTCTCATCCATTAGGACTCGAAAGCGGCTGCGGTGGGTTCTCAAATTGTATAAGATGATATCAGCCAGGAATTTTTTTGAACGAAGTCGAATAACAAAAGATGAAAAATTGACAAAATTGAGATAAAACGTTGTCAATTTTTTTTGCTCGATTTACTTTTGGGGAAGTATTGGACCATTGTTTTTTCGGAGTCGAGGTGCAAGTATCTGGAAAATCTGACGAGCCACCGACTGACAGTCCCAATGTAATGTAAAACTGTCACAGGAAAATTGTGCATTAGAAATTTCAAAAATTAAATTTCGATTTTTGGGGAGGTAATTACTTACTTCTTTATCGAAAGGGGCTAATTTATTCGTCGACCCGCTATAAACATATTCGATATCTTTTGGTAATCCAACAATATCACGAATTGTTTGTCCGGATTCTGGTTGTATTGCTCCTAATTCTTCACCGTCCACTTGGAACGAAATTTTATCTGTAAAAATTGGAAAAAATTAAGATACGAAAACTGTTTAATGATTTTAGACTCTCAAATTCCTCGCGAGATATTTTACCTGTATTCCAAATAACCGCATAATTATGGAATTCGTTGGCCCAACTCTGTGGAGCTATTTTATGGAATATTTTGTTTTTCACTTTAAATTCAGGACCTAGGTAGACTCCCATTTCTAAACGTTTATGACCATAATCACCATCGGAACATTGGAATTGGCTGTTTCCTCGTGACATTGCAATACGAATTTGACCAGATTGGTAGTTTTCTCCATATTCATTATTTTGAGGCATGAGCCAGATTTCTGAATGAGAAAGTACAAAATTTAATGATGAAATATCTACAAAAAAATTTTTATTGCGTGGAATTTGATTTTGTAAATTTACCAGGGACTAGCCAGTCACCAATGGGGAGTTTGGCTCGAATTTCGATTTTTCCATTTTTGAAAGAAAAGCTATTTTTGGTAGTCAGTTGTCCAGATAGGACTGGAGGAAGGATAAAATAATTTACTGCTTTTTTAGTACATTCAGTTCCTCCAGGTTTCCCTGTGCAACTATTCAAAAAAAATATTCACTTTGGTGGATTTTTAAAAATTAATTAAGTAATTAATTATGTTGAATTTTATGGGTCTTTACTTTTTCAGTGTGACGACGGCATCGGCACTTTCCACAAAATTTTCAGGTTGAATTTTAGGTTTAATAAATAATTTGCCTTGTTTAACATAAACCACTTCGTCAGACCTATCATAGGTGACAAATTCGTAATCAGGTTCTTCAGCCATTTTAATAGTGTGAGACCAAACAGATGTATCCAGATTGTTGAAGGTGCTCGAAAAAATATGTTTATCTGCAGGTTTCACTCGCTGGGGTTCTTCGTAAGCAGTGGTCACCGAGGTACGATACACTTTCATGTGGGATTCAGATCCCCCACATGTGTCGAGTGGATCACCCGGACATCTGATGGCACATTTTTCTTCTTTTTCGGCTGTTAGTGTATTTGGGAAAGAGTTTCCACAGTGGCAATCCCACCTAGAAAATGGCAAGTGTACAAATTTATAGTCTTTGGTCCAAAACAAACACTAATTTTATTGATTCCAATACTCTTACCCTTCGTTAACTCCGGAGTACAAATAGCTCAGCATGTCGCACAGCATCAGACATTTTTTTGGAGTTAATGTTTTGATCACGTGGAATACTTTGCTGTTCAATATCATATTGTTGACTTTGAAACACCCTTTATAGCTCTGATCTGCATCTATTTCTGTAAGTCCTGTTCTGAAAATAACTGATCTGTATTTTACTGGGCATTCGGAATTGAAATCTGCTGGGTATTTGAGATCTTCTGGAGGGTGCTCATCGCTACAGAAACAAACTTTAGGTCTGGAAAAAAATCATAGAAAATGTTAAAAATCATTAAAAATGAATAGAGGTGATAAATTATTCTCACTGTAAAGTCAATCCGAAATATTTGAAGCCAGATTTTAAGCAATGTTTGTGACAAATAAACGGAGATAAATTATTGATCTGAGTCTTGGTTCCCTTCAAAACATTTTTTTCCGATTCGATATCTTCGTAACAGCCCAAATAGAAATACTGAGAGTAAGCTTGAGGATCTGTAACAGAAATTTGTCTCATTTGGAAATTCCTTGAGGGATTGTGGATGAAAAAAAAAGGTGTGAATTTAAATACGATATAAGTTGGTGAAATAAAAACAAAATGCAATTGGCAGCACTGCCATGAATTTTTTTCGAAAAATTATCAAAAATTGTTTCAAGTTATCAAAAAAAATTTTGCCTGATTTTGAAGTGATGAAGTGAACGATTTCAATTTGATGAAAACCAAAAACCCTTGAAATTTGTAATTTGTAGCTTTTTCATTTCCCTAGAAAGAAAAAAAAGTTGTAGGTACCTACCTATCTTGTTTGAAGTTTCAAACGTGAGCCTGTTTTACGAATTCGAAGTGGCTGGTGAGCGTTTTTTTTTCCAAGTCCTCAACTTCAAATTTTTTCTTGACCAGTTCAAAATTTTTTCCTCAATTTTTTTTCTCAAATTAAAATTTTTTTGCTGAGGTCGTAATTTTTTCCTCGATTTTTTCTCAACTTAAAATTTTTTTGACGTGTTCTAAATCTGAATTCTTTTCCAAACTTTAAATTTTTTGACGTGGTTATGTTATTATTTTTTAACAAACTGTTTTCAACGTCACCGTAAATTTGTAAAAACGAGCCCAGATCAATTCTTCAAGCCAGAAATTTTTCCCAGACAATTTTTTCTACATTTTTTCAATTTCCAAATTTTTACAGCATGAAAATTGAAAACTTGAATCTTCGACTCTTCTTTTTGGTTGTCTGCTTTCTTCAGGAAAATAGCTCGTCAGAAAATACAAGAGAAAATTTTGACCTTGTCAAAAAATTTTGAAGTTGAGAAAAAAATCGAGGAAAAAATTTTGATCACGTCAAAAAAATTTTAAGTTGAGAAAAAAAATTGAGGAAAAAATTTTGAGCTTGTCAGAAAATGCAAGAAAAAATTTTGACCTCGTCAAAAAATTTCGAAGTTGAGAAAAAAATTGAGGAAAAAATTTTTATCACGTTAAAAAAATTCAAGTTGAGAAAAAAAATTGAGGGAAAAATTTTGAACTGGTCAAAAAAAATTTGAAGTTGAGAAAAAAAATTGAGGAAAAAATTTTGAGCTTGTCAGAAAATACAAGAAAAAATTTTGACCTCGTCAAAAAATTTTGAAGTTGAGAAAAAAATCGAGGAAAAAATTTGGATTACGTTAAAAATTTCAAAATGAGAAAAAAAATTGAGGAAAAAATTTTGAACTGGTCAAAATAAAATTGAAGTTGAGAAAAAAACAGTAAAAAACACGGACTTAGAAAAAAAAAATCGCTCACCAGCCACTTCGAATCCGTAAAACAGGCTCACGTGAAGTACGTCAATTACATACTCAATTTAGAGAGAAAAAAAATGAAAAGTAAAAAGGATGGAATCTATTTTTTTATTCAAAAATGATTTCATTTTGAGGTTTCTAGCTCTGTCCTGCTTTGAGCTAAAAAGTTGAAATTTTTTTAAAAATCTATTGAAATTGAATTTTTACACAAATTTTTGACCGAACCAATCAGGATACATAAATAGGTAGATGCTTCTTGATCCACTCTAAATTAGATATTACTGTGATACTCAGACTCACAAGGTAATCCATTATTGTACACTCCCCTCACTCCACGTCGTCCTCCGCACTGTTCTTTTCGATTACCCTCACAAGGAAATCTGCAATCATCCTGGCTGACTTTTTCATTCGCTGATGGAAATAAATGACTGCAGATACAATTTGATCTGAAAATGATACATTTTCAAAGTTTAGTCTTTTTAAAAAATTATTGATTGATTTTATATCGGATTCGGATTCGCTATTTACCCATATACTAAACTGGAAAACGTGTAACCTTTGAGTTTGCACGTCTCGATGCAAAATCCTACAGTCATGCTGCCAGTTGTTATTCTGATTTCGTTTAATTCTCGGTATTCGTTTTGATCTCTGAAGCAACCCAAGTAACGAGGGTTTGCAGATTGAATATCATCTGTTGAAAAAAAAAACCAATTAGTTTTAAGGTATCTGAATATTGTAATCATGTTTGAATATCTCCTTTTTTTTTTGTTGAATATTACTCACTCATAATTCGTGTTTTGAACATTTTAATTCCTTCTTCGGATCCGCATTTTTTCGTAATTTCTCCCGGACAGTCTTCCTTCTCACAAATAAAATCGTTTTGTCGTAGAGATGGGATTGGAATTTGATTCATGCATAAACATAATGTGCTGCGAATCACAAAAAATGTAGAAATTTCCTAATTGAAATGGAGGTATTTTTTTAATATGAAGTTACGAGGTTTTTTATGAATTTTACCCCCTCCCCCCTCTCTAAAACACCTTTAACATCTGATTGGACAGAGACCTAACTTCAAAAGGGACGCGATAAAATTTTGGATCTTTCTGATTTCCACTCAACTTTCCCTCCTCGTATGTAGATTAGGGTGGGCCGAAAAAACAATTTTTTTCGATTTTCAAAAACATACCCCCGCAAAAGTTGTCGGCTGATGAGACTTGAAGAATAAAAAAAAAATTCAAAATCGATTCATATCTTCCGATCGCGCATTGGCGTTAAAGTTTTCAAAAATTAGCAAAAATTCAAAATTTTAAAAATTTTGAAAAAATTCGAAATTGATTAAAATTAATTTTAGAGCTTATTTAGTGACCACATAGACCAAAAAGCAAATTTTTTTTGAAAAAATTCACGTTTTATAATTTTTTTTTTTGATTTTTCTTCATGTGAAGAAATAGCAGAAATTTAAAAGGGGCGTAAAGCATGATTTTTTTTCAAAAAATTCTGCTTTTCGGTTTGAATAGTCACTAGATAAGCTTTAAAACCAATTTAAATAAATTTTAATTTTTTTCAAAATTTTCTAAAATTTTTGAAAATATTGAATTTTTGCCAATTTTTGTGGAATGGTTGGTCGTAATATGGTTTGAAATGAAAAAAAGCATGATCTTTCTTAATTATTTTCAGGTGTTCAGGCGGTTTTATCCCTAACCCAATTTTCTCTTGTTTAGAAGCTCTCAAATTTTTTGGATTACGCCATTCAACAGCATTGAGAACACCTCAAAGAAGAAATGAAATTGAGGGTCATCTTAAGTCCGTCATGGAACACCCCCCCCCCAAAAAAAAAAAAAAAACGAGAAAAATCATCAATTTCTTTCTCTTTAACGGTTATAATACGACAAACCTTTGTAAACAACAAAAAATGAACATTTTTTGAAAAAATTTGAAATTTAGGAATTCTGATCTTCTGTGGGGGGGAGGGGGAGGAGGAGGAGGAATCAAAAAATTTCAAATTTTTGCCAAGTATTTTTAAAGGTAATTTCAAAATAATTTTTTGCTGGCGTCCATCAAATAATAATTTTAAAATTTCGTTCTTCAAAAAGATTAAAAAATTTTAATTCATGTTTATCCCCTTCCCTCTCACTCTCCCATCAAAAAATTGAGATATTCAATGCTTTCATAATTTTTGTGAGCCTAAAACAAAGATCTTTATTTTTGAAGATTTTTTATTGCATTTTTTGAGATATTCCACATTTTTTGGTTGGAATTCATCAAAGTTCAAAAATCTTGGTAAAACCACGAATCAAGCCAAAATTGCAGCCAGATAACGTCTCATTTCGAAGAATATTTTACTGAGTTTAAATTTTTGGTTGATGTGCCTGAAATGTTGAAAAATTTCAGTAATTTTAGCCAATTAAGTAATTATTTCGGAACTTTGGGTATTTTTCTTGGTATTTTATATTTTTTAACTTTTTCAATAATTTACCAATTATTTTCAAAATTTCATGATATTTTTAAAATTTTTTTGAAATTCAAGAGGTTTGGGTTTCAAAGAGGAGATACACCACTCTAGTTTAATCCTTAGAAAATAGGAAATTATGATTTCAAGGAGATTCTTCTTTCCTCTAGAATATTTTTGGACATTGAAGTATCTAGCTAGTAGCTTAGCTACCTACCCTTTCTGCACTCCTGCAAATTGGAATCCCTTTTGATCACAAATATTCAAACAACGTTGATTAGAATTCGATTCAGTCAGTTCCAGGGTGACTTCTGGTTTTACGTCTCCGACATTTGTATTCTTGAAACACCCAACAAATCTGCCATATTCGGGAATATCTAAGAGAAATTTTATTTTTAATAGTAAACGAGCTATTTTTCTATGATTTTTATGGGATTCGCTGCGATCGAATTAAAAACATGATTCAAAGTTATAAATCTTAATTTATCTGATAAAACGAAAATTTCAACCAACTAGGGATTCCAGTTGCATATAAGCTCAATTTCCATGGCTCTCCGCAGTATTCTGTTTTATCTCCAGTACATTTTGATCCACATCGAATTCCATTGGAATCATCAGCTATATTACCTTCCAGCGGAAGATCATCCCCACAAGTACAAAGTACTCTGAAAATAGGAAACTTACGGTTCGATTTTTTGGTCTCGGAAAATTTTACGTCAAAACTACTTACCCAGATAATGCAAAATATCTAAATCCTTGCTGATAACAAAATTCGTGACATATTGCTGGTGAATTATTATTTTGAAATACTTCTTTTGGACCGTATAATTCGAGTTGTATGGCGGAAGCGTTTCTATAACATCCAATGTATATTCTGGTGGAGGTGATATTCTGAGCAGGAACTATATCAGAAAGGAACATTTAATTTGGATAATTAAAATTAGGTTTTAAATTGGAAGGTTTTTTTATTGCGGAATTTGAGATTCCTCTTCGTGATGAACTGAATTTTCATCATCAGTTCTCTTTAAAATTTCAACTCACCAATTATGCCAGTTTCATAGATAGAAATTCTTTCAGGCCCATAATAAATATTTTTTTCACGCGATTTTCCACATTTGGCATTTTTATCTCCTGGACAAGGCCTGTCACATTCTTTATCAAGCGATTTAACCAACTCAGAAGGTTTATGCTGACCACATCGACATTCATTGCTTCGGATAAATAATTTCTTTAGTAAATTCTCACCCTGCTTGAAACAAAATTGTAAAAATCTTACTCCTGTAATCCAGCATAGGCCAATTGCATCGATCGACATAATTCTACACAGCTTCTTGGCGTCAGTTTATCGTCTATTTTCTTATGCTGGTAGAGTAATTTTGAATTTTCTGTTATTTCGTAACATCCTAAGTAACTGGCAGCCTTGACTTTCGAAAAAGTTAAGCGATTGGTTAATTTTTACGTGTGAAAATTATAATTTACTGTAATAAATATTGATAAGCCTACCTTTTATCAGTGTCAACGAGCTGAAGATGAAAATAACGTTGAATAACATGATATCTGCTGTAACACTAGAAATATTATGAAGTGGACGACGATGGGGGAAATCTTTTGGCGTATTAACTGGTTTGGGATTCGGGAAGGACTTTTAAATCAATATTGGAAGTTTATATGTTTACATCTATTTATCTGAAACCAGTTTGTGTAATTATTTTCTTTGAATTGGGTATCCACCTAGTAGTCTTTATGACGTCAAAATTTCATGGTTTCATGATTGTAGCTTATTCGATAATGATATTTAAAGTAGAATCCAATTCGGTATTGAATTGCTAATTGATTGGCTGCGAGGTGCAATTTTTAATTCATGGGTTATGAAGGTGTCTGCTGGACGAAAAGTTCATAAATTCGAATAAAGTATCTGTATTTGCCAAACGAGTCCAAAAAGGGCCAAAAAAATCGACAGATGTGCAAATTTTAAAGAAAAAATTTAGCTTCTATTTTTTTTTACAGAAGTTTTTCCCTAGCTTCGCTTAGGTTCAATCTCTTTATTCGTAAAGTGACTTACATTTTCTAAAATTTTATCGAAAAATTATATAAAAAATAGAGGAAAAAATATGAAAATGTTTTGAAACAAAGTTGAAATTTTTTCTTGTTTTTGTTCCATTTAAAATATTTTTAAAATTTCTTCTCAATGTTGAAATTTTTTCCAAAATTTTTATTGATTTTTTTCACTTTGAAATATTTACTTAACACATTTTTTTCAACGTTGAATTAAAAAAATTTTTTTCTTTCTTTTTTTATTTCATTTTTTTCAACGTTGAAACTTTTTCTACAATTTTTCTTCAGCTATGACATTTTTTCTTCAATTATTTCATCCTGAAATATTTTTTTAATTTTTTTAACATCCAATTTTCTTTTCGGATTAATATTTTTAAAACTTTTTTTTTTCAAAGCTGAAATTTTTCATAATTTTTCTCAACGTTGAAATTTGGTCAAAATCCTTTTGAAAATAAAAATTTTTCAATTTCACTGTAAAAATGTATGAAAATTCCAAAAAAGAAAAATATTACTACATAAGCTGGCAAAATCTGAGAAAATGGCGATTAAATAATTTTGAAAAAATTTATTGCTGTTTGTTGAGTTGGTACTTTCCGGAAAAAATTATTCAATTTTCAATGTTGAAAACTTTTTAAAAATATTTCAGACGTGAAAAAAACGAGAAAAAATTTCAAGTACCTAAAAAAAAATGTTAAAAAATATGTCGAAAATTTTTTTTAGGCTGGAATGCGAATGTGATGCGGCGTCACAATCCCTCTGAACTGTTCCATAAAGGTTCGACACCAATCGGGTACCTTCGAGCGTTTCCGTGATGTTTACCTAATTTTGGGACCTGGGCTATTATCCTCATTCCTCAGTGTAGTTTCAGTTGTTCAGAGTGTAACACGTGATGCTGCTTCGCGTTCGGATTTTTTTAACTGTTTGTGCTTATTCTTTTTTTCGCTCATTTTAGTGAATGTTTTTTTGCTTTTATTTTTCATTTGCGCGATTTGATGTGTCGTTTTTTTGTGTGTAGTTTTTAATTTACGGGTTGTAAATTTTTCGAGGTTTTCTTTAATGGTTTATTATTAATTCTTCATCTTATCTCTGGAATTTTCATCTGTAAGTAATTTTTTTATTTCAATTTTAAGAAAGCTGAAAATTTTATTTGGAAGGGTTAATAGTCAAGTTGAAGAATCCAGTGTCGCAAAACAGGGTTAACCCAAAACAGTTTTTTGGTTTTCGTACAGTTTTCATTTTTACAGCTATTTTGAAATGCGTGATTTTTTTTAGCTTTCGTTTTCTAAAACAGAATACACCAAGCACATTTTTTTTCATTAATTTTTAGTCTGATTTATCTGCATGTACCGTAAAAACATTTTTTTGCATTTTTTCGAAGATGACAATACCTATTTTTTCATAAACAGAGAAAAAAATCAACTATTGCGAAAATGTTCAAAAAAATCATTCACAATTTACCCTTTTTTTTTTTAAATAAAAAAAATCTTTCTTCATTAATTTCTTTGTTTTCGTTTTCGATAACAAAGAAATTTTTTGTGACTCTTTAAATAAAATTTTCAAGGCAATTTCCATGGAAATATTGATGAATCCAGACTCGCCCGGAGAGGGTAGCAGTCGCTATCTCAAAAACTTTTCATACCCTCTGCCCCACACATATTCAATAGAAGGTTTAAACTAAGGTCATAAGGGTTAGGAGGGTAAAACCAAGGTCAATCGTTTATGTTTCATTTTAGGTTCCATTTTGCACATTTTTCTCGCGTGTGCTTCCACGGCTGATGAAATTAGTATGGGAGGTGTCGAATCTGAGATTCAAATTCATGAAAATCTTTTTTTTTTTTTGAGAAAATATTTGGGTATGATTTATCAGCACGACAAAAAAGGCTGAACCAACGACAAAAAATAGGAGGTTCGAACGACAGAAAATAAATTTGAACAGACGTAAGAAAAGTACGACTAAAATATATATTTCACGACGAATTAATATATTCAAAGACAGATGAAATCATCGCAAGTTACATGGATTCACGACAAAAGAACATTTTTGAACGGCAAAAGAAATTTTTAAACGACAAAAAAACTATGAAAATAAATTCCAGTATCAATGTCGAAAACTCTTTTGAGAGGGTGTAAAATTGGTATGGAGTTTTGAAAAATTAGAAGGAAGCCTTTTTTTGCATAATAAAATCTTGAATAGGTAGTTCATAATATTGAATTATGATTAGCGAGGGCGAAGTTTTGATAAAATTTGATTTTTTTAATGCTTCAAGAAGGCCTTTTGCACGTGAATTTTCGACTAGGGGAGAAGGGTCTGGACCCTTTGAGTCTCTCCTTGGCTATGCCATGCCATGCCACTGATATAATAGAATTGTGATGATTTTGCCCGAGCGAAGCAAGAGAGAATTTTTTTGAAAAACTCATTATAGGGGGACCCTCCAATCATGGAGGGGGTCTTTTATACTGAAATGTTTTTGTTTTCTTTTTATTTTAATTTGTTTTTCTAAACAATAGAAATTTAATTCATTTTTTTATTTATCTATTTTTCATTTTTGGTAATTTAATACGCCCCAAAAATTTTCACGTTATCGCAGTCCATTGTACTTTACTTCAATCGTCTGGTAATCTGCATTCATGAAAATTCGAGCTTTTGCCCTATTACCGTTCAATAATTCAAATTTATCGTTGAAAAAATCATTTCTGTCGTTGAGGGAGTTGTCGTGATTAATAAACTACAATAGTCGTGGAGACAACGTATTTTAGTCGTTACAAAATTAACCGTTCCAACCGTCTAATTTGTCGTTAACATCACTATTTACTGTCGTAACACTTGACTGTCGTTCAAACCTCCTTTTTTGTCGTTCGATTATATATTTCCCAAAATATTTATATGTAAAATGTAGGATAATAAAATACTTCGGTATCGTTGAAATGAAAAATTCCCATGTTTTAAATCTCTGTGTAATAAAAGCAACATATAGTACTGCTGGTATTGCTCGATTCAATCAAAAATCATTTCTGTTTTCAGAAGTTTCAGGCTCTAGGTCGTTAAATCAGAGTTGAATTAAAATTTTCTCCTGTTTTCTCATCAGAAAATCCTCCAGGCGGGCATGGATGAATCTTAGAACTGTTTTTTTTTTTTTTTGTAAAATAGACCTAAACTTTTTTTGATGTAAAAAAAGTATTTTTTTTGTGGTTTTGAAAGGAATGCCAAATTTTGGCTTCAAGTGAGTTGATTTTCAACGAATTGTAAAAAAAATGAACGCTTTGATTCGTTTTTTTTTTCAAGATATGTACCAATTTATCCCCATTTGAAATGAAGTGGGGGGGGGGGGGTGTACGAAATCATTCCTACTTTCAGTGCCCGAAATTGTACTTTTTTTTGGAAAAAATAAGTTTGTATTGATGACTCGAGATGTGAAAAATTTTGTATTGGTAAAAATGTTTAAATTTGATTTGAATTGTAAAAACATGTAGGTAGTTAGGTTCGATTGACATTATTGTAATTGGGTGACTCAAAAATTGATATTTTTTTACTCTTGGTAGAATTTTATCCAATTTTACGAGCTGAATTTGACAATTTTTCTTTTTCAACTCTTTATTTTTCAATTTTTTTTCACTAAAAATTTTCTCTTAGTTATGAAGACTTTTAAAAAATCCATTTGTGGGCTATTTTTTCAGTCATAACAAAAAATCTCTGAAGCCAACATTCTCGTGATATATCTCCTGGCTAACTTCAGAATCAATTCGTACACCCCCCTCCAATGTGGATCAACTCACCAAATCCCAAAATTTTAAATCGTAACTTCTATTTTTTATTTTCGTTTTTGCAATACTGGAAAAATCAAAAAAATTTGAGTTATTTACCTCTTTCAAATCGACTGAATGTTTTTAGACTAAATTTTGGCCCCTGTCGTGATATTCGAATAACGATCACACACGAGTGTTCTTAGACTTTTTTTTTTTTTTTACCAAAAATGAATTTAAAAAGTATGATATCATTTTTTTATGAACACCCAGTACATATGTAGGATGCGTATTATTGTCCCTGTCAATTGAAAATTAGACAAACCATCTCACTCCGGTGTAATTTAGGTTGTCTACTCGCAGCTGAGTATTAATCTTTAGAAACGACCTACTTCAACATTTACGAATTTACTTTTTTTATACGAGCTAAAAGTGACATCGAAAAAAAGAGGAAATGAAAAAACAGTCTAATTAAAAATGTAAGTTGAAAAAAAATCACCATTCGTTGAAAAAAAGAAAGCTTCGAAGCTTTAAGAAAGAAAAAAAACGCTGCAATGAAATTCTAGACACTTCTATAAATAATAATGACTGCTGTAAAGAAAGTTATGAATAATTACAACATGATGTTCGTTAAATATTCGCGAATACCCCTTTCCGTGCTGGATTCCATAAGGTTGGGTCAAGATACACTTTGAAAAGAGTTGAATTTCATATTCCAAAGATATTCTTTTATTATTACAGATATCTTTTCGTTTGAAAATGTTTACGAAAAAAAATCATTGTTCCCTGAGCACCCTTTTTTCCCCCCAGAGGATTCGTGGCTATAAAAATAATTTCGTATGGTGACTGTCAGGTTGAGTTTTTCGCTTTGTGAAAATTTTCCAATAGGTACGTTGAATCCGTACGAAATTCGGTTTCTAATAAAAAGGACTATTTTTGCCTTCGCCATTAAATACGAAAACGTGACGTTTTGCGTCAACTTGGCATGTTCGTGTTAACGCTTCAACTCACGTAAAACAGCCACTCGGTCGAATTGTGAAATGAATTTCTTCACTGTATTTGTATGTAGCATTAAATATTCAAAACTTATCACCCTTGAAAAGTTATTCGAATAACGTGATTCTATCGAGGGGGAAAAAATCAGTCAATCCATTAAAAATTTCTATGAGATCTGGAAGCTTTAAAAATTTCTACAGTTTTGACAATTCGTATTAATACGTTTTCGTCATCGTCACGAGTACGTCGAAAGAATCCTTTGCCAGGGAAGAATTTGTTCGAAATTAAAGTTTGTAAAGGTTATGGCGGTATTTTGAGGTTTTTTTTCTGTTTTGTTTAGATTCTGGTATAAAAATACTTGTTTGCCTTTGTTTTAGTTAAATGTTCCGCCCATATATCGATCTCTAATTTCCGATCACGTTTTCAAGGTGAATGGCAGGCTTTTGCGGTGTGTACGAATTTGAATTTTAAAAGCTGATTTATCAGCAGTTTTGGAGCTTTAGTCGAACCAAAGCAGAAAATTTTAATTAACTTGTTCGATTTAATTAAACGAATTTCAAAGCGGTTCGATACCTTTTAGAGAATGTATTAACCAATTTGACGTCAATGTTGAGAAAAGATGAAAATTTACTTGGGAGTTTTAGGTGTAGATACCTAATTGTTTCAATGCGGGTATGATTCTGAGGGACAATGCGACGCGAAGTGAAGATATTTTATCTGTAGAATTTTTCAACGAAGGAAAATTGTGAAAAAAATGCTTATTGCTGGTGCATTTAAAAATACCTACTTTAGTTTATTTTAAAATATGTACTTAGTATTATTTGAAAAAGAACAATCGCGTTTGTGAAAGATGAAAGTGCATCTTTGTATTTATTTCCCTAAGGAATATGCTAAAAATATCCTCTGACATGACATGTTTTATTTTTCATTTACATTGTACGAGTGTAATTTGAAACAAAATATTTGTAGAATGTTCTAACGTTGTTTTTTTTTTCAGACTGTGCCCGTAATCCAGAACGATCAAGATGAATTGCGAATTGACGGAACTACCGAGTAAGTGATTATTTAACAATTTTTTTAATTAGTTCCTTACTTATACGTACAGTCCAACTTAAAAGTGAACTTTTTGGACTGAAACAAATAGGTATAAATCGAAAATAAATTATTTTAAAAACCCTTCAGATGCCTTAGTTCATTTTTCGAAACTTGGCAAATCTTCCTTCCTCGAGGTTAAAATTTCTTAATTTTAAATTTTTTGATTCCCGGCGATTTCGAATATCTATTGTACTATTGTATTCCCCTCTGACAGAATTTTAGTAACCTGTAACAGCCCCAGCCCCGTTCCAACATTCTCCAGTTCTTCCTTTCATTTCACGGCTTCTCATCAAATTTCACTATTTTAATTTTTTTTTGGCTTTTCCGAATTTCAGTAATTTCAAATTATTTCTGTCTCGAATTTATCATTTCCTATCTTCAAAGTATCCTCGCATCCTCTCTTTCTTACAGGCACAATTTCAATTTCAAATTTTTTACAATTTTTTTTTCAGTAGTTTCCCTTAAGAGTTCACAACTTTTGGCCGAATTTCAATGTTTTAAATTTTCGACCCCCTAATCCTAAAACGATCCAAGTGCCATTTTCATTTCTTTTTTTTTCAGGAGAGCCAAAAAAAGTAATAAAATTTACATTGCGCTTAGGGACTCTGTAAATTTCAATCTCGTTTTTTTCGGTTCTGAATTAATTTACGTTTTTTAAATTTTAATTGATGCAGCTTGATTTAGAGAACTTGAAATTATAAAAAACTCAAATTTTGAAACTTCTGTTGTCTTCCCTCAATTTTGGTGATTTTCAATTTTACTGTTTTGTAAATAATTTGTCTGAACACTTTAAAACTGGTCCAAATGAGGTTTAAACCTGTCCAATGGGGCTGGTTTAGCCTTGTCTAAACACCTTCGAACTCGTTGAAACTTCTCTATTGTATGAACACATTTAAACATGTTTGAACTTGTCTAAACAAATTTAAACTTGTCCAAACATCATGTTTAAACTTGTATAAACACGTGAAAACTTGTCTAAACACGTGTGAACTTGTCTAAACATATTAGGTCATTTGGAGCATAATTTGGTCAATAATTAGGTCAGTTGGAGCGAAATTTGGTCATTCAGAGCATAATTAGGTCAATAATTAGGTCAGTTGGAGCAAAATTAGGTCATTCGGGCCGTAATTAGGTCATTTGGAGCATAATTAGGTCATTTGGAGCGTAATTAGGTCATTCGGGGCGTAATTAGGTCATTAATTAGGTCATTTTGAGCAAAATTAGGTCATTTGAAGAAAAATTAGGTCATGTGGAGCATAATTAGGTCATTTGGAGCAAAATTAGGTCATTCGAAGCGTAATTAGGTCATTTGGAGCAAAATTAGGTCATTCGGAGCATAATTAGGTCATTTTGAGCGAAATTAGGTCATTCGCGGCGTAATTAGGTCATTTGGAGCATAATTAGGTCATTTGGAGCAAAATTAGGTCATTAATTAGGTCATTTTAAGCAAAATTAGGTCATTAATTAGGTCATTTTAAGCAAAAGTAGGTCATTTGAAGAAAAATTACATCATTTTGAGCAAAAATAGGTCATTTGGAGCATAATTAGGTCAATAATTAGGTAATTTTGAGCACAATTTGGTAATTTAGAGCATAATTAGGTCAATAATTAGGTCATTTGGAGCAAAATTAGGTCATTCGGAGCGTAATAAGGTCATTTGGAGCATAATTAGGTCATTTGGAGCGAAATTAGGTCATTCGGGGCATAATTAGGTCATTAATTAGGTCATTTCGAGCATAATTAGGTCAATAATTAGGTCATTTTGAGCAAAATTAGGTCATTCGGGGCGTAATTAGGTCATTTGGAGCAAAATTAGGTCATTCGGGGCGTAATTAGGTCATTTGGAGCAAAATTAGGTCATTTAGAGCAAAATTAGGTCATTTGAAGAAAAATTAGGCCATGTGGAGCATAATTAGGTCATTTGGAGCATAATTAGGTCATTCGGAGCGTAATTAGGTCGATAATTAGTTCATTTTGAGCAAAATTAGGTCATTTGGGACGTAATTGGGTCATTTGGAGCAAAATTAGGTCATTCAGAGCAAAATTAGGTCATTTGAAGAAAAATTAGGTCATTTGGAGCATAATTAGGTCATTTTAAGCAAAATTAGGTCATTCGGAGCATTATTATGTCATTTGGAGCATAATTAGGTCATTTGGAGCGAAATTAGGTCATTTGGAGCATAATGAGGTCAATAATTAGTTCATTTTGAGCGAAATTAGGTCATTTTGAGCATAGTTAGGTCATTTGGAGAAAAATTAAGTCAATAATTAGGTCAGTGGTAGCAAAATTAGGTCATTCAGAGCATAATTAGGTCAGTTGAAGCAAAATTAGGTCATTTAGAGCATAATTAGGTCAATAATTAGGTAATTTAGAGCATAATTAGGTCAATAATTAGGTCATTTGGAGCAAAATTAGGTCATTCGGGGCGTAATTAGGTCATTTGGAGCATTATTAGGTCATTTGGAGCGAAATTAGGTCATTCAGGGCATAATTAGGTCATTAATTAGGTCATTTCGAGCATAATTAGGTCAATAATTAGGTCATTTTGAGCGAAATTAGGTCATTCGGGGCGTAATTAGGTCATTTGGAGCATAATTAGGTCATTTGGAGCAAAATTAGGTCATTCGGGGCGTAATTAGGTCATTTGGAGCAAAATTAGGTCATTTAGAGCAAAATTAGGTCATTTGAAGAAAATGTAGGTCATTTGAAGAAAAATTAGGCCATGTGGAGCATAATTAGGTCATTTGGAGCATAATTAGGTCATTTGGAGCATAATTAGGTCATTTGGAGCATAATTAGGTCATTTGGAGCAAAATTAGGTCATTTGGAGCGTAATTAGGTTGATAATTAGGTCATTTTGAGCAAAATTAGGTCATTCGGGACGTAATTGGGTCATTTGGAGCAAAATTAGGTCATTCAGAGCAAAATTAGGTCATTTGAAGAAAAATTAGGTCATTTGGAGCATAATTAGGTCATTTTAAGCAAAATTAGGTCATTTTAAGCAAAATTAGGTCATTTTAAGCAAAATTAGGTCATTTGGAGCATAATTAGGTCATTTGGAGCGAAATTAGGTAATTTGGAGCATAATGAGGTCAATAATTTGTTTATTTTGAGCGAAATTAGGTCATTTTGAGCATAATTAGGTCATTTGGAGAAAAATTAGGTCAATAATTAGGTCAGTGGTAGCAAAATTAGGTCATTCAGAGCATAATTAGGTCAGTTGAAGCAAAATTAGGTCATTTGGAGCATAATTAGGTCATTTGGAGCGAAATTAGGTAATTTGGAGCATAATGAGGTCAATAATTTGTTTATTTTGAGCGAAATTAGGTCATTTTGAGCATAATTAGGTCATTTGGAGAAAAATTAGGTCAATAATTAGGTCAGTGGTAGCAAAATTAGGTCATTCGGGGCGTAATTAGGTCGATAATTAGGTCATTTTGAGCAAAATTAGGTCATTTTGAGCAAAATTAGGTCATTTGGAGCAAAATTAGGTCATTTAGAGCAAAATTAGGTCATTTGAAGAAAAATTAGCTCATGTGGAGCATAATTAGGTCATTTGGAGCATACTTAGGTCATTTGGAGCAAAATTAGGTCATTTGGAGCAAAATTAGGTCTTTTGGTGCAAAATTAGGTCATTCGGGGCGTAATTAGGTCGATAATTAGGTCATTTCGAGCAAAATTAGGTCATTTGAGGCGTAATTAGGTCATTTGGAGCAAAATTAGGTCATTTAGAGCAAAATTAGGTCATTTAGAGCAAAATTAGGTCATTTAGAGCAAAATTAGGTCATTTGAAGAAAATGTAGGTCATTTTAAGCAAAATTAGGTCATTTGGAGCGAAATTAGGTCATTTGGAGCATAATTAGGTCATTTGGAGAAAAATTAGGTCAATAATTAGGTCAGTGGTAGCAAAATTAGGTCATTCAGAGCATAATTAGGTCAGTTGGAGCAAAATTAGGTCATTTAGAGCATAATTAGGTCAATAATTAGGTCATTTTTAGCAAAAGTAGGTCATTCGGGGCGTAATTAGGTCAATAATTGGGTCATTCGGAACGAAATTAGGTCATTTTGAGCATAATTAGGTCATTCGGAGCATAATTAGGTCATTTGAAGAAAATGTAGGTCATTTGAAGAAAAATTAGGTGATGTGGAGCATAATTAGGTCATTTGGAGCAAAATTGGGTCATTCGGAGCGTAATTAGGTCATTTGGAGCAAAATTAGGTCATTTGGAGCATAATTAGGTCATTTTAGGCAAAATTAGGTCATTTTAAAGAAAAATTTGGTCATTTGGAGCATAACTAGGTCAATAATTAGGTCATTTGGAGCGAAATTAGGTCATTTTGACCATAATTAGGTCATTTGGAGCAAAATTAGGTCATTTGGAGCGAAATCGGGTCATTTTGAGCAAAATTAGGTAATTCAGGGCATTATTAGGTCTTTTTGAGCATAATTAGGTCATTTGAAGCAAAATTAGGTCATTTGGAGCGAAATTAAGTCATTTTGAACAAAATTAGGTCATTTAACCAAAATTAGGTCATTTGGAGAAAAATTAGGGCATTTGAAGCAAAATGAGGTCATTTATAGCATAATAAAAGTCATTTGGAGCAAAATTAGGTCATTTGGAGCAAATGTAAGTCATTAATGAGGTCATTTTGAGCAAAATTAGGTCGATTTTACCAGATCATATACCTAATGACCTTTTCAAAAAAATTGTAGTGTTTTGATCCTCAGATTCCTTCGAGTCTTTTTTGAATTTATTTTACCCAAAATAATCGAAAAAAATGTTATTTACCTGTTTATATTTAGGTACCTATTGCTCATATTTTAATATTCTACTTAACATAGGTAACGGATTCACATGTAATCTAATTAAATTTTCATTCGCAGGTACAGCAGCCACAGCACCATCACCGGCCACCATCGACCTAGAATTGACTTCCTCGCACAAAGACAACGTATCCCCGGTAGCCGGCGTCCTCAAGAAGAAAAACAAATACCGGACTCGTTCTTACTCGACCTCATCGACCGACTCATACTGCTCATGCACCGGCAGCAGTTCCGAAGAAAGCGAGACATCGCCTCGCGAAAAAATGCAACGCAACTCCAAAGGCTTCTCAGATTTCTGCATTCGTAGCCTTCGCAAACACGCCATCGGCAGACGCGAGATCGAAATAGCCGAACAGGAGATGTCCGGACTGATGGTGTTACGTCGACGAGCGGCCGAAGACAAGCCCTTGAAGGGTGCTCGAATTTCAGGTTGTACCCATATCAATGCTCAAACAGCCGTCCTGATCGAAACACTGGTCTATCTAGGAGCTCAGGTACGATGGTGCGCCTGTAATATTTTCTCCACTCAGGATGAGGTGGCTGCAGCTTTGGTTGAAGCCGGATACGCGGTGTTCGCTTGGAGGGGCGAATGCGAGGAGGATTTTTGGTGGTGTATCGATCAATGTATCCATAGCGATACTTGGACTCCGAATATACTCCTCGATGATGGAGGCGATGCTACTTATTTGACGTTGAAAAAATACCCCAAATTGTTCAAATCGTTGAAGGGTGTCGTCGAAGAAAGTATCACCGGAGTACATCGATTGTACCAGTTGTCCAAATCTGGCCGATTGATTATACCGGCCATGAACGTGAACGATTCTATAGCTAAATCAAAATTCGATAATTTATACAGCTGTCGAGAATCGATAGTCGAAAGTCTGAAAAGATGCACCGATATTATGCTGAGTGGCAGACAAGTTGTGATATGTGGTTTCGGCGAAGTAGGCAAGGGATGCTCGCAATCGTTACGAGCTCTCGGCTGTATCGTCTACGTGACCGAAATTGATCCCCTGTGTGCCCTTCAAGCCTGCATGGAGGGCTTCAAAGTGGTCAAATTGACCGAGGTGGTGCATAAAGTGGATGTCGTAATAACAGCGACCGGTAATAAGAATGTTATCACTAGAACGTTAATGGAGAAGATGAAAAATGGCTGTATAATTTGTAACATGGGCCATTCGAATACCGAAATCGATGTGATGAGCATTCGTACCCCGGATCTGATCTGGGAACGAGTGAGGCACGAAGTAGATCAGATTATTTGGCCCGATGGTAAACGTATTATTTTGCTGGCCGAGGGCAGGCTGGTGAATTTGTGCTGCTGCAGTTTACCCTCGTTTGTTATTTCTGTCTCCGCAGTCACCCAAGCTTTGGGGTTAATTGAGCTTTATAGCGCTCCGGAAGGCCGATATAAATCCGACGTCTACCTGATGCCTAAGAAAATGAACGAATATGTGGCCACCCTTCATTTGTCCACCTTCGATGCTCATCTTACCGAGTTGACAGACGAACAGGCCAAGTATATTGGACTTAATAAGGCCGGACCATTTAAGCCTAATTATTACCGTTATTGATTACGTAGTGGCTAAGATTTTTGCTATAAATTTCTATGAAAAAAAAAAAAAGAAACAGTATTACGATGTAGTGAAATGTACAATACATACCGTGTATTTTCAGTGGATCGTTTTTGTTTACCCGGTGTGATTGAAATAGATGAATAAAGAGATCAGAAAAGTATTTTGACACCAAACACGATTTTTCCCGGAAATTTACATTTTTCCCTATCAAGAGGAGGAGGGGGTGTTACGTGACCCTTGAAGAAAAATTAATGGTAAAATTGAATCCAGTGAGTCAAAATACCATGATTCTGACACCAAACATGACTTTTGGGAAAATGCGAATTTCCACCCCTTCAAGGGGTTGCGTGACCTTGGAACAAGAAATAATACAAAAAATGAATGCCACGTACCCATCAGAAAACCCCACATTACCCGAAAATTGGATTTTGGCCTGCTAAATTTCAAGCTGCCTCACTGTGGAGCGCTGAATCGGAATTTAATATCATTTTTGCACTAGAGATCCTCCGAAGAGGGGGTCAAGGGGGGTCAAAAATATGGAATAAGGTTTAAAATTGATTTGGATGTATAAATGTACTTTTTCAAAGGTACCGAATTCAAAATTGAAATCAATTTTGCACTATGACCTGAGAGTTGGGGGGATGAGAAGAGGTGAAAAAAATTTAATGGAGTTTGAAGTTGATATAGGTGTCCAAATGTATATTTTTAAAGGTGCTGAATCCCAATTTGGTATTATTATTGCACTAGAACCCTACGTGGCGGAAGGGGAAAGGGGATGTCCAAATTTAAATATCAAATTTGAATTCGGCACCTTTGAATGCGTAGATTTCGATTCCTATTATCAAATTTATACTCTGTTTAATTTTTTGACCCCCCCCCCCCCATCCCGATCTCGATGGTACAGTTGCAAAAATATTATCAAATTGGGATTCAGCACCTTTGAAAATGTAAATTTGGACATCCATATTAATTTTACTGATTTTTCCGAAAACAGCGATTGTTGATTTTCAGTGATAGCCTTTGGCCTTTGGTTTGCCCGAAAACCGCATTTTCAAAGTGAAAATCGGCCATAACTCGACAACAAAGGCTCAAAACTGAAAACGAACAACGAATTCGGAATCAGCGACCTTGAATTAGTCGAATACGACTCCTATCTCGAAATTTTTGAAAATCATCAAAAATCGAAAAAAACCATGGACTAACCCCTTATCATTTTTTTGGACCAAATTTTTTTTTGCTCCTGATCGGTGTGTGAGGTGTCTAGAATGGGGTTTTCGGCCACGGCGAATTCAATGGAGCAGTCGGTTTTACCTCATCTCGCTTCATTTCCGAGAAAATGGCCTTTTCCAGGCCATTTTTGACCAATTTCAAAAAGGGTTTTGAAAAATTGCAAAATATGCGTTTCTCCACTGATTCGAGGTCGGTGAACACGAATTTGACGTTAATTTTCAGCGATAGCCTTTGGTTTGCCCGAAAACCGCATTTTCAAAGTGAAAATCGGGCATAACTCGGCAACAAAAGCTCGAAACTGAAAACGGATAACGAATTCTGAATCAGCGACCTCGAATTAGTCGAATACGACTCCTATCTCGAAATTTAAAACCGGCATTTTTAGGTAAAAATCGGCCATAACTCGACAACAAAGGCTCGAAACTGAAAATAGATTTTAATTCGAATTGGAAAAGTCAAAAGGTTAAAAATAATCCAAAAAAAACAAAAAATATCTAAAAAAATTTTAAAAGAAGCAAATTTTTTGGGGTAGAAATCTTAAATTTCGTTTTAATAATGAATTTCTTTAACCCTTTCGTATGATTTTTTACTTTGTTATTCGGAAAAATAACCTTTGGAATTAAAATCAAAAAGTCTAAAAACGTATAAATTTCATTTCATAATGTTCAGAAATTTTGATTTTTTCACCAAATTTTTTGATTTTGTCGAAAATTTCTAAATTTTGGCCCCTTACCCCTTCCTGTGACCGTTTTTTTTGTTTTTTGTTTTTTTAGAAAATCGGTCTCTGAAATAAACTTGACGTGTGATTGTTCCGGAAATTTAATCCGCCCTCGGAGTCGAAATAACTTTAAAAATGATTTCTCCAGAGTTAAAAAATTTCTGGCACTTTTTTCACCTTGATACCTCTCTTTCTCGAGCCAACGGTTGCATCTGGATTTAAATATTCGAAAAACTATTTAAATGAAAATTTATCGAGGTTTGGAAAAATTTTTATTAGGAACTTTTTTCTTAATTCAATAATAATTTCGATTCAAATTTCAAAAATCCGTCAATTGGAATGCATTTTTAATTTTCATCTTCTTTATAATTAACTGCTGTGACGTCATATTTTTTCAGCTTAATAAAAAAAATTTGGGTAAATTTTGACTTTGGTTTGAGAACCCTTGCTTGTTTCGTAGGGGTTGGTTGAATAGGGGTTTATTGGAATAATAAAAATTTCCAAATTTCAACAATAGAAATTCCAAATAAGGCGCCTTCATGCTGAGTTCGGCTCCTTAGTTGAAATTTTTTTCCTTTTTTGAGAGAGGGTAAACAGGTCACGTACTCCTTTGGCGGCTCCAGTTGAGGATTATATTATGTCTGGGTTTATAATACCACCTGCTGAGTCGGCATTTCTGAAGCATACAAAAATTCACCTTTTTTCCCCATCATTCCTGATAAGGAATTGTGCGTGAGATTATAGTACCACCTACTGAGTCGGCGTTTCGGAATTCTGAATGCCACAAAGGTTGGGTTTATTGCCCTTATATGGTATTTTATTGTAGCGTTGCTTTCCACCTGTCAGTGAATTTAGTCACGTACAAGATTTATGGTCCCACTATTCCAAAGGATCGTTTTATTGCCCTTATATGGATGGTATATTCTTTTATTGGTCTGTTATTTACCCCCATTCCAGTGGAGTTAGTCATCAGTGGAGAAAACAGCTGTTGCGGGCCTGACCATCTGTTTCCAAATTTATATTGCGATTGAAATTCATCTTCCCTTTATTTTCAGTGCTGTTTTGACAGTGGTGGCGGAAGGATGTCTGATGAGGTGCTATTTCGAATCGCGAGTATTATTTTTACGTTCGATGTATTCAATTGGTGTTTACTTTTTATTAATTTAATTACTATTATTTGTTTCGGTTGAGTTGCGTTGTTTAATAGTGTGGATGAAGCTGATACCTAATAATGAGCATAGTTTGATGGATTTCAAATATAAGTAAGTGCCTAATTATTTTAATTTTTGAATTCTATTTATTATTTTGGGAATTTTTTTCGTGATGTTTTTTTTTCTTTCGGATTTTCAATTTTAAATTGTTTTCTATAAATGAGTGGTTTAATGATGAATCATCTTGAAATTTTTTGATAATTGGTGAATTATTTACTAAAAAATTTTATTCGAATTTTACCGTGTTGTGAAGATAAGTTTGAATTTATTTTGTGGTGATTTTTTTTTTCATTGACGCATGTTTTAATTTGAAATTTTACATTCGCTTTTTTTGCAAAGAATTTATTTAGGTACTCATCTGATTAGCTTTCATTTTTTTTTTCATTGGCAAGTGTTTTAAAATTGATTTGCTTGGGTAAACGAGTATTTTTCTTTCGGAAACGTTCAAAAATTTTTAAACTTTCGAATTCAAATTTTCTTGCGTTTTAATTGTTTTTTGAATTTTTTTTTTTTCATGATTTACATTCAGATTTTTTCGGTAGGAAACACTATTTTCGTTTTTGAATGTTTTTCAGGTGTTTTAAGGCGAATTGTTTCGAAAATTTTGAATTCTCGAGATCGTTATGAAAACTAAACCTGTCTTTTTGTTCATTTTTCAGTTTGTTTTTTTTTTTTCATTAACAAGTTTTCTTTTCCAAAATAAATTCTCGATTTTGTTGAACAATGATTAATTTTATTTCGGGGACATTTTTAAATATTCTAGTTTCAAATTAAAATTTTCTCGTATTGTACAAACAATGAAACATGGCTTGAACTTTTTTTTTCTGGTCTTCTCATCAGGGGTGCTGAAAAACCTGAATTCTCAAGGGCAAATCTTCTAAATTATTTTTTGAGGGATAACGTCCTCTTTCAGAAATCATAATACAACTTTGAAATTACCCAGTACCCACAAATTAAAACTTTTCAAAACCTTCAGTTTCTCTGCGCTTGGCCTTATCTTCTTTAATTTTAAAATATTCATATTCCAATTAAAAGTGATTTTTTCCGGATTTTTTTTTCACAATGAGGGGTATTAAAGATGGAAGGAGGTACGGGAGAAAATTAGAGAGTAAATTCTCAAGAGAACTGGGGATTTCGGCACCCCTGGACTTGATTAGTGATTTTAAGTATGCTATGATTCAATTTTTTCATTTAGCCGAAGATATTTTCATTTTTAAATGTTTTTTCAAAATCGAGTGTTTTCAATTTTCATAATGAATTTTTTTTTGAGATTTTGAATTATCGTATTTGCTGTGTTTTGTGTTCGTTAAAAAAACTGATTTAAATTTTTTTGTGGTGTTTCAGTCGTATTTTTAGACAATTTGTTTTTCTTAAATATTTTTAGGAACATTAAAAAAAAATTTTCCAGTCTTAGATTTGAATTTTTTGAGTCCTTATTTAATAATATCTTTTTTTGATCTTAAAATCTGAATAGGTACGTATTTATTTAGTTTATTCGTTTTTTTGAATTTTTCATCATTAACAAACGTTTTAATGGTATTTTTTTTTTTAATTTTAGACTCTAGCTTTGATTATAGACTTGATTTGTTTGAATAATTATTTTTCTTTTTTTGAATCTTCATTTTTTTCTAGTCTTTGATTTGAATTTTTTGGGTACCTACGTATTTAATGATATCGTATTTTAATTTTAAAATCAATGAATACACTTATGTAACCAATAACCATATTTTTTTTAGTTTGAAAATCAAATTTTCTCGCTTTGTAGAGGCTGTATTTATTTGTGTTTTTTTTTCATGGTGTTTCATTCGTAATTTTGGCTCGTTTTAATGATCCAGTTTTTTTCTTTCGATTTTGAATATTTTTATCATTTGTTTGTGATGGTTTTGGGGCAATGGATCTTATAGGTGAAAAGATCAGAACGTCAGATTTTTTTATGATTCGTAAATATAGAAATCTGACGTTCAATTTTTTTCACTTGTAGAACCCTTGTTACGAAACTTATTTAAAATTCAAAATTTTTTCAATAGGTAATGAATATTTTTACAATAAAAATTAGATATTTCTTATTTTTAACTCAGTTTTATAAGATTTGAAGCGATTGTACCTATTATGCTATTCTTTTTTTAATTTTTGTATTCAGCCATTCAGTTACATTGGAAAGATCATCGTGGAAGAATTTTCTCTTTTTTTAAATGGATCCAGTGCATTTTGGGCTTGGAACGTTGGAACTGTCCGCTTATGTGAATGAAACACATTCCAGGAATATTCGTATCGTTTTGCTCCAGATCCTGAAAAATATTGCGGAATTACACCTTCTTTGATACTATGAGTAAGTAGATAATTCAATTTTTCTTTTTTAATTTTTTGTCATTGCATTCTCAATTTTACTTCAACTTGCAATTTTTTCCTTTTGTAGATCGATCAAAACGTATAAGTACGGAATTCCGGTACATTTTGAATGTGAAGCTGGTAGTCATGAGCTGTTCTAGATCCTGGGAGATGTCGTGGAGTGCAGGACCTTCGTTCTGTGAGTAATTTCAGTTTTTAATTTTTTTCAATGCTTTCTTAATTTCTCCCAAGTTTGTGTACATTCTTTGCTTTGCTTGAACCTTTCAAAAGTTTTTTTTTTTTCTATTATCTGCACCTAAATTGTTTTGCAAACGCATTTTCGATGAATTTAGGTTATCTAGGAAGTTTTTTTATTGCTTAAATTTATTCCGAGTTTTTTTTTAGATTTCTGATCGAAACGTACGGAATTCCGGTGCATTTTGGATGTGAAGCTGGTCGTCAAGAGTTCTAGATCCTGAAAGATATTGTGGAATGCAGCTTCATACTGTGAGTAAGTAATGTTCGTTTTCAATTTTTTTTTATCTTTCTCAATTTCTCAAAGTTTGTGCGCATTTTAAATTGAATTTTCGTGATTTTTTTCGCAGGATCATTACATATGTATCGTGAGTAATTTTACTCGTTTTCAGCTGTAGCTGAAGTTCGACGATGTATTTGATCTGGAGCTGATGTTCGTTGGTCTGCTTCAAAAGAAATCAAACGAGATGGACGCAATTTGCTTGAAAGAAGCTTTTGTGAGTACTTTTTTCAAATAAGTAGATTAGATACCCTAATTTTCTTATTTTTATGTCTCTCTTACCTTGTTTGTAAGGGTGAATTTATTGTTTGCTGGTTGCTGAAAGTGTGCAGTTGTTGCTGTCCATAACAGCCCCAAAAAAAGGTTGGGTCCAATCAATTTTGTCATTTACTGAGCTAGTAGTCATCAATCGATACGTTTCATTTCGAGTAAGACAAGATTTTCATTTCAAACCCCTTTATTTTGTGCGTTTCAATTTTTAGAAATCTTCATTTTTTTTTTACTTATCATGCGGGGGTTCTCCTAAAAAATGTTAGTTAGGCAACTAATTTGATTTTGGTGTTTTACAAGTAACATCGTGAATTTTATTTGAACAGAAATCAAAGTAGGATTAGGATTTTATATTGAGTAGTTTAATATTTTTTTCCAATTTATTTTTTAATGAGTGTTTTTTTTTACAGACGCCTTTTGGATTTCATCAAACTTGCGATTCGGGCCTGCTGTTACATTGTAGCCACAAATCATGAACAAATGGTCAATAATTCAAGTAGAATAAATTGAAGAAAGGTTAGATTACATATTTAATTTATATGTAGTTCCATTAGCGAGTAATTTAATTCAAATTCCATTATATATATATATTTTTTTTTTTTTACAGATTTTGCATCATCAACAGAGCGGGTTGGAAACTGGAAAATGAATTAATGCGGATTGGGTAAGTGAATTGAAATATCTTAATTGCTAATTTTTCACAATGAAAAGATCTAAATCTTTTTTCAGTAAATTGAAATATTTTAATGGAATTCTTTCATAATGAAAATATCTCAAACTTCTTTAGGAGCTTGAGGGAAAAAATGATTAACTGTTTTTTTTTTTTTTAATTACAATTTTAAAAGCGTATTTAACTGATTCAACTTCTGGGCAACGTAAAATACAATTTTGAAAGCAAGTTTTAAAAAAATATACGATTTTGAGAGCGTATTTCAAGTTAGGAACCAGAAAACTCAGTTTTTTCAGTACCAACAAAAACTATCATTATCAAAACGCTTTCTTTTAAAAATGGTTTAGTTAATAACTTGTTCTTCCCCCAAGCTCCTCATATTTTTAAAAATAGAACTTGAAATTTTCATCATTTTGACCACAAAAAATAATTTACTTCATAATTTTCATCTTATTTTTCTTTTTTGCAGGTGAAGTACATATCTAGAAAATTTTCCCTCATGTGATGGCTCCAGCGTTCTCTTCGTTTCAGGTTTCAGCAGAGGACTGTCGAAAGCGAAAAATGGAACCGTTTGGAGTGAAATTCCCAAATTGGTAAGTAATTTTTCGTTAAATATTTTTAAAGCTGTTAAATTGCCTTGTGCACCGAATGCTCTAAAAATTTTGGCTCCTCCCAGAGATAATCATAGGTTGACAATTTTGAAAACGTATTTGAAATGAAAAATGAACGTAATTATTTAATATTTTGTACTCGACCTTTTTTGCATTTCACAGATTGCCTAGCTTGATTTTTATGAGCAAAATTCTCTGGGGAACCTTTATTTTTCAAGCACCCGGTGTACTTATATGCTTGGTCAATGGTTTTTTTATTTCAATTTTACAATTTCGATTTTCAGTCGCATGTTTTTATTTTTCGCAGGTTTTTGGAAATTTTTTCCTCATTCAATGCTCCAGCGTAACTTTGTTTTAGCAGAGGACTATCGAAAGCGAAAAATGGAACCGTTTGGAGTGAAATTCCCAAATTGGTAAGTAATTTATCGTTATAGATATTTTTAAAGCTGTTAAACTGCCTTATGCACCGGATGCTCAAAAAATTTTGGCTCTTTCTTAAAATTTTTGTAGGTATTTGAAAATCGTAAGTTGACAATTTTGACCATTGAAAAGTGAAAATGAACGTGAATATTTTATTATTCCCTATTTTTAAGCATAATTTACTTCATTCGAATAGTTTTTTCATCGTAATTACTATTTTGCCATTTACATGTTGCTACTGTACCAAAATTTTCTCAAGGAGCCAGAATTTTTCGAGTACCCGGTGTATTTGCTTGGCAAAAGACATTAATTACGAGTTTTCATATTAATAGAATCGACATGAGACTCCTATTTTTTTACATAGGTGAGTGAAGAATGATTAGGTACACAGAAGTTTTAATTTGTAAGTTTTATTTTACATAATGTAATTTACAAACAAAATATTGATAGATAATTTACTCCAATGTGATATAAAATAATAATTGTAATTTTAAAAATAGTTAATTCGTAAAAATTGCAGTTTCAGGATGGCTCCCGTTAGAAAACAGGAAAATAATATATTCCGTGGAAAGTTCAAAAATTATGTCGTATATCCAACGCCTGGAAGATTATACTACATATCGGTAATTCAATAAATGTACAAAAGGTCCCTAAATGGAAGTAGGATCCCATCCTGCTTCAACTCCTAGTCGCACGTCCACGTCGTGGGGACTGGGACCTCACCGTAGTCCGGTGTGCTAACGCGACAGGGGGGCGTGCCGGAGAATCTCTCCGGTACGCTGCTTAAATTTTTTCAAAATTGAAAATTTCGGCTTTGATGATGCAAAATTAGAATTTTGGCATTGATTTTTTTCTTCAGGGTGTACAGGTAAGTTGTGGATAGGTGTCGTCTCATGCAGGGTCACCCTATTACATTTCAGTATCGGTTTACCCTGCATGAATCGGTCCGGCTTGCCGGATCAGGGCCTGTGTCTTATTTGTAGTCGTAGGGCTGTCTTGTGACCTGCGTAATGCGCGAAATCTTGTGGCTTCGTCGAGGGTCTTTGATCCCCATATCTACCTTGGCGAATCCGGGGTGGAGGGCATTACGTGGCTCGTTGCGCAGCAGGCGTCTGGTCTTTTTCATCGTGACAAGCAAAATTTGAAGATGGTCGGACCCGGACGCTCTTTTTAGTATCCTAAATTTTCTCATTTCACACCGATGTACATCGAGGTGTTTTATGGTACTAAAAAGAGCGTCCGGGTCCGACCATCTTCAAATTTTGCTTGTCACGATGAAAAAGACCAGACGCCTGCTGCGCAACGAGCCACGTAATGCCCTCCACCCCGGATTCGCCAAGGTAGATATGGGGATCAAAGACCCTCGACGAAGCCACAAGATTTCGCGCATTACGCAGGTCACAAGACAGCCCTACGACTACAAATAAGACACAGGCCCTGATCCGGCAAGCCGGACCGATTCATGCAGGGTAAACCGATACTGAAATGTAATAGGGTGACCCTGCATGAGACGACACCTATCCACAACTTACCTGTACACCCTGAAAAAAATCAATGCCAAAATTTTAATTTTGCATCATCAAAGCCGAAATTTTCAATTTTGAAAAAATTTAAGCAGCGTACCGGAGAGATTCCCCAGCACGCCCCCCTGTCGCGTTAGCACACCGGACTACGGTGAGGTCCCAGCCCCCACGACGTGGACGTGCGACTAGGAGTTGAAGCAAAATCCGCAATCTTGAATTTTGCTTCCGTTCGAGGGCCTTTAAATAAATGTATTGGCACATTTACGTCATTAAAAATCAAGCTACTGATATTTCAAATTTTGTATTCATAATGTAAATTAAGAATATTCCCAAATAAAAATACTTTTTCAGATTCAGTATCTTGTTTGTCCATTTATTTCACTGAGGTCTATGTCTTCCACCTGTAATGAATATATTACAAAATAGAAATACAATCGACTCATAACCAATGTAAAAAAATTGCTGACATAAAATTCTTCTTCCAAGCTAGTTAAGAGTGGGTATTTAAAAAGCGTGAAAATTAGCACCGAATAAAATTCAATGAAATTGTTCGGCGCAATAATAAAACTAGAATTCTTCAATCATTCAGAATGAACTACACCGAAAATTGAAAATTTTCAGGTAAGTAATTAAATTTTGGTAAATTTAAAAATTCTGAAGCTGAATTCTACTACCGCGCTAGTAAATTTCCGAATGTGAAAAAGTGAAAACGAATACTTCAAGTAGAATTCGAGAAAATTGCTCGGCGCACTAATAAAACTAAAAAATTTTAATCACTAAGAATGCAATGAAAAAATGAAATTATTAAAATTGTGCACTCGAAAAAATTCAATTTTACGTACGTTATAATCGCAAAAATTCAGCGTCGAAAATTTAAACTTCAAATAGGTAAATTTGATACAATGCAGCTCATCGAAAAAAATATTCACCTGGCTATACTGAATCCATCAAATTTTTTCTTCGCGTCCGTCGCTCCGTAATAAATGTGATAATGCATTTTTGGCACCAGGGCAGCAAATGACAAAATTGATATTTCGTATCAGATCTATCAGATGGAAAAAAATAGAAATGTTCAGACCACATTCCATGGAATTAGAATGAAAATGCAGTTTTACATACGTTATGATCTGCAAAATTCTGTGTTTAAAATTTTAAAAATTCAGGTAGGTAAATTTGATATAATGCAGCTCATTGAAAAAAATACTCACCTGGCTATATTAAATCCATCGACTTTTTTCTTCACGTCCACGTAATGAATTGGCCATAAAAAGACGTCTGGACACTTTTGGCACCAGGACAGCAAATGGCAATACTGATATTTCGCAACAGATCTATCAGATGGAAAATTAGATTTTAGATCATTTTTCATGGAATTAGCATGCAGAGAATTCACGTAAGTACATTCCTTGAACAAAATTAAGAAATTTGTCAACAGTAGGTAGTAGGTACCTATGGAGCTGAACTTGATGGATAAATAATCGATTTCTTCCACAGAGCTTTCTTGCCATATCTCGCACTGAACCGGAACGTCTGGAAAATTACAAACACATAAAATTAGAATTGATAAAAATGCAAAAAAATAATGAATAAAATTAAAATTAAAATCTCGACCAAGTACGTGAAATTGAAAACTGGCTGGCGTAAAATTATTTCTTTAGTTAAGAAATTAACGAGAGAAAAAAACAAATTTCAAAGAAAACTCACCCTTTCTCCTTTCCTCGACGAAATACGATCCAGTTTCTCATCCTTGAAAAGCTGAAGGACAAGTGAAATTCTGCTGGCAAAAATGAAAAATAATTTGAAAAATAAAATAAAATTTCATCATAGAAAGTGGTATGTAAATAGTTTTGAATACTTACTTACACATACTCGTCAAAAGTAGGTAGGTAGCTAGGAACCTATGGAGCTGTTGATGGATAAATAATCGATTTCTTCCACAGAGCTTTCTTGCCATATTTTGAATTGAACCGGAACGTCTGGAAAATCACAAACACATAAAATTAGAGTTGATAAAAATGCAAAAAAATAATAATGAATAAAATTAAAATCAAAACTGGCTGGCGTAAAATTATTTCCTTAGTTAAGAAATTAACGAGGGAAAAAAAACAATTTCGAACAAAACTCACCCTTTCTCCTTTCCTCGACGAAATATGATCCAGTTTCTCATCCTTGAAGAGCTGATCAGTGATCCGACCTGAAATTAATTCAAATTAAGATAAATAATTTATATGTATTAAAAAAAAAAAATTAAAAACTCGAATCGACAATAATTATACATGTAGGAACTCGATATAAAAAATACTCACCCATGAAAAATATTCCAATCGCTGATAAATGAATTTCAAACGTCAGAACCGTTCATTCTATTTCACAGGAACCTTTCAATATCCGAATCACAGAAAACCGTCTGAAAAAAAGACCAAAAGTTAAATATGCACAGGTATTTTCAATGAATTGAACTTCATAACGTGTTAGAAAAACAATTTGCCCACTCCAAATCCAAATAGAGAATTTTCATCACCATGGGCACTCAAATTTCTAAATAAGAATCACAAATATGCGATAATTATCGCCTTTCGTAAAGATTTGCTTCTGAAACAGAAATTTCAAAATAGATTATGGTTGTTTTCAAAACGTTAAAATCAACATTGATCCAATCACAAATATTAAATAATTTCATAACATGGGTAAATTAAAAAAATTAACATTTCAACGAAATGTTCACCTTTATCTCGGATCGTGCGACGCAATGTTCAAACAATGAAAACCACGTTCGTCACACGGGTTTCCTGAAATCTTCGATCACAATCAAGTCTAAAAATTTTAAAATAAAATGGATTGGAAATCATTGAAAAAAAATAAAAGAAACACTAAAATTCTGTAAAATAAGAGGAAAGCAAAAAAAAAATCCAAAATGAACCAAACTGTAAATTTGACCATTTTTTTGAACCTCTTGGAACCGAATGTATCAGCAAAGAGAAAAAAGCCGATACGAATCAAAAATTAAAAACATTCGTCATTCTCCAGAAAATATCGAATGTTTTTTTCTGGAAAAATACTATTATAGAGAAAACAATAACTTACCATCAGAAAGAGCCACTAGGTATCTAGGATTTTATATGCCAACACGTGGATACGTCAAAAGTAGGTCAATGTGATCTGCATCCTGAAAATGCCATCTTTGATCACCATTGTACAGCTGTTTCCTCGAGTATTCCGTATGCTTCATCTAGGTTGTCCCATTTTTTCCACAAAGGTTAATGAATTCCAGCTGAAAACAAAGAAATCGAATTATTCATTACCTATACATAATTTTAAAAAATGATATAAAATTAAAAATACAAATTTGTTTCGTCATACCAGCACCAACTCGACATTGAAGAAATTCTTCAAGCGTCAATTGTTTTTTCTATAACAAATGAAGTTTAAATCAAATCGAGAAATTTTCCAATTCTCTTCACGAAGTAAAAAATTTAAAAAAACAGTACCTTTGATATAGGTAGAAAAAGAAAATTGAAAAAAAGGGGTAAACTCGCAAATTGAATGTTAAAAATGAAAAAGTACCTATGAAAAAAAAACTCACCAATGCTGCCTTCAAACAAATTGCACCATATTGTCCCAGCTATTTTGATTTTGACACATGGCAATGAACTTTGACTGCAGCTGTAACAAAATGAAATTAATTAGGCGATATTAAAAACAAAGAATATGCAAAACGATAAATAAAATGATGAAAAATCAAAAAAAAAATAATAAAACTTCAAATTCAAGCAATTTCCATCATAAAAAAGTGGATATAAAATTTTTTCGAAAAACTTGCCATTTACAACAATAGGTAAGTAAAAAAACTGATAATTTAAAGTAAATCAAGTTTCAAAATGATAAAATTCAACGAAGAAACCCGAAAACAGTCATAAAACTGCAAATTCAAACATTTTTCATCATAAAAAAGTAGATATAAAATTTTTTCGAAAAAACATCTGCCATTTCCATCAGTACCTAATAACTAAATCTTTTCACCAAAGAGAAATCGCGAAAATTTAAGTACCTAGGTAATCATTTTAACAAAAAGAAAAATGAGATTCAATGCTAAACACACAAAATTTGAACCAAAATAAAAATTATGCAATTCAAAATGATACCAATTAATAATTAATTATAAAATTTGAAAAAAATTATGAAGATCGAATATTTTAAAAAAGTACTCACCCCAATGATGCCTGCGATTCAACTGGAATCCTTTTTTTATTCGCCTTTTTTCACGCACATCCATAAACTTGTGCTGCAGCTGTAAATAAAATAAAATAAAATTAGCTATAAACAAAGGACATGCAAGGGAAAATTAAAAAAAAAAAAACAAAATGAAAACAGGCATAAAATGATAATTTTAAAAATTTTCAACAATAAAAGGTACTTTACGAGTGTACCTTCCAAATTATTTTTCTTCGCCTTTCCACATTCAGGACTTTCAGCCAATAATGAATACAAATCTACCGCATCTGATCAGCTGCAAAAATTAACAACATTCAAAATTTCAAATCATTCTTAGGTACGCTCGAAAATTCCTAAAATTGAAATAGAAATTTGAAAATATTAATTTAAAAACACGTCATGAACCAACAAGATGAACATTGATACTTAACAGATAGCACCTACTGAAAACAAAATTATTAAAAAAGAAATTTTAAAAATGAACACTTCGGGAGTGAATGTGAAAAAAAAGGTACTCACCAATTCATAAAATCATTCCACAGTATTCTTGCTCAATTGAGAAATCTAGAACAGCTCCAAATTCATCGACCTGCAAAAAAACCACAGAAATTCTAAGATTAGTAATTACAAAATTAAAGTTCCATATTAATTAAAAAACTCGGAATAATTTAGAGAGATATTACTAAAATTAAAAGCAATAAAGAAATAATCTTTTTAGCCACGTTCAATTTCCCCGAAGTTGAAGAAAAAAAGGCGCGAAAATATATTAAAAACTACTCGAATTGAAAAAATGAAAATCAAAAAATAAGATCACATCTCAGCCAATGGATCAAATCAAATTAAAAAAAGTACCTAGGTACATAGGTATGTACGAAACGAATACCTATTTAGGTAAACCGAAAACATGAAAACAAACGAAAATCGGTTATGAAACAATTACCAAATAACAAAACACTAGTAAAAAACACAGATTGTAAGTATCTGCGGGTAAAACCAAATAATTTTAGGTACTTACATGACTTTCCACTTTTTCAGGGTCCATGGATCATCAGATGAGTAAATAAGTGCACAGTACGCATAGTAGATAACTGAGAAGTGGGACCTACGAATGAATTTCGAAGCACATCAACGTAGCCATGAACTAATCCATCCATCTAAAACAAAAAATCAATGATTAGGTAGTTGTATGTAGGTAAGGTACACTAGCTATCGAAATATTAAAAAAATACAATATAAGAATGTTTAAGAAATGAGCAAAGTTAAAAACAAATGAAACTGAAACACGAATAAACAACACCGATTGTAAGAATCTGCAGGTAGAGCAAATTAATTATCGCAAATGAAAATGGTACTTACATGAATAATTCGTATTGCTTTTTTCAATATCCACTGGTAGGGTTACTGGGTAAATATTAAATAAGCATACATGTAGATAACCGGAAACCATGAACGATTTCGAAAAAATATCAACGGAGCCATGATCTGATCCAAGATCCATCTGGAACAAAAAATCGAAAATTAGATGTGTAGATACACTTGCTATCGTGAAATATTAAAAATACAATGTACGAATGATTTAGAAATAAGTGAAATAAAACGAAAGAAAATGGAACATGAAACGAATACCAAATAATTAAATACCTGTAAACAAACACAGACTGTAAAGTATCTGCAGGTAAAACAAAATATATTTAGGTACTTACTCATTACTTTCCAATTTTTCAGGGTACTTAGGTACATGGATCATTTGGAGTAGACGACTGGAACCTCTGAATAATTTACGAAAGAAACACCTGAAAACAAAGAAACAAACACAGATGGTAAGAATCTGCAGCACACTTCCTACTTTTAGTACTTATTATATTACTCCAAATACAGAATAATGCATGCAGAAATGGAAAATAGGTAATTCCATCATCGAACCGCATGACTAAGTGCATTAGGTAGAGAAAATCGTCATCCAATTAAATATTATAAAGTGAGAACTGTAAATTATTTCAAAAAAGTCTAACTCTGAAATTCTGAATGCATTTGCATTTCGCACTATCTAAAATTACCCTTATCTGATAATTCATAATGCAACAGTAAATATAACTCACTTACCTGACATTGCTTCTTCCTTCTCCATGTTCATTAACAGCATTGCACAATAAGATAAATTATTAATTAACCACAATTATTTATAATCACATTCGTATTAACGCATAAAAAAACAGAACACTAGAAGTACAGACATGATAACCAGTTGTTCACACTGCGACGTGCAACTAGCAACTACCATTACCAAACAGTAAACACAGACTAGCTAGCCACAAAGGCAAAGCAAAGCTACCCATGAGTCACTACCCCCACCTCCTATTCTGAATCATATGATCTCATTCTCAGTTCACCACCCGCTGTGTATTCCTTTTCGAAACTTCCGACACCATAAAATTTTATTACCCGCCTTGAATGTCTCATTTTTTTTTGGCTCCGCCGCTTCGTACGTGACCTTAATAAAAAAAATTCCGACCGGAGCCCATTGTATTCATAATCTCCATAAAAGGCAAGGTTGTAAAATTTCCAAACTTCATACCTGACCTTTTCATCAACCAAAAAAAAAATTCTGACTGGAGCCTATTGTATTCATTTTCTATTATAATCTTGTATGGCCATATAAGGTAAGGGTTGTAAAAATCCCATTGTAGGACGCAGAAAGCAGATGTTTTCATCACAATAAGGTCGTAAAACTGTGAACGTGACTAAAATTTTATTTTCGGATTATCAAAATGATTCATCCTTTTTAAAAATTTTGAATTCGAGCTCATTGTATTCGTATTTTATTACCCATGATCTTATACTGCCATATAAGGCAAGGGTTGTAAAAATCCCATTGTAAATTTGTAAGACGCAGAAAGCAGATGTTTTCATCAAAATAAGGTCGTAAAACTGTGAACGTGAGCAGAATTTTTTTGTCGGCGAATTTCTACATAGAAAATGTTTACGCTTGAGTACGCCATTATCAAAATTTTTCATCTTTTTAAAAATTTCCGACTCTGAGTCTTTTGTATTCAAATTCTATTCTAAGCACCCAAATTCAAAGCAGATGTTTATTTCATAAAGTCGTAAAATTTTTACCATGACATCAATTTCGATGATTCATCGAAGCCCAAATGTTTCCAAAATTTTTTTTGGTTCAAATTTCTTTTTTTTTTAATTTTTTTCAGAAAATTTTTTCTCAAATATACGTTTTTTCAATTTGTTTCACCGAAACCTTTACATAAATTTTTTAAAATATTTTCAAACTCAATTTTTTCAAATTTTTTACTTTAGGCAAAATTGATACTTCCTAATTATATTTATTTCTTCTCTATTTTCGTTTCAAATAAATTTTCTCTTCAGTTTAGGTACTCAGAATTTTTCAAGATTTTTACCGAATTGAAAATTTTAAATTTCAAAAACAAATTCAACACATACTTCATTTTTAAATAGGTAATTTGACCAATTTTTCCGAAAATGAAATTGAAATGTAGAAATCGGAAATTTCAGGGTTAAAAAGTTTGAGAGAAAATGTTAGTTTGAAAAAGAATTTGAACGTCGCGTTTTCGAGATATTCGCTCGGAAAAATCGGAAAATTTCGATGGAGCAGCGACACGGAAAATTTTTTTCCACCAAATGTGCTTGGATTTGGTCCATAGGCAGATTTTGGGTCCCTGAACACAAATCCGGCGTCGGTTTTTGTTCGGTGGTGCGTTTTTGAGATATCCGCTCGGAAAACTCGAAAAATTCAGAAATAGAATTGCGAAAATCGACTCTGCAAATAGTCGAATTGAAAATCCGACGCCGAATTCGTGTTCAGCGACGTAAAATCTACCTCTAAAACACAAAATCCAAGCGCGTTTACAAAATATCAATATGAAAATGCGTATAATAAATGACACAAATCTTGACAGACATTTCAAAAATAACTCAAAAAATACATCCCTGTCAATAAAACCATACAAATCTATAAAAAAAATATCACAAATTTTCTACACAATTGAATGAAAATTTTGGTAACATTTCGACAAAAAAGTACTCTTGCCACGATCTTTATATCCTAACGATGATCCTTTTCGCCTCGATTTCTCATCAGCTCGAGGGCTTGACACTGAAAAAAGCAGTAATTGGTTGATGTTTTTTCGCTGGGCTTTGAAGTTTGACTTTTTTAGACTTTCTTTTATCAACACCTTTGGAAGAAGATACGCTGCTAGTGCTAGTATTGGCTTTTTCAGCACGACTGGCAGCCATTTCAGCTCGATTCAGCTCTCTTTGCAGTTTCAAGGCTGCATGATGATCTAAATGTTCTAGGAAATCGATCAAAGGTATTAATTTATGGCATTCGGCGCATCTTTCAACCATTTCATCGGCAGAGGTCGAAGGTCCTGGTTCAATGTCCATTGAAGAAGGATCGTTCATGTCGTTGGTTCTAGATATCGTATCTTCTTCGTCGAAAGTACTCACTGTGATTGATTTATCTAACGAGTCGCTTTTATTGAACGGTTCTTCGTGCTTGATCGGAACGTAGACGTTTTTATCTTTGAATATTTTACAGAAGAATGATCTACTGTAATCAAATCCTAAATCCGAAGAATTACTCGAATCTGAGACTACGATTTGTTTAGAAGTGGATGGAATCGGATTATCGTAAAGGTTTTCCGAGCTGGAAGACGGATTACATAATTTATTCAGGATTTTATTCAATCCTGAGGCGAATTCTGGTTCTTCGGAGGCGTGTGGTAGCGATGATCGAGTGTTTATGGGGTCTGGTTCGTTGATAGAGGTTTTTTCACAGATAGATGATGATTCAGGATTTTTGAGGATGTCTTGAGGTATATTTCCTGATTCGAGTTTGGGTACGAACGAATCAGGGTTTGGTTTTTCTAGATCATTGCTTGAAACTGGATCGGTTCCGGTGGTCTTTGGCTTCAACGGTTTGAAAAATTTGAATAACGAACTTCCAGAGTCTTTTACTTCGATAAATTTGCTCACAGATATTCCCAGTAGATTCAACGAAGGGATCCTGTAAAATGACAAGAGTTAGTTGGTGAAATTAAATTACACGAAGTAGGTAATTGGGAGCATTACCATGCTTCGGATTTTTGAGGAGCAGTATTGCACTTTGAAAGCAAGATCATGCAACTGTTAACAATTTCTTCCATCGTGTAGTTGTTGAAAGCAGCACTTCGAGAAAATACCACGGTTTTACCATTTTCTTCAAAATGTGTGTTAACAGTGATCAACGTAGCTCTTCTTTTATTCTGTAAAAATATTTGTAAATTAATCTAAAAATATTCAACGCGACCATGAATCGCTATAAAATATGAAAATTCTTTACAGCGATTAAATCATTTTGAATTCTCTCGTAAACTTCATCAGCTAATTCTTCGATCCAATGTTTGACATCTTTTTTCGTAGAAAGCGCCGTATGAGCCGGAAAATTCTTACAACATCCAATGGATTTTGAGACAATTCTAGACTTGACTGGTTCCGTATCGATTCCTCGAGCAATATTGTACAACCAAGTGCTGTTCCGAAAAATCAAAAATTAAAATTTATATTAAAAAATTTACGTAAATTTTGTTATGAAGCAAAAGCTTTTTTTTAGTGGATATGTTCCAGGGATTCCTTTTCCTAAAATTTTAAAGAAAATTCAAAAATAATCTCACGTCAAATAACTTGAATTTCGTGACAGAAAAACTTTCCATTCAATTGTGGAAATTTATAAATTAAAAAATAATAACGATAAAATTTTATATTTCAAATGTCTTCATCATTTTCTCAAACGTCAGTAATGAAAGAATTTTCTCAAATATCAATTTCGCATCAAATTTGACAATTCCGAAATCACAGAATCGTTGAGCAATTTCAATCAATTAAAAAATAATTTAGAATAAAAAATTTTTCGATTTTTTTGGTCTGACAATCCCAGAATGTAAAAAAGAAAATCACTAATATTTTTCAGTCTGACAAAATGCCCCAGCGTACATGAATTTTGATATTTCAGATTTTTTTCCATCTTTTTGTCTTTTTCAAAATTTTTTCTCGAGCTGGGAAATTTCTCGCAGCCCTAGAACATATCCAGTTTTTTTTAAAAAAATGCAACTGTAGCTAGCAGTTCACGAGTTCTTACCCAGATTTTTCTCCAAATTTCTGTTGCAATTCTTGCTTAGAAAACTTTGTCACCTGGCTCATCGTCGTACAATTCAACTGCTCTTTCACAGCATCGCCAAATTTGCCACCTAAATTTCGAATTTTCTGCACCGGAAGTGTTTCATACAGGACCGATATACTGGAATGTGGTAACACGGTTTGTTTATTTGGTTTATGCAGGCCACACGATAATTTTGCTAAAATCTGTATAATCATAAAACACTTATTTCAAATTATTTCAATAAATAATTTAAATATGAAAGAATGGTTTAAAACGTACGTACCTTATTATGAGAAATACCAGCAGAGCATCGAAATCCAGTTTTTTCATACACAGCAGCTCTGATCTCCTCCACTATAGCAGCAGCTTGGGCCAATTTCAGTAAATTATCATCATTCATACCACCGTTGTATAAATCATCGAGCCATTGTTTCGTACCTTTCAACAGAAAAACAGAAGCTTGCTAAAAATCGAACCGAAGTTGATCAAATTTCGGAATAGCAAATTACCTCCTTCGTCCGGATATCCAACCACAAATGTATTTTGAACGTCACTCAGCTTGACTTTTTGGCATCGTTTTTCTACAACTTCGGTCAAGTCTAAATACGCTTCGTCGATACTGGCTTTCTCTACACAAGGCGAAAATTCGTTCAGAACGGCTATCACCTCACGTCCAGCGTCTCTGTATCTAACACAACAAAGAAAATTCAACGATGAACAGGTATTTTAAATAAATAACTCTTCAATGAATGATTTACTTACTTGGTCAAGTCTGCTTTGCCTCTGACATCAGGTACAGCGACTAGTTCGATCTCAGGACAGTGTTTTTTGGCATCTACTCCTCTCATACGTCGAGTTACTCCTAGATTTCGAGCTTCGTAGTTCACAGCTATTATCCTGTAAGAAGACGAAAATAGAACCATTAAAATATAGAAGATTGATATTAAGTCAATCTTTTAAAAGGTTTACTTACCCGCCGCCTTTCCAAGTTTGATACTGAACCACAGCAATTGGTTTTCCTTGGAGAGAAGGATTGAGTCTAGATTCAACTTGGCAGTAGAAACAATCCATATCTATTAATGTTACCACACGATTAAACATACTGAAAGATGTTTACAGTACGCGATGCTTTAAAAAACTATTACACATTAACAAAATTAGATTAATTAATTGATTTATACAAAATAAGACGAATTTTTTCGATTCAAAATTTCTAAATTTTCGAACGCAAATTTGAAATTTTCATGTTACAACTTTTTTGGCTTTTGTTATGGTTTGTTGAATTTTTCTAACAGTGTTACCAACTTATTTTTAAGATGATGTAAAATAATGCTAAGATACATCACGTTTTTTTCATTAAATTTTTTTTTAAAAATAAATTCTTCTGTACTTAGTTAAATTAATTTAAATAAATAATAAAATAATTATTTCACTTAGTCCAATAAAATTCAATAATAATTCTTATTCTTTACCAAAAGACCAAAACTGATCAACTCTTTTAAAAAAAAACATAAAAATTTATTTCAAAATTGCATTTACAAAGTTAAAATTTATACAATTCGCTGTCTCAACACATAGAATAAGAATCGAGAATTCGAAATTTGATCTAAACGCGTTTGCTAAAAAAAATGCAAGTAACTGAAGAAAGGTAACTAAACAAAAAGAAGTCACAAAAATCAAACATTACGCAAATACATTACACAAAACATTTACATCCTTAAAAAATAATACTGTATAATTCAATCTACAAAATTGATATCGTATCCGTACATAACTAATAAATAATATTTTGAATAAAATCATGATACAATTCAAATTTAAAACTCGCAGTACAATAGTCATATTTTTCATCACATTAAAATTCAAAGGAATGTAAAAAAAAATCTATGATAAGGATAAGTCAAGCTGAACTTGGGAAACCTCACCGAGGAATATGGCATCAGTACAAGGTCATAAAGTAACTAGACGTAGATAAGTTCTGTGAATCTTAAAATGGAATGTACTAGCATATAATGCGTAAGAAAGGAAATGAAAGGAAATAGTAAAATAAACCACAATAACAATCATTTTTCACCAAAATATACGATAAAAATAAACCAAAGAGAAAAAACTATAAGGAACGAAAAGCTACATCAGGGTAAGGATCTAATTTACTCTTTTGAGCCAGAATCTCAATTTTTCAGGGGCGTTCGTTAGATACTAATGAATGATTATTCAAAAACAAATTTTTGCACCTCCTCCCCTTATCAGCCTTCAAAACATACATCTTTAAAGACTTTCGGGCAGGTTGCAGCTGTTTCTCTCAAACTGCATGGAAACGGAAATATTGGAGTGCAACCCAAACCAAACCCAATCAAACAGAAAATTTTTTAGATTACCTAACAAATAATTAAAAAAATTCCCTCTTCCTCTCCACAAAAAAAGTCAAATCTTTGTCACAATTTTTTTGGAAATGGAAAATTCAACTCAACGGACCCACCTCCGTGAGTGAAAATGAAAAAATTAAAATAATATTTTTCACCAGAACTTGAAAAGCATTCCCAGAAAACTGAAAGTTCGGCTTAAAGGAAAAATCAGTATACTTAACCAAAGAACCAAATTAACGCAGTCTCATCATTCCCACACAATTGTTCTATCTCGAGAAATGTCTAAAAACCAAAAAATATTAAAAAAAAAAATTAAAAAGGCTTACACGTAGGCAAAAAATTGTTTAAAAATTTTCGTCAAATTCAAACCCCTGGTAAAATTTCAAATCCCATCGAAACTCCGTCGCATCGCATCTATACAGTCATAAAAAAATTAATCCGCACTCGCACGCGCTGATATGTACCTATTTACAACGTTGATCTCTAAATCATCTCGTCGATTTAAAAATCCACATAAAACCATACAGTACAACCTACACATACGGTAACCGAATTAGGAATAGTGATTTAAATCGATTAATTTTAAATACTGAGCAGAATCCGACATCGCAGGTGAAGCAGGAACGTAATCGTTCAACACATGAGGAGCTTCGTTAAACACATCCAACTCATCGCCACCGGTATCGATAGACGTTGCAAGCAAAAAATACTGCTCGCTTCTGGTCGGCCAAAGTAAATGAGTCATTATACAATACGCCAAGCAATCAGCAGCATATGTTATCGCTGAAATGAAACAAAATAATAATACCTCGAACACATTACCATGCTTCGTTAGCTACCAAACGTCACATAGTTTCAAACAAAAATCAATACCTAATAATAATTTATATCTCCACAGCGGTGATATCTGCGACGATATTAAAGCTGCTATCGGCAGGTAGATAAACCATACTAAGGCTGATGCTCCAAAATGTAAAAAGAAATTCAATTTTTTACGGTTGTGTTCGTATTTCATTGTGTTTCTTAATTCTAACAGGAACCAAAATATGATCACAATGCGGAGAAGTATTATCAACCAGCCTGGCCACGTTTGATATTCGTCTATATCTTTTACAATATCAATTTCAACCTGGAATTATAAATCAACTGTTAATTATCTTCGAATAAATAATTCAAGATTTAAAAAGTCTTACCTTATTCCAAATATACAATAAAATATGCACCATTCCGTAAAATAACCAAATTACAAATACAAATGGATGCCACGTAAGTTGCATTCGAGTAACAGCCCATCCTTTAGCTAGTAAAAGTAGCAGTAACATGAAAGTTGTCTGAAACACGAACAAAATTATTCGGATTTAGCTCCAAGCGAACAAAAGCAACGAATATAGAATTATGGAACCATACCCTAGATAAAATATCCAGCACATCGCCCATAACTGCTATTCGAGGGTATCCCTCTCCGTCGATAGCGAATTTCAAAGCGCTGAGCAAATTCATCGAAACACCAAAAAATTCCATTAATAGACTAGTAGTAAAAAGCTTAGTAACAGGGTGACTTTGATGGGTAACTGCGTAGATTTGAACTGGCACTAATAACGCGTATATTACAAAAAATAAAAGGTATAATTCCACAGTGTCCTGAAACAAAAAACAAATTCGTTAGAAAATGGAATCTTTTTGGAGCCTCGAAGCTTCGAAAATCTTACATGTTTATCAAACGAAAACTGGTAAACGAAGGGATTAAACGAGCTTCGATTCGGATTACCATTCACGAACCAAATATCATAATTTATTTTGATTCTATCCTTAGAATAATGCCATGTACATGTATCCTGATTCAGGTAACAAGAAACGAACGAAGCGTACCAAAATCTAGAACAGAAAGAATCAATAATTAGCATAATATCTACATTCATCGGTCAACGATTACGTAACTTACTTAGGTTGTTGGAAATCCTTTATCTGATACGAGAACTGAGACCCATATATGTAATCTTCCGGATTACCAGCGTTAGAACACAGATGATTCTTTCTACAAGGTGTTTCAGATACAAAATCTATCTTCTCGCCTTGGGCACATTTGCCAAAAGAGATCTTATGAAACATAAGCTGGCAAGCTTTAGTCTTATTTTTAAACAATCTGTAGGGATAATATTCGATGAAATTATCGTTATCGAGTACAACGAACATTGCGGTTCTGTTGGGCTTATAATTATCAGTCGTAATATTGCCGTAAATGTATCCGGATGAATATGGATTGTGCAAGTCAGTCTTTTGGAAGCCGAATTTTACCAGGAACATGAAGAAATCCTCCGTTTTCCAGGTACCTTTCATATGGATACATCGAACGCTTAGGATTTTCAGGAATAATATCAAAAAGAATCCGGTCATCTTCATTGTACTGTTGAAGTACAACATCTCTCTGAAGGTCTGGTAATTCTACATTTTAACCAGATGAGGTTCTCCACTTGTTGGAGGGTTTTTACACAATATTTAAAGGAATAATTAACGCGAAATTATCACGTAATCGAAACACCTCCGCGGAACACTGCTGCGTGAAATAAAAAGTGTAAACAAGCTGTATCTGCAATTCTGCATATGAATCTGTAGCTCGCGAACGATTTGATTAGCTTTACAATGGGGGATGATATGTGAGGATGGGAAAATGAATTCTCTTCTTTTACGAATGAGCCTTCGTTTAAAAAAAATGACGTGATGTGAATTGATCTAATTTTTATTTTTTTTGTTTAATTATTTTTTGTCTGCCTAGCATTAGACTGTGCTGTTAAATGTATTCAGCACTAGCTGCGTAATGAGATTAATTTGTTTTATTTCATTAATTACATCACGATTCCCTGTCGTCGCATAAAGTACCACGTGCCACGCAATGGATTAATTTTTTTCATGTTTGTAAATTTTCGTAATCAACCATCTGTACACATACGTACCTATTCAATTTAATGTTCTTTAATGCTTTTAATAAATATTTATCTTGAATATATTTTCTGCTTTTGCTTCAATTGGGATTAGGATAAAGAGTTGTGCCTGTGTACAATACGATTAAATTTTGAAAAAATTCCTATTTCTGGAAGAATGTTCGATTTTTCAGAGAAATCTTCAATTTTGGGGAAAACATCCAAGTTCTCTCTTTTTCAGAAAAAGTTCCAATTTCTAAGGACAGATTCTAATTTTTAAAGGAAACTTACACGTTTTTGAAGGAAAGTTACAAATTTTTGAGAAAACTTTCAAAGTTTTCACTTCTTAGGCAAAAGTTCCAATTTCCGAATTTAGGGGAATTGAAAATGTTTAGGATGAAAATTCAAAGTTTTGAAAAACATGTTAAAAAATTTTTCTTTCAAAAGTTCCAAATTTTGGGCACAAGTTCACTTTTTTTTAGAGAAAGTTTTAAATTAAAGGTACCAAATTTTTAAAAGTCCCAATTTTTGGGTAAATTTCCCAATTTGAGAAAAAATATTTCGTTTTCAAGAAAAATTTCCTAATATTGGGGAAAAGTCTCAATTTTTAGAAACAGATTTTATCTTTGGGGGAAAGTTCCGAATTTTTAGGAACTTGTCCAACGTTCACTTCTTGACTTCTTGAAAAAGACCTTAACTTCAAGGATACACCCGAAATTTTAGAATAAAAAATTCGCATAATTTGCAAAATTACATAACTAAACAGAAAATGTTACGAGAAAAATTGAAAATTATGATAAACAAAAAACATCCTCTCCTTGAAAAAAATTGGCACAGCTGATCAAGTAGCCCCGGTCCGCCAATTTTGAAGTACAATTTTCATAAAAATGTATTACTACCATGTAGTAAAATTACAAAACTTTAAAAAATATATAACAAACAGAATAAATAAATAATAAACCTAAAATCGCAATCATCAACTACAAATTGTTGAGATAGACATCGAACTCAAATTATGATTTACGTCTCCTAAACTCCCCCCTGCTTCTCGTATCACTTCGTGATAACTTGGAGGTAAATCTTCAGCATCAGGATCGCGTTCAGTCAAAGGAATATCACCGATAGATATGGGTATAAATAAATCTAAATCACAGTTCGTATTTTCTGCATCTATCTTGACCTAATCATCAAATTAAAAATTGAAGAGTTCAGTTAATAGCTTTTTCTCTTGAATAATATTCTTTCAAACAAAAGTTTAGATCTAGTACTGGTGCTCACTTGTAATTCATATTTCATTGTAATTATTTGGCAGTTTTCAATGAATGGGAAATCTGATAAAGGCATAGGGATTGATTCGACCCAAGCACGAGTAGTATTGGAATTCAAAGCTCTGATGCTGATGGTTTTCAGTTTTTCAATGGTAAATTTTCTGTGTGTGCCGGATTTCCATTCGGTTTTCTGAAAGCAAAGTGAATATGTTTGATAAGTTGCCTATACCAATGTCCTCTTTGTAGGGAAAAGTAAAACCACAGAGTGTAGGACAAGGTTTTTAGAATGGGGGGGGGGGGAGCGGCATGAAAATAATCATTTAAAATTTTTCTATCAATTTCTAGATTTAAAAAAATCTCCGGAAAATATTTTAAAGTCTGAATCTTGTTCTCGAAGGCTTTAAAAATGACTTCTATTTTTTGAAGACAGAATGGTGTCTCCAGGAACTTTAAAAAACACCCCAAAATCCAAAAATGGAATGGAAGGGAAGAGAAGGAAAGGAGAGTGATTTTTACAATAAAAATCAGACAGAATACAATGTCCAAACCACAAAAATTGTATGGAAAAATAAAGGAAAAATGGAACAACAAAACAAAAGTGAGTTTTCAGAAAAAAAATGTTGGGAAACCATGTCCAACTTTCCTTTTTTTTGAAAAAGAGTAAAAATGAGTAATTTTTGCAATAAAAATTGTTAGATAGGATACCATTTCCGAAACAAAGAATATTTTAAAATAAACTGAAAAAAATGGGCCATGAAATTTATGCAATTTTGGTTGAAAAAATTTTTAAATTTTTCAAGCCTAAAAAACTAAAACTTACTCGGTTCAAATATATAAAAATTTCTCGTATCGAAAAAAAGCTATCATTTTTCACTCGTAATGATACCGGAATAGTCTCATTTTTGGCAAATCCACTTTTCGCCACCGAAGCTGACAACAAAACTTTTCCCGACGGGAAGCAACAACATTGATAAAATCTTCTATGCCTTTCGACCACAGTAGGCGACTGAAATAAACCCAAAATTGCAAATTACAGAACCAAATAATCTCAAATCGGTACCAGCATTCAAATCAGAACCATTCAACTTACTCTCAACGCAGGATAATGATTCAAATTCAACGTATTGACCACTCTAAAATACGATTTTTTCTCAGCATTGTCGTATTTTTCAAACATAACCGTAGCTTTGGCGTAATAAAATATTCTACCATGGAGTCCTACAAACGAGGCAGGAATATTTGGCGGCAACGTGACGCTGAACGGATACAAATACTGTCCCGGCGATAATTCGAGTTTACCTATCAATTCACAAGTATTGATTATTAAAAAAAACATAAATCACCATATCTAATTATCCATATCATAAGTACTCTCGATAAACTGCGTCGTAGAGTTAGAATTACCTACCAACTTGTTGATCCAGAGGTACCACTGTTTTAAAATATTCTTCGTCGCTGACTCGCCATACCCTGCCGAAATGCATTTTCCCTTTCGTATCCGTGCTGGTCACCAAATCGCTCCATTTCACTTTGGCTTTGCCTTTGATTTTAATTTTCACACCTGAATCAAAAAAAATTCAATCGTAAATTAATTACAGAGCTAAAAAAAAATATATACAATTTTTTTTTTTTTTAAACTTACATGTTAAAATTCTAGATGATTTCAGACTAAATGCAACATGGCCAGTGATCTGTTCACCGGTATTGTAGATCAAATCAGACCGATCAAAAGCGATATTAAAATTTACCAACGACATGGCTCAGCCGCGCAAACTACACGAATATCGGTACACGAATTGGGGCAACGTGTATTATAAACTTTTTTATCTCGACTTATTGTTTGGTTACTTAAAAGGTACTCGAGTGGTTCTCAAGTTTCTTTATGAAATTGATAATGAAAGAATAATTCGCCGAAATGATTCATCGTAACGAAAATTAACGTTCGGTTCAGATGAATCACGAGTATTTTAGGATATTGACGAAATTCCCAGTGTAGGATGGAGGAAGTCTAAGGACGTCAGAGGATTATTGAACCAGAACCATATTTACGTTGAAATTGACGTAGGAAGAATACCAACTTTGGTGACATCGAATTGCACCGATAATTATTCGATTATTACGAAGGTGAAATAAAACATCGATAATTATAATTACATGGAACGAAATTTGATAAAAAAATGAGTTTTAAAGACCGATTTTTATTGAAGAAATTCCATCTCGAGAATTGATTGGTCACACAGTAATAAGACTTCGTCAAGATAAAATCGTAATTTTCCATCAAACTCGTTAAATTCTGATAGCAATTCCATTTCAAGAATGAGCAAATTTCAGCATATTTTGAGAATTTAAATACAAATGGACTGTTTTCTTTTTTTGGGTAAATAAATCGTTTCAAGAATATTCTCAAAATACTTAAAATTGTCCTTGTGACGTCACATCAATAAAAATCAAACACTCGACAGCACATACCACACCAACGCATAAAAATATTACAAAGCTTATTATGTGTCACTTAATTCAATTAGATAGGTAAATCTTCCAAACGAATTAGGAATTATGTAATTCTCTATTTTAGGGATAAAAAATTGGAAAGTATTGAAAATCTTGACGGAATTTTCCTAAAAATTTTACAAGCACTTGTTCATATATGTTTATATATGATTATGGCCAATTGAGAGAAAATAAGGCAATAAGTTGGTAAAATATTTCGTAACATTTTATGAAAAAGTAAACAAGTTGAGAAAAAGTGGTATTGTTCCGACCATTTAGAAATCTACTTATGGTAAATTTATCGATATCCATGCAGGATTTTTTTTTTAAACAAAAAAACCATTTGTTTTAATTCGAGTAGGTATACCGTACTTATGATCGGTATCAATATTTCTTATGACTGGTAAATATTTCAACGGGTTTGGTATCGGAAGGTTTATAAGTAGCGTATGCTTCCTGTTTGATGTTTTCGTCGTATTCGAAATCTGATATTTGGGCGTCGTCCTTGTCCAAAGATAGTAAGAAGTGATCGTCTCCGTGGTTCTGTTCGTCTTGAATGAAAGCTATGTCGCCTATGGTGATTGGTAGGAAGATATCTAAGTCGCAATGTCCGGCTCCTGGATCTGCCTCGATCTGTGTAACCAAAGACGATCCAGAAATATTGAAAATAAGATAAGTTTCGAGAATTTGAAGGGGGGGGGGGAAGGAGAAAATTGAATTTGATTGAAACTAATAAAAAAGAAGTTCTATTTTTAAGCTTTTATAAAAATTTGAAACAATTCCGTTGAGTTATAAACATTTTTACTCTAAAATTCATCAAAAAGGAAGAGAAACTTTTTTCGAGCAGAACATTTAAAAAAAAAATCACTACTCAAAACATACATATTTTCCATCTGGAGGGAATTTTTCATTTTTTTCCAAAATTTTGTATGTTCTAGCAATAATTTCAATAAATAATCTAGCATTGAATATTTTGGAAGCTGAGAGTAGGGCGAGTAGGGGGGGAGGGGGAAGGACATAAGTATGGGGAAAAGTGAGGTTAGTGGAGGGAGGGGGAGGGAGGGAGAGACGGGAGAAATGGGTGGAGGGGGCGAAGAGTAAAGGGGAAAGGGCGAGAGTAGGGGAGGGGTAAACGAAAGAAAAATTCCATTCTCTCAAAAAAATTCTCATCTATTCACAAAAGGTCTTAAAATCCGATCATGTTAAAAAATTTTTAAGAATTTGACAAAATATATTTTTTTTTACCGAGAATGACGTTTTATTTTTATTGTACTTGAACTTCATCGAATTTGAATCCCACGCGTAATCTATACGTATAAAATTGTCAAATGTATGAGAGAGGCGAAATTTTTGCCTGAGTCGTGAGGTGAATTTCGCCCAATTCATGGAATATTTAAATTCAAAACTGTCCACCAATTTTCTCATTCCATATAAAAATGGTCAAGATATTTCAGCACAAAGATCAAACTTTCAGCCATATTTCAAAAATATATTCATTAGGCTGCATCAATTGAAAAAATTTTAATGCTCAAAAGAAAATTTTTCATTACATTTTCCAATGTAAATGTAAATACCTACATAAAAAATTTTCGATTGCGGTTACCTAACGAATTTTGTTGAAATGAGGCTTAAAGTTTATTTATGTGCTGAAATATCTGGTACTTTTTTTCCTGTGGGATGAGAAAAATGGTAGAAAGCTTTGACGTTGAATATTTCACCAACTGGACAGAATTCATGCATCAGGTGAAAATTTTGTCTCCTTCGTGAATTATTCATCTTGTTCCATGAATTATATAATTTTAATTATTCTGTTCAAAAAAAGTCAGTTTTTTTTTTAAGTGATTAAAATTTGGGTGTTGCCCTTCTTCAACACGCAAACACTATTAGGGGATCACCTATCTGTATCTTTCTTTCTAACCACATTTTCAGAGTGAAGAAAAATCCAAACCTTCTCTTTCAAAGTCAAAATTCAAAACTTCTTTCTTGCCAATTTTTCAAAAAGTTATTCAGTCTGAGGGTCGAATTTTAATTTTATGCGTCCAATTTTCAAAAAGTTTCCCATCACATTCCAAAATCTTGTTAATCGAATCATTAAAAAATATATATACCTATTTCACATCGAAACTTCATTTTTTGTCTATCCTCCAAAAATTATTAGTGAAACTTTCAAAATGCTTTCAAAATTTCCAACAATGTATTTTAATCGTGTTTCCTTGGTTCAAGTTAAGAACTCTTTTCTCTCAAATTTTTATCATTTTTTGTTTAATATTCAAAAAAATGGTTGAAATTTCAAAATTAGGTTCATAAAATTTACATTTTTTCAAAAATTGCATTAGTTCAGACAGCTTAATCTATCAGCCCATGGCAATAATACAAAATCACTTCAGAAACGTGTAAAACAGTTGCCAACCTATTTGAATTTTCCTTACAAATTTCGTTTCTTATAACCAGCTTTTATCTAATTTCTAAAATGCAAAATTTCGTTGGTCGATTTTCCAAAAAAAATTTTTACATACCTATCACAACTTTAATCTGAAAATTTTTTAGCTGGCTATTCAAAAATGTCTCATTAAGTTATTGAAATTTTATTTGTAAAATTTAAAACATTTTTTTGCCAGATTTTCATTGTTTTTGATTTTTTAAAACAATTTTCGGCAATTTTCAAAAAGTTTTTGCGGCAGAAATTTTTTTGGCCAAATTTAACATTTTGGAAACGATTAAAAACATTTCAATTTTTTCGGAATATTTTTCGAAAAATTCCCAATGAGTAATTTTTGCTGTTAATTTTCATTTCGTAAAATTTTCAACCAAGTAATTTTTCCTATTAAATTTTATTTTTTTAAATTTCCAACTAAGCAATTTTTCCGGTTGATTTTTTATTTCGTAACATTGCAAAATTTTCAAGAAAAATTATCCATCACCTTCCCCTAAAAACTGTTATTAATTTCCTGCCCAAGTTTTCATCAAATTTTCCAACTTTCATTTGTCAAGTTTTTAATGGGATTCTTGTTGACTTTTCAATTTTTACTCCAAAATTATTGTTAGATTTCAAGGCCAATCGAGGAAGAAAGTTACCTTGTAAGAGGTAATTATAGCTTTAGAGTAAACTCAATTTTTGTACCAACTTTCATTAAAAAAAAAAAAAACTAAACGATCTCCTCAAGTAACAACTACCCGAACTTACTTACCCATAGTTCGTGTTTCAGGATAATTATATGGCAATTCTCCAAATAAGGGTAATCCTTTTCCGGTACTGGTACATTCTCCACTATCGTTGCCGAAGAATTCGATTTAGTTGTGCCTAAACTAAATGATTTGAGTACTTTACTCGAAGATGTGCGATTTAAATCAGCTCGCCATTCAATTTTCTGTTAAAAAAATAAAACAAAATAATTGAATATCCATAAAAATAAAATCTCAAACTATAGGTAAAAAAATCTAAATAAGTATGCATTTGAATAAACTTACTTGAACTACGTAAGCGGTAATTTTCCTCATAGAAACCGTGCTCTCGTTATTAATTTCTAATATCAAAGGAATCGTCTCATTGCTGACAAATCCACTTCGAGGAATACACACACTCGCCGTTACTCTGCCACAAGGAATGCAACACAGCGTATAAAACTTCTTCGATTTCTTTTCTTCGGTTGGAGTCTGCAAAAAAAATATTTCTTTGATGAAGATGGCCAACAAAAATATCAATATTGAACTATTAAATTATTCACGAACTTACTTTTAATTTTGGGAAATAATTCAAATTTAGGAAATTCTTGACATTGAAATACTCTTTTCTTGCCTTATCAGATTGTCCAGCAATTTGAAGCTTAGCAATGGCAAAATATTGAATTTTTCCATTAACGCCGGTAAAACTGGAAGGTATATTTTTAGGCAGTAGGACTCCAAAGGGGTAGACATGATCTCCACGTGATAAATTGAAATCACCTGCAAATACACACTGATTGATAATCACCCAATGACAAATTCCAATCTAAATAGGTAGGTATTTTTTTCCAAACAAACCTAGTCTTTCATATAGGATAAGTTTCGATTTGAAATATTGCTCGTTTGATCGACGCCAGACTGTTTTATCATTATCTCCATCCTTTTCCGTTTCTGACCATTCCACATCGGCTCTTCCTTCGAATTTGATTTTTATTTCTATAGAAAACAAAAGTCACACTTTTACCACAACACAAAATCAAAACAAAAAAAATTATATAAAAAATTAATCTTTTTACTTACTCGAAACAGGTTTCGAAGTATCAAAATACAGTCGAACTTTACCAGTTACCAATTGTCCCGGAGTATATGGGCCTTCGCTTAGATCAAATACGATATTAAAATCAATCGAGGCCATAATTGAAATTTATCTCATCTAATTGTCACCTGTACACGAACATCGTCACCGAACAAACGCCACATTACTCAATACACCACATACTCGGGCAAAAATAATAAAAAATATTTCGAGTATATTTTCGAGCATCGAGTGTCGTAATCTTGAAAAAATACATTCGTCGTTTGAAATGGTAAAACGTGACGTAGGCACTCGCCGTGTCATAAAAAAGAATGGTGGCTAGGCTGATAGTGATAACACCATCAACACTTCGATGAATCGTGGCCACGATTGTGGTATTTATGATTCATTTATTATCTAGCCCAAGTACACTGGATTTGAATATGAAAAATGATTCGCAGCAGTGACGAAAAATCGATTTCAAGAAATTAAAAAAAAAATGTAGGTAGGTACTTGAAAATTTTTTCAAATTTGGTTGAAATTTCGAAAAAAGTGTATTTTGAAGAAAAATAAGAAAAACAAGTTCAAAAATAGGTCAATAGACCAATACTCGGTTCAAATATGTTGTACCCATTGTTGAAAATCCAAGGTAAAAAGTTCAAAATTTAAAACTGGAACTGGTGACATGGTGAAGGCGTGGTATTGTATTTTTTACAATTATTTTTTCTGATTAAAGTATATTAGGTAGGTATCATCTGATCAATATTTCTCATAACTGGTAAATATCTCAACAGATTTGGTATCTGGAGCTTTGTGAGTGGTGGGTACTTCCAGTTTGATGTTTTTTTCAAATTCAAAATCTGATACTTGGGGATCGTCTTCATCAGGAGATGGCAAAATATTATCCTCTTCATTATTCAGTTCATCTGGATTGAAACCTATGTCGCCTATGGTGATAGGTAGAAATATATCCAAGTCGCAATGCCCGAAACCTGGGTCAGCTTCAATCTGTGTGATGTAAAAATGATTCAGAATTATTGAAAACAATTTTCCAGATTCGAAGAAGGCAAGAAAATCAGCCGGTTTGAAAAAAAAGAACTTTTCCCACAATTTAAAAATTTCAACCAAAAATTAAGGGAAGATATCTCAATCATTTCCGCGGTCCAGATGGCTGCAACAGTGGTTCCAATTTTTTTCCAGGATAAGGATGTGTCCGATCAATTATTATTTTTAACATCTACAACCTCATCAAAAATTTTGATTTGTCGATAATTTTTTCAATTTCGTTCCATGAATTACCTACCTATTTCTTATTGATATCGACCTGAAAACCTCAATTTGAAACAGCCAAGGGCCAACCACTACCAGTATAGTCGAAAAATCGAATTTTCATCAAATATGAACTAATTTTGCTAAAAAAAAGGACAATTTTCACCAAAAATGGAAAAATTTCACAGAACATGGTCAATTTTTATCAAAGAAGGGCAATTTTTACCAATAATAGAGACGATTTCACCAAAAACGAGCAATTGAAAAAATTAATATTTTTAAAATTTCAGATCGAGTTTCTGGAAAAATTTGACGCTTTTTAAAAATTGAGACAATTTTTTCAAAAATTTACAACTGTTCCAAAAATTGGTCAACTTTTTACAAAATTGAGTAATTTTTCAAAATTTTTTCTGATTTGAAAAAAATTTCAAAATTTGAACTTTTTTTTGTTTAAATTTTATAAGTTTTGAACATGGACAAGTTTTAAAGTACTTATTTGGATAGAATTTAAAAAAAGTGCTCAAACCCATTATTCCTCTCAATGGGCACCTATAAACGGTGGATAGTTTTTCCTTTTCTACTAAAAAAATGGCCGGGAGGGAGAAGTGGACAGGAAGTTTTGTTCTGGTTTCGCAATGGGCCTAAAAATCTGTTCATTTTAGAAAATCAATTTTTTCTTACTTTTTTTAAAAATAATTTCATTGGCAAATTTGTTATGGGTGTCCAAGTTCATCTTTATTTTTAAATTGGAAAAATGATTTTCATTCCCTGTCTATTTTTTTTTTTTTTTTTTTTAGTAAAGGAAACACTTTTTTTCTTTATCATCGCCATTATTTCCATTGACATCGAATCATCAACAATTTTTCCAACTTTTTTTTGATTGCCAAATGAAATGTTTTCCAGACTCCTTTGAAAAATGGGTTCGGTCGAGATGGAAAAAAAAGTAGGTACATGCGATACGATTGCGCCCCCCGGGTACGTACCTGTTCCTTGTACCTATCTATATAAGGAAATAGCTTACCCATAGTTCATATTTCAAAGAAATGATCTGACAATTCTCCAAATAAGGGAAATCCTTCTCCGGTATTGGTACGTTCTGAACTATCGTTTCCGAAGCATACGACGCAGCTGAACCTAATCTGAACGATTTGATCATATTCGTCGATGTTTTACGTTTCGTGCGAGCTCGCCATTCAATTCTCTGCTCAAAAAAAAAAAAAAACACCACACAATAAATTCATAAAATGCATATATGGGGAAATTGAATAATAGATGCTTAAATCGTTGCCTACCTGAACCACATGAGCGGTAATTTTTCTCAAAGAAATCGAGCTTTCATTATTGATTTCCAAAATCAACGGAATCGTTTCATTGCTGACAAATCCACTTCGAGGAATGCTCACACTCGCGGTTAGTCTGCCACAAGGTAGACAGAACATGATATAAAATCTCTTTGTTTTCTTTTCTTCAATTGGAGCCTAAAGAAATAATAAAATTTTAGAATTGGATTTTCAAAATTAACAAAATAGATTCATTATACTTACTTTTAGTATCTGGAAATTATTCAAATCGAGAAAATTCTTGACGTTAAAAAATTCCTTTTTTGTTTTGTTGAACTGTCCGGAGATTTGAAGCTTGGCAGTGGCAAAATATTGAATTTTTCCATGAGCGCTGGTGAAACTGGAAGGTATATTTTTGGGCAAACGGATTTGAAAAGGGTAAACATGATCTCCAGGTTGTAGACTGACATCACCTGTAAATATAAAACAAACAAAAAAAAACAATTAATAGGACCTAATTATTTTTTTAAATGCGTTTCGGTAGTAGGATTTTTTTCTTTAGAACAAACCTTGTCTTTCATATAGTATGAGTTTCGATTTGAAATATTCTTCGTGAGATCGATACCAAACTGTTCTATGAGTCTTTCCATGTTTTTCTCTTTCAGACCATGCTACATCAGCTTTTCCTTCAAATTTTATTTTTATTTCTAGTCAAAACAAAACAAAAACTTCATATTTAAAAAAACTTAAGATACAAATCAAAAAATTCTCATCAAAATAAATTCAGAACTTACTTGAGATGGGTTTTGATGCATACAAAAACAACCTCACTTTACCACTTAGAAATTCTCCTGGTGAATATGGCCCTTCATTTTGATCAAATATAATATTAAATTCAGTTGTAGCCATTAGCTCCCTTACTTAATTTGCCGTCTGTACAGTCTGCACGAACATCTCATAATAACATCACAAGCTTCATATTTTTTACTCAGCACGCAACATGCTCGAAGATAAATGAATATAAAAGCACTTCAAATAATATTTTGAACATCGAGTGTCGTTATCTTCTTGAAAAAACATTCGTCAGTTTTTAATGAGAAATGACGAATTTTTGTGGTGTCATAAAAATCTTTAAGAAAAATAAAGGTGGCCGAGCAGATACTGTAATACCATTACATTTTTTACTCGCTTATAGTGTTTGATTTAGGTACCTACTTATTTTAATATCTGCTGGAAGATTTTGATTTCTTGCTTCTCCCACGAAGGTACCCCAAAGATTGAAATGTTGGGCGCAAATCGATCAAAAATTATCATTTGATACCTCACTTCAGAAAATTTCAATTTTGATTCATCAGCCCATTGCAAGGGGCATTTTGAAAAAATTTGCTTCAAAAATGGTCTCGGGAGGTGAAAAAATATGGAGTTATTTTTAATACCATATTCGATATTTCTGGAATTTTTTTCACTGTGAACTCTTCTCCCTTATCCTTGTGAGCCCGTCAAGTTTGGAATTTGAGATCAAAATAAACCCAGAATTGAATTCAAACTTCAAAGACTTCGAATGCCCTCCGTGGTCCAAATTTTTATTCCCCTAATACAATTAGGTAGGTATCTAAAATATTTAAAATAATTTTTCCTACCATTTGATTTTGTTTGTCTGTTCCCAACAACTTTCCTAGAAGAGAGTCGAAGCTAGACTGAGCCGAGCAGCTCCGCGGTACCCTCGAAGTTAACGTTACAGGCGAGAGAGGCCACGCCCATAACTAGTTTTCCCACCCACCCCACATCCCCACCCGTACCAATGCAGTGTTGCCAAATATAGAGCCAAATCCAAAGAACGTAGGTAATTATGGAAAATGAAGAGGCATGAGAGACCTCAAAAAAGAGCAATAAAACCGAGAATTAGTGTCATCCCAAACTGCAGTTTCAGCAAGTGGCACGACCACGAAGACGAACTCAAACACAAGGCACAGCAGGAATTCAAAAAAAAAAAATGATCTGCCAACCTCCTGTTGCGGTCTACTGCGGAATTTCCGAATTTCAAACACAACTGCTACACCGCTAGAAGATAATATTCGCCATAGAAAACTTCAAAAAATCAAATTCTGCAAATTTGAAGCTCTGCTTGTTTAAAAACCGAAGTTGAAAGATTCTAAATTCAAAATTGCAATAACTATGAAGACTTCAACGAAAAGTAACAAATATTTCATTGAAAAGTTTATGCATAATATTCTAGTGAATGGATATCAGTATTTTTCATACTTGGGAGCCATCCCAATTGGTTTGGTTTCAGAAGGATTATAAGTAGCGTATACTTCTTGTTTAATGTTCACATTGTACCCAAAATTTGATGTCTGAGGATTTGTTTTATTTGGGGGTAGCCAAAATTGATTGTTTTTGAGGTTCGGATCATCTTGAATGAAAGCTATGTCGCCTATGGTGATTGGCAGAAATATATCTAGGTCGTAATGTCCAGCACCTGGATCAGCTTTGATCTGTATGACAAAGTTGGAAAGAAGAATAAATACCTACGAAGAAAAATTAGGTAGGTCTAGGTACCTAGCTACCTACATCTAATCTGACTTGAGATTTGAGAAAAAAAAAACTCAACTTTTCATCCATTCGTGAGGAAACTTCAAAAAAATGTATTTCAAAACAAGGAGAGAATTGGGCAGGTATTTTGTCTTATCTAGTGATGATGAGAGGAGTACAGCATGTGCTTGTGCATTTGAACTTTTGAACCTCCACATTTTTTGAAGTACTGATAGGAAGCCATGAACACAATTTTACCTTTGCCAAAATCTAAATTTTTTCTATAAAAAAGAGTAAGCAGAAGGCCGAAGGGATAGATACAAGAAAATTATAAAATAGAGATGAAAAAATTATTTTCAATGATTTTTACTGGGAGAAGGAGAGAAGGTGGAATTTTTTATTTGTACTGAGCCCGGATCACTTATAATCGAGTTTATCACTGAATCTGCAAGCTAAATTCCGGCTGCCTAGGCCTAGGCTAATTTAAGGAAGGGCGTCTGGTAAAAAAACAAATCAAAAAACTCGATTTTTTCTTTCAATTGGTTCCAATAGGGATAGAAAATTGGTATTGATTAGTGCAGAACAGCTCAAAAGCGACCTTCAAGCTCCTTATTTAATTTAGAACTGGAATAACTCCAATACCTCTGGCTGAGCTTGAAATAAATAGCAAATTTGGAAAGGAGAAAATCCCATCAATTGGATTGCCCCACTAAACCTCTAACGGATTGCTTAAAAAATAAACAAGTTAACTATGAAGAGCACAATCGCATACGTTCCAAGGGTGCAAACAGGTGGTTTCAACCGTTTACGCTAATTGCTAGGTAATTTAATTTCTTCTTCGTTTTTAATTATTCCAAATGTGACCAGCGAATGAAAAAATGCCAGTGTTATAATAGAACGACAAGGGGGAATTGCCATAAATCAACTCTTTGTGCGTTCGTAAATTGCCTACACAGCAGGTGATTTAGAATTCAGACACAATGAGCGGCAGGAGTCCAAAAAAAGGTGACCTGTCGATTCTAGCCGAGGAATTTCAATATCAAGTTTTCAATTAGCTCCACTTTCAATTCCACCTACCATTCATTTCAGTTTTCAATCTCGGTTTTAGTTTCATTTCTCCATCTCTGGAGGTTTGTCTTTTAATTACACCTCAGCTGAGAAAATCCACGAGAGAACATACAAAATTATACTCAAGAAAATTAGTAATAGTAGGTATCCTACTTACCCATAATTCATGTTTCAGCGTTATAATATGGCAATTCTCCAAATAAGGACTTTCTCCATCTGGTATTGGTATATTATCCATTATCATTTCCGAAACATTCGATTTCGTGGAACTTAAAGTGAACGATTTGAGTACTTTTTTCGAAAATATATGTTTCTTCTGAACTCGCCACTCAATTTTCTGTTGAAAAAAAAAAAATCATTTTACATTAAATTAGATATGAATTTTGTACAGGAAACTGAAAAAGTATGCATTTTCTTACTTACTTGAATTATATGAGCGGTAATTTTCTTGAATGAAACCAAACTTTCATTATTGATTTCCAATATCAAAGGAATCGTCTCATTGCCAACAAATCCACTTCGAGGAATACGTGCAATAATGGTGACTTCTCCACAAGGAAGGCAACACATAATAAAAAACTTCTTGGATTTCGTTGTCTCAGTTGGAGCCTACAAAATAATATTGCTGTAATAAAGTTAATCTTTTCGGCAATAAAAATTTCAAAACAGGAGTGCTCACTCTCAATACTGGGAAACAATTCAAATCGAGGGAATTCTTGACCCTGAACGATTCTTTTTTTGATTTGTTGAACTGTCCAGAAATATGAAGCTTGGCGGTAGCAAAATATTTAATCGTTCCGTGAACTCCAAGAAAACTGGATGGAATGTTTTTAGGTAAAAGGAATTTGAAAGGGTAAATGTAATCTCCAGGGGGTAATTTCAAATCACCTGTAAAAAAACACCTATATAATTAATCATCTATTCAGATTCTCATGTAAAAATAATAAAAATGCTCATCAAACCTGATTTTTCATACAAGATAAGCTCCAAATTCAAGTACTCCTCGTCTGATTTGCGCCGAATCGTCATAGTAGAATCTCCATCCTGAACAGTTTCAGACCATGCTACTTCAGCTCTTCCTTCAAATTTTATTTTTATTTCTACACAAAAAAAAAAATAAATGAATATAAATTGTAATTCAAAGGTTTAGGCGGGTACCTAAATCTATGACATAGGATGATCAATTTCCACTATTTTTTTGAAAAGTTGATTCAAGAGGTACCTAATTTTAATTGACATAGGTAATTTCTAGCCTCTTTCGGCTCTTTCTCATCAACTTTTTTTTTAAAAAAGAGGCAAAAATATCATCCTTTGCCGACTGTAGAGTAAAACTCTTGCTTTTCTCACTTACTTGAGATAAATTTTGTCGTATTCAAAGCCAATCTAACTTTACCAGTGATCAATTGTCCTGGAGTATATGGCACTGCATTTTGATCAAATATAATATCAAAATCAAGAATAGTCATGGCAATGTTACCTTTGTCACCTCTACACGAAAAATTTACAAAACAAATGCCCGAAAATCACTCAATACACTACATATTCGAAAAAAAAATCGACGAGAAAACATTTTAAATACTCTACCAAGTATTTTCAAACAACATTGTCATAAACTTTTTGAAAAATATATTCATCGTTTTTTTTCGTTTTACATGAGAAAATGTAACGAATACGTAGAAACATTTAGAAACATGGGAAAGAGAGGGGGGAAGGTAGCTACCTAGATAGATAACACCATTGTCATTCTTTGTAGTTCGGTCACTGTTTTTAGAAGTAACCATATAGCCATAAAATAAACCGCGATAAATTAAAAGATTTCTAATCGGAAGCTTTTTTTTTTCATTTTGTGTTTTCATTGTAGTCCAAATCTGATATTTGAGCGCCAGCTTTATCCAGAGATCGCATAAGAAGATCGCTTTCGTGATTTGACTCATCTTGGGTGAAAGCTATGTCGCCAATGGTGATTGGTAGGAATAAATTTAAACTGCGACGTCCGGCACCTCGATCGACTTCGATCTGAATATTAAAATAATTTAAAATTGTCAAAATTACTTTTTTTTCCTATCAAAATTTTCAGAATTTCCTGTTACTTCATTTTATACTTCGAAATGTATTTCCATCTCAAAATGTGACTAGTTTTCCAAAAATTGAAGAGTTTTTCAAACCGTGGAAGATTTTCAAAATTTGGACAAATTTCTGAATGATTGGAAAATTTTCCACGAAGTTGTGCATTTTTCCAAACATATTTTTTTTTAATTCATAGATTTTTTTTAAATAGGTGCCTATAGTCAATTCTTCAAAATTTGTTGAATTTTTAAACAATGAGAGACCATAAGTATTTAAAACTCGGACAATTAATTCAAAATTCAGGAAATATTTCCAAAAGTAGAACATTTTTTCAAAATTTAGATTTCTTAAAAATGTTGGTAAATTTCTCAAATTTTTTATTCAGTTTTTGGAAAAGTTTTCAATATTTGCACACTTTTATAATCCTGGTAATTATCCAAATAAATTGAAACTTCTTAAACTTGTTCAATTTTTCCAAAAATTGTTCAGTTTTACAAAAAATTGGCCTTTTGTCCAAAAATTTCAAGATTTTCCAAAACTTATTTCCCGAAAACGAAACTGGATGGATTTTATAAAAAATTGTACTTAACAATGTACCAAAATTTAGGTAACTTTCTAAAACTTGATCGATTTTCCAAAAAATCATTTTTTTTTTTTAATATTCTCCAAAACTGTACATTTTTTCTCAGCAAAAATGGAAAATTTTCCAAAACATGACTCATTTTTTAAATAGAATGGATGATTTTCAAAGGGAGCAATTTTTTAAAAATTTAAACTATTTCTTTCAAGCATTGAAAGAAATTTCCAAAGCTAAATTAATTTTATAAATTTTGGTCAATTTTCGTGACATGCTGGAAGATTTTTCAAAAATTGGCGAATTTTCCAAACCGCGAATAGATTTTTAAAACATAGTAGAATTTTAGAAAAATTGTACCAAAGTTTTTCCTAAAACTGGGAAATTGACAGACTACTAAGTACCTACATTACATAAAAATATTATAAAAATCTCACTTACCCATAATTCGTGTTTCACAATGATAATGCCACAGTTCTCCAAATAAGAGCAATCTTTATCCGGAACAGGTACGTTATCGATCATCATTTCCGAAACATTTGATTTTGTTGAACTTAAATCGAACGATTTAAGTATCTTCCTTGAACATTTACGTTTTTTACGAGCTCTCCATTCAATTTTCTGTTCAAAAAAACAAAGAAAACCGTTCTCAATTAATAAAATTACGAATTCATGGAAATGATTGAATAAGTGAATTGTCACCTACCTGAATTATGTGAGCAGTAATTTTCTCAAAAGAAACTAAATTTTCGTTATTGATTTCCAATAGCAAAGGAATCGTCTCATTACTAACGAATCCAGTTCGAGGAATACTCACACTCGCGGTTACTTTGCCTCCAGGAAGACAACGCATCATATGAAACTTCTTGGATTTCATTGTTTCGCTCGGAGCCTACAAGATAATATTGCTTCTGATAAATTTATCTTGACTTGCAAAAATTTTAGCAGAACAGTGAAACCACGTAATAAGTAAAATATTCATCTTCATCGAAAAAAATAGGTATACCTACTGAATTTCAACGAAAATTATTAACAATTTTTTTGCAAAAGGAAGAGGAAGTCATCAAAACTCACACCGTTCAAAAAATTGTCAGCTTTCTGACCCAAAATGAGAAAAATCAAGAAACCACAAAAAAAAAGACCCATTTTAAAGTCCCATAGAATTTTAATCCTTGTTCGGAGAGCAGAAACATATTTTTTTCGATCCCTCTTGATGAATTTATGCATTCACTCACTTTCAATATCGGAAAACGATTCAAATTCAAGAAATTTTTCACGATGAACAATTCTTTTCTTCTTCTGCTGATCAGTTGCCCAAAAATTTGAAGCTTGGCAATGGCAAAATATTTAACTTTTCCATGGAGGCCGGTAAAACTGGAAGGTATGTTACTGGGCAAAAAGAAACTAAAAGGGTAAACATGGTCTCCAGATGACAACTTGGAATCGCCTACAAAAGAATCATTCATCATGAATAATCATCTACATATTATCTGGTATTAAGATTTCATACGAATAAAGTTTTTTCCAATTAAAAACCTTGATTTTCGTAAAGTATAAATTTCGATTTGAAATACTGCTCGTGAGATCGATGCCAAACTGTTTTACGAGAATACGTCCGCTTCTTGATTTTTGACCATGCTACCTGAGCTTCTCCGACAAATTTCACTTTTATACCTGCAAAAAAAAATAATGAATGCATAATAATTGGTTAGAATTATACGCCTTGGTGGATCCAGACGACTTTGACAGCCGAGTCAGTTTTTTTCAAGAGCAGGACACTTTCCTTAAAATTGAAAAATTCTCTAAAAATTTGGACTCCGCTTACAAAACTGATTAATTTCAAAATGAAATTTTTATAAAACAGACCGTGTAAATTATTTCTTATCATTTGAGTCCAATTTTAAAAAATTGTCAAACTCGAATAATTTTTCAAACAATCGGGGAATTTTAAAAATAAATCGGACAGTTTTTGTAGAACGTTGATAATTTTTCAAAACTTGGTCACCAGAAAATTTAAATGAAAACAAACAATTTACAACAAAAAAAAAATTAACGACTTTCCCAGAATCTGAAATTTTTTCAAAACGTGGGCTACTTTTACAACTTGGTGAATGTAAGAAACTGGATGATTTTCTAAGACTGATTCAAATTAAGCGGTTTTTAAAATTTAGGCCTTTCCCTCCAATCTAATTCATTTTCCTCAAAAATGGGACTTTTTCCTTTGATTTTTTTAAAAAAATGTTTGACTTTCCAAACTTGGACAGTTTTTAGAACTTGGAAAATTTTCACGATATTTCTTAAAAATCACAGTTTTTTAAAATTTTGATGGTTTTAATCATAGGTACTGAATTGAAAAAATTTAGGAAACCTGGAAAAATTTAATAGCTTTTTAAATTGTGACCTAGGTATGTAGATGTACATGAGTAAATTTTTATTTTAAAATTCTCTGCAAATCAAAATAACTACTTCAATTTGTTTTACCTAAGTCCCTAAAGGCACTCACTGAAAAATATTTTAAATATTATCCTTGAAACTATCATCTCAACTCTAAAGTAAAAACCATAAAACCATAAATTAAAACCTTTTGAGAAAAGACAGCTGTGTCACAGCACCTTGAGCACCCTGCTGGAACCACCAGTGATTACACTCCTACTTATACATACAAAATAAATCATTAACATTTCAATAACTTACTCGAGATAAATTTCGACGACCCCAAGAGCAATATAACTTTACCAGTTATTAATTGTCCAGGTGTATACGGTCCTTCGTCTCCATCAAATATAATATTAAAATCAATCACAGTCATGACAATTTATTTCACTTAATTGTCGCCTATTTATGGGTAATCTACAACGCCACAGGATTCGATATACTACCTGTTCGGACACAAAAAAATACGAAAAATTTTCCGTTTATCGGGTGTCGTAACTTCCCTTATCAGAATCCTTTTGATAAATAATTAAAAATTCAGGGTTCTACATGAGAAATGGCGACGATTACGTAGTCTCGTAAAAAAAAAAACCTAGAAAAGGAAGTAGAGTGGGGTCCTAGTTACGGCGATAACACCATCGCTTTTCCATGAATGAAAGCTCGAATGCTGTTTTTATTGTGATTTACTGATTTCTTTATCAAAAAAAAAAATTCCGAGTAAAAAATACAAGACAAAACAAGTTGATCAACGCGCCAAGCCGCCAGGGGTGTTAACCGAAATCGAAAAAAATAACGGTTACGGTTTAACGATTTCGGTTTTCAACTATTTTTTTCCGGTTACGGTTACGATTACGGTTACATTTCTTTACTCATTTCTGTTATCGGTTTTTGGTTTCGGTTACTGTGATAGTAAAAAAATTTCGGTTAAGGTTAAAAATAACGGTTTCGGTTAATTTTTTCAAAAACTGTAAAAAGAGACCAAATACTCAAAAAAATTGCCAAAATTTTTCCAGTCTCCAAAATTTGACCATTGGCGTTCAAAGTTTTCGAAAAAAATCGTAAAGTGATGAATAAATTGAGACCTCAGACCTGATTCAGGGCAGATATTTCAATTTTTTCATTTCATTCTCTATTCTTTATTGAAAAAGAATAGCTGAAAATCGCAAAATCAATTAACCGAAAACCGGAAAAATCATTTCGGTTACGGTTATGGTTACGGTTACATAATTTTAATTCATTTAGGTTACGGTTTATGGTTACGGTTTCATTTTTCCAAAATTTTGATTTCGGTTACGGTTACGGTTACGGTTAATCATCTATTTATAGCGGTTAATTTTGGATTTCGGTTACGGTTTCGGTTTCGGTTAACACCCCTGCCTGGCGCCAACTGGACGAAAATTCAAAAATACTCGTCCGTGCATTCTGATTGATCGACTTTTCTATGACGTCATGCAACGTCACACAAACATTCAAATCCGCTCAACACGAAGTCAACAAACAAACAAAATTTCAATTTTTCATTTTTTTTTCGGCGAATTGCTAATAATTGAAATCATTCCGATTTTAATTTTCAATCATAATTTAAATACAATCTAAACCATTTTTACACTAGTCATAACCTCATTCGATCATTCCAATGTCCTACGATAACCCAACTCAGATGATTTATCGTTAAAACGAACCAACGACGTCTTCGCTCCCTTATAAAAATGACATTAACGCGATTTTTTACGGTGAGTAATTTTTCTATCGTATCGCTGCTGGTACTTATCAGTTTAACATTGACTTATCTGCAATAAAACAATTAAAGTTCAAGTACTTGTACATTGGGCACGTTCAACGTCTTCAGTTCTCTCATCGCAGTGTTACAGTTAAGAGTTGGCTACATTCTTGAACGGTTTCAGATTTCTACCTCAGTTAGCTGTTAAATTGATAGAAATGTCCCAAAAATACGTTTTAATCACAGGAGGAGCTGGATATATCGGAAGTCATTGCGCATTGGTCTTATTACAAAATGGATACGATGTTTTAGTCCTGGACAACTGCTCGAATACTTATTCAGGTACCTAGAATTCATACCTCGAACGTCATTTTAGTAAAACCTCAAGGTTGAATTAATTATCAAATTTATTATTACAATTGTGGATGATAAGAAGGTTCGGTGTGTTCTTCGATAAAGTTATCCATTTGACCGTGTTTTTGTGTTATAGCTTCCGAAGGTGATAAACCAGAATCGTTGAAACGAGTTGAAAAATTAGCTGGAAAAACATTATCGTACGTTTTCGGCGATCTATCCAATTGTGATAAGCTGAAGGATGTTTTTACCAAAGTAAATTATATTTTTTATAACCCATATTGCATCTTTTTTTGGTTTTAATATGGGATTTTTGGTATCAGTACAATGTATCGTGTGTCATACACTGCGCCGCTTTCAAATCAGTCAAAGAGTCTTGGGATCTTCCGTTATCGTACTATACAAATAATGTTACCGGATCTTTGAATCTATTCCACGTGAGTATTGATAGTAAAACAAGTACCAGCTCGCGAGTATGTTTAATTACACGTCATTTTACAGACGATGTCAGAATGCGGGGTGAAAAATATAATTTTTTCTTCCTCTTCTACAGTGTACGGCGATCCTCAATTCTTACCATTGACCGAATCCCACCCAACGGGTCAAAATTGTGCTAATCCTTACGGAAGGACTAAGTTTATGGTTGAGGAAATCTTGAAAGATTTGAGTTTATCTGACAAGGTATACTAGATATTAGATCATTTCCAGATCTCCAATTTTTTCCATTTTATTTTCCTAATCAAACGTTGAATTTTTAGGAATGGAAGGTATACTCCTTGAGATATTTCAACCCGGTAGGAGCTCACCCCAGTGGTGAAATAGGAGAAGACCCATTGGGTATTCCAAATAACCTGATGCCAGTCGTATCCCAAGTTGCAGTTGGCAAACTGAAAGAGCTCGCGATTTATGGAGATGATTACAATACTCCCGATGGAACAGGTAACTCTAAGCACAATCGAGTCATCAAATCAACGATTGAGAATTAACGCTTCTTATTTTATCAAGGTGTTCGGGACTATATTCATATTATGGATCTCGCCGAAGGACATACCGCCGCAGTTAGTAAACTGTTGGCCGAAAAAAATGGAGGCATTTTTAAAGCTTATAATCTGGGTACGGGATCTGGGGTTTCTGTGCTACAGGTAAATACTGCTGATTAAATATACATGAATTTTCTTTAGGTGCCAAATTCAAAAATATTGTAACGACCGAATTCTCAAAATGTTTGCTGCTCTGAAAGTTCTGAAGTTATTTAGTTTTTATATTCCAGATGAATTTGTATAAAAATTCAATTTTTTTGTAAACATTTTTGTACTTCTCTTTGAACTAATTTTCAACTAAAGCAATTCAAATTGAGGATTTTCATTGTTTTCTGAATTTTTCTTTTTTTTTTATCATTTTGAAATTTAATTTTTCGATTTTTTTCTTCAATTTCTTCACATTATTCTATTTTTATTCGAGAAATTGCCTAATCGATTTTTTTTTACTCTAAAATTCTTTCTATTCAAATTTTCAGAATTTTTCCAACGTTTTTTCTGCTTCGAAACTTTTTGTCAAGTTTTTCATAATGATCTCAAATTGTTCTTTTTTGGTATTTTCATTTATTATGCCGAAATCTTCATAACTTTTCTTCAATTTTTTTCGTTGAGAAAATTCTCAACTTGTAGTTATTAAAACTTGTTCTAACCTTCAAAATTTTTATAAACTTGAAAATTGATTGAAAAAATTTTATATTCAATTGTTGAATTATTCATTTTATTTAACGTCTAGTCAAGTTGAAAAAATTTCAACTGAAAATTTGATCTTAAAAATTATTGGGAATGAAAAAATCGAAAAATTTGAAAAAATCAAAAGAATTTTAAACAAAGAAAATTATTTTGTCGTTTTTCAAACAAAGATGTTCTCTCTATTGCAAAATAATCCAGAAAAATGATAATTTGGTCGTTCAAAACATTTTCGAATTTTCTATCTGAAGTATACTTCTGGAAATTTAGTCATATCGAAATCAAAATCACAAAATCGTTTAATTACTCATACCTGTTTCTCTTTAGGTCGTTAATGCCTTTGAAAAAGTAAACAGCATAAGAATTCCTTACAAAAAAGTTGCTCGTAGAGCTGGAGACGTCGCATCTTCATATTGTGCCGTCGATTTGGCCAAAAAAGAACTCGGCTGGGAAGCTAAATTCGGTCTCGAGGATATGTGTAAGTATTACGGTGGATCTTCGTAAGAAACAACTTCCTGGATTACGACGAAATTTGATGAGATGGTTAATTTTGAGTGAGGGCTCTCATTAAACATTTTTACATCTGTTTCAAATTTACGAACTACTTTTGTGGAATTTTTTTTTTGAGAAGGCTCCTTTTCACTAATTTTTGTCAAAATCTAGTATGTTTTTCAGTCGATCCATCTTGGTAATCGATTACCAACCCCTTAAACGTAAAAAACTAATTTTCGTTTTTTCCTAGGTCGAGACTCATGGAACTGGCAATCGAAAAACCCGAACGGTTACCGAAAGTAATTTTCAATTGTCGCACTGGTGCCATTTATGACGAAATCATGCATTTACCAAAATATTTTAAAACTATTTTATTTCGGAAATTTTATAATGTGATTTCCTGACGTTGTTTCTTTTTTCGTTGACTAGTCGATTAAAGATGATTTTATTACTGCGACGGAAACTTGTATTTTTTTGGTGCTTCCTCCTCCTTCATCAGACGAAAGAATTCGTCTATTTTATCCTCGTGATCGTAATTCAAATACGCGTTGGTTACAAAGTAACTAATGGGGATAATGATCAGCATGTGTAATTTCGGGTAATCGCAACCGTAAGTGAATTGTTCGAGTAAATGCAGGAAAAGGATTTGATAGTGGATCTGAAATCGATCAGGATTTCGTTTTAGCCAATCCCCAATTGATTTTTTTTTTTTTTTCTAAAGTAGGTATCCAATACAATGATATAGATTCACTTACTATTTTAATAGAGATGACTCTTTTCTTCCAAGTCCAATATCGATCGTAAGGATTTATTTCGTAGGTGGCCAAAAAAGCAAAATGGATGATCAGGTTGATTAGGCTGTCGACAAAGGCTAAAAATGTGCAATGGCTTCCTGGATAGTATTTCACGCAGCACCAGCTCGCTCCAATGAATATGGCGTTTTTGATGATATGAGGATACGTTGTATGGTTCCTTTTACTGATAATCAAAAGTACCTGGAATCATTTGAAATATTTTTAGCAACATGCCCTAATAAAATTTGAAAAATAATCACTAAAATTTTCAATCTTACTGTATGCAGAAGTTCAGCCACTTTGACAATAAAATGAAGATAAACGTAATCAGCTATTTCGATAGATTTTTCCGTTCGACCTCGACTCAACGGTTCACACATTGAATCGTTGAAATCGTACAGCCAGTACTGCAATCCCTACCAACAGAAAAATAAAATATCACCAATGTGATCCTCCTTTCAAACTGTATGATTTTTCTTACCTTATGAAACAACTTCACATTCAAAAGCACCATCGCTAAATTATACATTAAATAAACTTTCCATAATTTATTTGGTTTTCGGCCTTCCATCAACCGAGGTCCAATCCACAAGACGAATAAAGCATACAGAAGCATTATGCAACCAAGTGGCACAGGATTTGGAATCAGAAATTTATCATTAGTTCTGAAATCTGAAATCATAGCACTTTTTTGTAGGTACATATTTCTAATTAGTGAAATTAATTAATGAAATGGGTTTCCAATTTACCTGCCATTTCGGTGAATACGACATTGAATCCTTTTCTGATAGCGGTTGTATATTGGAATCTCAACGTCATTTTGGTATGTTCCTGCAAACAAAATAATATTTTGGATTCATTTCGAGTAACGATTGGTGTAAAAAACATGCCAGTGCATTTTTCATCTTTGATTATAATGGCGTTTAGCAAGTATAATTATTTGTAGGAGATGGCAGATTGTTTTGAAGTGTGAATTCTAGGTACCTATCTAATACGTCTAAATTTGGGTTTTTGATTCATTTCAATAATGAGTGATGGATAAAATTATAATTAAATTTAGAGGGAGGCAAATAGGTACCTAGAATTGTACAAAATTAAATTATAAAAGCAGAATATTCAAATTTTAGTTTGAGAATTGAAATAATATAAATATTCTTCTAGTGGAGGAAAAGGAGGTGGAGGAGGAAAGCAACAGCAACACATCTGAATCAACACCTACCTATCTCTACATGTACCTATAAAATAGTTATAATACTAAATAAGAACACAAATATTTTTTTTTTACCTTAACTAGGTTTGAAATTCACGCCAGTAAACTGATATTCACTTTAACTACCAAAAATACATTCATCACAAATCGAAAATTTTAAAATTGCAATTGAATAAAACAGAATAAATTTACACGCGACAAAACACATGAAAACGTTCTATCTACAATGAAGAAAAAAAGTCCAAATTCTCTCAATCATCAAACAGGTAGGTACATCACGCTCAAGGGCATCATACTACAATGCGACGAATTCGAGAGAGAAAATAAATTAATGAGTCGCTTTACTTATTTATCATCTTCATAATCTCGATATAGGTATTCTTTTCGAATACATTGATACCAGCCGTTGAACCGTTATCAGGTCGCGATATTTGTGAGTATAAAGACGATATTACGTTCGACAGTATAATTAATTATTGATAATTTGAGGAAACAGTAGCATGACAAACTTACCCACGATTGTATATGGAAAATGGAATCCGTTACGAAGAATAAATCGGAGTATGCGTTCCATGAGTTGAAGGAAGAATAACATCTTGATTCGGAAAGATTATGCAATTTATCGGGGTTTTAGCACTAGATGGGTTGCATAACCGGTTTGTTACAGTATTTTGATAATTTTTCATTGTTTTCGAAACGTTGGTGGTGAGTTGAATTTCACAAACAATTTTCTTAAAAAATTGTAAGAAAATACTTATCGATAAATATGATTGAAAAAGAAGAAATGTAAAAAAAATGTGGCAAAAATGATAATTAACGGTTATTATAAAAGTTCACCCATAGGTACAAAATTAAAGATGACAAAGAAAAGTAGTGCCTTAAGAAAAGTTGACATAGAGGTAGGTAGCTAGGTACTGTTGAAAAAATCATGAAAAAGTGATAAAAATGAATAAAAGTTGAATGATGAATGAACAGGACAAAAAAGTTTGATAAAATCATTAGAAAGTTAAGGAAGATGAAAATTGATAAAATTAATGAAATGCCTAGTTGATGAACGATTTAAAACAGTTAACAAAAACGAGAAATGGAAAGTGAAAAAAAAATCAAGATGGCAGAAAGAAAATGCAACGAGAAAAAAGTAAAATATGATTTTAAAAGTTAGCAAAGACAAAGAAAATGGTTGACCAAAAAAAAAAAAGATTCCAAAGTTTATAGAAAAGGTGGAAAATGTTGATAGCAGAATAGTGAAAAGAATCACTTAAGATGGTTTGAAAACGTCATAAGAATGATGAGAAAACAATTTTAAAAAACAAAAGCTGATGAAAAGTGAAAACAATTATTGAAATAAGTCATCTAAAAACTATGAAATAATGATAAAAAGAATACAAAAATTAAAAACTTAACCAACAACCTTACAGTAAGAGAGCCAAAATTAGACTGAGCCAGGTAGATTCAGGAGAACTAAAGTTGACATTAAATGTGGGAGGGGCACAACCATGAACCTGTTTCCTGCCCAACAGGGAAGGGATGGAAATTGACATGTAAACTATGATACTTTACTTTTGCATGTAAAGCATGTAAATTTTTTAAAATATCTCAACAATGTAAACTTGGTTTTCATAGTTCACTCAGTAAAATGAAGTTTAATTTTCAATTACGTAAAGTAAACTACCGATGAAAAAATTGTTTTACACAATAGTTTGCATTTGAACTACGCCAACCATGTAAACTATGGCGATTATATTAAAAATTGAAAAATATTCAATAATTTGTAGGTATAATTTACATAATTTACACCATGTTTACATACTTTACATGAAAATGGAAACTATGATAGTCAACGTTTACATGTAAATTATGTGATCTTCGTAAAAATGTCAAGTATGTAAACTTGGTGTACATTACATAAACTACCAAATTTTTGAAAATTTCTCCAATTTTCAACAAATGTGAACTATTTTTTCATAGTTTACTTTACATAGTTTACTTACACGTAATTTTTGTGTAACTGAGTGAACTTCAAAATCATACAATTACACAAAATTTATGTATGAATTATGTAAAGTAAATAACTATGAACTATGAAGAAATAGTTCACAAGATAGTTTACGTGTATACTATGTAAACAATTCCAATTGTACATATTGTTAAAAGCAGGGTTGGGCGTAAACTAAATTGTCGACGTAGTTGACGCAATTTTTTACGTAAAATATGTAAAGTAAACTATTTTTAATTTACTGTAAACTAATTGTAAACTATGTAAACTATTCGTTTTTTGCGTAAACTATTCCTTTTTTGGTTTTTTTTTTTTCAGTTATTTCATGTAAAATATACTAAAAATGATCGAAAATAGTCTACATTTTCATCAATAGTTTACATAAATAGTTGACAATAGTTGACAAATTAGTTTACATTACATGTAAATTATGTAAAGTAAAAATAGTTTACTGTAAACGCACATTCCTGGTTAAGCAGGGTTGGGCGTAAACTAAATTGTCGACGTAGTTGACGCAATTTTTTACGTAAAATATGTAAAGTAAACTATTTTTAATTTACTGTACACTTGTAAACTATGTAAACTATTCGGTTTTTGCGTAAACTATTCCTTTTTTGTGTTTTTTTTTTCAGTTATTTCATGTAAAATATACTAAAAATGATCGAAAATAGTCTACATTTCCGTCAATAGTTTACATAAATAGTTGACAATAGTTGACAAATTAGTTTACATTACATGTAAATTATGTAAAGTAAAAATAGTTTACTGTAAACGCACATCCCTGCATCATTACATGTATCTAGACTTGAACTATCATAAGTTGTGATGGAAAATAAAAATAACATCTTCATACAACACTCTGCTTAGTTCCTAACTATTTAACAAACGTTGGAATTATTTTTTCAACAATTCTCGTACATTTTACTACTTCATAATTTATTTATAAATGGTCATAAGAATTATAACCACCAAAGTTAGAGGAAATTGGCAAATGTGAACATGTTATTCTAATGAATATTTAATATTTTCCAGACAAACCTCTATTTGTTACTTTTTCTATTTCATTTTCACTGCATGAATAAAAAGTTGACCTAATAACTCATCATTTAAAAGAAATTATGGGTACCTATTCTTGGTAATAATTTAAATGTTGCCCACAATGACTTTTTAATTAGAAGAAAAAATTACCTACTTAGTTTATCCGCTACTCCTATACTAATTATTAGAAAGAGGTACTTACTGATAACAGTTGTTCTGGTGGTTGGAAAAAATGCCAGGAGCTAATTTTGTTTCTCGCACAGTGAAAATATCTCTTCATTGTTTGGGATTATTTGACAATCTCAATTATGGCATTGCATATTCCATTATCATAATCACACTTTGTTTGATAAGCATTTCTGGAAGCGTTATTGGTGTCTTGAACTCAACAGGAGTAGCCAATAAACTGGAAGCGGTTTCATCGCTGTTCCCACAACTGAATGCTGTGCTGTTATTTCTCTCAGTCAACATGTCACAGAAAAGTCTACTTCGATTACTGGCCCAACTGAAAAAATTTGGCATCAGTGAAAACATCCTAGAACAAAGTAACCAATTCACAAAAAATGAATTAATTTGGTATTTCATAACAATGGCAAGTCAATGCATTTGTTTCTCTACACCTTCTTTAATGGCACCTTTCATGGAGGGAGAAATCAGTGATAAATATTCACTAGTGATACCTTTTTGGTATTCATGTGGAGAATTTTCAGGAAATGAGAGAACTGTACAAATGTGCTGGAGAATACTTTCTAAAAAGGAATTATTTGTGGCCAACATGATTCAAGGAATATTGGCTGCTTTACAAATGATAATTTATGTGGCATCTTTTGCTTTATATGGAGTAATTGCTGGAGAACTGATGGCACATTTCAGTAGTATTAAAATTCTAGTGAGCCAGTTTAATGAGAAAAATAAGGCTGATTTGACAATCGCAAAACAAATATCTTTGGTGAAACTGAGACGTCTTCAGAAGAACAACCACCAATGTTTATTGGACATTATCGAGTATCAAAAGTTTTTGCATGAGTATGTAACAAAATCTTCATAATTACCAACTCAATTGGCAAAGTATTTTTAATACACTACCATTAAGACAACCTAGGTAACAACACACCAATAGATTAGAGTGATTTTGAGATTGAAAGCTAGCAGGATCTCTAGGTTTTATTAGCTAACAAAATGATAAATCGACTTTTTCATGCCTCCTCAAATAATGATTATACCCCACTCATTTCATCCAAAAATAATGATTTACGCGCACGAATGTAATAAAACACGTTTCCAAAATTTGTCTGGTATATCGATAAACCGCTGGATCACTTTCCTTTGAATTTTCTCTTCCGAGAATGTTTTTGAGTTGAAATTTTCGACTAGAATGGGCGTAAAGGTCTTAGACAACATATACGAATTCATTTTACAATTCGGCGAATTGGCAACCTTCTGCAAATGCAGGATTAAAAACGCCAGCGTATCTCGATTAGGATTCGGCATCTGTAATAAATCATCCATTAGATCATCGTACGACACAGGATTCTCTTTCTGACTTATTTTCACATATTTGACTAATTTCTGGAAACACGTGACCGGTATAAGAGACGGATTCAGAGACTCGAGGAACTCTTTCATGAAAGTTGCGACAACCTGGACGCTAAAATGGTTCAAATTCGGCACTCCTCTGCCTTTGTGGAATTTATCAGAGAGACGTTTGATATTCGGGTCGTAGACGTGTATACCGTAAAGTCCAACTAGATTCAATCCATTGGCTTCAATGTAGTAAATCGAATGGAAAATGATACCTGGTATCATTGGTTTTTTTACGGTTGTTTTTATTTTTTCACTGGTTTAAAAAAAATTATATATGTGATAGGATTCAGACTGGTAACATTCCAGAAGTATAGGTACCTATCATAAATAAACAATTGTACCTGTACCACAAAAAAACTTTTTCTTTATACACGCTGTGAAAGTTCAACATTACTCCCATTCCGCAGCATATGAAAGTATACCATTGTAGAGTAGGGTACTTTTCATCACCTAAGAGTAGCACACTCTATGAATTCATTGTTTTTGATTGAAAAAAAAACTTACAAGAATGTTGATAGAATTTTTAAAAACGCTTCTTAAAGTGTATAAAGAAAAATATCTTACAATGTAGGAGGTGAGAGTGAACTATTTCTTGTCTCGTGCGATGGCTTCACTCGCCTTCGGCTCATTTCGCCAATATTCACACCCGACAAGAAATGGTTCACTTTCACCTCCTACACTGTAATATACTAATTATTGGGGTATTTTTATTTTCAAAGCACCCTTTCTCTTTCTTTGTTCCCTAATATATCTAACTAGCCGTTTAACCCGTCCATTCCGGACGGGCTACCATGGACTTCTTTTTCAATCATAGATTCCTTTTTGAAAAACAACCATAATGCATAACTTCTTAAAAATGGAAAATCGCTTAGATTGGTACCCGGAACTGTGTCATAAGTCATAAATCAATTAAAACTTCAAATCAAATAGGTACCGTATCTCTTTAGATTCGAGCTTGAAACTTTGACAAAAATCTATGAAAATTTAAATTGGACATACCATTAGATTTGTGCCTATAATTCAAGAAAAAATTGGACCACAGTTTTATGGGTTTCCCCGAACTCTTGAATTGATAATTTTGATGGAAAATTCCTATCCACAAAATTTTCCACATGTTCAAATATTTTTCATTTGTGGTGAAATGCGTGGATAATTATTATCCATAAAATTAACCACCGTTTTATGGGTTTCTCCGAACTCTAGAATTGGTCATTTTAATGGATAATTCCTATCTACAAAATTTGCCACATATTGAAACCTTTTACATTTGTGGTGAAACGCGTGGATAATTATTATCCATAAAATTGACAACAGTTTAATGGGTTTCCCCAAACTCTAGATCTGGTAGTTTTAATGGATAATTGCTATCCACAAAACTTTCCACATGTTCAAACATTTTTCATTTGTGGTGAAATGTGTGGATAATTATTATCCATAAAATTAACCACAGTTTTATAGGTTCCCCAAACTCCAGAATTGGTAATTTTGATGGAAAATTCCTACCCACAAAATTTTCCACATGTTCAAACATTTTTCATTTCTGGTGAAATACATGGATAACTATTATCCATAAAATTAACCACAGTTTGATGGGTTTCCCCAAACTCTAGATCTGGTAATTTTGATGTATAATTCTTATCTACAAAATTTGGCACATGTTGAAACCTTTTACATTTGTGGTGAAATGCGTGGATAATTATTATCCCTAAAATTAACCACAGTTTTATGGGTTTCTCCGAACTGTAGAATTGGTAATTTTGATGGATAATTTCTATCCACAAAATCTGCCACATGTTGAAACCTTCTACATTTGTGGTGAAATGCGTGGATAATTATTATCCCTAAAATTGACCACAGTTTTATGGGTTTCTCCAAACTCACCCGATGAAAAAATTTTAGATCAAATCGTATCAAATCATATCTGATTTTATCAAAACAGATAAAATTTGATCTCAAAAATGTCCTAATCAAATTATATCTAATTACATCTGATTTTTTTTAGATATGATTTGATCAAATTTGAGCCTTTCCTAATAAGGGTCAAAAACGGCCCTTGACCCAAAATCGGTCAAAATGGTCTCAAAAGGTTACTTATGGTCTAAAAACATTCCAAAAAAATTTTTGACCCTCAACCCCCACCCCTTTCGGAATTATCGCACTTTTAATGTCGAAATTTCAACACGCGATATCTCTGGAAGGGGTGGGTAAAAAATTTTGAAATTTTCACAGATTATACATCTTGCTGGGTAGTACAAATGAGAATTTTTTGAAAATTTTCGGTTCACATTTTCCCAATTTTTTTTCACATTGAAATTTTCAAAAAATTTTTAAAAAAAATTTTGAGGGGGGTACATGGCTGGAATTTTTTTTATTAGTTCGGCCAAGTGGTCATGTATCACATAATATTTTGTTTGGGCCCCAAACGGGGTGCAACATGGTCAAAAAAATTCAAAACCAAAAAAAAACGTGATTTTTTTACTACTTTTTTTGTAGTTACAAGCCAGGTATCTGTACCCAAAGTAAAATTTTGAGTCAAAATTGTCATAAATTGAAAGTAAATCATAAAAAAGTCCCATTTTTAAAATTTCAAGTGCTGAAGTGCATTTCTCGAATTTTGGCGAATTTTTGAAATTCCAAAATTACTTCATCGTCCTGTAAATCAAAAAAATTTGATCTGATCAACGAAACAAGTTGAAATTCGATATACACCCTATTTTAGACCTGCCAAATCGATTGAAAGCGGTTTCGAGACGTTTCAGAGCCACCAGAAAATTCTAACTTTTTTTCAGCTCTAAAGAAAAGCTCATAAAAACGGCCAATATGAACTTCAGCACCTATATTCGCGGATTACCATTATTGGGGACCTAATTGAACAACTGATGCAAAATTTTTCAAAATTCGTCACTTTTTGCTCAAAATTATATTTTTGGCTTACAATTTTTCCGCAAAAAATTTAAAACACACCTTTTTTTCATACAACAAGGCAAAAAGTTGATTTGTTCCGATTTTTTTCGAGAAATTTTTAGATCACCTTTCACCATTCCTCCTTACTCGCACACCCCAAAAAATACACAATGAAAACGGTAAATTCATAATTTTGAAACATTTTCATTCATAAATGTATCAAGAAATCACAATTACACGGGTGTTATCAAATTATTATACAAGTTGCATAAAATATTTAGAGAAAAAACTTAGATAAATGTGTAATTTTGGAACAAGCAGACACTTTCAAATTAATTACTCGTATTTTGACCTTAAAAAACGAAAATAATAACTATGAACTTCAAGCAATAGAGTCAAATGCTTTCTTTGTGGAAGGTACAAACACAAAGTGGGTATGGAGACTTTGAGATTTTCTTTGTTTCAAATGCGTAAAGAACGGAGTCAAAATATCTGTCAACAAGATATCTACAAACAAATCAGCTTTTTGCCTTGTTGTATGAAAAAAAGGTGTGTTTTAAATTTTTTGCGGAAAAATTGTAAGCCAAAAATATAATTTTGAGCAAAAAGTGACGAATTTTGAAAAATTTTGCATCAGTTGTTCAATTAGGTCCCCAATAATGGTAATCCGCGAATATAGGTGCTGAAGTTCATATTGGCCGTTTTTATGAGCTTTTCTTTAGAGCTGAAAAAAAGTTAGAATTTTTTGGTGGCTCTGAAACGTCTCGAAACCGCTTTCAATCGATTTGGCAGGTCTAAAATAGGGTGTATATCGAATTTCAACTTGTTTCGTTGATCAGATCAAATTTTTTTGATTTACAGGACGATGAAGTAATTTTGGAATTTCAAAAATTCGCCAAAATTCGAGAAATGCACTTCAGCACTTGAAATTTTAAAAACGGGACTTTTTTATGATGTACTTTCAATTTATGACAATTTTGACTCAAAATTTTACTTTGGGTACAGATACCTGGCTTGTAACTACAAAAAAAGTAGTAAAAAAATCACGTTTTTTTTTGGTTTTGAATTTTTTTGACCATGTTGCACCCCGTTTTGGGGCCCAAACAAAATATTATGTGATACATGACCACTTGGCCGAACTAATAAAAAAAATTCCAGCCATGTACCCCCCTCAAATTTTTTTTTTAAAATTTTTTGAAAATTTCAATGTGAAAAAAAATTGGGAAAATGTGAACCGAAAATTTTCAAAAAATTCTCATTTGTACTACCCAGCAAGATGTATAATCTGTGAAAATTTCAAAATTTTTTACCCACCCCTTCCAGAGATATCGCGTGTTGAAATTTCGACATTAAAAGTGCGATAATTCCGAAAGGGGTGGGGGTTGAGGGTCAAAAATTTTTTTGGAATGTTTTTAGACCATAAGTAACCTTTTGAGACCATTTTGACCGATTTTGGGTCAAGGGCCGTTTTTGACCCTTATTAGGAAAGGCTCTTAGATGTCATTTGATCACATCATATCAAACTGGATCTGAACCTTCAGATGTGAATTGATACAATGAGATATGATTTGATGTGATTTGATAAAATTAGATTGGGACATTTTTGAGATATGATCAGATCTGAAATTTTTTCATCGGGCAATTCAAATTCAAAATCGAATTCTTTGAAAAACCAAGCTGTATCACTCTCTTTTAAAAAAAGAAGAGAATATTTCTGTAATTTGATATTTAAAAAATAATTTAATGAAAAAAAAAGTCGAAAAAATTCTCCCGGCGGGGTTCGAACCCTGACTTGTGAGGCGATAATCCGAATGTAAGTCCGTTCAGTCATTGTGACTCTCGCCAAGGTCATGGTGGCGGGGGGCGAAGATGAAATTGCATTTCGAGGAATATCTCGAAAATGAAGCAGTTTCAGCAAAAATCGAAGAGAACCAAAAGTGTCGCCCGTAAAATTTCCTATCGTCAATGTGTCGTTAGATTTTTGATTCGAGCTTCGCGTTTCGAGTTATTTACGAAAAACTGGGTTTTGCCCATGAGGGTGGGAGGGGAAGGAGGGGAAGCAACTTTAACTCGACTTTTCTCCACTTTGGAGGCAGCTTTTTCGAAACTTTTTGCGTCATAAACCACATACTCTTTGAGCTCTTTCCAATGGTGTATTCACTTTTCAAATTCGAATGAACTCTGATTGATGAATCAGTAAAAATTAGTTGACTGATTGAAATCAGTGAATTTTCACTATTGAATCAGTAAAAAATTTCACTGATTGAATCAGTATAATTAATTACCGATTGAATCAGTATAATTAATTACCGATTGAATCAGTGAAATTTTACTGATTGAATCTGTAATTTTTTGTTACTGATTCCTGTGACTTTTCACAGATTGGCAGTAAAATGACGCTGATTAACTGGGGAATCAGTGGAATTTTACTGATTATCAGTGACTTGATTTTCTCTATTTCATCAGTCAATTTAGGCATTTTTAACTGATTCAAATTAAGAGAGACATCAGTTTTTTCAAATTTTTGGTTTCTTCGATGAATAAAAATTGTCTCAAGTCTTAAAATTAGTCGACTCCCTTCCCCACATTTCACCATTTTTCATGAGATCCAAATCCTAATTCAATCCCCTCTTCATTTGCAAATTTGACAATTCGTAATTCTTCAACTCAATTATACGTACCTAAAAGGGTAGGTATCGGTTTTCCATATTTTAATGTAATGCTGACCTCTCGAAAAAAGACATTTTCAACGTAATACTTTATACCTTTCAAACCTCCACCCACAATATACTCTAATTGTCATACTTGATTTCCACGAAAGTGCTTGAAATATTAAATTATTACCTGCGACTACGAATATAACAAGTGAATTAGGTATTCTCTCATCCTTTTAATGACCCTAGATGACCAGTGACTCATTAGACACTTTATTTAATAATATACTTAGCAGAAACAATCATTTTTAATGATTTTGTACTTAATTGAATGTTACACGAACATATTTCAGCGAATCACTCTCAAGTGCTATATAATTATAAAAACATTGTCATGCTAGCCTGAAACATTAGGGGTGGATTTTCATTTCAAATATACTTTTCAAAGTATCCAACACTGTAAAAAAATATTTAGTAGGCACTTCACAATAAAAATGAAAAAATCTTTGATCAAGGAAAAAGTTTCATTGCAAATCAAAACTTGGAAAGATCAGAAAAATTGAACAAAAATCCAAAAAAGTGATTACACTTGAATTTTAACAAAATACCCTTCCTTTCAGTCATGCACTTAAATTATGCATATTAATTTTCAGCTAGCATTTTAATCTCTTTGCACTACCTATTTATTTTGTTCAATCTCATCATTCTCAAATAAAGTCTTTTCCTTCTACACAATAGTTCGCTTCTTCCTTCTTTCGGAAATCCTTGAAAAGAAATTCGATTAAAAATTAAAAGGGTATTAAAATAATAACCTGTTGTCAAATTTCCTCGATACGTTTCCCTTTCCACTCAACAGCGAAATGTTCTTTCAAATTGAATAAATTATACCTACTATGTACTTAACGAAAACAAATAACTAGATGGATATAAATACACGACGAAGTCTGGAATATCCACATTAGAGTTTCTCTAAAAATAATCAATTTTTCCATTTTCAATGAATTTTCGTTCATTTATAATTATGACGTTAAAACGATTCAACGGTGATTTAGTAACGTACCTGGCCAATTTTCTATTATGTCCGTTGAAAATATATGAAAATCCATTATACTGCTTTACATATTCGGTGGTTTACCTATCATTCAGTACATTTAGCATTCTAGGCAATATAATCGGATTTTACAATACCGCCGGCACCGTCAATAAACTCGAATCTTTAGTTTCCTTCACATCTCAATTCAACGGTACCGTTTTATTCCTCCAAGTACTCAAATCGCGTAAAAAATTAATCAGATTGTTTTCAAAATTGGAGAAAAAGCAGCATAACATCGACACCATACCAAACCGGACCACGGTTTTCATCAGAATCAAACTAATATGGTTTTCAGTCTCATTGGGTGTATCAGCGGCCATAATCACAACATCTTCATTTTACTGGTATTTCGCAGACGATAAAATCAACGATAAACATTCGCTATTGTTACCATTCTGGTATTCTTGCGGCGATTCAACCTCGAATGGGTCTTTTTGCTGGCGAACCTCGACTAAGAATGATTTACTGATCAAGAACATAATCCTAATAGTAATAACAAGTACCCAAGTGTTTGCCTACATTTCGACTTTCACTTTATTCGGAATTGTAGTTGGAGAATTGGAAATGCATCTGGAGAATATTGGAAAACGAGTGGATAATTTTATAGAAGATGCTGATAAAGTTGAGATAATTCTTGAGGAGGAGAATTTGGAGACTGGTTCGCAACTCGTGGTCCAAAGTGAGGAAATATTTTACCAGCAGTTTTTACAGATTATCAAACATCAGCAATTTTTGTACGGGTAAGGTTGAATTTTTTACTTTTTTTTCCCCCATTGAAAAAATAATGGTGCAGCTTTGACGGCTTTGATATTTAATTTTTTAGATGCATTGTGCTGGCTGTCGATACGTGGAAAACATACGTCAGTTATTATTATGCATCTGCTTTCATTGATGTTACCGTATTATTATTTGTCGCTGATATGGAGGTAATATGATGAGAAAATTCGCATATTCGATACTTTCAGGGCCAAATTGTCATTGGTTACATAATCAAACCATTCGACAGAATATTAATAATTCGCTTAAAATGCAAAGGTCAAATCTAAGATTAAAATGTGAATATAAGACACATTCAAATGATCCAAACTGTCCAACTTAATGAGGTTAAATGAAAAATCCAACATTCATCATTCGTTTTGAAATAACAAATGCCACTCAAATCGTTTTTATTTTAGGAAAACAACTAAAAACGATCATTTTTAGGTATGCTGGATCCGTCGTTTCCGGTCGTTTCTTTGAAAAACGACTGTTCAAAAATTTTTCAAAACACTGAACCGTTTCGTTTCATGAAATTATACAAACACTTTTTCACTAGACAAATTTTACGAAAAATTTGCCCATTGAAACATTCGCAAGGATAGCATCGGAGCAAAATTCTATGAAAAAATAACAACTTTGGTAATACATATTTTTCAAACCAAAAAGCATTATTATCGATTTAAAAAACCTACCCCTCCCCTCATTATTTTAAAAACTGAATCGACGAAATATTTGTATTTCACAAAAAATGCATTTTTCAAGTTCGCACTTTCGCAGGAAGCAAAAAATGAAAACAAAGAAATCATCTCATATCCTCGTTTTTGAATTTTTGTCGATATTATCCCAGTTATTGACAACTATCTAAATCATTGGACTATTGCTAATCTATTTTTCAACTCTTAGGCATCAAAATGACCAAATTGAAAATTTGAAAAAAAAATCGTAATTTTAGTAACCTCTTATGAGACAAAAAATGACCAATTTTTCAATTTTTTCCTCAAAAATAAATGTCTTCCTCATTTTATTTTTCAGTACGTGGTCGTCTATGGTAAAAGAGACCTTGGGAGTCATTTCACCTCATTTTTTTCGAATTCGAGTCCAAATAATCCTTAAAAATCGATTAAAATCATCAACAAGGTCCTCCGATTTCAAAAAGTGCCTTAAAATTTCATTCAAAAAAAGCTACCATGAGTTTCAGAATCGCCTCCAGATAACCCTTAAAAATCGATTAAAGCCAATCCCAAGGTCCCAAAACTTCAAAAATTACTCCAAGATCGAGATTTAGCACAAGCACTTTTCGAAATTTCATTTAAAAAAAGCTATAAAGTTCATTGCATTATAACTTTAAACACTTTTTCTCGGAATTCAGTTTTTATGGCTAGGTAAGGTCCCTCTCTTTATGAACGACCGCTGACCATATTTTTCTCTGTGGTACCTAGTTTTAAAAAAATTTCTGAACATTTTTAAATGAATTTTTTCACTTGAAATTACAAGTTCTAGATTAAGCTTTAAGTAGGTAACTAGGTAAAATAAATTATTTTTAATATGACAACAAACTATCCAGTACAATACTTACAACTATGTAGTGGAGTACCCAAAAATTTCTATCGGAGGAGATACGAACTTTCATTATTTTTTTGAAAATTTTTGAATTCACCCCCCCCCCCCTCCCTTCATTAATTAATTTGCCATAGAAGAACTTTTAAAATTTGAATCATTTTCTGAAAATGTAATTTTGGAATGCAGAACTGCTAATGACCTTGAAAACCAAAAATGATATTTAAAAAATGCAAGCAGTGGCGTGAGAAAGTTTTTTAGGCGAAAATTCAAATTGGGTATGAAGACTTGGAATACCAGAAGAGAACCTTTTTTCGCATAGTCACCTCAGCTAGTAATGGTATTTAAAAGTATAATTTTGTTCATGTCCGAGAAAGGCGAAAGTGGAGCTTTGAGAATTTAATTTTTAATGCTCTTAGAAGAGATTTTCTCACGCAAATTCTTGACATCATGAATGGGGGTTCGGAGGAGGGGGAATCTAACTTGGAAACATCTTTTTTTTTTTTGAAAAATATAAATTTTTTAAATTTTGTTTTGAAGGGTTATTTGACCGAATAATATAACTTTTAACTGAAAAAAAGGACATAATCACTAAAAAGTGAACTCTGTTTGATGCTTGAACTAATTATGGTCAAAATTTCATGCCCTTTTTTTTGATTCTTTTTCTCGATTTTTACCCTTGTTACAGACAATTTTCTGAATTTCGAGACAACTTCCCGAAATCATGGGGCAACTATGAGTCCATTTTTCCAACTTTGAGAATTAGCTATGTATAAATTTCATGGCCAAATTCCTCTCAATTTTTACCCTAGCTGCCGGCGACTTTTTAAATCGAAGTAGTATTTTTTGAAATCCTAAACTTATTGCTAATCTAGGTATTTTTCCCACACTGAAAATTTTGAATAAAATTTCACATCCTCGTTTTTGAATTTTTCTCGATTTTTATTCAATTTCCAGTCTTGATATAAATTTTTCAGACCATTAGGTAGGTATTTAGATAACAAAAATTTTAAAGTCACCAACACTGAAAATAAATTTATATTTCAGTGCTTCATCAATTTTATAAATCTATTTGTACTTTTGGCTTAAAATATTGTTCAAATAGTGTATAATGTGAGCTTGAATATAGAAACCAACCTTAGAGGTTGAAAATTGAATTTTGAGCTGAGGCTTCTTTTTTTTTTTACAACCTCAGAAAGGTCTAAATGCTCAAAGTCCAAAGTCTGTGTCTACTCAAAAACTAATTTTTGACCCCTAAGGGTTGTTTATATATCCAGGCTTACAGATTCCGAATGCTAACATGGAATTGATTTTTTTTCAGCGTCGAAATGAGATATTTCTCGCCTTCAAGGCTCTAACATTGTGCCAAATGAGACTACTCATGGGGTTTATCGTAGCACATTGTTCGCAAAACATATCACACCTGGTAAGCTCAGCACACACTCACTTCACCATGGTAATTCTAACTTCTCAAACACCTAACTCAATTTAAAATCTCGTTATTATTTCAGAACGAAGATTTTTCAGACCAATTGGCCAAAATTCGCTGGTACGAGAGAAACACGAAATTTCACAAAATATACCTACAAATTTTAAGTTTCCATCAAAAAACCAACGTTATGAAAATCTACGGTATCGTCGAATTGAACTTTAATTTCTACGCTCGTATGATCAAAAATATATATTCTTTTGTAAATTTAATGATTTTGAGATACGGAAAATGAGCACCTTTTGATATTAACTAATTGGGTAGATATTTTAAGTGATCTTATTTTTCATAATTCCAACGTGACTTTTTCTATTTTTCATGTTTTTTTCGTTTTCCAATGGAATTAATAATAAATTACACAAAACCGTAGATATGCCTAATTATCCTTTTTTTTTTTTCATTCCTAATCGCCACGTTTTTTAAAGGTTACTTCTATTTTTTCCCCTTGTAATTACCCAAAACTAACCAAAAAAATTTCGAAATTTCACTCCAATATTAATTTTGGTATTTTTCATAAAATCAAATCCAGTAACGATGTCGACCACCAAGCTAATCACTTGGATCACCAATGCAATCCTATGTTCATTTGGAATATTCGAAAATCCCTCTCACAGCTTAATCTATTCCTCAATTTTCATAACATGTTGCTGCATCAGCATTTCCGGCAGCATTATCGGATTCCTGAACACAACAGGAGTGGCCAACAAGCTCGAAGCATTGACTTGTATCACACCTCAGGTCAACCCATTACTGATGTTCATCGAAGTCAACATTTGTCGACAAAAGTTACTCCATTTATTCGCCAAATTAAATGGAAAAGAAGACGATGTCGACGATATCATCGAACAAACCAATACTTTCGTGAAGAGAAAATTACTCTGGTATTTTGTGGCATTCTATGTCCAAAGTCTATGTACAGTTTTACCCTCGATACTTTCAGCTTTCCTGGCAGATGAAGTTAGTGAAAAACGTTCCTTATTTTTACCATTCTGGTTCACCTGCGAAAATCACAACTCAACTTCGACATCGATCAAATACGTATGTTGGAATGTCCACACGAGGCCACAAATATTCGCCAAAAATATCCTCCAACTTGTGCTCTTGTGTCCGGAAATCATCGTTTATTTCACCTCCTTCGCACTTTACGGAATTGCAGTAGGGGAACTCAAAATGCATATGGAAAATATTAAAAAACGAGCGAGTCGGTTTACAGAATTAGCCACAGAGGTGGACGAGATGTTTAAATTCAATAGATCACGTATCGGTTTAAAATTTATTCTTTACGAAGAGAAATTGAGCAAGCAGTTTTTAGATATTGTAAAATATCAACAATATTTACACAGGTAAAAATGAACCTTTTTTCGATTTAATAAAACTGAATTTTTTATGTATTCCATTTTTTTTTACAGCTGCGTTGTGCAAACAATCGATATATGGAAACGATACGTAACATTTTACTACCTCACCTATCTTATAGACGTGACGATGTTCTTATTTGTAATTTTTATGGAGGTACTGTTGGTAATTATTGAACTACATTTTTTAAAATATTTTTTTAAAACGGTTTTACAAGTAACCTATCGAATGACTAATTATTTCCTAATCTTAGTTTACAGATGAAAAATTACTCGCTGTAAAATTTATCATGTTGAGTGAAATGAGATTATTCATGGCTTTCGTTATTGCTCAATATGCTCAAACTATTTCACATTTGGTAAGAATTTTTAAAATGTTCGATCTTTCGTTAGAGATTATCAGATTATAATTGTACGATTTTTTTACGTGTTTTTCTAGAATGAAAATTTTTTGAACGAAATGGCTCAGATACTGTGGTACGAAAGGAGTTTGAAATTTCGCAAAATATATCTCCAAGTTTTGACAATATATCAAAAATCGAAATTGGTGAAAGTTGCCGATATTTTTGAGTTGAATATGAATTTTTTCGCACGAATGTTGAAACCGATTTATTCTATTTTGAATATGTTAATTTTAAGATCTGGAAAAAATATTTAGTTTAGGTACCTACAAATATTCTTCATTGTTACGAAAATTGAGTAACCGCTCATTATCATTTCTTGGGAAATGAAAGGATGCTGTTGCAAAATTGGTCTCAATAAACATTATCAATGTTACAATTGTAAGAAATTTTCATATAGAAATTTGAAATTATAAAAAAATTCAACGAATAGCCGTAAAATCGCGAATTTTCTTTTCTAATGAAAATATCTAATGGGTTGAAAAATCGTAAGTTTTTAATGGCAGTAAACCTTTCATAAATTGATTAAAGTGCGATTTTATGATCCTCATAATCCCCATACTTGAAAATTAAAAAATGAATTGACGCCCAAAATAAAAAATTTAACTCGATGGAATCGAAAAGGGTACTCCCGGATGAAATAGGCGAATCGTTCTAATTTAGATTGTCCCACCCCCATCTCACTCTCTTCATCCTCCCACCCAATATCGATTTTTCTTTAAAAAATCCTGTCTCAGAACCGAATGAACCAAAAATTCTGAAATTTATATGGTGTGTACAGACTGGGAATAGAGACCAATTTTTGAGAATTTTTTCAGATTTTTTAACATAGTTATGTTTTTTGTGGTGGGAGGGGGGGTGGGTCATTCCACTTATTCTCAAACTTTTAAAATTGCTCCAATTGCAAAACCAAAAGGCAACCATTTGTTTTTCCCTTTGAAACTATCTATTGGACATAATCAAAGACTTCAAAAAAAAATCTTATGTGTGTATCTTCCACCTCTCACCTCATCCTGCCCTCCCCCCCATATCGAGTTTTGCCAAAAAAAAATGAACTAAAATTGAAATTTATCTATGCTGTATATCGGTATAGGTATATGGCGAATGGTAACCAACATTGAGAATTTTTCCAGATTTTTTTGCGCCGAATTTTGGTCAAAATCTCATTCAGAGACTTTAGAATTGCATTTTCATAAAAATCAACTGAAATCGGAAAGTAGTTTCTTTTGTCATTTCTTCAAAAACGATGATAAAAGACTAATTTTCAATTTTGTAAATTCGTCGTTTTTCGTCGTTTCTCAAAAATCGGACGGAAAATGACCGAATATAATATTCAAATTATCCAAATCTGTCACGACTAAAAATAATTAAAATTCATTTTTGCGATCATAAAATAATCAAAATTCTTTTTTGTGACTAAAAAAATGATTAAAATTTATTTTTGTGGCCAAAAAAATCAGAGATTTGGAGTTGAAGGGTTAGATCACTCCGGCTCCAGCTCGCTACAAAATTTTAAATTCAAGTCTCTCCGCCTTCGACTCCAGTATTTTTAAAAAAGTGCCTTCAGCTGACACTTTTTAAAAAGTTCTGGAGCCGGAGGAAGAGGGACTTGAATTAAAAATTTTGGAGCTGGAACCGAACCAGACCTCCTTCCCTCGGATACCCGCAAAACCCCTAGGAATTTTTAATATTTTTCAAAAGAACCAATAAAATTATCAAAAAGAATTTTTTAAACCATTTTTTTAATAACTTCAAAATTTTGAAACTTTGATTGGTTTTGAATGGAAAAAGAGATTGATTGAAAATTGTGAAATTTTTTCCATCTTTTTTAGATTTAATGTCACAAAAACTTAGGATCCATCAAATTTAAAAATATTTGTAAAGCAACTACTTTTTTATTACGAGATTTCTACAAAAGCCAGAGAAGCTGAGAAAAAATTTCTGACAGTTTTGAGTTGACAAAATCAATGATTTCAATTTTTCTGAATTACATTGAAAATGAAAAAAAAAAAAATTTCAGAATTACAATTTTATTCTGCTTCAAAAATCTTTTCCAGACAAATATAAATGATTATATTGCACATTTTGTATACTTAAACTTCAAAAATGAGATTTCTGCATCAATAAAATTTTTAAGATATTAAGATAATAATATTACAGTTCCTTGTTCTTGGCAATAATAATTCATGAAATTTACATTTTAAAAATTTCAGAACGAATATTTCATCAATCAAATGTTAGAAATTCCATGGTACAGAAGAAATATTAGATTTCGTAAACCCTACATTTTGGTTTTGGCTTTATATCGAAAAAAAGTCCCAGTCCGAATAGCACGAATCTTCGAACTAAATCGGGATTCGTTTTCGAGAATATGGAGGACAATTTATTCAATATTGAATTTTATGATTTTGAAGTATGGATAAGGTTGCAAAGAAATTGGAAATTTTTAGTAATAGCATTAAAATTATGACTAAAAAAAAAAAAATACAATAAAATACAAAAATATAGGCAGGTGCTGCGAACATTGTTTTGTTAAAAATTTACCTGGATTTTACCCATACAAGAACTCAAATTACGCAAGCATCAAAAAGTTAGCAAACCACGAGATTGGAAGGGGCAGATTCATGAAATATGAAATTCTTATTATTTCAAATTAGGTAAGATAACTACTTGAAAATGGTTGTTTTTTTTTTTTTTAGAAGCAATGAAAAACGATTAATTTTCAATTTTATAACTCCGTCAGTTCGCGTCGTTTCTCAAGAAAAAAGACGAATGGCAACCATTTTCAAATACATATTCTAAATCCTACGTTTCTTGTCGTTTCTCATAAAAACGACGAAAATTACCACTTTCCCCAATTCTAAAACGGGCGTCTTTCAAAAAACGTCGAAAAACGATTATGTTTTCGGTTGTTTCATCAAAAAAGATAAAAAACGACCAGTTTTCAAGTTCGTAAATCCAGCGTTACCGACAATTTGGAAGAATATTTTTAAAAAAAGACAAAATCGATAGTGAATATTTGCTTGAATCACAAAGGTTCTCGCTGTTTCTCCCATTTCTCCCAAAACGATGAAAACCAAGGACGTACGTCCTTGATGAAAACGACCATTTTTTCATTTCGAAAATCTGTCGTTTCGGGTATTTTCTTCAAAAAACGACAGAAACGACAATCTTCAATATATTGAAACCATCGTATCCTTCGTTTATTGATCACAAACAGCCTTTCATCTCTTCACTTTCTTTTTCTAATGATACGAGAGTGAAATTTAGGCCTGATACTGCGCAGTTTTCCTAACAATTAGTTATTAGTCATTTTGAAGGAGCAGAAGGAGCCCTTACTAACGATAGATAGTTTTATATAAAAATAGTGATATAAATTTCCATTGATTTCGATTATTGAGAATTATTTTTACGAAATTATCACGAATTGAAACATGAAAAAATACCCAAATTGCCATAAAAAAAATCATAAAAAAATCATTATACATGTAGCCGTCACCTTGATCAAAATTCAGGGTTACTTAATCCCTTTCAAAGTTCCTCTTCAATTCATTTGAAACAATGCCAATGACATAAAAATATAATCCAATCAAATTGATTATAGGGTATGTTCTTTTTGGACGCAACTATGGCAACAGTTGTAATTTTGCATGTTGTGTCCTTTTCTAACGCATTAGTTAGAAAAAGACAACAACAATAAAATCGCAACTGTTTTGTTTGTTGCGAGCAAAAAGAACATAGCAACTGATTTTATTTATAGACTCGCAACATCAAACAAATTTTTATTACCAAACGGAAATGACAAAATAATTTGTTTTTCTCAGATTAGCCCTCTCCCTCCCCCCATCACATCACGAACCTCTGCCAATAGAAAATTTTCGGCGAAAAATTTCATTTCTTCACCATCACGATGTCGAACACCAATTTAGTAAATTTTATTTCAAAAATTCTACTAATATCGTTGGAAATTTTCGAAAATCGAGCATATTGCATCGTATATTCGGTAATTTTAATATGCAACGGTATATTCAGCATCTACGGCAGTATCACCGGATTCCTCAATACCACCGAAATTTCCGATACAATTGTAGCTATTGTTTGTATTTCAGCCCAATTCAATAGTACAGTTTTATACGTTGCTGTACTCGTGTATCGTCAAAGTGTAATTGAACTAATTGAAGAATTGGAAAAAAATCACGAGATCGGAGAAGAAATGCAAAATCGATCTGAAATTTTGATTAAAAATAAACTGATATGGTTTTTTAGCATCGTCATCTTAACGGGTATATTGTTCACTGTGCCTCCTATGATTACAACAACATTTGAAGAAAGTTTCGACGAAACACGATCCATATTGATACCCTATTGGTATTCTTGCGGGGGCAAGGAGGATCCTCGAGGGATAATTTGCTGGGAAGTTTCTACTGCTAGTAGACTGACTGTACACGGATTCAATATGTATCAAGCTACGTCATTGACAATTCAGATATTTGCTTATTTGTTGTCCTTTTCGTTGTACGGTCTTGTGGCTGGAGATCTCGAGATGCACATGGAAATTATTCGCAGAAAAGTAGATCGAATCAATCAATTGGCAGAGGAAACTGAATCGAGCGTGACTGAGATTGAAGATCAAGTTTACCATCAGTTTTTACATGTTATCAAATACGAAAAATTCTTGAATGGGTAGGACCACTTCATTAATATTTCTTTTTTAATTTCGAAATCCAATTTTGGAGGAATGCCCGAATAAAATTTAAAATAACCTGAAAACCTATAATTATTTAGAAGTGAAGAAAAATTTTAAAAAGTTAGTACACCATTTCAATCCCTTTACAAACAATTTCAAGAGAAAACTTTTCTGGAAACCTAATAATTTAATGTAAAAATGGCCATTTTTGAAAAAAGGTAATAAAAAATAGAACATTTTTTCCTCTCTTCCACAATTTTTGGGAAAGAAATTCTCCAAGTTTCAGGGAGGAAATTCTCATCAGAATTTTCAGGAAAAACATCCTCATCCGAATTAGAGAAAGGAAATTCTTATCAGATTTTCATGAAAGAAATTCTCATTAAAATTTCAAGTAGGAAATTCGTATCGGAATTTTAATGGAGAAAATACTCACCAAAATTTTTATGGAAAAAACTTTTATCGGAATTCTAGACAGGAAATTTTTATTAAAATTACAGGAAAAAAAATTAAGATCAGAATTTTGAGGATAGAAATTCTTATCAGAATTTTCAGGAGAGTCTCATCAGAATTTTAGACAGAACTTTTTAAATTAAAATTATAGGAAAGAAATTCTTATTGGAATTTCAAAAGAGAAATTCTCATCAGAATTTCATGAGAGAAATTCTCGCCAGAAAATTTAATTACAATATAATAATATGGAAAGAAACTTCTTATCAGAATTCTTGACAGAAAATTTTCATTAGAATTGTAGAAAAAAAATTGTCATCAAAATTGCAGGAGGACATCCTAGGAGGGGAATTCTCATCACCATTTTCAGGAAATAAATTGTCATCAGAATTTTCAGGAGAGAAATTCTCATCACCATTTTCAGGAGAGAAATTCTCATCACCATTTTCAGGAGAGAAATTCTCATCACCATTTTCAGGAGAGAAATTCTCATCACCATTTTCAGGAGAGAAATTCTCATCACCATTTTCAGGAGAGAAATTCTCATCATAATTTTCAGGAGAGAAATTCTCATCATAATTTTCAGGAGAGAAATTCTCATCACCATTTTCAGGAGAGAAATTCTCATCACCATTTTCAGGAGAGAAATTCTCATCACCATTTTCAGGAGAGAAATTCTCATCATAATTTTCAGGAGAGAAATTCTCATCAGAATTTCAGAAGGGAAATTCTCATCAGAATGTCAAGAGAGAAATTATCATCATAATTTCAAGAGAGAAATTATCATAAGAATTCTGGGCAGGAAATTTCATTATCATTACTTATGTAAGTACACGAAAAGAAACTTCGTATCAGAATTCTTGACAGAAAATTTTCATTAAAATTACCTGTAGAAAGGAAATTTTTATCAAAAGTGCAAGGACATCCTAGGAGGGGCACTTTCAGGAAAGAAATTCTCATCAGAATATTTTGAAAATAAATTCATATCAAAATTTTCAGGGAAAAAATTCTTTGTGGAAGAAATTCTCATTAGAATTTTAATGAGGAAATCTCATCAGAATTTCAGGAAAGAATTTTTTATTGGAATTTTCAGGAAATAAGTTATCATCAGAATTTTTAGAAAATTAATTTTCATCAGAACTTTCAAGAGAAAAATTCTCATCAGAATTTTTAGGAACGAAATTATTTTCTTCAACTTCTGGAATATTATGAACAATTCTCAATCATACGAAAATGTATAAAAATGTCAACTCATTCCAATCCCATGCAGTCCCTGCACACAATTTCTACTGTTTTCCATCCCATTCCGAACGAAATGGTTTCGCAAAACTTGAAATTTTCCATGAAAATAATTTTTTTTTTTCAAACATCTAAAATTAAGAAAAACACCGATTTTCTCTTCTACCATTCAGTTTTATTCTTCACCTACATAATTCTCCCCAAAAATTTTAAAAAATGAATATTTTGCAGATGCGTGGAAAAAACAATGCATTCCTGGAAATTATACTTGAGTTATTATTATGGAAGTACATTTTTCGACGTGACATTATTTATATTTGGAATGATAGGCCTGGTAAGTTTCCACACATCAATCACCTAAAATAAAAACCCTGCATATTTCCTAATTTATTCAAATCAACTTGACGTTGTTATAAGGGTCCGGAACAAAGACTGTTCTCGTATCGGGTATTTGCATTGGTCATAATGAGATTACTCATGGCACTCATCGTCGCCTACTATTCACAAAACATCTCGTACTTGGTAAGTTTGACAGATGATTTTAGTATCCAAACAAACTTGAGCTCGACATCAATATTAATTGATCTGAATTTAATCTAGAACGAAGAATTTTTACAAATAATATCAGATATTAGATGGTACAACAGGAAATCAAAATTTCGTAAAGTTTACCTCCAGGTGCTGACTTTCCAACAACGGTCCAATCTGATGAAAATTATTGGTGTGCTCGAATTAAATTTAAATTGTTACAGTCGTCTGGTCAAAAATATATATTCGGTTTCAAGTCTCATACATTTGCGGTATGGAAAATAATGCCAAACTTGAGTACATACCTAACTGAGTTTTGTAATAATTTTTGTGCACGAATTAAAAATTTGTATTCCTACAATTCCTAATGAATTTTGTTGTTCAATCTTTAAATTTATTAAATGATTTCGCCTCCATTTTTTAAAAAATTAATTCTAAAATTGAAAACTATCTCGTAAAAAATTTCAATTTTGTTAAAAATTTTCCGTTACTCCCTTGCGGGCCAGAGTTACGATAATTTCAAAAGATTTATTCGAATTATACTAATTAAGTTGGGAAGAAATTTTTAACAACACGAAGTAAAAATTTTTCACAAAAAATTAAAAGTTTTTGTCCAATTTTAAAATTATTAAAAATGTTTTCCAATGCGGATTTAAATTTTTTCAACTTTGAATTTGAAAATAAATCAACTATATGTTTTTCAAAATTTTCCTGTCGAATTCAAGTTGATAAACTTTTTAGAAAATTCAAATTCAAAATTTCAGGAAAACAAATTTGAAAAAATTTAAGAATTTAAGAAACTGAATAAAATCAGAACCCCGAAATCAGATTAAAGAATTTAGACCGTCGAAATTCCATTCACAGCAAAACTAATTACAAGCTAGTGAAAAAAATGAAAATTTTTTCAAAGTTCAAATATCAAAGCAAAAGTTTTGGAAAAATTTTCGTGAATTTAGAAATCGAAAGGAAGAAACACAATTTGTTCGGAAATTGGAATGACCTCGTCCTCCAAGTCATGGAAATTGACAAACTCGCAAGTAATAGTTACTTACTATGAAATATTCGTTCTGAAATTTTTAAAATGTAAATTTTATGAATTATTGCCAAGAACAAGGAACTGTAATATTATTATCTTAATACCTATCTTAAAAATTTTAAGTGATGCAGAAATCTCATTTTTGAAGCTCAATTATGCAAAATGTGCAATATAATCATTTATATGTCTGGAAAAGATTTCTGAAGCAGAATAAAATTGTAATTATTCTGAAATTGTTATTTTTTAATTTTATTTTCAATGTAATTCAGGAAAATCGAAATCATTGATTTTCTCCACGGTGCACCGTTTGTGAGATATTTTTGAAAAATTGAATAAACTTTAAAGTCGAAAAGCTCAGCTTTTAAAGCTCGGATCGACTTCAAAATTTAATCAGCTCTTCACCTATATACATTCTAATCGCAATAAAAATTTCAAGTAGATTGGTCAATTCTAACGTGAGTTATCGCGTCAGAAAAAATGTACCAAAATTGAGCTTGAAAGTTGAAAAGTTCAGCTTTCGCTGCACAGAATTGCACCAAAATCTAGTCAGCTCTTCCTCTACATAATCTACACCTACTGTAAAAATTTCAGCCCGATCTATTCAGTTTAACGAGAGAAATCGCGTCTGAACGAAAAGGCTTCAACAAATAAATAAATAAATAGGTAAATAAAACTAGGGCGGGAAGTCCGCTAACAACAAACCACTATGATTGCAATAGCGGATTCCCGCTAGAGCGGGAAGTCCGCTAAAAATGGAAGACTTGGATCTGACCACTCAACAAAAGAAGTAAAAATTTAAGAATTGGATCCGATTATCCGAATATGAGGTCAGAAGTAGGAGAATAAGATCTAAAAAAAAAAAAATACAAAACAGTTACTTATTTGGTTATTTTTGTTTATTTCTCGAAAAATGGCTAAAACCAATCCATTCGTTTCTGGTCGTTCCTCAAAAACATCAGAAAAGGACTAATTTTAAGAATTTTTGATCTGTCGTTATTTGTCGTTTAGGTACCCAAAAAAAACACAAAAATCACCAGAAAATGGTAGTTTTTGTTACAAAATCTATGAAATAAAAAAAAAGTTCGAAATAATTAGATTTGACTTCTTGAAAATAGAAGTAGGCATCCCTAGACTAACCTGATTATCCTCCCATAGAAGTGAATATTGAAGAATTGAATCCAATTATCCCACAAAAAGGAAAATTTTTTTGGTTCAGAGTCCTAAAACTAACCCAAAATGAGAAAAAGTTCTGAAAAATGGTGATCTGCCTGCTACGACTTATTGAAATAACATTTTTTTATTTTCATAAATTGAGTTGTTATCCTGGAAGATAGAAAGTAATGAAGGAAACCAAGGTACGTTTACCATATGCAGCATTTTCCAATTTTTTTTTTTTTGCAGAAATGTTACTGAAGCATTGGAGGTATGGAAATTATACGTAAGTTACTACTATGCAACTGCTTTCTTCGACACAACATTATTATTTTTCGCAATGATGATACTGGTACGTAGCAATATAATTTCAAACCTAAACATATTCATTTTACATCGCATGTTTTTTGCTAAAAGGTATCAAATCAAAAATTACTCATCGTTAGAAGCTGGGGATTGGTCATAATCAAACTACTGATGGCTCTCATAATCGCCCATTATTCGCAAAATATCTCATATTTGGTACGTTTTATACGAATTTTACGTTTTCAAAGTCAACATTGATTCAAATGCGCGTTTTCGATGGTACGCCAGCATTATTATTTATTCAGTTGTTTTCAACCATGTAGAATGAAGATTTTCTAAACATTATGGCGAGAATTCGATGGTACAACAGGAAAACAAAATTTTGTAAAATTTATCACCAAGTGTTGACTTTTCACCAGACTTCAAACGTAATGAAACTCGCCGGTGTGGTTGAATTGAATTTAAATTGTTATGCTCGTTTGTTAAGAAATATCTATTCGGTTGTGAGCGTGATGTATTTAATGTTTGTCCAATAATGTCATATGTATTTGAATAATGGTATTTGCTAAACAATTCAGGTTTTATCAAATAGAGATAATTGTATTGAATTCATTTTACTGAATAGGTAAACTTTATACATTGCAATATTTTTGCAAAATATAGGTACCCGCAATCCGCATACCTATCCAATTCATTCTTTTTGTTTCTGTGAATTGAAATTTGATTTCTACATAAGTAATTTTAATTTATTAAAGTTATTTTTTCAATGGTTTTCAAGTTTTTGGATAAAAAACAGATATTTCTGGGCAGGGTCAGCAAGAAGAAATGTGGACCCGGTACAGAGCCTTTTGCAGGCCTCCCTTTTCAAACCATTTTTCAAGCCATCTTCTCATAACTCGAGTAAATTTGAGCAAGGATTTAAAGTGAAATTTGGGAGCAAGAAAAAGGGATTTTTTCATTCTTCGCATCAAGTCAAAATCGAATAAAAATTGTGAACATTTTGTAGCCCGATCGAAGCGATGGCGAAAATTTTTGGTACAAGGTTGAAAAAATTGATTTGGCTTCAATAAGGGTAAGGGCATCTAATATCGACTCCCGGCTCATTTCGTCACCGAAGTCTTCGATCGAATTGAAAAAAATTTCTAATGTATTTTTCACAGAAAAAACGAATGATACCAAAATCATCACTGAAAAGTCGGAACTCGCGAAGATCGAAAATGAGAAAGCCGAAATATTATTTTTCGGGGCTTTCAAATTTCTCTCGATTATTTGGTCAATTTTGTCGATTTTTGTGGAGGGGGGGGGGAGGGTCGATATTGAGCACCTTTAACTTTTCAAGTTTGGAACTCTTTTTGGAAAAAAATTTCTTCAAAAATCGAGAAAAAATTGGGGTGGGGGCTTTGAGAAAATGTTCTGCGACCACGGTAAATTTTTTCAAAAGTGAATGATAACATTTCTCAGACAAAATTAAGTTTTCAACTGTGCCTGAGGATAATGTATAAGATAAAATATCGTTTTCTTGATTTTTCGTACAATTTTTTTCAAACTTGGCTCGTAAATAAAGGAACTTGAAACAAGTGATACAGAATTCTTCCTAATTTTTTTTTTTATGGATAATCCGAGAATAATTATAGGTCCTGAAATCAATGTGGATCATTTTTACGAGCTTTTGTCCAATGCTGGAAAATTTTGAAATTTTTTCAAGGTTCATATTTTGAAACCGCTTTTAATCGATTCGAGGTTTTGGGTGGGGGGTCAAAAATTGGATATAAATAAATTTTTTTCTTTTCGTAGAATCAATCAAATTTTCATGCACTGAAAAAAAATAAATAAAATTTATCCAAAAAAATAATAACATGTCCTGATTTTCAAAATAGGTAAAATTTATCATTTTTTTGAATAAAATTTACTCTTTTTGGTAAAATTTATTCATTTTTTTGACAAATTTTATTATTATTTCTGATGATAAATATTATTTTTTAGAACAAATTTCACCTATTTTGTGAATTGAAACACGTTATTATTTTTTTGAGTACATTTTATCATTTTTTGATCAAAATTTATTATTTTGGTAAAATTTATCAATTTTTTTGATAAAATCTATCTTTTTTTTTGATAAAATCTATCTTTTTTTTTGATAAAATTTATTATTTTTGGGGTAAAATGTATTCATTTTTGTAACTTCTGTTTTTTCCGTGTGATTTTCTGGGCCACGAGGTAATTTTGAAATTTTAAAAATCCGCCAAAATTCAAGAAACAAGAAATTTACTTCGAGATTGGATAAATTTCCCTTGTAAAAATATTAAAAATTTTTTAGCCATAATTATCATATTATTGCATCTTTTTTTCAATTACAATTACTTCTATGACGATTAGAGGGAGTGGGGGTAACCACATGATTTTTTTTGGTTGAGTTCCCGAGGAAAATCGCCTCACTACAAAAATATTTCAACAAAGAAGAAACCAGCGAATATAATTCTAATGAAACTTACCCTGCGTCTGCATTTCCTATAATTTTTCATCAACACAATCCATCGGCTCAATGTAAACGTATGTATTCGTACGACTCTGTAACAAAGCAACATATTTACAATTCAATATCTTTCAATTCTGGAAAATTTAATTTAAAAAAAGTACATAACAAAAAATATCTTTTGAAAAGTTATAAATCAATTCTCATCAAAATGAAGAATTCTATTAAGGGTGATGGTTTTGTAGGTAGATACGTTTTCTGAACAGGTAGCCGGAGAATTGTGTCTGGATCTAAAAATGAGACGACAGGGTAAAAAATTTACACCCCCTACCTCTGTATTTACTTCTCCATATCAGGTTTAAAAACTATAGCATGTTTAAAAAAGTAGGTATGAAAAGTTTATAAAAAAATTTCGGAAATGATTGATTGATTAAAAACAGCAAATACCTTTACATACAATTAGGTAAATAATTGAAAATGGTTGTTTTTTTTTTAGAAGCAATGAAAAACGATTAATTTTCAATTTTATAAATCCGTCAGTTCTCGTTTTTTCTCAAGAAAAGATACGAATGGCAACCATTTTCAAATACATTCTAAATCCTTCGTTTCTTGTCGTTTCTCACAAAAACGACGAAAATGACCACTTTCTCCAATTCTAAAATTGTCGTCTTTCAAAAAAGGTCGAAAAACGACAGCTTTTGTTTTCGGTTGTTTCATCAAATTCAAAAACACGATCAATTTTCATTTTCGTAAATCCAGCGTTACCGGCAATTTGGCAGAATACTGAAAAAAAAAGAGAGACAAAATCGATGGTGAATATTTGCCTGAATTACAAAAGTTGTCGCTGTTTGTCCCATTTCTCCCAAAACGAAGAAGACGATCATTTTTTAAATTCGAAAATCTGTCGTTTCCGGTATTTTCTTCAAAAAAAACGACAGAAACGACAATCTTCAATATATTGAAACCATCGTATCTTTTGTTTCTTGACTTCAATAACAACCTTTCATCTCTCCACTTTCTTTTTCTAATGATAAGAGAGTGAAATTGAGACCTAATACTGTGCAGTTTTCCCAAAAATTATTAGATTCATTTTGAAAGAGCCTTTAATAATGATAGGCAGTTTTACATAAAAATTGAAAATTTCCATTGATTTCGATTATTGAGAATTATTTTTATGAAATGATCACGAATTGAAACATGAAAAAATACTCAAATTGTCATAAAAAATCATAAAAAAATAATTATACATGTAGCCGTCACCTTGATCAAAATTCAGGTTACTTAATCCTTTTCAAAGTTTCTCTTCAATTAATTTGAAACAACAATGCCAATGACATAAAAATATACTCCAATAAAACTGATTATAGATTTTATTTAAAGACTCGCAACATCAAACAAATTTTCATTACCAAACGGAAATGACAAGATAATTGCTCCTGTTTTTCTCAGATTATCCCTCTCCCTCCCCCATCACATCACAAACCTCTGCCAATAGATAATTTTCCGCGAAAAATTTTATTTCTTCACCATCACGATGTCGAACACCAATTTAGTAAATTTTATTTCAAAAATTCTACTAATATCGTTGGAAATTTTCGAAAATCGAGCATATTGCATCGTATATTCGGTAGTTTTAATATGCAACGGTATATTCAGCATCTCCGGCAGTATCACCGGACTCCTCAATACCACCGAAATTTCCGATACAATTGTAGCTATTGTTTCTATTTCAGCCCAATTCAATGGTATACTTTTATACGTTGCTGTACTCGTGTATCGTCAAAGTGTAATTGAACTAATTGAAGAATTGGAAAAAAATCACGATAGCGGAGAAGAAATGCAAAATCGATCTGAAGTTTTGATTAAAAATAAACTGATATGGTTTTTTAGCACTGTCATCTTAACGGGTATATTGTTCACCGTGCCTCCTATGATTACAACAACATTTGAAGAAAGTTTCGACGAAACACGATCCATATTGATACCCTATTGGTATTCTTGCGGGGGCAAGGAGGTTCCTCGAGGGATAATTTGCTGGGAAGTTTCTACTGCTAGTAGACTGACTGTACACGGATTCAATATGTATCAAGCTACGTCATTGACAATTCACATATTTGCTTACTTGTTGTCCTTTTCGTTGTACGGTCTTGTGGCTGGAGATCTCGAGATGCACATGGAAATTATTTGCAGAAAAGTAGATCGAATCAATCAATTGGCAGAGGAAACTGAATCGAGCGTGACTGAGATTGAAGAACAAGTTTACCAACAGTTTTTACATGTTATCAAATACGAAAAATTCTTGCATGGGTAGGATCATTTCACAATATTTATTTTTTAATTTTGAAGTCCAATTTTGGAAGAATGACTCGATAAAATTTAAGAGAATAAATTTCTGAAAACCCAATAATTTAATGTAAAAATGGACATTTTTGAAAAAAGGTAACAAAAATAAATTTTTTTTTCTTTTCTTCCACAATCTTAAGATATTTTCGTGAAAATTTCAAGGAAAAAATTCTCATCAGAATTTCATGAAAAAGTTCTTAACGAAATTTTTGTGAAAGAAATTTTCCAAGTTTCAGTTGGGAAATCCTCATCAGAATTTTCAGGAAAAACATCTTCATTCGAATTAGAGAAAAGAAATTTTTATCTGATTTTCATGAAAGAAATTCTCATTAAAATTTCAAGTAGGAATTTCGTATCGGAATTTTAATGGAAGAAATTCTCATCAAAATTTTTGTAGAAAAAATTCTCATCGGAATTCTAGGCAGGAAATTTTTATTAAAATTATATACCTAGGAAAAAATTAAGATCAGAATTTTGAGGATAGAAATTCTTATCAGAATTTTCAGGACAGTCTCATCAGAATTTTAGACAGAAAATTTTTTATTAAAATTATGGGAAAGAAATTCTTATTAAAATTTCAAACGAGAAATTCTCGTCAGAATTTCAAGAGAGAAATTCTCATCAAAATTTCAAGAGGGAAATTCTCATCAGAATTTCAAGAGAGAAATTCTCATCAAAATTTCAAGAGGGAAATTCTCATCAGAATTTCAAGGAAGAAATTCTCATCTGAATTTCAGGAAAGAAATTCTCATCAGAATTTCAAGGAAGAAATTTTCATCAGAATTTCAGGAAAGAAATTCTCATCAAAAGAATTCTGGGCAGGAAATTTAATTACAATATAAAATGGAAAGAAACTTCTCATTAGAATTCTTGACAGAAAATTTTCATTAGAATTATTAGGAAGGAACTTTTTATCAAAATTGCAAGGAAGACATCCTAGGAGGGGAATTCTCATCACCATTTTCAGAAAAGAAAATTGTCATCAGAATTTCAGGAGAAGGATTTTGTCATCAGAATTTAAGGAGAGATTGTCATCAGAATTTCAGGAGAGAGATTGTCATCAGAATTTCAGGAGAGAAATTCTCATCAGAATTTCAGGAGAGAGATTGTCATCAGAATTTCAGGAGAGAGATTGTCATCAGAATTTCAGGAGAACAGAGAAATTCTCATCAGAATTTCAGGAGAACAGAGAAATTCTCATCAGAATTTCAGGAGAACAGAGAAATTCTCATCAGAATTTCTTCAGGAGAACAGAGAAATTCTCATCAGAATTTCAGGAGAACAGAGAAATTCTCATCAGAATTTGAGTAGAAGAGAGAAATTCTCATCAGAAGTTCAGTAGAAAATAGAAATTCTCATCAAAATTTCAAGAGAAATTCTCATATTAATTCTGGGCAGGAAATTCCATTACAATATGTAAGTATATGGAAAGAAACTTCCTATCAGAATTCTTGACAGAAAATTTTCATTATAATTATAGAAAGGAAATTTTTATCAAAATTGCCGAGGAGACCTAGGGGGGGGGGAGGTGTGGCATTTTCAGGAAATAAATTCTCATCAGAATATTTAGAAAATAAATTCATATCAAAATTTTCAGGGAAAAAATTATTTGTGGAAGAAATTCTCATCAGAATTTCAGGAAAGAATTTTTTATTAGAATTTTCAGGAAATAAGTTATCATCAGAATTTTTAGAAAGTAATTTCCATCAGAACTTTCAAGAGAAAAATTCTTATCAGAATTTTTAGGAACGAAATTATTTTCTTTAACTTTGGGATATTGTGAACAATTTTCAATCATACAAAAATGTATAAAAATAATGTCAACTCATTCCAATCCCATGCAGTCCCTGCACACAATTTCGACTTTTTTCCATCCCATTCCTAACGAAATGGTTTCGTAAAACTTGAAATTCCCCATGAAAATGATTCTTTTTTTCTTTTGCAAACATCTAAAATCGAGAAAAACACCGATTTTCTCTTCTACCATTCAGTTTTATTCTTCACCCACATAATTCTTCTCAAAAATTTTAAAAAATTAATATTTTGCAGATGTGTGGCCAAAACAATGCATTCCTGGAAATTATACCTGAGTCATTATTATGGAAGTACATTTTTCGACGTGACATTATTCATATTTGCAATGATTGGTCTGGTAAGTTTCCACACACCAATCACCTAAAATAAAAACCCTACATATTTTCTAATTGATTCAAATCAACTTGACGGTTGTTATAAGGGTCCGGAACAAAAACTGTTCTCGTATCGGGTACTTGGATTGGTCATAATGAGATTACTCATGGCACTCATCGTCGCCTACTATTCACAAAACATCTCATACTTGGTAAGTGTGACAGATGAATTTATATCCAAACAAACTTGACCTCGACATCAATATTAACTGACCTGAATTTAATCTAGAACGAAGAATTTTTACAAATAATATCAGATATTAGATGGTACAACAGGAAATCGAAATTTCGTAAAGTTTACCTCCAGGTGCTGACTTTTCATCAACGGTCCAATCTGATGAAAATTATCGGTGTGCTCGAATTAAATTTAAATTGTTACAGTCGTCTGGTCCGAAATATATATTCGGTTTCAAGTTTCATACATTTGAGGTACGGGAAATAATGCCAAACTTGAGTAACTAAGTTTTGTAATAATTTTTGTGCACGAATTAAAAACTTGTATTCCTACAATTCCTAATGAATTTTGTTGTTCAATCTTCAAATTTATTAAAAATGATTTCACCTCCAATTTTTTCAAAATTAATTTCACATCTAAAATTAAAAACTATATGTATCTCGTAAACAAATTTCAATTTTGTTTAAAATTTCCCGTCACTCCCTTTCGGGCCAGAATTACGATAATTTCAAAAGATTTATTTATACTAATTTATTTGGGAAGACATTTTTAAAAAAAACACGAAGTAAACATTTTTTACAAAAAATTAAAGCTTTTTTCCAATTTTAAAATTTTTAAAAATGTTTTCCAATAAAGATTAAAATTTTTCAATTTTGAATTTAAAAATGAATCAACGTTTTCCAAAATTTTCCTGCTCAATTCCAGTCGAGAAACTTTTGAGAAAATTCAAATTAAAAAATTTTAGAATCAAAAAAAAATGAATAAAATCAGAACCCAGAAACTGGATAAAATGTGGATTTAGACCGTCGAAATTCCATTCGCAGCAAAACTAATTACAAGCCGATGAAAAAGAAAAATTTGGAGTTCAAATATCAAAGCAAAAGTTCTGGAAAAATTTTCGTGAATTTAGAAATCGAAAGGAAGAAACACGATTTATTTGGAATGACCTCGTCCTCCAAGCCATGGAAATTAACAACTCGCAAATAATAGTTACTTACTATGTCGTACAAAATCATACGATAATTGATAAAATAGGTAGTAGATAGCTACTTGTTTCTTTCTTGGAAAAATATTTTTCAAATCGTAACATTAATTCTGCATAATTTAATACTTTGCATGTATTAAAATGTACTAGGTGTAGGTAGAGGCACTGCTACATAAAAACGATTCTAATTTAGGTGATGTAATCGATACTGGGCAGCTTATTAGTACATCTATGAATACTTTCATGTTCAATAAACAGGTTTTACAAAATTTGGCAGTTGATAATTCTATTTCTAAAGAAGTTTAGTTCAGTGATATTTTGATTCTTGTGGAAAAATTACCTAATTCGATTGTTTATTTTTTAAAAAAATATTTTCAATCTAGTGATTCATAACAATCTAACAACATACAGGATGTATTTGGCATAGAAATGTATGCTTTACTTCTTCACAGAGTAAGTATCTACATATAGATTTATTAGTGCTTATCGTCAGAATATTTTTGTCGTGTAACACTAGAGAAAACCAGTTCTTATGCGTACCTATACCTAACTACGTACATAGGTATAGGTACAAGAAATTACATTCGTTCGAGTCGATTATTAAATAATTTTTACATCATTAAAATTTATGCACTTCGATATGTTTCAAATTTCATTTTTTTTTTTTTTTTTGAAATAAATAAATAAATAAATAAAAAATTTCATCAATTTTGTAAATGAGATACTTCGATTTTTTTTTTGGATAAAATTTATCAGTTTTTGGAATTTAATTTTTTTTTTTTTCAGAGTACCTAACTACCTTCGTAGTTTTTATACCTGAAGGAAATCGATTTTTAATTCATTTTTCATTTTAGATATGGATATGTTTGATCACTATAAGTCCTTGTATAATGTGTGGAATTACGTTGGGATTTTCTTCGATCGCATTACCTGAAATGAACCTCAACCTTGATGCAGCTTCATGGTTTGGTAACGAATTTAACGAAAATTCTTCATAATGTATTACGAATAAACTGTTTTCATTGTACTAAATGTAAATGCAAAAATTTAGTACCAAGTTAAGAAAAAAATTCGCTTCAAAATTCTGATCAATTGTCACGCCTCCTCCTCTCAAATTAACATCAGATAGAAATTTTCAAAGGCATGAAAAAATGTTTTTTTTGGGCATTAAAAATTCCTTTTTTTTTTCAGTTTTGTTCTCTCTTTGTTCGCGGATAAATGAAATTACAAAATTTTAAGCATACATGATTTGAGGCGACAGTGCAAAAAAGTTTCCTTCAACTCTCTCTCCTCCCCACCACTAACTCCTCCTAATACTATAAGTCTCGCATTTTCACTTAGCACTTTCCTCAAAAAAAAAAAAAAAAACACTTCCGACTCTACTGCTCCACTGGTCTCAATCTACGATACCTTGCGATTGACTGTTGATATGAAATATGTACCTAAAATAAAAGTGAACAGAACGTTTAAAAAAAGGTTAATTTTTTCCCATTTTTAGGATTGAAACCACCTTTGAAATTTTTTCCCCATCAAGTACGTAATGTTACAAAAATATTCAACATGCAAAAAATCTTGAAATTTTCTAAATTGGAAGTTTGAACTAAGTATACAAACATTTTTGAAATAATTCGAAGGAAATTTCGTTAAAAGTGATGGAACTTTAAACAAATCTAAATTTGAAAAAACTGAATGAAAATAATTTGAAATAATTTTCCTAGTAAAGGCGTCAGTAGGGATATTTTCATTAAAAACATTTCTTTTACTTATCAACAAAAGAAATACGTGAAAAATTACTTTTTCCAAGGTTTGAAAATTTGTTATCTTTCGTCCTAGTTATTTTTCAAGAGAATAAAAACGCATTATACTTAAATACTTTTGAGAATTAAAAAAAAAAGTTGAACAAGAATCGTTCACATTCTGCTGATTTTTTAATCAAAATATTCATTTTAAAGAGCATACAGTCATAGTCTATTCAATTTGAGAAGGGAACCGCTTAAAGCGTAAAATTTCTGTTACCAATTTAATTTATTTTCAATACATTTTGCTCCGGAATTTGAGGTACTTCCATACCACAAAAAATCATAACGTTTCCAAATTTTATTCAAAAATTTCATTCCGGAGTGGAAAAAATTATCCATCATGAAAAATTTCAAAATCAAAATTAAGAAAGGTTGAGCTAAAGTAGGTTTACCTAAGCTCATTATTCTTTAAAATTTTAATCTAATGAAAACTTTCAAATCTCATGATTTTCATCTGAAGTGTGAAGGTATCTTTAGTTTAGAAAGAAAAATTTACTGAAATGAATATAGTTGGTTAGCAAAGAAAAAATTTTCGCTTTAAGCGATTCCCTTCTCAAAGTGAATAGACTAAGTATAGAATAATATAGGTAAATTGCTTATGACTAAATCTACACGAATTTGCTTCAGGCACGAAATTGAAAATACACTTTGAACGACTGATTCGTTCTTTGCTTCCTTTTCCCGTGGTTGGTGAGCGGTTTTTAAATTTCTTTTCCAAGTCCGCTTGTTTAGAAATTTTTGAAGTCCAAAAATTTTTTCCTCTTATTTTTTTCAAAATAAAAAACCTTCAAATTTTTTTCATCGAAGCCTAAATTTTTCTCCTAAAAATTTCTTCAGCGTCTATTTTTCAAGTCTGAGTCTCAAATTTTTTACTCAATTTTTTTTTCAAAAATTTCAAATTTTTTCGTAGAGGTCTAAAATGTTTTCCTAAAAATTCTTTCAAGCCTATTTTTCAATTCAAAGTCGCAAATTTTTTAACGTCACGACAAATCAAATTCGTACAACAGGCACAGGTCAATTCTTCAAAAGCTAAACTTTTTTCCTGACAATTTTTCAACGCCTGTATTTTCCAAGTGTAAATAAATTTTTTTCCTCAATTTTTTTTTTCAAAATTTTAGACTGAAGAATTGACCTGGCCCTGTTTTATGTGACGTTAAAAATATTTTGATTAAAAAATTCAACTTGAAAGATTGACGTTGAAAAAAATTTTTTGGAAAAATTTTAAAGTTTGAACTTGAAAAATTTTTTTAAAACTGAGAAGTTCTGAAATAAATTTGAGCAAATTGGACTTGAAAAATGGACGTTAAAGAAATTTTTAGGAAAAATTTTTAGACCTCAATGAAAAATTTTAAAGTTTTAAAAAAAATTTAATGTTCTGAAAAAATTTTGAAGCTTTGAAAACAATAAGAGGAAAAAATTTTGAACTTGAAAAAAAGCTGGGAAAAAGAAGTAAAGAACGAATCAGTCGTTAGAAGTGTATTTTTAATTTTGTGCCTGAAGCCCTTTCGTGTAGATTTAGTCATAGGTTAAAAACCTACCTTTAAAACTTTTCAAGAACTGAAATTGAAAAAAAAAAAACAAAAACGTGATTTTTCCAGAACTTATGAAAAAAATTCATGTTTTTTAAAAATATACAAATAAAGTCAATTTTGAGATTTCTGAAAGTTTTTGTAAAACTCCTGACTTTTTCACATCGTTTTTAAAAATGGCAAAATATTTTCAAAAAAATCACATCATACCCAAATAATTCCTCATTATCATTAATTTCAGGTTGTACATTCACGATAGCTGCTCCATTCGGTAGTCTATTATCAGGATACGTAATCGATAAATTCGGCAGAAAGCCTTCCCTGGTACTAAGCGTTATACCAGGAATGATAGGTTGGCTGTTAATTGCCACCTATCGCCACGAAGCTCTATGGCAATTATTTCTCGGACGATTTTGCACCGGATTATCCTCAGGAGCATCTTTTTTCCCAGGTCAAAGTTATTTGGCCGAATTCATCGATCTTGATCCAACTCTAATGAAGTACAGATCTTCCTTTACAAATGCTATTCCAGCATCGACAATTTTCGGATATTTCTTGGTGATAATTTTTGGCACGTTTTTACCTTACAGAACAGTAGCTTGGATCTCATTTATTTTAACAATATTCATTGTAATCGCCATCTTAATATTAATCCCCGAAAGTCCAAGATGGTTGTATGAGAAAGGCAGATATGGAGATTCTGATTGGTCACAAAAACGGTTAAAATTATCTTTCACTTTTGAAAATCGCCCCACAGAATCAACCAGTGAAAACCTCAGAAACATTTTAAGCAAGCTGAAAAGACGCGATGTATACATTCCAATATTTATCACAAGCGTTTGTCTTTCGATGATGAATTTTGGTGGCACGGCCATCCTCAGCGTATACCTAGTCAATTTAATGGATCCCGAGGGCCAATACTCTCTACAAGATTCGTACAATTTGAGCGCAATTTCCGCAACTGTAGGATTGGCCGGTTCAATTTTACTTTTATTTTTCATACCATATATCGGAATACGTAAATTAACAATCGGTGCTGTGTTAGGAATGATGATCAGCATGCTGACCTACGGTATTGCCGATTATTTCACCACCTCTGTGTACGCAGATCTCGCTCATAGTTTTTGCATCTGTGCGATTTGGTTGGCACAATTTTGCAATGGATTTGGATTCAGTGCTATACCTAGAGCAATTCTAGGAGAAATTTTTCCACCTTATGCAAAAGGGTACGCAGCTGTATCTACTATATTTATGTATGCTGCGGCGACAATTGTTTTGAAATTTCATCCCATTTTAGCAGTTTCATGGAAGGGTACGATTTTCATAGTGTATGCGTTTGTTAATCTATTTCAAGCGATATTTCTGTTTAATTTTTTACCGGAAACCGTTGGTAAAACGGTTATTCAAATTAATGATGATTTTTACGAAAAATAAATCTTTTTATGAAGTATTTATGCATTTCATTATCCAACAATATCTCGGCTTACTTTTTGAGTCATTCTACAATCTACATCTTATGGTTGATCAACTGATTTCGTTATTTTGATCCCCAACTTCGGTAAATATTTTAATATTGATCAGAGGTAATTATTTCGCAACTTTTTTTCGAGAATTGATTACGGTGGGAGGGAGGAGGAGATGGCACAAAAATTAGATCTAGACCTCAAAATAATGTGAGAAAAATATAACCTCCTTCCCCCAACTACGCAATCGGCGGTTCGAAAAATTGAAATAATGTGATTGGAAAAAATTGTACTTGGATGTATTAATTCTGAAATTCCATTGGTATCTAAGAACATATTTTTCATAATCAGCCTGCTTTCCAAGACTCATTGAAAAATGTCCCCTTTCGCACAATTTTTCAATATTCCATATAAATAAAAAATTATATTCATTTAAAATGATATTTTATTCTCCATTAAAATCACTAGTGTCAAATTTTCATCATTTTTCCAATTAGGTGCCTATTAAAAAACTTTTAATACATAAGGTGGAGTCGGAGAAAAATATGAAATATTTACCACGTCGTTTTATGGCCCGCACATAACTTTTGATGCTAGTTTCGTTAAAATTACGAATAATTCACCAAAAATTACGGGTAAATTACCAGAAATTGCGGGTAAATTACCAAAAATTTACAGGTAATTTACCAAAAATTTACGGGTTAATTACCAAAAATTAACGGGTAATTTACCAAAAATTACGAGTGAATTACCAAAAATTTACGGGTAAATTACCAAAAATTTAAGGGTGAATTACCAAAAATTTACGGGTAATTTACCTAAAATTTACAGGTAATTTACCAAAAATTACGGGTGAATTACCCAAAAATTTACGGGTAAATAACCAAAAATTAACGGGTAATTTACCAAAAATTACGAGTGAATTACCAAAAATTTACGGGTAAATTACCAAAAATTTACGGGTAAATTACCAAAAAATTACGGGTAATTTACCAAAAATTTACTAGTAATCTACCTAAAATTACGGGTAAAACCGAGGCAAATAGGCGATCATTCGGGCAATGTTTGGTAGGTTTTTTTCAATGATATAAAATTAATTTTTCATTCTTTTGAAAACACATTCCATTGTGCATGTTTTTAACCAGATTTTTGTACTACTTTCAATTTAAACGTAAGAAGCTGACACACTGAATGAAATGTTGAATTTTGGACCATTTTTTAAAATTATTTTATGGCAAATTTTCACCTTCATTGCACCACCACTTGACATAATTTTTTCGGGGTAAAATTTTTATGGGGGTCTTTCCTCATCAAAATGAGAAAACCTAGGAGATGGCAACGTTAAATTAGGAGAAAAAAAATGAAACCTGACACACCTTAACGAACATTTATCTACGCTATTTCGCTGTAATAGGGTCCAAATTAGAAATTTTTCATGTTCAGAGATTTCGCATTACTGCTAATGAGGTGGCTCATGGCTTTCATCCTTACACAGTATCCACAAAGCATTTCTCATCTGTGGTGCGTTAAAAGGTTCAAATTTCTAATAGATATGTGACCCTGCCCGAAAGAAGGGACAAAAAATATTTCTCATCTGACCACATTACTGAATGCTCAATTTTTTTTCAATTTTTTATGGAGAGGGGGAAGTTTTACATTTCTGAAGATCCAAGAGTACATACCACTGAGAAAAATTCTTCAAATTCAGCGAAAAATTAATTTTGCTCCTGCAAATTGACAGGTGAGCAAACGAATATACCCAGATGAAAAAAATGAATTGCCTATCTATTGAACTGCAGGCATCGCATCACTCATAAACCACGCTGAATATTTTTTAATTCGACGTGGCCCACTAGACTCATCCATTTCGTTACTGGAATAACAATACATTGATTTTCCGATCGTTAACTCGAACTTGGAACTTTTAAACTTCTCCCAAAACCTAGTCTTGTCTTTTTCGGGCGTGAAAAGCTTGTTAATACCGAGACTGGATAGAAATTTCAAATCGGAGAACAAAAATGATGGCTAATAAAATCTCTAATTTTTTTCAGGGCCTTTTCTGTATCTTCAATTTCGCTCAATTTTTTATCCAAGTGTCTCCCCCCCCCCAAAAAAAAAATCGGTTACAAAAAAAATCCAAACACCAAAAAAAGTTTAAAACAAATGATTAAAAATTCATAGTTTTTTCCAATACCTAGAGATTTTCCAACTTTCAAACCAAATAAATTGAAAAACGGTTGAAAAGTCTTCTTGAAAATGAATTTTGAACTTCAAAGTTTTCGCTTACATAAAAAAACACGAATTCCGAAAAAATGTGCTCTGGATAATAGTTGAAATTTTTTTTTTGTAATTAAATTCCGAGTTTTTGCCTGCCTAAAAAACACAAAAAATTGGAAAAACAAATTTTCTGTGGAAAAGTGTTTTCCGACATATGCTGAGGTATCGCTCAGAGAGTCAAATTTTATGATTCAATGGACACCCTGTAGATGGAAATAGAATTTTGCAATTTCGTCGTAAATATGCGTCATGAAAAATTCAAAAACTGTTGAAATTGTTTCGAAAAATCTCTATTCAATGAAAAATTACGACACTGTCTGAGCTTTTTTGAACACACTGCATCTTCTGGAAAAACTGGTTACCAGGAAGACTCATTTTTATTCACTACTGAACAAATCATAGAAATTGGTGATATAATGTTGAGGAAGATGAACTCAAATAGCTTATTAAATTTTATAAATAGAAATTGAATTATAAAATTTTCAAAATTATGTTTCAGAATTGATGCATTCTGGTTCGGAAAAAACACTAATTTCGTCAAACTGTATTTAAATTGTCAAGCTCATAAATTGAAATAATAACTTTGATCAACTTTGAACGCTCCAATCAAGTAAAAAAATAGAAATGTCCAGCTAAATAAAAAAATTACAAAATTATATAGGTACCGATCGACTAATGTTGAAAATGTTTATTAAAAAACTCGTTCATTATTTTTTTTAATGATGTCCAAGGTGTTTTACCCTTTAATTTAGAGAAAAAATTATACCTAAATTATCAAAAAACAGCTCCTTTGTGAATTATGCGACCTTCAATTATTACGATAATTTCAAAGGAATTAATATGACATTTTATAGATTTTTATAATTCGACAACGTTTCTTTCATCCAACGAAATCATCACAACCAGTTCATACCCACATTCGTCAAAATAAAACAACTTTTTCGGGTATTATTTACATTTTTCTCCCACTAGCATCCATCAACCCATCAAAGGCGTTCAGAAAATTCACCTCTTCAACATCCATCAACCATGTCCAACCATCTCGTCACCAGAATCGCGAAAATCCTTCTTCTATCTCTGGAAATATTCGAAAATCGATCCTATTGCTACGTATATTCGGTAATATTATTGTGCTGCGGTGTTATCAGTATTTTTGGCAGTACCATCGGATTTTTCAATGCGACGGAAATCTCCGAGAAAATCGTAGCTTTTGTGTGTATCACGTCTCAACTGAACGGTATCCTTTTATACATTGCTGTGCTCGTATATCGTAAAAATTTACTCGAATTATTCGGCGAATTAGAAAAAAAGCACGAAAATACTGACGAGATGCAAACCCGAGCTGAGGTATTTATTAAAAATAAACTCATCTGGTTTTCCGTTACCGTCGCCTTAACAGGATTTTGGTTCATTTTACCTGCCCTAATTTCCACTACATTCGAAGACGAGTTCAATGATAAACGTTCCCTGCTGATACCATTTTGGTTCTCATGCGGAGGCAAAGGATCGAACGGGATGTTGTGTAATGATGTTCCTCGTGCAACCAGAATTGTTATGCAAGGGTTGAATATTTACCAGGCTACGTCTTTAATGATTCATTGCTTCGCCTATCTATTATCTTTCACTTTATACGGCCTTGTGGCTGGAGATCTCGATATGCATATGGAAATAATTGCTAAAAAAGTGGACCGATTTAATAAGATGGCTAAGGAAGGAGACACGGAAGCTGATGATATTCGTATTTACACTGCCAGTCCACAAATTATCGAATTAGAAGAAAAACTTTATTATCAATTTTTGCATATTATTCAATATCAAAAATTCTTATACAGGTAATTATTGTATTTGTATAATTGGTGTGTTTTTTCGATCTGCTCGCGGAATAAGCCACTTTCTAAATTTCAATCAGTGAAATATGGTGGAATTCTGGATTTTTCAATCACTGAGATGAATTTTACTGAAAACCCATTATTTTTCACTGATATTTCGATCAAAAAACGTCCACTTCCGGTGAAATTTATTTTTCTTACTTAAATGCACAGAAATTCATCAAACAGCAAATACTTTTTTTCCAAATCTCGATTTTGAAATTTTTCCACGTTTTTTTTTTCTGTTGATGGAAAAATGAAGGAGGAGTAGATGCAAAATTTTTCTTTCTCATTTCAGTTTCGCATTTTAAATTTTTATAAATATTCAGGATTTTTTCGTTTGGGAGGAAGGGAGGGGGCAAAATTTTCTTTTATGGTATCCAATGGATTTCAAAAAAAAAAAAAAAAAAAAATGAGGTCAAGGATGCCAAACAGATTTACACTCTTTCACTTTCCTTTTAGCTTCAGCCCTTACGAGGATTTTCTCCAGCGGTTCGAACAAATGCTTTTTATAACTCCAACGATCTGTATTGGGGGGAGGAGGTAGATTTGAAAGGTTTAGAAAAAAACAAATACTAAAATTTTTTTCAAAATACCAATTATTTTAGAAAAAGAAATAAATTTAATGAGCTTAAGTGAAGTGGAGTGGAATCGAAAAATTTTGCACAAAATTAATTTCGAAATCGAAAATATTATCTTTTTTCTCAAAATTTTTGTTTTTGAAAAGAAAAATCAAATCTTCTTTCCCTTTTAAATATTTCCCTCCTTAAGTAGGTAGGTACTTATTGAGTCTGAAATCTATTATTAGGTGCGCATTTTTTTTTACCTTCCAATCAAATTTATTTTTCACGGCGAAAGTGTATACATGAGACTGAGTGAAGTGAGTGAAAAGTTTCCAGAAAAAAATGAAAGTTCTGATCACCAAAATTTCAAGTTTTTCAATGTTTAAATTTCAAAAGGATTAGTTTTAAATAATAAATATTTAATTTATTAATTAACATAGGTACCTAATATTTTTATACATCGCTTATGGAGTAACTTGACAATTTTTTTAAAATCTTCTGAATGAAAATTTTTCAAAAAACAATACATTTAAATACAGAAAATTCAATCTGAAATAAAATCAAGAGAAAGGAAATGAACTGAGAATTTTAAATTTTCACTACAGAAAAAAAAAACAGAAAATTTGATAAAAATCAGAACAAAATCAACATTAAGACTCGCAAGCAAAAATCTAAACTTGCAGATTTTCCGAACTGTTTAACAACTTATCGATATAGTTTCCATTAAAAAAGAAGTCTGAAAAAACTGAATTTAAAGATAAAGTTTTAAATAAGTAGTTTTATGCTAAAAAAAAATTAAGAAACAAGACAACTTGAAAATAAATTTGAAAACTTCCAACTCATAAAAATTTAAATTTCGGCGCCAATGAGTTGAAAAAAATTATTGAACCAAAAATTATTTTGGAGGCTAAAAATTTTTATAAAAAATAATTTTAAAAAAAACGAAAAATGGTCCGAATTTCATTAACATTATTGAACTTGAAATTTTTTCAGTCACAAATACCTCCAAATCAAACTAACAGTACTACTGATGGAAAAAATTTAAGTCAAAAATTATTTAAAATGAAAAATTTAGCAAACGAGATTGGTTAATTACTCATCACATTTTATGTTTTGATTTTTCAAATATTTGAAAGATGTATTGGCCAGACAGTGGAAACTTGGAAATTATATGTGAGTCACTACTACGGAAGCACTTTCTTGGACGTGACATTATTCTTATTCGGAATCATCACTTTGGCAAGTAGAGAAATATTGCTTCCAATTTTAAAATATAAAGCATCTTTGGCTCCTTATCTATTTAAAATACAAATATTTTTACACCGATAAATCTGCTTTCAGGGGCCTAATCAAAAATTGCTGGCATTCAGGGCATTCGGACTGGTCGTAATGAGATTACTGATGGCTTTGATTGTCGCGTACTATTCGCAAAACATATCTTATCTGGTACCCATTTTGAAACAACTATCGAATCAAAAACTTATTTATGAGCATAATTAGTTTAATACGTTTAGGTGTAATTTATTTTAGAATGAAGATTTCTTAAACATAATGTCAAGAATTAAATGGTACAACAGGAAGAGAAAATTTTGCCAGGTATACCACCAAGTGCTGACTCTGCATCAACAGTCAAATTTAATGAAAATAGCCGGAGTTGTCGAGTTAAATTTAAATTGTTACGGTCGTCTGATGAGAAATATCTACTCGGTGGTGAATATTATTTATTTAAAATACGGACAGTAAGGATATTATTTTGTATATTCTATTTCATAAATCGAATTTTTCAGACATTTTCAAATTTTTTACCCACCTGAATCCTTAAAATACAATGTTTTCATTTCATTTACCTACTCGAATCATTCAATTTTTTTCAAGCAGGGATGGCGAATAAGATAATTTCTTCAACAAAAATGAAATAGATATTTTAGAAATTAAAATAAACTCTCAAATAGGTATCCATCGATTTTAACGTGTAGATATTCGTAAAGAGCTAATTATAAAGTATCGTTTGTTCAACTTTTTCCCTCTTATTATAAATGTCAATTTATCCATAAAAGGGACGTAATTAAAAATTACCTATTTTTAAACTTGCTCAAAGATAATTATCCATTCAAGCACGTGATAATAATTTATGCCTGTCTACGTATAATTAAAGGAGTTGTAAACAAAAAAATTGAAAAAAAAATTAAAGGGAGGAGTTGAACAACACTGAGTGGATTAATGAGGCACTGGCAGTCGTCGAAACAAAATTTTCTACACACGATAATACGATTAATGAATACTCAATGCAGAACTACTTCATAAAACGGGGTAAAAATTTTAGATCTCCAACTTGAACTCATCAGGCACACAAATCGAGTTAGAAGCTTTGATTTTTTAAAAAAACCAACAAGGCAGGAAGAATGATTTGAGATTTATTATCTAACAGATGTACCAACTGAGGAAAACCAATTTTCGCCATTTTTGGTCTTATTGGAGCATTTGGAGCCTTCGGTAAGATTCTAATTTCCTCCAATAATTTAAATTATTTTTACAATGCTTGAAAATTACCTATGTCATTTTCATTAAACTGATTTTCTATGTCATTGGAGTAAGTAGTTTTCTGTCATTGGAATGATCATCTATGTCAATGGAGTGACTCATTGACATTGAAGTTATTTTCAATGCCATTGGAGTAATTTTTTGTGTCATTGGAGTGATTTTCTATGTCATTAGACTGATTATCCTTGGTCTATTAGAAATTTTCTACATCATTGGAGTAATATTTTATGTCATTAAAGTGACTTTCTATGTCACCGGAGTCCAAATTATTGGGCGAATTTTTCATGTCATTGGAGTAAAATTCCACTTCACAGGACGGCTTATCATCTGAGACATCTTCAACATCATTAAAATACTCGGTCATGTCATTGGACTGATTTTCTATGTAATTGGAGTATTTTTCAAGGTCATTGAGGTGAACTTCCATGAAGGGAGATGAAATAGCATATGAATTTCTTCACACTATTTGTGACCTTCCAGGAAAAAACCGACCTTCTGTCCGAAAAAAAAATTGAAAAAAAAAGTGTCCCAATCAATCCAAAACAAATGATAATCATGGTTTTGGATTGATTGGGACACTTTTTTTTTCAATTTTTTTTCGGACAGAAGGTCGGTTTTTTCCTGGAAGGTCACTCTGTATTTTTGAATGATAAACGAGATACCCCCGCCCATATTTTGATATCAATCCTTCTTCAACTTTTACAGGGTTTTTTGATTTTTGGGAAAAATATTCTTCGCTGGTTCTGACCTCATCTTATCAGTTTTAATTTCTCATCACTACGACCAAACTCAACATCTACAAAATATAATTTTCCCATATAAAATCTTTCCATGGAAATGTACACCTGCTGACATCATCAAAATGTAGGTAACTGTTTTACCACACATAAAGCTTTTATGAATAATCTTGGGAAAATGGCGTAATTGAACAGAACGCCATGAAAAATATTATAAAATAATTCAAATCTACTTACAAATCGAAAAAATGCTTGAAGGAGAAATAATTTCACATCATCTTACCTGTAAGCAAAAAAAAAAAAAAACATTTTGAACTTAATATATGTCTGATAAAAACAATAAATTTTAATTATTTTCACTAAAGATTACAACATTGGAAATTCAAGTAAGTAAGTATGTATTTGTCTTTTCTTTTAAAGGAGCTGCAGAATAGTAAAACTTTGTATTCCTTTTGATTCGAAAAACAAAAAAAGTAAACCACATTCAGTTTCAAAACTTTTTTTTGATAAGATCTGTCACTACGGTGAGTCGCCCTCCACATCTTTTTTAAAACTGGTAATTTGAGTATTCATGCGGACTGCTCTCTCATTTTGAATCAGTGAAAAGCTATTGAAAAAATTCAGAATTGCAACAAAGGAATACTCAACAAAATTCTTTGATTTTCGGCGAATTTTAGCAGATTTTTCGACAATTTTTTAAAAAATTAACACCGCTGATTTTCCAGACTTTTATTTTTATACACTGTTTGCTTCTAGTAAATTTTCTCATTGTTCGATTCAATGAATTTTTTCACTGATTTATTACTGTGCTGCAATTGTAACTGTTTTACGAAGAATTTTGATAATTTCCACTGATTTATAAATGAGAGAGGTTGTAGGGGAAAAAATTATTCAACTTGGAAAGGAAATAATAGTCAATGAATAGAAGAAATCCTAAAAATTTCAAACTGAGCATAAAGAGGCATGTTTGTATACAAAATAGAAAATTCTGATGTTAAAATGATATTTTTCCAACTTTAGGGTCGAGAAAATTATGAACAGAAGTTTTATTGCGTTCTTCAGTTGAAAAATATTTTTCACGTCAACTTCAAATTTATAATGTAAGTGAACTTCAACTTTCAATATACGATTTTTAGGCTAATTCGTAGGCAAGACAGTCAAACCTGGAACTCAAATAACTTGATGACGTCACATATACCGCTAAATGTCGTTTCGACTTTTTTTTTCAGAGTCCAGAATATTTATCTACGTCATTTTTTAAACAAGATCTAGAATTTTCTCGTTTCTAAAGTTTTCAACATTTTTTCCGATGTTATTATTCCACAACCAAATATTTTTCTCCGAATTTTCTTAACTGAATTTTTTTTCAGTAAAATTTTTCAAAATTTTTTTTTCAGTAAAATTTTTCAAATTTTTTTTTTCAGTAAGATTTTTCAAATTTAACTTCCATCTGTTTTGAAAAAAATGATTTATATTCAATTAACGTCATAAAAATTTTGATGAAAAAATTTTAGTTGAAAAAATACATGGAAAAAATTTTTACGAGGAAAAATTCTCCAGGAAATAATTTCAGATGTGAAATTGGTGAGAAAAAATGTTTCATAACGTCAATCAAACAGAAATCATTCTTTTCAAAAAACGATGGAAGTTCAACAATGGAAAAATTCGTATGAAAAAAATTCCAGTAGAGAAAATAAGTCAGACAAATTCCAGTTGAGAAAATCACGAGTAAAAAATTTGGTCGCGAAAAAATAAAATCAGGAAAAAATTTCAATGGAAAAATTCTGTAAGAAAAGAGTTGAAAAAATGACGAGGAAAAAATTAGGAAAACTAGATTCGAACAGGTACGAAAAAGCACAAAATGTGGAAAAAACACAAATTTTTACTGTGCAGAAAAAACACACCAAAAAACCAAAAAAAAAAATCAATTCCAAAGTTACCTATAGAATTTTTTCAGACAGCAAATCATTAAAAAACGAAATACTTTGTTTTTGAAAATCATCAATTTTTCAAATACTGTCCCTCGCCTCACAACCAAAAAAACACGAATAGTTATAAATTGAAAATATCAGATCCAAAGTATTTTTTTCTTCACAAAAAAACGAAAAATTCAACTTTCTCATTTATGATGAAACTTGGTAGCCATTTGAATTGGAATTTTCAACAGTTTCCATTTTTTTTTTTTTGAAGGTCATTAATGACGAATAGGCATCTCAAAATCATAAATTTCACAAATTTTCAGACCACACGTAACTCATAATTATTGAAAACCACATTTTCAACTTTTGACTTAACATCTCACAACTGCAATTCAGTTTCTCTCATTATTGAAGTCAGATATCCAAACATGCATCCGCAACAATTTATGAAAAAATTTTGTGTTCGATTTTCAGTTTGATTAAAATCTGCATATTTTGCATATAATGATATTCATTACAAAAAGACAACATGCCATAAATTTTCCACAAAAACAAACTTGGGCACCTATGTATTGTTTTTTCAAATCATACGACCAGAACTGTAAACGTTGCTGCAAGATGTCAAATTACACTTGTGCACACGTAGCAAATCTCGCTGCGTAACAATCGCATTCGATAAAACTGTGCAGCTCAAATAATGCTAGCCTGAGATGCACGAAATCATTAGTAGAATCAGAACTGAAATCATAAATATTTGAAAATTCAGCCATTATGAAATTTCTCGCTGTGGTATTTTATTGCATAGCTGCATTCAAAGCAATTAACGCAGAGGACGTAACTGCTTGTGATGAACAGGTACGTGGATTTTCTTTCTGGGGTATTTATTTCATTACACGCGTTGGCTGAAATTTTTCTAATGATTGAATATTTCTTTTAAGGATTTGAAAGTGATCGTATCATTCGAGAGTTTCAACGAAAGAAGCATATGTTTTTTCAAAAATCAATTAGCTCCTGTGTATGAAGAATTGTCGAAATGTGTAAAGTGGCATTTCGTGCCTTGTTCGACTTCGCGCGTAAGAAAACATTCATCATCGTAAATCATCGGTGCTTTTTTCGACAAGCGAGACAGGAGGTGACATTCACAAAAAAATCGAGAAACTGTCTGAAAAAAAAAATCGTAAAATGTGAAAAAAATAACCAGCCAGTGCTCAGAAAATTTGTGCACAATTTTCGTGATTGGATTTTCATTCCATTAGGAAGGAGAAGGGGGAGGGATTGTAACCTAAAATTATAGTCAAAATTTAAAAAAGAAAAGGCATTATACTTAGTGGCATATGGTTTTTTGTGCACTTTGAAGCTTCTCCATTCTTCTCATTCACTCCTCGAAGGTTTGAATTTGGACCCAAAAAATGTTATATGGGAAAAAATTGAATAATTAAAGTTCTTTGCTATATTTTTCGGGTCAATTGATTCAAAAATTTTTTGGTGCAACGTCATTAACTGCCATTAAGGGTTCTTTTGAATTATGGGAAATTGAAACTTCAACTGAAACTGAAAACAGAAAAAAAAACTGGAACCAAAAGGAAAATTATGAGAACTGAAAGCTGGAACTGGAACTGAAATTAATTTTAGTTAATTTTCGTTTCGATTTCAGTTCCAACATTTCCTTTGAAGTCGGCACCAAAAAAGTTAACAAAACACTGAAAATTTTTAGGAAAAAAAAATGGAAATTCCTTGTAATTTTTTAAAAATATGCCTCGAAAAAGTCAAAATTTACTGAAAATTGGAACTGAAAACTGAAACTAAAAAATATTGAAAACTACAAAATAAATTAAAGCAATATGAAGAGGACATGTGCCAAAAAAAAGTCTGTATTTATACATAACCAAGGTACATGTTCGTATATTTTCACGAAGAAATAAGGGCAATAGGATGATACGAGACCAGAACCGAAAAAAACTCGGATTTTTAAACTCACCTCAACTTTTTCAAAAATATATATTCAAACGACAAGTCACTCGATTTTTTCATTTTTAAAATATTTTTTAGGCCAGAAAAATATTGCAATTTTTTTGAATTTGGGGCAAGATTTTTGGAAGGTGTTGTCCTTCAGAAGGAACTTTTTGGAAAATTGGAAAAAATCCTTGTACTTTTGGTGTATCATTGAAATCTGAAAATTTGATAAACAGCTGAAGTTTGATTTTTTAGGCGGAAATTGTATGAAATCGGTTTCGGTCAAAAAAAAATCAAAAATTTACTTTTATTTTTGGAAATTTAAATTTTCAATTTTATTTTCTTCAAAATGATACGCGCATAATACCTTTTAAAAATCTGTTTTTTTTTTATGGTTAAAAAATTGATTAAGTGGACCAACATTACTAAATTAAAGTTTATTCATGAAAAAAAAAAAAAACAAAAAAAACGTTGAAATTCCTCTGATTTCAGACCTTTTTGAAAATATTTTAAAGATTTTACCAAAATATATCCAAATGCCACTAGTTATGGGGCAAAAAAAGTCAAAATTGGGCATTTTTATTAAAAAATAGACGAAGCGAAAAACCAACTTTTCGAGGGCTGGAATGATAATTTTCTCATCTTTAGGATAAAAAAACCTAGTTCGTAAAATATTTTCTAGGAAACCAGAAACGCTTAAATATGGTATAACTGGCATGGAATTCTCCGTAAACGAATATTTTTATCCCAATGCGAGAGAAAAAAACTTCAAATTAATGACTGCAAAAAATTCATAGATTGTCAACTCGGTATTACAATGCTGCGCGGGTGTCGCCGAATGCCAAATCGACGTACTTCACGCATGTGCTGCTCATTACTACGAAAAATCTGAATACGAATTGGGCCATTTTTTCATCTGCATGATGACCAATGATGAACAATTCCTTAAGGGCGAAGAAGTAAGTAATACACACGAATAAAATAACACCTTTTATCATTTTGAAAAATGTAAACACCTAATTGTTGCTTTAAAAGTGCGCCAAAAAAGCTGGCTTAGACTGGGAGCAGTTGAAGAAATGTAAACCATCCACAGATGCTGGAACTTTCTGCAATAACAGATATAATCAGCTAGATGCACGACACGTGGTTCATGTGCCTGGAATATTTTTCAATTGGGTATGCTACATACGTCAAAATTATGGACTATCTACTTCTTCACGTCTAAATTTTCAATCTGAATAATTATGTTTACAGAGATACAACGAAGAAGTCGACGAGCAACTTTTCAAAAATTTCAAGGGTGTGGTTTGCGAACGTTTACAAAAACTTGGGAAATCGTGCGCTGCTTGTCCACCACCTTGTAGCGGATGAAATGGCCATTGAAGGAAAATCATTATGCATGCTTGTACATTAAATTAATTAGAATGAGTTCTCTTTTTCCCCAATATTTCTTTTTGTCGGTGGGAAATGCAAGAAGTATTTGATTGATACATTCTTGAAAAAATAGTGAAAATTGACTGATTAAAATCGATAAAATCAAGTCACCGTAGGAATCAGTAAAAAAATTACTGATTCAGTCTGTGAATTTTCATTACTGAATCAGTAAAAATAAAATTTCACTGATGCAATCGGTAATTAATGACTGATTCAATAATGAAAATTAATTGATTTGAATCACTAAATTTTTACTGATTTCAATCAGTCGACTAATTTTCACTGATTCAACAATCAAAATTCAATATTTGAATCAGTAATTTTATAACGCTGATTAACTGGGGAATCAGTGGAATTCGACTGATTATCAGTGACTTGATTTTCTCTATTTCATCAGTCAATTTAGGCATTTTTGACTGATTCAAATTAAGAGAGCACGCTGACCCTGTTCTGCGCCATAATTGGCTGGGCATCATTTATTACGCCCCACCCGGTTATGACACATCAGTGAAATATCAAACAAAGGGTCAAAATGTGAAAGAGGCATAACCCTCCCTCCGAGTAGAACAAACGATTGATACTGTTTTCATTTTCATTTTCATTATTTAATATTTTTTTCCCCTCCGAGTTTTCAAATAGTATTTCAGATGCCACGCCCATAAAAGGAAGGCAGCACAGACAAAAATAATACCAGCATAAAAGCTTAAGACCAATTTCACCCCTCCCCTCTACACACTCAATCAGTCAAAAATGCCTAAATTGAATGATGAAATGGAGAAAATCAAGTCACTGATAATCAGTCAAATTCCACTGATTCCCCAGTTAATCAGCGTCATTTTACTGCCAATCAGTGAAAAATTACTGATTCAAATAGTGAATTTTGATCGTTGAATCAGTAAAAATTAGTTGATTGATTGAAATCAGTGAATTTTCTTTATTGAATCAGTAAAAAAAATCGCTGATTGAATCAGTGATTAATAAACGATCGAATCAGTGAGATTTTATTTTTACCGATTCAGTAGTTAAATTTCACTGATTGAATCATAATTTTTTTTACTGATTCCTACAGTGACTTGATTTTGTCGATTTAAATCAGTCAGTTTTGACTGATTCAAATTAAGAGAGCAGAACTCTGGCATTTTTTCTAAAAATACATATTTTTCATTTCTTCAATCTGGAAATTTTCTCTCAAAATAAATTCTTTTCTCAATTATTTTTGTTTTCGAAATCGAAATTATTTCTCAAAGATCAATTATTACCAGGGTTTAAAATCGCTTGAAACCACAACCATTAAAAACCACCACAACCAGATTTTTTGAAAATTTCAAGTGCTTATCACAACCAATTGGAACCGTTTGAAGTATTCTGTAGAAAACCACCAAAAACCATAACCAACAACCATTTGATTTCCAATTCTCAAAAACCACAACAACCACCACCAATTGAAACCGAAGCGGTTTTAAACTCCGATTATTACGACTTTTGAAATATTTTTCTCAAAATTTCATTTTTTTAGCTCAGCTCAAATGTTTTTCTAAAATCATTTTCCAGCTTTGAAATTTTTAGAATTGAAAAAATGAATACATTGAGTTAAAAAACATTTCAAAAAAATTTAATGTGAGAAAAAATCGAGAGAATTGTGAAGTTCCTTTATTTTGAAAATGTTAAGACCAAGGAATGAGATTTCACAGTTGTTATAAATTCATATTCATAAAATGAATTAGCAAAAATGAAAATCGAAGAAATTGAAAAAAATCTTGGAGCTTACAAAAAATTATGAAGAAGAAAAAGAAAGTCTAGTGGGGAAAAACGTTTATTGGAGGAGATGAAAAAAAAATTTGAAAGCAGAAAAAAAGTACAGTTAACTGCTGAGGTCATGAGATGAAGCGCCCTATCCCAACCCGATTTTACCAAAAATTCAGGAAAACAATAATGCAACTTGCGCAAAAAACTCTATAGAAGAAGGCATTTTTTCTCTGCGAACTGGGCAAGGCAAAATTCAATAATCGATTTCTCCTCATCACAAGGTCTCTCATATGCACGTTTTCAATTTTATTGGTCATTTAAACAGTTACTCAGCTAACCTGGCATGGGGAAAAAATCAAAGCGGAAACACAATTATTCAAGGAGAAAGCTACGGTCAAAAAATTACTCACCATATTTTAACAATGAAAACACTAACATCAGATTCTATAACGATGACAAAATTATTGAAAGTTTCTTGAGCGTTTTCAACCGCGAGATATTAATTTTCACAATGAAAATGTTACTTCGAGTAAGACGAGAAAAAGGACAATGCAAAAAAACAATCCCAAGCGGAAAATCAAATTCAGCACGTATAGGTAAATTTTATGACTTGAAATTTTCCTTATCGAAATGATAAAATTGTAGGTAGATATGCAAATACGCATTCAACAGATGGTGAAAAATTTTAGTAAACAATCATCGATGAAAGAATTTTAATAATTGCGTACGATTTTCAGTTTTACTAGCAACTGCGAAACCATTTGCGCGTATATTGGATTTAAAAAAAATACAAAATTCCATAAATCTTCTGCAAAAAAACAACGTAGAGGTATCATTTTATAAATTAAACGACCAGAATTGTGAGGCTGTACGCTGTCAAATGACACCTGTGTACATGCAGCAAATCTCGTTGTACATCGACGCATTCCATAAAACTGTGCAGCTCAATAATACTACCCTGAGATGTACGAAATCGTCGGTAAAATCAGAACTGAAATCATTTTTAATTTGAAAATTCAGCCATCATGAAATTCCTAGCTGTGGTATTTTATTGCATAGCTGCATTCGAAGCAATTAACGCAGAGGAGGACGTAACTGCTTGTGATGAACAGGTAGGTGAATTTTCATGATTGGGTATTCATTTTGTTATAAAAAATATGTTTCTAATGATTGAAAAAAATTTTAGGATTTGAAAGTGATCATATCATTTGAGAGTTTCAACGACAGGAGCATATGTTTTTTCAAAAATCAGCTAGCTCCTGCGTACGAAGAATTGTCGAAATGTGTAAAATGGCATTTCGTGCCTTGTTCGACTTCGCACGTAAGAAAACTTTCATCAACGTTAATCTCATCACCGCTTTATGTGAGAGAGAAAACATATTAAGAAAAAAAAATTGAAAAACTGCGAGTAAAAAAAAAATAAAAAGCGTGAAAAAAAATTAAACACATTCAAAAAATGGTATAATATCAAATGGTATAACGTTTGGTACTTTTTTTTGAGACATTATGACTTCGAGTATCAACTTTTTTTTGATTCGACTCTCCTTTTTGTGATAATGAATTCGACATAATATTTTTCGGAAAAATACGACACACATGCAAGAAATGAAATGCTCGCAAAAATATGAACGACGAATTCGGCTCCAAAGTCTTGACGTCATAGTCACGTGATGAGCGGATTGTTTACGTTGATATGATAATGTAAAGGTGAATCATGTAGAATAAATGATGTCGTTTTTTAAAGGTTTTGCAAAATTGGTGAACTTCTGAGGAATGTTTATATGAAGTTTTTTGTAGAGGAGAAGATTCTGTACAAAACGTAAGTTGTTTCATCTCGATTGGTTGTATAGTTTCTGAGAAATGATAGAAAAATGTTGTTCTTCTATCACCTCTCACGAAGATTTTCCATCATTTCTCAAAAACTACACAACCAATCGAAATGAAACAACTTACATTTTGTACAGAATTTTCTCCTCTACAAAAAACTTCATATAAACGTTCCTCAGAAATTCACCAATTTTGCAAAACTTTCGAAAAACTACATTTTGTAATGTATTTTTCTCCATTATTCACCTTTACATCTTATCATCAGTGTTACCAAATTGGTAAATGAGCGAAAAATCGGCCGATTATGACGTCACACTTTGGAGCCGAATTATAACGAAAGAGCGACATTTTTGTTTTGTTCTTAAAAGTTCATTTTTTTTTTTTTTATAATTCTGCTCAATTTTCTTCTGGTTTCAATATTTCTCACAACATTTGCCACAGTAAGTAATTTTTATACTTGAAAGCAAAATGAAACAGATGGACATTTCCTTTTCACGCTTCAGATTTTTCATAATTTTTACCGCCTCTCTACCTATTTTCCCATTTCTGGTTTTCAAAAAAAATTTGGGTATTACTTTTTTTGTAATTTCTTAGTTTCTATTTTTCTTTATATTCATTAAATTTTTTTTAAATTTTTTAATATCTGCCCATGATTGGTGATTCGATTACTTTTTCGTTTACAGTTAAACTCGTATCCATTCGATAATTTTCTGAGTGCAAATTGTCGTATTTTTGTTCTTATGTCAAGTTCAAATGGCATAAATAAAAATTAATAATTTTTATAATTTTCACATCTTCATTAATTCTATTTGCCGATGATTTTTTCATGATTTTTTTTTCCAGGGAGGTGGAAGGGATTAAATTTTGAGCTAATGGATTCGAGTAAATATTCGGTAACCTTAAAATTTAAAATAACGATTGTAATGATTCATAGATCGTCGACTCAGTATTACATTGCTGTGGGGGTGTAGCTGAATGTCAAATTGACGTACTTCACGCGTGTGCTGCTCATTACTACGAAAAATCTGAATACGAATTGGGCCATTTTTTCATCTGCATGATGACCAGTGATGAACAATTCCTTAAGGGAGAAGAGGTAAGTGATACATTCGAATACAATTCCACTTTTATCATTCGAAAAATGGCAAATACCTAATTGTGGTTTGAAAAGTGCGCCAAAAAAGCTGGCCTGGACTGGGAGAAGTTGAAGAAATGCAAACCATCCACAGACGCCGGAACTTATTGTAATAACAGATTTAATCAGCTGAATGAACGACATGTGATTCGTCTGCCTGGAATATTCTTCAATTGGGTATGCTATTCCAAAATTTATGGTTCCAAAATGTCTTTCCTATATACCTCTCATAGTCTAGATTCTTGATTCGAATGATCCTATTTACAGAGATACAACATAAACGTCGACGACCAACTTTTCGCTAATTTCAAGGGTGTCGTTTGCGAACGTTTACAAAAACTTGGGAAATCGTGTGCTGCTTGTCCGCCCCCTTGCAGTGGATAAAATCGCCATTAAAAAAAAATCATTACGCATGCTTGTATATTAAATTAATTGGAATCAGTTTACATTCATTTTTTTCAATATTTCTTTGATTGTCTTTGGGAAATGCAAGAATCCATCTCAGGCGGTACATGGAATTGGCGGGTGCTCAAAAAATTCTGCCCCCCGTTCGATAATTTTGCTAGTAAAACTCGTAAGTTGGTCACATGTGAGCTGCAAAAATAGGCGTGAAATGTGATTAAAACCAATCAAATGAAGTAGTAAATTGCTTTTAAAACGTCTGAAATGTGAAATAGTCACCTTCGTTTTTGATTTTTAATGTGGGTGGAGAGAGAGACTCGTTTATTCACATCAGCCAGAATTGCCGACCTTCAATTTACAAACACAAAAATCCCTGGGTTACTCAATTTTTCTAGCACCCGGTACGTCCTTTCATCAGGTATCTATTTGAGAGACGATAAGAACGTAATAAGGTGATTTTTTGACATGGATATGTCTTAGGGCTGGGGGGTAAAATTTTGAAAGTGTAACGATAACGCTGGAGGTGTAACAAAACGCTGGAGGTGTTACGAAACGCTGGAGGTGTAACGTAATGTTTTTAGATCAAGACATAATGGCATTATGTTAGACTTGAAAAAACTTAGAAAAAATTCATTTTAGATGAACATATAATGATATTATGTTAGAGTTTCACAATAAACACTGGTTTTGTAACATAACTCTTGTGGGTGGTAGTTATGTGATGTTGTTAAAACTAGACATAATGATATGATGCTGTCAAGTCTAAACATAATGGGATTTTATTAATAAGATAGAAAGATCGTTTTTAGATCGAGACATAATGACAATATGTTAGACTTGAAAAAACTTGGAAAATTTTCATTTTAGATGAAGACAACATAATGATATTATGTTAGACTTGAAGAAACTTAGAAAGATTTCATTTTAGATAATAACATAATGATATTATGTTGGAATGCCAGTGCATGCAACGTAATGTAAAGTAACGTAACGTTTTTCGATTAGGACATATGACATTATGTTAGACTCAAAGAAACTTGGAAAAAATTATTTCAAAAAGTTGGTCGGTTGAAAAGTCAGTTGGTCGAAAAGTCGGTCGGTCGAAAAGTCTGTCAAAAAGTCCTCAATAAATCGGATAGTCGATTTAATAAATTAAAATGTTGATTCGATAAAACAGAGGGTCATTTTGATAAATTGGAGTTGATTTGATAAATCAGAAAGTCGATTCGATAGATCTGAAAGTTGATTCGATAAATTGGTAAGTTGATTTAATAAATTTGAAAGTCGCTTTGATGGTCATTTTGATAAATTGGAGTTGATTCGATAAATTGGGGTCAATTCGATAAATCAGAAAGTCAATTTGATAAATCGGAATGTCGATTTGATAAATCAGAAGGTCAATGAATTGAAAAGTTGATGAATTAAAACCCGGGTAAATTGAAAAGAATGAAAAATTAAGAAATCAAAAAGCCAAGAAATCAAAAAGTTGAGAATTTGAGCAATCAAAAAATAGAGAAATTAAAAAGTTAAGTAATCTAAAAGCCAAGAAATGTAATGATCGTGAATTTTAAAAGTCATTATGTCAGCCTTGAAGAAAGTTGAAAAAAATGATTTCAGAATTCAGATTAGCACATAATGATATTATGTTGTATCAAGTAGTTTAAGTAAGTTTTTAGTGTGATGTTTTTGAATCAAGACTTGAAAACATTAGTAAGATAGTTAGACATAATGACATTATGTTGAATCAAAAATTTGAGTGTGTTCCACCACCTTCTTGGTAACCAAAAAGGGTCTCTTCATCTGTGCAACAGAGTTAACACAGTAACTTGAGAAAATGCCTTTATGCACTCTCCTACTAACGCTCCAACTGAAAAAACAATTAATGCATCTTATTCTTATTGACATATCCATGTTCTAAGATTTTTGCTTTAAAGCAAAAAACGCGTTCATTTTCTGCCTTTTTTTCAAAGTTGAGTATGAAAGTAAGTACCTAGATGAAAATTTACACTTATTTGAAACGACTTGTTGAAAATTGCACTTTCTTTGACTTGATTTTCACCATTAAGATGAAAACACTTGCAAAATTATTGTTGTTCGATTTTTTAAATCAGAATTTTTCAATTTCTTCAATTCTGAATTTTTTAAAAATATTGTATCCAATTTAAAATATTTTTCACTAGTCAAACTTTTTAGAGTTTAAATCCCAAATTTTCAAACTTCATTTTTAAAATTCTTTTTATCGCCATATTTTTGAAAGATCCATCCAACTCTAAAAATTTTTTTTCATTTTTTTTTTCAAATAGAAAAATAGATACATATAAATTTTCAAAAAATATTTCAACTTGATAATTTTTTTTTGAATTTTTAATTCAGTATTTCAAAAAAGTTTTTGAAAATGTAAAATAAAAAAATCAAGTTTGAAAAAATAAATAAAAATGGTTCAAAAAAATCTCAGCAAAATAGAATTGAAGAAACTGAAAAACTTTCAGGCCAGCTATATGAAGAGGGTTGTGCTAATGTTCACCAGTATTTTCAGAATACTCACCCCTGAGTGAGAGAATGAAAAATTATTGAGAATTTTGAAGGACCTAAAATTGAGTCCCCTAGGAAAAAAAATGGGTTAAAAAAAACACGATATGGGCATATCAAAATTTGGTTTTCGAGAGCGCTGGACTTTATTTCGAAACTAACGTAACCCAAATACCAAAAATTGAGCTCCCTAAGAGAAGGAGTCTCAAATTTTTGAACAATACAATATGGTTTCAAAATGTAGGTTTTCTAAGGTGCTAAATCAACTTCTGACACTCATTTAACCCAGAACTCAAAATTGAGCTCCTTCGGGAAGGAAAGAAGGGCCCAAAATTTTGAAAAATTAGCACATTTTTACGATATTGGTATGAAAATGCTTGGTTTCATGAGCGTTGATTCTTATTTTGGTAATCATTTAATCCAAGTAGGTAACTACAGTGAAAGAAAGATTACTTTCTGAGGGCCCAAAATTTAATAGGGGTCTAAATGAAGGTTTTTGGAGGCTCTGGTTATCTTACCAGATCTCTTTTGAAAATCTGGGGGGGGGCAGTGCTGAGAGTTTTCCAATAATACATTTTAGCCTTTTTTTCTTCTTATTTAAGGAATGGCTAAATGAAAAAACCATTGTCATATTCGTGTTCATCAAATCAAAATATTCCGATTGAAACCCTTTCCGCGATTATTTTACTTAAGATCTCGAAATTCACTTTTTTCAGTTTTTTCGCCATGAAAAATCAGCGAAAAAAGTAAATTTTGAAAATTCCAGCTGAAGAATTGCAAAAAGGGAGATTATCTGGATATTTTGAGAAAGCCGAACTCGAATATGGCATTGTTTTTTTTAGCTATTTCTTTCTGTATAAAACGCTCAAAAATTTGAAAAATCTGCCAATATTCCAACATTTTAGTAAGGTTTTTCTCAATTTTAGGCCCTTAATTCAAGGAAATGGCCAAAACTAAATAGGTAGAGGTACATAGCGAAATTCAACATAAAAAAACACATTTTTTGGAGTAGGTAGTGACTTTTTGTTTTATGCTTTTTTTTTTTTTTTTACGATTCAACACTTCAAATAGGAAGTTGAAAAAACATGAAGAAGTGTACCGAAAATATTGAAAAAATGATCGCAAATACACCAACTTAGTGCTAAAGAACAGAAAATTTCCTTCAGTTCTGTTGAAATTATAAATTCCTAAAAATAATGCAACACAATTGTCATCAAAATTTTGTGAAAATTTTTTCTTAGTCAACATACAGCACTTGAGATGTTTAGGAGCCCAAAATCGCCGCGCCGTGGGCGAAATTCTTCCCTTACCCAGCCATACCCTTTTGAATTATTTTTCTCCAATTTTTTTTTATGCATAGATGCACCTAAGGGGGGGCTCAGGGGGCTCGAGCACCCCCCTCAAGCCCGGAAAACATGATTTTTTGCTTCAAAAATGAGAAAAAAGCCATTTTTTTTGCTCTTCAAAGTATATTTATTCCAAAAATTTTCGCCTCAAAACTTGGCAATTTTTGATTGATTTTTCAGTCAAAAATCACCGAATTCTCAATAAATTCTCTGTTCATCAGAAAAAATTGATGATTTTTGATTGAAATATCAGTGAAAAATGACTCAATTTGAAATTTTACCCCTCCCCATTTTTTCTCTAATTCTCAGCCCCTCCCTTAATTAATTTCTGGGTGTGCCTATGTTTCCATGCTAACTACATAATATGTGACGCGCCATGAGAAACCGACCCTTGACCCTTAAGGTGAAAAATGAAATTTCGCAAAAAAACGCCAAAATATCAACTTTTCAATCTATTTTTGCGTTTTTCTCAACATTTTATTTTTCACCTTAAGGGTCGGTTTCTCATGGCGCGTCACATATATTATTCTGAACTTAATTTTATAAGAAAATGGAGGGGTCCAGCATATGACTCATATAATTGATGAAGAAGCTAAAATTTTGTGAATCTTCGAAGAAGAAAATGAATTACCCTCGGGGATGCAACTTCTAAATTTTTAAAATCATGAGTAGGTACAAAATCAAAAAAATAAATTATTTGAAACCCTTTTTTTTCAAATGGTTCAACTATGCCAGGCATTAAGAAAGTATCAAAGCGGAAATACAATTATTCCAAGAGAAAGCCACAGTCAAAAAACTACTCACCAATTCACCATATCAACAATGAAGAAACTGACATCGGATTCCACAGCGCAGAGGAATTTATTGAAAGGTGGCAATTCTCAAACATGTACCAGTGACTTTTATAAATGCAGTGATAGGTAATGAAAACCCGCAAATTTTAATTTTTTTCATCAAAGTGTAACCAGGCAGACGAGAGGAATAAGCCAACCCAGAAAATCATCCCAATTGAAAATCCCTAATCAGCACGTAATAATAATGATAATTCAAGCCAGATATGTAAATACAAATTCAACAGATGGCGAAAATTTTCTAGTAAGTAAATACGCATTCGACAAATGATGAAAAAATGTCAACAACTACGTACGATTTTCAGTTTTGGAAACACCTGCGAAACCATTAGCAAGCATTGATGTCCGAAAAAAAGGCAAAATTCCATTAATCTTCAGTAAAAAATGAACGAAAGAGTTTTTTTTTTTTGGAAATTAAACGACCAGAAATGACACCTGTGTACATGCAGCAAACTCGCTGTACATCGACGCATTCAATAAAACTGTGCAGCTGAAATCTCAGACGTACAAAACCGTTGGAAGAATCAGACCAGAAATCATATAAGTACCTCAAAAATCAACTATCATGAAATTTTTAACAACGATATTTTATTGTATAGCTGTAATCGAAGTAATTAAAGGAGACGACGGAACCAGTTGCGATGAACAAGTAAGTAAATTTTCATAGCTGGAAATTCATTTGCATTATACATCGATTGAAATAAATGTTTCGAATGATTGAATAATTTTTTAGGATTTGAAGGTGATCGTATCATTCGAAAGTTTCCACAAAAGAAGTATATGTTTTTTCAAAGAACAGTTAGCTCCTGTGTACGAAGAATTGTCGAAATGTGTAAAATGGCATTTCGTGCCTTGTTCGACTTCGCACGTAAGAGAACTTTCATCGTCGTAAATTATCAGTGCTTTTGGTGAAAAAAACAGACATGGGAGCGGAAATATCGAAAAAAATTTAGAAACTGTCGAAAAAAAATTCATAAAACGTGAAAAAAATCAGTAAATCGAAAAACTTTATTAAGGGGGTGGGGAAGGGTAGAAGATTTTCCACAAAAAAAAATGAAAATTAAACGACACGCACACACAAAAAAATGCACATCTAAATAAACTATATGAACGCAACATTTTTTTTTACATTCTTAGAATTTTATGATTTTTTTATAAAGTACTTGGAGTTTTTGTTTTTTTTTTTTGGATTCAATGTTTTCCGCAATATTCGACACTCTGATTTTCATATTTATACAAAAAATAAAATCCAGGGAGATCTTTGAATTTTTTTCGTGGATCAGATTTTTACGTAATATAATTTTCTATTTCTGGTTTTTCAAAAAAACAATTGAGTGTTTTTGAATTTTTCTTGATTTTTTTTTCAATCGCAACTAATTCAGTTTATTTCATAATTCCCGAGAGCAAATTGACATAATATCTGAATATTTTTAAATCATCGGTATGTGACTCATCAAAATACTTATGTTAAAATTTGACAATCAATGAATACCTTAACATAACTGTAATTCAAGCAATTTTGAGCCCAAAAATAAGCCAATTGTTAAATATTTCCAAAAAATTGTCGAGTGATCTATAAAAGTGGAGTAGAATTTCACCAAAAACTTTGGAATATTGAGATATTGAGTCAAGTAAATTTCATCTAGCAATTTTTGTCAAAAATTCAGGTACAGGCCAATTTTTGAGTGCCTTTTATCAAATATTGACATGTGACCTAAAATGGGGGTAAAATTTTCCTAAAAACTAACAATACGTAAGTAAGTCAAAATTTATTTCAATCAACTTGTGATAAAAATTTTTTGATTTGCATTTTAGAAGTTTTGCAAATTTTGATATCAAATTCATAATTAACCAAAAGTAATTTACAAAAAATTTGATTGCAATTATTGGAATTTTCGGCGGAATCCATTCTCATTTTTGAAGGTCAACGCCAATTTTTTTTTAAATCATTACTCAAAAAATTGACAGTGCTCAAAATTAAAAGAAAAAAATAAAGTAAATCGTTCACAAACTTGAATTTTGGATGAAATTCTACTCTATTTTGATAGATTACCTACTTACACGTCAATTACTTGAAAAATCTTGAAAATTGTTGCAAAAAATCTTGAAAATTGCTATGAAAAATCTCGACCAACATATTAAAGTTTTTTGTGAAATTTCATCAAATTTATTTCGCATGTAAAATCTCAACGCTACCAGACAGTGAAAAAATTTTTAGTACCAGTCAAATTTAAGAATTAAGAGTTTCAACGCTTCAGCTCTTTATTGTGCAAGGGCAAAATTGAAAAAAATGAAGATTTTTGGAGACAATGTGAATAGATTCGAATAATTGTTCGGTAACCTTAAAATAACGATTATAATAATTCATAGATCGTCAACGAAGTATTGCAGTGCTGCGGGGGTGTAGGTGAATGTCAAGTTGACGTACTTCACGCATGCGCTGCTCATTACTACGAAGATTCTGAATACCAGTTGGGCCATTTTTTCATCTGCATGATGACCGCTGATGAACAATACATTAAGGGAGAAGAAGTAAGCGATACTTTCGAATAAAATTCCACTTTTATCATTCAAAAAATTATAAATACTTGACTGTGGTTTGAAAGTGCGCCAAAAAAGCTGGCTTAGACTGGGATAAATTGAAGAAGTGCAAGCCATCCACAGAAGCTGCAACTTTTTGTAATAACAGATATAATCAGCTGACTGCACGGCACGTAATTCGTCTGCCTGGAATATTCTTCAATTGGGTATGCTACATGCATCAAAATTATGGTCTATCTACTTCTTCACGTCTAAATTTTCGATTTGAATGATCCTGTTCACAGAAATACAACGAAGATGTCGACGACCAACTTTTCGCTAATTTCAAAAAAGTCGTTTGCCAACGTTTACAAAAAATTGGAAAATCATGTGCTGCTTGCCCACCCCCTTGCAATGGATGAAAAGGTCATTAAAGGAGAATTATTACGCATGCCTTGATATTAAATTAATTGGAACGAGTCTTTTTTTCTCCTTAATAGATACTAATTTTTAATTATCATGGGGAAATATAAGAAGTTTTTGATTAAAACAATCTCGTGACATTTCCCTATTCTGTTAAAAAAATATAAAAAATGGATGTAGCTGTCAATAAGTCATTTTTTCAACTTTTTTTTCTTCGAGATCCATGGAATACGTAATTCAACGAATTTTTTCACAGTTCTAAAAAATGTTTTGGAGGCAATTGCAACAAATTCAAAAATACCTTTCAAACCTTTTTTCGAATTAGGTACTTTCAAGAATTTTGATCCCATGATTCAGTGGATTTCATATTTTACTAGGTATTAATTTTCTTCGGAATGTTCATTTCTTCACATTCCAATAAAATATTTTGCTTTTAAAATAACTCAAACTTGAAAACTGTTTTAAAAAGTATTGAATGGCATTTCCAAATTACTATTGTAGTTCCACCCCACTTCCATGAATCTCACGTCAATTTTTTGAAAATAATCATGTTCACTCAATTAAATAAGTACTCAACCGGGAATATTAATGTTCTTCAATAAAATACCAACCAGCCCAAAAAATGACCCCAAGTGGAAAATCCAATTCCCCACATCTATTATTTCATGATCTGAAATTTTCCTTATCGAAATGATAATTAAAGGTACATACCCACTCAACAGTTGGTGAAAAATTTCTAGTAAGTAAATACGCATTCGAAAAATATTGAAAAATTTTTAATAATCATGTACGATTTTCAATTTTACTACCACCTGCAAAATCACTAGCGAGATAAAATTCCATAAATTTTCAGAAAAAACAAACGTACAGTGCCTGTCATAAGTTTAGGGTTCACTTTCTTGGGCAACGTACCAGCGCTTTTAATGTAGGTACAATTTTTTTTTTCAATTTGGCAATTTTGTGCAGCGGATGAAATGGTCATTGAAGGAGAATTATTATGCTCGCCTTGATATTAAATTACATACTTAATTGGAATGATTTTTCTCTTTTTTTTCAATACTTATTTTATTATCGTTGGGAAATAAAATAAGTGAGTAATTGAAACGGTCTCGTTGCAATGAATCCCTATTCCATTTAAAAATACAAAAATAGATACATGTTCTGTCAATATGTCGCCGTTTCAATTTTTTTTCGAGACCCAAGGAATGATTCAACGAATTTTTTTTGAAGTTCTAAAAACTTTTTTCAGAAAAAATGTTTAAAAAATACAAAAACGCTACCTAAACCTTTTTTGGAGTAACTTTCAAGAATTTTGAGCCTTGATTTAGTAGATTTTTGGATTGAACTATCAATATGGATTAAAATTTCGTAGAGAAATCAGAAATCCAGACCGAACAATTTACATAGGTTACAAGTCAATTCTTTAAAACTAATCAAAAATTGGCTAAATTTGAGTCTCAAAATTCTCAAAAGTGGCTCAAAATATTTGATAAAAATTTTGAATTTTTGGCGAAATTCTACCCCATTTTCATTGGTCACGTGTCAATTCTTTAAAATTAATCAAAATTTGATTCAATTTAAGACTCAAAATTCTCAAAAGTGGCTCAAAAAATTATCAATAATTTTGTTCTGCTCGTGAAACTTTAACCCATTTCGTCACACAAGTCTCGCACCGAACAGAAATCCAGTATTTTATTACTCGAGACAAAATCAATTTTCAATTATTCCCTAAAAATGAAATCTACGATTTAGGTGGTTTTTTAATGCATTAATTTACAGAAAAGATATGACAAAATATAACAGAGATTTTTTCAGGGGTTTCACTCATACCTAAAATTCAAATTTCTTTTTACAATGATGTCAAATTAAGTCTTTCAACACCGGAAGAGTCAAACTTTACCCACTCATTTATACGTCATACCAATTTTACAATACCTTAGAAAATCATATTTTTCCAATTGATTTGCACGCAAAACTTGTCACTTTCAAAAAAAAATCATTAAAAAATATTCACCAATATAGGCATTTGCTAACAAAAAGTTTTCATCGACGAATCTATATTTTTTGTCTCAATGGATCCCATTAGCAAAATATGACAACACTTCATTATCTACAAATGTTGAAAAATTTTCCATTTCCTAAAAAATTTCCATTATCTGGATATTAATTTTCAATCATTAGGCCGTCAACAGAAATGTTTTTTTTTTCAATACGAAGCATTTACATATTTACAGTTCATCAGTTGAAAAATTCTTCGAACATGGATCATTCGGCAGTTAAAACGTATAAATTTGATTTAATATCATTGATTAAAAAAATATCACTAATGTCGATAGGAATGTTTGAAAACAACAAAATCAGTTTAATTTACACCTGCATATTTTTCACTATCTTCACCATCGGTATTTTTGGAAGCCTTATAGGATTTCGGAACGCAGCAGAAGGAAGTGAAAAGCTCGAGTCAACGTCTAGCATAACAGTACAATTATTCGCTGCGGTAATATTTGTACAGATGATCAAATGCAAAAGAAACGTATTAATTTTATTCGCAGATTTGGATAAAGATCAACTAACCATCGACGGGATCTCGAATAAAATTAACCATCTGCTGGTCAAAAGATTAACTTGGCTTTTCTGCTTGACACTACTTCTAAGTATTTTGTTCCAAGTACCAACAATCTATCTATTTTTCAAAGAAGAGGTGACAAACGTTGAAAAAAATCTAGTCATCCCATTTTGGTTTTATTGCAATCCCATAAATGAATCAGATGGAATATTAAACTCGATTTGCTGGAAAATAAACACCAAAACGGAGCTTCTTTTGGCGAATATGTTTCAAATTATGATCATGCTTTGGATAACACTTATACATCTGCTGTCTTTTGTATTGTACAGTATAACTGTGTCTCAGCTGGTTAAACATTTTGAAAATATCAAGACAGATTTAAGGACCCTCAAACGTAGAATTACGATTGAAATTTGTTCTGTGGAAGAGAAGTCGCAGAATATCAACGCTGGGTCCAAATTATCGGTTCAGACAGATGAAATGTTGACGGAACGTTTTCTAAAGATTTTCAGACATCAGCAACTTTTGTATGGGTATGTTCAACAGAGCCAGATCCACTTCATAGGGTTGGAATTCTACTAAACTTGATGTAATTTTTCCATAGTCGAACATTACAAGTGGTCAGAACTTGGAAAGGATTTGTGACGTGTTATTCGACTTCTTGCTATCTCAATGTGATTCCTACATTATTTATAATGCGTACAGAGGTGAAAGTTTATGTAGAATAATGTACCTAAATTAACATTTTCTAACACACACACACACAAAAAAAATAGAATTTTGATGGAAATTGTTCCACAGTTCAAAAAAAATTCAGAAGGAATGTCAACATTTTTTGGCAAAATTAAAAAGAAAAAATTGAAAAATTTTATCTTCGAAAATTTTCCATAGTTTTCTGACAGAATTTCAAAAAATTTTGAATGCAAAAAATAATAATTTTTTTGATAAAATCATTTCATCATTTAAAAAAAAAAATTACCGCATAAGCACTCAAAAAATTCTCAGCCAAATCTACAAAATTTTTCTGCATAAAAAAATATAAATTTTGTCACTCGAAAAAATTGAAAAATTGTGTTTTACATTTGAAAAAAAATGCCTATAAAAAGTTTCTTTCACAAAAAGTTCTGGTATGAGCAGGAGGATGAGGAAAATAGAAGAATCTTAAGAATTTTTGAGAAAAAATAAGGGAAAAACAAAATAAGACATTTCAATAGGATGCATTGACTAAAGGTCTTGAACACAATAGATCTAGGGCTATTAAACATTTTGTAATCATGAATTTCATTAACTATAACCTATAACTTGAAAAAATAATTAAATTGATTTTTTTTTAAATTTAGTTCAATGGCTCAATATCAATAGCTTTCAAAAGTCTAATGGTTGTCTTGTTCCTTTTCTTGGTGGCTTTCATAATATCCTACAGTGCTCAAGCCATATCAGATTTGGTAAGTTCATGAATCTTGAGGGGGGGGGGATCAATTATACAAGCGCTCTCTAATGACTCATTTACTTGAAAAACTCATTTTTTCAGAATGAAGACCTTTTTCAAGAGTTAATGGCCATACAATGGTACGATCTGAGTTTGAAATTTCGTAGAATTTATCTCACAACGTTAATACTAAACCAAACACAAATCAAGGTCAAAGTCCGAGGGGTTATGGAACTGAATCTGCAAACCTACAGTAACACTGTGAAAACTGCATATTCCATTTTGAATATTCTTCTAATAAAATATGGAAAATAACTGACAAATACGGGTCAATTATGTTCACAACCATACTCATTTGTTTCTTTCAAAATAAACAAGCCTCTCACAAAAAAAAAAGATAATGTAATGGAATGGAACATTATTTTTTGCTGAATAGAAATAGAAAAGCAATTCCTGCTTAATTGGTTTAAAAAAAGTAAATGAAATTAACAAAGAAATGAATTCGATTGGATATGTAATTTAAATGTTGCAGTTACAAAAATCATACGTCTTTAAAAATATAGAATGAAGCTTCTTTTCCAATTTACCTAATCCCCTTTTAAACGTTTGATTTTTTCCAAGAATAATTTATGATGCGCTGGTTAAGGAAACCATGTCAATGTCACACAAACCCAAAAATTAAACTAAGAGTATTTAATCAATGTTTTTTGATAAACGCCTACAACACTTGATTGCATTCTTCTGGCTTATTTCATCAAACAACAAATTGCAATGATGGAGACATAAACATTTAAAAAATATCCTTTTAATTAATATCCAATCATTTGACATTTCATTTGATCTAGCTGCATGACAACTTGTTAACATTTGCTCTAGAATTAGTAGTCCTTTGATAAAAAGTAGTAAACATTATTATTATACCGTTGAAATATAACAATCAAGCCAATATGAAAATTACCTATACCAAAGAACAATCAGTCAGTGCCTAGATAATCATGAAAGATGTCCAATCCAAACTTTATCAAATGGGTTATACAAATCTCTCTTCAGTCACTGGGAATATTTGATAATCGTTTATACAGCATTGCATCCTGCAGCATATTCACTTTTTCCATATCTCTCGGAGTCTTTGGCAGTGTGGTTGGATTCCTGAACAGTACAGGAACCATAGACAGACTCCAATCATTCAGCGCAATTTCACCACAACTCAGCACACTTCTTGTACTCCTCTCCTTAAACACATCTCACAAAACCCTTCTGAATTTATTGGCCAGAGTACAAGGCAAAGATGAAAACTTCATTTACATTGTTGATCATTCAAACGCATGTATAAAAAGTAAATTATCTCGATTGGCGATCATCATGGTTACTCAAGCTTCTTGTTTCACTATCCCAGTGTGGATATTTTCACTTCAGCAGGATATCATTGATGAAAAATACTCTTTCATTGTTCCATATTGGTTTTCATGTGGCAATCAAAACACGAGAAATGTATTACAATCAGTATGCTGGAGAATCAAAAACAAGAAGATGTTATTTGCTATTAACACATTGCAATTGGGAGGTGTGATTATCCTGAATGTTGTATACTTTGCTGCATTTTCTTTATATATGACAATTGCGGAAGAACTTGTAAAACATTTGGGGTCCATAAAAAGAGGATTGAGTGAACTAAGTGAAAGGATTCATCAAGCAGGCATTTTTCCTTTGAAAACCAAAAATGGATTGGATAAAGATAGGAATGAAATTCACCAAGATTTATTGATTATTTACAATCATCAACAGTTTTTAAGCAGGTAGAAAAATATAAATAATATTTTTTCAGGTTGAGTTTAAATAACATTATGTATACCGATTTTTTTTTTTAAATTGGATTACAATAATACATAGTTTATAGCTGATACTAGGATATTTTGTCAAGATTATGGTTGGCCCACCATCTGATCCTATTCTAGTCTTGGAATTACCCCATAAAAAATTTCTGATCTCTCTTCAAGATTTGTGAAATGTTCCAATCATGCTCCACAAAGATCAAACATAATCTTGATGAAATATCAGCTGTAAGCTATATATTAGGTAGTGAAAACAAGTTTAAAACTAGTTTTCTCTTCATTTACAGACTTGCCTACCCAAATTAATTAATTCTTACAGATTCATTTTAGACACAATTTCCACATGGAATAGGTTTATTGCAATTTTCTTCATCAATTTTGGTATTAATACAGTCCTTTTCATATTTGTGATATACCACGAGGTAAGACATCACAGCCATGTAATTATCCAAATTACAGTGGGGTGAAAAAATATTTCATATTGTATCATGTTAAAATCTTAACACTTTGAAATTTGTCGCTTAATTATTTTTGACTCAACACAGTTCAAATATGAAAATGTACCTAAATGTTTCAATATCCACATTGGTATTTAACACCAATTAGGTATACTCACTGAACAGTGGCGGCGCGTGAATTTTTCGAGTTGTAATCATAATTCGTGGTAAACTCGACCATAGGATCAAAAAATTTCAAAATTTTGATCCTATATGGCCTGGGTCAAATTTAATCGTCTTATCAACAAAAAAATTTAGTAAAAATAATGAGACTTTCAAAAATTGATTTATCATTGAAAAATTACAAACTTTTTATTCAAAAACTCCAAGGATTGACTTAAAATTCATTATTTATCCGAGAAAAATCTTTTAAGTTTTATTTATGTTTGAATATGGTCGTTAAAGGGGCTTTAAAAAGCCATCTGCATGATTTTAATTCATGAATAATCGCTCGCAGTAGCGATTACACCACCCTGAATGAATCACTTGTTTGAGGTCATAAAATCAAAAATCAAAATTTTGAAGTAAAAAATATTTTATTCATTTATTTTGAAGGATAGCAAAGGGCTGAAATAGCCCCAAAATAAATTTAAAAAATCATTATTGCAACAAAAATCCTCGCATTATTTGAATCAAAAGCCGTACACATGTAATCGTTTCCCATAGCGATTACAAACGTGCGGTATGAAATGTGCCGAACGGCAATCGAAAATGCACGAACGTGGGTTTCAAACGGGTTTCTTGTAATCGTTCCTAAACACGATTACAAAAAAAGTATTTTTAAATTTTAAATTTTTTTTCAATACAGATGAGAGATGATCGACATTTTTAATTTTGAATAGGTATTTTGAAATTTTCATGAATAAACAACATTGAAAAAACTTTTTCTTTGATTTTTCGAGTGTAATCGACAATTACAGCGATTACATTGAGGAACCGCCACTATCACTGAAGTAAATATTTTTTTGAATGCATGCCTAAGCCTGGGTCTACTGTAGAATTATAATTCCCTGTGTTACCTATAGAAGTACGGACAAATAAGTAGTATTGGGGATTAAAAATTGATTAATCGATAAAGGCAATTAATCGGCCAAAATAATTGGAAAAATTGATTAAACGATTATAAATAAATAATTGCTGGATTAATAAATCATTTTAAAAAATTTATTATAGTCTGGTTCTCATACTATATGTGAACCTCCAGGACAAAACCAACCTTGTATTAAAATCTCAATTTTCACTTTTTTGTGGAATTTTATCCCCCAAAGCCTTAAAATTGAGTAGAAACCAGCCGGAAGTCCCTAGGTTGAAAATTGAATGTACAAAAACCATTGGAAAAAAATAATAAAATTGTAAAAATCACCGTAAATGAACTAAACACAGCTACTTAAAAACAATACTTAAGGTTACTTGTAGCCCAGTTCAGTTGAAAAATATAGTTTAAATGCCATACAAGCTGAGAAATCTCTCTTTTTTATAAGTTTCACACTGCAAACTTTAAAAAGCTCATATCTCAAAAACATGTTTTCACACACAAGGTCAGTTTTGTCCTGGAAGTCCACATATTGTACTGTATCATTGACCAAAAATAGGACTACTTTTGTTTTGTAGCATATTACAATGAAATTACATCACCCAAAGGTAGATCATACCTACTCCCTACCAAACTTGTCAGTAGTTTTTTGGCAGTTTTTTTTTTTTTTTCAAAAACAACCGGTATTTTATTTCATTGTGATGAACCAGAAAACTAGTATAATTGGCACAAAATTCATGAAAATCAGGGAAAAAAGCATAAATGGAAGGAAAAAAGTGAAAAATACAACACTTTTTGAAAAAATGTTCAATTTCTCAAGTTTTAATAGGATTTTCAAGGTGTATTACCCTCTGAAAAACCTTTTGGTGCTACTGATGGTAGTTTTTCTATACTACCAAAAACTACCGCAGGTGAAAATTGCCAAGAAAAAAACTACCAAAGGTTTAAAAAAACTTCTGTTATTCCTACCAAGTACAATAAGTACTAGTGGTCTTATATCGGAGGGATTTTTGGTATCGATATTTATCGATATTTTTGGAGCCAGTATCGATAATATCGATATTTATCGATACTCTTAAGGGCACTATGATCTTGTGTTTCCACTGCCTCCTATTTTTCTTTCACCCTTCCGCCATCACGACTTCACATTGATAATCAATGTTTTTGCGCTTTCCTGTATCCAGTTTCCCGCTTTCCCGCTCATAATTTTAATTTTTAACATAATTGAATTTATATATATACAGGCATAGCAAAGCACTGCGAGATCCGTTTTGGAAACGGTGCTATCACTACGAGGCCCGATTTTACACTGCGAGACCCGAAATCGGGTCTCGCAACGTCATGCCATGTAAAGTGGTTTTTCATGATGTATGCATACTCAGGAGGCCGTAGGCGAATTTTTTTTCGGGCCTCGCAGGGTCATTTGCATATCTTTATATACAATTTACCTCACCTCTCTGCACACAACAACACATGCAAACTTTGAACATGCGCTATTCGAATACGAATTGAGCTAGCGGCATGGCGCTTGCGCAGCGAGATTCGCCTCATTTTTGGCTATTTTTTCCGCTACACACATCGACCCTTATACCTGACCCTTCATTTATGCCCAATTTTGAAAATTCGGGCCTGACAGTGCCTGTATCATCTCCTTTTGCAAAGTGGGTCTCGCAATGATAGTACCATCCATATATATATATGTGTGTGTGTGTGTGTGTGTGTGTAAAGCTTAAATCAACGGAATTTTGGTGAAAACGAACCAAAATGTGAAATATCGATACTCATTCGATACCACGTTTGAGTATCGATACTTTTCGATACTGCGAAGTATCGATATTATCGATATTTATCGATACTCTTAAGACCACTAATAAGTACATGCTTGTTAATAGTACATCTTTTGTTTCTACGAGTGCAATATTTTACCAGAAATTTAGGCTTACAATACCCAACTGGCACCTCCTGTAGAGAGCGCTGCTACAAAAACGAAAGCTTATGGCAACATAATAGCTTTTTTGTTTACATGTAATGCATTCTTATGGAAATTCACGATTTTTGAAAATTAATTAAAAATTGAGTACTAAACATGCAGGGTCCATTTTTGTTTTAAATGAAAGATTTGTTTGCCAACCACTCTCTTTACATATTTGTTCATTCTCTCACTCCAGATTAATTTTATTAAAATCCAAGAATTTTTTCACTTCACTCTGATCCCCATAATTATATATGTACTTACTCAGAATGAAATTATTTTATAACAAGCATAAATTATTCTGACCAAACATTTCAGTTTAGTGGCAATAAGCTTCTAGCTATCAAAATGGCGTTTCTTGGTTTCACTTTATTCGCAATGGCTTTTATAGTTGCAAACTATGCCCAACAGATATCTCATATGGTAAATATATCCTTTCTACAATTTTTTCTACAAGAAGAAGTGACACATCATTGATGTACAAAATTACATACAAAATGTTACAGAAAGAAGAAATTTTTTACAAACTGAGCAATATTCCATGGTACCTAATGGATATGAAATTTCGTAAACTTTATCTTTCAATGTTGACCTTAAACAGCACCTTGGTTCCAGTGAAAATTGCAGATATGTATGAGGTTAATATGTATACATTTGGAAACATGGTCAAAGCTACTTACTCAATTTGTAATATGTTGCTTTTAAAATTTCTTAAATGAATAAAAATTTCTCAGCAAATTGGCAATAATTAGTGATACATCAATACCAGATTTCTCAAGAAAAATTAATGGAGTAACACTGGTCCGAGAGTACCTCATAAGAAGCCAATTGACCAAGATGACAATGACGTCAGATAGACTCTGAAAATTTCAGTACTTTCCCGACGGCTTAAGCCCAAGCCTTAAGACAAAGGGGTATAGGCCACCTAGCATAACTTCGTAGTCTTTACACAAATCTTCATAAACCAAAATGTAGTTGGCAGAACTGTTATGAAAATTTTTTGAAAAAATCATAAAAATCATTCAAGAACATAAAAAAATTGATCAGATTTTTAGAAATTTGAGCCAACATTTTTTTTAAAGCCTCGACATCCTAAGTGCGAGGGGTTGCAATTTTTCAGGTTTCCCCTACTGGTCAACCATCTTGCTAATTTTTTGTCAAAATTCAGGTTCTGTTTTTCTCGAACCACTTTAAAATTCATAAATTATCATTTCTTGTCGAGTTCCAGAAGAAAATGAAATCAGCCTACAAGGACATTAATTTCATTGATCAATTTTAATGACATACCACAAAACGATATATTTATAAAGAATACACCAGTATAAAATGAGGCGTTCTTCTTGATTTTTGTTTTTCTTCGAAATTTAATATTTGCTTTTTGATACAGGTATTTAATTGAATTACATTCTATCAAAAATTCAATTTTTTCAATGTTACATACTTGGCAATGTGTTCTTTAATGAAAAACTTATCAACAAAATGTAAAACTCAAACATTCTTTAATCACCTTTTTTCCATAAATACCCATCAAGACCATGACTCTCAAACATTCATAGAATATTTAATTAAATTGAATAATCGCATGTCATGAGTAAATTTTCACATAAAACAAAAACGCCATTCAACGTTAAATTAGTTGACATTTCACAACCAACAGACTTGGATGACAACTTAATTCTACATTGAGAATTTTTTCACTTCCAATGAAAAATTCTGAAAGCAACAAAATACCACTAAAATATTCGCAAAACTTGAACTAATTCCGCCAAAATTATATTTCACCATATTCAGCAGATTTCCAGATAACCATCAACAATGTACGACAAAGCTTTTGTCAAATGGGTAGTGCGAATCGCACTTTACTGCTTGGGAATATTCGACGACCGCTTACACAGCTTGATTTTCTGTGTCGTACTGACTGTAACAATGTCTATCAGTATTTTCGGCAACATAATTGGATTTCTGAACAGCACAATAACTACAGACAGGCTCGAATCATTCACCGCAATTTCACCCCAGCTCAACACAGTACTCATGTATCTGTCTGTGTATACATATCGCGAAAATCTCTTGGATTTATTAGCAAAAGTTCAAGGCAAAGATGAAGCCATGATTTACATCGTTGATCAAACAAGCTCATCCATAAAAAGGAAATTAACACTATTGGCTATTATCATGGTCATCCAAGGTTCCTGTTTCACCATCCCAGTGTGGGTATTTTCACTTCAACAAGATTTCATCGACGATAAATATTCGTTCATTATTCCATATTGGTTTTCATGTGGTAACCAAAGTTCTAATAGTGTATTGCAATTGGTTTGCTGGAGAACCAAGAAAAAAAAACTTTTATTTACCATTAATACTTTGCAAATGGGAATTGCCACCATCTTGAACACTGTATATTTTGCCGCATTTTCTTTATACATGACAATTGTAGAAGAACTTGTCAAGCATGTGGATGGCATAAGAAATGAGCTGAGAAGTTTGAGCGAAGGAATTCATGAAATCGACACCAGTTCTACAAAATCTAAAAGCAGTAGATTTACAACACGTCAAGTGACCTTGACTGAAAATGCTTATCAAGATTTACTTCTCATTTATAATCATCAACAATTTCTAAGCAGGTAGATAAACCAGTTTCAAAATACAATTTAAGGTATACATTTTACCTGCATTTTGAGTTTTTGAAAAAATGTTGCAGATTTCTTTCACAGACAATTTCAACGTGGAAAGGATTTATCACGTTTTTCTATATCAATTTTGCTATCAACACGACACTTTTCATATTTGTAATATTTTATGAGGTAAGATGTTATCAATTGTATGCAATTTTTTCCCTAAGTTTTAAAATCTTTCTCTTTCTTTTTTTTTTTGGGGGGGGGGGGAAGGGGTGGCCTTTATGATGTTTTCAATTGAAATTTCAAAACCGCAGGGAAAATATCATGGGCAGCTTTATATTTCCAAAACATTAGATACGAGCATTCTTTTTTCATTGTAAAAAAAAATCAAATAAGTGATGATCTAAAATTACCATTTCGGACCATATTAACAAAAATTTTCATTTTTCTCTCAATTTTTCACTCGAAACATGAAAAATCAGTGATTTTTTTAATCAAAGACTGCTGAAAACTGAAACTGAAAAATACAGTCAACAAAATTTTTGGGTAAAAATATTTAACCTAATTTTCTTTCCTAATTTTGAAAATGAAGTATACGGATAGGGTGAGATGAAATTGGAAAACGTAGAATTTTTTCCAAAAATCAAACAATTACATATTTCCAGAAAGAGAAATATTATTTGAAAAAGATCTTGAGAGTTATTGTGACTTTCAGACGAGTTGTCAGATTTTTTGCTAGCAAAAATTCCAGATTATTTAGAAAATCTGTCAAAAAAAATCATTAGAAAATACAGTACCATTATTATTAATTTCAGATTCATAGCGATAAAATTCTAGTCGTTAAAGTTGCTTTGCTTGGCGCAACGTTATTTGCAATGGCTTTTATGATCGCCAAATATGCTCAAAATATATCCCATATGGTGAGTATTTCTTTCATTGAGAAAGTCATAGAGTTGTATTTTTATTCGACACCGATGAGAAACTTCACAGCTGACTCGTTTGAATTTGAATGAAATGTAGTTTGGAATTTTTTCTGACAAATTGGGAATTCATGGGGAAATCAGTGGTTTTTGACTGAAAGATCAGTGAAAAATAATAGATTTTTAAAATAAAATTGATTCATTTCTGTATAGTTGAGAAAAAAATTACCGATTCGAAAATGAAAAATCAGTCAATTTTGACTGGTTTAAATTCAGAGAATAGATACTTAGAATACAATTTTAATATCAATCCGGGCGAAACAATTGTGAATGTTCCTATTCTGTTTTGAACAAATCAAAAAAACAAAATACAAAATCTGTTACAGAAAGAAGAGATTTTCAACGAACTAAGCAATGTTCCATGGTATAAAATGAATATAAAATTTCGAAAAATTTATCTATCAATGTTGACCTTGAACTGTACCTTGGTGCCAGTTAAAATTGCGGATATGTATGAAGTCAATATGAATTCATTCGGAAACATGGTCAAAGCTACTTATTCAATTTGTAATATGTTACTTCTAAAATTTGTTAAATAGACAATATTTTTCAATTCTAACTCATCAGTAATGTTCATTTCAAAAATATTCAACGAATAAGATAGAAATAATTTTGACCCAAATACATACAAAACTAAAATTGTTCTCACACTTCAAACTTTTACTAAACGTAATTTAGTAACAGAAAAAATTAGCGATGAATACGAACTTAATACGCTGAAAGAAAAAAACACATAAATTTCTGTGACAGGTGTTTAATACCATAATCGATAAAATATCAATCATTTTCACCAGATACAAATCTGTATGAAATCAATTATTTATTCATTTTCATTTTTGTAATCGAGTATTTTATTTACTTTCTTTATTAAGTTTTAAATTACCTATTACGCTTACGTAGGTATATTCAAAAGACATATTTTTCAATAACGATTCCGTAAATTAATTGGCAATCTGATTATTGGTCTCGAAAAACATAATTAATTGGATATTTCTCGTATCAATTTCTGGTTTACTTATTGATTTGTATTATTTTTGCTTGATTTTAGCTCTAAATTCACTTGAGCTGTACAAAAAAATCCTAGAATAGTTATACAGTATGACACAAAAGTCTTGTCCACGAAAAACACTTCATGATATCTCGAAATTGAAAAGAGATATCAGGATGATTCAAACGGCAATATGTTCCTGAGGACAAGGACATTGAAGATTGATAGTCAAATTTTCAGTTCTACCTACAGGGTGTCCACAAATTGAGAAACCGGTTTTGGTTAAAAAATGGCGGTCTGTGTTTTTTATGGAGTTGAAGTCTACACACCGAGACGATTAAAATGTGATTTTTTTTGAAAGCGGTTTGATAATTTGCAACCGGTTGTCAAAAATGCCCCAAATATCTAGATTAGAAAAAATTTTCCAAATGAAATTTGTAGAGCTTTGTAAGCCAAACATTGTCAGTGAACTCATTTTTTGAACCGGTTCACTTCAACAAAAAAAGATGAAATTTTTTTAGATTTTCAATGGTGTTCTGTTCAACATTCATTTGAAAATAATTTTCATATCTTTTTCGTTTTTGAAATCATCAAGTTGCCGAGAATGAACCGGTTCAAAAAATGAGTTCACTGATAATATTTGGCTTACAAAGCTCTACAAATTTCATTTGGAAAATTTTTTCTAATCTCTATTTTTGGAGTATTTTTGACAACCGGTTGCAAATTATCGAACCGGTTTCAAGAAAAAATTATCGTCTCGGTGGGTAGAATTCAAATCTATAAAAAACCCAGACCCCTATTTTTTAACCAAAACCGGTTTCTCAAATTGTGGACACCCTGTAGGTAAAACTGATATCATGAAGTGTTTTTCGTGGGCAAGACTTTTGTGTCATGCTGTAATAATTAGTGTTTTTTGAAACCGTCACAGACAGCATATGAATTTATTATATTCATAGAAATTCACCTGCATAATTAATTGAACAAGCAAGATAAACATTTCAATAACTGCCAGTTTGATGTATTATTTTGTTGTCAGAACAATACGGTAAGTAAGTATACTTAATTATGTTTGAATTTTGTCCATTTTCCGAACCTAACTATAGATATGTCAGGCATCGGACGGAAATTTGGAAAAAAAATAGTAACTTTAGTAACTTTTTTTCTGGAAAAAGTAACCAATTTTTGTGAAAAAGTAACCAATTTTTTGCGAAAAAGTAGATAATTTTTCAATTTTTCGCATTTAAAAAATTATTAATACCCCTCTCCTTCCCATTTTTTTTTTTCAAACTTGTATTTTTCTCTGTAATTTCACTACCGAAGAGAGAAAAAAATAACGATCCGGGAAAATGAGAAAATCGCGTTCAAAAAAAATAGGAGACGTTCCGCAGCCCAAATTTATGAGGTTATAAATTCGTTCACTGAACGATTCTTTCTCTTGTTTTTGTTACCATTTTTCCATCTCTGAACCTCATACTGAATTATTTTCGATAATATCAATTACTTTCACGAATTTTTGTCTTCTTATTCGTATTTTTCTGAATATTCCTGCTCATAACATAACTTTATTTTTCATTATAAAATTCGTGACTTGAATTGAAATATTTATTTTAATTCAAAGATCTGAAATATTTATTTTAATTCAAAGATCTGAAATTTCGAACTAAATATTTGAATTCAAGTCACGAATTTTATAATGAAAAATAAAGTTATGTTATGATCAGGAAGATTCAGAAAAATACGAATAAGAAGACAAAAATTCGTGAAAGTAATTAATATTATCAGTAGCGTAACTAGACATCCCCTCTGAGGGGAACAAAAGTCGAAGGGTGAATTTTTTTCGTAGGTATGGTATATACTAAATGGGCATAAAGATCTCGGATAATGGGGGGGGGGGGGGGGGACAGAACCTTCTTTGGTACTGTCGGTTTAAATAAAAGGTCTGTTCAAAAAGTAAAGTGAATAATTACCTAAGCCAATTACAGAAAAGCGGTAAAAAGTTTTAAAAAATCAATTTTACAGAAATGTTTTTTTTTGCGAAAAATTGGCAGCATTGTCTCTGAATTGTAATCGAAAGTTTCGATTTTCTGTAATCGGTCTTGGTATCATACTTTTCGAACGGCTTTTACAATTTAAATAGCGATTATTTTAAGCCCGAGCGAAGCGAGGGCAGAGCTTTGAAAAAAATAGATTTTTAATACTCGAAAAATTCATTTTTGAGGGTTTTGGTGGAGGTATTTACGCCACAGGCTTACGTATTGAACTTTTGAACTAGCCAAAATTAATCCTTTAATTAATCAAAATTATATTTCATTAAATTTTATTATTTTTTCATTACATTTAAATGGAATTTCATCAATTTTCAGATCAATTAATTTTATTTCTTCAATTTTTATTATTAATAATAATAATTTTTTTTAAATAATTTAACACTTAATAATTATGTTTACTTACGCCCGAGCGAAGCGAGGGCAAAGCTTTGAAAAAATTTGATTTTTTATGTCCAAAAACTTCATTTTTGAAGGGTGTCTAGCGAGTTCAGCGAAAAAAGTAACTTTGAAGCTGAAAAAGTAACTAAAAGTAACTTTTCAGCTAAAAAGTAACTAAAAGTAACCGAGCTTGAAAAAAGTAACCAAGTTACTTTAAAGTAACCGCCGTCCGATGCCTGATATGTATTCCTCATTCAACTTCAATTATTTTCTTCAAATAGGTACCACAGTTTAATTATAGAGGATAATTTAGAAATAATAGCTGACGCACGTATAATGATAATGGTTCAAGTTTCCAAACGTTTATTAAAATAGGTCGTTTTTTAGGAAAATGAAAACCGAAATATGAACCATCTTTTTTTTTGTTAAATTATTTTTGAAAATTAAAAATATTAAAAAGCAAGAAATTCCTGAAGAAATTACAAGCCCCTCTTCCTCTCCTTCGAAGAAATTTTTTTTTAGTAGACCCCTTCACCCCTTTAAGAAAAATTTTCCATGAAAAAAAAACTGGTCCTACTGAATTCTTTTGAATAAAAATCATCGTATAATTTCCGGAAGAAAAATTTTACCTATCTGTTTCCTTGTTTTCAATTGTTTATTCGCAATAAGAGCCTTCTAGAGTGAATAAAAAATGGACGTGTTTTCAATATTATTTTTAATTAATCAAATCATCCTCTGAAGAAATGTCACCATACATTTTTGGAAGGGAGGATTTTTTCAACTCATCAGGAGAACATTTCTTGCTAAGTCACTGGTGGAAAGTATTCGATTCAAAAGTAGGTACATAGATAGATACTCAAGAACAAGAATGATATGTTCAATGAGGATGCAAATCAAGATTTTGATGGGTATTATCATTCAAAAATATTGCGTTTAAAATTCCTCATTATCAGGCCCTTTTGGTGATTTTTTTCAAAAATTTTGCATTCTGGAATTTTTAGAACACCAAAAAATTTAAGCTCAGTAAAAAAATTTAAATTCTCAGCCTTCAATAATATGTGCATTACTACGAGTTATTTTTTACTTTTTTTCTTTCTTCAATTAAATAACTTGACCAAACATTAAATAGGTATTCAAAAAATTCAAATTGCGATTGGAAAATGATGATTCGAGTTGTGAATAATTGAATTCACTCGCGATTTGTCATTCGAAAATCGAATCATATTTTGGCTCATTATTTTGCCACTCTTAAGTTCAATTTGATTTTCTTTTTTTGTGCAATGCTACATTTATAAAATTTCTTTCCAATTATTAAATTAAAAAAAATTTTGAAAAACTAATAATATTGATTTTTTTTTTACATTTTTAAAAATCAAAAAAAAAATTGAAATTATTGGAGGAAAAATCGAGTTAGAAAAAACTGAAAAAAATTAAAGATCGAAAAAAACTTTTAAAAAATCGAGATTGAAAAAAAAAAACAAAAAAATTCAGATTGAAAAATATTTCACAGTATTTCGGTAAAAATAAATTTTGGAATTTACTCATTTCAGATTTTCTCAGTATCAATTTCTTCGATCCTTTTCAACTTTTTGTTTTGAAATTATCAGCACAAATTTTTTCAGTTAGTACCTACCTCTAAATATTAAAAAAATGTCTTCAATAATTTCAGCTATTCATATAAGAAATATTTCCAACAAAAAATCAATAATTTGTTCCCCACCGTAAATTTTGAAAGAAATGTTCAACATTTTATGAAAAATATCTTCCAGCTCAATAATTAGCTGAAATTTTAAAAAGTAGGTAAGAAGAACATGAACTCGACAAAAAATTGAAAAATCAAAGTTGGATGAATTTTAATTCAAAAATTGATACAGTTTTGAAAAAAAAATGAAGAATTTTCAAAAAAGTCAAGATATTTAAAAAATTTGAACTTGGATCGTCAAAATCTATTTTGCGTCAAAATTATTTAATATTTAAAAGGTCTGAATTTTGAAGAGATCCACATTTTTTCACATTAGAAATTGAGATTGGAATCATTTTCCAGTTGATTTTGTCCAGGGAAGAAATTCTAAAAAACTAGAGCTCGAATATTGAATCATATGTATAGTACCTTAAAAATTAGAGTAACCTTAAGAGCTTTAAGGAATCTTTTCGTAGTTTGTGATTGGTTGAAAATGCGATAAGGGACTTTTAAGGTATGATTTTACATTCATTGCTGTGATAGATGTAAAATTTAATAAAATTTTTCAATAGCATCCCCATGCCGGTGAAGACCATACAGACATGTAAAAAAATATAATTTGGAAATTTCTTTGGAAAAATAACAAAAGCTGTTTGTTTAATTTGCAGTTTCTAGTTGTGAACTTTATAAAGGAGAAGTGGGTACTAATTGCCACCTCTATCTCTGAAAAATATTTCAACCAATTACCGAAAATTAAAATTTCAGGCACATAGGTAGGTATTATTTCAGCATATAATAATTTCAAATTATTCAAGCTGAATAATTAATGAGAAGGTCACGGCAATATTTCAAAATAATACGAGTAAGCAGAGCTGTATCTAAAAGATACTTGAAAATTTTTATAACATATCGTACCTATATTCAAAGTTATTTCATTTCTACAAAACTTCTACACTTTTGCGCACATTTTCAAAGTAATTATTTCTTCATAACATATTCCCAAAATTAAATTCGAGTCTATTAGCAAAATTACAACCCCATACCTCTAATTATAAATAATTTCGCCTATTTACACATTCGCATAAAACCACACTACTCGCCAGTCTCTCCTTTTTCATTCCAAGTCAAACACCGATTAAACATGGATCAGTTTCTGGAAGACAAATCGCTCCCAAAATATTTACATTCGATGCTAAAACTATTACTGTTTAGTTTCGCGGTATTCCCAAAAAATTACAAATTACTCAAATCCGTATATTATTGGATACTAATGATCACCGTCGTAGGTGGACTTCTCGGAAGTTTCATCTCCCTCTGTACGGCTACCAAGAGCCTTCTAAAGATAGAAATATTTTCAACCATTATTCCTCAACTCGCAGACCTCCTCATATTCATCTATTTCTCGTACAAACGAAACCAACTCTTGGAAGTGATCCGCAGTCTCGCAACAAATAGCTCAAAAGAAATATTGGAAAGAACAAATCGATTCTTGAAGGCAAATTTCGTCACGTATTTCATTCTTCATACAGCATGGGCGAGTCTTTTTATCCTGCACACTTTCGTGTATTTAGTCTCAAATCAAGAATTCTCTGATAAATACTCGGTAATGATACCGTTTTGGCTTTCTTGCGAGATTACAGATGGAAATCGTTTATGCTGGAGGCCGAATACCAGCCTGGAATTATGGCTGATCAATGTATTCACCGGAACTGCGGTAGGTTTCGATTATTTGGTGTATTGCGCGGCTCTCATACTTTATTCTGTTTTCATGGCTAATGTGTGGATACATTTGGAGACATTGAAAAGTTCCATTAGAGCATTAGCTGAACGAATGAAATCTCAGTGTCGTACAAATTTGGTAAAATTGAAAAAATCTGAAGAATACGATAATGCAGCGATTGAAGAGCTGTACAGAAACATTAAATATCAGCAGTTGATTCGCACGTGAGTAAATTTATGCTTTAAATTGAAATATTCAGAAAAAGAGACTATAGAATAGGTATCTAATTTTTCATTTTCAATTACCTAATCTTATAGATATTGCAATGAAATAATCAACTTGATGAAAGGTTATGTTTCCATATTTTTGGCAGAATTTTGGGGAGCGATAGTTTTTTTAGCTTTCACGTCCATAATGGAGGTAGGTAATGCACCATGAATAAAGCTACCCAGTACCCATAAATCCGCTATTAATTTCTTATTTTCAGGCAAAAACTGATCGTATGCTCGTAATCAAAACATCAATCATCAGTGTTTCGGGGGCAATTGGATTTGTCATACATTGCATCTATGCTCAAGTGATAACGGATTCGGTAATTTGTAAACTTTTTAAAATTCAGGGATAAGTGCAATATAGTTGAACATTTTTTCAGTGAATATAGGTAGGTAGAATTACATCAGTTTTCAAAAAATTTTGACCAAATTGGGCAGAATCATGAAAATCCATTTCACAAATTTTCAATTCAAATTGGAATATTTTCTGAATTTCAGTTGAGTAAAAAATGAAATAACGATAAAAATAGGCAGAAAAAAAAAACAATTTTAGAAAATTTCAGCCTTTTACAAAATCTTATTTCAGGGTTAAATTTAAAAATTGTCTGAATTTTGTAATGTTCTTGGACTCAGAATATTTTTGAATTCAACACTATCGCAAATTTCTTAAAATTTTTAAATAAGTACCTACTAAAATATTGATGAATTTTGGATTTCCATAAAATTTAGATTTTAAACAATCATCCATTTTAAAAAAATCTGGATTTTCAAGAGTAAATAGAATTTGAAGGTGTTCTGAATTTTCAAATATCCATATTTTAATAATTCCCAAAAATTTTTACCCTAAATTTCTTGAATGAATATTTTTGAATTCAATAATAAATCAAGCTGCTTTAAAAATATCTGACTTGAGCATAACGGCGCTAAAAATTTTCCGAATTCCATGTAAATTTTAAATTTTCTACAATTTCTTGAACTAATTACGTAGGTAAGATTTTTAAGGTTAAAAGTTGGGTATGCAGAATTCTTAAAATTGAAAATTTTTCAAAATCTATATTGCTACTTCAGATTTTTAGAAAAATCTTGGTAGAAAATTTTTAGTACCTTTTTACAAAATTTTCTGGTTGGTTTACTTAATAAATTTTCAATTTTCTAAATATTCTTCAATTCAAAAAAATTAAGATATTAAAAATCTGGACATCTTCCAGAACTCTAGTTTTTAAAACATAGTTTTAAAATTGAAAAAATTTTGTATTTAAAAAAATAAAATCCATCAAATTCAAAGTCTTCTGAATTTTTCAGTTTTTTAAAAAAAATTGAGCACCTTCTTTTGGGCTAAGTAGTCACTGTGCAAACTTTTAAAATTTTTGAATGAACTGTTTTCACAAATTTTTCAATTTCAAAAATTCCTCAATTTCAGAAAATTCTGATTAAAAATCCTTGCATTGTAAAAAAAAAAGGTCAAACTTTTTTTTTCAAATTAAAATCGTAAAAAAATAAGTGAGAAGAAATTTATTTTTTTTCACGAGCCTAATTTTTTTAAATTTCAGAACGAAATGATACTTCGTGAATTGGCTGACATTCCTTGGTACGAACAAAGCATGAAATTTAGACAAATCTATCTCATGTGTTTGACTCATAATCAAAAATCCATCAAAGTGAATGCAGCAGGAATGTTTACGTTCAATTATGGATTTTCAATGAATTGTTTAAAAACAATGTATTCGTTTTTGAACATGATGATATTACATTATAAACGTAAAGGGTCACTTTAAATGCACATAGATTCAAAATAAAATTTACATACTTGGCCAACCTACAGAGAATTTTATTATGTTTTCATTTCAAAAATCAGATACTTGTTACTAAAGGCATAAAAGTGTTTGTGATCAAAACAACTAGAAACCAAAATTATATCTTAAAAATATGGTACTTAATCAAATGACTCCTTTCAATTTGAGCATTCAAAACATAGAAACCTTTCTAGGCACTAGATTCTAATTATTTTCGCCAAAAATGGTAATTCAACGATCAAAGTCTAAATTTGATCTTTTCAGCTCTAGATTTTTCCTTCTGGATTATTTTTTTCAAAATTGTATCCAATAAAAAAATGGAAAAACAAGATTGGAGAAATTTTGAAACAATATAAATTGAAAAAATGGCAAATTGGAAACAAATTCCGATTTAAATTTTTTCAACTGATATATTTTTTTAATTTAATATTTTTTAAATTTATTATTTCTCAAATAATTATTTTAAAAGTTTCCTTCAATTTGAAAAAAATTGAAAAATTTTTCCACATTGAATTTTTTCAAAATTATCAATTCCAGATTTGCCCAATTGTTTTAACTCAATAAATAATAAGAAGAAATTTTAAAAAATAATGAAATTGTGAGAATGAAAAAAAAAAGGAAAAATAAAATTAGAAAAATGTGAACGTGAAGGACTTGCATCGTTGTCTCGAAATACTGTTTTTGCGCGAAAATAATTTATTAGAAGCCAGTACCTCTTTTTAACCTTCGAATGAAAAATAGGTAGGTATCTACAAAAATGACTACCGAAACCGAACACTGCGTCATAAAATTTCTAAAAAAAAATCCTTGACTTAAGCTTCTTTGTAAATATTATTCCACCTAATTCAGTAGGCTTTAATGTCGAAACTTACAACTCGAGAAAAGACAAAACAAATACGTAACAAAACCACACATGTAATTACTAAATTGACAAATCTTCCAGTTCATTATTCTGAATTATGTACGAATACTCCGAGCTTCGTATTTTTTTCCCAAATCGAAGTAAAAATCAAATACATAAGTCGTAATTCAATCCAAAGTACTCATTAACTACACGAAAACATAATTTCCCAAGACGAGCCAAAAAAATAATAATTTTTCGCACAACATAAAAAGAAACCCTTAGTAAATGAAAAATGGCCAACAAAGGCAGCATGTTTTTCGAAAATATGAGAATTTTCCAACACACCATAAAAACGAAATTCTTCGACAATTCGCAATTTCTAAATTTTTGCCTCCATTATTGCAGATTTTTCTTCGTCGAACACGATTGCATCACACCGAAAATGAAATTTTATCTCATGACACTGTATTTCTCATCCATAATACTCAATTGTTCAGCCGCAGCGGTTTCATTTTTCAACTTACCCGATATTGTGGAAAAACTAGAAGTGCTGCTGATATTTTCACTCCATTTGACTAATTTTGTATACTTCGTATTCTTCAAAGTAACCACGAAAAAAATTTGGGTAATGCTTCAACACCCTTTTAAAACCGATTCGCCGTTATACATTGGACAAGAGGCATGCGAAATTACATCGCGAATTTTATGGAAATCGTTTCTCGTATTATCATTGTTTAATTCTGGAATCATCGTTAGTTCATCGCTGGTGACATTTCTCCGCCCTTTATTCGCCCATCAGGATAATTCGAACGATAATTCGAAATTCGCACAGTCTGTAATTCCATATTGGTTCGTTTGTGGTCAACCAACGGTTGTGAAATTCTGTTTAGACGTTGATGACGGTGCGCAATTATGGATAATTAATTGCATACAAATGCTAAGCCTGCTGTATGAGGCTAATTTGAACTTGAGCATATTGCTGTTTTATCTTATATTGACCAGCGGTATAAAAGCTAGAGCGGAAATTTTTAAAATTAGGTTATCCACATTGGCCAAGCAGATTTCCAAATTGAATGTATCCAAAAGTGACTTTCTGGATCAACAGTTTGGTCAAATTGTTCGATATCAATTTGAAATCAGAAGGTGAGAATTTTTTTTTTTTTAAATTAGACAAGTATAATTACTCGAAATTAATTTTTATGAATTTTTATTCAACAGATTTGTTCTGGAATTGCAGAATTTTATTAATTTTCCAATGTTTCTACATGTGCAGTCTTATTATGCTTTGACAGTTTTAGCTGCTTTTATATTTGTAACCAAGGTGAAAAAATATTTCCTTTTTTCCCCACAAAATTACTTTTTTCCCCCACAAAAATTACTTTTTCCCTACAAAAATTACTTTTCCCCCAGCCCCCACAAAAATTACACATCGGCTCATTTTGTTTTAGGGAAATGATGATATATTAATACTACTTAAAGCAACATATTACATTGTGCTCGGATCAGTCATTCATTACATCATTTGTCAGAATTCTATGATTATATCAAATATGGTAATTATCGATTAGAAGTTGAAACAATTTCAGGAGTTGAGATACTCCTACATTACTTCCATAAATCGTTTTTTTTTTCTTCTTTCAGAATCAACATTTAATGAACTCTCTGATGGATTTTCCTTGGTACGAACAACATGAAAAATTCAGAAAATCTTATCTCATTACATTGATTGGAAATCAGAAAGCAATAAGATTAAAATTATATGGCCTGTATCACGTCGATCTGCGATACTTTGCTAACAATATGAGAAGAATCTACTCATTATTAAATATTCTTCTGCTTCTATCAACGTTAAAAATTGAAGAAAACAGAGAAACGTAGAAGAAAAATCGCAAATCTAAAAAGATGAATCGGATGTGCACTTGTGCAGTGACATACATTAGGATCAAGGCCACCCTCCCACAAATTTCACCTCCAAGACTAGTGAAAATACCTGGGGAATTTCAGAATTCATTATCATCAATCAATCAGTTCACACGCAGAAAAGAGTTTTTAAATCCATGTCGAAAATGGAAAGTAGACAAAAATCTAAAAATATGAACTTACGACACGACAATTCATAAAATTTAAAAATGACGATGAAGATAGTCACTTGTCATAATTTATAAGCTACCTACCTAATATTTCAAATATGTACGATAATTTATTTACCTGATTTACCTTAAAGAAACCAGCAAATTACTTTTCAAAAGGCGAATAATTGAAAATGAGATAGGTACATTGACGTAGTTTAAATAGAGGAAGGAATTTGGACGAATTTTTCATGGGAACAAAATCTAAATTTGTTTTGGAGTAAAAAATATTTAGAAGCAATCATGGTTTTTGTTTTGAAAGCAACCTATCTTGGAATATTATGAATGTAAAATTTGCGGGTATAATTTGATCATTTTGATCAGTCAGGTCCACATGGAGCAACTGCGTTTTTTTGGTCCAAATTTTCACAAAGGATACCGGCGATTAAGATAGACGAATCTGCTCCAGAGCTGAAATTTGAAACTAACCCACGAAATTTGGTTCTTAGGGTCTGAAAAACACCTGGTAAAATTTTTGGCCCCCTACCCCTCCCCTGGCCAAAATTGTGGGGCAAAACGTTACTTTTTTCCGCCTTTCCATTAAAAATTTCTATCTCCCAGAGTTTTCAATCAAATTTTTTCAAATTTACGTGAGTTATACACTACACTGAAGAGTATTAGTGGGTGATTTGAAAAAAAAATTTTGATGATTTTTTCTAGTCCAAAACCGTATTTTAAAATTTGAAATCGAGTTTTCTGCTTGATGTTGCAGAGGTGCAATTATGAAAATAATATACGTATTTCATGCATCTAGTCCCTATCAACAACGTAATATTTTTTCCAGAATTTTTTAGGAGGGTGGAAGACCTTGAAAAATGCGAAAACCACTATTCAGAACGTTTTTCAAACATAATAATGGTTATTTTTGGCCGAAAATTTTTTTCGGGTTATAATATCGCAAAATACGTATTTATACATCACTTTCTGATTTTAGCTTCATTTCATCTCTTTTTCGTGATTTTTGTAATTTCGAGTCCAAATAAGTACAGTACAGTACAAAGCTCAAAATTGATTACCTCACTTTTTTTGCCTAAGAAATTGTCATAAGAAAAAATTGCAACATATTCGTGTTCAGCAACTCAAACTGCTTCAGTATTTCTCCTTTTTACGATCAAAGGACTCAAATTTTGAAAATTCAGTTTTGAGTGAACGAGTTTTTTAAAAATAAATAGGTAAGATGAATGTCTCGTTCATTAAAAGGGTAGAAATAACGATTAACTTATTTTTTCATTTTTTTTAGGGAAGAGGGAGGAAGGTTGCGGAGAAAGTAGGTACCATACTTATGTTTTCAGTGTACAAATAAGTGCCTCATTTGAAGAGCCCGAATTCTTTCCAAACTGTGATGATAAAAAAACAGTTGATCCATTTTTTCAGTGCGTTCTTCAAATGAAACACTTCTCATTTTATTCATTACTTTCTCCGCAACCTTCCCCCCTCTCCCCTAAAAAAATGAAAAAATAAGTTAATCGTAATTTCTACCTTTTTAATGTACGAGACAGACATTCACACCTATTTATTTTTTTTTTAAAACTCGTTCACTCAAAACTGAATTTTTAAAATTTGAGTCCTTTGATCGTAAAAAAGAAGAATATTGAAGAAGTTTGAGCTGCTGAACACGAATATATTGAAATTTTTTTCTTAGGACAATTCCTTAGGCAAAAAAACTGAGGTAATCAATTTTGAACCTTGTGCTGCACATATTTGGACTCGAAATTACAAAAAATCACGAAAAAGAGATGAAATGAAGCGAAAATCAGAAAGTGGTGTATAAATCTGTATTTTGCGATATTATAACCCGAAAAAATTTTTCGGCCAAAAATAACCATTTTTATGCCTGAAAAACGTTCTGAACAGGTGCGGTTTTTCGCATTTTTCAAGGTCTTCCACCCTCCTAAAAAATTCTGAAAAAAATATTACGTTGTAGATAGGGACTAGATACATGAATATATTTTTTTCAAAATTGCACCTCTGAAACATCAAGTAGAAAACTCGATTTCAAGTTTTAAAATGCGATTTTGGGTTAGAAAAAATCATCAAAAATTTTTTTTCAAACCACCCACTAATACCCCTCAGTACAGTGTATAACTCACGTAAATTTGAAAAAATTTGGTTGAAAACTCTGGGAGATAGAAATTTTTAATGGAAGGAATGAAAAAAGTAACGTTTTGCCCCATAACTCGGGCCAGGGGAAGGGTAGGGGGCCAAAAATTTTTTCCAGGTGGTTTTCAGACCCTAAGAATCAAATTCTGTGGGTTAGTTTCAATTTTCAAATTTCAGCTCTGGGGCAGATTCGCCTTTCTTAACCGCCGGTACCCTTTTTCATCATTTTTCCAGGTAAACATTTTTTTATAAACTGATATGTATTTTTTAAATAAAGTTTTAAATCTATGCGAAAAATTTCAAGTGTCTTCAAAAAAATTTTGATGCTCTTTTACACTTTTTTTTTAAGATTATGATTTTAGAAGCTCGTTTTGATCAATTCGGTAAGTAAATAATTGTAATAGTTTTGAAAAAAAAAAAATTTGAAAGATTGAAAATTCACCACTTTTCCTCTCGCCTACCTTTGGTTCCAGCTCCACCTTCAAAAATTTTCAATCCAAGTGCTTCCGGTTCCGGGATTTTTATAAAAGTGCCTCCCGCTCCAAAAACAATCGCTCATAGAGGGGCCCTCCTTCCTCCCACCGGCTCCGCTCCGGATCTCTGACCCAAGCAAATGAGTAATATTTGAGTGAAAAATCTAAGAAAGGTTCATCTTTTCCAAATAATAATTAAACCTCTGAGAATCAATCAATTATTTATTCGGCGAAAATATGAAGGCAAGTACAGTTTTACTTCCATGGCCTAAAACCATTTTTTTTTTTTTTTTTTTTTTTCAATCAAGTACAGAATGACTAATCGAATTGGTTTAGAAACTTCAGTAAGTATCTATTTTTCAAATGCCAAAAGCAAAGGACAAATTATGTGGTTTGGCGTAAAACTGAGCCCATTCCCTTTTCGCATTCAAAAATACATGCAACAAATAATTCGGTAAAGGAAATTACAGTTATTTTACTGATGCATAATTGAGAATTTCAAGACATTCTTTTGCCTCGTATGACTTGATAACATAGCAACGAAGTCAGATATGCACAAAATTTTATACTTTATACATAGATGTACTTTTCAATCGAATCGTTATGTTAAAACTAAAATCAGTCAAAAAAAATTTCAAAAAATGATTCTTAGAAATACTCGGTGGCGACATAGGTATTGAAGCACATAATAAAATAAGCAAAAATGGATAAACCTAATGCAATGAATCAAGTGAAATTATTTCAAAAACTATTAAAGACTTCGTTATTCATTTGTGGATTACCGATGGAAATTGAAAAAAATATCAAATGTCTTTATTACACATTTACATTTTTATTCAATTGTTTTTTAATTTTAGGAAGTTTCGTGACTGTGATTAACATTTCAAATACTTTTTTAAAGATTCAAGCAATGGTGCGGTTATTTATGAACTTATTTATTGCAGTGATATTTCTCTACTTTCGCATCTATAGCGATCAACTCAAAGAAGCTTTTTCCAAGCTTGATAAAAATTCTCCCAACTACATTGGCGACGAAGAAATCAAACTAGCAGCGGAAAATTTTTTTAAAACTTGCAAACGTGATGGGACATTACTCTGTATGATGATGCCAGCAGGACAAATAGCAGTAATTATGGTAAAAATGTCGAAAGAAGATTTGTACAAATTTGCACACCTCTATTTTTGCGGAGATAGGCCTGTTGATGAAGAACCTACAATACAGTATTGCTTCTCGGAGGGAAGTTCGGCTCATTTCATATTAAATGATGTGTTGGGATACATCTTCATCATTTACCAATTGCTCTTTGTGCAAATAGCACAGTTATTGATCAACTCTCATCCTGAAAGTGTAGGCGCAGCATTAAGAGTATATGATGATTTTTTGTCAAATTGTATCCATAGAATCAAACGTATGGAAAAACTTGATACGAAGGATCGACTTGAATTTAAAACTGTGATCGAATATCAGCAAGTAATCACAAAGTTAGTATACCTATTGCTAGGTAATCAAATATCGAACCACATCACTCCATTCAAATTTGATTGGAATTTATGCAGAAAACTAATGAAAATTTTGTAATTTCCATTTAGCATTTGAATTTTTTTTTGACCCGTACTTGCTTAATTATTGATTGAGGGGTGAGGGGGGGGCGAACTGTACCCCTTTATCATTGTAAACAGAAGGAATAAAAACAATGATCAAAAATTGAATACCCATAACAAATTAAGCTTGCTTGAGCAGAATAAGAGCGAAATTTCTTGAAAAATTCACAATAAAATGAGAGGCTTTATCATTCTCTCATTTACAAATCAGTGAAAATTACCTATCGAATATCACTGAATAACAGTCAGAGTTGCAGCACAGGAGAAAATCAGTGAAAAAATGAACGCGTTTTTTTGCTTTAAAGCAAAAATCTTGGAACATAGATATGTCAATAAGATGCACGAATAACTTTTTGATTTCGCAACTCCGATTTCTTGGCTTTTAGATTTCTGGACCTTCCGATTTCTTGATTTTTCAAATTCTCAACTTTTTAATTTTTCAACTACCTATTCAATTCTTGATTTCTCACCTTTTCGATTTCTCAGATTTCCGATTTCTCGGTTTTCCCGACTATTCGATTTCGATTTCTTATATATTCGACTCTCGACTTTCCAATATCTCGACTTTTCAACTATTCGATTTCTCGACTATTTGACTATTTGATTTCCCAACTATTCGACCATTAGACTTCTTGACTATTCAACTTCTCAACTTTCTGATTTCTAGACTTTCCAATTTCACAGCTTTCGAAATTCTCAATTTCTCGACTATTTGATTTCTCTACTCTTCGAATATTCAATTTCTTGATTATTTTTGACTTCTCAACTGTTCGATTTTGATTTCTCTTAACTTCTCGACTATTCGACTTCTCAACTATCTATTTGACTTTCCAACTTCTAGACTTTACAATTTCTCGACTTTTTGACTTCTCAATGTTCCTATTTCTAGACTTTTCGATTTCTCGACTATTCGAATATTTGATTTCTCCACTATTCACCCATTCGACTTCTTGACTATTGGTTTATTTGATTTCTCGACTTTCTGTTTTCTCGACTTTCCAATTTCGGCAATTTCTCAACTATTTGACTATTTGACTATTCAGCTATTGGATTTCTCGACTATTTAATTTCTCAACTGTTCAAATATTTGATTTCTTGACTTTCCAATTTCTTGACTCATTGAATATTTGATTTCTCGACTATTCGACTTCTCAACTATTCATTTATTTGATTTTCTCAACTATTTAACTTTCAGATTTCTCAACTTTCCAATCTCTCGACTTTCGTCTTTCTCAACTAGGTATTCGACTATTTGATTTCTTGACTTTCAACTACGGTATTGGATTTCTTAACTATATTCGACTATTCAATTTCTCGACTATTCAACTATTCTGACTTCTCAACTATTCGACTTTTTGACTTTCTGTAATTTCAAAAACAGTAAAAATGCCCAATCATAAATTTTTTCAGACCATATCTAAATTTACTACTGAATATGCTTGAAAACTATTGAAGCCTTCTGATGCACTATTTATTGACATGGATATGTCTTAGGGCTGGGGGGTAAAATTTTGAAAGCGTTACGTAACGCTGGAGGTGTTACAAAACACTGGCGGTGTAACGTAATGTTTTTAGGTCAAGACATAATGGCATTATGTTAGACTTAAAAAAACTTGGAAAAATTTCATTTTCGATAAAGAAGACATAGGTAATAATATTATGGTAGACTTGAAGAAACTTGGAAAAATTTCATTTTAGATAAAGACATAATGATTTATGTTAGACTCGAAGAAGCTTAGAAAGAATTTATAGATGAGAACATAGTGATATGTCATATTTAGTTGAAAAGTTGGTTGAAAAGTCGGTCGAAAAGTCAGTCGAAAAGTCTGTCGAAAAGTAAAGAGAATTGAGAAATCAGAAAGTCGATTCGATGAACCAGAAAGTTGAGTCATTTTGATAAATTGGAGAGTCAATTCCAGGGACCAAAAGCCAGCCCAAAGCCGAAAAGCCGATTCAGCCGATAATTTGAGGCTTTTGAAAAGCTGGCTGTCAGCTCAGCTTTATAATTCAGCAGCCGAAAGCCAGCCAAAAGCTTTATGTTTTTGGCTTTTTTACAGCTTTTTTTCAAAATTTAAAAATTGAAATTAATGGTGCAAATGTTCGTTTTTTATGTACCATTATTTTATTTGAAGTTGACGATTTGAATTTGACTGGTGTTCTTTTCATTTTTTTACTTTTAAGATCTTTTGATTTTACACATTTCTGATTAAAAAATTTTAAACTTTGAATTTGATTGAAATTTATCGTAATAAAAACCGAAAGCTGACAGCTGAAAGCCGAAAGCCGAAAGCTGAAAGCCGAAAAAATCCGTATTTTTGGCCAGCTGAAAGCCAGCCGAAAGCCAGCTGTAACAGCCATATAATTTCAAAAGCCAAAAGCCGAAAGCCTAAGCTTTATCAATCGGCTTCCGGTCCCTGCTTTTCATTTTTTTACTTTTAAGATCTTTTGATTTTACACATTTCAGATTAAAAAATTTTAAACTTTGGATTTGATTGAAATCTATCGTAATAAAAACCGAAAGCTGACAGCTGAAAGCCGAAAGCCAAAAGCCGAAAGCTGAAAGCTGAAAGCCGAAAAAAGCCGTATTTTTGGCCAGCTGAAAGCCAGCCGAAAGCCAGCTGTAACAGCCATATAATTTCAAAAGCCAAAAGCCTAAAGCCTAAGCTTTATAATCCTTATCACAAGCCGAAAGCCTAAGCTTTATCAATCGGCTTCCGGTCCCTGGTCAATTCAAAAAATCGGAAAGTCGATTCGATAAATCGGAAAGTTGAGTTGATAAATTGGAAAGTCGATTTGATAAATCGGAAAGTCGATTTGATAAATTGGAATGTTGATTTGATAAATCAGAAAGTCGATTTGATAAATCAGATGGTGGATTCGATAAATCGGAAAGTCGAATCGATAAATTTGAAAGTCTATTTGATAAATTGGAAAGTTGATTCTATAAAAAATTGGAAAGTCGATTTAAGAATTCATATTTGTGGTTGATGGCAACACTGTTTATTTTACTAAGCAATATGAAAAAATTTGTACATTTCAGATGAACTTGAGAAAGAGATCATTTATGTATTTGACATTCAAGGTGGTTAAATAATTGTTGGTGATGATATTACGTCTAAAATTCTCAAAAAACATCTTATTGACATATCCATGTTCCAAGATTTTTGCTTTAAAGCAAAAAACACGTTCATTTTTTTCCAGTTTTGTCAAAATCAAGTGTTTTGGACTCCCTACATTTTGGAATATCACTCTCACATTTGTTTACTGTGCCATTAATAGGGATGGAAATCTAATTAATTTTATAATTTTTGATTTGAAAATTTAGAAACAATCAATCCATAATGGCAATGTTTCACTTACCAACTTCACTACATGTGACGAATTTCTACATAATGAGTGTAATTGCTGTTGCATCAATTGGTCGTAAGGTAATGAGTGTTCACTTAGAAAGTGAACAATTCATGATTCTGTTATATTTAATAATAGCCAATAACTCTGCAAAACTAAACACCTCAATCTTCAATTAGGAATACCAATCCATATATTTCATTTTACCGGTTGTTTGCATGGCCAGTTATATTTTCTACCAGCACTATATATTTTGTGACAGAATGGATTACATTACTTCTGTGGTAAGTTGATTATTTAAAAACTATTACTGCAAACCAGAGCGGGGTAACATTGAACACTTTTTGGTATGGTTTTGACATGTAACTTTAAAACGGGTTGAGATGAAAAAAGATGATAATAAAGATGGGGGAGTTTTACTCCAGATCTAAATTTTAACTTTGGTTAGAAATTTTAACCCCCTCCCCCTCCCCCTCGGAGTAAAAAAGTAAAAAAGAGGTGTTCAAAGTTACCCCGACAACCGGAGTAACATTGAACACCCATTTAAATGATTGGCCTGCCTTTAATTTTTTAATTTATACAGTTAGGTAACTACGAGTATCTTGACCTACTATACGTACCAAATTTCAAGTCATTTTATGAATGTAGAATGATTTTAGAGTCAAATAAGTATTAAAGGAAAAAAATTCAAAAATTGATGAAGAAATAATGAAAAACATGGTAAAAATTCAAAAGCATCCGCACTACAATCTTTTGGTCCAAGCAAACCGATGAAGAAACATAAATATCAAATTTCAAGTTATTTTATGAATAAGAAAAATCAATAAAACCACTTTAGATAGCGTTCAAAGTTACCCCAGCTTTCTCAGAAAAAAATACTCTTTCACGTAATTAATTTTTTTCAGAATGAATATTTTTCTGAAACTTTGCTGGAAATTCCATGGTATGAACGAAATTTGGAATTTCAGAAAATTTATCTGATGTCCTTGCGACTCAATCAAAGCAATTCAACTTCCACACATTTCGCCTTCGGTTTGTATGTAGTGAATTTGGAATTTTTTGCAGCCAACATGAATCGTTTGTACACGCTAGTGAATCTGTTACGATTGAAATATACTTGAAGTTTGGTTAAATGCACTACATACATAAAATTATATTGTAATTTTATGAAAAGATTTGATACTTAAATGAATAAATGTAAGATCGGTTTACTTTCTCTCAAAAATGAAATGTTTAGAAAATAATTCTTATTGTTTTTTTTTTTTTTTTTAAATGAGATACTTAATCAAACCGTTCCAGCTGAGTGAGAAGGAAGGGGATTTCTCGTTAAATTTGAGAAATCAATATTGCCACTTCTCACAATCGATAAATTTGCTTTGTTCAAAAAATGATAAGAAACCAAATTCACAAACATGTTCGTACAAATACAATTTTTGCAACGAATTATTTAAAAAGTCTACCTACCCAACAATAAGCATATATTTTTGAACACCAAAAATAACGGAAAAGTAGATATATGATTCAGCCAAAAAATTGAACGCATTCTATTTCCACATTGAAAAATACAGATGACAAATATTTCGGCGATGAAAATTACAGTTATTTTAACGATGCATAATTGAAAATTTCAAGAAATGGAATGGTTCAAATCGCACGACTTGAGAACAAAAATTTCATGCTTTATTGAGGTAATTTTTCTATCTAGTCATTAAAAAAAAACACGAATAAGTATACTTATTTTCCAAATCATTAAGAACAACCGGAAAATGTGGAATTTGGTGTAACAGAACTTAATGAATATTTTAAAAAAATTTCTCAGCTTTAATATTTTGATCCACAACACGAAATTTTATCAACACACAATTTTTACACTATAATTACCGACGGAATTTTCCAGCAGGCCCACCAGTAAAAATTGTTGTAATACATATAAAGCCTTCAGGATCCTTGAAAAAAAAAACTTCACAAAATTACAACTCAGTAACGACTAACGAGAGATGTACATAAGATATAAAACTGTTGGAGGAAAAATGGAAAAACCTAATAATGTGATGAACCAAGTGAAATTATTTCAGAAATTGATAAACGCCGCGCTTTTCATTTGTGGCTTACCGATGGAAATTGAGAAAAATATTAAACGATCATATTACATTTTTACATTTTCGATCAATTGTTTTTTGATTTTAGGAAGTTTTGTGACTGTGATTAACATTCCAAACAATTTTTTAAAAATTCAAACAATGGTGCGATTATTTCTGAGCGTATCTATTGCAGTGATATTTCTCTATTTTCGAGTCTATAGCAACCAGATAACAAGTGTTTTCTCCAAATTTGATCAAAATTCTCCCAACTATCTCGGCGACGAAGAAATGAAGGTAGTTGCGAGAAAATTTTTGAAAACTTTAAAACACAATGGAAAATTATTTTGCATAGTGATGGCAGTCGGACAAATCGTCGGAATTTTAGCGAAAATGTTGAATGAAGACATGTACAAATTTTTACACCTATATTCTTGCGGATTTGAGTCAGTTGATGAACACCACACGCTACAGTTCTGCTTTTCGAGAAAATATTCAGCCCATTTCGTATTGAATGACGTACTGGTATTCATCTTTGTTGCTTATCAATCATTCATCGCGCAAATTGCACAGCTATTGATAATTTCTCAACCCGAAAGCGTGGGAGGAACATTACGAGTATATGATGATTTTTTGTCAGTTTTTATGGATAAAATCAAATGTATGGATAAATGTGATAGGAAGGATCGACTCGAATTCAAAACTGTTATCAAATATCAGCAAAAAATTACAAAGTTAGTATGTTACCGGTTTTTTTTCCCCGGCTAATACATTTCTAATCCATTTCTAGCTCTAAAACATATCCAGGAGAACAAAATTTATATAATCTGGAATAAAGACCTTAGGAGTTAGGAATCTCTCAACTTGAAGATCACACAATTTTTGGTTATCTTGCAAAGCTCAAAATAATTGCTTATAAAACGAATTCCAATGATTGAAACATGTCTGTTCTCGTATTTTGATAAGTCATTCGAAAAAATGTCAATTTTGAATACCAACTCAAAACAATTCACGACGTCATTCTGATTTATTGAGAAAAAAAAACTTCGGAAAAAATTTTTAAAAGGTAATTCCGACCGTCCAAACTCCAAGAAATTAAATTCCATAAATCCAAAATCTCAGTTTTCAAATATGTACAGCTTCGGCGAAATTTTATTGCGGTGTCACCATTAAGGACTCATTCTGTATCTATTTACAAGACCATTACTATTGATGGAAATCTAATCAATTTTTTCTGCATTATTTGAATTTAAACTTCAGATACAATCAATCCATCATGACAATGTGTTACATTCCGATTTCACTACATATGACAATTTTTTACATAACGAGTGTTATCACTGTTGCATCTGTCGGTAGTCAGGTAAAATTATCAATTAATACGAGCTGCGGTAAACTGGTGGATTAATAATTCTGCTTTTATTTGTTTCAAAATTTCATCCGATGAAACTAATTTCCTTTTCTAATTAGCAATACAAATCGATTTATTTCAATTTACCTTTTGTTGGCTTGGCATGCCATATTTTCTACTTGCACTACATACTTTGTAAAAAGATGAATTACATCACGTCTGCAGTAAGTTGTTTTTTAAATTAAATTTTAAATTAGGTTAGATCGATGAAATTCCTAAATTACTTACATTTTTTTTTTTTTACTCTAATTTTAATTATGAGCTTTTTGAATCCGGTATTCAAAACAGTGCAATTTTTTTAACGATAATAATTTTCAATGTCATTTCAGCAGGAATATTTTTCTGAAACTTCGCTGAACATTCTGTGGTACGAACGGAACTTGGAATTTCAGAAATTTTATCTCATGTCGTTGCGATTCAATCAAAACTATCCAACTGCCACACATTTTGCCTTTGGTTTGTACGAAGTTAATTTGGAATTTTTTGCAGACAATATGAAACGTTTGTATGCACTAGTCAATCTTTTACGATTGAAATATTCTTGAAGTTTGAATCGACTGTATCTTACAAAAATCTTATAATTTTTTCGTATTCAAATGAATGATCTTTTCAATCAGTTTAAATTCTTTTTTAGAAAATTTTGAGACCTGTTTTTTTTTTTATCGAAAAGTTAATATTTGAATAAAGAATCTATAATTAATTCAATTAAATTTATTAATAAAATTAAATGTAAAGGTGTATTTTTTGGTGTTAAATTTATAAAAAAAAAAATTATAATTATTATTTAAATTAAATATGAAAAAAAATTCTCTAGATTTCAAAACCTATGTCTGTTTTCAATGAATGAAGGTGTATGCGGGTGAGGTATGATTTTTTTTTCAAGTCTACTCCACTCCACGCAAACGACTGAATCGTTCCACGTAGGTACTAGGTGTAGGTACTTCCCAAAAATTTATTCCGACTCGATTTTTTACTCAAATTTTTTAAAACTCCCAAATCTTTTTCTAAAATTTATTCAGACTTGATTTTTTCAATTTTTTTTCAAGTCTCAAATTTTTTTCTCAAATTTTTCCTGCCTTTTGTAAGTAACATAATTCATCATTTTTTTTTAATTATGAGAAAAAAATCGAGTCGGAATAAGTTTTAGAAAGAAATTGGGAGTTGAAAAAAATTTAGAAAAAAAAAATGGAGTCGGAATTGAGAACAAAATTGAGGCGAAAGAAATTTTACGAAAAAATTTAAGAAAAATATCGAGTCTGAATAGATTTTAGAAAAAAAATTGAGAAAAAATTGAGTCAGAATAAAATTTAGAAAAAATTTTTTTAAAAATCGATTCTGAATAAAATTTTGGGCGGTACGGAGCGAAAGCTAATTTTTAAATTTTAAGAACTATATTTTTGAAATTGACTTGATATCAAAGGTCAAAATGAGAGGAAAAAACATATCCATGTTATCAATATTTCGTTTCAAAGGACACTTCTCTTCATTTTTTTTCGGTTTTGTTTTTTCGTTTATACTTTTGTTTGCCGATGACTGCTCATAACTTTGATCACTCATTACTGCCCTCCCCCCCCCAAAAAAAATACAGGCACTACACAGGCATGTAGTTAGTGTATTCGACTCTCTCATCGATGTATGTTCACATAAAAAAAACAGTGGCGTGACGAAGCGATGTGTTCTGGGGGGAGGGGGGTGTACCTCGAATTTTCCCAACTAATTTCCCGAAAAATTTCCAACTATTTTCTCTATTTTCCCAAAAAACCTAAATAATTATCAAAAAATTTTACAGCCTTTTTTAAAAAATTTTCCTAATGTCTTTGATTTTAAATTAGATGAAGAAAGATTGCTTTGGACTGAAAAAAGGTTTCCAATTTTCTACTAAAGTATGTATTTTTAAAAAATTTCAAAATTGAATTAAACGAAAAAAATTATCTTTTTCATTTATTGAGGGACTTCGCGACAATATTGAATGGAAAAAATGAGGGGAGGCTGGAAGGGTCAAATATCAAATTAGTTATTTTTTTAAAAATAATTTTTCACTCAAAATAATAATTTTTTCTAACAAATTGAGAATCGACTGAAAAATTATGAATTTTTGAAATAAAGTAATTAAAACACAGCCCCGAGTGAAGCGAGGGCGATTTTTTTTGAAAAATACACTTCGAAGGGCCAAAAAAATACACTTATTCGACTATTTTCGTAAAAAAAGTTTTTTTTCCGAGCTTAAGGAAGGGGTTCAACTTGAGCCCTTTGGGTGCGCCTGTAAGAAGAGGAGCTCATTAAGAAACGCAGTTTTTTTGAAAGTCATGGAAAGTAGAGTGAAAAAAGCATGAATTTTAATTTACTTGGATAATTATCTGGCATTGAAGGGCATTACTTTGATAATTAGGATTTTATCGAGACCGAGCCAAACGAGGGCGAAATTTATGGGAAAAAACAGCGTCAGAAGGCTGAAATTTTTTCATAAGAAATCTTTTTCTGTCCTCCTACCTTTTATCTTTTAAAAAAGCGACGTTCCTTGATGAGCTCCTCTCCTTCCAAAAAAATCGAAAATTTGTTAAAAATTTCATTCAAGATTGTCACGAAGTCCTCAGATGAATGAGAATGATAATATTTTTCATTCGAAGACATTCAATTGCTTGAGCTTGGACAGGGCCCGAGGAAGAAAGATTCATATCCATCATTTCTGTAATAAATTGTAAAGTTATTGAGCACGAGCGCAGCGAGGACGAAAATTTTTTATAATATTCTCAACTTTCTCCAATATTTTCACACTTGGGAAAACTTAGGACTAATTGAGAAAAAGTTGGGAATCCCAACTTCATTACTAAATTTTTCTCAACTTTTTGCTACCTTGAGATCGTCTGGGGGTGTCACCACCCTTCGGTCGTCACGCCTCTGAAAAAAAAATCGAAGACTTCACCGACCACTTTGCGAATGAACTGACGTGAAATGACTCTTCTCAAGGTTGAAAAATTCCAAAGTAGGGGAAACGTAAAAGGCTTTCACGGTGTTACCAATTTTTCATTTTTCGAAATCCTTTTTTCTGTAAGTAATATTTGTAATCAGACCAAAAGTTGAAATTTCACAAAATCATCAAACCACTAAAACGAAGCGAGTGGAGGGGATTTCATCCAAAAACCGTGGAAAAATACAAGCTTAGACTTTCTCCATTCCCTTTTCGCATTCAGGTCGGTAAGTATGTAACAAAATGACAAATAATTTAGCTCAGGGAATTACGGTTATTTTACTGATGCAAGTAGTATAGGAGTACGTATAGAACACCCGCCTCCAGCCACGCCCCTTTTCCCCCTCCCTCAATCGCCCCGCCCCTTTTGACCACGCCCACTTGGTCTTTCCGCTCTGAGGCCACGCCCACTTCCCCTTCCCTGACCACCACCAAGGTAACCTAACATGGCGTCTTTTTGGTCGTCCCCCCACCCCTGTTTTCTCAATTGTGATCGTCTAAACCTCAGGTTGTCCACTTTTCTTAACCTAACCTAACCTAAGGGAAGGGATATAGTCGTGAGACTACCCCCTCCTCTTGAGGTGAGGTTATGTTTAGATGGTGGAGGGGTTGAGAGTCGATCATGTTGAGAAAGGAAGGGGTGGTACTGAAAGAGGCGCGATGTTGGGTTGTTTTGGTGGTGGTCAAGGAGAGGGGGAAGTGGAGAGGTCAGAGGTGGGAAAGGTTGAGTGGGATAGGTAAAAGAGGTAGGTTGAAGAGAGTGGGGATAAAGGTAGAGTGGTTGGAGATGTAAGTGTTCCATACGTACTCTTGTACTAGAAGGGTGGTTGCAAGACTAGACTGTCTTGTATGGTAGAAGTAGAGATACTGAGTAGTAGAAAGAAGAGAAGCGGTATTTAAAGGTGTAATTATGGAGGGGATAACCATATGCAGTGTTGCACGAATGTGAATTACAAAATGTTGAAGAACATGATTCGTGGCTTTGAAAAAAGCCTTTTTAATTGGTAGCCCTGAAAAGGGCTTTTCGGATATTTTTATTCAATCATTGGTTGGTGACATCATCGAAGAGTTATTCTTTATTGATGGAAATGAGTGTTGTGTTGTGTTGTGTACCGTTGTAAGTGATGGTGAGATTTTCATGTTTGTTCCATTCGTCGAGTTTTTCGTTTGTATCGAAGAGCGGTCGAAAGCGCCGAGGTAAGGTGAGTAATTGATCCGGGCATTCGGCAACGACTGCCTGGCCGTATTTGGTGAGATAAATCTTGAATGACAGTACTTTAAACTTGGTACCTTGTTTGAAATCACTGAATTTGGCAAACTGTTTCGGGGTTTTATCACCCAGCACATTAAACTCTGCGAATAACACGTCCATCTTGCACGAGCTCTGAAGCAAATAATGACTTGAGCTGGCACTGCACTGGTATTTATAGTTGGTAAAAAGTGGTAGGGATGAAGATGCGTGCGCACATTACCCCCACTCCTTAAGAGAGTAAAACTTCTATTCAGACTTTGGAATCAGTTTATCGAGTGTTGTATTTAACCAAGTTAAAAAATCATCCACTCTTTTTCTATCTTTTTTTTTTGTTGCCCAAAGCTGGAGGGTTTCCTGTACTCGCTCTAGACGAATAAATTTGTATTTTGTATATTTGCATCTATCGTTGTTAAGGGAAACCTCTTCTCGTATTGAACCCCAATCATCAAGGGAACAAGTATCGACAATGCTACAACGACACACAGGTAGTAAATGAAGTATAAAATTCATTTTTAACCAAATGTTTTCTTCATCGTCATCATCATAGAAGATATTTACTTGAAAGTGAGGTTGGTTATCCCTATAAGATAATCCGTTTGGAAGTTTATAAGTTTTTGATAAATGCATCGTGAAGAATACGTCTGTCTTGTGCAAACTCAGAAGAGCTACTGAGTAGGGAGGTTAGGTGTTGTTATATTTATAGGTTGTAGTTTTATGCTCCAGCACACTCTATAGTTGTAAATGTGTATTACAAACCAGTTGAAGAAATTCAGTGGTAGCCCTGAAAAGGGCTGTTTTAATTTTTCAAGCAAAACGATGAACTATACGTAGACTAACCAATAACCAATCAGTTTTTTACCAGACCACAATTCCCACACAATTTCTTCTTCTTCTTCATCATCTTTTTTGACATGATCATTATTCCGATAACTTCTGAGGAATTTATTTGGCAAGTGTTTCCAATATGACGATGTCCATTGTTTACAAGCACATTTAGACTTTGATCTCCAATGATGTGGTAATTCAACTGAAAACTCCTTGGTTGTGACTATTATACAACCCATTTCAGCAGCGCAATAAACGTCTGTAATTTCATACTCTTGTACCCCAAAGGGAATTGGCAATTCACGGTAAGTAAGTAGAAGCGTCATCTTGATGAGAGAGCACTGCAGATAATGATTGAATAAAGCCAAAGTTGTAGTATTTATAGGTGTTATCCCCACTCTTAGTTTGGTACAGTGGTGGGGATAAGAAGTATGTGTAATATATATTGTTGAAGAAATTGATTGGTAGCCCTGAAAAGGGCTGTTTTACTGGTGGCCCTGAAAAGGGCCTTTTTTTATTTACATCTGCAACCAGGACAACGATGTTTACTATTTTGTACTCTGAGTTCATATCGTGCAAGTTCTACTTCACATTTCAATGACCACCACTCCATGTAAGATACACAGTCACAATAGCATATGCTCCAGCAGTTGCACACACCACATGCTAAACCATCACATACAGTACGTATGTTGGCAACATTGAAACAATGAAGAGGACAGCAGTAATCACCACCGGCTTTGAAATCAAAGTTTGGTATATTGTAAACTTGGGTTTGTTTGCAAAAAATACTTTGAACATATGAACGAATATGATGCCAGAAAGTGCTGGTGTGGAACATGGTATATAAACTGGACATTGTGAAGTACAAAGTTGAACTGAAGAATTGAAGATGATACATGCGCATATAAAGATGTTCAAGCGCATGCGCAGTATACTAAAACACCCCCTCCATCATCCCCACCACCTAGACATCTTCTTCTTCATCATCTTCGATCAGGGATACAATGTATTGGAAGTTTTTCAAATAAGTATACTTCTCTAGGTCGATTACAAGATAATCTTTATCTGTGCACCAAATATACTTGCACAAATCAGAAAATACTTGACGTGATATTTTATAAATCAGTAGATTATAAAATATGAATACATCATCAGGAAGTGAAGGAAACAAAACAGCATAGTTGAGATAACTGCATACAACTTCTGGAACATTTGTTAATCTGTCACTGATGAATATGATTGATACACCGAGTGAAATGTATTGTTTCAACTGCTTGCATGGACCAGAGTTGTCAAATATCATGATGGAATGTGGTTCAGGATGTCGAGGCAGCTTCCATGCGTTGTTTACACAAGTAATATTATTGCTTGAAATGTTGAAACTTTCACTATTCTTTGAGCACAAATACACATGACTGCAGGGTTGTTTCAAAGATACCAGTTTGTTCAGCACATCATCACGAGAAGTTGTATCTGGAGCTCCAATAACAGCGCAACGCATATTTGTTGGAATGAGAGAAGACTGTACGGTATGAGCCATAGTGATATAATGAGAATATCACCATACTACTCAGCTATTTATAAATTTTAAAAATGGTGGGGATGAAAAATTATTCAAGTGTGGTGGGAGATGAGGATGCGCGCGCGCAACATTTTAAAACTTTGTTTTTTGCAACTCTTGTTTGTAAAATTTTCCCTCAATATCTTCACCATCTTGGGCTTTAATTGAATAGGTAACAGGAATGGTGAGGTGTACTTTGTCAATGACAAAAAGTTCAGTTGTCCATTTTCTAGAATATTTGTTTGAAAATGTATGTTTATAACTTGTAATGCGAACACGGTCACCAACTTTTAGTGTAGATGTAGGTCGTTTAAAATCACTATCAATTCCATACATTTTTTCATACACAGAGTCTTCAGTCTTTTTTGTGACCAAAGCAGGAGGTAAACCAATCGTTCTGTGTATATCACGGTAATTATACTCTTTCACCAATTTGGGGAGCATTGTTAACCAGTGATGATTTTGGTTTACTTCGAAAATTAATTTTAATTTTTCATTCAATGTTCGATTAAAACGTTCAGCTATTGCTGCTTTAATCTCGCTGAATGTGTGATATAATTTAATGTTATGTTTTGACAACATTTTTTCAAACTGTCCATTAACAAACTCTTTTCCTCGATCTACTTGTAAGAGTATAGGTTTTCGTTTTGGACGCCCTTTGGAAATAACATTCTCAAAAGCTTGACAAACTTCTTTTCCAGACTTTGTTTTTAGTGGTATGCACCAGGCAAACTTACTAAAGCAGTCAATAATGTTTAAAATATTTTTGTAACCAGCATTCTCTCGGGAATACTTGGTCATAATTAGTAAATCAGCCTGCCAAATGTGATCTATACCGTTTGTGATTATTTTTCTAGTTTTAAATTTCTTGATAACTGGTTTATGCAATTCTCTTGCTAAATCCATGTGAAAAATTTCCCATTATAATCATCACCCCGAGTTTCACTTATATTTATAAAGAAATCTCAAACATAAGTGTCCACAGATAACTTGACTCAATTTTTGTTCTTGTTTGTAGTTGTATATCACTATAGAACCTTTACCAAAATAGTTGATCAGCTCTGTAGGAGGCGCAACACCAAAAGAATCATAATATTCAACAGTGTTACCACGTTTAACATAAGCAACCCAGTGTGTACCAGGTCCATTGCTGGTATCCAAATTGATTATTGCACACTCGTTAGTAAGCGGTTTAACAGGGAGTGTATCACGCATATACACGCCTCTAAAGTATGGAATTTCCAACTCAATTGCATATTTTGTCAATTCTAAATTATTTAACGGAGTAGCTTTTTTTTTTTAAGTAGTTGTTCCAAAAGACCATTACCTTTAGGTTTTTTATTGATGTATACACCCTTTCCTCTCACACCTTTTCCATCTTTTGGTTTTTTATTAATGTATACACCTTTACCTTTGGAAGATTTTGCTTTTTTCTTCCTAACAACACCTGTTCCATCTTTTGGTTTCTTATTAATGTATACACCTCTCCCTTTGCTGGTTATTTTGTTCTTTCTCCGCAAACTACCACCACTTTTTGGTTTTTTGTTGATGAAAATACCTTTACCTTTACTCTCATTCTTTGTTTGTAAAGCACTGGTAAGAGAGGTTACAATACCAATAGCAGATGGAGCTGCTTGAAGAAGTGCTTTTAAATAACCACCAGATTTTATCTTCTCAATTTGATTATCAGAAAGTCTGATTGTTTTATACTTATTTTTAGTCTTTTTAATACTTTTAATCTGACTTTTAGTTAAAGGCAGGTATGATTCATTCATTACAGACTCTTTTGTTCGAGTAGTACAGATTTTCAATGTGACAGCCTTTTGTTTCTCAACAGCAGTTGCAAGTTTTTTTTGTTCCACTGGATCCAAAGATACAGGATGTTTTGTCAAAAGTCCAGCACCTAAAGCTCGCTTAACTTTCATAGCATTGGTAGTTAACCAAGCGACAGTTTTCTCACCAAGACCTGCATCTTTTGATAACACCCGATTCCAAGCACCTTCTTGCAAAGCATAGTCAGCAGCGTGCCGATCTTCCAATTTTTTTGACTTTGAATAAGCTATATCATGATCCATGGCTAGAGCATCCAACTTGTTAGCTGGTTGTACACCCTTGGCAAGTCTTTTTTCGAGTTTAGTCCCTGGACCAAGATACTTATAGCCAGGGACGTGCAATTCGACTGGTAAATTATTAATTGCAGCATTCATAAGTCCTTTACCAGTATAGTTGGCAGGTAGCAGCGGTTCAGGTAAAATGTCTAACGATTGGAGATATCTTTCATGACGATAATCCATTATATTACTTAATTGGCAAAAAGTATGTGTATGGTGGGTTATATTTATAGTTTTTTTTCTCATTACAACTCTTTAAACTCTTGAATAATGTTGACAATTTCGTTCAACAGCACAGGGTTAGTGTTTCCTGACTGAATCTCTCCCCACAGGTGACATAAACGTTCAAGTAACTCATCTACAGTATTCCAATGCACATATTCTACAGGTTTATTAGTATTGAATTTTCTTAACCCACTACCTTCTTTAATATCTTCCTCAACTAGAGTATCATCACTACTATCATTTCCAACATCTCTATGTTTCAAATTATATTTTTTCATGAGATTATTTTTAATTAAAAAAGGTCTAATTATATTGTAATACTTGAAATTTTTACCAGTCTTATTATATTGGCTAGCACTATCGTTTTTACATTTATAAGCAAAAGTTTTCAAAAGAATTTGTTCATAAACACTCAAATCATTAGAAGTGTAATTTTCAGGTTTGACATAAAGAAGTAATTCTCTCAAACCTGGAGTGAGTTTATAAAAACTTTTATCAGTTTCCAAAATTATATTTTCATTTTGAATGGTAACAATCGAATTCCCTATGAAAAGAGTTTTACCCTTGGAGTATAGACCAAAATTTTTATCAAGCTGCTTTGAAGATGTTTGGAAAGGATTGACAACTGTATCTTCAATGGGTGGAACAGCACGTATGCCTAATGATCTAACAGATTCTGTGATTGGTTTAAATGTTTCTTCCAATTCTAAACGTTTGGTAGTTTTACCAAATTTTAATTCATCAAATTTTTGTCTCAAAGCATTTCCAGAATCAATATATTCTTTCATTACTTTTTCATTGAATAATAAATCATTCATACTTTTTTTTTTTCATTGATATACTGGATAAAAAGTACCTATATTTATAGTTTTTTTTTGGCTGGGAAAAATTATTTACAAGGTTGGAAACCCAAAGTGATTGAGATTTGTTCACCACGAAAATCTACAATATTATCATTTTGATCTACAATTTTCAAATTTAGTTGGTGTATGCTATCCAATGTAGTTCTCACTGGGTAGTAACATAAAGTTTGAGGTCTTTCAACGATTTTCTCACCACTTTCAACTTGTAGTGGAAACTCATACAATGTATTGTCATTTTGTTTAAAATTATTGACATTACATTTTATAAGGTTACATTTTACTCTAATTGTTTGTACTGTAAAAATTTCTATGGGTAATTCGGACCAATGTAGCCTATCAGGTGTCAGTATGTCGCGTTTGAAACCAAGAGTAGGTCCTATAGATGTAGGTGAACTGAAATCAATATGCCATGGACTCTTAAGTTCCATCTTGAACATATTCTTATTGAGACGAAGTATTGTTCCAGAATTTTTTACAAATTGAAAACCTTCAATATATTTGATTAGATCAGCGATTTCATAAGTACCAGTAGGAATTTCAAGAGTATAGTATTTGTTGTTAACTTTATCGAGAAAAGTTAATTCGTTATTTAGTGGTGTGATGTTTGGAACATTATTATATGTTACAAAACTCTTGAGGCAAACCTCATAAGGTCCTACCAAAGGTATACCTAGAGTATATTCAAAATTGAATATCGATGAAGAGCTTGTTAAAGAAATTTGAAATGCCATTCTTTTCTATTCTTTATTGGTATCAAACAAAAACAAATATAAGGTCTATTTATAAGTTTTTATTGTAATTGATATTGTTGAAGAAAACTATTGATGGCCTTGAGAAAGGCCGTTTTAATAATGGTGGTCATGATAAGGACATGATTGATTTACAAGCCATATTCTTCAGTGTTGTGTGAATTTAACCATGCTTTGTAGGTTAAAGCTTTACTTAGGGAGCATCTACCACAATCAACAATGTGATGTGTGCAAGGTACAGGTACAAAAGTATCACAGTTATCCATAATTCCATCCAAATCATGCACTGCGATACCATAAACGACGAGTAATTGACGCATAAAATTTGAACGTTCACTTCCTTTTATATAAACTGTATGAGCATCACGAGCCAATACTTTGATTACAAAATTCATTGCATCTTTGTATTCAATGTTGCCACAATCCCATTTTATTCCATGAATGTGTCTGGTTAGAAAGTTTGCACGTTTCTTCATCACAGGTGGTAAGGTGTGGTAAGGCTGTGGCGATTTTATCAAGAAATGCATTTCATTTGCACTGTCAACACAAACAACAGATAATTCTTTCATAACAAAACTGTTTGCAACAGTCTTGAAGCATTGAAAGTCTACAACGTATGCCATCTTCAGCAATAATGAAACAAATCCGACCCTACGCTTATATTTATACCCCTCCATTTGGTATCTGCTAGATTGAAACAACCAATCAGATTCCTTGTTGTTTCCCCCACCAATATTGTGTTTTATCCCCACCAATACTGCAAAATTATGTTATAACTTGATTAGTTAATGGATTATAAACAACTTTACGACCCATAATCATAATTAAATGTATTTTACCATTGGCTGGAAAACCTTCACGAAAATTCATAAGAAGTTTAGCATTAATCATCGAGTCTTTAACAGCATCTGGTTGATGTGAGCAATCAATGGCAATCATTGGGTACTTGGTTAAGAAGGTACTATAATCACAAATTGGATTTCTTTCTTGTCGATTATAGTAAGATTTAGGAAAATTTAAAAACATTTCATATAAATTACCAGCTTTTCTTTCACTAACCTTAACATTGAGTCTATCTTTCGGATATAACCAGTAATTATTGATAGATAGTTGCACATTTTCAACATTAAATAATTCAAATTCACTCAATTTTTTGTCTATTGCATTAGAAGTATCTTTTTGAAATGCTACAATTACCCATTTCACTCGCGAATAAGCAACCGGGATTTCCCAAGTATACTCGGTAGATCCAGTAGGAATATTTGTACACTGATACAACCAATGTCGGAAAAACATGGTAAAGTTGGTATTACTCAACACTTCCTTTCTCAACTTGATTTCTTTATCTATTCGAAGCTTAACATGTCTCATTCTCCATATAATTTCTTTGAATGTTACAGTAACACTGTATGTTGCCTGACTTGAGTAAACCATTGTATGATCTGAAGCTGTGGAATTATGAAATATCAAAGATTGTGGTACACGTACCATACATTTTCGGAAATCTTCAAAGAACCCCATAACCTCGCTCAATGGTTTAATTATGGTGAAGTAACCCTTATCATTGATTAGGCTTGATGAATTGGGATATAAATCCCAACCAGATAAAGAACGAGACATGTTAGGTTGAAACGATACTAAACCCTTCATAGTTGTTGCTATTCCAGGTTTGCGAATATCGTCAATTTTATTATCACCAATTTTATACTCAATGTGATCAAAACGGTGTAAAATACCATTGGTATCAAAATTGATTTTTTTTGCATCAATAGTCGTTACAGGCGTAACACCATCTTTTGACACTTCATTAACCTTCATTTGACCATGAAACACCAGCAAGCTTTCACATGGTAATGTTATTATATCTTCGCTATACACATTAATTGGAAATTCGCCGCCAGACTGATTGATGTCTTCAGACTGTGGTGGTTTATAATCACTGTATTCAAAGTATTCAATGAAATCATCATAATTTTCTTCAATAGGAGCCATTGAAATATTATTAGTATTATTACCAAATTCAGGAAATAGTACCCCTATTTATAGTTTTTGAAAGAATTCTTTAAACGCATTATACATTTGTTGTCTAGTTTTAAAGTTGGTCAAGGTGACCTTACCTGATCGAAACAGGGTTATTGTTCCACCAACACCACAGGTGTAGTGCATTCCAGAAAATATTTCCGGATTAAAATCAACATTTTGAATATTTTCATTATAAAATTGTTCAAAATTTGGTTTAAACCCCAAATTGGCACTACCAACCATGTTAACAATGCGGTAATTGGAAAAGTTTACTTGAAACCCCAGTTTTTGGATAATTCTAGCAAATTTACGAGTTGCTATTCGCGTACTCATCTCATCCGTGGTACCTAAACAAACAATTTTGCCAGATTTGAAAATGTTTGCACTAGAACGAGGATTTCTCAACCTCATTGTAACTGCGTCAAATTTTTTCGGATTATATACCACATTGATACTGTGTGAAGCAATAAGTTCTAGATCAAGCACACACTGTAGATCAACTGTAGCTACAATATTTTGAATTTTTGGAAGGACAGTACCGAAATTGCACGTCTGTTCAGTATGAGGCATTGTGACATAGTGAAGTAGTTACTTTGGGGTGCCAGTATTTATACAAGAATCAAATTTTTTTTTGAACTTGCAGTTTTCACTTTCAACATCAATGACTAGAAATCCATAAGGTTCGTACCAACAATTATTACACATTGTACGAAACTTATCAAACGTGACATCTGTCACATACTCTGCATAAACTTGACGTAAATTAACTAAATCTTGTCTGAATAAAATTACATAATTAAAATTTTCACGTATACCAGATTTTTTTGGAATTTTGGTATAGGCCTGGCTAAGATAAAAACATGATATATTACGATGCCTACCTCGTAGAAAGAAATTTGCCACTTTATCTTGTTTCTCAGTCAGTACATCATCAAAAATGATGATTGAATCCTTTTCCAACTCTTCTGGTTCTGGTAGAGTTTCAAAGGGCAACTCATGAATGTTAATTTTTTGATTCTTGCTGCTTTTTCCTTTATTATGGTCACATATGAGTTCACGTAGTGTGTTATACTTTTCCTGATAACTAGTTTTTGAGCATAGGTATAAATTTTTAAATGGTCGAACATGTACCAATATTGTAAGGAGTAAATTTGATTTTCCAGCACCACTAGGTCCAAACATACCACAACGAATTACATCGGGGAACATTTCAACCTTACGTTTTTGCTTCTTTACACTATTGTCGAAATTGATTACACTAATGCTGTTTTTTAGTTTCAAGGCACTCATTTTTATTATACCCTCATTTGTAGGATCATCTATTTATAGGTTTTCCATAACAACGTGTTGCCAATATTGTTGAAGAAATGAAAAGTGGTAGCCCTGAGAAGAGCCATTTTATTGTTGTGGTTCGTCTTCTTCTACTTCTTCTTCTTCTTGTAACTAAAAGGTAAGGTATTAAAATCAGTGATAAATAGTCTCTTATTAAAATTTGCTTCTTCTAATAACCGTAAGGTAATGTATCGAAATCTGTAGTGATTATTCGTTTATCAAATCGGAAACTCAGTGTTTTAGTGAGGTCTTTTGTCATCAGTTGCTTGGTTTTTTTATCTCGAATGATGGACATATCTGAGGTGATTACATTTTCAACTTCACCATCAATTAACTTCTCCATTACTTGGCCATTAATTTTTGTAGCATTTTTATGATGTAATGTGAAGCCTTTAACTTTGATACAGCTTTTTCCAAGATTTGTTTCATAATAGTATGACTTTGGTCCTGTAGTCAGGAATTTGGTTATATATTCACCATTGGCTAATTCGTCGGTCCACTCTCCAAGGAGGTCTCCAGTTTGGACTGTGTTGTTTCCGTTATCTGCATAGATCACAGAGTCAGTGTCGCAATATAAGACTGCACTATCCAGTTTACTCAACATATCATATAAACGTAATCTGGCATTGGATGTTGTATAGGCAGCAATAAATATATTGGTGTTGAAGTTGTCTTCTGCAAAGGTATCCTTCTGCTTGTAGTTGACTTGAACCATTTCTTCAGACACATAATTAACAGCCAAGTCTTTCAACTTATCATCCAGTAAAAGTTTGTACAACTTATTAGGACTTGTTATAAACTCTGTTGCACCCATATTGGAGCGTTGTCCAAATTTTCCCCAAAGTGAGTTGAGGCAAAGTTTAGATACAGCACGTTTTCCAGGATTAGCTTCGATTTGGTTAACATCTAGCCTGATGCCCATGCGCTGTTCGATATCTCGAGCATAATCTTCGTTACAGTCGTAGGTGTGTGGACTTGTTTGCAACTTTATCTTCATAAAATCTTCAATATAGCCTTTCCAAAGCTCAGTGGATTTATCAAAGTTCCAAACTTCGAATGTTTGGAGGACCTGGTATCCAACACTAATTGCTTTTTTGACTTCAATTGTTGACCAAGTGCCAGCAAATTGGCGTTCAATGTCAGCATGCTCGCATTTGGTACATTGGGTGGCGGCACATTTCAGGCAGAGTGGGAATACCAGTTTTTCACTCTTGGCCATTTTCACACAAACTGGCAGTACTGGAATGTATAAATCCCTCGGTGCAATGACCTTGCATTTGATGAATCCGAACCAATTGGGATCGTAGATGGGTGGCGAAACGATTTTTGTTGGATGTCCAACCGGATATTCGTCATAATACATAACTGTCGGATATAGCGAACACACGTCGACATATTTGATTTTTTCTTCACAGCCATCAGCTGTTTTCTTGAGTTTAAAGACTTCAGTGCGTCCACCAAAAAACGCATCTCTTGGATTCAGAGGTTCCATGCTCTTATTGTCCAGGATATTGGTGTTGTTGGCTCGAACCCGGCGATATTCTGTCGATTTCATCCATTTACACTGCCATTGTTCGATAACCGTATAACCCGCAGCTTCTAATTGGTCTGTACGATCTTTTGTCTTCTGATACAAATCACCCATAGTGTGATTATTAACCTGGAACATTATAAATTATACCAATTGGATTAGAAAACTATTCTTTAAAAAACCTGTGTTTTTATATTTTTTTTGAAGCTATAGTTACCTTATTTTGGGTATCTTCATGGAAACAATCTTGGCAACCATGCCAGAAGCAACCGTGAAATTGGTAAATTGTATTCTTATCAGCATCAAATCCATCGACTTTGGCTCCGCAAATTTTAATTTCACCACCATTACCAGCATGTGCAATGTTATCGTTATTTAGAGACCGCAACCAGGTAAGTGAAATTTCAGAGTACTGATCCAGCCATTCTTTCTTCAAAGTGGCAATGGTATTTGGTTTCAGGTATTTACTCCGGTATGTGGCCATACATACTCCAGCAATTGTGATGTACTGGAACGGATCGATATTTGCGATATCCAGGAATTCTTTTCGCAATGCCAAGCAGCCTCTTCGGAGTATATCGACGTCGGAGTTGCAATACTCATACAATTCCTGCTTCATATTGAATTGGTAATTTTCAGCAAGTCTTTCGTCGTGCCATTCCATGAACTTTTGACGTGCAGCTGGTTTCATTCGTTCTGGTGTGTAGAATTTCTTTTCCGGTATTGGTCCAATATATTTGGCGTTTTCCATCGTATTAAACAAATGGGGGAAATATCCCTTCTTTAGTTCCTTGAGACCAAAAGTTTTCGGAAATTCTGCTAACGCTGATGGAATGAAGCAGTGGCTATCGATGATTCTTAGGTCCAACGTCTTAATTTTCAGCTCCATTAGTTTGCTGCCATTATAAATCACCTCTGGAACCAAAGTCTGCTTCAGGCAATACTGGAGGATGAAGTGAGCATCATAACCTCGTGCGTAGTGGGCAATGGCTGTATAATGGCGATGTTTCCGACTAATTAGCCATGCACAAAATTCATCATTAGTCTTGAAGCTGGACACATTTCCCTGGAAATCGTGGGTGATGATGAGATTGGGTATGTGAACTCCGCTTTCTTGCTGAGCTTCATAATCGAAAAAGATATAGCTGTAAAACCAAAGAACAAAACAACCAGATTATAAGACTGTTTAAATCTTCATAAGAAAACTATTACTTAATACTTTAAAAACATTGAAAACATACTTTTCAGTGTAAGTGCATTTCTTGTTTACACGTTTGGATTGTGGATCACATTTTTTACAACCACCTTCACATTTTCCACCCATTGCTGGTTTAGACTGCATGAAACACTGGTGAGTGGCTGTTTCCACTTCTTCTTTACAATTTGTGCATTCAGCATAACCACATTTGTGGTTTTTAGCATTATCACGACTGATAACCTTGTTACATTTATCACACTTGAACCATTTTAGGCAAACAAAGGTTCGGTGTTTCTGGAGACATTGGTCATTTTTGCAATATCGGTTACAATCTGGACAGTAAACACGTTTCTCAACATCATGACCTGGTCCAGTACATAGGAAGCACCTCTCAACTTCTTTGCAAATATGCTTATCGCTTTTTTCGTATGCGGTATCACATTTTGAGCAGTACTGGGAAGAACCGTAAAAACCAGCCATTTTGGTAATGGTATCGTAATGTTCACCTCGTTTGTATAGGTAAACTTTGATATCTTTTTCGGCACCTTTGTAAAATACTGTATTTTGATGGTCAGCACTTATCACAATAATCTGGATATCAAGGGACTCTTCAACTTTTTTCAAGTCTTCAAATGTGAATCCATCCATATCACAGTTGACTCCAATACGTTGACAGAGTTTTATGGCAAATGTTTCTTGCCTATCTCTTCCCATTCGAATTGTTTTAATTTCACTTGGTGTCAAATCTTCACCCAGAATATTATTACCATGGTATGTGAGACCCACGACAATGGCTCTTGGACCACAAAGCTTGTCATTATTATGGATTTGTACGATAGACTTCTTTGTATGTATATCTTTCTCTAGATTAACAATTTTTTTTCCTTTACCACCCCGTGGCATAACAATGGTTTGAACATGGAATTTACATTCCAACAAATCAACAGTTTCAGCTGATGTAAGGATTTGCATCAATTTCTCCTTGATTGCTTCTGTGTGGTCATCTTCTTTAAAACCAGTTGAAATGAATTTAGTTTTGATAAAGTTTGGGTTACTCACACCCAAACTAATTTTATCACCTGTAGAAGAAAAGGTTTGTTTTAGTAAACATAATTAATTAATGTTTAATGAAAGTTTTTCATCAATTATTATTTACCTCTTCTAAACTCAGATTTCTGCTTCGCATAAGTCATCATTTCTTCCAATGACTTGGTAATAATATCCACTGGTGGTTGGTTTTCCACATCCTTCTTTAAAGTTATTTCGTAATCTCGATATTGCATATTGAATTTCTTCACAATGCGAGTGTTAACTTCTCTAATGTTGATATAGTTCAGCTGTGTTGAATCATCTTCACTTTCCAAAGTTTCATCATCACTGGTAGTTTCAACAGCACCACCACCAACATACAATTGTGATTGGTTGTCAAGACTGGCATTATTGTTGTTTATGGAACAGCTGGAGCAGGTGGAGCAATCTGAGCAAGTGGAACAGCTGGAGCACGTGGAACAACCTGAGCAGGTGGAGCAGCTAGAGCAGGTGGAACAGTCGGAGCAGGTGGAACAGCTGGAGCAGGTGGAACAACCTGAGCACGTGGAGCAGCTAGAGCAGGTGGAACAGCTGGAGCAGGTGGAACAGCTGGAGCAGGTGGAGCAGCTAGAGCAGGTGGAGCAGCTAGAGCAGGTGGAGCAGCTAGAACAGCTGGAGCAGGTGGAACAACTGGAAGTAGTAGAGTAACTACTAGAGTGATCAAGTTCCATTGGAATTTGTTCAGTTTCTTCTTCTTCTACAGCAATTCGGCGTCTCTTGGCTGGCAGACCCTGATAAGGGCTATTTTCAGTAGAACTCTGAGAGTAAGACATATTAGAATCAACTGATTCGTAAGACATCTCTACAACTTGTGAGAAATGTAGAGTTCTACATCTCTATTTATACAGTTTTAGAAACTTTCTAAAAGGGTAGGGGTTACTCCCACTCCTTTTAAGAACAAAAGAATAGTCATGATTGGCTGAGACACTATTCCTTTTTTAACCAACCAGAATAAGAGGATTGAAACCTTTGAAGGAACAGTAAGAATTATTCTCAATTCTTCTCCAACCAAATACTATGTTGTGATTGGTCAAGATAGTAATAGAATTCCACCAATCAGGTAAGAGTATTTCAAGGTCATCCAAAACTTGAAAAAAATATACCTACCACACATAATTTTCATTGAAAACTTTGAAAGAACAGTAAGAATTATTCTCAATTCACCTGTGATTAAATTACAAGTTGTGATTGGTCAAGATAGTTGGATAAAGTGGTACTTGAAAAACATGTGTGTGCAATGTATCATATTTGTTGAAGAAATTTATTAGTAGCCCTGAAAAGGGCTGTTTTATTGGTTATCTTGAGAATAGCTATTTTGGAATGTATAAAAACTTGTACACATATTGGCTACGAGCTTCTGGTGAGTAGTCTGTAGGGATATTGTCCAATTCATCAGCACGTGTTTTAACGCAACAAAATACACATCTATTGCAAATTTTACAATCATCTTCACGCCCTGTTCCACACCAACGGCAATAAAGGTAACTGGGATTAATGTACATCCAGAAACATAGCCTGTGACGGAAAGCTGGTGGTAGCATCTCAAATGTTGGACCATAGTTCCTCCGTTGACGTCTCACTACCTTAGCAGCAATCACTTGCAACATTTTTGGTTGCTGACATGACATGTTGTTCTTCACAAAGTCAGGAGACTTTTCAGTACACCCACAGTCTTGAGAGCAAACCATCTTGACAGAGAACTAGACACTGAATGAAGATTCTTCAAACTTACACCTCAATTTATATGCTTTTGAAAAGGAGTGGGATTTACTCCCACTCCTTTTGAGAACCACATTCAAGTTATAATTGGTCAAGATGGTGATAGAATTCCACCAACCAGGAAAGAGTATTTCAAGGTCATTCAAAACTTGAAAAAAATATGCCTTTCTGGCATATTTTTTTCTTTTTTTTTCATTTTTTTAATTTTTTTTTACATTTTCAATTTTTTTTTATAGTAGGTTTTTTAAAAATACAAATATTTGAATGTATAATGTATACGTCGGCGCTTGGTGTAATCTGTAGGTATATTGATCAGTTTGTCAGCACGTGTGTTTTTACAACACCATACACATCTATTGCAAATCTTGCAGTCATCTTCACGTCCTGTTCCACACCAACTGCAGAAAAGGTAGCAAGGATCAACATATAGCCAGAAACATAGCCTATGACGGAAAGCTGGCGGTAGTATCTCAAATACCTCTCCATATTTCTTCCAGTCACGTAACACTATTTTGGCAGCAATTGATTGTAACAGTTTTGGTTGTCGACTTCCCAGATTGTCTCTTACAAAATGAGACTTTTTGGAACAGCCACAGTCTTGAGAGCAAACCATCTTGATAGAGAACTGGACATGGAATGAAGATTCTTCAAATTTTCACTTTGCTTTATATAATTTGAAAATTTTGGAAAGGAGTGGGGTTTACTCCCACTTCTTCTTTGATTATGCACAGTGTTCTAATTGGTTGAGAGTCCTGAGAAGGACTATTTTCTCTACTGAGCACCTTCACCAAGGGCCAGTAAACCTTCAATAAATGGATCATCTTCCATTATACATTGTTTCATCATCTTTGGGGTAGGTTCACTTTTTTCTTCTTTCTTTCTAATATATTGGTCCATTGGCAGTGGTCTGGTTCGCTTTCTCAGGATATATTGTTCAATTGTGTTTAGTGTTGGAATCGTGATTGGTGTTGGTTCAATTGTGATCAGTGTTGGTTCAATCGTGTTTTGAGTTGGTTCACTTCTTTCCTTCTTCCTCTTTCTAATATATTGGTCCATTGGTAGTGGTTTGGTTCGCTTTCTCAGGATATATTGCTCAATGTTAGCACACATTTTGGAAGTTACAAGCTCACAGGTCATTTCCAAAGACAATGAGAAATCTGTTGTTCCACCTGCTCTTTTATACAATTTCTAAAAGATGTGGGGTTACTCCCACTCTTTCACCCTTTAAAGACCTAGTTTCAACTGGTAAAGATGTTGACCATATTCAACCAATCAGGAGAAAGTAAATCAAGGTCATTTTAAAATATAGTTCTTTGCCAAACTACCTCAAAGTCAACAATACAAATTTAGATTTCTCCCTTTTAAAAACAACTGGTCATGTGTATTTTCACCTTCACCCTCTCCCTATCTCCTTCAGATAAGCACCAAGGTCAAAAATAATGCCAAATTTAGATTCAGCACCATTAAAAACCATACAAATGATAGGTCACTTGCTTTTTACCCCTCCTCCCCCTCCCCCCCCACCCTCATATTGGCTGCACTGCACTGGACAGGTTACTAACAGATTTGAAATTCATCTGTTTCTGGAAACCGTATATTGGCTGCACTGCACTGGACAGGATACTAACAGATTTGAAATTCATCTGTTTCTGGAAACCGTATATTGGGTGCACTGCACTGGACAGGATACTAACAGATTTGAAATTCATCTGTTTCTGGAAACCGCATATTGGCTGCACTGCACTGGACAGGATACAAACAGATTTGAAATTTATCTGTTTCTGGAAACCGTATATTGGCTGCACTGCACTGGACAGGATACTAACAGATTTGAAATTCATCTGCTTCTGGAAACCGCATATTGGCTGCACTGCACTGGACAGCATACTAACAGATTTAAAATTCATCTGTTTCTGGAAACCGCATATTGGCTGCACTGCACTGGACAGGATACATACAGATTTAAAATTCATCTGTTTCTGGAAACCACATATTGGCTACACTGCACTGGCCAGGATACTAACAGATTTGAAATTCATCTGTTTCAGGAAACCACATATTGGCTGCACTGCACAGGACAGGATACAAACAGATTTAAAATTCATCTGTTTCTGGAAACCACATATTGGCTGCACTACTCTGGTCAACTCTCTTGGCTGGACTGGACTGGACTGCTCTGGACACAATACTAACTAACTTGAAATTCACCTGTTCCTTATATACTATTGTTTAACCAAATACTGAGTCCTCATTGGTTAAATGGTTATCCAATCACAACACAGTGTTTGCCTTATTAAAAAAGACAGCTGATAAAATAATAATTCACCTATCCAAGTGCTTACTTTTTGGCTTTGTATGTGTGACTAGTTAGCCAGCATGTTTTTTTAAAGAAAAAAAAGGATTGTTTTACCTATCTATGTGCCTACTTTTTGGCTTTGTATGTATGGCTAGTTCATCAGTATATTTATTTTTCTCAAGGTGAATTGTTGTTTGTTGATAAACAGGTGATTTTACACTAAATGTAAATATCTGATTTTAATGAAATAATTAAAATATTTAATTTAATTTAACTTATTTGAAATTAATGATTTTAATTTTGCTATTATAATTATTTCAACGTTAATTATTACTTACTCTCTTATATAAATCATGTCAAGTAGTAGAATGGTCACTTCTTAGAAAATATAATACACAAATCCAGTGCTGTGATTGGCTAACCTTTTAACCAACCAGGATTCTGTATTTGGTTATATTTTTTGTATATAAGAAACAGGTGAATTTCAAGTTAGTTAGTATTGTGTCCAGAGCAGTCCAGTCAAGTTGTGGTGTCCAGAAGAAGAAACAAGAAAATTTCCAGTTTCCAGTTTTTTGAAAAAGTGTTTCCTTTTTAAAATCTCTCTTTTTTCAAGAAAAGAGTGGGGGTAATGTGCGCACGCATCTTCATCCCTACCACTTTTTACCAACTATAAATACCAGTGCAGTGCCAGCTCAAGTCATTATTTGCTTCAGAGCTCGTGCAAGATGGACGTGTTATTCGCAGAGTTTAATGTGCTGGGTGATAAAACCCCGAAACAGTTTGCCAAATTCAGTGATTTCAAACAAGGTACCAAGTTTAAAGTGCTGTCATTCAAGATTTATCTCACCAAATACGGCCAGGCAGTCGTTGCCGAATGCCCGGATCAATTACTCACCTTACCTCGGCGCTTTCGACCGCTCTTCGATACAAACGAAAAACTCGACGAATGGAACAAACATGAAAATCTCACCATCACTTACAACGGTACACAACACAACACAACACTCATTTCCATCAATAAAGAATAACTCTTCGATGATGTCACCAACCAATGATTGAATAAAAATATCCGAAAAGCCCTTTTCAGGGCTACCAATTAAAAAGGCTTTTTTCAAAGCCACGAATCATGTTCTTCAACATTTTGTAATTCACATTCGTGCAACACTGCATATGGTTATCCCCTCCATAATTACACCTTTAAATACCGCTTCTCTTCTTTCTACTACTCAGTATCTCTACTTCTACCATACAAGACAGTCTAGTCTTGCAACCACCCTTCTAGTACAAGAGTACGTATGGAACACTTACATCTCCAACCACTCTACCTTTATCCCCACTCTCTTCAACCTACCTCTTTTACCTATCCCACTCAACCTTTCCCACCTCTGACCTCTCCACTTCCCCCTCTCCTTGACCACCACCAAAACAACCCAACATCGCGCCTCTTTCAGTACCACCCCTTCCTTTCTCAACATGATCGACTCTCAACCCCTCCACCATCTAAACATAACCTCACCTCAAGAGGAGGGGGTAGTCTCACGACTATATCCCTTCCCTTAGGTTAGGTTAGGTTAAGAAAAGTGGACAACCTGAGGTTTAGACGATCACAATTGAGAAAACAGGGGTGGGGGGACGACCAAAAAGACGCCATGTTAGGTTACCTTGGTGGTGGTCAGGGAAGGGGAAGTGGGCGTGGCCTCAGAGCGGAAAGACCAAGTGGGCGTGGCCAAAAGGGGCGGGGCAATTGAGGGTGGGGGAAAAGGGGCGTGGCTGGAGGCGGGTGTTCTATACGTACTCCTATACTACTGATGCATAATAGAAAATTTCACCAAACGAATTCGTTCGACTCGCACGACTTGATAACATAGCAACGAAATCTCACATGCAAAAAATTTCATAATTTATAGATGTAATTTCTGAACCGAGCTATTATTGAAAAATTGAATTTAGTCGCAAAAGTTTACCTTTCAGGTTCTTGACAAAAATTTCGCAAAATGATCCCTACCTACTACCTTTCGGTGATGGCATAGGTATCTATAAGAGTACGAAACCATAACATAAGCTAAAATGGATAAACCGGTTAATGCAATGAACCAAGTGAAATTATTTCAAAAACGGATAAACATCGCGTTATTCATTTGTGGCTTACCGATGGATATCGAAAAAACGATTAAATGGTCATATTATATTTTTACATTTTTGATCAATTTTTTTTTAATTTCAGGAAGTTTTGTGACCGTGATTAACATTTCAAATAATTTTTTAAAGATTCAAACGATGGCGCGATTAATTATGAATGTATTTATTGTAGTGATATTTCTCTACTTTCGCGTCTACAGCGATCAAATTAAAGTAGCTTTTTCTAGGCTCAATGAAAATTCTCCCGAGTACATTGGCGACGAAGAAATGAAACTAACTTCGAGAAATTGTTTTGAAATTTTCAAACGTGATGGAAGGCTACTGATTATACTGATACCAGCTGGACAAATCGCAGTAATATTGATGAAAATTTCACAAGACGATTCGTACGAATTTTTACACCTCTATTTTTGCGGAAACGGGTCTACAATACAGTATTGCTTTTCGAAGGAGAGTTCAGCTCATTTCATATTGAATGATGTGCTCGGATACTTTTTCATCATTTATCAATTGCTTTTTGTGCTAACCGCACAATTCTTGTTGAACTCTTATCCAGAAGGTGTAGGCGCAGTATTACGAATATACGATGGTTTTTTGTCCAATTGTATTGATAACCTCAAAGGCATGGGCAAACGTAATACAAAGGATCGTCTTGAATTCCAAATGGTGATCAAATATCAGCAAAAAATCATAAAGTTAGTTAGTATGTTGTATATTCCTTGTTTGCTCTAATCTAAGTAAATCAAAATCATTAATTTATTTTCAAATTTGACGATTGATCAACCAATGTTTAATTTACACCGGTCGACACGATTTTTGTTTTTGGGTCCTCATTGTGAAATTTGGGTCACTTTTATGTAACTTATGAACAAAAAAATATTTTTTTGGACCAAAGTTTGCTGGAGGGGGGGGGGGGGCAAAAAACTGATTTTTCGAGGGCAATAAGCCTGAGCATTATTTGAAAAAAATTTTTTCGACTAATCTTATAGAAAATTTTACGGCAAATCCAATGCCGCAAACCGCAGACCTCCATCTCTTTTAGAAAAAAAGTTACAGCTCATTCTTTCCAAAATTTTGTGAAAAAATCGTATTTTTGTGCCTTTCTCATGAAAAAATGAAATGCGATTTTTTCACAGAATTTTGGAAAGAATGAGCTGTAACTTTTTTTCTAAAAGAGATGGAGGTCTGCGGTTTGCGGCATTGGATTTGCCGTAAAACTTTCTATCAGATTAGTCGAAAAACTTTTTTTCAAATTTTTTTGTAATGCTCAGGCTTATTGCCCTCGAAAAATCAGTTTTTTGCCCCCCCCACCCCCCAAAGCAAACTTTGGAAGCAAGGATTCCGCAAGGTGATGTATTTTTATGTCTAGAAACAGAATTTGGGCATGAGAACCCAGAAACAGAACATTTTTTTTTTTGTCGACCTGTGTTATCATTGCAGCTGTAGGTGAGTTGATTCTCATAGTAAAATTTGAATACCTATAAAATATAGGGGAATTGATTCCCATTATTTTTTTTGCGTAGTACGTAATTCGTGTCATTACTCATTTCATCATTTGGGATTGAAAAGTAATATACTTACTCAATTTGAATTTTTGCAAATTTTTAGGGAATTTCTCGGTTTACGGATCAAAATATGACAAAAATTTAGAAAAATAGGTCGCAGCGTGAAATTTTAGAATAAATAGGGGCTTTACGCTTTAATCTAATTTTGCAATTTTCAAAATCAATTTTTCATATTTTTTAGAAATGTTTTACAAAAATTTTAAGTTTGAGAAAATTCGAGTTTTGTGAAAATTTTTAAGAAGCATCTAATTTTAGATAGGTAATTTTTCAGTGATTCCAAAAAGAAATATCTGAAAATTACTTTTAGCAAAAAACACACATTGTTCTGGTCAAATCCCTTATTTTTTCTAAATTTTCTGCAAGGCATTGAAATTTTTGTCCAATTTCGGCCCAAATCGATATTGCAATAACTTGAAGTTGAAAATGAAAAAATTGAGAGAAAAAGAAATGTAAAGTTACTGAGCTTACACATATCATAGAATTCGTTTTCCTCTGTAAAATTTTTTGGGTTAGGAATTTTTTTTTCCTGAAATGACCGTATTATTTAAGGGACGAAGAAAAAATTAAAAAATTTCTGAACAAAGGAAGTACCTAACTACTTGATTCTGCATTTTTTCTAGTCCAAGAATTCTTCCTCGAAATATTTTTTAATTGATGTAAAAATTGCACAAAAAAACAATTTTTCTCTCTTTTTTCTACTCTGAACTGCAAAACAGAATGCTTAAAATCAAACAAAGGCTTCGTGGCAATTTTTTCTTAAATTTCGAAAGCCTTTACCGAGTGATATTTTGTTGCAATTGAGGTTGTTTCACATCACACCCTATTTTTCAAGTCAACTTGACCAGTTCTCAAAATTTGAACATCAAAATTTTTACTCCCCACTTTGAAGACCCCTAAATGTAAAATAAATTGCAATAATCAAATGTACTGACTTCAAACGATTTTCAACGCTCGCACATGTTAATTAAAGGTGTTTCGAATTTAAAAGCCTAAATTGCCTACCAATCCCTCCCCATGTTTTATTACGTATTAGGGATAAAAATCTAATCAATTTTTATAATTTTTGAATTTGAAATTTAGAAACAATCAATCCATAATGCCAATTTGTTACATACCAAGTTCATTACACGTGATAAATTTTTATATAATGAATGTCGTCGCTGTTGCATTACTTGGCTTTAAGGTAATGCGAGTTCACTTGGAAAGCGAACGACACATGATTCTATCATAATTCATAATTTGACTCCATTTTTCAATTAGGAATACCGATCCATATATTTCATTTTACCTTTTATTTGGATGGCTTCCTATGTTTGCTACCTGCACTATTTTTATTGTGATAGGATGGATTACATTACTTCCGCGGTAAGTTGATATTTAGAAATTATTACAGAGGTACACCGAGAATGACAAAACTCACTTAAGTAGGCTATTACCCATACTACATTATAAAATGGAGGCGCATTTGATCTCCCCAAGGATCCCGGAGCAAAGCCGGAGAGAGGAGGGCCTCCTCCGGACGATTTTTTCGGAGCCGGAGCTGGAGCCGGAGGGACTTTTGTAAAAAATCTGGGAGCCGGAGCCGGAGCCGGAGCTGGAAGGACTTTTAAAAAAAATTCCGGAGCCGGAGTCACCACGTTGGAACTGCTCCGGAGGTCCCTCCTTCGATTTTTAACTTTACTACTAGGAATTTTTCAGTTTTTCTTCCCTAAAAACTATCAAAATTGTCCGTTATTGTTTTGCTTACGACAATACTTGAAAATGACTTGTTTTTCGTTTTTCAAAAAGTAATGGTACTTTTATTTTCATGATAATTCTACAAAATTTTTGACTTTTCATCGTCGGAGGGCCCTCCTGGAGGGAGCCTCCGGAGCCTTTTTAACCTTGCCGGAGTCGGAGCTGGAACCGGAGGCATTTTTAAAAAATCTTCGTTGCCGGAGGGACCAGACCTCTCCCTCCGGGATCCCTGGATCTCCCATTTAATACTCAAACGTTTCTTAGTACTTAACATGAACTTTCTCAAACCGAATTTCAAAACAGTTCAACTTTTTTTCAAGTAAATAATTTTCAATATATTTTCAGCGCGAGTATTTTGCTGAAACTTTGCTGGACATTCCGTGGTACGAACGGAACTTGGAATTTCAGAAATTTTATCTAATGTCGCTGCGACTCAATCAAAGCAATTCAGCTGAAACACATTTTGCTTTTGGTCTGTACGTAATGAATCGGGAATTTTTCGCTGCCAATATGAATCGTTTGTACACGCTAGTAAACTTATTACGATTGAAATATAATTGAAGTTTGAATCCAATGTACATAGCTCACAAAGTTCTTGTAATTGTATCCAATCAAGATAATACACCTATTCGAATAAATAATCTTTTCCAATCGATTTAAAGTTCTAAAAAAAATTGTAGAAATCTGTTGTTTTTTTTGATCGAAAATTTAAATCTCACATTTTGGAAAAAATTGCTTACGGTAGAGTTTTATTTTCAACGAACTCATCGAAATTCTGACATTTCTCGAATAGTGACCTTCCAAATCTTCGACCACTTCCAGCAATTTTGAAATCTCTAGCGTAATTTATATTTTCTCCAAACTTCAATTACATAGGCGCACCCAAGGGATGGGCTCAGGGGGCTTGAGTCCCCCCCCCCCCTTAAGCTCGGAAAAAAGATTTTTTATTGCAATAATATTGAAAAAGTGTATTCTTTTTGTTTTTCAAACAGTATTTTTAAAAAAAATTTCGCCCTAGCTTCGTTCGGGCAGTATTTTAGCCTTTTTATATTCAAAATTGATAATTTTTGATCAATTTTCGAGTCAAAAATCACCGATTCCTCAATAAATTTCCAGTTTGTCTGAAAAGATTTATGATTCATGACTGAAAGATCAGTGAAAAATGATTCATTTGAAATTTGACCCCCTCCCCTGATTTTTCCCAAATTCTCAGCTCCTCTCTTAATTAATTTCTGGATGCGCCTATGACTTCAAATGAAGTTTTGTTTCATTAAAAACATGCACTCATTATATCATAAAATTACAAAATAACTTACTCAACTACGTCATTTCCTTTTAAACAGTAAGGTACTCACCTGAAACAAAAAAAAAAAGAAGAAAAACATTAAAATCAAAACTTATATCAACATCAGGTATTAGCTTCATACAAAAAAAATTACATTTGGAGATCATAGAACTGCTACTACAGTCTTCTGAAGCATCTTTTTGGGATTTCGAGTGAAATAATGCAGAATTCCAAGTCACAGAATACTTATCAAGAAATGTAGGTAAGTACATTATTATACCTTTCTCATAATTTTAGATTTTGTTCTTCCTCCCTTACAGCCCCTCTCTGCGCTTGGGGTCAAAATCATTTTTAAGAAATCTATCAATTTAATTATCTCAAAATAAAATTTCCAAAAATATTTTTTATGAAAGACGTCATCAAAATTTCAAACTCGAATTAAATTTTGTCGATTATTTGAGGAACAGGCCTCCTCATTGACCTCTCTTTAGACCAGCACAAAAATAATGATATAAAAAAATTCATGTCTCGAAATTCACCCTTTTTCAGCTTTTTTACCATGAAAAATCAGTAAAAAAAGACAATTTTGAAAATTTAAGCAAAACGCTTGCAAAAAGGGTGTCTTTCGGGGTAGTTTGAACCGCTGAACACGAATATGGTATTGGTTTTTTCATTTGACCCTTTCTTTCTGTGTGAAACGCTAAAAATTTGAAAAATCTGTAAAAATAACAACGTTTCTGTACGGTTTTTCGCATTTTTCGACCCTTAGTTCAAAGAATCGGCCAAAACTGAATGCACAGCAAAATTTTACATGAAAAAACACGTTTTTTAGTAATTTTTCCAGGGTGGTCGCTCTTCGATTATATGGTGTTTTTTACGATTGAAAACTTCAAATAGCCGAAAAAACATGAAAAAGTGCACCACAATTTTTGAAAAAATTTTCACAAATACATCTCTACTAGATGTAACTTTGTGCCGAAGAACAGAAAATTTCGTTCATTTCCATTGGAATTAAAAATTCTTGAAAATCACCCAATAAAATGGCCATATCTCCGAAAGAGAGGGGGTAGGGGGGTCAAAAATTTTTCTAGAATGTTTTTACATCAAGGGGCACCACTTATGGGGGTTTAAGTGAAAATCGGAGCAAGGGCCGAATTCAACCCTAACCCGGCCGTACCCATTTTGGAACAATGAGAGGTTTCATAATCTTAACTTTCAAGCTGATTTTTTCTCATCTAAATTAAGTGATCAGCTGATTCCAAAATACTTATTAATCAAGTTGTTGTTTTTTTCAAGTAAATTGTCTTGCTCCTCGACAAACATAGGCCGATTTAGGAAAATGAATCTGGGAGGAGGCTAAGCCCTAGATCAATGGCATTAGAAGATTTTTTGGAAGCGTGCAAACTGCAAAATAGATACAAAAGGATTAGAAATACTAAAAAAAACTTATGAAGAAGTAGGAGGGAGCCTTCTTTGACACTGTCGCCTCAAATAATTTGAATAATTGCGATTTTATTTATATTTGAGCGAAGCTAGTGGTGCGAGGGTGAGGTTATTTTTTTCAGTGAAATAATGCTAAATTCAAAGTCACAGAATTTCAAAAAAATATACATTATTGTACCGACTACGTACATAAATTTTTTTATAATTTTGAATATTTTATTCTTCCTCCATTGCAGCCCTCTCTGGCATTAGGTTCAAAATTGCTCAAAGAATAAAAAAATGTCAAAAATATTTCTATCTTGAACGATGAATTTTTTGTGGAAGATTTTATCAAAATTTATAACTTGAGTTCGATTTTTCTGACTAAAAATTACATTTTGTCGATTTTTTGAAGATCAACCTGCCTTGCTGATCTCCCTTTGGTCCAGCCCTGTTAAGGGGTCACGAAAGTAATGATATGAAATACGATTTAGGTACGAGAACTTAATTCATATGCTTATCATCAAAAAATGAGCATCACTGAATTGCTCAGTAAAAATAACCAGTTTTTTCATATTTTCATTTGAAGTTGGAGAAAAAACGGGGGTTTCTAGCTGTCTTTTCAAATAAATACCCAATGTATTCGAGAAATTTTGGGGAAAATGAGGAAACAGGGGCGGGGTTAATTATAATTACTCGCACAGTATTCTTCACTCCGTTCATAATCGTAACTTTAAGGTAGGTAACTTTCAAGCTGATTTTTCCTCATCTCACTTGAATGATCAGCTGATTCTAAAAATATGTACTAATTTATCGAGGTTTTTTTTTTAGTAAATTTCCTTGAATGGACACCTATGCAATTTCATCGATATAAAATTGATTTAAAATTGGGATTTTCCCATATAGTGCTCGAGCATGTGATCATCGCATCAACACCTTCCATGTATGCAATCGTCACACTTTCAGTTCGGTTATGAATATGTTTATTACCTTGTAGCGCGCGTCTAGTGATCATAAGTCCAACTGACATGCGCGTTCAGTAAAAAAAAAAAATCGTGTGCAAGAACAAGTTATCAATATCTTCCGATACGAGTATTTTATTGATTAGAGAATATCTAAATAGATATTTAGTCACCGTGAATTTTTACAGATTCCAGACTCGTTTTTCGAATCTCATCACGCTTTTATTCTTTCAGATCAAAATAGAATACATAATTTGTAAATGATTTTCGGTCGATTTAGTTGAAATGATTATTCATATCACACATTTTAAAGAAATTTATATTTATTTGTTTTTATTTTTAAACATTAGTTTGCATATTGGGCCCTCTGGTGAGTTTTAAATATGATTTATACCAATTAAACCTAGGTATACGAATATTGGATACTCACATACCTACATAGGTGCTTAAGACTGTCTTTACTTGCTTATAATAAATGTATTCATGCTTTTTCAAGTTGATGATATTCTTTTTTTATGGTTATAGATTTACATCCGTTGCTCAATGATTTTTCAAAATTGAACCTCAATGGACAAATTACTTGTGAAAAGTAAGCATTCACTCGATGTAGTTTTATTCTTCAGCTATTTACAGTAACTAAAGCCATTTTTCAAAATGTTTTCAATACAGTTAGTTCGATTTCATGGACAATTAAGCCGAAACAGCTCTCGAGCTCGGGTGAGAGGAGGGGGAATTATTACCAATTTTTTGGGGGTCTATAGGTAGATACAATTTCCTGACAACTCCCCATTCGAATTCAATAAAAGAGTAATGATCTACCCCGCTGGTAGCCAGTTTAAAAATCTAAAATTGTCGCTTCAGAAAATGTGAACTTAGATGAAGATCACAGATCAACATTTTTAAACATTTGAAATGCTGTTTAAAATTCAATATCTGGGTGATTTTTACCTATAGTATTTTTCACGAAAAAAGCAATAAGAAAATCTACCCTACCGCCCAAAGATTTCACACAATTCGTAAGTATTTTTTGTTAAATAGTTTTCCTACTTTTTCTGATGACATTTGTCACTTGAAATCAATTTTCTGAAAAAATAAATAGTTCTATGAAAAAAAGAAATGAAACTTGGATTGCAGAACCTTAAACTTTTTTGGAAAGTTCAATTATGTAGCTTAGCTTTTGAGATTTTAAAGTTCGTATTTTTTTGAATTGAAGATATCTCAAAAGTGATCCTCTTAAGGAAAAACTGATTGGACTTGACAGAAAGGAAATTTCTCCCTCTATACAATTTATGTTCTATTCATCATAATTTTTTTCGTAGAACCCCCTTTTCACAGAAAATATTCTCCAAATGTCAAAAGTTATCAAAAAAAAAGTATAAAAAATGTTCAACAAAAAATTCAAACTGAGAAAGATCCTTGAGTGATGGATTTTTTCACTATTTTTCTCGTGATTAGCGTGAAAAAAATTATAAAATTCACCTATAAAACTTCAAACAGCATTTTCGATGCAGACCTGAGATCAAAATTTTAAGCTTTTGCAGTTTCTTTACTCCGCATTCAAAAAAGCAATGAACGAAACGGAGCTGAAAAATTGGATAAAATGAAATTTTTTTTCCAAATTTGATGGAGTTCTATTAAAAATAGGTAGCATTTTGAGGGAGGGGGGAGGTTAGAAGAACGTCACCAAATAATTCCACTGCGAGGTCCTGTTTAGCAAACGACCCTTTTTTTTTAAATGACCCTGCCCCTTACGAATTCAGTTTCAAGTCTTCTAGTTCTGTCCCATTCCAGGCTGAAAGACTCGACATCTTTTTTGGAAAATCTCCCACTCAAAGTCATTTTTGTTAAAATTCAGAATGAATAATCTCTCTATCCATGCCAAAGGAGAAGCTTTTTGCATTTACATTTTTAAAAGTCGATTTAAGCAAAAATTAATTTTTATGCTCATTTTTGAAAAACATTCCAGTGAACAATTCCAATGCAGAAATGGAAACTGTATCCCTAGAAAGTTCATTTGTGATGGAATTCTAGATTGCTCCGATGGTTCGGATGAAACGTATGACAACTGTCACAACACAACGTTAGTATATAAAAATGATTGAAAAATTGAAATACTTATCCATGACAATCTAATTCTAAATTTAAGTACTCAACTATCGATCACGAAATCCTTTTTTTTCTTGATTTATCCCAGATGTGACAACCAATATTTTCAATGTAAATATGGAGCTTGTATTAATAAAGAATATCAATGCGACGGTTTGGAACAGTGCATTGATAAATCAGATGAAATAGGCAATAAAGCATGCAACGCAACTCATAATCAATCGAACAGAATTACCAGAGAAGTGAAATCTGACAGGTGAATGATGAAAAACTTGGATCTTTTTTTATACCTAGGTATCATATCACTATTTTTTTCCATGCAACAGATCATGTCCAGTACCCCCTACCACTGAAGATAGAACTGTCACATTCCGTTGTGAAGGAAGTGTTTCACAAAACTGTGATGCTGAGAATGAATATTTTCCTCTATTTACTATTGCCTCGGTCAAGTGCACATCCAATTATTTTCAAGAAAATAATAAAGAAACACATTCAGAGTCTGTTTGTCTGAATCAGAAATGGCAGCCTGAGATACCAAATTGTTTCAGTAAGAATAATTTTTTCTCAATTTCCTTTTCAACGTGGAATTTTTTTTTTTTTTTAAATTCAACATGTCTTGAAAAATATCTTTCAAGTTGATGATCGATTTTTTTTTTTTTTAAAAATGTATAATTCAAATTGAAAAACTGAAAAAAAAAAATCGAAAAAATTAAAGTTTGAATAAAAGTTACAGGTGAAAAATTTTTCAAATTGGCGTACATATTTTGAAAAAAATTTAGAATTAAAGAGAGTGAAAAAATTCTGACCAGAAATAAATTAGATTCCAGTTAAATCAATTATGAGCTAGTGAAAATTTTACATTTGTATTTATTTTCTCATCAACATAGAAACTTGTAGGAGATTAAATCCCGTGAACGTGGATCTGCAATGTATTCGCAATGGAATCGAATTCCCCTGCGATGAGAATACAGTTCTTTTGGCCGGTACCAAAGTACGTCCAAAGTGTAAACAATGGCACAAATACATACAACCACCAAATTACCTAGAAATTGCATGCGATGAAGATGGAATATGGGATAGCCCTCTTTTTTCGTGTATTCCTGGTAAAATTTCATTTCCAAACCTAAAATTTTTCACAATAGATAATTTCAAATTACTTATTTCAATTCCAGAATGTGGAAAAGGATTTTCAAATCCTACACAATTAATCGCCGATGGGGTTCAAGAAAAATTTGGCGACTCTCCGTGGCACGTCGCTATTTACAATAAAGTCAAAAATCTAATCTGTGGCGGTACGATAATTTCTCCTCATTTAGTGATATCAGGTCAGTACATTCCTCAAATTTTTCCTCCATTTTCTAGCAAATAACTCGAATAAAAATTATTGACAGCTGCGCATTGTTTCGCTAAATCAAGCGATCATAATAAAGAAATTGCTCAAGATTATGAAGTAGCGGTTAGTAAATTCAGTAGAAATTATTTTGCCGAAGATAATCAAAATCAAAAGATCATTAAAGTACGTAGGAATATTTTGCATAAAATTACTCCTGATTATAGCCAAACTGATGAGAGAGAAATGATCGATTTTTTATCACTGATTTTATGATTTCAGATTAAGGAAATACGATTTTCAAATAAGGGCTTCGTCGGTCTAGGCGATAATTTTGCAGGAGATGTGGCGATTTTAATTCTAAAGGAAACACTTCCCATAAGCTCAACAGTTTTGCCAGCTTGTTTGGATTGGATAGGATTGAAAGATGGAAAGTATCCTTCAGAAGACGAACTTGGAAAAGTAATTTATCACTTTTAAAGAGTTATAGCTAAAAAGTCGATTGATGAAAACAAATACTTTGGGTGTGAGATCTTCCAAACAATTTTCGAGTCCTTCTGCTTGAAATGGGACAGAATTAGAAGACCTGGAACTGAAAAAGGGTCCATTTTTGAAATAATACGACCATTTTCCATTTTTGAACAGTGCCACCAGCTGAGAACTTCGGTCGGCTCCCTCCCCCCACCACGGGTTTAAAGATCGTTTTTTTAATTTTTGAAAAAATATTGAAAATTAAAAAAAATATCTACTCTTACTTAAAATTATCAACTGCTAAAATTCAACAAAATTCTTCAAAATTAATAAAAATTCAAGGTTAAAAATTCTTTTAGAGGGCTATAATTATATTCAATTTCAAAAAATGAGGAATATTAAAAAATAAAAGTACCTATTTCAGAAAAAATTAGAATCTCAATATAAATAAAGATAGGCAGAACTAGGCACGTGAATGTTTTCAGTTTATTGAACAATGATGGTTATTTCAGGTGGTAGGATGGGGTATGAACGAACGTGGAAAATACAGTGAAAATTTAACAACGACAAATTTACCATTCATTAGCCGCGAACGTTGCATAAGAACTGTGCCTGTTGAATTTCAGCCTTTCGTAACATTCGACAAATTTTGTGCTGGATCTGACAATGGTACGTAGCACATCCTCGAGGTCGAGGCAAGACAATTTTGTGCCTTTGAATCTGTTTTTTTTTCCTATTCCAAACTTAATTTTGCCAAAAAATTTCTTAATTTTGTTTCATTTAAATTTTCAATATCTCTAAATTTTTTTCAATAAATTACAAATTCTTTCAAATTTTCTTCAATTTTGAATGTTATCTAATTTCTTTCAATTTTTTTTTTCAAAATATCTCCCAATATTATCCATCTCCAAAATATCTTTGAATTTTAAATTTTCTTAAAATACCTTCCCATTTTGAGTTTTATCAAAATAGATTTCAATTTCAAATTTTCTCAATTTTTTCCAGCTTTAAATTTTCTCAAAATATTGTCCAATTTTGAGTTTTTTCAATTTTTTTCCCCCAATTTTGATTTTTTCAGCATGTTTTTTGATTTAGAATAAATTCTTTCAAATTCCAAACTAGAATTTTATAATTTTTTTTCAATTTTACATTTTTAAATATGTCAAGTTATAAATTTTTTTCTTAATTCTATAATTTTTTTTCAATATTTCCAAATATTTTTTTGAAGTGTTTTTCGTGTTTTCTTTGTACAAATTTTCGATTTCAAAACGTTCTGAAAGTTTTCACTTGTAAAAGTGATTCACTTTTTCTTTGTACATATTTTTAGCTTTGTAAAAAAACGTCAAAAATTTTTTTTTAGAGAAATTTGAAAAAAAATTGTAAAAATAAATAGACAGATAATTGCATATTTTCAAAAAATGCAATCTTCCTAAAAACCAAACTAAAATATAGAAAAAGATTCAAACTTATCAAATTTTTTGAAAGAATTGTGTATTTCAGCAAATGGAAATTTGAAAAAATTTGGCTTGGAAAATATATCTTGCAAAAAGTTGAAAATTTGACAGAACGAAAAAAATTGATCTTGAGAGATTCAAAATTGAAAAACACATCAAAAATTCAAAATTGTAAAAAATTTAAAATTACCTTTGGGTTGGGAAAATTTTTAGGAAATTCAAAACTGAGAAAAATTTGAAAAAAAATTTAATCAACAAAATCATATCTTCAATGAGTGCAAATAGATTCATCATGCATCACACGATTTGGGAAATTCCAATGGTACAAAATTCTATTCACCTTCACTTATTTTTTAAAGGTCCAACTGTTCTTCAAGGAGACAGCGGCGGAGGTCTGCTTTTCAAAGTAAACGATTTTTACTTCCTGAGAGGAATCGTAAGTGTGAAACAACCAACCAAATCATCTTTAGCCGCCTTCACTGATCTGAGCGCCCACATCCAATGGATCTCAGATGTACGTTACGAGGTGGAAAACGCCATAACAAAAATGACCACCTTAATTCAACAAATTAATTACGAGATGCAAACCAAATACCGGGATGACCCATTGAAACTGCTCCAGTTCAGGGAGCGTTTAAAAAAAGAAGTCGTCGATCGAGAAACCTTCATCGATGATTTGAAAGCTGAAGCTAAATCGCTAATCGAATCTTTGATAAACTCCATGATTAAAATAGCCTCCGACGCTTTACTGAACAATGATTTACCAAAAATCCATCAAATTAGTAATGCATTATTAAGCAAACGTGATTACGAAACATATTTTAAAATTTTTGATAAATCAGTCAATAGCGTTTTAGATAGAATCAGCGTCGATGAATTATTGTCCACTGTAAGCCAAAATAACGAGGTATGCTGCATTGAAGAACTGGTATCAATGTATGTAGTAATTTTCTACAGAATACAACGTAATAGCGAAATTAACGCAGAATCTCGGATTAAATTAGCTGGTCGGGTTAAACAAACGATAGCATTGCAGAAATATAAAACAATAGATCCGAAATTGAAATCAATGTTGGACCAGATCAAAGATAAATTACCGGCAACGCCGACGATAACAAGTACTGCTAACTTCCCTGACACATTTCCGACAAAACCGACGATTAAAAATAATCCAACTATTCCGCCAACTAAATTCCCAGAAAAACCGGCAGTAAAAAATAATACGAGTACGAACCTTCCATCTAAAATATGTATTAAAAGTATTGCTCGTGAAGAATATTTAATAGTCTTTGAAACATCGACAAAGGATGAAAGAAAACCAAACGTTTGGCAATTTGAACCCGATGGAGATTACGTTTACATAAAACATAAGCAGTCGAAGAAATATGTGTATGCTAATTTTCAAGAAAAATATATGAATACGGGTCGAACAGCGTTAACATTCAAACTAGGAAATAAAATGTTCAATAGTAAATGGAAGATTATCGACTGCCCTGCAGCAATGGAATTGAAAAAATTGTGATAAAATAAGAATTAAATAAAAAGAACAATAAATATGTTTATCTGCTTTGAATTTTCAATTAAGCCTCTCATCGTCTCATCATTTTTTCTTCTTCGAGGTTTCGAAACGAAAAACATGCACCTATTGGTGTTTATGGTGATTTCAAGGCATGAGTTTTTAATTTAAGTGGACCCTACTCGAAAAAATTCGAAATTTTCCAGCCTTCAATTGTGGTAGTATAAGATTCGAAATTGAAATTTTTTCTTTCCAGTAGGTAAAGATATCAAAATATGCAAACTTTAATTTTTTTTTTTCATTGAAAAATTCTCACTTGTAAAATTTTTCTATTTAATTTTTTTTTTCAGAATAACACAGTTTGCGCCCAAGTTAGGAAACTTAATTTTTTGATCTGGATTTTTTTTTCGCTAAAATTCTGATCGGTAGATTTTTTTCCAATAATCAAATTTAATTTTTTATCAATTTTCAAAATCAATTTCTTTCTGTAGCATTTAAAAATTTGCGCACTAATTATCCAATTTTTTTAACTGTAAGAAAGTATCTGAAGTGAATTTTGGAAACAAAAAGGAAAGATTTTTTTCATTCTTTGGATAAAATCGAATCGATTAAAAATTCTGAAAATAGAAAAGGCTAAAGTTTGAAAAAACTGAAATTTTGGCTTCAATAGGTGATTTTTTTGCTCATTTTCCATGTTATTTCAAATTACCAATTTTCACTGATCGTTCAGTCTAAATTGTATTTTTTTTTTCAATTTTGAAAATTTTTATCCGGGCCGTTTAAATCGTTTCAATCATTGAGATTACAACCCTTTCAACTCCTTATTACCCACTGCAACTGGATTAGGAAAATTGAATATTTATTGATAAAATAAACAATTTAGTTTTCATTTTTTTTTCAAATTTGATTTTTTGAATTGTAAGTGCCTTTCAGGCAGATGTGATGAATTAACTTCAGCAACAATAATTGTTTTTTGAAATTGAAATTCTGATACCAGTCAGATTACTAAGAAAAAGGTTTCAACTTCGAAAAAAATCACGTTTGAAAAAAATTAAAATTTCGATGAAAAGAGAAACTTTAATATGCCAAAAAAACGAAAAAAAATATTCATGTACAAATTGTAATAGGAAAGAAGAATTTTTGAGTGAAAATTTCGACTTGAAAAAAAATTGAATTCAATATAAACGAAAACTTTTATGGAAAAATTAGGTAAGTAAGTACAAGTGTTTAAATTTTTGATAAACCGGAGAAAAAAAAATTCAAATTCGAATCGTATAGAAAGCCAAACACTCCAGAATGTTTTCAAATTTTTCACCCCAAAAGAAATGAGCAAGAGCTGCTAAAACTAAAGTCTCATTCTCAACGAAAGATTCAGAATTTCAAGTAAAAAGAACAATTCCTGATTGTTTTCTATTTCCAATCCCTGAAAAATTTCTGATGGAAATTGAAAAATTCGCGTTCAACGTATTGAAATTAACCAGGATATTAGAATAATTCGGAACTAAATTTTTGAAATACCAAATCGATTGTTCTTCTCAAAATTCTACATAATTTCCTCCGAAGTGGTGCGAACCACTCTGAGGCCTCAAACAATTTTTTTATTTTTTTTTTCAATTTTAACGGGAGAAAAATGTGAATTTGAATTGATGTTCTCCAATTCTGAAAATTGGATTTATACTGATGATGAGATAAATCGCCAAAATCAGTAAAAAGTTTCTGTTTTTTAATAACTTTTTTTTTTTTGAAACAGAAAAATTCCAAAGTTACCTATCAGAAAGTTTTAAATTGACTCGAAATAACTTCCAATCCACTCAGAGGGTCGAAAATGAAGTATATTCTAAATTTCAGTTTCCTACAATTTCAACGCTTGAAATTTTGGATATTCGATGTTTTGGAGGCTCTTCGTGTCTGGTTCGAGCTGGTTCATTTCAACTCGAAATTTTCCCATCATCAATCCGTATGCACATAGCTATCCATCGAAAAAAATTGCTCGAAAGAAATGGCGAGATTCTATGGTAGTGTTTCACGAACAATTTGTATTTAAATTCTAGTTTTATGTTAGTACGTTTGGCTATCATCATAGGTGATAACCTTGAGTTCATCTCCGGCCAAACTGCTGCAGCGCAGTTTGCAGTATCTGAACGCACAAATCATAAAAATAAAAACACTGAGTAGATAAACGGTTTTCCCCATACCAGTTTCTCGTTTGCTTGTGCGGTTAACGTGCATGATTAAAATAGACATATTAAAATGTTGCTGAAAATTTTTTCGTTGGTATATTTTTTAATCGATTTTCAATACGTATTTGGATATAATTGCATGCCCGATGACAAAGGTAAAATTTACATTACAATTTTTTCAATTATTGGGAAGGTGAGTTCAAAGAAATACTGCAAGATAAAAAAATCGAGAAATAAAAAAATTGAAAAAACAAAAAGAGCAAAAGACAAAATATTCGAAAAAAATTTTCAAAAAACGGATCTCACTTGTTTTTGAAGCTTCTAAAATCAAAATGAAATTGTCAAGACCAAAATTCAAAATCTGTCATTCAGAAGTGGAGAAGGGACCAAAATTGAACATTTTTCAAGTTTTCAAAGTGAGGTACTGAAATCCATGTTTCATTGACTCGTTGAATTCATTTCTGAGATTATTTGAGGAGTGTCGTTGCAAAACGCAACAACTCTGAAGACCTGATTTTTGGGAAATCGCAAAAAAAGTGTCATTCAAAATTGGGTGGGGGGTTTCGGCTCGGGGTGGTCTCATTGGAAAGCTTAGGACCACAGCTACATGCTTTGGGGTCATTTCGCACCTGTACCTCAAGGAGGGTTGGAGGGGAGGGGAGCAAAAAAAAAAGATGTTGCGTTTTGCAACGAAACAAATTTTTTGTTGCGTTTTGCAACGACACTCCTCATTTTAACCTCAAATTCGAAATCAGACTCTCAAATGAGGGCGAGGCGAAAATTGAAAATTTTATGACTAATGAGTATTTTTTCAGTTTTTCTCACGTCGCCTCTGGGAAATTTTCAAAATTCAGTACAAAGTTTTTGATTTTGATCCGCCGTCCCTCCTCTCTCATCCCTCGATTTTGGACTCATGCTAGCCATAAGTAGTTACATTGAATAATTATTAACCCCTTTATTGCAGATTTCGCAAAAGGCTGTCAAACATTGGTCACCACGGGCTACAAATACGAACATTTTTATCCCATCGAGAAACAATTCAACGGAGACGTTTTCTTGAGATTATACGTAAAGGCAGAAACTGACGCTCACATATTATTCTCGTACAATAATCCGCAAGGATCAGAAAACCTAGGACGACATTACGAGATAATAATAGGAGCCTATGGTAATTTCCGTTCAGCTATACGAACGAGAAAACAAGGTGATAATATAGATCCCCACGAAGAACATAATATTTTATCATCTGCTAAATGGCGTGAGTTTTGGATCAGAATATCTCGCGATGGATTAATCGAAGTTGGAAAGGGAACGAGCAGGACCACATTTTTATCTTGGAAAGATCCGAACACGTTCGAGATTAATTACTACAGTCTTTCGTGTTGGGCTCCCGATGGTACTACGGATTTCAAAAGCCATCATACGGCGTATTGGATTCATCAATGTTCGAACGAAAACTGTAAGTTGATAGTAATTTGCAATATGCTAGTTATTTTATACCTAAAAATAATTTTAGTTGATACTTAATTACCTATAATGGCGAGGCAGATTCAAGGGTGTAATCAACTGCCTAATTGAGTTGTACAACAGCTGTCGATCAATCGTCTATAACCCAATTTTTGGAAAACGGCTACTTGTTCAGGAATTATTCCCGATTTTAGTCAATTATCTATTTCTGATTTGAAAAATTGATGAATGAAATTTTTGGATTGTTATTAAGTTTCTACTTAAGAAAATGTTCAGTTTTTGGTTTAGAAAATTATTTGATTATTTATTATAAAACTTCTCCAATTTTTAAAAATGAAAAATTTTACAATTACCAAAATACTATTTGCTTTTGGAAAATGAGTAAATTTTCAGAAAATAGAAAGCTGTCATATGTTTGGGAAATTGTTCAATTCTTAGTTTGAAAAGTTGCCAGTATTTGAATAATACTTGAATAGATCAACTGATAAAGAATTGCCTAAATTTTAAAAGATTTACCCACCAACCTGCAAAAATGAAATTTTTTTTGGAAAATTTGACCAATTTTCGAAAATTTTAACAATTTTGGAAAATTCAACAACTTTAAAAAATCGACATTTTTTCGAAAAATTGACTTCAATTTTTTGATAAACCGAACAAATTTTTTTGAAAAATTGACTCAATTTTTGGAAAACTGACTTTATTTTTAAAAAAATTGATCATGTATTAGAAAATGACAGGTTTTTTTTGAAAAATTCACCAATTTTTAGTATAATGAACAATTTTAAAAAATTGAACAACTTTTGGAAAATCAACTCAATTTTTAAAAATTGACTCAATATTGGAAAATTGACTCAATTTTTTTGATAAATTAACCATGTTTTGGAAAATTGGCTAATTTTTGGTAGAAAGGCCACCTTTTAAAAAATCGACCAATTTTTTTTTAAATTGAATAATTTTTGGAAAATAATTGACCTAACAAAAGAAAAATTGACTCAATTTTTGGAAAATTGCCCTATTTTTGGTTGAGAAACCAGTTTTTGGAAAATGGAAAATTGGCCCATTTTCAACAAATCAACTATTTTTTGGAACCATATCAATTTTATGTAAAATAAAAAACTGTCGATATTTTCAAAATCATTAACAAAATTGAAAGAAAATAAAAATTATGCTGAGAAAATTAATAAATTATAACCATGAGAGGTAGTAAGTGAACACCCACATCACTCATTCCTAGAAAAACAAAATTACGTCAATTGTTTCTCATAACGAAGTAGTTAGATCATATATTTTTTGAACCTGACACTATTTTTCTCTTTAAAATTTAGATAACAAGTACAATGCTGAAAAATTCAAATGTGATTTACTCTCCAATTATGATCAACGTACTCCTTCAGTAGAAGCAATTCACAGCGTAGTACAAATCAATATCAACAGTTTCTATGCGGATTGGGTAAGTAGATGTCTATTGGATACTGACCACAAAATTACATCTTTGTTACATGGAATAACATTGAAATTTTTCTGTCAACTGAATAGGACATTTCTAACGGAATCTTCAAGTTGATTGGAACAGCAAAAATGGTATGCATTCACTTACTTATTTTAGGTAACTCGAAATCAAAATTAGACTTTGCAAAAATAATTTTAAAATTGATCAATTTTTCCAAGTTTTTAAAAAATTTGTACTACATATTTTTCATGGATTGAAAATTTTTTACAAATTGACCCATCTAAAAACTGCTCAATCTTTATCTTTCAACTTCTCATAAAATAATATTTCAAAAATCGTGAACTCGTGATTTTTTTAAACCAAAAGTTGCATAATATTCCAATATTTTTATAAATTTTTAAAACTTGAAAATTTTTTCACCCCAGAAAAATGTAGGTACATAAGTTTCAATTTTTTTTAAAAAAATATAAATTATACAGGTACCTATCTGGAATTAAACATTTTTTTCCATCTCAAATATTCGTAAAAAAAATTTCTACATTTTTGATAATTTCCAGAAAAATTATAATATTTCTTACTCACCTCTGTCACAATCTCAATCTCGTTGAATTGAAATAATTTGCTTTGATTCATTCACATGAATTTATTCATATATTTATTTTTAGACTTGGCAAGACAATCGATTGGCATGGGAACCAACCGAGTTCTATGGCTTATACTCTTTAAATATTACCAATCACCCAATTTGGCGACCAGATTTAAGGGTAGCGAAGTATGCAATCTCTTCAAACAATTAACACGTCGAAAAATACCCCTCTTATTTTGAATCAGTGAAAAGTCACTGATAATGGTCGAAATTGCAGAAAAGGGAAAATCAGCGAAATTTTTTGATTTTTTTAAAGCGGACTTTCATCGATTTTATCAAAGAATTTCACTAATTTTTTCAATAAATTCCAGCATTTCTTTTCACTTTTTGCTTTCAGTGAAAATTTTTTCATTGATTTATTACTTATGCTGAAATTTCATCTGTTTTCCAGTGATTTTCGATCATTTTCACTCATTCATAAATGATGGAGTATGTAGCTCAATTTCTGAGTACCATAGGGTCGAATTTTCCGATCCACTCGTTTATCCAAGATTTAAAAATAAACCTCGACCTATTTTCTAAATTTCAGCGCCGTTTTCGACAATGATAACCCTTTTGGTACAGGGGAAACAATTGTATCACATGATGGTATTGTGTCATGGACGACGCCTATAAATTTACAAACAAAGTGCAGTGATACTGGTGCAAAATCCGAGGCTTCTGATTTGCACACATGTCGAATAAACATCTCAACAAATACATTAGGATCTGAAATCCATATTTCTGATGTAAGTATCTCTCATTTCACTTCAAGTCTACCCAGTAAGGTATCTCCAACTTATTAATTTAATAGAAATCTAATATGAAGATATTATTTTAACAGGCAGAATCACCAAAAATATCATCACCGTGCATAATAAATGAAGCTCGAGCAGTGAATTTGAGAAAAATCGACAGCAAATCCACCAGTCATTCGCTATCGATTGATGTTCCTTTTAAAATAAGAAATGGATATAATTCAACTAGTTCGAATTCAAAATGCGTTGTGTTTTCAGGTGTAGACATTGATAAACCATATCTCATCTAGAATTTGATTAAAATCCAATAAAAATTTTCAAATAATAATTTCTTCACGTTTTAATAATTTTAAAAAGAACTCTTTTTCTATCTAATTCATATAAAATATCCGTCAGGCTGAATTCGTATAAAAAAAAAAAAATAGAAAAATTTTGTTGCCTAATGCATAAAACTGGCAACAAACTGCCTGTATTTCATGCATTAGGCAATCTTTTTTTATCTGTTTTCATTGAAAATAATTTCAACATTTTCTGCATTTCAGTGCCGCTTTTGACAATGATAATTATTTCGGTGCTGGAAAAACAATATTGGGTCACGTATTCATAGTGAATTCGCAGATGGCCTGAATGCTGTTGTAGTTCTTTTTAAATATTTTTTCAACCGAAATTCATTAATTAATGTAAGATATGTATGCATTTCATGTTAAAATTAGTTCAGTATAGGTAGGTATCAGTAAAAAATTTAATCGTATTTTTATTGTTGTACATTCTTCATAGGTTGCTTGCGTTTTTTTTCCCTTCGGTCCACCCCTGCCACCATTCGCTTCCTCTGTTCCTAACCCTTCAGGAATCACACATCAACGTCTAGTTTCCGCTTGCCATCCGCCTTAATTTTTTCACCAATCACCGTCCGTTCCACCCGCCAACCAGTTTAAGAATCTACTCCCTCCCTTTTCCCCCTCCAACTTTTTTCTACTCCGCAACTCCAGTCTCCAGTGATCATTATTCTATTTCATTTTCATTTCATCTCCGTCACTTCCGTTTCCGTCAGTCTAGCTGCTAGTGTTCCAGTGTCCGTCGTTGGGCTGTGTTCAGTGCGTACTTGTGGGTCATCCGTAATATAATTACCATTACCAATACAACTTTTCTCTTGTGCTTTGTCAACGCGAAATTATTCAACGTGTGCTTCTATCGCGCTTCTTCCTCAGCGTATAATTTTTACGTTTTTGACTAATCTCAAATCGTTTTTCACTTATTTTCGATCGTTTCGAAGTGCAAATATGTTTTTCGATCCAAACGAATCGGTAGAAATAGAACTTATCCACCCCATGGATGTTAAGGAGGCAAAGGGTATCGTGTTCAACGAGAAGAACAAACATCACCCGGTTTGGTTCATTAGAACATTTGAGAATTACATTAACGGCTCAAGTCTCTGGTGTGGGAAAATTTCTCTTCCTAAATTGTTAATACCCGAGACACTGGCTTATCCATATGTTTCTCAGAATCATTTACAACCTTCAGCAGTATCAGAGGCTACTGCATCCATTGAAAATTTGAATATCACCGAACATATCGAACCCAGCGTTGCGAAAGACTCGGAGGAATTCAGAAATGTCCAGTTCCACATGCGGTACATGCAGGCTCACGGTATCATCTACAATGAAAGGGTAAAATATCACCCACACCGATTCGTATCGCTTTTCGAATGGTACATCGACTACCTCTGTATAAACATTAAGGAAGGCCAAAAATGTCTTCTTTTCTGCTTCCTCGTCGAGATGAACGACTCATTTAACAAGGAATACAAACTTTTCATCGATGAATATGACCATCTCAAGGGACGTTTCCTTTCCCAGTACTGGTCCTTTGCCAAACAAGAAGAGGCCTTGAAGCATTTCAAGCAAAAGGTCACGAAATTGAAAAACACTCAGGAGCGCGCGACGGAGTTTCTGAAATGGTTTCAAACGCTGCGGAATGGACTACCAGAGTCGTACATAATTGAAATCATGTGCCAGAAACTTCCGTCCCATCTTATGGAGAAAATTACGCAAGAAGATAAAAAAGACTCCAAACTATTCCTCCAGCGGATTGAAGAATTCGCTAAAATCAATAAGAAAAACTCCATTGAAAGGAAACCAGAGACGCCTGCTCAGCAATAATTATTAAATGAACGTCGCGACGAATCACCACCGCGATATTCACAGAGCCGTTCCGAAATGGTACTTCAAAAATTTCCTCCCTTTTATGGTAAGTATCAAATACCCTTCTCGTTTTTTTGTTTTCGCGGAAAGGGTACCGGCGGTTAAGATAGGCGAATCTGCCCCCGAGCTGAAATTTGAAACTAACCGACGGAATTTGGTCCTTAGGGTCTGAAAACCACCTGGTAAAAATTTTGGCCCCCTACCCCTCCCCTAGCCCGAGTTATGGGGCAAAACGTTACTTTTTTCAGCCTTTTCATTAAAAATTTTTATCTCCGAGAGTTTTCAACCAAATTTTTTCAAATTTACGTGAGTTATACTCCATACTGAGGGGTATTAGTGGGTGGTTTGAAAAAAAATTTTTGATGATTTTTTCTAGCCAAAAATCGCATTTTAAAACTTGAAATCGAGTTTTCTACATGATGTTGCTGAGGTGCAAAAATGAAAAAAATATATATCATGTATCTAGTCCCTATCTACAACGTAATATTTTTTTCAGAATTTTTTAGGTGGGTGGAAGACCTTCAAAAACCCAAAAAACCGCATTTTTATCACGTTTTTCGCTCAAAAAATGGTCATTTTTGGCCGAAAAAATTTTTCGGGTAATAATATTCCAAAATACGTATTTTTACGCCACTTGCCCGATTTTCACTTCATTTCATTCTTTTTTGAATGATTTTTGCAATTTCAAGTAACCTAAAGCGTAAGACTTAAAATTGTATATATATATGTAACTTTCCTTATACGTACCTGAATAAAATTATCATACGGAAAACACTGAAAGAAAATTTGTGTTCAGTAGCTCGAACTACCTTCGAAAAATTCATTTGCATGAGCAGAGCACTCAAATTTCGAAAATTCACTTTGTAGTCAACAAATTTTTTTCAACAATACTTACGTTGCTACCAATATCATTATCAACAAGAGGTATGGTGAATCTGCCCTTGAAACCAGTTTTGACCGCTCCTACCTCCAAAAGGTCAACCATGATGAGAAAACATTCCAGAAAAAATTTCAGACTCCTAGCGCAAGTGTTTTCGGAGAAAGAGGCCAACATGTGTTTTTTCAATGAATTTATTCGTATTTTTGTGATTTTTTACTAAATGTAGATAAAAGTCTCGAGTTTTTTTTAAATGAATTTTAGAGAGTTGGAGGAACCCTAAAAGTTTTTTTCAAAATTTTAATGCAGAATAGCAAAAGGTAGGAATAAAAAATTGTTCGGTTTGGAAGAATTCACTAGGTACTTCATATTTTTGCTACTTTGAGTAATTTCTATATGCAGGGAACAAGGTAAGGGAGGAAAGTTCATTGAAACCAGTTTTGACTGTTCCTACCCCGAACAGTAAACGATAATAGGAAAACATTCCAACAAAAATTTTGAACCCTTTGAGGAAATATTTTTCTTTTTTTTGAGACTTGTATTTTTTATAATAAATGTGGGCCCGTGATCGTCGTACTTCCTATGTGAGTGCATGCCGTGGGAAATGCAACGTTACTGTACGCGCTACTCTCTAAATCTGAATCAGTCAAAGAACTGAAAATTCACTGATCAAACAGCGAAGTGTGCTACTATTAATCAGTGAAATTTGACTGTCAATCAGTGAAAAATCACTGATTCAATTAGTGAATTTTCATTTTTGAATCAGTAATCTTTTTTTAACTACTGAAATAAATCAGTAAAAATTGAAATTTACTAATTCAATCAGTGAATAATTACTGATTGAATCAGTGATTAATTACCGATTCAATCAGTAAATTAAATTTTTTACTGATTCGATCAATAAATTAAAATTTTTACCAATTCAAAAATGAAAATTCACTGATTAAATCGGTAAAATTTTCACTGAAATCTTCAGTTGCACACTTTTGTCTTATTAATCAGTGAATTTTGACTGATTCAAGTTTAGAGAGTACATGCGAGGGGTGGTTAGTTTTTATTTTTTTTTTACAATGCTCTACCACTTGGATTTTTTTGAAATTTTTGTGGTATATTTATAAAAATGAATGGCACATCTTTTGGGGGAAAAAGTTCTATTGTACCTTTGCCCTTTCAAGACAAAATGGCCGCTCAAAACTTTTAAAATGCCATAACTCGGCAAAAAATGAACCAAAAATTTTGAAAAAATTTTTTAGGGTTCCTCCAACTCTCTAAAATTCATCTAAAAAAAAACTCGAAACTTTTTATCTACATTTAGCAAAAAACCACAAAAATACGAAAAAATCCATTGAAAAAACACATTTTGGCCCCTTTCTCCGAAAACACTTGCGCTAGGGGTCTGAAATTTTTTCTGGAATGTTTTCTCATCATGGTTGACCTTTTGGGGGTAGGAGCGGTCAAAACTGGTTTCAAGGGCAGATTCACCATACCTCTTGTTGATAATGATATTGGTAGCAACGTAAGTATTGTTGAAAAAAATTTGTTGACTACAAAGTGAATTTTCGAAATTTGAGTGCTCTGCTCATGCAAATGAATTTTTCGAAGGTAGTTCGAGCTACTGAACACAAATTTTCGTTCAGTGTTTTCCGTATGATAATTTTATTCAGGTATAAGGAAAGTTACATATGTACAATTTTAAGTCTTGCGCTTTAGGTTACTTGAAATTGCAAAAATCATTCAAAAAAGAATGAAATGAAGTGAAAATCGGGCAAGTGGCGTAAAAATACGTATTTTGGAATATTATTACCCGAAAAATTTTTTCGGCCAAAAATGACCATTTTTTGAGCGAAAAACGTGATAAAAATGCGGTTTTTTGCGTTTTTGAAGGTCTTCCACCCACCTAAAAAATTCTGAAAAAAATATTACGTTGTAGATAGGGACTAGATACATGATATATATATTTTTTTCATTTTTGCACCTCAGCAACATCATGTAGAAAACTCGATTTCAAGTTTTAAAATGCGATTTTTGGCTAGAAAAAATCATCAAAAATTTTTTTTCAAACCACCCACTAATACCCCTCAGTATGGAGTATAACTCACGTAAATTTGAAAAAATTTGGTTGAAAACTCTCGGAGATAAAAATTTTTAATGAAAAGGCTGAAAAAAGTAACGTTTTGCCCCATAACTCGGGCTAGGGGAGGGGTAGGGGGCCAAAATTTTTACCAGGTGGTTTTCAGACCCTAAGGACCAAATTCCGTCGGTTAGTTTCAAATTTCAGCTCGGGGGCAGATTCGCCTATCTTAACCGCCGGTACCCTTTGAAAAATTCCAAGTTTGATTTTGTCGAACAATCTAGTGCAATATTATTGAGACTTTGTTACGATAATGGCGACAAAACGAACATTTTGTGAAAATCTAGTTTCATCCTGGGTAAAAATTTCAAATATTTCCACCCCCCCCCCCCCCTGATCCGAAGTGGGCTGTTGAAGAAAATAAGGGGCGAACTCAAAATCTAATCAAAATATTGCATTATGGTGGTTCGCAATAGATTTAGAATATAATATTATTCCTCTGTTCACTACTATTTTGTCTCGGGACATAAACTTGTTCATAAAAGGGAAATGAAAAATAAAGCTGGTGAAATTCTCAAGGTCTTGGCCGAAAGAAACATTTTTCTAGTTCATTTAATTTTGATTTCATTAATTGATTTTTATGCGATAAATTTTTCGTTCCGGTTTTTTTAGACCAACCCTCAAAAGTTGATTTTGTTTCAATAATTTTTAAAAAAAAATTAAATCAATATTAATATATAAAAACGAAATTCGACGTTTTTTTGATGATGAAAAAGTAAAATATCGTCATAAAATTCAAATTCTACATCGGTTTTGAACAGTGACGTCGGAAGCTTTTTTCTCGTGTGGGTGCAAAATAAGTACGAAGACTTGGAAAATCAGAAGAATTTTCGAGGAGGAAGGACAAACATGAAATTTTTCCCGCATTCTGTCTTAAATATTTGTATAATTGTGATTTTGTTTATATGCTCGAACGAAGCTTTGAAAAAATTTAAAATTTAATCGCCCAAAAAATATATTTCCCCATTGTTTTAATGCTTTGAAAATCCTTCTGTGATATGATTTGTGGAGGTGAAATTGATACTGTGCACTCACGTCAGAATTCTTTGTGGGGGGAGGAAGGGTGCAATGCACCACCTGCACCACACTTTCCGACCCCAATGGTTTTGAATATAGATTCAATATTTCTCTAATAAAAATGTTTGTTTTGAAAAAAAAACAAAATGAAAACTTGAAAAGTATATGAAACTAAAAATCGACATAAATTTCAATCAATAAGAAAACTAGAGCGGAAAATCCGCTCAAAATTGGCACATTTTTCGAAAATTTTTCAAATTTTGTTCTTTTGTTCTGTTTTTATTTTTTAAAGAGCCAATTTTTCATACGTCTGACTAGTGAAGGGAAAATCCCGCATTCCCTCATTCCTCTGTTCTTGGATGAAATTTTTAGTTATCTACTATGTATTAATTTCTATTTTTTTTTTCAACAGGCGTCATCGAAATACATTTAAACCATCCATCGAAGCAATCGTAATAATTAATTAATTATAAGTTTTATATATTTTTATATCGCATCGTAATTTTTTACTTACTTGGCGCCTAACGCCAATAAGCCTAATTTAAAGCACAATAGTAATTAGAAGAAAAAATGAAATGATTTTAAAAAGAAGTAAGTACTGAAAAGTTCGAGATTTTTACATGCATTTTGCATGTCTGAAGTCTACAACTGAATTTTTATCATTTCAAAAATTCACAAAATGGTTCTAAATTTTCAGATATTTTTAGGTACGTATTTTTTTTTTTTTCAATATTATTTGAGGTGAATGTTATAATGTGCACGTTTTGTTAAATTTTATGATTTTCTCTGGTTATAATTCCAGAAGAACCTCATTAGGTTAGGTTAAGTATAGGTACGTTATTTTTATTTCTGATTTTGTGTTAGGTAGTTCTAATTTCTATTTCGTATTTACTTTCATTTTCGTGCCATAATAGTAAACATATTAAATTCGTTATACATGTAGGTACTAGGTAGCTTCACGTTTTCATTCAAAAAATACCTTTTGGAGTTTCTTAGTCACTTACTGAAAAAATACTCATATTTTTTTTGAAAGTTTAGTTTGATTCGCTTTAGAAATTTCTGTTTTTTCACGACAGAAGGAGAAAATTACATAAACCTGAACGCAAAATTTCAAAAACCAATTGAAATATCAAGATTTTTTTGAGGGATTGAAAATCCATCCCTAATTCGATCTCTAAAATTGCAATTTTTCAATAATCTTTCTCTCTCGCAGTAGTGAAAATATTCCTCGTATTTTTTGAGCACTCAAAAATTTTCATTTGCAATTATATCAAAATTACGTGTTTGTAATTATAAAAGTAATTTATAAATTTATAATTAAAAATCTCCACCCCATTGGGCCCTAAATCGATGTATCTACATACTACAGACAGTTTTCGTCCTTAACAAAATGTTATTCACGATTACAAAATTCTCGTTCAACATTTTCAGTTCAGCATTAACTACTTTCACCGCTTCTTCTAACTTATCCTTAACCATTTTTATACAGCGTCACTTCTTTTTCAGACGACAAAGCACTGAACACATCTACCCCCCCCCCCCCAAATAGGCTCTTCGCTCGTTTCACAGGTGCCTGATTTAGTTAGGAGCTCGACTCAACCACATTTGTAATTCCACATTGTATTCGTGTAAAAAGCAAGCCCAGCGAGGAATCTCATAGTTCCCTTTTGTTTGTATCTGTAAACACAACAATGTCTAGCAAAGGTGACGACAGTGAAATGGATCTCTTGCCAGTCTCTTTTAGTGAACTTTTTTTCACTCAAACAATAAACCAAACTATCTCGGACATTTTTACCGAGTCGCACTTACACTGGTATGCAACTCGGTTTCCGCGGATGCATTGTACGATGCTAAACCTGGCTCTTTTGTCGTTGTGTCAATAAGGTCGGTAAAAGACATCTATTGTTCTTCAAACCATATAAATGATACATTTTTCCAAGAAAGTCACGTCAACGGTTCCATGGGTCTGGCGACGTTAATAATCCTTAAGAAAAAAAAAGCCTATCAGACTAATAAATCTTTCAGTTTCGAATACGTTTTTAGGTATTTTAAAATCAATAATACCGTCTACTTTTTTGTGATTTGGATGATTTTCTCCTCTCCGTTACCGATAATAAAGCCAAGAAATTCTACCTGCCTAAGATCAAACTGACACTAGCTTTATAAAAAACAGACAATACATCGCAAATCTCGATCAATTCCTCTAATGTTTCGGCAAAAATCAAAACATCGTCAAGAAATGCTCTCACAGCCTACAGATTTTTTCAAATCGAGTTGAATTAAGCTATATTTCTGCATCAGAAAATTCTTACTAAGTAACTGATATGGAGATTTGAAATATCAGAAAAATTTCATAAGGAGGAATTGAACGGCAAAGATAAAAAATTATAATTTCAATATCTAAAAAAGACGCTTTTTCTTATTTCAATATGCTTTGAAAATCCTCGAGATGTAATTTAGGTAGTGTAACGTAAGTACATTTTGAAAATTTTCATCTAAAATCTTTTTAACGTTTTCATTCAACATTTTTTTGACTAAATTTTGAGGTGTTTGAGTGAGCGATATACATTTTTTTTATTCGTTTTTTGTTTTTTTAATACGTAACTTGAGTAATTAATAAGATTTTTACGCCCAGTGTAAGGAGGAGGAAGCTGGTGAAAATTAAAAATTCCTCAATTCGCGATCTTCAGCTTTTCTATTTCTTGCTCTTGGTATAGTGCGAAAAGATGTTCCTGGTATCTAATTTCAACCTCGATGCTTGATATAGGAGCATTCAACTTTTTAGAGAGTATCCAAAGATCCCAGGAGATGGCACCAACCCAAAAAAGGCAAAAACGGATTATTGAGAATCTACGCACTTTAAGGCCTCCAGATCCGTCTGTCCTTGGGTCGAGGAGCTCGATTTTTTTTACATCTCCGCCTTGAATTAAGCCTTATAAATTTTTGCCAAAATTCAAGAAAATTTTGCTCCGCCCCAATGTCTCGGTAAATAATTCAACATTTCACTCTATTTTATTTTCCTCTCTATCTATACAATTGAAACAAACAATTTGCATAGGTTAGCAAATTATGGCAAAAAATCAACACGAAAAAGTACATGGGTATAAATTACAGAAAATTTACTAACCCATGGTAAACATTGATGGTACTCGTAATTTCGCATAGGTTTTAAAATTAAATGAAATAATTACTGGCTTCTTGAATGTCAATAACTTGGGCATACTCGTATTTCATTTCCATGAAAATCCCTAATAAAATAATATTCCACCTCGCACATCGTAAGACATCACAAGTTGAAGAAAAAATTCAAAAATTTTCCAACAAAATGGCCAAGCCTAGTAAAAACGAAATTGATCAAGTGAAATTATTCCAAAGATACATAAACATTAGTTTATTTATTTGTGGTTTACCAATCAAGGTTAAAAATAAATTGAAATGGTCATATTACATCTTTACATTTCTGATCATTTGTTTCATATTGTTCGGAAGTTTCATTACCGTCATCAACACTTCGAATAATTTCTCAAAGCTGCAAGCAACGGCGCGATTACTTCTCTGCATAGCTAATATATCGTCATTACTCTACATTTGCACGTATAGCAAACCAATAGCAAATGTTTTCTCCAAATTTGAGAGACATTCTCCCAATTTTATCGGAGACGCAGAATTGAAAGAAACGGCGAAAAATTTCTTGAAAACTGCCAAACGTGATTTCATAATACTCTTCGGAGAAATGGCAGCAGGACAAGTATTTGGAATCATATCGATAATTTTCGAAGCGGAATCCTTCACATTTTTTTACCTTTACTCGTGCGGATTTGAATCGGTCGATGAAAACCCCACAGTGCAATATTGCATTTCAAAAGGGAGTTTGGCCCATTTCATATTGAATGATGTTTTGATGTTTGTATTCCTCTTATATCAAACAATTACTGCACAAGTCCAACAGTTATTATTACTTTCTCAACCTGAAAGTGTACGAGGAACCGTACGAGTATACGACGATATTTTATCGAAATGTGTAAAAAAAATCAAGAAATTGAACAAATTTGATAGAGAGGATGAATCCGAATTCACAGCTGTGATCAATTATCATCAAAAAATCACGAAGTAAGTGATAATTCTATAAATGAATCGATATGTTCGTACCAAAATATTTCAATATCAAGATTCAGAAAAAAAAATTAAATCCTACACTTTGAGGAAAATTGACAAGACAATAATTCGCTTCGAATGGAGCTTTGCTAAACATGTTTGATCCATCTTGCTTGAACAAAAATGAGCCTAGTGGACGATATTCTCTTTTTTGGGTATGAATATAACTTTTAGCTTTCTTCGTCTCCAATGAACCCCCTCTCCTCCATGAACTTTTTAAAAAATTTTTTAAAGGTATAGGAGTAAGTATAAGTAAGTATGGTGTTTAGTTGCCTGTGAGGGATTTTTATGAAATCTAAATACTTCAAAACATTAGTAAGCGCACCCAGAAATTAATTAAGGGAGAGGCTGAGAATTTTAGAAAAATAGGAGGAGGAGGTTAAATTTCAAATTAGTCATTTTTTACTGATCTTACAGCAAGAAAAATAATAATTTTTTCTGACGAACTGGGAATTTATTGAGAAAACGGTGATTTTTGACTGAAAAATTAATCAAAAATTATCAACTTTTATAATAAAATTGCTAAAATACTGGGCCAAGCGAAGCGAGGGCGAGAATTTTTTGGGAAAATAGTTACGGTTTGAAAAACAAACAAATGCACTTGCAATAAAAAAATATTTTTTTGAGCTTAAGGGGAGGGGGAGCTCAAGCCCCCTGAATCCACCTCCCCCCTGGGTGCGCCTACGTTAGTCATAATGAAGAAAACCTTTGACAAAAATTTTGGATCCCTGGCACAGATATTTTAGAGGTGGGATGTAAGTATACTTCGAACTATAATTTTTTCGTTTTAAACCAAATGCAAAAAAAATTGGTGTTTTTCAAGTACAGTAATTTTAGAAAATTTGAGAAACTTCCCCAAAAATTAAAATTCTTGAGCCATTTTTGCCATACTTAGGGTGTTTTCAAAACATTAAGCCTTGAATACTGTATTTTCTACGAAAACGCCGTGGGAAATGTGACATGAATGTTCGGTCTCAACATGACAGATGGTCAGTTCTTATTTTTTGGAAATGTTACACTAACTCCAACTGTCCAACTCATTGTTAATGGTACATTATCAATGCTACATAAAACATTTTTTTAAAAATGGCGGTTGCACCTCTGAATTTTTTTTAGAAAGTTGTTGCTCAAAGTTTTTGAAACACGATTAGCTCGTTAAAAAATGGCTCGATAATTTTCAAAAAAAATTTGTATTTTCCAGGGATTATTTGAAAAAAAAAAACAAGCAACAACATTTTCATCTAAATTTTATGAAAAACGAAGAAATATAGTTTGAAAAACACATTTCAGCAGTTGGCCTTTCTCCTCAATAATACTTGCTCGAAGGACTCCAAATCAGACAAAATTTTTTCTAATTATGACTGACTTTCTGGAGTAGGTTTCGTCAAAATATCTTCCAAGAACCAAAATTCCATCTTATCCCTACAATTTGAGGTGAAAGTCTGAAATCAATATCGAACCAGGCAGCTAATGGTTCAGGGAAATGCAAAAAAAATATACATTTTTGAGAGGCTTCTTGGGCAAAATTTTTTTTTAAATGACAACAGGAAAATGGCCAGCTTTGGGTCCTCTGAACTTTTTCAACGAAGTTTCTTGGTGAAAATTATGGATATTTTTCTTCGATCAAACCTAATCCAAAAAATTGACATTTTAACATTATTTTTCTCAAAGATGAATTAGATACTGGATTAAAGTAAGAACAGGCATCGGACGGAAATTTTGAAAAAAAATAGTAACTTTAGTAACTTTTTTTTCTGAAAAAGTAACCAATTTTTTGTGAAAAAGTAACCAATTACCCCTCTCCTTCCCATTTTTTTTCAAACTTGTATTTTTCTCTGTAATTTCACTACCGAAAAGAAAAAAAAATAACGATCCGGGATAATGAGAAAATCGCGTTCAAAAAAAAAAGGAGACGTTCTCATCATTTTTCCATCTCTGAACCTCTGAACCTCATACTGAATTATTTTCGATATCAATTACTTTCACGAATTTTTGTCCTCTTTCTTATTTTTCAGAATCTTCCTGCTCATAACATAACTTTATTTTTCATTATAAAATTGTGATTTGAATTAAAATAGGTATTTATTTTAATTCAAAGATCTGAAATTTCGAACAGAGATACAATATCACAAAATAATTACACTTTGACTTTAAAGTTTGTTTTTTTTTTATCAAGATTAAGTTTAAAAATCGTAAATTTTGTGATTTTCATTGAATTTTTTTGTTTTAAAATTAATTTCCAAGTCAAATTTTTGTGATTTTTAATATTTTGAGATAGTGATTATTTTATGCCCGAGCGAAGCGAGGGCAGAGCTTTGAAAAAAATTGATTCTTGATACCCGAAAAATTCATTTTTGAGGGATTTGAGGGAGGTATTTACGCCACAGGCTTATGTATTGAACTTTTGAACTAGCCAAAATTAATAATAATTTTGTTTACTTACGCCCGAGCGAAGCGAGGGCAAAGCTTTGAAAAAATTCGATATTTGATGTCCAAAAAATTCATTTTTGAAGGGTGTCGGGGGGGTTGATACCCTCCCCCCCCCCGTACTTACGCCACTAAATATTATCAAAACATCGAAAATAATTCAGTATGAGTATCAGAGATGAAAAAATGATAACAAAAACAAGAGATTTATAACCTCATTGCCATATTTTTTTGCGAGTTGAGCAAAAAAAGTAACTTTGAAGCTGAAAAAGTAACTAAAAGTAACTTTTCAAAAAAAAAGTAACTAAAAGTAACCGAGCTTGAAAAAAGTAACCAAGTTACTTTAAAGTAACCACCGTCCGATGCCTGTAAGAAAATAAATTTATTAAAATGTTCGATTTATGTAGATTTTTAATTTCATTTATTTCAAATTCAGACAAATTCAATCCATAACCACAATGAGTTATATACCAATTTCGTTACACGTGCTAGCTATTTACGTAACGAGTATCCTTAGCATTATATCGATCGGCAAACAGGTGAGATTGGATTATTGTATAAGATGAGATTGATTTATAGTTCTACTTGTATGAATTTATAAATTTTATCCAGCTAAACTAATCACAATTTTCAACTAGCAATACAATTCAATGTACTTCAGTTCGCCTTTTGTTTTCATGGCTTGTCATGTTTCCTATGGGCACTACTTATTTTGCAAACGGATGGAATACATTACCTCTGCGGTAAGCTGATTTTTTTTAAAAATTACGGCCAATCCTTTTCAATTTTCGGGTCGTTTGATTACTTCTCTCAATTTCTAAATAGAGTGATAATATTAATAATCATCGACTTGAACTTCATTGTCTTTAATTTCAATTCAATAATGCATAATGAGCTTTCACGGACTGACTTTATTTAAACCTTCATGCCTACTCATAAAAGTATTTTGTCTCATTTCAGCACGAATATTTTTCTGAAACATTGATGGAAATTCCGTGGTATGAACGAAACCTACAATTTCAAAAACTTTATCTCATGTCACTGCGACTCAATCAAGCCTATTCACCCACCACTCGGTTTGCCTTTGGTTTATATGATGTGAATTTAGAGTTTTGCGGTGATAACATGAAACGTTTGTACTCGCTGGAAAGTTTGCTACGACTAAAGTACACTTAGAATTTTAAACGATCGAACTTGAAAAAAAATTAATTTTTGTCAAGCAATAAATAATAAATGTAAAAAGTAAAAGTGGCTGACTTTTTTCAATATTGTATTCAAATTTTTCAAAACTAAAATTGATCTTGATCAGAAATCTGTAATGAAAATTTTGATCCGAGTTCAGAGATGTAATCTCTTAATTTGCATCAGAAATTTTTGCACTGATTGACAGTAAAATGACGCTGATTAACTGAGGAATCAACGAAATTTGACTGATTCAAATTAAGAGAGTAGTAACTCAGTAGAGAGGACAACTGCTAAACACAAAAGGTATTCCAACTCAAAAATCGAATGTATGTAGATGTGCTTCATATAGAAACCTCCTAGGTATCCAAAATTTCAGGTTCGAAAATGCATTTCTCGTATTTTAATGGGTTTTTGAAATTTCAAAATTACCTATACCTCATAGCCCTGCAAAATGAGGAAAATTGATCTATTCAACGAAAAAAGCTAATATTTAAAATAAACTATAAATTATCAACCATCCAAATCGATTGGAAGCGGTTTCGAAACGTTTCAGAGCCACCAGAAAATTTTTGGATTTTCCAGCGTTGTTGGAGAAAAGTCCATAAAAATGGCCCACATGAACTGCAGCACCAATATAGCGAATTACCAATATTTCTCACCAATTGGATCAATTAAACTACAGAAATTTTTCGAAAATTTGAGGGAAAATTCAATATTTCTGGCTCAAAAATGTTGATTTGAACACAAGAGTCACAAATTTTGGAAAATTGCATTCGAATCGATTCAACAGGTCATCAATATTGGTAATTTGTGATTATTGGTACTTTAGTTCAAGTGAACCATTTTTGTGGGATTTTCTCTAGCGCTGGAAAATTCCAAAATTTTCCGGTGACGCCACAAAGTCTTCAAACCGCTTCCAATCGATTTGACAAGTCAAAAATAAAGTATACATACTCTAGATTTCAGTTTTTTTCGTTGATTATATCAATTTTTCTCATTTTGCAGGTCTAAAGCTATAGGTAATTATTTTGAAATTTCAAAAATTCTCCAAAAAAATGCACTTTAGCACATCTACTTTTGAATATGAGATTCTTTTACAATCTACTTTTCATTCATTCATTTTCTTGTTTGGTCTCAACATTTACTTTGAATTAGGATACCTCCCAAATCAAGAGATCAAAAATTTCTCATTTTCTTTTTTCCCATTCAAACATTATTTTTCATAATACATAACACCGGTCGACACGATTTTTGTTTCTGGGTCCTCATTGTGAAATTTGGGTTACTTTTATCTAACTAATGAAGGAAAAAATTTTTTTGACCAAAGTTTGCTGGGGGGGGGGGGGGGGTGGGAGGGCCAAAAAACTCAAAAATATGTTTTTTTTACACATAATTTTGGAAAGAATAAGCTGTAACTTTTTTTCTAAAAGAGATAGAGATCCGCGGTTTGCGGCATTCGATTCGCCGTGAAATTTTCTACAACTCTCATCATGGTCATTATGGCCTTAAAACCCTTACTTTTCCCTCAAATTTCTCTTTTTTGTGAAAAATATCCCAAAAAATGTGATTTTTTCACAAAATTTTGGAAAGAATGAGCTGTAACTTTTTTCTAAAAGAGATGGCGGTCTGCGGTTTGCGGCATTGGATTCGCCGTAAAATTTTCTATACGATTAGATCAAAAAAAAAAATTATATTTTTTTGTAATGCTCAGGTTTATTGCTCTCGAAAATTCAGTTTTTTGGTCCTCCCACCCCCCAAAGCAAACTTTGGAAACGAAGATTGAGCAAGGTGATGTATTTTGATGTCTAGAAAGAGAATTTTGACATGAGAACCCAGAAACACAAATTTTTTTTATTTTTGTCGACCTGTGTAATTATTGTTTAACGTATAAACTTTTTCTGACTTGAACATCTCAATACAAAATTATGTTATTTCAATATTTCATATTCATTGAACCTCTTTTGTTTTTTGATATAGGTAGGTGGTCATTGTAAATTACCAATACTGGATATCAGTTTTAGAGTTGAAAGGTGTAGATTGTGAATTAATTTTTTTTGTTAGATGTTTATAAATTTCAAGTCGCTTACTCAAACACTTCAAAATCGAGTCATTTTTTTTGGGGGAGGGGGCATGTAGAAGAATTTTTATTGCAGTAAAATTTCTGTTTACAGAAAAAATATAACTAGATAGAAACTCATTTTGTTTTCGCGGGCAGGCTTTATTGCATAAAATATTTGAAATAGTTTAGGAAATCAAAAAAATGGCCTGATTTTGAGAAGTTTGTGTGAGCGATTTGAATTTGGCGAAAAAGAAAGATTCCTGAAATACGTGATCTGAAACTTTTCAACTTTCTGGTACCTATGCAAAATTCAAAAAGTGGTATCTAATTTCAAAGGATTAAGGAAGGCATGGAAATTCAAATCATGATTTTTCGCAGGATGGTCAACATTTCCAGCAGAAGGTACCGTTTGAAAAATGAAAAATTGCAGTTTTCTGAGAATCTTCCCACTTCAAGGTCCCCTAGCTTTGTCTGTCCTTGGGGTGAGAAGCTAAAATTTTTTTAAAGATCCCCACTTAAGGTTAGTCAAATCAGCAATTTTTGTCGAAATCCAAGAATTTTTTGTTCCGCCCTAATGTCTCTGGGTAGGTGATTCAAAATTTCGCTCAATTTTCTTCGCCTACCTCTGCAATTTAAACGAATTCAATTCACATACAGTCCATAATGTATTTAGTATGGTAATTTAATCACCGTTCACAAAAAAATCAACACGAAACAGCTTATGGGTAAAAATTACAGTAGGTAAATTAACTAACCCATGGGAAATATTTGCAATGTTATAATCCACGTATGTAATTTCCTGTCGGTACCAAAATTCGGCAAAATAATTACCTAGGTAAAGAAAAAACATAAGTCACGAGAACTTATTTCATTTCTATGAAAAGACCTCATAGAATAATATTCTACGTGTCGTATTTCCCGACAGCAGAAGTACTTACATGGAAAAATCTCGAATTTGAAAAAAAAAATGGCGAAGCCTAACGATGATGAAATGAAAGAAGTAAAATTATTCCAAAGATTGATCAACATTTGCGTATTCATTTGTGGTTTGCCAATGGGCATTAAAAACAATATCAAATGGTCATATTACACGTTTACATTTCTGATCACCGGCTTTATAATATTCGGTAGTTTCGTTACTGTGACCAACACCTCAAAAAGTTTCGTAAAGCTTCAGGCAACAGCTCGAATATTTTTGAGCACATCCAATATAGTGATATTTCTCTACTTTTTTACACACCGCAACCAAATAATTGGAGTTTATTCCAAGTTCGATGAAAATTCCCCCAACTATATCGGAGACGAAGAAATGAAAAAAACCGCGAAAAATTTTTTAAAAACTGCCAAACGTGATTTGATATTGTTTTTCGGAGTGATGGCGACAGGACAAATTTGCGGAATGATATCAATTATTATTCAAGAAGATACATTCAAGTTCTATCACCTTTATTCGTGCGGACTCCAGTCGATTGATGAACAACCCACAATACAGTATTGCTTTCCGAAAGAGAGCGTAGCCCATTTCATATTGAATGATATTTTGGTATACGTCTTGGTCGTTTATCAATTATTAATTACACAGATTGCCGAGTTATTGTTGCTTTCTCAACCTGAAGCTATAGGCGGAGCATTGCGAACATACGATGAGCTTTTATCGAAGTGCGTGAAAAAAGTCAAGAATATGAAGGAATTTGATAGGAAGGACCGATCCGAATTCACAGCTGTGATTAATTATCATCAAAAAATCGCCAAGTTAGTAATATCGTTCAAAAATAATTGATATTTTCATGATAAAAATATTTGACATTCGGGTGCAATGTAAGAAAAAACATTTCTCTTGGCAAAAATTGACAAAATGAAAATAGTGAAACTTTGAGTTAAAAAAAAAGACATTGATACCTACTCAATATCAAAGTCAATAATCTCAAGAAAATGTGGATCTAGTGAGGGGGAGGGGTGACTAAAATCTCAGTAGGTAGCACTAGCACCAGTCCACACCCAGAAGTCTTGGATTTTGCAAGAATTCTACAAAATGAAGTCTGCTAGTAGTTTGATATACAATTGAATCAGGATTCTATAAAAATTCTGCAATAATTCTGCAATCTCGCCCGAAATTCTAGCAGACTTTACAAAGAATATTTGCAAAAAGTCTGGACAGAATTCTCGCAGAATTTCAGGATTCCTACAAAAAGATAATTTACTCATCAATTTTTATAAAAATCCAATCTTTTTTGATGGAATTCTTAAAATTTTTGAAATAAACAATGTTAAAATTCTCAACTTGCAGAGTTGCAGATCGATGAACCTACTTAAAAATTTGAACTTTTAAAGTTTAGCTTCATTTCTGAAAAAAATTTAAAAATCTACATATAATTCAAAATTACCTACCTATTTCTTTATTTTTTTCAATTTTCGATATATGATTTTTTACTTTTATAAATTTTTTAAAAGCATAAAATGAGGTTTTGATAACGTTATCTAAAATATTCGTAAAAATGGAAAATGCTGAAGAATACTTTTTCTGAGTAAAATTATATTTTTTCCGATCACTTTGATTTTTATTCATGCAAAAACTTTTTTATTTCGAATTTTGAAATGGAAGCTTGAAAAAAAGTCATACTTACTACTAATAAAGGAAATTTTAGAAAGTATAATTTTTTTTAGGTACGAATACAATTTTTAGAGTTTCCTGTCTCCCCCCCTCCAAAAAAGTTTATTTTATTTTTTATTCGAATCGTTGCAAGTTTCAGTGATTTTTGAGGTAGAGGTTCAAAATTGACATTGTACGAACTAGGTTGTCAATAGGCCAAAAAGATGCAAAAAAAATCAAGAAGCATCCCAGATTTGCTATTAGGGAATTTTTTGATACACAATTGAAGCGAAGACCTGGAAAAATTTCGGAAATATTTAATAAAGGTAGAGAGCTAAAACTATTTGTAAAAGTGTTTCGGTCAAAATTGAGAATTTTTTTCGATCAACAACTATTATTAAAGATGAAATAAATAAAAAGTGTTCCATGAATCGTCTGCCAAACCATAGGCGCACCCAAGGCGTGGGCTCAGGAGGCTTGAGCCCCCTCCTCAGGCTCGGAGAAAAATTTTATTCATTTCAAAAATATAAAAAAAGTGTATTTTTATGTTTTTCAAACAATATTTTTTCAAAAAATTTTCGCCCTCGCTTCGCTCGGGCAATATTTTAATCCTTTTATACAAAATTGATAATTTTTGACTAATTTTTGAGTCAAAAATCATAAATTCTTCAATAAATTCCCAGTTTGTCCGAAAAAATTGATGATTTTTGGCTGAAAGATCAGTGTAAAATGATTATTTTAAAACTTGACCCCCTCTCCTGATTTTTTTCAAATTCTCAGCCCCTCCCTTATTTAATTTCAGGGTGCACCTATGTGCCAAACATATTTTTTTGAATATACCCGGGTACCACTAAAATAAACTTGAGATGAACATGTTGCCTAATTCGAGAATTTAAGGGTCAAATGCTACTTTTGAAAAAATTACGTCAAATTTTTTTTAACCATGGGAATGGATGACGTTTTGCCTAACTCAAAAATTGAAGGGCTATAAAATTTTTTTTTCAAAAATAATTTTTAAAAAATCAACTCATCAAGGGAATGGATAGCACGTTGAAAACTGAAGAAATTTTATTCTGTGCAATTTTTGCCAAAAATCGAAAATGAAGGGGCTACGGCTCGTGCAAAATACATGAGCTTCAAAAAATTTTCAAATTTTACCAATTTTGAAATAACCTTTGGCCCCTTCATTTTTAATGCTAGGCAAAAAGTGTACAGAACAAATTTTTTTTGTTTTCAACGTACTATCCAATGATATCCATTACCTTAATTAGTTCATTGGAATTTAAAAAAAAAAAAATACACGTTTTTGGTCCAAATGACACAAAATCTGGACCAAACACATAAAAATGAAGACATTTATTTTTTTTGCATCAGGTCCCTTCTTTCCGGCAAGGTCACAATAGTGAAAATTTGATCAGTTTTTGAAGTACGATCAATTTCCATAGTTAAAAAAAAACATTTGACTTATTTTTTTCAACGGTAGCATTTGCCCCTTAGATTCTCAAGTTAGGCAACATGTTCATCTCAAGTTTTTTTTTAGTGGAATCCGGTTGTATTAAAAAAAAATGGAGTTGGTAGGCGATTCATGGAACACCCTATACATATAATATGTATGTATTGATTTTCAATTTCTTTCATTTTTCAACCGTAGACAAATTCAATCTATAACGACAATGTGTTATTTACCGATAACTTTACACGTGATAAGTATCTACGCAACAAATCTTCTCAGCATTATATCGATCGGCAGACAGGTAAAATTACCATATATTTGAGATGAGATTGATTGTTTAATTGTTCTAATTTCATTTTAAAATTTTATTCAGTAAAACTTATCATATTCTTTAACTAGCATTACAAATCCGTGATCTTCAATTTGCCTTTTCTTGGCATGGCTTGCCAAATTTCCTACCTACACTATTTATTTTGCAAACGGATGGATTACATTACTTCTGCGGTAAGCTGATACCTTCTTTAAAATTACTGCCAATTATTTTCAATTCTTAGATCTTTAGATTACTGCTCTAAATTTTCAAGTAGAGTGATCATATCGAAAAATTAATTATTTCGTTCAATTTCAATCATGCAATAGCACAACTACAACATCTTAATGAGTAGGTACCTATACATATTTTATCACATTGCAGCACGAATATTTTGCTGAAACTTTGCTGGAAATTCCGTGGTACAACCGAAACCTACAATTTCAAAAATTTTATCTTATGTCACTGCGACTAAATCAAGCCAGTTCGCCTACCACCCGGTTCGCCTTTGGTTTATATGACGTGAATTTAGAATTTTGTGCTGATAACATGAAACGTTTGTATTCGTTAGTAAGTTTGCTAAGACTGAGGTACAGTTAAAATTTCAGCAGACAGTTTGTAATTGTTTCGATGCTTCTCAAAACGAATATCACTGAAGGAAAAATAAATTCAACTTCCACAATATAAAACATTTCACTGGAGTTCAGAGATTTGCCTAAAAAGAGAGAATGACTGCTTCCCCAGAAGATTGATATTTCTCATCATCTGCACCGAAAAATAAATAGTAGATAAAGTTTTTCCTTTTCAATATTATTGCTCCTTACAATTTTCACACACGTTTCACTCGAGCAGTAATAACAACTTGTTCAATATAAATATGTATTATACTTTATTTTCACTAAACCTCGTTTCTTCTTTGATTTCTAAACATAACCATTGTAGCCCTAAATGGAAATGTCTGTGACTTCTCAAAATTTTGTGATTAGAATTAATATACCTAGATCTGCTTGAAATATTGCCTTCAAACGTAGAGGATTTTAGACAAGTTAACGTCGAAATTGAAAATTTTTTGATTCTAATTAATCTCAAATCGTCCGCTACAACACTTCAAAATCAAAAAAAGATATACTTTGGTTGCTAAGAATACTTTTTGTGGCAGAAGTGCAAACTGTACGTACACTGAGTTACTCATTTTTATCATGGATATGACTGAGGGAGAGTAAACTTGAAAAGTTCGGAGGAGCACCTCCTCCAGACCATTTTTCAGAGCCGGGGCACTTCTTTAAAAGTCCTGGGGCTAGAGCTGGAGAAATTTGAATCAAAAAATCACTAGTTCGAACAGGAGAGAGGAGGACACCCTCCATACGATTTTCTGGGAGCTGGATCAGCTGGAGCAGGAGTCGGAGGTACTCTTTCAAAAGTCCTTGAGCCGAAGAAAGCAGACCCCCTGCCTCCAGACCTCTGGAAAATAATGCATATATTTGAATAAAAAAGTTTACGTATTGAAAAATCAGAAAAAAATAGAGTTTGATTCGAAAAACTTGAAAAAATTATAGTTATCAAGCCAAAATAACATTACTGACACTATATTAGACTTGAAAAATAAAAAACAAGTGGTTAAAATATGTGTTGAAAAGAAAGAAAATATTTCAAAAAATAGGAAAAATTTTTAAAAAGTATTTTAAAATATTAAAAAAAATGAGAAAAAAATATTTAGGCAAACTGATATTTTTAAATAAAAAGTTATGAAGTTTGGTTTCTATTACCTCATCTCCAACTCCAAAGTGAGTAGGTACATTTGAACAATTCATGATTTAAGGTTTTCACCTTATAGGAAAAAGTGTACCCTATTATTTCTATAAAACTTACAGACTTTCCAATTCAACAACTTCTTGATTTATCAAATTGACATTCCAATTTATCAAATTGAATTTCCGATTTGTTGAATTGAAAATTCGATTTATCGAATCGACTTTTCGATTTATCAAATCGACTTTCTGATTTATTGAACAGACTTTCCGATTTATCGAATAGACTTTCCATTTTATAAAATCGACTCTCCGGTTTGTCAAATGGACTCTCCAATTTATCAAATAGACTTTCCAATTTATCGAACTGAATTTCCGATTTATCAAATTAACTTTCAGATTTTATCAAATTGACTTTCTGATGTATCGCAATGACTTTCTGATTCATCGAATCAACTTTCCGATTTATCAAATGGTTTTTCTGATTTATCAAAACAACTTTCTGATTCATCGACTTTTCAAATTTTCTACATAATGACTTTTGGACAGCTTTATTGGCTGACTGTTTGAACATTGACTGACGATCGACTTTACAATAGACTTTTCCACTAACTTTTCAACTAACTTGATCCGATATCCGATCAAATTTCTGATCGAATTTCCAAACAAATTTCCTATCAAGGTTCTGATCAAATTTTTAATCAAATTTCCGATCGAATTTCCAATCTAATCCGATCAAATTTCAGATCCAATTTCCAAACAAATTTCCGATCGAATTTCTGATCAAATTTCCGATCCAATTTTCAATTGAATTTTCGATCTAATTTCCAATCGAATTTCCGATCGAATTTCCAAACGAATTTCCGATCAAAGTTCTGATCAAATTTTTGATTTACATTTCCGAATGAATTTCCAATCAAATTTCCGATCAAATTTCCAATCAAATTTCCTATACAAATTTTGATTCAACTATCGATCTAATTTCCGATCGAATTTCCAAACGAATTTCCAATCTAATTTCCGATCAAATATTCAATCAAATTTCCGATCGAAGTTCCGCTCGAATTTCCGATCTAATTTCCAAACAAATTTCCGAACGAATTTTCAATCGACTTTCTGATCGAATTTTTGATCTAATTTCCGATCTAATTTCTGATCCAAATTCTGATCTAATTTCCTATCTAATTTTCGATCTAATTTCTGATCTAATGGTTGACTTTCTGACAGACTTTCCAACTGACTTCCCAACCGACTTATCAACTTTCCAACCAACTTTCTGACCAACTTTTCGACTGACTTTCTGACCGACTTTAAAACCGACTTTCCAACCATGATCTCATCTGAAATAAATTTTTTCCACGTTTCTTCAAGTCTAACTGGTCTAACATAATGTCATTTGTCCTAATCGAAAAACGTTACGTTACGTTACGTTATACCTCCAGCGTTACGTTACACTTTCAAAATTTTATCCCCCAGTCCTAAAGACATATCCATGTCAAAAAGAACCTATATTTTCAAAATGTTGAGATTTTTTAACCATTTATTTAAAACGCCCCTTCCATGACAATGAAGACACATTTTCAAAATCCATTTTTTCTTCTCAACTCCGCCTTTATGTACTGGTAGGTAGATAATTCAACTCAATTCAGTTTTATTTTCCTCATTAGCTGAATACTGAGAAAAATAATAATTCATATCTATAAGCCTATGTATTATGAAACATTTACTAATCCAGTGGAAACCTTCGAAGGTGATAATTCGCGTGATTTTCCATCGGTTACAAAATTCGATGAGATAATTACAGACACATTCGAGGTCACAAAATCAGTCACGAAAACTCATTTCCTCTCCATTAAAATCACCCAAAAAAATAACATTCCATACAACTCATCGTAAGACGACAGCAAAAGCAAGAGAAAAATCTTAAATTTGTCAAAAAAAATATATAATGGAAAAGTCCAGCAGTAATGAAATAAATGCAGTAAAATTATTTCAAAGATCAATCAACTTTGGTTTATTCATTTGTGGTTTACCAATAAAAGTTAAAAAGAAGGTCAAATGGTCATATTACACAATTACATTTTTGATCACTTTTTTTCTAATGTTAGGAAGTTTCGTTACTGTGACCAACATTTCGAATAATTTCGTAAAACTACAAGCAACTGCGCGGCTACTTCTAGGCTCATCTAATGTAGCGGTATTTTTCTACTTTCGCGTATACAGCAAACAATTAAAAAGAGTTTTTTCCAAATTTGATGAATATTCTCCCGACTTTATCGGCGCCGAAGAAATAAACGAGACATCGAAAAATTTTTTGGAAACTGTCAAACGTTATTTGATATTTTTCTGTGGAATGATGATAACTGCACAAATTATTGGAATAATGGCTAAAATTCTACACGAAGATTTGTATGATTTTTTTCACCTATATTCGTGCGGATTTGGATCAGTTGATGAACAACCCACAATAGAGTTTTGCCTGTCGAAAGGAAGTTGGATCCATATCATATTGAATGACATTTTGGTGTTTATTTTTGTCATTTATCAATCATTCATCCTTGTAGTTGCGGAGTTATTGATAATTTCACAAGCTGAAAGTATAATAGGAAGTTTACGAGTGTACGATGAAGTTTTTTCAACGTGTATCAGAAAAATCCAAAACATGAAAAATTTCGATACTAATGATCGACTTGAATTCACAATCGTGATCAAATATCAGCAAATTATCTCAAAGTTAGTCGTCATTTCCAGCAAGTATTCTGAATACAACGGGCAATTTGGTTTTTTAAGTTTTCAAATATTTCGTTTCTAGGCATATTAAACTTATAAAGTCAATGATTAACATTCCTGTGACATTACATGTGACATCTTTCTACATAACGAGTATCATCGACGTTGCATCGATTAGCACCAAGGTAAAATGGTCACATTAAAAAAGTTTCATTTCATTAAAAACATTATTCTGTAACTTTCCCATCTCTTTAAATTATAGCAATACAAATCCGTATACTTCAATCTGCCCTTTGTTTTAATGGTTTGCTATGTTTTCTACTTGCATTACACACTTTGCCAAAAAATTGATCGCATTTTTTCTGCGGTAAGTCGATCCTTCAAAATTATAATCATTGGTTAAAAAAAGAATGATGTAAATAAAACGATCTTTGTGATTTTCAATTTCATCATTTCCCAGCTTTTGCAAATATTCATTTCAAAAAACGTACAATTTTTCTCATCATTTGTAATAATTTATCTGATTTCAGCACGAATATTTTTCCGATACATTGCTGGAATTTCCTTGGTATGAACGAGATTTGGAATTTCAGAAATTTTATCTAATGTCATTGCGGCTCAATCAAGCCTGCTCACCAGTCTCGCACATTGCTTTCGGTCTATACGACGTGAATTCGGAATTTTTCGCCAATAGCACGAAACATTTGTATTCTCTACTAAATCTGTTACGATTGAAGTATAACTGAAGTGTAAATCAATTAAATTTTATTATTCCGCAAAATAGATAATTCGTACCTATGTACTTAGATATGTTCTCAACAAACTGGAAAATCAAGGAATTTGTAATTTTTTCAAACGAATTCACACAATTTCAATAAAATATAAATGGCATATTAAAAATGATCTGGCTTTCAAAAAAATCACTTCCTTTTAAAACTAAAACGACTGCAAAAAATATTGAATGGGGCTAATTTTTTTGTAATTTGAAATGATTTTTGGTGAAAATTTTCAAAAAAATTAACGGCAGGTGGTAAGCCGCAGGCATTTTGAATAATACACTTGATGAAATTTCAATTATCAACAGGACCGCAAAATGTTCCTTGAAAACTTATCGGAATCTCAGGGTGTTCCATTAATCGTCTTCCATTTTTATTTATTTATTTTTTTGATATAACCGATTACCACTAAAAAAAACCTCGAGATGAACATGTTGCCTAATTTGAGAATTTAAAGGGCAAATGCTACTTTCAAAAAATTACGTCAAATAATTTTTTCAACTATGGAAATGGATATGTACTTTAAAAACTGATCAAATTTTCAATATGTGACTTTTTGCCTAACTTGAAAATTGAAAAGGTCTACAAAAAATATTTTTCAAAAAAAAAAATTGTTTCCAGTGAACTGATTAAGGGAATGTGGGAATGTATAGTACGCTGAAAAAAAAACCTGTTCTGTACACTTTTGCCTGAAAGGGACCAAGAGTCAATTAAAATTGGAAAAATTCGAAAAAATTTTGAATCCCACGTACTTTGCGTGAGCCGTAGCCCCTTCATTTACGACGTTAGGCAAGAAATGCACAGAACAAAATTTCTTCAATTTTCAACGTGCTATCCATTTCTTTGATTAGTTGATTTTTTAATCATTGTTCTTGAAAAAAAAAAATGGCCTCTTCAATTTTCGAGTTAGGCAAGAAGTCATATAGTGAAAATTTGTTCAATTTTCAAACTACTATCCATTCTCATGGTTACAAAATTTTTTGACGTGATTTTTTTCTAGAAGCAGCTTTTGCCCCTTAAATTCTTAAAATAGGCAACATGTTCATCCCTAAGTTGTTTATTTTTTGGCAAACGATTCATGAAACACCCAGTCACAGTGGCGTAGCAAGGGAGGGGGGGACGGACCCCCATGAGGTCGAAAATTTACGTGAAAAAATGTCTTTTTAGAGCATTAAAAATCAAATTTTCTCAAAGCTTCGCCCTCGCTTCGCTCGAGCATAAAGAACATTTCAATTATTTAAATTGTTTCTTGCTTTCGTTCAAGTTTTGAGAAACTTTTTCTTGAGAGTCAAATTATTTATAAAATTCCAGCCATTATTTATTTAAATTTACAATTCATTCACAAAGTGAAAATTCAATCAATTATCTAATTTTTTAAAACAAATTTCTACAAACGATTTATTCGTTTCATAAAATTATAAAATATTGACTAATTTAAACTTCAAGCGTACTTCAATCTTAGCAAATTTACTAACGAATACAAACGTTTTGTATTCATAACAAACATTTCCATATTTACTGCGTACAGACCAAAAGCAATGTGTACGTTCGGTGAGTAGGTTTGATTGAGTTGTAACGACAAAAGATAACATTTTTGGAATTCTAGGCTTCGTTCACACCAAGGAAATTGTAGCAAAGAATTGGAGAAATATTCGTGCTGAAATCATATAAAATATTACGAATGAGAAAAACCACCAGGATGGTTTTGAAATGAATCTGAATTGCAAATTCCCCCCCCCCCGGCGAACAAATGTCTGCTCAAGGATTCGGCAAACATTCTACATCCTCGACGAATTACATGTTGCATTCCGGGATAGGCAACTTGGAGAACACGTGTGAACTGCAAAATCCTGGCAGAATCGGAGCAAACTTCATTTTCGCAGGATCACGATTCTGAAAATATCCACTTGAGAACCCGAACTAAATGGAATTTCCAGAATTCCCCCGCCTTTCATTTCTTTCACCATTAGGATATCAATAAATAAATAAATTTGAAGTAAAAAATGATCACAAGAGAAGAAAAAAAAATGGAAAATCCAAAATTTTTCCAATCCCTTCCCCTCTTTTTCTTGCCAATCCCTAAAATTTCAGAAAAATTAAAAGAGATGGGAGAAAATTGTGAAAAAAAATGGAAAAAGGAAGACGATATTGAACATACTCAACAAGAGAAGGAAAATGACTTATTCAGCCCCCCCCCCCAATTCCCATTTACCAGAGAGGGGGGAAAATGGGAAAAAATGAAAAATTATATTTTATTCACTCAGAAAGAGGAGAAAAATGACATTAAAAAATATACACAAATAACACAAGTTGAACATGGATATGTTTTTTCCTCTTGAGTGGGGGTCACTTCAAGATTTTTAAGACCCCCGCTATTTTGCTTCACGTGATGACAAAAACTTATAAATTCTTATATTTTCGAAATTGACTTAATATCACAAAGTCAGATAGTCTTAAATCGATATGTTTTTATTCAATATTATTTAGGAAATATAATTTGATATCAAAAAATCAGAACGACACACTGAAAAAAAATAGTAAGGTATTTATTCAGTTTTTAGACAAATTATATTATTTTTTCTGATTAAAAAATATCATCTTTTAGAACAAATTTGACCTATTTTATAAATTAAGACACGTTATTATTTTTTTGGAATCATTATTTTTTGATTAAAATTTATTATTCTGGTAAAATTTATTCATTTCTTTGATAAAATTTATCATTTTGGGGGTAAAATGTATTCGTTTTCGTAACCTCTGTTTTTTCCGTGTAGGAAAAATATCAGAAATTCAGTAGATAACTTTTAAATATTATGTACTTATAAATTTTCATACTTCGAAATTAACTTGGTTAACATCTTACTTTTAAAAACATAAATTTTTCTATTTTTTAAATTAACTTTATATCAGAACGTCAGCAGCTGAGTTTTGAAAACTTACAAATTTTTATATTTCCCAAATCAACTTCCTATTATATCAGAAAGTCAGAAGCTGAACATTGGCTTAATATCAGAAAGTCAAAATGACAGGGAAAATACCAGAAAGTTGAAAGCCGATTTTTAAATTTTAAAAACAAATTTTTATATTATTTTTGAAATTAACTTGATATCAGAAATCAGGATGAGAGGGAAAAACATATCCATGTTCTCAAACTGTACTTCATTTTTTTGCTGTGTTTCAATTCTAATGCCTAAAATTCTAATTCTAGGCATCAAAATACATCAATATACTAATTTGTGGCTTTGAAAATTTCCTTTGGGGTGGGAAGGTCGAAAAATGAAGGGTTTCAAGAACAATCAACACAGGCTTAAGCAAAAAAATTCAAATTTGCTTTGGCCCTGACTTATAGAAAATTTTATGGCGATTCGATTGGCGCAAACCACAGACCACTAAATCTCATTTAGAAAAAATTTACAGCTTAATCTTTCCTAAATTACTTACCTATGCGAAAAAAAAAACGTATTTTTTTGTGCTTTGCCCGTCAAAAAGTGACATTTTAGAGCAAACGTAAGCGTCTACAACAAAAATTATCATGACAAAAATTGCAGAGAATGAAATTTTCTATCCAGTAGAAGGGGTTAGATTTTTCTGGAAAGCATAGTTCTCATTCTCGGGATATTTTCGAATAAAGTTGAGCATTAGAAGAGGTATGTACTATGTACTTGTAATTTAAAAAATAAAAAAAAACTTTAGTTTTTTTCTCTCAATTTCCTCCACTAATGTTTAAATTTATTCGAAAATATCTTGAAAACTATGCCTCTCAGAAAAATCTACTCATTTCTACCAGATAGAAAATTTCATTCTCTACAATTTTTGTCACCGTCATTTTTGCTGTAGACGTTTAGTTTGCTCTGAAATATCATTTTTTAATTGGCAAAGCACAAAAAAAAAAATGTTTTTTCCCCACAGAATTCAGTAAAGTTATAGGTACCTAAGACTAGGAAAAAAATTGAAAATTTTTTCTTTACGCCCTTATTTCTTGTTCTTGAAAAACTATACTTCTCGACTTCCTCCTCCAAAGCAAATTTTTGTTCAAAAAAATTATTATTGAAATCCAAACACAAAAATTGTGGCGACATATTGTTTAATTATAATTCTCGAGGATCAACTCACCGGGAAATAAAGGCGATCAGCCTTCCTGCAAAACATGTAGTGCAAGTAGAAAACGTAGCAAGTCATACAAATAAAAGGCAAATTGAAGTACATGGATTTGTGTAGCTAATTAAAAAAGAAAATTGTAAAGAATTATAACGTTTAAAAAAATATATATTCAAAAAATTTTAATCTATGTATTTTGTTTACCTTGTTGCTGACTGACGCAACGGTTATAAAACCCGATATGTACAAAAATGCTACATGCAATGACGCTGGTATTTTACTCATTGACCTCATGCTTTTAATCCGTCTAAATACGAAATATTTCCGAAATTGGAAAAGTAAATAGTAAATTATAATCAAAGTAAGGTTAGGTACCTACTGGTAACATTAATCAATTTTTTATCCCTTACTTCGAAATAATTTGCTGATATTTGATCACAATTGTGAATTCAAGTCGATCCCTTCTGTCACATTTATTCATGCCTTTGATTTTTTCCATACACGTCGATAAAAGATCATCGTATACTCGCAATGCTCCGCCAATACTTTCAAGTTGAGAAACTATCAGTAGCTGGGCAACTTGTGCAATGAATGTTTGATAAATAGGAAAGCCGAATACCAAAATATCATTCAATATGAAATGGGCTATACTCTCCTTCGAAAAGCAATAAGGTATTGTGGGTTGTTCGTCGACTGATTCAAATCCGCAAGAATACAGATATAAAAATCTATACAGATCTTCGTGTAGAATTTTAGCCAATACATTGATAAGTTGTCCAGCTGTCATCAATCCGCAGTACATAATAATATCTCGTTTGGCAGTTTTTAAAAAAAAATTAGCCGTTACTTTCATTTCTTCGTCGCCGATGTAATTGGGGGAATTTCGATCGAATATGGAAAAAAGACTCATTACTTGATTGCGATAAGCGCAAAAATAAGTAAATATCACTCCTACAGATACGCTTAGAAATAAGTTCCCTGCAGCTTGAAGCTTTAAAAACTGTTCTGAGATGTTGATCACTGTGACGAAGCTTCCCAAAATTGTAAAGCAAAAAATCAAAAATGTGAATGCGTAGTATAACCCCATGACGTTATTTTTAATCTTTATTGGAAAACCGCAAATGAATAAACCAATTCTGATAAATTTTTCAAATAATTTCTTACGAATTATCCCTTGATCAATTTTTTTAATGAGTTCAATATTATTACGTTGAGACATTTTTATGTGAACAAATACCAAAGTTCCGAAGGAAATAATTTTCACCAAAAACAAGTAATTCTTTGGAAGATTTTTTTTTTAAATTAAAAATTCGAAAATGATAAATTACCAACTTCTAAAATTTGGGACTTTTAAAAAATATGTTTTTAAGCAGTCAATTCTGTTTTACCAAGTTCTTATTTGTGAAATAACTACTGATTTTTTTTTTCGGAAGTCCATATTTTTTTTCAAAACCGATCAGCACTTTCATTTCATTCAAAGTAAGCTACACATTTCTTAAATAAATTTAAAAACTGATCGTGTTTTTTTTTTCAAACTGTGACATCGAAGAATATTTGCTTTAAAAAAATTAAATAGGTACCTTGTGTTATTCGAATCACTGAAATTAATCAAATTCATATAAATTATATAGATAAATAGGTAGGTATTAATAATACAGCAAACGTTAATTTTCAGTTACAAATTTTATAGTAAATTTTCTAAAATAAAATGTACTTTGGAAGAAAAATTGATTACACGAGACGTTTTCACAACAGCAGAATAATTTATGGAATCAATAAACTATGATCAACTCACAAAATTTATACTTAAGTAAAAATTGGAATTTTTTTCGAGTATTTTCAAAGAAACGGGAAACGAATGAATGCCTAACGTGAGGCATCATTTGCGTAAAAATATACCAAAGTGGTATAAGCTAAAACTATCTGGAAAAATTGTAAAAAAAAAACACGAGAAAATTAATGATAACGATTTGAAGAAAAAATACAAAATTTTTATATTAGGCTGATTTCAAAAAAACAAATGTTTTCTCCGAGTAAACAAACGACCCGAAACAGCTCAACTATACCGATAATTTCAAAGAAACCTAAGGACAATATTTTTCATTTTTCTCAGAAATCGGGCACAATAATTAGCATTAACCTTGAATACCGCATAACAATGCCAACGTTTACTAACAAAATTTGTACTTGAAAAAGGGTCTACGACGAAAAATCTCATCCTACGCATGACCATTATGTACTTAGCAACTTACTTATATGTACTTAAATTCAGAAGTCACCTTGAAATTTTCAAATGCACAAACTACTGGACACCTGAACTTTTTTCTAATCAAATAGCTGGTCAACAAAATACATTGGAGAAGCTTGCTCTTCGATCTCTTCACAAGAAATTAGATTTCCAGAGTAAAAAAAATGGTTTCCGAAAAATATCACCACAGGAAATTGTACAGATTTCACTTTTTATGTACTAACAAGAGAGGTATCCCAACTCAATGTAAAATTTTTTAGCTCAAACAAAAATAAATCGTAAGTTACGTTATTAAAAAAAAACACATATCCAAAATTTCAAATGCCGAAGCTTATTTCTCAAACTATGACGAATTTTTGAAATTTTAAAATTACCTCATTGCCTTGCGAAGCATGGAAATTTGATCTAATCAACGGAAAAAATTTGAAATTTGGTAAATACATATCAAGTTTTTGACTTTCTGAATCGATTGAAAACGATTTCCAGACATTTCAGCACTTCTAGAAGATTTTGGAATTTTTCAGTGCTGGGGAAAAGCTCATAAAAATGATCCATATGAGCTTCAGCATCTATAATCGCAGATAATAAATATTGCTGGCCTATTAGATCAATTAAGGCAGAATTTTCTGGAATTCTTAGAACTAGGCACGTTATAAGTATCTCAAGACGAGAAGAGATTTCCCTATTTCAAACCTTCGATCACCTAAAAGTAAATTCCTTTTCCATCAGTAACCATTTTTGCTTTCAAGTTGGTGTACAATTTTTTGTAATTTTTTACTAAGAGTTGAAGAACTTCTTGGCCAAGAAGAGAATTGAAATAAATATGATGCCTAATTTTTTTTTAAAATTAATTTTCTATTTTGAATTTCAATCATTAAGCAGTTATGTAGTAATTTTGAACACATTTTTTAAACGATTTTCCATTTTCAATTTGCAAAGATAATTGCTAGCAAACTAGTTAATATTAGAAAATATTTTCCGTTTTCACCCGATACCATTAACTCAAAAATCAAAATTTTAAATTTTAAATATTTATTCACTCGTATCATTTGAATTAGCACTAAAAAAAAAAAATGTAATCACCTCATTCCACCTTAATTGTAATTTAGGTAAACAGAAAATATGTAACAAAATGAATAAAGTTCTGTCGTTGGAAAATTAAATTAGGTACATCGCATCGCATTTTCATTATCTTCTTTTATTCAAACACGATTTCCAAATGACATTTCGATTATTATTAATCACTTTCTTCGAAATTTTCAAACAGTTCGATGAATTACGTCCCTCTTTATTTGATTATTTTATTCGAACACGTTTTCCAAATTACATTTTGATTATTAATCGTAATAACATATGATTCTCAAAAAAAGACACCACGAATAAGCAACTTGCAATCTAAACACGCGATGACACTTCGATACACCTCGATTATCTTCCTAAATTAAAAGGTCATCATCACCCTGATATTTCAACATTCGCCCAGTCACAATATTTCAATTTCTCGAACTCTAATTTATCCAAAAGTCAACGTATCACTTCGTTTCCAATTCATCATGGAACTGTTCGAGTCAAAAAAACGAGAAATTATGGTCGTATTTTTACATTTCGCTCAATTTCTGTACGGGAAACCGGTAGAAAAAAAGGTGATGAGATTATTCCATTATTTATTTTTATTCGTGCTGTTCTGCTTTCATATTTTAGGAGACATCGTCACTTTCATCAACATATCGACATCGTTGTACAAATTCTTAGCACTGATTCGAGTACTATTTAGTTTATATTTTATGACATTCAACGTATTGTTTCGAGCCTTTCCGGAAAAACTTTTGGATATATTTTCTCGATTTGATAAAAATTCACCAAACTACATGGGCGATAAAATTATGTCAATCACGGCTGAAAATTTTTATAAAACTATTAAAAAACAGCTGCTCGTTTCTTCATTGGTAATGTTGATGGGATTAGTCTGCGAAATGTTTATGATCGAGGAGAAAAATCAGACAAATTCTTATCATTTTTTATGCATGTACTCCTGCGGATCGGAGAATATAAAACCGGTGATAGGATTTTGCACGAGACCAGGCTCTTGGATTTATTTTATTGTTAACCACGTTGCCTTCAATTTTATTTTCACCTTTGAATACGCGTTCATGATCACCGGATTGTTGTTATTGCTTTTGCTGGCTGATGAGCTCAAGGCAAAGCTGGAAATGTATGAAGTTCGATTATCTTCATGCATTGAAGAGATTAAATCAATGGATATGATGGACAAGCGAGATTGTCAAGTGTTTTTGGGTATTGCCAAATATCAGGAAGAGATTTCCAAGTAAGCATTTTTTAAAATTTTCTTCAATGGTGTGATACTTTAAATCGGTATTAATGAGAATAATTATGTGCGTAGGAAAAATCGAGCCCTAATATCTGATCTAAGTTTACCAGTATTTGGTTTTATTACGTTTACCTGGCTATTGAAGTTATTTTCCATTGTGGCTACTGCTAGTCAGGTAAAAAAAAAAAAACAGCATTCGTGAACTGTTTTTAGAATTCATTTATCACACAGCCCTCAAATTTATGAAATAGTTTACTTTGAGGGCTAAATCCTTTGAAAAATTTTGAATTTATGGCCCTGGAAGATTCTAAAAACGAGTAAAAACGAGTAAAACAATTTTGGATATCAGAATAACACGTTTCAAAAAAATTCTCATTTCGTGAATTTCAAGTTAGGTATCTACTTATTCAATAGCTCAAAAAATAAGTCAAGAATACCAAAACTTATTTTGATTTCATTTTAATGACGAAAAAAATAGGTCAATTCATCAAAATGACTGAAAAATTTGATTAAAATTTTTAAAGAAATTTTTATAAAATTTCAGTTGCTTGCGTTTCTCAGAATTTTTTTTTTCAAAAAAGGCAACAAAAATTCATTTTCATTGCCAAAAAAAAATGCAATTTTATTTTCAAGGCCACTGAAAACGAAGAGGGAACTTGAATTTGATTAAAAATTAAAAAATTTAAGTTTGCAGCACTGCCAGGCATCACTATAATGACTTCAGCTCTGCTACTTTGAGGCTAAGGGTATCAGACTCAAAGTAAACTACCTAATTTTATCAATTTTTGTAAAAACCAGAGGAACTTTTTCTCACTTCACTTCACTCCTACATGCATTAAGAGTTCGCGTACCTATTTCAGAACTTTGTGTCTTTGTATTTGAACATAAGATTCTTCAATTTGATGATTTACCTCATATGGGCCAATTATTCTTTATGCAAAGATTTATCTTTCATGAGCAAATTAGTACGTATTAGCAAAATTTATTGACTTTATATGTATGTAGCTATTCCTCAACAGATTTTTTTTTTCATTTTCTATAGTTACCTACAATTCATTTGATTGATTTTTAATCGATTTAACTGCTTCGCAAATCATCTTTAATTGTATTTCAGAACGAATATTTTACAAAGGCTTTGATGCAATTTCCTTGGTACAAAAGAACGATAAAATTTCGAAAATTTTACCTCATTATATTGATACTCACTCAAAAACATCATCCGTTCGCAATCGGTGGATTGACAGAAGTAAATTTGGAATTTTTTATGTCAACTATGAAACGCCTGTACTCAATTGTAAATGTATTATTAATGAAATATAAATTTTAATCACAATGTAAGAAATTTTATTCATAATAAAAACTAGCAAAAGCAGTAGGATGAATATGAAGATTTTCAAATACCAAGAATAAAAAAAAAATTCTAAAAACTTGAACAATTTTTTTAAAAAAGGAATAATTACAAAAGTTTTATTTCGTGTTTCAATTTAATTTTTTTATATTTTCTCGATATCTTGAAAATATTTCCTCAGTAACACAAAAAACTGAAAAAAGAAATCTGTTTTTATTTCAAATTCGAGAGCAATTCGAAAATTGTACACATTCACGAAATCTTAAGAAGAAATATGCAGGGATGGGGACTAACCTTGAGGAAAAAAGTGATTTTTTTCAAGGATAGATTTCATATTTCATCAACCAATGACCATGAATGAAAAAATTATCTCTACTCCAAAATAGAGACGTATTTACAAAAAATGCATGCATTATTGATTTCAAATCGCATGAAAGTCCATTTCTCATCTTCCGAAATTATTTTTACCCAAATATTGGTAGGGCGGGTTCTGCGCCAGGAGGAGATAAATTCATATTGAAAACGTCACCGAAATGGGTGTTTCATGATTTTACATAGATTCAATTTTCTTAAACTAATATGGTTGTGATTAAAGAAATCCTCTATACACCCCCACCAATTATTTCAAAATTAAAAACATTTTTGTATCACTTCACTGTCGTAGCTGAATAAATAATCTAAATTCAATTAAATTGAATCGTTTGCCGGGTGTCTACAATACTTCAGAAATTATTTTCCCTTACATTTTCTAGTTTCCGGGACCAATTTTTCAAAAATTTTCAGATTTTATTGAATAGGTATGATTTTTTTGAAGCATGAAGATACAGTAGTTAATTAACGTGATTAAATTATGCATAGAAAAATGATTTAAAATACACAATGTCCATAGATTTTTTCTCCAAAAATCATCACTTATCAATTGATTTTTAAATGCTCCCTTTTCCAGTCCCAACAACGATTTCAATTCAATCCTGGATATTTTTGACTCATTTTCCCTCATCCGCAAAAATATTGAAAACTTGAATTTTCAACATGAAAATTTTGAATAAAAAAGGACTTTTTTCAAAGCAGCATTAAATAAAGTAATAAAGTTCAGGAAAGGAAAAAAATCATGTCAAGGTATATACCACATTACGAGTCAAAATGTGGATTTTTTGGACTGAAAATCCAAAAATAAAAACACGTAAGTATCTTAAATTTATAAATGCCACGACAGCCTCTTCAATTTTTTTTTAGCTTGCCTGAGTAAAATTTTCGCAAAAAAATACCATTTTACTCTCAATGAAGTTTTTCAAAATGTGGCCAATAATTTTGAATTTCTGTCCATTCTTTTCCCCTTTTCCAAAAACAAAGATCTGCATTTAAATATCAATTTTTCTGCATCTCTATCACGATCAACAAATGTGAACAAAATAATTAGTTGGAACAATTCGGCTCAAGCGAGGCAAGGAGATTTTTTTTGAAAATTTCAGAGCAATGGAACGTTTTTCCAGATGATTTGTCATTTCAAATTTTACAAACATTCCCTGATTTTTCTTTTCCAAAAAGTTGACACTCTGATTTGGAAATTTACACATTTACCCATCGAATCGACCGCGACCGTCTTGAAATTCGAAGAATTCGTATTTACTCATCATTTATACAACATTCCCTTCATAAATTCTTGGCAGAAGCTCGCCTCAAATTTTACATTTTTTCATTCATTTGCAGGACGTTGCATCATATTATCAATTGACGCAATCTGATACTTGGTATTGGTATTTTGGTACCATAAAATAAAAAAATTTAACTTACCACTTTTAGATTTTCTTATTGTAATGGATTGGTAATGTTCAACAAAAACTCACCTGAAACAAAGAAACAGAAAAAATTGTCGATTAATGGGTTGCTACAAACTTCACAATGTAATTTACCTGCTTCTAGATCTAGACGCACAATTAGGAATTACTCATTTTCTTCATCAACTGTTCAATCAACTCAAATATTCATACTTCAATTCATTAGAATTTTTAAATTAACATTTTTTTTATTAGAAATTTTCATGCTTGAATTCATAATTTTTCCAAACCAAAAGATAAAACTTCGTTTAAAAATAATTTCCTCATAATTTTTCGAAGGAAGATGGGGCTTGGATTAATCAAATAATGCATGAAAATAATTACCTAAATGGATATTTTTCAACAATGGTCAATAAATTTTTAAAAACCCAAATCCCAAAACATTACATTTAAAATTGCCTATTGTAAAAAAAATAAGTTGTTTTGCAAAATTTCAAAGGAAAAAAAAAACAAAAAACAGACATGCAATGCATCATTTTATCAATTGAAGCAAATATATCATTCAACAGTTTTCCAATGATGGAAATTTTCAGGTTCGAATTAAAATTGACATAAATTTCATCAGATAGAAAGACAAAAATAAGAATTTTTCAATTCAGATGGCATTTTTCTTGTTTTTCTGTCTTGAAATTATTCAGTTTTCATTTTGTAAAAAGCCATCACTTCTTCGAATTTTTGACTAGGGCTAATTTGTTCGCGGTTTAAAAAAAAGAAGCAAACTTTTTTGTCCTTTGCTCACTTGACCCTGAAAAATCCTCTAAAATGAGACGACATAAAATAGAAATTTATTCAAAGTAGAGTAATATAATTTTGAACGAATGTGATGGTCAATGAAGTCCATTTCCTACCTTCAACCCAACTCAGAACTTTGGTTTCTCAATATCTAATTCTTCCAAAAAAAAAAAAAAAAAAAAAAAAGCGAATTAAGTACACCCAGTAATTTTAATCAAGACCCATAATTTTCAGGAAAAAAATATTCGGTATTAAGTATTCGCCCACGCAATTCTACACCTACTTCCAATTTTTGCAGTAAATAATACATAAAAATACGATATCGAGGCAAACTTAACCTAGATTTTCTTCATGCAAAATATTTACATTTTTTCTCGTTTTTCTAATTCCACTTGCACAAAGAACCGACGATGAATTTGTCGCAGTCCAACAAACGAGTAAAATACATGCTCATGTTCCTACACTACGGACCGATAATTTATGGAAAACCGATGGAAAATTACAGCAAGGTACTAAAACGGTCATACTATTTGTATTTACTCTCGATTTTTTTCTTTCTCGCATTAGGAAGTATCACGACCCTCACCGAAACATCGATAACGATACACAAGCTCGAGGCTACCGTTAGATTAATATTTCTCGTATATTTCGTTATGGTATTTTTGTGCTTTCACAAATTTCACCACAAATTGAACGTAGTTTTTTCTCAATTCGATGAAAATTCGCATGATTACATGGGCGACGAAACGATGACAATCACCGCTGAAAAATTCCACAAGACGGTCAAAAATCAAATAATTATCGGAATTGTACTCGTGGTACTGGGAATAATCGCAGAAGCTTTTGATACGAAAGAAGAAAAAAAAATCATGGACTCGCATCATCGCCTGCTTGAGTATTCGTACGAGATGAAAAATGAGTCATTAGGGGTACAATTTCGCACCCCGGAGGTAACTTTGATATACGTCGTTGCGAACACCATCATAAGCACGATTTTCATATCGTTTGAAAGTATTTTCAATATTATCGGATGGTTGTTATTTTTCGTTATTATTCATTCGATTGAAGCGAGATTACAACTGTATGATGATCGTTTATCCAAATGTATTGAAAAAGTTAAATCTATGGATAAGGAGGATGGAACAGACTGGGTCGAATTTTTCGCGGTTGTCAGATACCAGCAAGATATTTTCAAGTGAGTGTTATCGATGGTTTTAATAAAATTTCATATGAGTGGGAAATTTTTTATGCGATAGGAATACTCGAACGATTGTTTCAATTCTGGAGGTACCTGTAATAGCACATGTGGTATTGATTTGTACCATGAGCACATTCTGTATTGTTGCTGTGGCTGGCCAGGTAAGCCAGATCCATTTTTCTGCTTAGGATTACACAGAATAATTCGTTAAAGACTATTAACATTGGAATTTTTCAAATCAGAATTTCGAGTCTGTTTATTCGAACATAAGATTCGTCATTATTTTGATTTACTGTATTTGCATACATTATGTTTTCTGCAAAAATTTATGCGTCATTGGATATGCGGTGAGTTTCTAGACTTTAAATTTCATATTCTTGAATTTATTTTTAAATTATATTTTCATAGTATTTGGAAACAGATCTCTCTACCCTCTCCCCAAAAAACTCGAAAAAAAGCAAATAATTTTCAAAAAAAAATTGGATGTAGCTACAGAGGAAAAAAAATCATCAAAAAAATATACCTCAGAAAATCAATTTAAATTTGGAGAAAATTAAAAACAAATTATGCACACGAAAAATTCACACCAACCAATCCACACCGACTCGCTCCCTCCCCAAAAAACCAACCTACTCTGGGGAAAAAACTAAACTCAGCATATAATTTTTTGAAATAAGTAGGCAAGGAATTTCCAGAAACAGTCTCCCTGACCATACTAAAATTTCTGTCCTCAGATTCTCATTTTCAACATTTTCTGTTTCCTACCTTTTCATTTTTTAATTTTTTTGGATTGACAAGGTTCAATTAATTTATTGAGTCCATCAATTTTCAAATCAGTTTTTATATTTTTTCATCCCATGTCCAGTACCTAGGTTAATTTCAGCTTTTTATGAAACAAAATTTCGGTTTCTTGTTTTTCACTTTTTTCACTGATTTTTTTTTGATTTTTTCACTTGAAATTTTTTTTTCAAAATTTATGAAATTCATTATTTTCTTTTTTCTTTTTTTTCAAGGGAGCATTAAACATTACTTTATTGAAATTTCAATTTAAAAAATTATTGAAAAGTATATTATTCTGATTCTTTATCCTGCCCCAAATTATTTTACAGAATGAAAACTTCATGAATGCGTTGATGGAATTTCCTTGGTACGAAAGAACCGTGACATTTCAAAAATATTACCTCACGTTATTATCATTGACTCAGAAATGTTACCCAATCGCCTTCTGTGGCCTTTATGAAGTGGATTTGAAATTTTTCATTGCGAATCTCAATCGACTATATTCCTTAGCTAATTTATTGCTTTTGAAGTATAAAATGTAACATTAAGTAATATTAAACATTCTGAATCATATTGGGCCATGTTTTATTTCAAGCAAAAACTTATTGATTCCTTAAAATTCAAAATATACCTACAATTCTCTCATATTTTTTTTACGTTTTTTAGACCATTTTTTGCAAGTTTACCAGATCGTTTACATTAGATATTTATGAATAATATGAGGAACTGAGGAGTGTTGGTATTAGTTCGGTATGATTTGAAGTATAAAATTTTTTGGCATATTTAAAACTATTTATTTTGTTGCCTAATTAACGCATTGTATTTCCTCTTTGAAAAATCAACCTGAACAACAAATACAAGTTTTTCTCACAAGGTTATATGTACCTTTTCCCCTTCAATTTCGTATTATTTTAACTGCTCCTAACAAATTCCTAGAACTAATTTTTTCTTCGCCCATCATGATTTCAAAATTTTTAATCCGCCCCTTCTCAATCCATAATTTCACATTAGTATTCAAAATGCTTATAATGATTTGACTAAAATTTTACCATCTGCTACCCCAACCAACCTCAACGTAGACCTAAAATTTCAGCTCAATTCGTTGAAACATTTTCAAGACAACAAATTTTAAAACGCGAGTATCAAAAAAAAAACACAAATGAAATATCATAATATTAGGCCGCATATCTATATATATGGATCGTACTATCCTTGCGAGACCCGCTTTGCAAAAGGAGATGATACAGGCACTGTCAGGCCCGAATTTTCAAAAATGGGCATAAATGAAGGGTCAGGTATTAAGGCCGATGTGTGTAGCGGAAAAAATAGCCGAAAACGAGACGAATTTCGCTGCGCAAGCGCCATGCCGCTAGCTCAATTCGTATTCGAATGGCGCATGGTCGAAGTTTTCATGTGTTGTTGTGTGCAGAGAGGCGAGGTAAATTGTATATAAAGATATGCAAATGACACTACGAGGCCCGGAAAAAAAATTCGCCTACGGCCTCCTGAGTATGCATACATCATGAAAAACCATTTTACATGGCATGACGTTGCGAGACCCGATTTCGGGTCTCGCAGTGATAGCACCGTTTCCAAAACGGGTCTCGCAGTGCTTTGCTATGCCTGTATATATATATATATACAAACTTTTTAGAACAACAAGAATTATTATATTTTAGGCAAAAATTTCCTCAAACGTGTAATTTTAAAATCCTTAATCACGTCAAAATTTACCACCGTGACCGTGATTATTGTACAAATAATACCGAGGACTTTCAATATTCTAATTTCAATGCGCAATAGGCATAAATAAATAGCACGGTAACCTTACAGTATACACCCCTAGTAGAATCCAAAAAAAAAAATAGATTTTTCACACTACGGAAGTACAATTCACGATGGACGCATTAGACATGGATAAAAAATCAACACAATCGATACCCCGGATAGATTTTGTGAGAAGAGTCGGCCATTTCATTTTTATTGCTTATGGTCTAAAAGAGAACCCGATTCGAACAATAAAATGGTTGAATTACTTTTTTATATTTTTTTTTCATGGGTATAACGTTCTTGGATCACTCGTTACATTTTTCAACATTTCATCTCCGCTGTATAAACTCGAAGAAGCATCGAGAGCCATCTGGTGCCTTGGTCCGGCCGGTTTACTCGTTTGTTATCACTTGAATAAACGAGAAATGAGAAGCAAGGCAACAATGTTTCTCAAGCACTCTGAGAACTACATAGGAGACAATGAATCAACAATAGTTGGCCAAAGGTTGAAAAAACTCATCAAAGAGATGTTTTTTTGGTACGCTCTTCTATCCCCTCCATATACTTTGCTGACTATTCTGTCTGTAATACAAGCGAACGAAGATCAATATGAATTTTTTAATCTGTTCTCGTGCGGATTTAAAAATCACAAACCAGCAATTACTTTCTGCGTTGAAACTAATTCGTCCATTTACAAAGTGAATAAATTCGTAGAGCTGATAACGACAAATACAACAGCAGTGTTCGTTTGGGGAGGCTGGTTCCTCTTCATTATTTTCACAGAGAGCATAGAAGTTCGACTGGAAACGTACAAGAATAAATTATCATTGCTCACCGAGCAACTGAAATCGGTGGATAAATCTTGCACTGCGGATTATAAAGCGTTCTCCGTCATCATTAAATTTCAGCAGAATATTTACGCGTAAGTAGATACTCATGAAATGAATTACCAGGGGCGGCGCGATGGGGGGGTATGGGGGGGCAACACCCCCCCCCCCCAGACAAATTTTCAGTCGGCAAAATCGGCGAAATTTTGGAAATATAAGGTGAGTCGGCAAAATCTCAGAAATGTCAGCAAATTGAAAAAGTCTTAGAAATTTTGCAGCATAATCAATAAAAAATTGAGCCTTTCTAAATTTCAAGTTTGTAGTCCTCTTTCATAAAACACAATCCAACTTCAAAATTATTTACTTTCCAAACCGATATTTTCGAAAAATTTCGGCCTCGCTACGCTCGGCCTCATTGGTTTTTTTCTTTCATACTTTTAAAACAATCCAAATTCAACAAAAATGATATTTTTCCCCTACATTATTTCAACATTTTTAATCAAATTTTTTCTCATCAAAACTCATTTTTGAAGTCAAGAAATTAAATTTTTCAAAAGCTTTAGCCTTGCTACGCTCGACCTTATTGTTTTTCTTTTTGAACATTTTTTAAGTACAAGTGGTCGGTTTTTTTTACTCACGTTAGATAATCAATTTATATTATAACCATGTTTTATTGGTCTTGAAATTAAAGAAAGATTCCGCTTAAAATTTTCTCCCTCGCTTCGCTCGGGACAAATTTATTTACCTTCTCTTCTCCTTAAAACTATACATATAATCTTCGAAACTAATCTGTTGAAACAAAAAATTCTCGTATGGAAAAATTTCAGAATTCTTACTCGGCAATTTTGAATTTTTTAGTCGGCATTTTTGAACATCATTACCCCCCCCCCCCCTAAAAGTTTATGCTCGAACCGCCTCTGTGAATTACAACCAAATATGCGAATTAGATAATCCACTTCGGGTGAACTTACAGAAATGGTCAAGAAATCATTGCCATGATGAACCTACCAATGGCGTTTCATTGCATTATGTTGTATGCATTTGGCATACTCGTTATTTTGCTTCCTGTCAAACAGGTATAAAAAATTTTACCATCTTAGGTCGGTCGTTGACTATCGACATTTACATTTTTCACCACAAAAAATCAATTTGTTGTACTGCCAGGGATTCAGCTCAATGAATATTAATATCAGACTAGGCGTACTACTCTTTTTTTGTGTAAGAATACATTACTCGGTGTGTAGAAATGCGATGATTCTAAGTTACATGGTGAGTGATTTCGCGTATTACGCAATAGACAATTATTAACTAATTTTTGTCAACATCTACGATTTATTTTTTCATCCATCTTAATGTACTGTATTTGTACAAAACATTAAATTTTTTCAGCATGATACCATCATCAATATTTTACTTGAGTTTCCTTGGTATGAAAGAAATCTCAAGTTCCAAAAATGCTACCTTACGTTACTCACGATCTGTCAAAAAGATAACCCTTGTTACGTTTATGGATTGTATGAAGTAAATTTGAAATTTTTTGCAGCCAACTTCAATCGTTTATACTCTCTAGTGAGTTTATTATCACTAAAATTCAAGTAGGCACTATAAGTATAATGAATACTACCTAAGATTTGTATTTAATGTTATTTCTATTTTTATTTATTTATTTTTTTGCATCTTGCAAAAGATAAATGTAGATAAATTTAATTTCAGCAACAGAAGTAGATCCTAAGGTACCTATGCATAATAGATCTGCTATGAAAGGGCAGGGTGTCTACCAATTTTGGAAATTCGAAATTCGCGACTTTTTCTAGACTTTTCACACTGTGCTCCAATTTTACCCAAAAGACCCCCCCCCCACGTATACACGTTTTAAAAGGAATTTCAAGCACTTTTTAGTCCCTCCCTCCCAAGTACTCTTCTTTTCACAGGCTAGAGTCGCTGATAAACTTCGCCGATTCTGAATATAAAATTCAGGGGAAAAAATCACGGGAAGTCTAAGTATATGTGAAGCAACATCATGGTGATACGGTAAAGATAATGGCTCACAGAGAGGAAATAGCCTCGGCCTGTCTAATGAGCTTCGGGTACCCCTCTGTGATTAGACAACCATTATAAGTTGATCAGATAGGGCTTGCGGTCACTTATGCTCTGAGCCGTGAAATGTAGGGATGCGATAATTTAGATAATTGGCACACAGGCCAGAATGAATACGAAAATAGGCGCACAGGCCGAATTTGAAAATATATAATTGACTAGTCGAAAATATAATTTTGAAATAAAAATGAATTGTAGATCGCGATCGAAATAATGCACACAGGCGGGTAAATGATAAAGAAATAAAGAAACACGAATAGCTGCACATTCTGAACATACTATTTTAATCGAACTCAAATATATTACAAACTCAATCGAACTAAAAATCGGTGACCTGGGACCCTCTTCCCATACAACGGCTTGCGCCTTTGGGTATAGGTCAGGGGTCCATTGCGACGCGTACAGGCCACCACAAACTTAATCAAAACGCCGAAACACATAATAAAACACTCGAGGCTACTTAAACCGCGGCTAACTCGGAATAATTCCACCTCAAGCGGAATCACCCTTTCCTTACATCGATGAGATACGCGGTGGTAGGTACTTGGATGACTAAAGATTCCGCGGAACCGTAGTTCGCGGATACCCACGTATCACTTGGAGAATCAGGGTTACCAGTACCCAGCAGAAGGGAGAAATGGGCCATATTTACCCTTCACAATGGAGAGGAAAAAACACTATTTTTAGAGAATAATATAACAAAAACTTGAAAAACAGGAGTAGTGCAGTTCCGAGCGGAGCGAGGAGAAAAAATTTTAGAAAGCCTTGAATTCAAAGTGCAATAAAACAATGTTTCAAATTGATAAAGGGTACCCCCGGATAAGATAGGCGAATCGGCCTAAGAGCTACTTTTTGAAATTGACCTCCGAACATTATTAAGGACCCCAAAAAATGATTTTAGGAAATTTTTTCAACTCCTCGACTCACCCCCCTTTACCCCCACCCCCAAAATAGCGAATTTTCGTCAAAAAATCATATCTCCAAACCTAGTGCACCAAAAATTCTGAAATTTATGTGGTGTATACAGGGAGTGGTGACCAATATTTGAGAATTTTTTCAGATTTTTTTTGCACTGCCTTCTAGCCAAAATTCCACTTTGAAACTTTAAAATCGCCATAATTCTGAAACTAAAAGATCTGTTTTTTTTTCTTTTCGGTACAAATATAGTCCTACCATGGTACAATATCATGATATTTTTCTCAAATTTTTCGAGTTGGTAGAACAAACCTAAAAATGCGATTTACTGTTCAAAAAGACCAATTTCGCCATTCAGGCAACGAAAAATTTTGAAATTATTTATGTGGTGTATACGGGGAGTGGTGACCAATTTTTAAGAATTTTTTCAGGTTTTTTTGCAGTGCATTCTAGCAGACCCCCCCCCTCCCCCCCAATTTGAAAATTGCTCGAATTCCAAAATTAACGGGCAAACGTTTGTTCTACTTTTTGAAAATGACCATCGGACATAATTAAAAACAAGAAAAAAGCCTTGGGTGCATCTCCCACCTTTCACTGCATCCCCCCCCCCACAATATTGGATTTCGTCTAAAAATAATGAACCAAAAATTCTGAAATTTACGTGGTGTACGTGATGAGTGGTAACCAATTTTCGAGAATTTTTTCAGGTTTTTCTGCAATGCATTCTAGCCAAACCCTCACCCTCAAACTTTGGCAACTTTTTCGAATGAATTTTCCAAAATTTCCATTTCTGTACAAAGTTTGTGAGAAATTTTCGAATCATTCTTAAGAAATGTTGAGTGATTACATCAAACTTTATGAGTGTTGGAAGTTGGACGTTAGACATTTGTTTTTTGAAAATTTTTCTTGATATATATTTTTTTATTCTTGTTCTACTTTAGCGCTCCTGAAGTATTAAAATCATCAACTAAGTAGGTACATAACTTCAAAATTTTTTAGTTGGAATTGGACCGATTTCATAGTTTGAGGATGGGTTTTGGGCTAGAATGCATCAGAAATTTTTTTTTTAATCTTCAAAATCAATTTTCACTGATTTTTTATGACAGAAATAGCCCATTTCAAGGCTTTAAGTAAAACGATCGCGAAAAAAACTTTTATTGAGGAATTTCGACCAGCTAAATACAAATTCGACATTATTTTTAACGTTCTCAACTCCAAAATGGAAAGGAGAGAGTCCAGAAACGTTTCAAGATTTTTTTTTACATCAGGGGTTACCATCTAGGAAGGTTAGAACGAAAATTTAACCCAGCGCTAAAATCAACCCTTATCCAGCTAGACCTTTAAACAATTTCAAAGTTGGAGAGTGGGTTTTGGCTAGAAGGCATTGCAAAAAAAAATCTGAAAAATTCTCAAAAATTGGTCACCACTCCCTGTATACACCACGCAAATTTCAGAATTTTTGGTTCATTAGGTACCAAGATGATATTTTTAGACGAAATCCAATATGGGGGGGGGGGAATGCAGTGAAAGGTGGGAGATGCACCCAAGGCTTTTTTCTTGTTTTTAATTATGTCCGATGGTCATTTTCAAAAAGTAGAACAAACGTTTGCCCGTTAATTTTGGAATTCGAGCAATTTTCAAAGTTTGAGGGGGGTGGCTAGAATGCACTGCAAAAAAATCTGAAAAAATTCTGAAAAATTGGTCACCAATCCCCGTATACACCACATAAATAATTTCAAAATTTTTCGTTGCGTGAATGGCGAAATTGGTCTTTTTGAACAGTAAATCGCATTTTTAGGTCTGTTCTACCAACTCGAAAAATTTGAAAAAAATATCATGATATTGTACCATGGTAGGACTATATTTGTACTGAAAAGAAAAAAAAAGCAGATCTTTTAGTTTCAGAATTATGGCGATTTTAAAGTTTCAAAGTGGAATTTTGGCTAGAAGGCAGTGCAAAAAAAATCTGAAAAAATTCTCAAATATTGGTCACCACTCCCTGTATACACCACATAAATTTCAGAATTTTTGGTCCATTAGGTTCGGAGATACGATTTTTTGACGAAAATTCGCTATTTGGGGGGTGGGGGCAAAGGGGGGGTGAGTTGAGGAGTTGAAAAAATTTCCTAAAATCATTTTTTGGGGTCCTCAATAATGTTCGGGGGTCAATTTCAAAAAGTAGCTCTTAGGCCGATTCGCCTATCTTATCCGGGGGTACCCTTTATAAATTCCAATGAATACTTTCTTTTCAGCTTGGAAAAATAAATAATAGATTATTAATTAAATATATTGATGAAAAAATATAAATACATATGCTGAGCCCAGTGTTGCCGTTTACCGGATAATCATCCGGTTTTCGGAGAATTTTTGAAGAAACGGATAACAAAACGGATGATGAACTTTTCGGATGATTTTCGGATAATTTGACCAATTTCGAAAGAAAACATCACTTTTTTCGGATAATTTTTCAACTTTTCGGATAATTCTTCATCTTATTAAAAACTATACGTCTTTTTGACCTTTTTCTTCAATATTTTCTCAAAAATTTTCGCCCTCGCTTCGCTCGGGCAATTTACTCGTTCTATTTTTTTAAATTTTCAATCAATTTTCACTTTTAGCTCTGCAAAATGATGATTTTTCCAAGGTAAAAATAAGCACTTTTCTCCAATTATTGACAATTTTTATCTCTAAATACCACTTTTTACAGCTAATTATGGGGTGCCCAAAAATTTTTAAAAAACGGATAATTTGAAAATTTTCGGATGATGAATTGGATAAATGTGAAGTTTCAAAACGGTAACACTGGCTGAGCCCGAGCGAAAATTTTTTGTAAAAGAAGACCTACCAAAGTTGAAAATTCATCACTACACGTTCTAGTTAAGTTTCCCAAAATGTGACCGGAATATACAAATTCTTCTCTGTTTCCTTTTCTTCCTTTCAAAATCGTGATCAGGGGTATTATGGTGCTCCGTTTTTATTGAAGAACAAAATTTTTAGAATTCTTACAGATTTTTTTTACATTGCATTCTTGCCAAAAACACATTCTTAAATAACTAAAAAGAACGTATCGCCTTCTGCGGCCTTGATGAAGTGGATTTGAAATTGTTCATTTCGAATCTCAATCAACTACATTCTTTCGCTAATTTATTAATCTTAAAGTATAAAATGTAATAGGTATGTAGTACATACAAATATTAAGTACTTAATATGAACATTCTGAATCATGTTGGGCCATGCTTTGTTTTGAGCCAAAACTTGTTGACTCCTCAAAATTAAAAATCCTACAATAATTTTCACGCATTTTTTTACGTTTTCTAGACCCTTTTTTCTTAGTTTACCAAATTGTTGACATTAGATTTATGTAGATACTCGTGTTTATGAATAATATGAGGAGTGTTGGTATCGGTTCGATATGATTTGAAGTACCTATGAATTTTTTTAGAATTTTTAAAAATATTTATTTTGTTGCCAAATTAACATTGTATTTCCTCTTTGCGAAATCAACCTGAACAACAAATACAAGTTTTTCTCACAAGGTTATACCATGTTATACTTTTTTTTTTCACAACTTCGTATTTTTTTACTACGCTTAACGAATTCCTAGAACCAATTTTTTCTTCGCCTACCATAATATCAAAATTCTCTACCCGCCCCTTTCAATCCAAATAAGGATTCGAAATGCTTAGTAATTTGACCGAAATTTTACCATTTGCTCCTCCCACCTTCTTCAACGTACACCTAAAATTTCAGCTCAATTTGCTGAAACATTTTAAAAACAACAAAATTTAAAACGCGATACCAAAAAAAAAAAAAAAACAAATGAAATATCATAATTTCAGGCCGTGTCTATAGATATACAAAATTTTTTGTTAGGTACTTTTCGAAGAACAACAAGAATTATAATATTTTAGGCAAAAATTTCCTCAAACGTGTAATTTTAAAATCCTTAATCACGTCAAAATTTACCACCGTGACCGTGATTATTGTCCAAATAATACCGAGGACTTTCAATATTCTAATTTCAATGCGCAATAGGCATAAATAAATATTAGCAGGCATACCTAGTGGAATACAAGAAAAAAATACCACATTCATTTAGGTAAGTAGATTTTTCACACCGCGAAAGTACAATTCACAAGGACAACATTAGACATGGATAAAAAATCAACACTAGCGATACCCCCCCAGGCGACTTTTTTAGAAAAACTTGTCTATTTCATTTTTATTGTTTATGGTCTAGAGGAGAACCCAAATCGAACAATGAAATGGCTGAATTACTTTGTTATGGTAACATACCAGTTATGGATCACTTTTTCTTTGAATTCGTGCCCTGACTTTATTTATGAACCAATTTTGGTGATTCTTTTTTTAAAATGAACGTTGGACTCTCCTCTACAAAGTAGCGCGATTGAATTTTGAAAAAAACTATTTCAAGTATTTTTTATGCAGGCTTGAAAGACCCAGAAAAAATACGCCTTTTTGGCGGATTCTACCAATTACGGATCATCAAATAAAATCGAAGTGATGCATTTTTTCTCCACTCTGGCTGTATTTCTAACATAATAAAGATGACCTTCAAAGATTTTCATCAACAAATTGTTAAAAAACCGAAGTTGAAAAACTACCAATTGTGGATCGATCCATAATTGGTAGCAAAATTTTTGATTCGCAATTATGGATCAAAAATTTTGCTACCAATTACGGATCAAACCAATTACGGATCACAATCACTTCGGCATCTCACTGCGCGGATTTAACAATGTGAATCACCCAATACATAAAAACACGACGAAAATCTCGGAACAAACGATTTTGGTGAAGAAATCCACCTTTTTTGGTACAAATTTACGTTTTCTTAGATGCTTGGCAAATGACACTCAAAATTCGTAAAACGGGTTGATCGCGCGAAAAATATGTCCATAGTACTTCCCTGAACATGAAATCACCAGCAACCGCATCAAAAACTGAATATAAATATCATTACTTGCTCTTTTCAACATTAACCATTGAAAAAAACACGAAATTTTGACTAAAAATTTGACTCACTTTACTAAAATGAATCTACAAGCGGTTTGGTGACACGAAAAATGCTTCGTTTACATATCTTCTGAAAGCTGAGACTTCAGGCTACAATATTATGTTGGTAAAATTTCGAGTAGACAATCCTAGTCCTACGTAGAGCGCGTCAAAAAAATGATCCGTAATTGGTAGCCTGATCCACAACTGGTATTTTACCATATAATTTTTTCCCATGGGCATAACGTTCTTGGATCACTCGTTACATTATTCAACATATCAACTCCGCTGTATAAAGTAGGAGAAGCATCGAGAGCCATTTGGTGCCTTGGTCCAGCCGCTTTACTCTTAAGTTATCACTTCAACAAACAAGAAATGAGAAGCAAGGCAATTATGTTTCTCAAGCACAATGAGAACTACATAGGAGACAATGAATCAACAATAGTTGGCCAAAGGTTGAAAAAACTCATCAAAGAGATGTTTTTTTGGTACGCTCTTCTATCCCCTCCATATACTTTGCTGACTATTCTGTCTGTAATACAAGCGAACGAAGATCAATATGAATTTTTCAATCTGTTCTCGTGCGGATATAAAAATCGCAAACCAGCGATTACTTTTTGCATTGAAACTAATTCGTCCATTTACAAAGTGAATAAATTCGTAGAGCTGATTACGACAAATACGATAGCAGTATTCGTTTGGGGAGGCTGGTTCCTCTTCATTATTTTCACAGAGAGCATAGAAGTTCGACTGGAAACGTACAAGAATAAATTATCATTGCTCACGGAGCAACTGAAATCGGTGGATAAATCTTGCACTGCGGATTATAAAGCGTTCTCCGTCATCATTACATTTCAGCAGAATATTTACGCGTAAGTAGATCCCCTTGAAATGAATTAAAATCGAATATACGAATTAGATAATCCGTTTCGGGTGAATTTACAGAAATGTTCAAGAAATCATTGCCATGATGAACCTACCAATGGCGTTTCATTGCATTATGTTGTATGCATTTGGCATACTCGTTATTTTGCTTCCTGTCAAACAGGTATAAAAAATTTTACCATCTTAGGTCGTTGACTACTGACATTTATATTTCTCACCACAAAAAATCAATTGTACTGCCAGGGATTCAGCTCGATGAATATTAATATCAGACTAGGCGTACTACTCTTTTTTTGTGTAAGAATACATTACTCAATGTGTAGAAATACGATGATTCTAAGTTACATGGTGAGTGAGCAATAGACAATTATAATTATTAATTTTTGTCAACATCCACGATTTATTTTTTCATCCATCTTAATACGGTATTTGTTTAAAACATTAAATTTTTTCAGCATGATACCATCACCAACATTTTACTCGAGTTTCCTTGGTATGAAAGAAATCTCAAGTTCCAAAAATGCTACCTTACGTTACTCATGATCTGTCAAAAAGATAACCCTTGTTACGTTTATGGATTGTATGAAGTAAATTTGAAGTTTTTTACAGCCAACTTCAATCGTTTATACTCTCTAGTGAGTTTATTATCACTAAAATTCAAGTAGGCACTCGGTATAATGAATACTATCTAGATTTGTATTTAATGTTATTTATTTATTCTTTACATCCTACCCACTCGCGTTTTACTTCTTTATTTGTGAAAATTGATGCATTTCTTTCCTGATTTGTATAGTACAACATTGAAAATATACAAATGAAACATCGAATTCTATCATTGTTGACTTTTCACTTTTCCTAGCCCTTGCATTCGATAGGTAAGTACACCCTAAAGGATAAATGTTTTCACACCTTGCTCCAATTTTGCCTAAAAGACCCCCCCCCTTGCGTACACTCGTTTTAAAAGGAATTTCAAGCACTTTTAGTCCCTCACTTGCAAGTACTCTTCTTTTCACATTTCAAATAAGAAAATTCAAAATATTTTGGCATCAAGAACTAACATTTAGCTACATTTCAAAAAAAATTTCAATAAGCTATTTCAGCAGGAAAAATTTTTTGTGCTGCAAAGAAGATTTTTCATTCAGTGTAAAAAAATTTTTAATTGAAGTAGCTGGTTGATTTTTTTTTTGAAATGTAGCTAACTGTTAGTTCTCTAATATTTTGAATTTTCATTTTTAAAATGAGAAAAATGGTAGAAGGTTTTGAAGTTATAAAGGGTACCGGCGGTTAAGATAGGCGAATCTGCCCCAGAGCTGAAATTTGAAACTAACCCACGGAATTTGGTTCTTAGGATCTGAAAATCACCTGGTAAAATTTTTGGCTCCCCATCCCTCCCTTAGCCCGAGTTATGGGGCAAAACGTTACTTTTTTCAGCCTTTCCATTAAAAATTTTCACTTCCGAGAGTTTTCAACCAAATTCTTTCAAATTTATGTGAGTTATACACTATACTGAGGGGTATTAGTGGGTGGTTTGAAAAAAAAATTTGATATTTTTTCTTGCCCAAAATCACATTTTAAAACTTGAAATCGAGTTTTCTACTTGATGTTGCAGAGGTGAAATTTTGAAAAAAATATATTTCATGTATCTAGTCGCTATCTGCAACGTAATATTTTTTTCAGAATTTTTTAGGTGGGTGGAAGACCTTGAAAAATGCGAAAAACCACTTTTTCAAAACGTTTTTCACACATAAAAATGGCTATTTTTGGCCGAAATTTTTTTCTGCTAATACTATTCCAAAAGACATTACATTACTTTTCTGATTTTCGCTTCATTACACCAGTTGAAGAACCTGAATTTTTTACAAACTGTGATGATAAAAAAACAGTTGACCCATTCTTTCACTGCCATCTTCAAATGAAACATTTATTATTTTAGGCATTGTATAGTAGGGTGTGTCAGGTTTATTATTTTTTTTTAATTTTTCGGTGCCATGCCATCCCCTAATTTTTTTAATGAGAAAAGACCCTAATAAAAATTTTACCCCAATAAAATTATGCTGAATGGTGGCGCAATGAAGATGAAAATTTGTATTCTTGTGACAATGTAAAAAATGGCCAAAAATTCGGCATTTCATCTATATAGTGTGTCAATTTCTCAAGTTTAAATCGAAAGTAGGTAATACAAAAACTTGGTGAAAAACAAATACCATGGAATATGTTTAGCGTGGCAATGCAAGCACACATCGGGCAAATCGTTTGTAACTTTACCTTTTATGCGCCGCGCCACTTTGAGCTAATTTTTGATTTTTTGTATTTCTTATTTTCTAGGTGCAATGAACATTTTAAATGGATGTCATACTTATCAAAAATATTGAGAAAAATTTTACCATACAAAAATGAAACACCTATGGTGCCGCCTTCGCAGCCTTCCCCCTCCCCCTAAAAATGAAAAAATTAGTTGATCGTAATTATTTCTACCTTTTTAATATGCAAGACATTCATTACACCTACTTATTAAACAAAAACTCGTTCATTCAAAACTGAATTTTTTAAATTTGAGTCCTTTGATTGTAATAAACGAGGTTTATTGAAGCAGTTTGAGCTGCTGAACACGAATATGTTGCAATTTTCTTCTTATGACAATTTCTTAGGCAAAAAAGTGAGGTAATCCATTATTGAGCCTTTTGTGCTGTACTTATTTGGACTCGAAATTACAAAAATCACGAAAAAGAGGTGTAATGAAGCGAAAATCAGCAAAGTGATGTATAAATAGGTATTTTAGAATATTATTAGAAGAAAAAAATTTTCGGCCAAAAATAGCCATTTTTATGTGTGAAAAACGTTTTGAAAAAGTGGTTTTTCGCATTTTTCAAGGTCTTCCAACCACCTGAAAAATTTTGAAAAAATATTACGTTGCAGATAGGGATTAGATACATGAAATACATTATTTTTTTCAAAACAGCACCTTTGCAACATCAAGTAGAAAACTCGATTTCAAGTTTTAAAATGCGATTTTGGGCAAGAAAAAATCATCAAAATTTTTTTTCCAAACCACCCATTAATACTCCTCAGTATAGTGTATAACTCACGTAAATTTGAAAGAATTTGGTTGAAAACTCTCGGAGATGAAAAATTTTTAATGGAAACACTGAAAAAAGTAACGTTTTGCCCCATAATTCGGGCTAGGGGAGGGGTAGGGGGCCAAAATTTTACCAGGTGATTTTCAGACCCTAAGAACCAAATTCCGTGGGTTAGTTTCAAAATTCAGCTCTGGGGCAGATTTTCCTATCTTAACCGCCGGTACCCTTTCATAGGCAAGCAATTGCCAAATTCACGCATTAGGCAAAAATTTTGCCTATGGCATTACCTGAATTAGGCGTAACATAAGTAAGGGTAAGGTGCCCTATCTCCGACCCCTGTCCTAAGTCCGACTCCCTCTCGATTTCGTCCGTTTATGATGCAATCTACCGGGGAAAATTTTTTTTGCATTCCTTTGTCACGGTTAAACATAATGAGAACTCGACGTCTCGGAAACCAAAATTTTTTGAGAAAATCGAGAAAGTTGAAAATTGAAGTCGTCAAACTGTCGCGCGCTGTAAATATTACGCGCTCGTGAGAAAAAAGTTTTTATCAAAAAAATATTTTGAAAATATTTTTTGAAAGTTGAATTAATTGCCCAACGATTGGTGCAATTGGTTTTGGAGATTGATCGCAGCAAGTCCCAAAATTTTCTGACTCAAGTTTTCGTTTCATGGTGTCCTAACTCCGACCCCCTATATAATCTGTTGTTTTGAACGTGATTTTGTTTTTTCCAATTTTCTCCGCGAGTTTTGACTGCAGAGTTGTCTTTTTCGACTCATTTTGTTTATCTGTGAGAAAGGAACCAAAAAAAAAAAAAATTTCGACAAATTGCATCATTAACCGCCGAAATAGGGAAGGGGGTCGGAATTAGGAACACAAATTTTGAAAATCGATTTTTGACTTCCTTCGGGGAAAAAACGTAAAAAATATTAAAAATTATTTTTGAGTCCCAACCTTTTGGGTACTTGTAGTAGACACTTCAAGGTATCTTTTAAGCCTATTTTGAAAATTTTTGACCCAAACGGTTCGGAGATAGAGACCGTTTTTCAAAAGGGGGTCGGAGATAGGGCACCTTACCCTTATATTTGAAAAAAATCGTTTTTTCATTATTTCAAGGTATCAGTAAAGTGTAGGTGTATGTTGAAAATTTTAGTTTAAAAAAAAAGAAAAAAGAAAAAAATTCAAGTCAGAATTCGCCAAAGTAAACTTGCTTATTTTACAAATTACAGGGCAGGTGCCCACCACACCAAAACGGATGCACTGTATTCCATGGGTACCATATACATTATAAACACATTCTAATTACAGTGTGTAGTAGGTAGGTACGAGTAAATATTGAGCTGGGTGGGTAATCGTTCAATTTACAAGGTGGTATCGACAGTCGGCACATCAAAAAAAATCACACTTAAATTAGAAGTACATAGATTTCGCAGGGTGTAGAATACAATTTGTGGTGTCAGCATTAGGCATGGATAAGAATAAAACTCAATCGAAAATCCAAGTCCATTACTTAAGAAAAGTGATCCGTTTAATTTTGATTGCTTCTTGCATAGAAGAGAACCCGAATCGCATAACAAAATGGATGAGTTACATCTTTATGATTTTAATCCTCGGTTATACCATATTGGGATCGATCATCACCGTAATCAACATATCAACACCATTGTATAAAATAGAGACCGGTCTAAGAGTCATCTGGTGCATTGCTCAAGTTAGTCTACTTGTGTACTTCCACTTTTTCAAACAAGAAATCAGGAATATGGCATCCATGTTTTTTGAAACTTCTGCAAACTACATTGGTGACAATGAATTAACAATAGTTGAGCAAAGATTGCAAGCAATCGCCAAAGAGATGTGTCTTCTATATAGTTTTGTATCACCACCATACATATTACTGACTTTCATGGACGGAATACAATCCAAAGGCGATAAATTTGAGTTTTTAAATCTGTACTCGTGCGGATTTAGAAATCACAAACCAGCGATGACTTTCTGCATTGAAACTGATTCCTTACTTTACAGAGTGAATAAATTCGTCGAGCCAATAACAATGAATATGTTGGTGATACTTTTCAATTGTGGAGGCTGGTTTCTTTTTATTATCATCACCGAAAGTATTGCTGTTCGACTGGAAACGTACAAGGATAAATTATCATTGTTTGTCGAGCAACTCAAATCATTAGACAAACATTACACTCGGGATTATAAAACGTTCTCCGGCATAATAAAAATTCAGCAGATTATTTACGCGTAAGTGGACAAATGGAGAGTAAATACTGATGAAATGAGTTAAAATCTACGGTAGGAATCGAGTAACATATTTCGTATGATATGATTACAGAGATGGCCAAAAAATCATTGCGTTGATGAACCCACCGATGGCAATTCAAATCGGCATAGTGTATGCATTTGGCATACTCGTTATTCTGATTCCTGCAAAATAGTCTAGGGACCAATTTGAAAAAAGACGCATATTTAGCGGTCCCGTGGACCCTACGAGTATACCAAGTACCGGCAGTTGATTATTCATAATTCGGACCTGCTGAAAACAACTAGCCCGCCGGTACGTCGAAAAAGTGGTGCAAAGTTGCCCAAAGTTGAGCTTAAAGTTCAAAAGTTCACATATTTCGAAAAATCGCCAAAAATCGTAGATTTGCTCAATTTATTCGTTCTTGGGCTCATTTTGAAGGGAATTTTAGCCTCTTTCTCATGATGTATCATAAGTTGGGTTTTACTCAAAACTTCCCTCAAATTTGAGCAAAATACTCAAATTCAGTTTTTTTTGAACCTTTGAAACCTATTAGAAACGAACTTAGCGCACTTTTCGAAAGTTTTATTGGAGTAAATGTTAAGCTCCATTAAATTCTCTGTTCAATGAGCTATTGGAGAGCTCTCTAACTTGAGTTGGAGCTGAGTAGATCAGTTTTTTGTAAGAAAGGCACTCAACTCAAAAAACGTTGAAAACCCGAGAATCTATTTACAATGAAATAATAAGTTGAAATATTGCGAAGACGGTATCTTTAAAATGTCAAAACGATTGCTTTGAACTGAGATTTACTCAAATTTGAGTGAATCACTCAAATTTTTTGACCGAATAATCAATATTGGTTGTTGTATGTCGTTTTAATATGATTTTTTTCGCCGAATGCGATTTTTTGTTCGAAATTTTCATTGAATAAAAATTTTTGCCCCTTCCCCATCCTCACTGAACCCTTTTTCTAGCAAGAATATCGCAAAGGGTACCGGCGGTTAGGATAGGCGAATCTGCTCCAGAGTTGAAATTTTAAACTAACCGACAGAATTTGGTTCTTGGGATCTGAAAACTACCTCGTAAAATTTTTGGCCCCCTACCCCTCCCCTATTCAGAGTTATAGGGCAAAACGGTAGTTTTTTCAGCCTTTCCTCAAAACATTTTTATCTCCGAGCGTTTTCAACCAAATTTTTTCAAATTTGCAAGTTATACACCCTGGTGAGAAACATTAGTGGGTGGTTTTTAAAATTTTTTTTTTGTTTTCACCTCATTACATCTCTTTTTCGTGATTTGTGTGATTTCATGTCCATATTAAAAGCACAGCACGGCTCACAATTGAATATCTCACATTCTTTGCCTAAGAAATTGTCATAAAAAATAAATTGCAACAGATTCGTGTTCAGCAGCTCGAACTACTTCAATAAACCCCAATATTACGATCAAAACACTCAAACTGAGTAAACAAATTTTTTTTCAATGTAGTATGTCACGTACATTGAAAGAGTAGAAATTTGAATCAAACCAAATTTAAAAAATCATTTTTATAATTCCAAACTGAGACCAATTATTTTTGAATTATTGCTTCCAAAACTAAGATGATGTAAAAAAAACCTCATCGACTCAAAACTGACTTTTCAAAATTCGAGTGCTTTGATCCCAAAATGGGGTTATTGAAGTAGTTTGAGCTGCAGAACATGAATCTGTTGCAATTTTTTTCTTCTGCTAATTTCTTGAACAAATAAAAGTGAGATATTCAATCATGAGCCGCGTGCTGTACTTATTTGGACTTGAAATTACACAAATCACGAAAAAGAGATGAAATAAAATGAAAATTAGGCAAGTGGTGTATAAATCCATATTTTGGAATACATATTACTACCAGAAAATTTTTTTGGTCAAAAATGGCCGTTTTTATGAAGATCATTACATAGTACATAGGAAATAGCTACATGAAATACATTTTTTTTTAAATTGCACTTCAGAAACATCATGTAGAAAACTTGATTTGAGGTTTTAAAATGCGAAAAAAAACTATCACCATAAAAATTTTCAAACCACCCACTAATGTCCCTCACCAGGGTGTATAACTTGCAAATTTGAAAAAATTTGGTTGAAAACGCTCGGAGATAAAAATGTTTTGAGGAAAGGCTGAAAAAACTACCGTTTTGCCCTATAACTCTGAATAGGGGAGGGGTAGGGGGCCAAAAATTTTACGAGGTAGTTTTCAGATCCCAAGAACCAAATTCTGTCGGTTAGTTTAAAATTTCAACTCTGGAGCAGATTCGCCTATCCTAACCGCCGGTACCCTTTGCGATATTCTTGCTAGAAAAAGGGTTCAGTGAGGATGGGGAAGGGGCAAAAATTTTTATTCAATGAAAATTTCGAACAAAAAATCGCATTCGGCGAAAAAAATCATATTAAAACGACATACAACAACCAATATTGATTATTCGGTCAAAAAATTTGAGTGATTCACTCAAATTTGAGTAAATCTCAGTTCAAAGCAATCGTTTTGACATTTTAAAGATACCGTCTTCGCAATATTTCAACTTATTATTTCATTGTAAATAGATTCTCGGGTTTTCAACGTTTTTTGAGTTGAGTGCCTTTCTTACAAAAAACTGATCTACTCAGCTCCAACTCAAGTTAGAGAGCTCTCCAATAGCTCATTGAACAGAGAATTTAATGGAGCTTAACATTTACTCCAATAAAACTTTCGAAAAGTGCGCTAAGTTCGTTTCTAATAGGTTTCAAAGGTTCAAAAAAAACTGAATTTGAGTATTTTGCTCAAATTTGAGGGAAGTTTTGAGTAAAACCCAACTTATGATACATCATGAGAAAGAGGCTAAAATTCCCTTCAAAATGAGCCCAAGAACGAATAAATTGAGCAAATCTACGATTTTTGGCGATTTTTCGAAATATGTGAACTTTTGAACTTTAAGCTCAACTTTGGGCAACTTTGCACCACTTTTTCGACGTACCGGCGGGCTAGTTGTTTTCAGCAGGTCCGAATTATGAATAATCAACTGCCGGTACTTGGTATACTCGTAGGGTCCACCAAACCTCACTTTTTCCATGGTTGGTCCCTAGACTAAAAGAGGTATAGACATTTTTTCCATCTTACATCATCAATCTTTCTTCATTTTTTGTAATGAAAAAACCAATATTTTGTACTGTTAGCATTTCAGATCTTTGAATCTTAATATCCGACTCGGGGTCCTTCTCATTTTTGTGTTGAAATTGCATTACTTGTTTTGTAAAAATTCAATGATTTTGAGTTGCATGGTAAGTAATTTTCTTCAATCTATACCATATTACGATTAATCAAAATTATATGAAAAAATATGTGAGGTAGTTTACTTTGAATAGGTAAAAGATTGATGCAAAACTGTTCAAGTGCTCAAGTCCGATCGCGATGGTGGGACCTCAGAATGAAATCATGCTACTGGCTGAGAACTTTTAATTGCCTTTTGCATCAAACATTGTGCTTCAATTCATCTTCATCATCCATGAAATTGTCCTCAATGAAACCGAGACAAAAATTTTAGAAAATAAAAAGTTCAAATCCCTAAAGAAAATAATTTTTGAATGAATTTTATGGATTTTTAACCTATATTAAATTTTAACAGCAAAAGGTATTTTACAGAAATGGCAAAAAAGGAGAACTTCTCAGAAAGTAGAAATTTTAACACAAAATTATAGACATCAGAATGAATTTCATAACATTTTTATCCATAAAAATTCCTCATTTTGAATGTTGGAAGTGAGAATAATTTTAACTGAGCAAAACCAGCACAAAAATGTTTCGAAATCTAAAAATTGAACACACTCAAAAAAATATCTGATCCAGACAAGAAAATCTAAAACAATTTCTGCCCGAAAAGTTAAAATTAGGCCAGGAATTAATGATCAGAAAATTTTTTAATTTTTCAATCGTCTCCTTTTCAATATTGCTGTGGCGACAAACCGTGATATACTTACAGTTTCGATGCCAATAATTTCGAGAAATATATTAACTTGAATATTGCACTTTTTTACAGAAATATTTTCGGAATGAAAAAACATTAAGTACCTATAAACCTAATTGCCTAAATAGAACCATCGTTTTTTTTTTCTAAAATGACCTCACCTTGAGGTCCTTGAGCTTATAATCCCTTGAAGTAGGGTACTCATTTTTTTCTTGAGTGGGGGAGAGGACTTTCCATTCAAAGTAAACTACCTAACAAATTTTCATCAAAATCCAGGATACCGAAGTAGGTATATATTATATCAGGGTGTCTAACAAAATTTGGTGAGCAAAAATACTGAATTATACTGACATTTCAGAATGAGTCCCCCCCCCCAAAAAAAAAAAATCTACATTTTAAGCAAGGACGAAATTTTCAGTCAAAATTATTGACAAATTGAAAATTGATTGGAAATCAGTGATATTCAACTGAAAGTGCTGTAAAACGTCATCAATTTTAAAATAAAGGGAATGAAATACTGACCGAGCAAAGCGAGGACAAAAATTTTCAAAAAATACGCTTTTTTACATAGTAAAAAAAACTGTCTCCTTGATAATTGAAAAAACTCAGAGCCCGGTACAAAAATATTCTCCTCTGTACCTCCCTCTCAACGAGCCTGACTGAGCCCGAGTACAGCGAGGGAGTGAATTTTTGAAAAATGGGCAATCAGGATCTACCCATTTCCTGGCATTTCCCTGATTTTTTCAAATTTTCTAGAACGTAAACACCTCGTTTTCGTTTCAGCAATGCTTCAAAATTGAATTGAATTTTTTCACCCATTCAGAAAAATTGTAATGTGAATAAACAAAATCGTGCTTTTTTTCATGGTTTGTATTGACTTCTAAAAAAAACAATATCTATTGACTCATTTTCTGATCTTCTTCCAAAAAAAATCGAAACATTTTTGAAAATTCCAATCGGAAGTATTACCGCGTCTTTCAGATAAATAATAAAGGACAATTTTTTTCACTTGAAAACAATAATCGTTCAAATTGGAATAGAAGAAGTTTCATACAATTATTTTGAAAATGAAATTGTGCAAATTTACTGAGCCCGAGCGCAAAACGAGGGCGAAATTTTTTGAAAAAAAAAAGGCATTCAAAAGCTGAATATTCTTTCATTTTTTGATCAATATTTTAATATATTGTATTGAAAAGGATTCAAAATCTCAAATCTCTTATTTTTTTCTAGAAAAAGAGGGATTTTTTTGGAATTTTTGAAAAAAATACTGACTTTTTGAGTAAATTGTTCAAAAATACTGACTCATACTGACCATACTGACCTCTTTGCAAAAGTATACTGACTTATACCGACCGTTAGACACCCGGTATATTCATGTTTTCGTTTCTTTCCTATAATTGTATTTTATAATTATGAACAAATCGCATGCCTTTTTATTTTAGCACGATACCATCATAAACATTTTACTCGAGTTTCCATGGTACGAAAGGAATTTGAAATTTCAAAAATGCTATCTCACTTTACTCACGATCTGTCAAAAAGATAACCCATTCTATGTCTACGGATTGTATGAAATAAATTTAAAATTTTTTGCAGCAAACTGCAATCGTTTGTACACTCTTGTGAATTTATTGTCGTTAAAATTCAAATAGGTAAATATTAAATTAGAGCTTAGATTCATATTTAATGTAACATTTATATGTAAAATATTTCCAAGTATAATAAAATAAGATTTGAGAAATAAAAAATGGAAATATTACTTTGATGGTTATAGAAAAAATTGTTCAAATATATTTTATGGGAGTGAAGATGAAAATATTTCCCGAGCGAAGCGGTGGCTAAATTTTTTTAGAAAAATTAGGTATGTTTAAAAAGCAAAAATAGTATGGGTTATGAATATTCTAAATGGAATTTTGTAATTTGATAATCTAGGAACAAAATTCCAAGAAAAAGTGCAAAATCCTTACAGAAATCCGTAGACACTTTCAGCAAGGTCAAAAATACCTACCTACTTCAACAAAACACAAAACCGAAACCAAACGACACTTCACGCTTACAAAAATAATTTTTCGGAAATAATTTTAAAAAAATGTAAATTTTTCCAAAATTTTAGAAAAAATTTTTTTTGAGGAAAATGTTGAAAAAAGTAACTTTTAGAGGTAAAAAGTACCTAACCAAGTTATTAAAAAGTAACCCCATTGTGATACCTGAACATGTTTTCAAATTTTGATACTGAAATTACCAAAAAAAAATTATAATCTACTTCTTTTTTTCAAGTTTCAAATACTTCAGCTTCCTTGACCCTTTTAATCCACTAGCTACTCTAATCTATACCTACATTTAAAAATCATGCTTGCCTAAAATAAAGAAAGCTTAAAATTTTTCATTTCAAATTTTAGCAAATTTGTTGCTCTTGAAGAAAATTATAAAATGCACCTCAATAAAACATTCGAAATTACACTGGTTATCTAATTTTTGATCATTATGTACAAATTGAGTTACCTTGAAGAACTTGAAAACCCTTGAAAAATTCAGTAAAATACGATAAGTTTTTTTCTTCAGCAAGTCTTAAGAAATTTACGTCGAAACGAGTAATTTTTGAAGGTCACGCATGTGAAAACTTTACCAAAGCAAACATAGATAATTATTCGCCAAATTACCCACATGGAAAGGTTACGAGAAAAATACAAGACGTAAAAATTACAAAAATACACATACCTAATTGCACGCATTTTCTGTTTTCAATTCAATACAAAGGGAGTCAAAATGTCAAGCATGAGAAAATTATAAGTAATTTCAATTAGATTTCGCAATAGTAGCCAGACAGGTACTCTCTAAATCTGAATCAGTCAAAAAACTGAAAATTCACTGATTAAACAGTGAAAAGTGTGCAACAGTAAATCAGTGAATTTTGACTGTCAATCAGTGAAAAATTACTGATTCAATTAGTGAATTTTAATTTTTGAATCTGTAATCTTTTTTAAACTACTGAAATAAATCAGTCCATAATTTACTAATTCAATCAGCGAATAATCACTGATTCAATCAGTGATTAATTATTGATTCAATCGGTGAATTAAAATTTTTACCGATTCGATCAGTAAATTAAATTTTTACCGATTGAAAAATGAAAATTCACTGATTAAATCGGTAAAATTTTCACTGATTTCTTCAGTTGTACACTTTTGTCTTATTAATCAGTGAATTTTAACTAATTCAAATTTAGAGAGTATTTGAAATGGATGAAACGAAATCCAAAAACCAAGTAAAATTCTTAAGACGAGTTCTTCGTTTAGTTTTAATTTCTTCTTGCATCGAAGAGAATCCAAATCGAACAATGAGATGGTTGAATTACATTTTCATCAATTTGATCATCGCTTATAACACAACTGGAGCCCTCATTACACTCATCAACGTATCATCTTCGTTGTATAAAATAGAGGCAGCATTGAGAGTGACATGGTCTATGGGTCAAATAGGCTTATTCGTGTACTACTTTTTCTTCAAACAGGAAATCAGGAACATGGCTTCGATATTTCTCGACAACTCTGTCAACTACATGGGAGACAAAGAAGTAGCAATGGTTGCGAACACGTTTCAAAAAATGTTCAACGAGATGCTGCTTTTATTCTGCGTTACTTTTCCGCCATCCACTATACTGACTTTTATGGATGGAATACGATCCGGCGGCGATAAATATGAATTTTTAGATTTATATTCGTGCGGATTCAGAAATCACAACCCAGCAATATCGTTTTGCATTGAAACTGATTCTCTGGCTTACAAAATGAATAAATTCGCAGATCCAATGTTGATAGTTATCCAATCGTATTTCCTTTGGGGTGGCTGGTTTCTGTTTGTAATTGGCTCTGAAAGTATTGCAGCTCGACTGGATACGTACAAGAATAAATTATCATTGTTCGGTCAGCAAATCAAATTAATCGATAAATCTTGCCCACGAGATTATAAAGGTTTCTCCGACATCATTAAATTTCAACAGCAGATTTTCGCGTAAGTAGAAAAGGAATTGGAGAGCGACAAGAAACTTTTCAAAAAACTGAAAAAGAGTAAAAATTGATTCATTCGAACTCGCGTGGTAATTTTTCAACTCTTGACCTTCAAATAACGGAGGCGTGGTCAAAATCTAGAACCGTGACGTCACAAAATGGAATTTTCGTTTCATGATTCGCTACGTCGCGTCGCGCCACCTGCGCCAAACGTTTTTTAAATAAATAAAGTTCCACGGTGTGACGTCACAGCACCAGACTTCGACCACGCCTCCATTTCTCAATGCTATGAGAGGACGTAACTTTCAAAAAATAATTGCACCAATTCTAATGGATCAATTTTCTTTTTTTTTCTCCAAATCTCCATCTTGTAATGCCTACTTTGATTCTTCATTTTTTATTTTTTTTTCAAAAAAATCGTCCAACTCATTCATTTATTTAAAAACGAACACCAGATAATTAACTTAAACTTCATATTGACTTTCAGAGAGTGTCAAAAAATCGTTGTAGTATTGAATCTACCAATGACAGCTCAAATTGTCATGATCTATGCATTTGGCTTATTCGTTATCGCAATTCCTGTAAAACAGGTAAAAAAATTCTTTCGTTTTTTTTTTCAGCGCGAAATTGATTTTTTGCATTTCTAGCATTTCAGTTCGATGAATTTAAATATCAGATTGGGCGTTTTACTCGTTTATTCGTTGAGAATACATTACTCGATGTGCAAAAATTCAATGATTTTAGGGTACATAGTGAGTAATTTGTTCTTATTTCTGCCTAAAATATTTTTATCTAATTATGAACCGGGTGTGTGATTTTTTCAGCATGATACCGTTACCAACATTTTACTCGAATTTCCATGGTATGAGAGAAATTTGAAATTTCAAAAATGCTACCTCACTTTACTCATGATCTGTCAAAAGGATCACCCTTTTTTTGTCTATGGACTTTTTGAAATCAATTTGAAGTTTTTTGCAGCCAATTGCAACCGTTTGTACACTCTGGCGAATATATTATCTCTAAAATTTAAATATTAAAAATATACGAGCTGCAATTCACTTTTGAAGTATACAACATTGTAAAATTTTTAATCAAATCACGAATGAATTTATCACACTAATTCCAAAGATTTTTTTCCAAAACTATGTTCACGAATTTTCGAAACTTTTTGTTCACTCATATTCATTTAAATAGATTATAAGTATATCAAAAAGCTTAGGGTGGGAGTTGGTGAATTAATCCTTTTAAGTTTTAATTCAGAAATATGTGAATTGAATTTTTTAAAGTATGTACTAATTTATTCTGAACTTTTTTCAGCCTATAAACGTTACCCAAGAGATACGGCTTCTTCAAAACCGTTAGGTAGTAAATAGCTTTAAATGCTAAAAAGCTGTTTTTAATTTCTAGGAAAAGAATTTTAGTCAGATAAACTTTGAAAAAAAAAGAGAATTCGAAAAAAATTCAAGAAAACTTACAAGATTGAAAACAATTTTTGAAAAAAAAAATCAAAAATAGTGCAAACCTAAGAACATTGTTGGAAAATTTTTAATTAAAAAAAAATTGATGCTGAAAATATTTGAAAAAAAATCAAGAGTTGGAAATAATATTTTGAAAGATAGAAACTGAAATTTGAAATTAAATTTCTTGGAAAAAATTTTCGAATCAAGAATTCACAGTTGGAAGAAATTTTTGAGAAAAAGTGGGAATCAACTTTTTAGTAGGTATACCCCGAACTAAATGTGAATCAATTCCTACACACCCCGAAGAAAAATAGGAATAAATTCGCTCAACTATCTTCTCATATGAAAATATCTTTAGAAATCAACTTACCTAAAGCTCTTAAGATCAATATTTTAAAAATCCTGATTAATTTTGGTCACTCCTCTCTCATATAAATCAGTAAAAATTATCGAAAAGCATTGGAAAATAGTCAAAATTGTAGCACAATGATTGCAAAACCGGTTGTAAAATCAATGAAAATTCACTAAAAAGTCGGCAAAATATTCGAAATTTGCTGAAAAACACTGCTTTGAAAAATCAGCGAAAATCGTCTGAAAATTGAAAAAAGTCACTGATTTTTTTCTGTGCTGCAATTTTGAATTTTTTCTCATTTCAGAAACGTCACCTAAACGAAAAAAAAAGGAATACCTACGCAGTCTAAATTTAAGAGGATTTTTGCAGTTCTCTAAAAAATATATATCACTGATACGTAGGTAGTTAAGTATAAAAGCTTTATTTTGCCAGCTTTTTCAACCAATAGACATCATGCTCCACAATTTTGACGATTTTTTGGGGGAAAAAAACATCCAGTACCCAGTAAGTAATTTCCTTAAAAATCCAAATTTTTTGCATTTCCAACGTTATTTAAATTTCTTGTAACATACTAATACATATTTTGAGAAAATAATGAGAAATTATATTGTTTAATGTTAAAATTTAAATTATTAGCATCTTGTACATCATAAATCAACTCCTCCTGGCGCAGAAACTACCGCAGAAATGAAAAGAAGTTGATACTTATAAAAAAGTGATTACAATCTGTTCAAGTCCACGTACTGTACTTTATTAAAAAATTGTGTTTTTATGGAAATTCCATAAATTTTTTTTATTCTTGCTTTTAAGATTTTCATTTCTAATAATAGAAAAAATACAAGCGATGGCAAAAATTTTTGCAAAAGAACAAAAAAACGCTTAGAATTTATTTGCTTTATGAGAAGGCAGTTTAGATCTAAAAATAGGGGTGCGAGTTATTTAATAAAATCTGAAAATCAAAAATGATCGAAAAAAGTTTGAAATAAAAATTTTAGGGAATTTCTTAAAAAAAACAGGCATTCAACGTTTAATATTTTACACTTTTTTCTTTTTTGTTAACAGCTAAAAACATTTTCTATTCATCATCTCAAAATTTATACAGAAAATGCCAAAATTTTCAAAATTAAACTGCTAGAGTGGTTTTACAATCAAAAAAACAGATTTTTTTTCACTTTGGCCAAAAATGTACAACTTGGGAAAGCGATGGCTCAGCCGCCCCCCAAGGTCGAGGGGGCTGGAATTTTCAGGGAATGTACTTCTACACCTAAATAACCATCAACGTGAATTTGAGCGAAATAAGTGCTAAAAAATTTTCTCCCCAAGAAGGGGACCACCCCCTCAGAAAGAAGTAGGGTTAATGTTATTTCTCCTGGGTTAAAATTTATTCTCACCTGCCCCTGCATAATTCAAAAATTGTCATATGTTTTTTGACACGGATATGTCTTTAGAACTTGGGAGTAAAATTTGAAAAGTGTAACGTAACGTTGGAGGTGTAACGGAACGTAACATAACGTTTTTAGATTAAGACCAGTCAAGAAATCGAAAAGTTGAGATATTGGAAAGTCGAGAAATCGGTAAGCCAAGAAATCGGGAGGCCCAGAAATCAAAAAGGTTCCCAAATCGAAAAATCAAGAAATGGTAAAGCTGAGAAATCAAAAAGTCGAGAATTTGAAAAATCGAGAAATTGAAGAATTGAAAAGTCGAGAAATTGAAGAATTGAAAAGTCGAGAAATCAAAAAGTCAAGAAATCGAAAACAAGAAATCAGAAAGTTGAGAAATCAGAAATCTGAGAGATTGGAAATTTGAGAAATCGAAAAGTTTAGAAATCAAAAAGTCAAGAAATCGAAAAGTTCAGAAATCGAAAAATCGAGAAATTACAAAGTCAGAAAATTGAAAGCCAAGAAATCAAAAATTCGAAAAGTTGAGAAATTGGAAAGCCGATAAATCGGAGTTGAGAAATCGAAAAGTCGAGAAATCAGAATGTCGAGAAATCGCATAGTTAAAAAATCAGGTGGCCGAGAAATCGGAATTTTGTAAAATTGGAAAGTCGAAAAATCTGAAAGTCGAGAAAACAGATAGTCAAGAAATTGGAAAATCACCTAAATCAACATCATGTGTCAACCAACATATTGGCATATCCATGTTTCAAGATTTTTGCTTTAAAGCAAAAAAACGCTTCAATTTTTTTTATCTAATTTTGAATACGTCAGCAATTTTTAATAATCAATCACGCAAAAATTACAAGAATTGTCAAAATAATTCAACACAAAGCAATTTTTACAAAGAAACGTATAATTTTGAATCCTACACATTACTTGAATAAATTTTTTCTCAAGGTGTATTCGGTTGTTCTGTAAATTCCCATAAAAACCGAATCCTATAATTACTCACGAAAAAATCAACCATGAAAAACTTGCAGGTAGGTACCCTACCTAATTCCTCATTTGAAATTCAAAATCATTCAATGTTTACATTCACACCAGGTACCATTATCGAATCGCAAAAATGAAAAATAATCCTAACCTTTCGAAAAACCAAGTGAAACTGCTTCAAAACGCAGTACATTACGTTTTATTTCTTTATGGTATCGAAGACAACGCAAACCGAGTGATGAAATGGATAAACCTTACAGTACAATTTTCAATAATCGGATATCTAACATTGGGAAGTTTCATTTCGTTCATCAATTATTCCAATTCGTTGTATAAGGTAGCAGGAGCGATGAGATTAATTTTCAACGTCGGTGTTCTAATGTTAATCGTATTTTTTCACATTTTGAAAAAAGAAGTAATGGAAATACTATCTGTATTTGACGAGGAGTCCGTCAACTACATGGGGGATGATGAAATAATCATACCTAGTTGCGCAAGCTTCTCAAAAAATGATTAAAGAAGTATTCCTTTTTCTTGCTTTTATAACTCCATTAACGTATTTGGTCGTTAGTCTAGAAGAAATATTATGCGATGGCCATAGCTATGATTTTTTACATTTGTATTCTTGCGGATCCGAGAATCACGAGCCAATAATACCTTTTTGTATTGAAAGTGATACGTTCCAGTATAAGATAATCAATGTAATTACAGAACCAATATCTCTCGTGTTTCAATCGAATCTCATTTTTGGTGGTTGGTTTTTATTCGTAATGGTAACCAAAGGTATCGAAGCTCGTTTAAAAACATACAAAAATCAGCTGTCTTTGTACATTCAATCAACCGATGAATCGGAGGAACTAGAATATATTCCATTTTCAACCATCATCAAATACCAGCAGGATATCTATGCGTATGTAGAAAATCGAGTGATGAAATTGATTTCTCTAAAATAGTTATTGGTTCAAAAATCAATGAGGTATGTTTGAATTAATTTACAGACAGAGTCAGAAAATCGTTAAAGCTTTGAACACACCGATGACAATCCAAATCATCCTGGTCTATGCATTCAACATATTAGTAATGGCAATTCCATTTAAACGGGTAAAGAAAAATTTTTCATTTCAGAACATTGTCGACTTGCTATGCCAATTTTTTTTCAATGTCAATTCGTCATTTTATTTTTTGTAATCAGAAATGATTTTCATTCACGTCAACTTGACTAGGAGCTTGAAAAACTAATCATAAAAAATATTTTTCAATAAGAATACTCAGGTGAGTAACAAAAAAATTACAGTTCTCTGAAAATTGGATAACTTTTTTGAATGATGATTTTCTAATAAATAATTGAACAATTTCTTCAAATTTAAATTTTTGTTATAAAATTGGATGAAATCTCCAAAAACTGGATAATTATTCCAAAAACGACACTTTTCACGTGATAAGGCGTATTTGAAAAAGCGAGATGAATTAGATACATTAAAATGAACAAAATTTCCAGAAAAAATGAATCAAAATTTTAGTAGTTTGTGAATGATATTTTGAAAATTTGTTTAAAACAGTTTTTTTTGGATAAATGTCGGCTTTTTGTCCAAGAAAATTTGTTTCGATTGAAAGAGATTACGGAGAATAAAATTTTATATCTGCTTATAGAGCTATAAATTTAAAAAAGGTAATCAAAATTTTGGACAAAACTAGAGCTCGCGTATTTCGACCAATTTAGCAGAAATTTTCATCTTGAGATTCCTTGAGCTTCCTCGACATCTAATTAAAATTTCAGCTCACTCAGGTCAAGGCAGTTTTGCTACCTCTTTTAATGAAAATTTAATTTGCTTCTCATTTTAGAATTTCAATTCTGTGTACCTCAACATCAGATTAATTTTCTTATTCATTTATGCATTAAGAGTACATTATTCGATGTGCAAAAATTCAATGATTTTAGGTTACATGGTAAGTTATCTTTCCTCACTACCTACATATTTTTTTTTATTTAACAGCAAGAATAACTTCGTTAGGGTAGAGATTTTTTCAATTATGCTTTTATTTTTTCTAGCATGATACCATATCTAAAATTCTATTGGAATTTCCTTGGTACGAAAGAGATTTGAAATTTCAAAAATGTTATCTCGCTCTACTCATGATTTGTCAGAAAGATCACCCGTTTTATGTTTGTGGATTGTACGAGATAGATTTGAAATTTTTTGCAAATAATGTCAAACGTTTATATACTCTCTTGAATATATTATTACTGAAATTCAAGTAAGTAAGTATTAAATTGCCGGAATTATAGTTTTGAAAAAATCTGAAGAAGTGATCAAAATATTATAAAAAATAAATGTTTCGTTTTTTACATTTTCTATCCATACATTGAGAGTTCTCAATTTGTTAAATTACATACAATTCAAACCGCGTAGATTTTTCAGAAGGGACCTATTCTCTTCTCAATCATAATTTCCAAGATTTAGTTTCTCAAAATATTAAGGTAACATACCAGTTTTGGATCACTTTTTCTTTGAATTCGTGTCCTGACACTCCTGACGTTATTTATGAACCAATTTTGGTGATTTTTTTAAAAAAATAAACGTTGAACTCTCCTCTACAAAGTAGCGCGGTTGAATTTTGAAAAAACGATTCCAAGTATTTTTTATCCAGGCTTGAAAACCCCAGAAAAAATACGCCTTTTTAGCCTTTTTAGGGGGTTCTACCAATTACGGATCATCAAATAAAATTTAAGTTATGCATTTTTTTTTCACTCTGATTGTATTTTTTACATTACAAAGATGGCCTTCAAAGATTTTCATCAAAAAATTGTTAAAAAACCAAAGTTGAAAAACTACCAATTTTGGATCGATCCGTAATTGGTAGGAAAATTTTTGATCTGCAATTGAAAATTGAAAATTTTTCTACCAATTATGGATCAAACCAATTACGGATCACTTTCACTTTGGAATTTCACTGCGCAGATTTAATAATGTTAATCACCCAATATATAAAAACATGACGAAAATCTCGGAACAGATAATTTTGGTGAAGAAATCCAACTTTTTTGGTGCCAATTTACGTTTTCTTCGATGCTTGGCAAATGACACTCAAAATTCGCAAAACGGGTTGATCACGCAAAAAATGTGTCGATAGTACTTCCCTGAACATGAAATAATCAGCAACCGCATCAAAAACTAAATATCAATAACACTACTTACACTTTTTAACAATCGCCATTGCAAAAAATACGAAATTTCAACTAAAAATGCGACTCGCTTTTTTCAAATGAATCTACAAGCGGTTTGATAACACGAAAAATGCAAAGTTTACATATTTTCTGAAAGGTAAGACTTCAGACTACACGATTATTTTGGTATCAATCCTTGGTGACCATTTCGGAACGACGTAGAGCGCCTCAAAAAAATGATCCGTAATTGGTAGCCTGATCCAAAACTGGTATGTTACCTTATAGAAAAATTAGGCGATTAAGTAATAGTTTTTCTTCGAGAAGTTCTTTACATTGAGAAATTCTATCCCCCGAGATGCAGAGTGAACAGTAACTCAATCGGTTTGCTTTTTCAAGGGTTCTCAAATTTGAAAAAAATTGAATTGGTGAAGGGCAAGAGAGGTAAAAAATATCAAAAAGGTATTCAATGGGTAAAATTGATAAAATTTTACAAATTGTAAAAATATAACTCACCAAATTCTATGTAGGTATTCTAATTTATTTCATAATGGCGAACGTCCTATAAGCACTTACCTAAAACAAAGAAACAAAATAAATAATAGATTAACTTATTGCCAGAAAATAACTATAGCTACTACATAGTTAGAAAGTTCTCCATCCTATAATACGTAGGTAACTACAATAAAGACATGATGTTTACAAAGCAGATGTAAAAAATGAAAAATTTTGCTTGTTTTCTGGTGCTTTCTTGCCACTTCCATTCTATTTTCCTCGCTTCAAATTTACTCAAAAAAGAACTTATATGGTTTGAATTTCGAAAAAATGACCAATAGAGAAAACAAACCGAGATCCGCTGTTCAGATATGAAGAATTCCTGCATAAAAACTTGAGAAAAGTCGGTTATCTCACGGTTTAGGCGTGAGAATTTTCCCCTCAAATTCATCCCAAGTTCACCACAGGGCCGAAAATTCGAAAATCAGCTTGGGATAACTGTTGGGACGAAAATTAAACTCAAAGAGTTATTATGAGAGATATTTCGGATGAAAATTCACCCAGGTTTGAGAATTCGAAAATCAGCTTGGGATGAATATTTGAATGAAAATTCATTTCAAGTTTATCCCAGGCTCAAAAATTTGAAAATCAGCTGAGGGTGATCATTGAGGTGAAAATTCATCCAATGTTCATCCCAAGTTTGAGAATTTGAAAATCAGCTTGGGATAAATATTTATCTCAAATTCATTCCAGATCTAAAAATTTGAAAATCAGTTTGCGATGAATATTGGAAAGAAAATTCATTTTAAATTCATCCCATGGCTTGAAAATTCAAAAATCAGCTTGAAATGAAAATTCTTCTCATCGAGATGAATCAAATGGTACATATATTTTGTACGAATGAATTAGGACCATTTTCTGCGATTTTAGTTTTTCTGTCAGAGACAGATTTCCCTCTCTGGAATTAGTACGAATTTCGCGCTAGGGTCCGAAAAAAAAATGTCCGAAATGTGAAACCGAGAGCACTAATGAATTCATCTCGATAAGACAAATCCAAAAATGTGTTCACCTTTTGATTTTGACCTTGATTGGTTCAACCAATATATACTTTTTTGTCCGGAAGGATGGGTTAGGTTCCAAAAAACGTCCATAACTCGGGCATAAATTAACCAAAATTCAAAAACAAGAGCAACCTCGGATTTGTTCCATGCTCCATACTCTTCCCTTCTTCGTTCCCTCCCTCCCTCCCTCCCTCCCAATCCATCGCGGGCTCAAAAATTAAAAAATCAGCTCGGTATAAATGTTTGGATGAAAATTCATCTCAAGGTTCATCCAACGTTTGAAAAACTGGGGAAAAAATCTCAAGATGAATATTGAATATTGGAAATGGGATAAATATTAATTCTAAATTCTGGTTTTTCTTTGCATAGAATTTCAATGTTTATTTTTCATGAGAATTTCAAGGAAATTTTTTACATTGCCTAACGAGAAAAAAAATATACAATATGAAAAATGATTTCTCACTAGGTATACTTTAATTTTTTTTTTTATATAATGGTTTTTTTATACTGGGCGTGTATAATTGCCAAGATTGGTATATTTTAATTATTGTCTTGTATAAGACTCATAATTTATAAATATTAAACTCGTATTCAAAGAGAAAATTCTAAAAGTTGAAAAACAAATACCACAATTTCTTACACGAAAAAGACTGATTTACTCCATTATTATACATATTTTTTTGATTTTTTCTTAGAATACAAACCTATAATTGATCCACTTAAACAAATAATCACCAAAATTCGGCATACATATCCAAGCGAAATTACTGCGGAAACTCAACAGGAAACCTAATTCTGAAAGGGAAAGTTTTTAGTCTGGCCTTGATTTTATGGGAATAAGAAAAATATTCTTTATTTAAACCCGTAATCTACTATCCCAACCACAAAAACTGTGCCAGAGCAATTTTTTTCCATTCGTAATAACCAGATAATCTTGTAATTTTTTTGTAATTTAACAAACTCGCCTCAAAAATTTTCCACTTTGAAAACAAAATTGCCCATTACTTATCAGAATTGCAGCATTTACAAAAACAGTTCAAATTTAAATCTTATCCGAGAACATACCTACTTTTGCGAAAAATGCACAGGCACAGTAAATAATGAAAAATGAAGAACACCTCAAACAAAAATAACAAAAAGAAAAAATTTTTGTTGGGTTTTTTACACAACTTATTTCATATGTACGGAATAACCGATGCAAACTCGACCCCAGCCAAAAAAGTAGTATATTTTATTATTATACCTCTGATTACTCTTTTTATAACTTTTGGAAGAACTGTATCTTTTCTAAACATATCTATACCGATAGTTAAACTAGAAGCAGGACTAAAGGCATTTTTCAGTTACGCTTTAATTGCCTGGTTCGCTTATTTTAATTGCGTTCGAAGCCAATTATTACAGGTACACTCGACTGTATTCAAAAATTCGCCGAATTATTTAGGAGAAGAAGGAATGGAAATAGTGTGCGACAGATTCTATAATTTTTTCAAGCACCTAGCACAATTATTTGGTCTGACGATGGTATTAAATTGGGCCGCCACGGTAGCAGTGGAGCAAGATTTCAATATTAACAACGCTCATATGAATTTGTTTTCCTGCGGATCAATGGAAATTAAACCAGTGATAGCATTTTGCATGGAACAGGGTTCAACTTTGCATAATTTAGTCAATAAAATATTAGATCCTTTGCTGTATGGTATCGAATCTGCCATGATTTTATCAGTTTGGCTTTCTTACATTATATTAACCGATGGAATCAAAGCCAGGTTAATATTTAGTTAGGTCTCAATTGTACAAAAAAAGGCTTCCGCGCGCAATTCGTGTTAAAATTGATTTTATGCTTGAATCTTGTTCTAGACACTAGAACTAATAAATTAAGCGCCTATGCCCTTTTTTCCCCCTCCCCCTCTCCCCAGGGTCCACCCCCCAATATTTTAAAGGCGTACATCGCCTAATTTATGGGGCTAGAAAAAAACTTCTCACACAAAAGTTGTTCCTTGATACCTAATATATAATTCCCCCTCATAAAAAGTCATTTTGGAGCAACCCCTGCCCCTCCAATTTGGAAAATGTGTTTTGGAAAATGTGTTTTGGAAAAACACCAAAATTACGTTTTTTACCTTTTCAAGGGAAAGTTTCAGGGGTACAGCAAAATTTGTCATGACCAAAAGTTTTCAGAATTAAATTTCCTATTCCATGAGGTATAACACGACTATTCCTCCTCTCCCCCGCCCCCGCGTCAAAGAATCTACCCCTTTCAACATTTCAAACGCCTGTATCGCGTAATCTATCAACTCTGCTGAACATTTTTTCGAACGAAATTTTTTTCTCAACGCCTTATGTACAGTTTACTCCCTCATTAAAAGTCATTTCGGAGCGACTCCTACCCCCGAAAATTTGGAAAATGTGTTTTGGAAAAACACCAAAATTACGTTTTTTACATTTTCAAGGGAAAGTTTTAGAGATTCAAAAAAATTTGTCATGAAAAAAGTTTTCAGAACTGAATTTTCCATCCCACTCGGTATAACAAGTTCCTCCACGTTTCACCAGCATCTGATAATCGCCCCCCTCCTACAACATTTCAAAAGCCTGTATCGTGTAATCGATTGACCATGTAAAAAATGTTTAGAACAAAAGTTTGTTTTTTCTCAACATTCAAAGTACAATTTATTCTCTCATGAAACTTCATTTCGAATCAACCCTTGCCCCTCAAATTTGTAAAACAATACGTAGATCACACATGCGTGTTGGGTAACCCGCATATTCTTGCTGTATGTATGTGGCATTTTTGATGATATTCTCCGTAATCTCTTATTTTGTAATTGAGTAGATAAGAGTTTATCAGGGATGCGCCCCCGAATGATTTTGCTTTTGGATTTAGGGGCTTAGGCTTTGATTGGGGATTGAGAGATTTTGGTTTGGGTTTCAGGGGTTACTGTTTAAGGATTGAATGAAATGTTCGAAGCTTTCCTGGAGTTATGAAGGCATTGAGAGCCGAAAATGGAAATATTATAATCTAACCCAATTCTCCCAAACTGTTTTGACCTCAAAATTCAAAATTTAATTTTCAACAAACCTTGCCCTCGAAACACCATATTGTCGTTGATTTTATAAAAACCTCCTATGTGACTTTTTTTTCGAGGGCTCTTTTCAAGCTGGTTGGATTCATCTGGACGAGCGTGTTCGTTGAAAGGGGCTCCGATTTGTTAAAACTAAACAATTCATTTTTTTTTTTTGGTCGATTTGGCTCGTCATGACCAATTCAACAAGCTTCTCTGAAAAAAATGTCACATAGGAGGCTTTTATAAAATCAAACATTTCACACAAAAAAAGATTTAAAAACTATTGTACTTTTTCGTGAGAAGTCCAAGAATTTACAAATCCAATTTTTTTGCAAAATATTTGATGTAACGAGGAAATTATCGCGAGATTTCACAGACCAACTAGAAAAATCTAGACTTCAATACGATGTTTTGAGGCAGGGTTTTTTGATAATCAAATTTTATTACTTTTTGTCATGACAAATTTTTCTGTACCTATCTCTGAAACTATCTCCTGAAAATGTAAAAAACGTAATTTTGGTGTTTTTCCAAAACACATTTTCCAAATTTTCGGGGGTAGGAGTCGCTCCGAAATGACTTTTAATGAGGGAGTAAACTGTACATAAGGCGTTGAGAAAAAAATTTCGTTCGAAAAAATGTTCAGCAGAGTTGATAGATTACGCGATACAGGCGTTTGAAATGTTAAAAGGGGTAGATTCTTTGACGCGGGGGCGGGGGAGGGGAGGAATAGTCGTGTTATACCTCATGGAATAGGAAATTTAATTCTGAAAACTTTTGGTCATGACAAATTTTGCTGTACCCCTGAAACTTTCCCTTGAAAAGGTAAAAAACGTAATTTTGGTGTTTTTCCAAAACACATTTTCCAAATTGGAGGGGCAGGGGTGCTCCAAAATGACTTTTTATGAGGGGGAATTATATATTAGGTATCAAGGAACAACTTTTGTGTGAAAAGTTTTTTTCTAGCCCCATAAATTAGGCGATGTACGCCTTTAAAATATTGGGGGGTGGACCCTGGGGAGAGGGGGAGGGGGAAAAAAGGGCATAGGCGCTTAATTTATTAGTTCTAGTGTCTAGAACAAGATTCAAGCATAAAATCAATTTTAACACGAATAGCGCGCTGATGTACAATTAAGACCTGACTAATTGTATGGAAATAAATTGAATGCCTTTATTGATAATTTTAAAAATGGTGAAAAATTTGAAACACATCAAGCTGAGTTTTATGCCATTATTAGGTATCAACAGGATGTCTTGGCGTATGTAATATTCCTATTCATACCCCTCGGTTCTCATGACCATTGAATCATAATCATTAGGTATTGAACTGAAATCAATTTGCAGAAAAAGTCGAAGAATTATCGCGCATGTTGATTTGCCAATGGCTGGTCATGTCGTAATGCTCTACTTCTACAATTTGTATGGAATTTTAACACTCACCCATCCGGTAATGTACCTTCACACCAAATATGTGTGATTGCCTAATGCATGATTGAAAGAGGCTAAATTTTTTGCCTAATGTTAGAATGAGACGAATGGTTGCCCAATCCGTGAAATTTTCAAATTGAAAGCTTTCTATCATTTTCTATGTTCCTTTGGGGAAAATTCAGGATGCTTTAGAAAGGAGAACCACCCTTCAGCTACATTTCAAAAAAAAATTGTAATCTCGATAAGAAAATTTTTTTGCTACAAGAAAAAGTTTTCATTCATTATTTTTTTCATTTATAGCCGGAAAAATGTCATCATTTCAGTATCTATGTAGATGAATTTTTTTGAAAAATTTGGCTGAATGTTAGCTTTTTGCAATTCTACATTGGGGTGGGCCGAAAAAACAATATTTTCGATTTTCAACCCTCCCCCCCCGCAAAAGTTGTCGGCTGATGAGACTTGAAGAATAAAAAAAAAAAATTAAAAATCGATTCATATCTCCCGATCGCGCATTGGCGTTAAAGTTTTCAAAAATTAGCAAAAATTCAAAATTTTAAAAATTTTGAAAAAATTCGAGATTGAATAAAATCAATTTTAGAGCTCATTTAGGGCCCACATAGACCAAAAAACACATTTTTTTGAGAGAGAAACAACGATTTATATTTTTTTCTGATTTGAAGAAATAGCAGAAATTTAAAATAAGTGTGCAGCATGCATTTTTTTCAAAAAAATTCTGCTTTTTGGTTTGAATAGTCACTAAACCAATTTAAATGAATTTTAAATTTTTTCTATATTTTCTAAAAAAAAATTTGCGGGGTATGTTTTTGAAAATCGAAAAAATTGTTTTTTCGGTCCACCCTAGTCTACATGTCTATAGGTAGAGGTACCTGCTGAAATGCTGAAGTATTATGAATATATCCCTCAGGAATGAGAAAAATGATACAAGGATTTGAATTTAAAAATTTCGTGTTGGTACCTCTACCTACCTACCTACCTATTAAAAAAATATTCAAAGGGTGCATTGCATATATATTCAAGCTATTTTTTATTTTAAAATAGATAAATAAATAAAAAATGAAAATTATCTAATTCGAGGTGAATTGACATTCAGAAAAAAAGTTGATAGGTAAGTAACGCTTTTCAAACTTCTAAATGAAAATTCTATTTTTTGAAAAAAAAAAAGTACCTGATATATTTTTGAATAAAACATCGATTTTCTGTGTGATCAAATTTTACTAATCCAAAAAAATAGAGAATTCCATAAAATTTAGCTGATTCAGATATACATAGAGAGTGTCCATGCACATTATACGTATCATACGTATAAAGGCAGATCATAATTACGTTTTTTCCTCCTCGATAGGAACTGAGGACTATGGTTGCTCTTTTGAGGTTACTTATTCCAACATTCTACTCAATCTACATACATTATTCGTGTTGTGATTGTACATATGTACATCAATGGTCATGTAGTAAGTTCGAGGAATTTAATCAAAATTTGTTACTTTTTTTTTTGGTAGCAAAAATAAAATATGATGGAAGTAATTTTACCGAAAATTTGTACTTTGCAGCATGATGCTATTTTCAGTAAATTACTAGAAGTTCCATGGTACGATCGAGATTTAAAATTTCAAAAGTGCTATTTCAATCTGTTACTCATCACTCAGAGAAATCATACACTTTATATTTGTGATTTGTTCGAGATGAATTTGAAATTTTTCGCCACCAATATGAACCGTTTGTACGCCCTTATTAATATTTTGCTGCTAAAATTCAAGTTGTAAGTAGGATTGTGCTAATTCTTCGTTGTAATTTCTTTATGCGGTTTTTTTTGTTTTTTTTTTCAAATAAAAATGATTGATTGATTGGAATAAATACGTTTTGTGAGGTGCTTTTTTCAACATTTTGTACCTCACTTCTGCCAATTTTTTTGAAAGAAATTTTGAAAATTTTGACCAACCGGCAACACTGCTACAAAATTTGAAAAAAAAATTATTCGAACGATCAAAAAAATTGGCTCACATAATAAATCGATGAATAAACAAGTTGACTCGTATAAAAATGGTACCCATCAATATACAGCTGGCTACACTGCAATGAAAATTAGGAAAAATTTCACTAAAAATTATTTTACTTTAGAAAACCAAAAAATTTCTTGGTTTGATTTTAATTTAATTTTAAATGTTTCCGCCTTTCCGATTTCAGTACTTCCTTTATTCAAAAAGAGACGTTTCAATTTTTTCCTCCATTTTTTAAACTATTGTTCACAGCAGTTTTATTTTAGACGCCTCATTCATTCAAGGAGGAGCGATGAGAATAGAATTAATAGATACTCTTTACTCTCTTCATTTGAATCAGTAAAAATTGACTGATTAAAATCGACAAAATCAAGTCACTGTAGGAATCTGATAAAAAATTTACTGATTAAGTAATAATTCACTGATTTCAATCAGCAAATTTTTACTGATTTCAATCAATCAACTAATTTTTACTGATTCAACAATCATAATTCACTATTCGAATCAGTAATTTTTCACTGATTGACAGTAAAATGACGCTGATTAACTGGGGAATCAGCGGAATTGGACTCATTACCAGTGACTTGATTTTCTCTATTTCATAAGTTTCATTTGGTTTTTCTTTCTATAGTTGAAAATAATCCCACCCATCGAAAGCGATTTTCTTCGGATTTTTCTATGTATAAGAAAAAAAAAGTCTTATGTGTTGAGATTTTCATAAAATTTACCCCCCCCCCCTCCATATGTCCTCGGAACATCCTTGTTCTGAAGTATCCTTTTTTCATATTTTCTTCGTTTAAAAAAAAAAAAATTGTATTTCCAAACCATTATTTTGTTTGATTTAGAAATTTCCGTAACTAATGAATATGTATATCTTTACAAACATTAGAATTTTGTTCAATTTTCCATCTTCCTGAAATCGCGCTTGTATTTAACTATAGAACCCTACAATTTTAAAATGAAAAAATTTAGAAGTGAACCATTTTCTTCCATGAATGCGATACACAAACAAGAAAAATTATTCCTAATTTGAACCAATAATGATCTCTAGTAATAACAATAACCATGTCAAAGAAAATTTCTTCCACCTGTCACCATCACGAAACACGATTAAAATTTTTCAAAACATTGGAAACTCGCCTTAAAAATTTTCCACTTTACCCATAAATAAAGAAAATTTTCCATCACCAACCGGAGAAACTTAAAGGGTGAAAATTGGAATGAAATCAGTTCACTCTATACTTAAGTCAAATAATATGTCCTATACCTAGTAATTTAAGCTTCAAAAATCCTAACCTTCAAACCAAAATATTGCTAAAATTTACAACAGTTCAAATACAAATCTTGTCGGAAAACATACTTCCGCAAAAAGTACACGAGCATCTTGAAGAATAAAAATGAAGAAAACATTGATCAAAAACAACAAAAAGAAAAAACTTTTGATCGGTTTTTTACACAACCTATTTCATATGTACGGAATAACCGATGCCAACTCGACCACCACCAAAAAAGTAGTATATTTTTTTATTATCCCTTTGATAATACTTTTCATAACTTTTGGAAGGACCGTATCCTTTATAAACATATCTATACCGATAGTTAAATTAGAAGCAGGTCTAAAGGCATTTTTCAGTTACGGTTTGATTGCCTGGTTCGTTTATTTTAATTGCGTTCGAAGCAGTTTAATAGAGGTACGTTCGTGCGTCTATGAAAATTCACCAAATTATTTAGGAGAAGAAGGAATGGAAATATTGTGCAACAGATTTTATTATTTTTTCAAACAAATTTCGCAAGTATTCGTCTTTACGTTGGCATTACATTGGGCCGCCACGGTGGCAGGAGAGCAATTAGATTTCAATATGAATAACACTCATATGCATTTGTATTCCTGCGGATCGACGGAAATTCGCCCAATTGTAGCATTTTGCATGGAACAAGGATCTACGCTGCATAATTTAGTGAATAAGATGTTAGAACCTTTGCTGTATGGTGTTGAATCTGCCATGATTTTGGCAGTTTGGCTCGCTTACATTACGTTAACTGATAGCATCAAAGCCAGGTTAATATTGTATGAAAATAAACTCGATGCCTTTATTGATAATTTTAAAAATGGTGACAAATTTGAATCACATCAAGATGAGTTTTACGCCGTCATTAGATATCAACAGGATATTTTAGAGTATGTAATACTCGTTCAATCATAATTATATCTTTCTCTTCCCATGATCAGTCAATCAATAATATCTCCTAACATTATTAATTGAAATTTATTTGCAGGAAAAGTAGAAAAATCATAGCACTTATTGATTTGCCCATGGCTGGTCATGTTGTAATGCTCTATTTCTACAATTTGTTTGGAATTTTGGCAATCACTCATCCGGTAATGTATTTGTAACGCCGAATCTATGTAGGTAATTTTCAAAAGCACGAGTGAAACTGGTTACTCGATACATGAAATTTTTTTAATGATTCCATAATTTTATTTTTCTTTCTGGATAATTCAAGATAATTCAGTCTCGAATAAAGGAAATTTTCAGCTAAGAAAAAAATCATTTGACCACCTCAATAAAAAAAAAATTATGTTGAAAGAAAAATTCTTCAAACTTCATTCAGTATCTATAAAAATAGTTTTCCTTTTTGTATGAAAATTTTTTTTTGAAATACCTCGCATAGATGAGAAAAATGTTTTTTTTTTTTCGAAAAAATCTAAATCTGGGAGTCCATCAAAATTTTTCTGGGAATTTGGGTGGTTACATTGAAAAATGAACAAAATTAATAATTTTTTTCCGGCTCAACCTAAAAAAAAATTAAGCACTTCCAAATCTGAATCAGTGAGATTTAATAAATTTCCGTGAATTTTTTTTTACTGAAAAAACAGTGCTTTTTTAGCAATTCTGCAGCAAGAAAAAAAATTATAAATTTTTCGGGCAAAAATGTTACAATTTACAAAGAATTTGCGAAGGGAGGAGGGAGGGGTGTTGACAAAAAAATCAATATTTTTACTGATTTTTACATAAAGCCAGTTTCACAAATTCAAAAATGTAAAATTTTATCAAAATTGACTGATTCAGATTCAAAAAATATTCACGCATCATAAAACTGCAGCTCATAGTTAATTATTACATATTATTTTCTATTTCTTCCTAATAGGAATTAAGGACTGTGGTTGCTCTTCTGAGATTACCTATTCCAACCTTCTACTCAATCTACATACACTATTCGTGCTGCGAATGTACATACATCAATGGTCATGTAGTAAGTTTTTAAAATTTAATCAAATTAGGTAATTACAACTATTTTCGTAGACGTATGGTTGCAAAAATAAAAAATAATGGCGATAATTTCATTAAAAAGTAATACTTTGCAGCACGATGCTATTTTCAGTAAATTACTAGAACTTCCATGGTACGACCGAGATCTAAAATTTCAAAAGTGCTATTTCAATCTGTTACTCATTACTCAGAGAAATCATACACTTCACATTTGTGGCTTATACGAGATGGATTTGAAATTTTTCGCAACCAATATGAACCGTATGTACGCGCTTATTAATATTTTGCTGCTGAAATTCAAGTTGTAAGAAGGATTATTTTTATTGCACGAGTGATTTTCATGTAATTCGAATTTTTCAAATAAAACAATTGTGAACTCATCTATGCTCTTCTTTTGTTCTGCAAAACTGATGAAAAATGAATTTTTTTTTTGTTTTATTTTCTTCATTTAATTGATTATACTTATCTACCACTACTTGTGTTAACTTTTAGGAATGTTACGAAAACAAATAAATTTTACCCCCCAAAAAAATTATCGAAAGAATGAATAAATTTTATCAAAATAATTACATTTTCTTTGAAACATAATGATATTTATCCAGGTAATAATAGTAATAATTTGTCCCAATTCACAAAATAGGTGACATTTATTCTAAAAAATAATGTTTTTTATAAAAAAAAAGATCAATTTTTTTGAAAAAATTGGACCATTTTCAAAAAAAAGAACAGTTTTTCACAACTTATGAGTGGTACCAAAAATGCTACAGTCACCCCGGAAAAGTTGCAATTTGAGTTTATACGCTTCTCTGAATCACTAATTTCAAAATGTAATTTCATATTGTGCCCTCTAACGGAGATTGAAAAATTTCACATCAAGATTTTGAGGAATATTGAATTTTTCCCAAGTTCAAAGAGTTAGGTAACTCAAATACCTCAAAAATTAACTAAAATTTCGTGGATTACCTAAAAAAAAAATATGAAATTTTATCAAAAAAAAAAATGTGTATTGCAGCGCTGACTGATTTTTTTTTGAAAATTTCAGTTGGCAGGTAAACTACAATAAAATTTTAAAAAAATAATTTAAATTTATTTTGACGACTAAAAAAAAGTAAATCACTTTTCAAATCGCAAAATGAAAAACTTTAATTATAAGTATGAAAATTGCACCAATTGAAAAATGTACCTATAATTGTCAGCAGGACCCCAAGGAAAATCATTGGACAAGTTTCACCAAAAATTACTAGGGAATCAAAAAATATTTTGGCCCGATTTTGACATCAAAGTGAATTTTTTAAACTCAGTAACGATTAAAAAAATTATCGAAATTTGCGAGATCCGAGTTCTGAAAAATTTCAACCTCCCATCAGTAGGTATGCTTTGCAATTTGAAAAAATATATACTCGTAAAGAAGAAAAATATTTAAAAATATTGCACAAAACATTATCTTTTTGCAAAAGATATTATTATCAATGACCTTACTTCAAGGTTACAAAAAAGAAAAAAAAAACAGCCTGAGCAATTCAATTTCAATTTTAATTCCAACTATGAGAAAGGTAATTTTGAGAAAATTGCTACCTAAAATTTTTCTTCGCTTCAATCGAGGCTAAAAATTTTCCAAATAATTTTAACCAGACTTTCATCATTGTTTTCAAATTTATTAAATTTTCAAATTGAAGGTGAAACAAAGTAAAACCCAAAAAATTGATATCGTAAGTGCATACATCGTTCACGTAATTACAGTTTCCAAAAATTTAAATTCCAAGAAGAAAAATAAACTTTGTAGAGCTGAACCTTCTTTTTTTTGAAAATTTCCACCTTGTGAAAACTCATTGCCAAGCCAACCAACCAACCAAGATATTAATTGAATAAGAACAGTCATGAATCCGTCCAACCAACCAGTGAAATTTTTTCATCTATTTATACGCTATGGACTTTTCCTTTGTGGTATGCCGATTAAAATTGATAGGAAACTGAAATATTTGTACAACGTATTAGCATTGTTATTATACACATTTCTCATTTTAGGAAGCTTCGTTACCGCTGTGAATAGTTCGAATAAGCTGGACAAATTAATGACACTTCTTAGGTTACTTTTTAGCATAGGAATTGTTTTAATTTTCTTTTATTTTCACATATTTCAGCATCAGGTAGAGATTATTGCGTTTAAATTTTATGAAAATTCGATTCACTACATAGGTGAAGAAGGACTGGAAGTAACCTCCAAGATATTTTTGAAAAGTTATATTCATCAAATGACCACTTTTATTTTGACGATGGGAATCAGCGGAGTTTTTATAGGATTATTGTTTAAAAATCTGCAAGAATCAGATTCGTACAATTATTTATTCTTTTATTCATGCGGAGCAAGTGACAAGCCAATTATAAATTTTTGTTTCAAACGAGATACTTTTGGTCATTTTTTATTAAATGAGATCATGGAAACTTTCATTCTTTCTTATCAATGTTTCATTATACAAACCGGGCATTTATTGATTACTGGAGCAATTAAAGGAGTTGAAGCAAAATTACTCATTTATGACGATCGTTTGGCTGCCTGCATTGAAAAGTTTAAGATTATGGATAAATCGAATAAAGAAGATATATCTCATTTTCTGGCTGTTGTCAGATATCAACAAGAAATAACTAGGTACCTACTTTTACTCACATATTAAATTGAAACCAGATTCTTTCGATTAATTTCGCAAATTTTTTTTTTTCAATCGTGAAAAGACTAAACCAAGAGTTAATATCTTTCTTGAAAATGCCAATCGCCATACACGTAGTGTTTCTCTATTTCAACATTTTAATCACAACTCTTGCCGTCAGCAGACAGGTATTCATTATTTCTTTAAACCTTTCATTTTCTTTGTAATTGACACAGAACACTTTTTTTTTCAGAGATTAAAATCCACATATCTGAATTTGAGGTTTTTCGCAGCTGCTGGGCACAATATATTCATTCATTATGCATTCTGTGAAAATATTCTTATCATTGGTTCTGCAGTAAGTATGAAGATGCATTTTTTTTAAAAAAAAATTACAATAATATCTAAACCTTATTTTAAATAATCATCTCTCTCTCATTTATAAATCAGTGAAAAAATTACTGAAAACCAGCAGTAAAAAAATTTCTGGAAAATCAATGATATTTTATTAAAATGTTGATTTGAAAAATTGGTATTTAATTTTTTGAAAAATTAGTAAATTGTTTTAAAAATTGGTGAAATTCTTTGAAAAATCAATGAAATTCTTTTACAAATGAGTAAAAATCAGCTGAAAATTAAAAAATTTTCCAAACTCCTGTACTGCAATTTCAACTTTTTCCCAGTACCTCTTCACTGATTCAAAATGAGATGCTGAGTGACTTTTTACGAAAGTATCTTTCAGAACTAGAAAATAGAATCAGCCAAATTTGAAAAACATTCAATTCGCAGTAAAAATGCGCATATGTATTGAAATCTCAACGTTTTTGGCTTTCTTTTTTTAGCATGAACACTTTACCAACAGCTTGTTGGATTTTCCTTGGTACGAACGAAGTGTGGCGTTCCAGAAATACTATCTTATGGTATTGAATCTCTACCAAAAAAACTATCCATACACGATGTATGATTTATGTGAAATAAAATTGGAATTTTTCGCAGCCAATGCAAAACGCCTGTATTCAGTGGTGAACCTACTATTACTGATGTATAAATAGTTGCAGTAAAAATAAGATGATAAAATGATCACGTAGCAATTATTAAAGAGAATAATGTGACATTATCCTGAGTGTCAAAAAAATCTCTAGGAGTGATATATGTAGTTTGAGAAGAAAGTCTATGAATAAAAATTACTGATGAATAACAAAAATAAAAAAATTTAAAAAAAATTAAAAATAAAAAAAAATAAAAAAATGGCGAGCATCGTTGAAAAACCTTAGAAAATTCACTGACATCAGTGAAGTTCGTTAGAAATGAATAAAAATTCATTAAAAATCAGTAGATTCGACTCTTTTCTAATTTGCTGCATTTTTATTGACGATATAGTGCTCTTCAATCCTCAATGAAAAAAAATCAACGTCATCAAAGCGGTCGAGTTACTTTTTTTTACTAATGTTGAAGGATGTATTGAAAAAATCACCAGAGTTTGCTTTTGAACAATTTTTTTTTTAAAATTAGACCACATTGTAAGACTTTCCCTTCAGTTTCAATGAAAAACTGTATTTTTTCCAAATTTCGAATTAAAAAAAACTCGTATTGAAAATTTTGGGTAAAATTTAATTATTAGAAATAATATTAGAAATAATTTCTCGAGTTATCCAAAATCCGACTAAAACGTCAATATTTTCAGGGTCAATAAAAAAACACAAGTTATAGCATGGAATAGGGTAAAAGTATTCGTTATTCCTGAAAATTCAAAACCAAAAAAAGAAAAACTCAACCTGATATTAGGACAAAAATTTGTCAGTAGATAGGTGGCGTGGCACTTAAGTATTGTCACAAAATTTATGTTTTGTATCTACAGGTAATTACAGCTACCGAAACTGGTACTGTAGTTTTTTTTTTTTGCAAAATTTAATCATGCGCAGGCAATTGACAAAACATATTCAAGGTCATCACGACGAAAAAATTCAACCAATAAATAATTTAGGCTTCGGAAATTTGAACAACGTCATTTCAGAAAAAAAATATATAACAACCCAAAGCACAATAACTTTCCCGCGCTAAAATGAGACGAGAAAAGAGACACTTTTGATTGACCACACAATCAATCATGTACAACTCGAACAAAAAGGTGAAATTTTTACGCGGATTCATACGATATGGATTTTTTTTAACTGGCATGCCTTTGAAAAATAACAAAAAATTGAGTTTCTTGTATCACATTTTCGCCTTATCGTTCGATTTCTTCCTCATTCTAGGTAATTTCATCACCTTTATCAATATTTCGACAAATTTATATAAACTACAAGCATTCATAAGATTGATTTTTAGCATCGGTATTGTACTTATTTACCCGTATTATCGGTTCTATCGACACGAAATAGATGATTTATTTTCCAAATACGATGAAAATTCGTCTAATTATATGGGCGACGAAGAGATAAAAATAGCTGCGAAAATATTTCTCAAAACTTTCAACCAACAGTGGCCAATCTTCGGTGGAATACTGGTCGTCGGTCCATTTCTTGCAGGAGTATTATTAAAGAGTGAAAATGATATCGATGCGTATGAATTTTTATACTTTTATTCGTGTGGATCGAGTGATGTGCAGCCAACGATAGGACTCTGCTTAAAGCGCGAAAATTTCGTTTATTTTGTATTGAACGATAATATGGAGTTCATCCTTTTCTGTTATCAAGCCTGTATTGCAAATATCGGTCAATTGTTGATTGTATCCGCATTAATAGGAGTTGAAGCGAAATTACACGTGTATGATGATCGTTTATCCAACTGCATTAAACGAGTTAAGATTATGAGACGATCTGATACGAAGGATATTCCTCAGCTTGCCTTCGTCGTGAAATATCAACAGAACATTTCCATGTATGCCATTAAAGTATTACCAATACATAATTTGAGTCTGGATAATGAAACCACCTTTAGTGGTCAAAAATTGATTTTTCAAGTTGAGGTTTCCTCAAGATTCTACTTTTTCAGAGAGGTCAAAAATCAACGTCAACTCAAAAACCAATTTTTGATCTCGAAATGTGGTTTCAATAGATATTCAAACTCATAAAAATAGTTGATTAAATTTTCAGTTTATAAATCTCATTCATTTTTATATTGTTCACAGGCATAATAGGGAAATAGCAACAATTGCAGGATTGCCCATCACAATCCACGTCGTTTTCCTCTACATATTAATTCTGCTCACTACTCTGGCAGTTGGTGGTCAGGTAAAATTGACAAATGTAATTATTTCATTCCTGAAATCATTTCATTGTTCAATTACTTGAAATATTTTGATCAGAAATTCAAATCGATGTACTTGAATACGAGATTCCTTTCTGCTTCTATTTATTTATGTTACTTGCATTACACTTTCTGCAAGACTGCGTTAATTGTTGGTTATGCGGTACGTATCAGTAATTTGTTTTTGATACCATTTTTTCAACAAAAAAAAAAGTATCATATTTCGCATCCGAGACGTTCAGAATTTCTATATCTAGTTACCGCTGACATTTCATATGTAATGCTGTCTAAATTGAAAATATGTACCTAATTGATCTCGACTTTTTTTACCAACATTTTTGCTTTTCTGATAATTTAGTTGTCGTAAGAACGAATTCGGGATAATTTATGACAATAAATATTAAATTGATTAGTACCTGACTGATAAATCGAAAAACTCATTGTGAAAAAAAATTTTAAAAGCCCAAATGGAAAAAATTGATGAATTTCAGTAAAACGAAGCGTTTACTGACTTTCACAACATTTTATGACTTCTTCATAACTTTTTTCATGGTTTTTATTGTTTTTTTGTAGATAATAAAAGTGAAAATTATTGATTTTTTTCAACTAATTCATTACTTCCGTGATGTATTTTCTTGACTTTCATGACCAGGAGATACCTTGCAGTGGAAAAAAAATTAAAATGAGAAAAATTCTCTGTAAGACCCTCAAGAACTAAATACTTCCTTTGAAAAAAAAATTCAAAGCTCCTTTCTTTTCAAATATTGGGGTTTAAACTTGGAAATGCTACTTTTATGCCAGAAATACCCTACTAAAATTCATCGAGTACAAAAATTTAAGAAGTTGGCATTCACAGGCATCGGACGGAAATTTTGAAAAAAAAATAGTAACTTAAGTAACTTTTTTTCTGAAAAAAGTAACCATTTTTTTGTGAAAAAGTAGATAATTTTTCAATTTTTCGCCTTTAAAAAATGATTAATATCCCTCTCCTTCCCATTGTTTTTCAAACTTGTACTTTTCTCTGTAATTTCACTACCGAAGAGAGAAAAAAAATAACGATCCGGGAAAATGAGAAAATCGCTCGAAAAATCACGAAAATTTGACTTTAACTTAATTTTAAAACAAAAAAAGTCACTGAAAATCACAAAATTTACGATTTTTAAACTTAATCTTGATAAGAAACCAAACTAGAACATTATTTTAAAGTCAAAGTGTAATTATTTTGTGATATTTTATTTCTGTTCGAAATTCCAGATTTATTCAAGTTACGAATTTAATAATCAAAAATAAAGTTTAGGTTATGAGCAGGAAGATTCAGAAAAATACGAATAAGAAGACAAAAATTCGTGAAAGTAATTAATATTATCGAAACATCGAAAATAATTCAGAATGAGTTTCAGAGATGAAAAAATGATAACAAAAACAAAAGATTTATAACCTCATTGCCATTTTTTTTGCGAGTTGAGCGAAAAAAGTAACTTTGGAGCTGAAAAAGTAACTAAAAGTAACTTTTCAGCCAAAAAAATAACCAAAATAAGTAACCGAGCTTGAAGAAATGTAACCACCGTCCGATGCCTGCATTCAGAATCTTGGGGTTGCCCCAGACTGACTCTCACTAAAAAGTAATTCCACATTAAAAAATTCTGCGTTTTTTAATTTTAAACGAAATGCCATCATACCAGAACGAACTTCTTTCATCCAATTTTTTCGAATGGTATCTACTTTGGAATTTTAAGATAACAAATTGGTATTTTTTTCAGCATGAACATTTCACTGATGCCTTATTGAAATTTCCTTGGTATGAACGAAACGTGAAATTTCAAAAATACTATCTTATGGTGTGGTTACTCTACCACAAAAATTATCCATTCACTATGTATGATTTATGCGAAATAAATCTGTATTTTTGTTCGAGTAACGTAAAACGACTGTATTCACTGGTGAACGTTTTGTTGTTAATGTACAAATAGGAATACGAGATTATCGGCGAAAAAGTATACGGATAATTATTAAGAGAAATACATTTTGGATAAAACTGACATCGTTTTTTGACGTGCATGGTATCTCTGATAAAGAATAACTGTAGATTGTGATCAATTTTTTACCTCTCAAAAGAATAGAAAGTTCTATGTATTTAGAAATGCCATGAAAAATGTAAAAATTCCTACGTGACAAGCGATGATCCTAGATTCGATGTGAAACCTTCATTTTCTCAGAGTGAAAAAAAAAAATGCAAAAATACAGAATTCTTGTAGAAAGTTTCATGATTCTGCAGAAGTAATACAAAAATGAAGTCAGCTACAATTTCGTCTCAATTCTACAGAAATATTCTGCAATTCGCTCCTGTTTTGTAAGTTGCCTATCCAGAGATGAAAGGAGTCGTGATCTATCAAGATAGACTCAGCAGAATTCTTGAAGAACTTTACAAACAGACGTTTGCACGCCAGGTCATTTCCATACATTACATACGTAAAAAAAAATTGAATGGTACAAAATTACTAGTAAGTAATTAACTTTTGCCGAAATTTTGATATTTTTGAAACAAAAAAATGGTTACAAACTATACACATAATTAAAATTTAAACCACCCAATACTTTCTAGATTCTTGACGAAATGTTCAAATAATTACCAAAAAGACGAAAATTCGCCGATAGGCGGAAAAAAATGGGAAGCATTCTAAATTTTACTCAAATAATTAAGGAGCAATATGTTCGTAAAATTTGAACTACACATTTTTGGATTATTTGAACAACATATTTACTCATTTTTGTCGTGACAAAAAGAAAAGGGAAATATACATCCCCTATAATTACTAACAGGTTCGCTAAAAACTAAATTTCGAGGAAAAGACATTTTAAAAAGTTTTGACGGAAATGAAAATTTTATAGAACTTAAATCCCCAGAAAACATCAATCATGTACACCTCAACCAACAAAGTGAACTTCTTCCGTAGATTTTTACATTTTGGATTTTTCATAACTGGAATGCCTATGAAAAATAATACGAGTAAAAAATTAAGTTTCTGGTACCACGCGTTAGCCTTATCGTTCGATTTTTTCCTCATTCTAGGAAATTTCATCACCTTTATCAACATTTCGACAAAGTTGTATAAACTGTAGGCATTCATAAGATTAATTTTTAGCATCGGTATTGTACTTATTTACCCGTATTATTGGTTCTATCGACACGAAATAGATGATTTATTTTCCAAATACGATGAAAATTCGTCTAATTATATGGGCGACGAAGAAATAGAAATAGCTGCGAAAATATTTTTCAAAACTTTCAACCAACAGTGGCCAATCTTCGGTGGAATACTGGTCGTCGGTCCATTTCTTGCAGGAGTATTTTTAAAGAGAGAGAATGAAATCGATGCGTATGAATTTTTGTACTTTTATTCGTGTGGATCGAGTGATGTGCTGCCAACGATAGGACTTTGCCTAAGACGAGAAAGTTTAGTTCATTTCATATTGAACGACATTATGGAAATCGTTTTTCTCTGTTATCAATCTTGTATTGCAAATATCGGTCATTTGTTGATTGTATTTGTATTAATAGGAGTGGAAGCAAAATTACACGCGTATGATGATCGGTTATTTGAATATATCGAAAAAGTCAAGCTGACGGATGGCTCAGATAGGACAGATTTATTTCGTTTTGCATCTACGGACAGATACCAGCAAAATATTTCCAGGTAAGCCAATGGAAGTATGTTAAACATGGAATAGAAGTCAGCCAAAAAGGAGGACTCCTGAGTCTGGCTTGACTCCAGAGCTAAGAGAGAAAGTCGACTCCTGACTACAGAGTCGTTTGCAAATCTCGACTGCCAAGGACACCTCGACTACGGAGCCGAACTCATACCTTTACTCCAGACAACATTATACATATGACCTAACTCTCGACTCAGATGACCTTAGATCTTGACTTCGAAATCGATTCATGACCTTGATTCTTTGACCCCGAGTCAATCTATAACCTTGACGTTTGACCCCCTCCCCCTATGTCAATCTGGGAACTTGACTCTTCCACTCCCGGAGTCAATCTATGACCCTGGTGTTTGACACACCCCCGCCCCAGTCAATTTATAACCTTTAATATTGACTCTAGAATCAATATATGACCCTAACGCTTGACTTCGGAGTCTATTCATGACCTTGACCCAGAAGTCAATTCATGATCTTGAATATTGATTTAAGAATCAATATTTGACCTTGACTCCTGACTTCAAAGTCGATTCATGACCTTGACATTTGATCCCAGGGTCAATCTACGACCTTGAATATTGAGTCTAGAATCAATATATGACCCAAGCGCTTGACTTCGGAGTCTATTCATGACCTTGACCCAGAAGTCAATTCATGATCTTGAATATTGAATTAGGAATCAATATTTGACCTTGACTCCTGACTTCAAAGTCGATTCATGACCTTGACATTTGATCCCAGGGTCAATCTACGACCTTGAATATTGAGTCTAGAATCAATATATGACCCAAACGCTTGACTCCGGAGTCTATTCATGACCTTGACCCAGAAGTTAATTCATGATCTTGAATATTGAATCAAGAAGCATTATTTGACCTTAACTCTTGACTCCAAAGTCGATTCATGACCTTGACATTTGATGCCGAGGCCAATCTACGACCTTGAATATTGAGTCTTGAATCAATGTCATGACCTTGACGCTTGACTCCAGAGTCGATGTATAACTTTCACGCTAGACTCCGGAGTCTATCCATGACCTTGGCCCGGAAGTCAATTCATGGCCTTGAATATTGAATTAAGAATCAATATTTTTGACATTGACTCTTGACTCTAAAGTCGATTCATGACCTTGACTCTTGACTCCGGAATCAATCTATGACATTGACATTTGACCCGGAGTCAATTTATGACCTTGAATATTGACTCTCCAGGATCAATGCATGACCTTGACGCTTGACTCCATAGTCGATGTATAACCTTGACGCTTGATTCCAAAGTCTATTTATGACCTTGATACTTGACTCCTCGGGCCAATCTATGACCTCGGCTACTGAATTTAGAATCAATATTTGGCCTTGACCCTCAAATCGGGAATCAACCTGTGACTCTCCACTCGGTCCACTCCGGATTCAGTTCATGACCTTAGACTCTACCTGACTCTCTCACAGTCAAAAAACAAATCCAACTTTTGCCTTCACTCCGAGTTAACTCCGGAATCAATTTTCAACCTCAACTCACAAGCCGGAATCGGAGTCAATTCGGAGTCAGTTTGACTCCGTCTCCAGAATTGGCTACTATTTTCTCTACATATTATGTACTTAATTTTATGGTCAGTCAATACATCTCATTCAATTTTATATTGTTCATAGGCATAATAGAGATGTAGCATCAATTGCTGGATTGCCTACTTTGATTCATGTGGTTTTCCTGTACATATTAATTTTGCTAAATACTCTGGCAATTGGCGGACAGGTAAAATTGGCACACGTAAACTTTTTCAACCCTCAGTTCATCAAAATGTTCAGTTGTAAAATTTCATTAGAAATTCAAATCGATGTACCTGAATGTACGATTTATTTCCAACTCTGTTTATTTGTTCTACCTACACTACACATTCTGCAAATCCATGTTCATTGTTGGTTATGCGGTACGTATCAATAATTTAAACACTTGAGACAATTTTTCAATACAAAAATACCTACAATGGCTCTGATGAAGAGACATACGATTTCGAAAATTTTATGCTCGTATATCAATTAGGAGCTATGGATGAGGCACTCTTTTCATTACGTAATTTAACATAAGATACTGAAACGAAAATATTTTTGGGACAATGATGCAAAATTTCATTTTACCACCAAACTCGGATTATACCTAAGCAGAACCTACCCACTAAAAATACGACAGAAAAACCTGTGATTACACTTCAAAAAATTTTACTACCCAACTTTGAGGGGAAAAAACATACCTGAGGAAAATTCCTACATATTTTCGGGTAATTCTAACAACTCGCCAGCTCATCCCTAATTCATCACAGAAAATTTATTGGAACGGATAAGTCATACCTGTAACATACAAAAAAACAAAAATTTTTATTAAAAAATTAAACATGCACGTCAGTAAATCAAGTAACATTTTTATAAAAACATTCTGCATTCGAATAATATCTCTCAAAACTAACATCGTTTGGAATTTTTTCAGCACGAGCATTTTATTGAAGCTTGGTTAGAATTTCCTTGGTACGAGCGAAGTTTGAAATTTCAAAAATTTTATCTCATGGTGTGGAATCTCTACCGGAAAAATTATCCATTAACTGTGTACTGTGTACGATTTATACGAAGTGAATCTCGAGTTTTTTGCAGCGAATGCGAAACGTATATATTCATTGGTCAACATGTTGTTATTGTTGTACAAGTAGTAAAAGCAGATGATAGATATTCATCGATAAAAAAAAAGAATTGTACTTGAAATTCTCAAACAAAATACATTTTACTCAAGATCAACGACGTATCATTTTTGAATCACCTTTAAAAAAAACATTGGAGAATTTTATTAAATTTTTTCAATTCGAAATACTCATATGAAAAATGTATTTTGAGAAACCTTGAATTTTAGAATGTGAAGAATCAAATTGCGGTGTTAGATTCCAATTTGAACGATAGTGGGATGTAACACAATGCAAAATTGACATTTTAATAAATGACAGGCATTTCTATCAAAAATTGAATTTTTAAACGTAATTATCAAAAAATTGAAAATTTTATCGACAAATGGAATTAATTTTCGTTCCAAAATTGACCTTGTTATCACAATTTTATCAAAAATTTATTTTTCTATCAAAAATTGACGTTTTTATCATACTGCAGTGAAATTTTTTTCAAAAACTGACCCGAACAAAAAATTTTCACATTTTTACTGATCTTTTCAAGTCAAAAATTGAGTTTTTTCAATTTGGAAAAAACTGTACCTATTGTATCAAGTCATTCCAATAAAAAATTCAAAATTTCCGAAGAAGAAAACAACCTCGGTATAAATTAGCAATCTCCTTCTTCCATTACTTTGATAGGTATTTTCACTCTGTCTATACTGTCTCACGTTGATCTGAACGAAGGGTTGCCTACATGTAGGTGGATAAGGGGTAATGCCAACGCTGTACTCAAAATATCCAAGAGGGGTTAAATGAGGGAAGCAGTGTTGCCAATTTTACAAAAATTGATTTTTTTGAAAATTTTTGCCCCTTCAAATTTTTGATAGGCAAAATCGGCGTGCAATGATTTTTGATCATTGTTCAATGGCCTTTTAGATGCGAATATTAGTTTTTGAATATCTCAATTTTTAAAATTTTCTGAATCTTGGGTTTTGACATTTTTTTTTTTTTGAAAAACTCAAAAATCTAAAAAATCAGAAAATTTTTAAGCGATTTGTGAACAATGGGGGATTAGTTCGTATTTTTTGAAGGGAATGAAGCTTTAGCTCCGTTGTGAATAAGATTTCATTATTTGCTGTGCCTTACAATTTTTTTTACAAATCAATTTTTGCGTTTCGAAAATTTCAAGTCACCCTGTACTTTTCTATTCAATTTCATGAATCATTTCTTTCTGAAAATCATTTCAATTTGTTATGTACTGGTGCCTGTAATGTCTCAGTAGGCAACATATCGAGCCTGAAACTTTATCATTCATCTTATCTGGATATCTGGGTATAAATTATTACGACTACGATTACTTTCGGTGATAAAAATGCAAAAATTTCTTTACTTTCGACCCTATACCTTTTTGATTTCTTTTTTCAATTTTCTGAACAAAAAATTCTGTTGTATTAAGGCTCTGATGTGGTGAGGTGGTTATTTGGCCTCAAGTGAAACTTGATCAGCATTTTCACGTCATTCGATTCATCTGGGTAGAATATAATTTTAGAACGCATGGGCGAATATTCATCTCACTACGGGGGGAGGGGGAGGAAGAGGAAGAGGAATACATGATTTCCAATCTAAAAATTCAGTCTTTTAATCTTCACGAATTTTTAACCGTTTTTTTTCAAACTTGGTACGCAGGTAAATGTATCAAAGAAGAGTATCCTGAATTTTTTTTTCAGATTTTTCCAATCATTTAAATGACTTATTTAAATTTGACTTCGAAAATTTTAAATCGCCTTAGGAGGCACAATTATTGGACGGATACAAAAAATTTTTTCAACCGTTTTTCAATATAATTCACACTTCTTAAATTTTTTTCAGATTTTTTTGAGAGGTGGAACTTTATCAATTATTCAGAAAACTGGCGTAATATGTTTTAAGTAAATCATTTTTATCTCTTAAAAACTAAAATTACTGCTTTCATCAATTTTTATTGATTTTTCGATGTATTTGACCTATTTCCACTAACCGAAAAAATCTGGAAAAATTCTGAGAGCTTTAAAATACATTCAATAACTTTGGAAAAAATTGATTTTTCTGTCCATCCCAAAATTATGCATTCCAGATAATTTCAAATTTTCAAAGACAAATACAAAGTCATTAAAATGAGCTGGAAAAATCTGAAAAAATTCACGGTAGGTAGGTGGTACTCCCTTTTAACATCTCTATTTATATACCAAGTTAGAAAAAAAAAAATGGGTCGAAAACTCACGAAGATAGAATTTTCAACTTGGAAATCCGAAATTTTAGAGCTTCAGCCCACCCAGAAATGAACGAAGAATTTGCTCATTCGATCTAAAATTATTTTCAAGCAAGATATATCGACTAGATATGAAAATTTTAATCAAACATCATCAGAAACTAAAATGATTTTACCACACCGGTGCCTTTCGTACGCAATACATAATTTTTTTCAGCTCTTTTGAATCACAATAAGGTTCTGGGAATTCTACACCTTTAAGGCTGGAAATACACATTACCTTTGCGAAACCAATCTATGTGAAGCTTTCCGGGAGAAAGAGAAACCGAATACGATAATGAATTGAACATTTTTACACGCATTTGTATAATACCTGTCATATTAACCGTACACTTAATCACTCAAAATATAATTTATTGTTATTCCAAACTCCCACAAATAGTCGCACGAAACTCATACTCATGCTCTTACATTTGTTTACAAACTGAGAATGGCTCATGTTTAATTACAAAGAGTAGGGCTGAGTTAATATTTATTACTTGGGCATTGAGAACATTTGTATAACGTAATCCGAAGAAAAATAAAACGAAAAAAAAAAACTGGATTAACCGCATTTCGTCTGCAATTGCAATACCTTTCACTCGTTATGGAGACGAAAAACCAAAGTATTAATTATTCCATCTTTAATACCCAAACGTCATACATTGTTCAGTCTGAGAATAATCGCAGAGTAAGCACGAAGGACAGTGATTTTTTTTCGCGACGTCGGCATAATTTTCGGCGCCATTTTCGACCCGTGAGATTCCAAAATTACGGTACCCTATTCGCGTATTGTCTTCTACGGAATTATCCTTCTTACGAAATCCGAATCGTTGAAAGAAATTCATTGTAAACATTTTCAAGGCCGGTTATTCACTTCCGTTACGGAGCACATCATATGGAGAAAGTAGAAGGAAGCCAAGACGAGGATGATTAAAACCATAGTGGGGCTGGAGTCTCCGGATGATGAGTCGAAGGCAAGGTCTATGGCAAGATCTTGGAGTAGGTTATTGGGTTAGTTTGGTTAGTTTCGCTAGTGGCAGCTAGTTCGATGGCTTTGGATAGCACATACGCTGCAGTGTCTGGTTCGTGTACCGTCGTTTCTAGATCCGGTGCTAACCGCCGATTTTATACGCGCCATAGTTCTATGCTTAATCGTATTATAAAATTATGAAGTGGCAACTAGTCTTCTTGCTGTTAATGGGTGAGTGAATTTTACTCCTGCACGTTTATTCTTTCGATTATATTTTATATCTATGAATATCTACTCGTATGTTAATCTCTCAATCTACCAATTTCCAATCGCTATGGTGCCAAAAACCACATCGAACGTGTTCATACGTAAATCGATGACAATTACGATCAAATAACGCTTATTCTCGAAATTATCTTATTCAACTGTAACGATCGTTTATTTACATATTTGTTTTCATCAAGGGATTTTTTTCTACTAATGTGTACTTTTTTTAATAGGTTCGTTTTTCTTCTGGTACTATTTTTTTTTTTACCAACTCTTACTTATTCTCTCGTTCACTTTCTCATTCGTATACCTAAACTTCATTTCAAATTCTCTCTTTTTTTTTGCGCTATTCTCTTTGGGTTATGAATTGCTTTTTTATATACGAAAAAGGTGTTGAACAATACTTGAATTAACTTTACGTGTCATTTCTATACGAGTAAATATCTTTACGATGTATTTCGTCGAATCCAATAATGGAATCGTGTTTGTGTTCCTTTTCATATATTTATATGAGTTTTCAAGAGTCATTATCGTTTATTTACCGTCGTAATAATTTTTTTCCCAATCATGCCGTGTGATCGATTCTGAAGCTTTGAAATTCGTCTCTATTGTTTATACAGTAGGTAATTTTACGATTCGTGCTACGAGACGAGTAAATTATTGATAACGGTGTCTAAAGGCGATGCAAATGTGGACTTGAATGATTAAAATAATGCCTAATTTGCTTACTTAGGTTGCTAGGTACACTTAGCTGTAAATTTGATGATAAAATTTCGGAAGATTATCACCCAGACTCGGGTCATGGTTCGATTGCGAAATTATCGTAATTTGCAAACTGTTCACGCTATCTGTTTTAATACCTTGACTCGTTTTTATTATGTATGGGTGAAGTTGCCCTAATTATGGAGAATTTTTTGGCCAATTTTTTTTTTTTGTAAAATTATAATAATCTAATTTAACAAAGTGCCTGCCATATCCAGCTCGGGAACTCTCTCATGTATAAATCAGTGAAAATAATCGAAAATCGTTGGAAAATAACAGTCAGAATTGCAGCATCGCACAGTGGACCGAATTTGTGTATTAAAGTGTGGGTAAAACAATGACTATTGGGTTTTTTTGCCGTAAAGAGGCGTTTTTTCAGTTATTCAACAATTTAGCTGTTGAAAAATATCAACTTAATACATCAATTTTTTCCAATATTTTTAAAATTTGATGTTAACTCCTCCTTGGAAGGATTGGAAGACAAAATATCCTCAAATTCGAAATTTTCGACTTCAAAACCCTAGAATTTCATACCCATATCGCATTTTTTCAACTTTTCTGGTGGTACTGTCCTCCTTGAGGATTGAAAAAAAAACTGACCCGAAATTCGAAATCCTCGACCGAAAAACCCTTGAATTTCATACCCATATCGATTTTTTCGATTTTTTCAAAATTGAATGTCAGTATCGGCCCTTCTTCAGGGGAAAAAAAAAACATTTTTGAAAATTTTCAGTTCGGTACCTATGTAAAGATAGTGTGGTATATGAACTTTTTCCTCTTCTTGGGATCTTTCTATGAAAATAAAACTTGATGAACAGATATTTTGCCCATTCGGTCCACTGTGTATCGTAATAAATCAGTGAAGAAAATTTCACTGAGCGCAAATAGTGAAAAAAATTGCTGGAAAATTGGTGAAAATTCGCTGAAAACTCGGTGAATTTTTTTGGAAAATTGAAAAAAAATTTTTGAAAAATTAGTGAAATTTTCTGAAAAATCAGTGAACAGCATTTTTGAAAAATCAGGGAAATCGTTTTGAAAAATCTGTGAAATACTTTGAAAAAAATCTAAAAATTTCACTGATTTTTTTTTCTATGCTACAATTCTTACTACTTTTTAGTGACCTTTCACTAATTTGAAATGAGACACTGAGACATAGGTTCGAGTAAATTTTCAACGAATTGAGATGTACCTATTAGGAAAAAAAATAGCATCTATTGCTTTGAGAAAATTCATCGTCAAAACTGGGTATTTACCTAGAGTTGGTATACCGAGAGAGATAGAAAACAATTTTTTTTTTTGGAAAATTAGAAAACAAAATAATTGTTTTTTAGAAAATTTCTTCAATTTCTCACCATTGAGTCAAATCCATATTTGGTATGAAGGATGAAATAGGTACTTGAAAGTCAAGTGGAATATTTTAAGTAATTTTAATTTTTATCAGATTTTGGGTAGCAAGAATTTTGTTGGGAAAGGATTCAGAACAGATTTAGAAATTTTTTGCAATTTTTTTTGGGGGGGAGGGGGGGGGGTTCTTTCAGTAAGGAGGCAAAATCTGTAGGTAGCAATAACATCGAAGTCAAAAAATGAGAAAAAATTGTTAGATGTAAAGAAAGATGAGTTTTTTTTTTGAAAAATTGAATTTGGAAAGAAAAAAATACGAAGTATCTTTTGGGTTCTTGACCAGCCATTTTTGATCTGGAGGAGGGAAGGGGTGAGCAATAAGAGTAGGATTTATCCTCTCATTCCCTCAAAAGACATTGAGTTTACAAAAATTGTTTTTCAATATTTTGATTTTCTTGCTTGCTTGCTTCCTTCCTCCCTCCCTCCTACTCGTACCAATCTTTCTTGCTTCTTTGGTAAAATTTTGGATATATTGCATCTTGAAGCATCATTCCATTTTTATAACCTTTAATTTCTTGACATTTTGGGAAGCGAGAGGAGAAGGGAGATAAAATCATGCTCGTACTTCACATCAGAAGTACTCAAAAAACGATTAATAACATAGTTACCTACATTTTTTGTGGAAAATTTTTACGAGTCGATGAGAGATTAATTTGAAAGATGTCAAATATTTTGAAGCGAAGAATAGTTTCATAATTTGTGCGTATCAAATCCTGTCATTAACGATTTCCTTTGATGTGAAGATTTGATTCTGTTTCGTTTCCTAAGAAAAAATTACTTAGTTGCGAACAATAAATGAGTATTTCTTATCTATGGGAATCCTCGTTCCTTGATGTCAGTTGTCATCAGCAATTTGCTGAGTAATTATTAAAGTCAACGATATAATTTAGATGGTATGTGAGGCGGCAGGAAAGGGGAAGAAGCAAAATAAATAAATAAAAATTAGCATTAATCGACAGAAAGTTTTCATCTTTTCTAAAAAAGAAAAAAATATAGAAAACGAATTTTTTTTACTTCCTATAATGTATCAGTATCAAACGTTAAAAATTTTTTTCTTCATAAAAAAATTGTTAAAATTTCAACTGATACCAAATCGATTTCGAAAACATGAAAATTTATGTTTTTAAAATCAGCTACTGAATTTCTCTCATTTTTTTTTGGGAGGGGGGGGGTTGAAATTTTTGATTGTGGTGAGATTAAAACTTCAATTTTCCATATTTTTTTTCATTTAGAACAAAAATCTTCTTCCTTCCGGAAAAAAATTATCACTCAAAATTTTTTGACTCAAACTGAACATTTTCCTTTGTCACAATTTTGCCATTATTATGGAAGAAGATCGCACGTTGCCATTTCCTTTTAATTGCGTCACTGTTCACTGACCTTGAGAAGAGGAGGTTAGGAAGGGGAGAAATAATAGAACGAGATTGAAAATATTGCTCTACATTATAAGATTTGTATTGCATCGATACTCTTGATGACATTTTTAAATAACAATTCATCAAATCAATGGTATAAGTAGCTCATCGCAACATCGAAGATAAAAATTACGAAATTCGATTTGTTTTAAAACTTTGCTGAGATAATTTATCAATCTCAATATTTCATTGACAAAATTCTGTTCCCCAATATCTTCTTTGCCCATATACTTAATATACAGATACTCAAGATTCGTGTTCAATTTCATAACCCTCCATCACTCATTTGTCACACAGAAACAATTTTTTGCCCACAGACTTGGCAAAATCCTCCCATAAATCACTTTTACAATTCGAGCTTTCAATTTACTCGAGGTCACTGACCTCAAGACGATAATGGGGACACATTACACCGTCACGTATTTCTAATCGAGCACACGCAACCCTTTGTAAAATTTGAAAAAATTACTTTCTCAAGGTCAACCGACGATGCCAAAATCACCACTGAAAGTGCCTACGCTGGCAAAATGTTAAATTCAAAGCAGCCGCCGATGCTGGTGATTGTTTTATAAACGACCAATGCCCGGTGCGGTTTCGCGATGCATCACGATGTGCTCAAAGCGTTCGCTCCGTAGTACTTGTGGTCGGCCTTATTGTTGTAAAAGGAGTTTTGAGGGCGCTGCTGTTATCATATCAGCATGGTATACCATCGAACTGGCACCTGATTTGTGATGAAATAACGAGTTATAATTTCCAGCTGCCTACGCCCGATGATGACAAATACACGTATCGTTCGATTCTGCATACGATATGAGTATTGAGTATGTACTCTGGACAGCTACAGAGAGCTCCGTGTTTACCTAGAGCGGTTTTATTGGTCTGGATGCTGAAGGGAGTTTTATAGATTGTTGACAAAAGGTTATTTTATAATTCCTATTTATTCAATAAATCTACCAACTTCTAATTATTTTTGGCAGAAGGGAGATTTTGACAATTCAATCCAAATTTATTCAAAGTTCAAATTTTTTCAATGCTAAATTTTTTCAAGGATGCAAAAAAATCCAAGAAATTTTCGATTAGGAAAAAATTCAAAAAATTTCACTCGGAGGAAATTTTAAGAAATTTTCTATTGGAGGAAATTTCAAGAAATTTTCTATTGGAGGAAATTTCAAGAAATTTTCTATTGGAGGAAATTTCAAGAAATTTTCCATTGGAGATTTCAAGAAATTTTTTATTGGAGGAAATATCAAGAAATTTTTTATTGGAGAAATTTCAAAAAAAATTCTATTGGAGGAAATTTTAAAAAATTTTCTAGAAATGAAATTTCGAAAATTCAAGAAATCTTCTATAGGAGGTTTCAAGAAATTTTTTATTGGAGAAAAATTCAAGAAATTTTCTATTGGAGATTTCAAGAAATTTTTTATTGGAGAAATTTCAAAAAAAATTCTATTGGAGGAAATTTTAAGAAATTTTCTAGAAATGAAATTTCGAAAATTCAAGAAATCTTCTATAGGAGGTTTCAAGAAATTTTTTATTGGAGAAAAATTCAAGAAATTTTCTATTGGAGAAAAATTCAAGAAATTTTCTATTGGAGATTTCAAGAAATTTTTTATTGGAGAAATTTCAAAAAAATTCTATTGGAGGAAATTTTTAAAAATTTTCTAGACATGAAATTTCGAAATTACAAGAAATCTTCTATAGGAGATTTTAAGAAAATTTCAATTGGAGAAAATTTCAAGAAATCTTCTATTGCAGGAAATTTCAAAAAAAAATTATTGGAGGAAATTTCAAGAAATCTTCTATTGGAGAGTTCAAGAAATTTTCCATTGGAGGAAATTTCAGGAAATCTTATATTGGAGGAAATTTTAAGAAATCTTCAATAGGAAGAAATTTCAGGACTTTTTCTATTGGAGGAAATTTTCAAAAACTTTTGATTGAAAAAAATCTTGTAAATTTTTCAATTAGAAAAGTCTTTCGTTGAAAAAAAAAAATCAGAAAAATTTTTAAAATAGGTCCAAAAATCAAAGTTGGAGAAACTTTTGAACAAAATTTTCCTTTCTATAAATTTTTTCAATACTTTTTCCCTTCATTTCAATTTTTTATCAACCTTGAACTTGGAAAAATTCAACTTCATGTTTTTAAAATTCTCTTCCAATTCAATATTAACCGAAAAAAAAATTCAAAAAATATAGAAATGAAAAAAAAAAATTGAAAAAATCAATTACGTAGGTAATTTGAAAGAGGTTTTATCAAATTTCACACACGAAAAAATTTTAAAATTGGACACAGATAATTTTGAAAAAATGAAGACCCCAAACCATCGAAATCTCTTTTCCTTCAAAAATAATTAGAATCTGGTAACGAATCGATGTTGGAGTAGGGAATCAAAAACGTGACGTGATCAGAGCATTCCACTCGTGTACCTCGAGGCTCGATAATCTAAATTATCATAACAATCGAGCTACGAGGTAAAACCGCAGCCACTGCCATTGGTAGCCTTTCCAAAAATACAATAATTTTTTGCCTAATGGTTCCAGCCATTTACAGTCATATCCAATCATCTCGTCTATGCCATTACAGTGACGAGATGTTGAAAATTCGCAACGTTTTCGACATCTCAGGTATCGCCTCTGCGAACCATTCTTATAAAATCGGTCGTGTCACGATGACGCAAAAGTATTTTCGTCAACTCGACTTACACAATTGACAAAACACAAAAGTACATCCGAAATGTGCCTCAGAAGGTGAAGGTTCCATGATTGACACATACCGTTTACATGCAGGTTAACTCGAGCTTCCTGTTACACGCGGTGAACCAGTTAAATACCTTTATAAATAATCATCTCCGCAGAGGTTCTTCGCAGAATAAAGGAAAAATCGTTATTAAAAATATCTATAACGGTTTTTACCTACATGTCCATTAGAAGTATTTTTCTCATCAAGAAAACCTCGTCGGTGGATGCGGTGATAATTTACAAGGTGTGAGGGGTACCCGAAGTATTTTAAGTTATCAGCTCGATAGGTATTTACGCTCTGTTACCTGTTGGTTTTGTTTATGACTGCACACGACAACTATGTACATACTACATGCCCTTTATCCAACGAATACTTTTTTTTACACGAAGGAAAAGAAAAAAAAACGATGAAGAAAACGGGACTTTGAGTGGAACAACCTGTTTCCATGTATGAAAAATATCAATTTTTATACACATCGTATGAATTTAAAGTAGTATTTTATATCGTACATAAGCCTACCATATTCTCGAGTTCTTATTCTTTTACATATTTCATCTCTTGTTAGCATAAGTTAAGTTCCAGTTGCCAATGTTGCCATAATCAGTACAGATCCTCCTTTCGTATTGGATAGTGGCGTAATAGAAGCATATACCTATTGATAATGTATCACCTTCATCTCGCATAAGTCTATCTAAACTAATAAATATCGAAACAGGTGCGTTTGGTGTGGCTGTGCAACAGGTGAGGTCAAAGGTTACCGAGCTCCGAAAAATATTGTCGAGGTTTTTTCATAATGCAGCAACACCTGTAGTTCCAATATTTACATAGAGTTTGCAACTTGACCATGTAAAGTACTTAGAAATGAAAGAGATGTGTGGTGGGTCTGGGTACTTTCTAAGTCTTTATGATGGTGTGATGTAATTTACGATAGCTTCGTTCATAGTGATCATAATCTTTATTGTTTCTCTTGAGGTGATGTAGAATTTGGCAAAATAAGAAATTTGAAAATTTTTGTACCTAAAACGTTATAAAATTCTATTTAACTTTTTTAGGGGTCGGTATGGATTTTTTTTTAAAGACAGCAAAAAATTTTGTCAACAAGAGTCTAAATGTCTACATTTTGTACTCCAATAGCCCATTTTCTCTAAAAATTTGTAGCATTTTTCTAGACACTTGACATTATTACTCTATCGTTCCGTTCTCCTAAATTTGGTAAAAATTTTTCTACATAATTTGATAGAATTTTTCTACACAGTTTGATAACATTTTTTTACATAATTTGATAAAATTTTTCTACAAAATTTGATAAAATTTTTCCTCAAAAATTTGATACAATTTTTCCTCAAAAATTTGATACAATTTTTCCTCAAAAATTTGATACAATTTTTCCTCAAAAATTTGATACAATTTTTCCTCAAAAATTTGATACAACTTTTCCTAAAAAATTCGATATAATTTTTCCTCAAAAATTCGATACAATTTTTCCTCAAAAATTCGATACAATTTTTCCTCAAAAATTCGATACAATTTTTCCTCAAAATTTCGATACAATTTTTCCTAAAAAATTCGATACTTACAATTTTTCCTCAAAAATTCGATACTTACAATTTTTCCTCAAAAATTCGATACTTACCATTTTTCCTCAAAAATTCGATAAAATTTTCTTCTACAAAATTTGGTAAAATTTATTCTTTGAAATTTGTAACATTTTATTCCTCATTGTAAAATTTTATTTCCCATTTGTAGACTTTTTTTAATTTTGTAGATAGATATACTTATTGAAAATTGCACAACGTACTATTTTCAAAATTGGTAAAATTTGATGGTTTAAGACCTTTCTTAAACTCGTAAAATTTGTATTTTGAAAACTACCAAAATTTTGCACTTCAAAATTTATAAAAGCTTGCATTTTTACAAAATTGTAAAATTTTGCAACTCACACTTTTTAAAATTTAGATGATGATTTTGCACTTTCCAAAATTTGTGAACATTTGCACTTCGCTTTATAAATTTTTGCAGTTTCCAGATTTTGTAAAATTGTTGCCTTTTTTTGCAAATTTCTTTCACTTTCTTACAAAATTACAAAACTTTGCATTGAACTAGATACATAAAATTGGTTTCCTCAAGATGTAAAATTTTGTTACGAGGAAATAGGAGAAAAATTGTTATTGTGAACTATTTTTCATCACCGATAAATTCCACGATTTTTGTTATGAAAATTTGTAAAACTCTGACTAAAAAGTTTTTAAAAATGTTACAAGAATTTTGTTTTTTCAGTGATCTGTTTCGGAAATGTGTGTCAGGAGAAGGAGAATTTTCTCAATAATTTGATACGCACTGTTCAACATTTTTATAAATTCATACTGCACCTACCTATCTACTTTTGTAAATTTGTAAAATTTCACTTCTTTTCGAGTTTTTTACAGCAAATTTTTCGATTTTTTAAAAGTGAAATTTTGTGTCAAAAATTTGTGAACATTTTGAACTAAGTAGGTATCTATATCTAATAATTTGTACTCTCTTAATCTGAATCAGTCAAAATTGATTAAATTTGGAGAATTGGAATTTCGCTACCCTTCAAACTTGAATCAGTAAAAATCTGAAGATTGACTGATTGAAAGAGGCGGAATCATGTCACTGATTGGCAGTGAAATTTTCCTGATTCCATAGTTGATCAGTGAAATCTGACTGCCAACCAGTGAAAAATTACCGATTCAATTAGTGAATTTTTATTTTCGAATCCGTAATTTTTGATCAACTACTGAAATGAATCAGTGAAAATTTTAATTAATTTTATTTTTACGGATTCAAAAATGAAAATTCACCAATTGAATCAGTAAATTTTTCACTGATTTCTACAGTGACATGATTCTAACGATTTCATTAACAAAGGAAATTTAGGAAAACTCGAAGGAGTAGGGGGAAAGGGGTGAAAACTGAAAATTTATTGACAAAAATTACTTATTAAAAAATCAGAAATTTGTGAAATATTTTTTAAAAATTCCGACTAGACGTAACCACTGAAATTGAAAAACAAAACTTCGTGACTTTTTCAAACTTTTTCTATGACTTCCAAAAAACTATTTTTAATGACCTCACTCCTAGGTATCCCAGCCAAAATTTGGAAAAAAACATTATAAGTAACAAAGTTGCTTTAAAAGTAACCCAGTATAGGATGCCTGTACTCCCCCTCCCCTTTTCCCTTTCCTTTCTTCTCTTTCCCAATTTTTTTTTTTCAATTTTCATTCGAGATTGATACCGATTTTCTAAATAAATGAATGAATAGGATAAATTTTTCTTTTTTCAAAATATAAATTTTATTGTCTAAGACGGAAGTAAAGCGAATTCATATGTATCTAGATTCAAGCTACCATTATTTTGAAAATGAATTGTATAAATTCATCGAACCCAAACGAAGCGAGGGCGAATTGCTCAAAGAAAAATGCATCCAAAAATCCAAAAGCTGAAATTTCGTAATTTTTTTAAAATTTACATTTTAGCATTAAAAGGGAAGTAAATTCTACACACCTATAAAAAATTGACTTTATACGCCTGAGTCAAGCGAGGGCTTAAATTGGAAAAATTGACGATTTCCAAGAAAAAAATTATTCGTATTCTATAAAATAATTTATTGCCTGAAAAATTCCATTATTTCGGAATGAAAATTTCTCTTTTCGAAGTTTTTTTCAACGAAATTTTGGGTTTTTTTGGTGTTTTTTATGCTACACAGTAAAACTTTGTTTTTTTTTATTTTAAGCTTTTTCGATTCAGTTTTTTCTCATCAAAATTTTCTATTTACCACAAAATTTTTCGATTTTTTCAGAAAATTTGATAACCTTTCCCCCGAATTCTTTCATCTCTAAATCTATACCAGTAGGTAACCTACATACATTAAAAACTAAAACGAACATACGTGAAAATATTAATTTTCAAACGATTATTTCACCGTTAATTTTTACAACTAGGTACTTGATAATATTCTCCTATGAGAATTACCGTAAAAACAAACCTTTCCTACTAAAATTCATGCTGAAAAATATCATAAAACTGACCAGGAAACATAAAACACCTATTAACAGAATTAAACAATTATGTGATGATTTTCACGTCATGGTCAATAATATCTCACCTCCGATGAAATAATTAAATAAATTATTCTTTTTACGATTTTTTTTTTTCAAGAACTAAGGCGTGAGATCCTCTAAATTCAATTTTAAAAAATTACCATCTTCGTATAACTGGACTTTAATAATTTTTCTATAAACTTAAGCACCACACAAACCATGGGTAATATGTAAACATAGAATTCATCCTCCTATACCATACCTTATCCGCTTTCTTACGTCAAATGATGGGTCTGTGGTTAGAATATCGAGCCAACAGAAAGTTATTATAGTTACTTTCGGTACCAATTATTTGTTTTTCATGCCATATAAGCCTTACGAACACAAATTAGCAGAAGTGTTAAATGATACAAATTGCCTGGAATCCGAACATCTATATGACTATAAGTGTGACGTGAACGGATTCTGCATTCGATGATAATTATTACGTCACTTCGAACTGTTTTGCTTTCACCTTGTATATTGACATTCTACCCAAGATGAAAAAAATGACCAATGGCCCACACCTTGGGAAAAAAATAACTCTATTTTCATCCTCCAATCCTCACACCCTCCTTTCCTCCATTGACGAAAAAAAAGGCTCACGTATTTACCAAAATCTAACCAACCAACATCTGCGAATAAAATCAGTGAAAGCGATTCGCATAATAATGACCTACCAGTTAACCGTGTGCTTTGGCGTATCATAAAAGAAGAAAAAAATACACATTAACCGCGTAAATTGTACCCCAGGTGTACGTAGGTCCTAATGACGATACATTTAACGACACCGCAGAGGACTCGAGGTTTTTCTCGACCCAAGAAAACCGCAAACAAGAGGGAATTATCGCGGTCGCCATTGACAGCCTCAAGATCACGACGGATTAACGAGATTTTGAATACGAATACGAGATTTTGAAAGGTGCTAGAATATTGCTCAATATTAGAAAATCTTCTTTTAATTATGAAAACGATCGCGCAGATTAGGCCAATACATTTTGCATATAAACGGTCGCCCAACTTGAGTTTTTTTCAAGAGGACATCGTGTGGTGTGCGAATTGAGCAACGCCCTGGGCATAAATCATACCTAAAAAATTGGGAAATCCGAATAAAACTTGGACGATTCGTCTAATTAAATCCGAAAAAAAAACCTAATCCGATATAGCTCTTTTTAACGATCTATTTAAAGTTTATAATGCACTTTGAAACTCGTTTACTTTGTACATACAGTATGAGCCAATATGTTAAACAGTTCGATGTTAATAACCCGTTTTTCTCTAGGTCAACGATATTGCGTTTGTTTTGTTTTCATTAAAATGGAGAAAAAAAATCGAACGATTTTCATTCTTGATGTCCCTCCTCGATTTGTTCAATTTTTACTATTCTAGGGCAATTTCTTCCTCATCGAGCTAGTTTTTAATGTCCTAACGACTGAAATTATTATTACCGGTGTTTGATTTTATGTAGAAAGTTTGTAATGACCTTTATAAAAGACCTATGGCGAATTGCCGAGCTCATCGTATTATATCCGATATATTTTCAAATATCCTCCGATACTTTGAGTAGCATCCTAGCGTCGTTAAAATGACTTAATTTCTACCCATTGCAACGGTATGCAGCCGAACCAGTTCTCAACCGGATCCTTGTACATGGCGATTACGCCGCACTGGTGAATATGATTGCGCGTAGTTGGAGTTTTTTTATTCGGGTATTATGGCGTAACCAATGGTCATCGGAGGACACGTGTCTTTTTTCTTTGGTCATCCAATGTGCTGGGTGGTTTGGAGTATAAAAAGGGGGTTTCTGGATGATGCATGGGTCCAGCCAACGCACATGGTCAATGGCAGATTGTGAATAGGATTTACGTGGCTTTGGAATCGTCTACCAGCAGAGAAAGTGTCCTTGATGGTGGGATATTTCGGTGAATAAAAAAGTGAGAGTACCGGTGGATTCGAAAAATATACATTTTTGTATTTCATTATAAACCTGAATTGTCGTTGGAGTGACTGAGTGACACAAATTAGAGATGAAGTTGCAAATATTTTATCAAAATGTTGTTCAGGATTGGGAAAAGTTCATTTTGAAAGGGTTCAGAGAATATGTAATAAAAGAGGAAAGTGATTTTTTTTTTCGAAATTAATCAAGTGAAATTAGGTAGGAGTATATCTGGGTTTGGAAATTTGACCTTTTTTTTTTAAAGATATGAAAGATTTAAAAATATTTTTTATTTTTCACAAGAAAAAAACTTAATTTTTGTGGTTTTGACTTTGAAAATTTTGAAATGATAACCCAAATATTTAATTCAAAAGCTTAAAAAAATGAATTAAAACAACGCAGACCAGGTTAAATTTTCATTTTGACAAATTCAAAAAATCAAAAGCTCGAAAATAATTCTTGAAAAAACGAAAAAAAAAAAGAATAAAATCTTCAGAAAATCTATTTATCAAGTCTCGAATTTAATTAGAATTTTTGATTTGAAAAGTAAAAAGTTGAAACATCATTGAAAAATGAAAAAAAAAAGAGAATCAGTCCTCATTTCCTCAAATCTAATTTAAATTTTCTTTTGAATAAATAGAAGCTTGAAAATAATTTTTTAAAAATGAAAAACGAAAAAAGAGAAGGATATTACTATTTCCTTACATTTAGTTTGAAAATTCAAAACGTTAAAAGCTTAAAAATAATTCAAAAAATGGAAGTACATATAAAAAAAATTTAAAAGAGCAAAATAATCGTTCTAAATATCATACCAATTCATTTCGCACATTACAAAATTTACTAGTGAATTTGTAAAATTTAAGTTATTGTCATTATTTTTTTTATTGAATGAATCAGTGAAGTTCTATCGATTCAAAAACATCAAACAATTGAATCTGTTAAATGAAAAAAAAAAAAAATACAACTGAATCAGTCAAAATTACTGACATTTCAGTAGCTTTCCAAGTAATTTAGAAGTACTTTTTTGACAGGATGAATGTTATGTCTTCAAACCAGCGAAAATTGACTGATTCAGATTAAGGAAGTTCATATGGACCATCCTTATGGACTTTTCTGGAATATTGGAGAATTTTTAAATTTTCTGGTGGCTCTAAAACGTCTGGAAACCATTCCCAATCGATTTGAATGATCCAAAATAGGGTAAATAGCAAATTCCTGTTTTTTCTCTCATTGATTAGATGAAATTTTAATACTCAGGACAATGAGGTAATTTTGAACTTGAATTGGTCAAAATTCCAGAAATGAACTTCAGCTCCTAAAATTTTATACATTTTTAAACGTGAAAATGCATTAAATTGACTAAGTACCTATAAAAGATGAAAAACTGTGTTTGATTTTTATTTCTTTTTTGTAAAAGTGAGAAATTTTGAGAAAATCTCTCTTTAAAAAAGCCTGCCACTCGAGCATTTTTTCATCCCATCTTCCTCGTCCAAATTGTTCGATTCTCAAAATTTGTTAACCTTAAAAAATTTTTGGATGTTGAAATTTCTAAATATCCTTCGGCAGTAAATTTGAGCAAAAAATGATTTCCAAGACGTGACTTCACAGCATCGAATTTTTTTTGAAAAAAACAAAAAGGGTGAAGAAGAATTACAATAATTCTGTAGTCCTACATAAACCTGCAACACAACAAACGAAAAATTCTGTCTAATTGAGTTACAGAAAAATGAAGAAGTATCCTGAAGAAGTCGGATGGGAGGAGGGGGGATTTTTTGTATTTTTAAATTTGACAATGTACGCAATACGCATAGGCAAATACAAAAAAACGAATGGTGTCATCAGTTTTTTTCAAATGATTTTTCCAATGGATACCTCCCTCTAATTTTGAAAGAGGATTTTTCCCTCAAAAATATGAAGTAACTTCTTTATAACCAGTAAAAAAATATAACGTAGTCGTAAATTTGGTAATTCTGGGAATCTTTCAACTCCCTCTCTCTTGTTCATGACTGCTCAACACTTGAAAAAATTATAAAATTTCAAATTTTGATTTCGAATCTATTTTTTGGTCAAATATTCACTCTCGCTTCGTTCAGAAATTTTTTCAAAATTTTACAATATTTGATGGTCGAATTTTTGTATTTTACCTGAATTTTAGCCAGTCAGATTTTTTTCGATTAAATAACCCACGATAACAAAATGTTATTTTTGAAGATTCAAAAAGAGAAACAAATGGATCAAAAAATCAATTTTTCTTGAAAAATGAAACTATCAAAAGTACCTACAAATATAATCTAAAGAAATGTAAAAATATTGGAGCAAGAATTGATTTTCAAACTAATAGAATTATTTTTCAGATGAAAAAATGTTTTGTTTTTTTTTTCTAAATTGAATCGTTTATTACTTTCAAAGAAAAACGAGTCCATTGAACTTCAAACATATGTAAGTATGTGATAATAAAGCAAAAAGTATAAATTGTGATGAAATTGTAAAAAAAAAAAATTAAAAAACATAGGCACATTCTAGACAACGCAGGTAACTTTAAAAAAAAAAAAAACGTTTTTTTTTTGAAATTCAAGCATCCAAATATCAATACAGGATTTCAACTTTTTCAAAAAAGAACTAAATACTTTATTTTTAATTGTTAAGAAGACAATGCTCCTTATGACGATACACAGCTATACCTATTCATGCCTTAAACAGATAAAGTCTAAATTCTCTCAAACATCCAGACACTACAATTATTATTCACTTATAGCGTTGTAAGTATGTAACGTTAGGTATAGTTTTCCATACATTAACAAATTATGAGCTTATGAGGAAAGAAATTAAAACCCAGACACGATGGGAAAAAAGATAAAAAAATTTACACAGGCCAGACATGAAAACGACGCGATGGAAATGATGGAATATTTATTCGTACAAATACGAAGGAATTATAACGGAAAGTGAGTTCAACCGAGAGTTTTATGATTCTCGACAAATGAATCATAAAATTTCACCGTCTATTGGGGAATTTTTATTCGACACGTAGCATCATAAATCAAAAAGCCAATCTTTGCATCCCGCAGGTAAAATTAATGATTTAGCATGAAGACGTGAAAAGTTTTGTGCATCGTGGTATGTGTTGCAGAATTTATATTTTTATGGATGAAACGGTGGGGAGGGGGGCATTGGTGCGATGAATACGTGTACTCTGTGGTTAATAATTTTGTTATTTATTTATATAATTTTTTTTTTTTATAAATCTGTTTTTCTCTAGCATTAAAACCGTGTTTGAAAGAGGTTTTAGACTTCAAACGAAACATATTATATTCTTTAGGCAAAAATTGAATCGAAGAACATATCTCTTTCTTCCTCTGAACTTCTAGAAAAAGGAAGAAACCAAAGTTGAAATGAAAAAAAATCTTCAAATTTCTCACTTCACCTCATTCAGACAAAAAAATATATACAGTTTTGTGAGTACTCAGAAAGGAAGCGGCCTTCTTTGCCCCTTCTCGTTTGGATTGGCTCTGCAGTTGAGTTGTTTACTGATGTGAAGGCCTTAAATCTGCCAACTCGATGCCTCGGTTGAATGTTTTTTTTTTCATCAATTTTTGTGTAATCAGAAAGTACATTCCACTTCGGTATTTATTTTGAATTTTTTTCATTCTGAGTTTTTTTTTCATTTTATGACATCGTCTTTTTTTTATAAAAATATATAAATTCGTAAATATGTAAAAAAAAAAAATTTTAAATTGTTTCTTTCGAAAACTAAATTTATCCATTTTCCAAACACATGAAAATAATTTCAGGTGCCTATTTGCCTCGACTTTTAGAAAGAATAAGTCTTCAAAAATTAATGGGCAAAATTTAAGCTGCTTTGGTCAATATCTTAATTTTTGGCAAAATTTTAAAATTTTAAAAATCGAGTTTTCAAAAAAAAAACTGCGACGGACATTTCAAAAAAAATATTCAAGTGCTCAGTTTTTTTTTTACCAAACTCAATGAAATTTTAATTCCAATCAAATCTGGACTTCTTGAACCAAAATCTGACCATTTCCAGCCCTTATAGAATTTGCAGTGATTTTTTTTAATTTTTTCCGGATTTTTTTTTTTTAGAAAGTGTTTAAATCGACTTGAGCAGCTAAGAATCAACTTCTCTCTTTCTTTTAACCAATTTGATGAGAAAATTCATCCTGGCTCGATTTTCATTTCAAATGAGCACATAAATTTTGACCAGCTATTACCTAAACTGGAAATATTTTAAATAATAAGAAATAGTCACATCGCCATAAAACATCTCCAAATTAATATACCAACTTCCCAAAACCAAATCTGACCATTTTCTGCCTTTCTAAAGCCTTCATACCTAATTACCTATATTTATTTTAAATTTTTTCAATGTAATAGTTAGTCAAAAATACAAAATTGAATTACCACCTCAAAATAAAGCCAAAATTTAAAATTCGATTTATGGATGTTTTCCGAAGAAATTCAAAAATACTCACAGGAGAAAATTGAAACTGAGCTAAAAGCTCTAAAAAAATCTGAAGTTGGCCAAATTTGGGTAATCTAAAAATATATGTAGGTACATATATTTAAAAAAAAAAAAAGATTGAAAAAGTCAATAATTGGAAGGATTACAATTTTCTTAAGTTTGATGAAAAAAAAAAGTTTTTTTTTTTCAAAAATAACACGTTCTTGCCAAAAAAAACTTTTACTTACTTACTTACTTTTAAATTTAAAAAAAAATTTAAAAAATTGAGATATTTATTCGAGCAGCTGAAATTTTGACTGTAGGGGTTTCGAGACCTACATTTCCAAAATCTGAAGTCTTGTTTTAAACAGAGCATAGGCACACCCAAAGGGAAGGCTCAGGAGGGTCGAGCTCTATCTTGGCTCACCTAGAAGATTTTTCATCATAAAAATGTTAAAAAAAACGTACATTTATTGCTTTTAAAATATTTATCATTTTTCAAAAAATTATCGACGATTCATTTCTCAAACGAGCTGAAAAATGAGTAATTTTTCATAAATTTTTCAGCAAAAAATCACTGATTTCTCAGTTGAAAAATAATCAATTATTTTGGCGCAAAAATCATTGAAAAATCACTGACTTCGATTGATTTTTTTTTACTGATTCAAGAAGACAGAATTTCACCCTAATTGTAAGTACATTAAAGGTTCCAAGAATTTAGAATTTAGTCAATTTTTTTTGGTCAAATATATAATTCTGTCATTCGAGATTACTGAATTTTTCAATCGATTTTGACCTCCCCCCTTCCTCCTCCTTTAATTCCCCCTTCATCTTGATGGGAAAATGAAACAGAGTCAGACACCTCAATCGAATCCATTTTGGGCAAATCAACGTGAAAAATTTTACCAACACCTTTACGTATAAAAATTAGAAATTTACATCGATTGTGACTAAAGTCCATTTCCAAGAACCAGTTTCTCTCTCACCATTCATCTTCATTCATTCATACCAATATTTATCATATTTAGGTTACCAGCCTATGCTAAAATCATATAACTCCATAGAATCCTGTTCCGTTAATTTACAGCTTCTTGAAATCAGAGGGAGAAAAAAATGCGTAATTCAGCTATAATTTTCAAAGGTTAATTAACCAACAACATAATCGATAGATGCAGGTCGACACGCGAGCCGTATGTGCGTACCAAGCACATTCTTCGGCCTGGCAGAAAATCTCGATCGAATCTGGCTCACCGAGCCGCTTGGAAAAAATTCTTATCAGTACACGATCGAATCGAGTTGGAAAATTACACATCTGCAGCTCGTACCTGTTCGTCGGACGATCATAAAACGACGACGAGAAAACACGATGCTTTCTACTACGTACGCGGTGATTATGTCGACTTAAACACAGTGTTTAATATTGCGATCAATTTTACACATCTTGAGCCCTTACGGTCGAGCTATTCAATGCGAATCATCATCTCGACGTATCGATAGAAAAAAATGACAATTTTGTGCAATTCGCAGCGTCTATTACGAGGACAATTTATAGTAGACTTTTATATCAGTTGAAATCGTCGATATTCTCGTTTAACCGCAACACCGCGACGACGTCGAGGCTCAAGACGGTTACGTAATCGGACGACCTTGGTTGTTGAACCCATCTACCCATCTACCGAGTTCAATTAACAATGTTATAATTATTCTTACCGGCCCGAAAAATCACGATACCGCGGGTACGTTTAATATTAATCTGAAAATTATTGAAATATCACTTTCGCACGCAAATCAACTCTCGAAATTCACAACCGAGTTGACCGAATTATTGCGATCTCGCGGTATTCCAGTTCTTTTAGCTACGTGCGTACGTTGGCGAATTCACGATCGGCGTAGTTGTGTAAGGTCGTCGTATAAAAATGCATTTGATCGAATATTACGTCGGCGATTTTTTTCCCTTTCGATTCTGCTTCTGCAGAAATGGCACCGCGACGAGGTATTTTCCAACAGAGTGAAATCTACACGGTTCGAATTTTGGGTCATGCTGATTTTTAAATAGTTTAAACGTACTTAGACCTATACGGTGGATTACTTTAATCGTTAAAATAACGATGCACAATTTAAATAATTATAACAGCCGGCATCCAGTTGGTTTTTTTTTTGGTCATTTATTATCCGTGTAGATATGACGACTACTGCACTATGAATCATATGTGCCATCTAGGTGACCTACTTGTGGCATTAAAATTACTATTTGTCGAGGTGACGCGACGTTTGAGCTGCATCGTATTGTTTCGTTTTTTTTTTTCAACTGTCCACATATAACGTAATATTATGTGCGAAGTTTGATGTACGGTGTTGTGTGGACTCCGGACTGAGGTACCGTTTGAAAATACAGTGTGAAAATTTTCATCAAACGAAAGCGTTTCCATGTATGTGGAGTTTATTATACGATTACGCCATGGGAAAGTGATATGTGTCATTTCGTATTAAAAGAATTAGCGGAAAGGAACCTGCGACAAGCACGTGGTTTTATCTACCCACACGTTTTGTCGCAGGTATGGATAAGCTGTTGGAAAAAGCGGTTGGATGTGAGAGTCTGATGGGTAAAAATGTCAGATTTCGATTTGGATTGTGTGAAGAATTGATGATTGGATGAAATTCACGAGGGGATTTTGTCCCATGCCATGGAAAAAATTGTACAATATTTCAGATTTATGAGCAAAAGAAACAGGAATACTTATCGAAAAAATAACTCAATTCTTCATTTTTTTTTTTTATAAAATGTGACGCAGCCAATGAGGATTGACTACTATGTCGAAAAAGTAAATTTCGAGAAATAAGGACGCAAAAAATGAAAAAATGGTCAAAAATATCGAATTTTTTTACCATTTCGTATGTGTTGAATCTTGTATTTTCAAATGACAATGGATTCAGGTCTTGGAAATTTTGTATTTCTGCCCAAAAACGAGCATTACTCGATGTTTCATCAAAATTTCACCAAAAAAAAGAAGAAATCCGACTTGAGATAGGTATGATTTCACTTTTGAAAGGATTCAATTTCAAGGTCGGTTATTTCAATAGCCTCCTGCAGTGGTGCAGGAAGAAAAAAAATTTCCAAATATATTTTTTTATGATCAATTTTAATACCAGTAAAAAAAATACCAAATTTTCAATTGAATTTTTCTGAAATTTTAATTTTTTACGCCATTATTTTTGAAATTTTAAAAGTTTACTACAAATTTATTTTCAAAACTTTTTTTGGAGTTGTTTTTTTCGAAAGAGAATTAAACAGCGATAAAAACGAAAAAAAATTCCGACGTATGGTTTGGTATTGCTGGCTGTCACAAATGAAATTTATACGAGAAAAATTTGAAAATTTATGGTCCAAGGATATGGCTAGATAAAAGGTGAATGTGGTCCCAAGAATTTTGGACTCTCGAACACCTCAAGTGATGTACGTATATTTGGCAAGAAAAACAGTTTCACAAAATTTTGGACCCCATATCCCTCTCCATTTCTGAGTTATACCCATTTTATCGCATTATTTTCCAGAATTTTTAATTTCTGTTTCAATTTCTTAAACAGGAGTGAAGAAAATTTTTTGTTCTTTGGCACAAAATTATGCATCTTGAGATCATATCATGTTCTTTCAATTTTTTTTTTTTTTTTTTGAAAACATGCTTTTTACTCCCTTTTTTGATTCGATTGCATATGGAAAATAAAATTCTTATCAACTTCAATGTAATTATTTCTGTTTAAAAGAAGAAAAAAATTAGGGTGCCAAATAACCCCAAAATTTAGCTTTTCTACAAAAAGAGCAACATCTCCCCTCCCCTCCTCCCTCAATCAATTTTTTCAACCCGATTGAAAAGAGATATACGCAAAAGGATTGACGGAAATTTTGGTCAATTTTCGAGATATTTTGAGTGATTTGATTAAAAGATAGAACCAAAAAACGAAATGAAGAACCAAAAAATTTATACCCCCCTCCCCCCTCTCAAATGAGAGTTAAATGGTGTAAATTGGAATTTGGTTGTTCGAAAGACTCTATTCAAACGTAAAAATGACGAATTTTCAAGAAAAAAAATGATCAAATGAAAAAACTTATAGTTTGAATCTCTTATTTTTATTTTCTTGAAAATATTATTTTTGTCTGCTGTACATTTCATTCTCGATACGTCCGAACATGTAATTCAATACGATGGATTGGATACCTATGGACTGTCGAAAAAAAGTTTCTAAACCTATTTTATTCAGGTACCTATTCTCCAATTCCTTTCACAAAAATAGTCCAATATCTACGAATTTCATCAAAGTTGCAGTACAACGATTAATTAACTGATCTTAAAAATCTTCTTATTACTCACGAAGAACCTGAGGCAAATTTCATGAATGTGAGTAGGTGGTCAGTATGAAGAAAACAACAACATGCGACGTTGTCAAACCTAATGAAACTATAGAAACATTACATGTACTATGGATCTTAATAATTATTTTTGCCAGAAATGAGATTTCGACGTTCTAATTTCAAACTTGGGTACTTTGAGTTCAGATTATTTCAACTCTAAATTTTTCAAGTTCTTTACCTTTTTTTAAAAAAAAAAAATGTTATCAAATTTCGAAAAAAATAATTTTTGTATTTTAAAAAAAATCGAATAGGAAAATCTAAAAATTTATGAGTGGAAAAAATGAAAGGAAAAACTTCAAAATTATCTACTCTGCAATTGGTTTAAAAAGATTTAAGACATTAAAGCTGAAAATTCTTTCGATAGGTAGGGTACTCAAACTTTTTCAGGTGTAAGTGAAATGTTTTCAATTTGAATTTTCTCGGCGTATTTCCAACTTCAATTTTTAATTTTTTTCTAGTTTTAAAAAATTTTCCATCTAAGAATTTTTTTCAATAATTGAAAAATTTCTCCTCAAATATTTGATCAACTTCAAATTTCTTTAAACTTGACAACTAAAAAAAAATAACTTTGATATTGAATTGGAAAAAAATTTGAAAATAAAAAAATATATCCTCAATAAATTATTATGAAAAAATATAAAAAATTAAGACTTACAAGGGAGGTATCTCAACTGAAAGTAAAATGAATCGGAAGTAGGTAAATCATGAAAAACCTCCGTATTCAAAATTTTAGGTGATGAACTGGTGAAGTTCATTTCTTTAATTTTGGCGAATTTTTGAATTTTTCAAAAAAAATTACCTCATCGCACTACAAACTCTAAAAATTTGATCCGAACAATAAAAAGGGCTGAAGTTCGAAATATATCGAATTTTCGACTTCCCTAATCGATTAGAAATGACTCTAAAACGTTTTGGAATCTTCAAAAAAATTTGGAATTTCCAGCCCTCAAAAAAGTCCATAAAAATGGTCAAAATGAACTTCAGCACCTGTATCGTGGATAATCCAAATCGACGAATTATTTGATCCTTTAAAGCAGAATTTTCCGAAATTTTGAGCTCAATCCATATTCATTTATTGGCTAATTTTCCTGAAAAACTTTAATTTTTTGTTAAAAAAATGTGGATTTGAAGTCAAAAATTTCGAATTTTGGAAAATTCTGCTTTAACCGATCAAATAAGTCACCAATATTGGTAATCCACAATTACAAGTTCTGAAGTCCATATTGACTATTTTTGTGGAATTTTCTCCGAAGTTGGAAAATCTCCAAATTTTTTGAAAGCCTTGAAACGTCTTGAAATTACTTTCAATCTATTCGGGAGGTCAAAAAACGATATATTCCGAATTTTAGCTCTTTTCGTTGATCGGATCGAGTTTTCATACTTTGCAAAGCGATGAAGTAATTTTTTTAAAAATTCAAAAATTTTCCAAAATTCGAGAAATGAATTTCACTCCCTGAAATTTTGGATATGGGATTTTTAGGACCTAATTTCAATTTTTTATGGGCTCAAAATTTTACTTTGAGCTGGGATACTTCCTTCGTTTTTTTTTAATTAAAATTTTATTTTTCAACAAATCCTATTTACAATAAACCATCTACCCACCTCTTTTCACCAGTGGTTTATAAAAGAGGAAACCTCCAGAATCCTTTTTTTGACAAAAATAATCGACGCATTGATAATCACGTATACAGAAACATCGGAAAATTCCACACACTTTTCTTTTCAACCAGATCAAAAAAAAATCACAACTCAACCGTTGACACCAACTCTATCATCTTTTTCGCCTCTTAAGCTTCACCGCTGCATTAAGTAATTAATGCATCGAGTCCAAAAGGCGTTAATTTAGCTTACATTTGATACGATTTCAATTCGTTGAAATTATATATTATTTAATTTACCCTTCGATATGTTGATTGTACGGTTGTCATACATACGCGATCAAAAGTAAAAGTGAATTAAACGGTTTGGAATCACTGTTTCTGTTTCGTCTTGACTACTTTCTCATTTCGTTTGTCCACTGCTCGCCGGCCAGCCACACGTCCTCGTACATGATTTTTCTTATCGAGTATAAAATTTTTCTAATTAAATATCCATCGTATTACGAGCTCACGTAGCTGTAATCTGTACCGCCGACGCGACGCGGTATTTGTTCAAATATTTTTACAATTAATTATTTCGAGTTCGAAGTTATGGTAGAACACGAATGCAAGAAACAAAAACACAGACTTATTTCTGTTATTTTTTTTTACTCGTCGAACAATAGATTGTTTGGATTCGAGGTGAAAATACTGCGATAGACTTATAGGATTTATAGAATGGAAAGGATTTTCTTGTAAACGCAACTAGGCCGTTGAAAAACATACAGATTGTGTACCAGTATAGCGATATAAAATTACACAGAATCGAGCCTAGGCCATTTGATACACTAGGTTAGATTTTGTTTTAGCGTCGTTTGATGCCCCCGGAAGGCCTAATTTAAGTAGGTACCTATACCACTCTTATTGTACATATATTTACTCATTGTTTTGTTTTTATTAGGGATGAAATGGCGGTCCGTGTATTCAACTTGTGTTTTTGAATCTGACTTTGGGTTCACATTGAACTGCGGGTTCAAGAAATCGAGTATATTCCGAGTACGAAACTTAGGAGGGGTGAAAAGTTATTTTGGGCTTGGTAAGTCGGATTTAATAATTAAGATCGCGAGAAGGATATTTTTAGCCTTTCGGCGGACCCCCATTGATTCCGATATCTTCCTGTAAATATTGCATGCTGCGTTGATCAATTTATAAGTCGCTTTGTACATATGGAAATTACGATTGCGATGGATGAATATCGAATATCTCTTTACCGCATATTTTTGGATGACCGCTCGCAATTTTTTTCTCATCGATGGTATTGCGGATTACATAATGCTCGATGTATAAGACCGCTGGCTTCGTATCATTATGTACATTTTTTCTTTAATGAATAGTTGCACGTTTATGTATTAAAAAATTACAATCGAAAATACCTTCTTGGGCAAAGACGTTTAAATATTTTGTAAACGTCCAAATGTATAAGTTGATGGGCATGTTCGTACTGTAGGTATCTAAATTTATGTAGGTATGTGTACTTGCACCACCGCCACAGAAATTGCGTATTTTTTTGCCTCTTTTGTTGGCCAAAATTATATACGACTTTAATGTGATCTCATCGATGCCAGTTCGCAAATTAAATTAACCCACGAGTCTAAAAATCGTCATGACGATCAGATGACGAGATAGAGATTTGATGGAGGTAATTTTAAGATGAGGTAATTTATTAAATGCCCTAAAAAATTCGAGGTGAGCGAGCTTCCTTTTTTTTTTTTAGATGTGCGCCTCCACATTTCCATCAATAAGATGTAGGATTGATGGGTTGGTGTTTCATCTTTCGTTTTTTTTTTGCAGTCATGGATGAAATTTGATGGCATTTTGGTAACTAGAACGAGAGGAGGAGGAATTTCAATAATTTTTATGGCAGAAATTCCATCAGTGATGTGAAAATTCAAATCGACTCTTAATACCAGGCAGGATTTCTAACTGTCTGCGACTTGAGGAAAACAAAATTTTGTGTGCAAAATTTGAATTTTTTATATCCCTCTCTCTTCCTCAAGAAAAAAATCAACGAGACTAAATTTATAACAAATAACATTTCAAACTGGAAGAAAATCTGAATTTTCAATCTAAATTATTTTTTAAAAAACGCAATTTATAGGTATACGTTTCATCAAAACTAAACATTTTTTTGTTTACGTTAACCAAAGGTGCGTTCTCACCAAATGCCAATAGTGTAAAAATAAATGGTTACCTATCATTATTTTTCTAAAACTTCACATCTTTTACAGTAAAATTGATAAAAATTGAAAGGGTGTAGTTTCGTGTATTAATTTCTAAATGTTTAAACAATAATTTTATCGACAATAAAAATATTCTGCAACAAAATATCATCGAAAAAATGGTAATGAAATTTTACGTACATAAAGTGAATAGTAATGGGTAGCCCTTGTTAGTGGAGATGCACCCTGAGACTTTCTGAAAATTATGAATTTCATATCTTTTTTTCATATCTTATAAAGCGCTCGAACGAACCTATTAAATCAAAATTATTTTTTAAAAAACGCATTTTACTGGTGTACGTTTCATCAAAACTACAAAAAAATTTTTTTTCATTTTCCAGATAGGTACCTTGCCCTTGGAAATAGAAAAAAATGATGACATTACATTTTTAAAATATCCATCATTTTTTTCAAGAAAATAGAAAAACTTTCAGCATAGGCGCGCCCGGAAATTAATTAAGGGAGGGGCTAGGCCATTTTTCAAGTATATAAGTCTTGAAAATTTTCCCACCCAGTGAAAGAAATTTCTCAAACTTTTCCAAGCAGCCATTTTGATTTACCTCCTCCAAGGGGCTGAGAATTCGAGAAAAAATATGGGGGAGTTGTCAAATTTCATATCAATTATTTTACACTGATTTTTCAGTCAAAATTATTGAATTTTCTGAGAAATTGGGAACTGATTGAGATAGATGCGTCCAGATTTCCAAATTCCAAGCGAAGCGAAGAAAAAATTACAAAAAAAAACGAATTTCAAAATTCAAAATTTCACCTATTTTCCAAAAAATTTCAGTCTTTGGAAGGAAGTAGAAACATGAAACGTTCGGTTGTCCATTTGCCTAGGTAGGTATTAAAAAACAAAATACCACAACTTTTTTCATCTTGTTACGAAAGTATAATTGGGCACAAGCGAAGCGAGAACAACTAAGATTTTTACCGGTCAAAATGTTCATTTTTATCAATTTTGGAATATCGAAAAAAAAAATCTTCAAGGAAAAAAACTAGATATTTATGGAATAATTCTTGACTCGCCAAGTCGATTTAAAAAAAGCTTAAGGTATCATGTTTTTTTGAATTTAAAGCCAAAAATGTTGAAAAACCCATCGGATGTCTTCAATACATGTTTCGGATTTAATTTTCTCTGACTTTTCCAAGATTTCTAGACCAATTTTCCCAAGTTTTCCAGATCTTTTACAAATGATATTCAACATAATCTCAAACGAATTTTTTTCAACGACCACGACTTACTTTTACAAAACTTTTAAATTCCGAATTTAAAATTTCTTACTGGAGGGGAGGGGGGGTCAAAACGAAAAAATATCTAAGATTAGATTTTTTCGGGCTCAAAAGTACATTTTTTTTCAACTTTTATCGGGAAAATTTTCCAAAATGAAAAATAAGGTTAAGTAATATTTTTAAACAATTTTTACTCGGATTAAATTTCTTCACGTAAAAATCCAATTTTTCATTATAAATAGGAGTAAATTGCCATCTCTGTCCTTTCCGCGATGTAATTGAGATGTTCGACCGGAATTCAAACAAGAGTAGAATGTGTGAAGAAAAACATGTTCAAGTGCTCTTGTAACCAAAATTTCAACTGTCTGAGTTCATTATTCGACTTTTGATAAATTCTTTGATAGGTATTCCAAATTTAAATTTTCAAGAAGAAAAAATGTACGTGGTAAATATTTTTCAAGAAAGTAATTTTTTTCAGTAAACCTGATCAAAAATGGATCTTCTGCCTTGGATTATTCAACCCTTCAATTAGGCAGATTTTACACTTCGAGCCATGAAAATTGAAAAAAATTCATTTCAAAAAATAAAATTCTATGTATGGGCCAGAATGTTATCAATTTATAGCCTCATTCATTTCAATAGCACCAATCCATTTACTTATTTTTCCACCTGAAAATTTCAATTTAGTCAATTCTGAGGGAATAAAATTTTTCCTCCCTACTTATCTCTTCAAGGTGACCTTGACCTTGGCAATGGCATTAGAACATTCGTCCTCAAGAGATTTTTTGTAGGTGACCGATGTATATTCAAAGTTTAAAATACTCAAATGTATAAAAAATCAAATTTTTACATTGTCAAATTATGCCAGAAGGAGCTGCGAGAAATATAAAAAAATGGGGGGAGGGGTCAATTTTCAAATTTGTCATTTTTCACTGCTCTTTCAGTCATAAATCATTTATTTTTTCTGGCAAACTGGGAATTTATTGAGGAATCGATATTTTTTGACTGAAAAATATTAAATAAAATTTTAAACAAAAAACATTTTTTAATAAAAAAAATAAAATTTAATTAAGTAATTTAAATAAAATATTAGTCAAAAATTATTAATTTTCAAAATAAAATGTATAAAATATAGCTCGAGCGAAGCATGGGTGAAAATTGTTTGAAAAAATACTGTTTGAAGAGCAAAAAATGCACTTTTTTACATTTTTATAATAAAAATATATCTTTTCCGAGCTTAAAAAGGAGGCTCGAGCCCCACTCCCCCTAAATTGGGTGCTCCCCTGATGTCAATGACCTTGAAAAATTCTCTCAATAATCCGCTTTGAAGTCGAAGAAATTCAATTCGGTATTTCCCTACTTGACTTATTCACCTTCAAAAACAAATCTTTTTTTCCTCACCAAGTTTTCCAAATTTTAAAGCAACATGAGAGATAATTTTGGAATTACTTGGACTATTCTACGAATTAATTATTTTGAGACATCTCAGCATTTTTCCCACTTCATTATTCTAAAACTACACTGGATTACAATTTAAACCATTTTTTTTTATTCCATTGAAGTGTAATCTCCCAAGAGAAAAAGTTACAAGTTCAATGGAATCTGTTTCGATATAAAACAACAACATTGCAATCATTCATTCAGTAAGTGTATCAATTATCAAATTAACCTCTTTAATCGAACTGGCAGCGATACAAATCAATCTAACGAAAAAAAATACACACCCATAAAGAACGAAATTTATAGCGGTTTACGATTCAATTCCCAATATAAACACATCATAGACACAATATCTGGAAGATACGTGTTAATCAGAAAACCACCAGCAATCGGACATTCTCCCCAAAGGCTGTACAAACCCCGAAGAAAAATTCGCACGATGAATAATTTATTCGCATTATGTACACAGGTTTTAGCCTAGGGGATGAATTGGGCTTCAAAGAATCGCTTTCGAATTCCGAAGGTTCTAATCGTCGTTCAGCGCCTTCTGGTAGAAGCGCTGCCGGATACTTTCAACCATTATTGACGACAACGCCGAAAACGGAAAACAAAGTAATTGAATGAAAATAGCATCACGTATCTATACAATATAATTAAAGTCACGACAAACGCTTATTGATTTTTTTTCACTGAATTAACTTTTTATTAATATTTGCTGTAGATTGTGGCATCGAACAGGTCGAGTCATGCGATTAATATCAGAGCCCCGGGAAGTCGTCATTCGCCAGTTTCACTAATGACGGTGCCACCGTTTAGGCCGATCCATCCAGGAGATCATAAGCTGAACAGACCGACTAGGGTAACGAAAGTTAGAGATGAAGACCCTGTTACTATTGTTGCAGTGCCGGCTTTTGCGGCTTTACCTCAGTCAATTGCAAAAGTTCCTACATTAACGAATAAACAAGACGCACAGACTGTTTTACAAAGTTTAATGCAAAATGGAAATAGCGCCGGGAATAATGGAAATAATAGACGTATTTCGGTAGGTTATTAACCTTACCTAGCCTAATTTTAAAATATGTCCTCTTACCTAAGTATAAGGAACAATCAGAGAAAAAAATTGAGGAAAAACTTGAATTCCTCAAACTCGAAAAAAAAGAAAAAAACAGAACAAAGGGACTTCGAAATTGAGCAATTCAAAATCCCTTTTCTCTGTTTCCCCTTTGAATTTAAGGAATTCGATTTTTTTTTCACTCATTCTCGCCCAAACGCACGAATGAAGTTTCTACCTACTTTTTGACCTTTGCAAGTAAAGTAAAAAGTTTCAGATCACTTTATCTTTTTTTTTTAACAAACTCAAATAACTCTTATGAACATTTCAAAATTGAGCCAAAAGTAATTTTTTAAAAAAAAGGAAAATTTCACGATATTACTATCAAATTTTTTTAGTCATTGAAAAGAGTGTTGAAATTAATTTTTTTGAGAACTTTATTTTTGTAGTAATGATTTCAAATGTTTCACAAAAATTCCAAAAATCAAAATATAGAAATTGAACGTTATAATTCTCAAACCATGTCCTGAATTAAAAAATTAATAACGTCAAAGATAAAAAATCAGACTTCAAAAATTGAAAATTAAAGCTTAAAAAATAATTTTTCAAATCAGGAGTCAAAAACTAAGAAAAAAAATCAAAATCAAACGTTAAAAATCAAAAATTAGGCTCGGAATTAAAATTGAAAGTTCAAAATAAAAAATCTATCAACAAATATGTGATATTATTTCGATGAAAATTTAAAAATAGAAATCGAAAATGAAAAACGTACATGTCAAAAACATAAAATTGAGAATCATGTCCAAAAATTGAAAAAAAATTTAACAATCAAAAAATATGCGAATTATGTCACAACTTGAAAATTGTGAGAATTTGAAAATTATGTCAAAAAAAAGAAGCTCATGTAATGATGGAAAAATTATGTCACAACTTGAAAATTGTGAGAATTTGAAAATTATGTCAAAAAAAAGAAGCTCATGTAATGATGGAAAAATTATGTCACAAATTAAATATTACGTCAAAAATTTGAAGCCATGTCAGAAATTCAAAATTATATCAATAATTAAAAATTAAGTCAGAAATTGAAATGTCAAAAAATAATAATTTTGTTTATGTCAAAAATTGAAAATAATATCAAATATTTATTGAAAATTATGTCAAAAAGTTGAAATTATGTCAGAAATTTGAAATTGTCTCAAAAATTGAAATCTCCAAAATCAAACATTCTATGTCCGAAATTGAAACATATGTTACAAATTGAAAATCATATCAACATATTAATTTCAGATTAACAATCAAAAATCATGTCAAAAACTAAAAATCATGCCAAAATTGAAGATTTTATGCCAGCAATTTAAAAATATGTCAACAATTGAAAATCATGTCAACAATGAAAAAAATTGGATGAAAAATTGAAAATCATGTCCAAAAATTGATGAAAATTTCAGTAATTGAAAATCATGTTAACACTTACAAATAATATCACAAATAAAAAATTGGTATGTCAAAATTCAAAATCATGTCAAAATTCAAAAATCATGTTAAAATTCAAAAATTATGTCAAAATTCAAAAATCAAGTATGTCACAATTTAAAAAAAAATTAAGTACGTCCAGATTTGAAAATTGTGCCACAAATTAAAAGTTATACAGATCACAAATCAAAAATTATGTCAAAAATTTAAAATCATGCCCAAGATTGATCATGTTTTGCCAGAAGTTGAAAGCTATATAAAAAATAATTGAAAATCATGTCAACAATTAAAAATTGAGTCGAAAATTGTGTCAAAGAATACAAAAATTAAAAATCATGAAAATAATTAAAAATTATTTCACAAATTAAAATTATGTCATAGATTAGAAATCGTGTAAAGAAGTGAAAATCAGTCAAAAATTGAACATTTCATGTCAACAATATTGCAAATCATGCCAACAATTGAAAATTATATCAAAAATTAAACAGTTAATGTCGATGATCCAATGTTAAAAATCATAAAATTTAGATCAAAAATGTAATCCTAAAAATTCCTGATTAAAAATAATGCTGAACTAATCTAAAATCTAAAATTGATTGCCGAATGTTAAAAATTATCAAAAAATAAAGAAATAAAAATGGAATAATATGTACCTAAAAATTAAAAATAAAATCGTTAATTGAACACTGATTTTTGAAAATTGAAAATCAAAGGTCAAGTAAGTATTGAAAGTCAAATGCCAATCAATTTTTGAAAACAAGTGTAGAAAATTAAAAATACCGAAAAATACACAGAACCTCCCCAATGAAACGAGACCATTTCAAAAGCAAAGAAACCCCTTTCTCAACCTAGCTAACACAATTCCTTTAATTTTCTCCACAGTTCACCGCCCTAAACGGCCAACGCGACAACGACATCGCCTCCAACTCCATCTCACAACTAAAAGTCGTCGCGCCATCCGCTCCTGCTCCTGCTCCTCCGGCAGACCCCTTGTTACCAGAAGCAGTCGGCCATGCACTCAAAAGCGTCGCCCAAGCAACCAACATCAGCGCCGATGCCCTCCTCGCCTCCATCCAACTTCGCCAGCAACAAATGCTCTACCAGCAACAAAAACAGCTCCAAGCTTTAGCCGCTGCAGCCACCACCACCACTGCCAAACCTATCCCCACCACAACAACAACGACACCGGCTCCAACCACAATCGGTCCCTCGAGTGCCGAAACAGCATCCAAACTGATCACCAAACCACCCAAACAGAAGTATTCTTTGACTGGCTTGCATAAAGTGATGAACGCACCAAAAGAATACTACCCGGTAAATTACGATAAAAATTTCGACGATAATTTCACCTCCAGGGTGGAACTACCAGATACCGCATTTAGCTGTGGAGATCAAAAACATTTTCCAGGATTGTACGCCGACGAAGACCTCAATTGTATGGTAAGCGCGACGACGTCGTAAATTAATTGACACTTTCGGAAGATCCGCTCATTAAAATGTGCCACGCGTTGATCGATGAACAAAAATGATAAAATTTTCACCTTCCCAGATCCCATATGCTCTTGTAACTTTCATTTTCGGCACCGAATTTCCTGATTCTCTTCTGGCTTCCATCGCTCGTCTACTACGCGGCATTCCACTTTTATTTTTTTTTTCGCCTCCCATTAAAATATTTGCCAACTATAAAGATTTTACAGCCGAATATTCCGGATGAATTACGCGATTAATAAAATTGTGTAATTCGAGAAAGCATCGTTGAGAGCCGACGAATCTACCAAATGTGCTACTCTAAAAAAGTGAATATTTTGAGAAAGTAATCAATTCTCGTACGAATATGAAATTTGTAAGTAAGATGATTGAAAGATTCGTATGGTAAAAGTGATCCTTTTTAACGACGTCAATTTTTCACAATTACAAATTGTATTTATATGTTCGGCCCAATAGACCACTTACCTATTTTACTAAGCTACGTGCACAGAAACACTTGTAGTTTCGAAACACACTCGAACGTTTTACGACTTAATTATTATTCTTCCAGCAGTAGCAAACATTCTCGAATCATGGCACGATTTTAATTTATTGATTGCTACAAAATGTTTGCGTCTACTTGAATGTGTTTTAATTTGCAGGTATTTCACGTATGCGCCCTTACAGACGATGGTCTTGTAATGAAGAGTTTCCTTTGCCCGGAATCGACTCTTTTCGATCAAACTATACTGAAATGCAACTGGTGGTTTTATGTCGACTGTAAAGCTTCGAGGAAACTGTACGACAGCAATATACCAATATCGAAAAGTTATCAGTTGATGAAAGCACTGACATTTTTCTCAACGTATTCGAAAAATGATAAGAGCCAAGCTTCTAGTTAATGAATGTGTTGTTTTCATGATATTTTCAACTGCCAGTGATAGTCTTTATTTATTTAATATTTTTAAGAGTCTGCTCCATTTATTTTTTGTATGATTATTTATTGTTTTTTTTCTCTCTTGTTTTCTTTTTATTTTGTGTGAAAGGACGATGAATTTTCCTCTCGTTTTCCCCTCCTTTTATATTTTATTGTAAATATTTCGCGATAGGTGTATTTTTTAAGGGACATATAGAATCAAAATTATTATTTTTTTATGGTTCATACGTCTCCGGGATATGAAGATTGAGGTCTCTCAAGTCACGATGTTGATAAACGCCACGTATTTTATACCTACTTGTAAAAACCAATGGGATATTTCGAGGGATTTGCGTAGCTTTACCAAAGAAAAGAGAAGGGAATTTTACACATAGTCTAAGTCTAGCTGCGTTGGCATTTTCCCCATTTATTCATCTCATTGGTTTTTAGACTGAAGTTTATAGGCCGTGACTTGGGATTTCGTGCTGATGATTTCATGTACCTAACTACGTAGGTACCACTTTTTTATTGTGAGCAGCTGATGAAAACGAGGTTCTAATTATTTTTGCCAAAAATGAGATTTCGACGAGTCGAGTCCAAAATTCAAAGTTCAAATTTTTGCAATTTTTAAATTTTAATTCTGATATTTTTCAAAAAGAATTCCAGCGTTAAAGTAGTTTATCTTTCAATTTAAATTTTCTTGAACATTTGTAAATTTTCAAATTTTTTTAAATTTTTTCATTTCATATTTTTAAAATTTCTTTCAACCTGAAAATTTTTTTCAGTGACTTTCCAGGAAGAAACCGACCTTCGGTCCGAAAAAAAAATTAAGTAAAAAGAAAGTTTTCTAATCAATCCAAAATAAATGATAGGTAATCATGGTTTTGGACTGATTGGAAACTGTTTTTTTAAATTTTTTTTTCGGATCGAAAATCGGTTTCTTCCTGGAAGGTCACAATAATATTATCAAATTTCTCCTCCAGTTATTTCAACTTTAAAATATTCCAATCGATTTCATCTCAATTTTTTTTTCAACTTTGAATATTGAAACAAATTATTGTTAGAAAAATTCTTTAATTGAGAAAAGTTTTGAAAATTTGAAATTGAAAAAATTTAAAACATTTGAACGCGGAATAAATTTGAACTTGAATATTATTAATTGTATTTTTGACAAAAAAATAATAATTAGAAGTTAGTGTAGGTGGGTAGTTAGGTAGAGGTACCTGTTGGGTAATAATTTATACTGTGATGAGAAGTGTCCAACATGTATCTAATGGCTTCATATTAATGTACCTATACCTAGACCTACACATCTGTTTCGTATCACATCGCAAAATTTTCAAAGATTATTTATTCATTACCTATAAGTACAAATTAATCAAAAATTTTACCTTTGTATTTCGTAAATTAAGATTTTTTTCGTTTTTTTCTTCATTTTTACATGTACAAATAATTTTTATTCGATTTTTTCTTCAGCACTGCTGTATTATGCGAATTTTTTTTTGATAATGTATAAATATTGACTAGCGGTTACTTTGCCCTGGTGCAAACCGTGAGCCGTCAATTTTATCACTCTAAAACACACCAATTTTGTGGTGTAACGTGTAGTGTGATGTTTTTTTACTTTTTTCATACAAAGTTTAGTCTTTTTCGACTTGATATAAAAAATAAAAAAATGGAAGTTTGAGTTTGAAATTTTAATTTGTTCAAAGTTATCTTACAAAAAATACAATGATGCATAATTTTTACAAAAACAAACCCCCTACTTTTGTAACTTTGAACTTGAATAACTTTCGATCTTACTCGAATTTATATGGGAGTGAGTGTGCATTTTTAAAATTTTTTCAATTTTTAGCTTCATATGGAGTGTCTTTTTTTTGCAATTGTTGGATCCGTTTGTATCTAATATTCCACGAACTTTTTTATGGTGCACGTATTTTTCAATTTTGTGTAACCAATCGAAAGGTATTTTAGTTCAATGTTACGAAAGTTCGTTTTCATTACAAAATATTCCGTATTTTTTCCACTTTGAATAAAAATAACTCGAAATTTTAGTGAGGACATATGTAGGTGTTTGAGGTAAGGAAAGTGATCTACGTGAAATTCTCAACAAGAACAAGATGAAATAGAATTGAAAAATGTGCTGGCAACCGATCATAACAGTTATAAAAGTTCGAAGTTACACTATAAATTGAAGAAGGCAACTCGAAATTTTGAGGGAGAATAGAATATGGGTGTTTGAGGTGGGTAAGGAAAAATGATCTAAGTCGAATTTTCTCCAAGATTGAATAGATTTTGATTTTGAAAGTTGTGCTAGTATAAAGTATAACTGATCGAAAGTTAATATTCAAGTTCCAAGTTACAAAAGTAGGGGGTTTGTTTTTGTAAAAATTATGCATCATTGTATTTTTTGTAAGATAACTTTGAACAGATTAAAATTTTGAACTCAAACTTCCATTTTTTATTTTTTATATCAAATCGAAAAAGACTAAACTCGGTATGAAAAAAGTAAAAAAACACCACACTACACGTTACACCACAAAATTGGTGTGTTTTAGAGTGATAAAATTGATGGCTCACGGTTTGCACCAGGGCAAAGTAACCGCTAGTTAAATATTGTGTTACTTGTACAAAATACATTCATTTTTCTTTTTTTTTGATTTGACGATCTTGAATTTGGACGAAAATTGATGGCAGTATCTAGTTAAGGCGAAATTTCTCCAAAAAATCGATCCCCTTAACTCCAAAGGAGACGAACCTAGAAAATCTCAGAGCTGGACAATTTTTGAAATAAAAAATTAAAAACAATTCTTCGTCTTTTTTGGGCAATGCTACATGCTTGAAAACCTCGATCACTCCTCCAAAAAGTTGAGGTTTTAATATTCCTATTCCAGAATTGATCGTTTTGAAATTTTTTTCAAAAGTTGAGAGTAAAATAGCTCAAAAAAGTTGTGTTTAGACCGCATCTCTTTCCACTTGATTTGAAAATTGACCAAGTTCAAAAAAATTTTGAGAAATAAATTTTTTTAAAAATAAATAAATAAATTTGATAGGTATGGATATTTTTACCTAAAAATACCATTTTGGCATGTATTTTTCAATCTTTAAAAAATTTCATTTTTTCATAGGTGCCTTTTCAAGTGAATATTAAATCGAAAAAATTTTCAATTTTTTTTTACTTCATGCTAGAGTGAATATTCATACGTTTTCCAAGTTAAAAAAAAGTTGGGTCGGATACATTTTCCCTTACTCTCTAAATCTGAATCAGTCAAAAAACTGTAAATTCACTGATTAAACAGCGAAAAGTGTGCAACTATTAATCAGTGAAATTTGACTGTCAATCAGTGAAAAATTACTGATTCAATTAGTGAATTTTCATTTTTGAATCAGTAATCTTTTTTTAACTACTGAAATGAATCAGTAAATTACAATTTTTACCGATTCAAAAATGAAAATTCACTGATTAAATCGGTAAAATTATCACTGATTTGTTCAGTTGCACACTTTTGTCTTATTAATCAGTGAATTTTGACTGATTCAAGTTTAGAGAGTAGGTAGATATTTAAAAAAATATATCTTTGAAGGGTTCATGCTGAAAATTGTTTCTGATGATTACAATAATTGAAATTTCAGAATCAAGTACCTAATTCGTCAACCAGTAAAATATGAAAATTTTATCTGCTCAATCAAAAAAAAAAATGAGATTTGAGAAATGACCTTCAACATCATATTTTGGATACTATTAGGGTTCTTTTATAAATTTTTGTTTAGGATCAAAATTTTACTTCGAATTGGGATACGAGTACATTCGTCTTCGTCGCAAGTCCAAAACGTTCACTTCAACGCTTCAAACTTGTGCCAGAAAATGTTTTTTTGCAATTAGACTAGATGGCCAGATCAAATTTTGATGAAACTTTATAGGTAAAAAGTTTCACGACAGTGCTGCTATTTAAATTTTGATTCATCAAATTTTCAAAAAATTCAAGTTGTCCATTCAGTGATTCAAAAAATGAAGTAATAAATTTTTTAGCCATATTAACATAGGTTTTGACAAAATTTCTTAAATAATTTTTTATAATAGTGCTTCCAACCAAAATTTATAGAAATTAATCAAATTAAAGTACAGTTGGAAGCACTACCATGAAATTTTTTCATAATTTTTTTGAAAATAAAATTCTAACAAAATAATTTTAGAAGATCAAAACATATTGACTCAATCTGAGGTGTTCATTTCAAAATCGCGTCATTTTTTCCACCTTTTAGCAATATTATGACCCCTCCTCCCATGAAGAAATCTAAAACAAAAATTTTTACACCTTCCCCTCCCTCACCTATATTTTTGTCTGAATCAATCTCGAAACTCCTAACTAAAATTTTTTTCATTTCCCTTAATAATGACAGTCATTATTTTAAAAAAAAGGGAACCATTAATTATGAAAATAAATTGCACAAGCTTGATAAAAAGAATACTAATTTATTAATGAATTTTAAACCCACATCGAAATTAGAGACGGCTGAAAGCTCCATTGGACAAAAATTTGTCAATAGGCGGTACAGGTAATTATAGTACCAAAACTTATGACTTTTAAAAAAAATTTCTACCAGGCATAGGTAATTGTCTTAAGGCTGGAATGTTGAATCATACCTTAAAAATTAAAGTAACCTTAAGGGTTTTGAGGAATATTTTCGTGGTTTCTGATTGGTTGAAAATGCGACAAGGAACCTTCAAGGTTACCTTAATTTTCAAGATATGATTTAACATTCGGGCTGCGTTCATGGTAATCACGACAAAAAAAAAGAAGTAAAATGCACCCTTCAGTAATTCATACATCAAAAATTTAAACAACGAAAATTCAAAGAAAATGCCAGTAAAAAAATTTCATCCAAAATAAAATTACTGTCTCGTACTTACGTTTATTCAACACAACAAGATATGAAATGAAGCCAATGAGACGACAAAAGGTAAATTTTTGGCCATGCCATCAGTTTCGCATACTTCAACAAAAAAAGGTAGAATTTTTACGCGGATTCATACGTTACGGATTTTTCATCACAGGAATGCCTTTGAAAAATAATGAAAAATTGAGTTTCTGGTATCACGCGTTTGCCTTGTCGTTCGATTTCTTTCTCATTTTAGGAAATTTCATCACTTTTATCAACATTTCGACCAATTTATATAAATTAGAATCATTCATAAGATTAATTTTTAGCGTCGGTATTGTACTTATTTACCCATATAATCGCTTCTATCGACGTGAATTGGACGATTTATTTTCCAAATACGATGAAACTTCGTCCAATTATATGGGAGACGAAGAAATGAAAAAGACAGCGAAAATATTTCTCGAAAATTTCAACAATCAGTGGCCAATCTTCGCTGTAATAATGGTGGTCTGCCCATTTTTTGCAACAGTATTTTTCAGGAGAGAAAATGAAATAAATGCGTATGAATTTTTACACTTTTATTCGTGCGGATCGACTGATATGCTGCCAACGATAGGACTTTGCCTGAATCGAGAAAGTTTTGGTTATTTCATATTGAACGATGTTATGGAGATTATTTTCCTCTGTTATCAAGCTTGTATTGCAAATATCGGTCAGTTGTTGATTATATCCGCAGCAATAGGAGTTGAAGCGAAATTACAAGTGTATGATAATCGTTCATCCGAATTCATTGAGAGTGTCAAGATTATGAAACGATCTGATACGAAGGATATTCCTCAACTTACATCCATTGTCAGATATCAGCAAAATATTTCCATGTATGCTGCAGAAGCAGAAAGTATTTACCTACCTCCTTAATTAGAATCAGTCATTTGACTGATTTGAATCGACGAAATTGAGTTATTGTATAGCAATCAGAGAAAAAATTCATTGATTGAATCAGTAAATTTTGACTGATTTCAATCTGTCAATTAATTTTTACTAATCCAATAACGAAAGTTCACTATTTGAATCAGTACTTTTTCATTGATTTGGCAGTAAAATGTCACAGATTGACAGGAGAATTGGTGGAATTTGGCTGATAATTAGTGACTTGATTTTCTCTATTTCATCAGTCAACTATGGCCTTTTTGACTGGTTGAAATTGAAAGAGTACTCGTTTATAATTTAATAGCGTTCCCGCCCATTTTCCCAAATCCATTTTCCCGAACGGCCATTTACCCGAATCGCCATTTTTCCGAATTGCCGTTTTCCCGAGTACAAAAATCCCGAATCCCATTTTCCCGAATGCTTTTGTTCCTGAATAAAAATTTTATTTTTATTTTACAAATTTTTCTTCTACATGAAATAGAACCATTTTTCGAACTTGAATGGTAATGTTATGCGAGAATATACGAAGATATTCCAATTAGAGATGTGCGCCGCCACCGATAATTCCCAGCTTCAAAAATGATGTCGATCTAAGTCCAAATTCCTTTATTCCAAGTTCAACTTTTTTCAACTCTAAATTTTTTCAGTTTCCTCAATATTCTATTTTTTCCAAACCCAATCAGTAAAATTGTTTGTGTATGTAAGAAATTGGAAAAAATAAGGTTAGTAAAAAAGCAAATAATAAAAACATGCTATCAGAAAAATTCATAAAAAATTGGAGTTGAAAATTTTTTGAGGCAATTGCATTTACGTGGAAAAACAAGGGCTTGTGAAAAAAGTGAAGTTGAGAAATTTTCGAGTTATTTTCAGTTAGAAATATTTTAGAGCTCAAAAATTGAAGAACAAAAAAAATGAAATTGGAATTCGGGAAAATAAAGTATTCGGGGAAATGGGATTCGGGATTTTTGTATTCGGGAAAAGGGCAATTCGGGAAAATGGCAACTCGAAAAAATGGCCGTTCGGGAAAATGGATTCGGGAAAATGGTAGGGAATCATTTAATAGTCTCTCTAAACTTGAATCAGTCAAAATCTGAAGATTCACTGATTAAAAGAGACGGAATCATGTCACTGATTGACAGTGAAATTTCCGTGATTCCACAGTTGATCAGTGAAATTTGACTGTCAATCAGTGAAAAATTACTGATTCAAGAATCCGTAATTTTGGCTCAACTACTGAAATGAATCAATGAAAATTTTAATTTACTGGTTGAATCAGTAATTTTTACGATTAAATCAGTGATTAACTACTGATCGAATCGGTGAAATTTTATTTTTACGCATTCAAAAATGAAAATTCACTGATTGAATTAGTAAATTTTTCACCGATTTCGACAGTGACATGATTCTGTCGATTTCATCAATCAATTATGACTGATTCAGATTAAGAGAGGTCATTTCATAATTTCCGCTCATTTTTATATTGTTCACAGGCATAATAGAGATTTAGCAGCAATTGCAGGATTGCCCATATTGATTCATGTGGTATTCCTTTACATATTACTTTTGCTAACTACTCTGGCAGTTCGTGGTCAGGTAAAATTATTAATTGTAATGTGTTTGATTTTTTTATTTAAATAAATCATTCAGTTTGGTGATTGAAATATTTTGTTGATTAGAGATTCAAATCGATTTACTTGAATGCGAGATTCCTTAGCATCTCTGTTTATGTATGTTATTTACATTACACGGCTTGCAAGACTGCGTTCATTGTTGGATATGCGGTACGTAGCACTAATTTTTAAGCTGCTAAAAATTTTTCAAGAAAGCATGGCATTTGAACAGACGATTTGAAAGAGATTCTCTTCGTTTTTTCAAAAAATTGCCTAAAAATTGGATTGGAGAAAAGGGAGCAGTGGCTGATTCTTTTTTTGTAAAAATTCTTTCATACTCTAAAAAAATAAATACTCACTAATTTTTTTTTTTTTAAATTGAAAAATCGAATCTTCAAATATTTTTATTTTAAACAAAATATGATATTGCATCAGATCGAGCTTTTTTCATCTAATTTTTTTTTTCAACGGTACCATTTTTTCCAACTTCTCAAAATTAACAATACAAATTGGTATTTTTTCCAGCACAAACATTTTACCGATACCTTATTGAAATTTCCCTGGTATGAACGAAATGTGAAATTTCAAAAATACTATCTTAGGGTGTGGACACTACATCAAAAAAGTTATCCATTGACAGCGTTCAATGTATGCGAATTAAATCTGAATTTTTTTTCGGACAACATGAAACGACTTTATTCACTTGTGAACGCGATATTATTAAAGTACAAATAGATAATAATGAACAAATCGTGCAATATTATTGATGGAAATAAATTTTGTTTAAAACCCGCACTTCTTTTTTTCAAGTACTCAAGTACGTGTTTGATAAAAAATGACATTCTGATTTTTCTCAAAAAAAAATGTAGGAGTTTCCTCGATAATTTTAATGAATGATTCAGCGTTATTTTGATCCTAATACTTCAGAAGACAGTGAAGGGGCCCTTTTAATTTTTGTGTAATTGGGATTTTTTACGAAACGCAGAAAAGCTCATATTCATAAATTGATTGGGTTCAAGATTCGAAAAGAGGTCTAAAATTGATAATCAAAAATTTTGAAAAGTTCAAAGTTGAGCTGCAGTAATGAAAGCTCAACTTTTATGATGAGCACAAAAGAGGATGGCAATATTTTAAAAATCTGAAAAAAATCCAATTGAATAGAAATTTTTACGTAATTTACAACTAATTAATTTTTTAAAGATGGATCTCAACGTTTCTAGGAGCGCAAAGGGTCTTTAATTTTGGCCAAAATTCAAAAAAATTAAAACGGTGAAGTGACATCGCGTTTTTTTTCTAATTAATATGCTCTGAGTTCGAATATGTGTTGGATTATTTCAACCGACCTATCTGACCCCTATTATCTTTCCCCTAAAACCTGACTGACGTGTTCTTTATTAGATTTTTGAGGACACTTTAGCACCCCTAAGCCGTCCATTTTCAAAAAACATCAATTTTTTTAATTTTTTAGTAACTCGAAGATTCGTGTCGGGTGGGGGGGGGGGAGGAGGAGGAGGAGGCAGGTCGATAAAGAAGGAAATTTTTTGAAAAAAAAGCTTAACCTAGCTTGACCTTTTCGAATGACTCTTTTTACAACCAATCCCAAATTTTTTGACGACCTCTCCCTGCTTATACATGGTATCTAACTGAGTTTTTTGGGGAAAAATCACTACTTTTTCACTACTTTTTTCCAAATATATTTTCAACTCGGACCCCCCCCCCCCCAAAAAAAAAAAACACGACATTTTCCAGTACCAAAAAAAATCAAAATTTATTACAGAAGAAAATCTATTTGAAAAAAATCTGAATTCGCGACTTTCAACATTTCCTAGACTTTTCAAAGCATGCTCCAAATTTGCTCAAAAGACCCCCCCCCCCTTGCATATACTCGTTTCAAAGGAAATTTTTTTTGCCCCTCTCTCGCAAATACTCTTCTTTTTTATAGGAGATCTGAAGGATTTAATGGATTTTTCATCAAATATTTATTCAACACTTACGAAAAAAACATTATACCTAATATTCAAAAAAAATTTTCAAGGACTATTTTTTCATTTTTAAATACTCAATTGTCTGGAATGAAAAGGGAGAGGTCATACCATAAATTTGATAATGATTTGCATAAATGTAATAGAGCCCGAGCGAAGCGAGGGCGAAAATTTTTGAAGAAAAAAGTATCCAGAAGCTGAAATTGTTCATTTAAATTTATGCTTTTTTTCGTGCTACTTTTTTGACTTCAAAAAAAATTACAATGAGTTCATCTTTCAAAAAAATTTACAAGTAAACTCCATTCATAATTATTGTCTCACACAATCATATTCATTGAGAATGACAATTATCTAGGTTAAAAAAGAAAGGAGCTTCATGCCATCATTTTGAAAATTAATCGTGCAAAGGTCGAGTCCGAGCGCAGCGAAGGAAAACTTTTTCTGATGTGATTAGGAAAAGGAAAGAAATGTCTTACCCGAGCACAACGAGGGCGAAAATTTTTTTTAAAAATAAAACAAAGTAAGCAATTTGAGAAAAATTTGTAATTTTTCTATACTTTTGCGACCAAAATCTGAATTCGCGATTATTTTCATTTTTTCACTACTTTTTTACACGTTTTCTTCTAAATTCACTACTTTTTCACAACTGGCATGACCCATTTTTCAATTCACTACTTTTTCACTACTTTCACTACTTTCACTACCCGTTAGATACCCTGTAACTCCTTTTAAAAGAAATTTCAAGCACTTTTTTGTCCCTCCCTCGAAAATACTATTTTTTTTTATAAGAAATTCTTAATATTTTATTTGACTTATCAAACTAGCTCGACCTGTTAGATACCCTGGCTTAGAACCTTCGAATTAGTAGAAATCTAATACGCCACATGCTATTTTCATTTTTGTGCAAGCGATTTCTTAAAATGAGAGGGCTAGGAAGACACGAAAAGGTCGAATGCAAAAAATTAGGAAGTATTTAGGCTCAAAGCCTCACAGCTCTCTAACCCCTAACAAATGACTCATAACTTTTTTCATTTTTTTTTTTCTTTTTTCATTTTTACCTCATCAAGGGGTCTGATAAGCCCCTCTAAATTCAATTCATGATTTTTTTCGGATTATCAAAAGGTAGCCATTTTCTTTAGTGCTCATCATAGTGAAATTTTATAGATAATTATGAATAATTACTCTTCGCCCGAGTCAACTTTCATTACATTTTTTGCTAGTCAAGGTCAAGAAATTTTAAAACATAAAATCTTAAAAATCCCCATAATTGAAATTTAAACCGCCCATATTCATTTCTCAATTTTCAGCGAATTTTTCAAGGAACGCACGAAAATTTGACAGTGGGCGACATGAACATTCGAAGAATTTCAGATTTCAGGTATAATTTTGAAGGACCAAAACTCGCAATAAATTCGTAATATTTTAACCACACATTTTGACAATTTGCAAAACAAACTCATTTTCATCACGACTGAAAAAAAAAGGGAAACATATTCACTGAAATATAATTACAAGTAGGCCTTTTTAAAAACTCACTTTTTTCAATTTTTGAGCAAAAGACCCTGAAAAATGCCTAATTTTGCATTTAAAAAAATTCAACACCGAATTCACTACAGGAAAACTGAAATAACACTCATACGAGCACAAACGATAGGAGTGAATCAATCAAAAAATCAGCCATGCACATTTCAACTAAAAAAGTGAAATTTTTTCGCAAATTTATACACTACGGATTTTTCATTACTGGAATGCCTTTGAAAAATAATGCAAGATTAAGTTTCTTGTATCACACGTTTGCCTTATCGATTAATTTCTTTCTCATTTTAGGAAATTTTATCACTTTTATCAACGTTTCGACTAATTTATATAAATTAGAGGCATTCATCAGATTAATTTTTAGTATCGGTATCGTACTTATTTACCCTTATTATCGTTTCTATCGACGTGAAATAGAGGAATTGTTCTCCGGATACGATGAAAATTCTCCCAATTATATGGGAGACAACGAAATGAAAATAGCTACGAAAGTATTTTTCGAAACTTTCAAACAACAGTGTTGCATGATAGTTGGAATCAATATAGTGGGTGCAACAATTGCCGGAGTATTTTTCAAAAATTCGCAAGAAATCGATGCGTATGAATTTTTATATTTCTATTCGTGCGGACCTGGTGGTCAACGGCCAAATATAGGACTTTGCCTAAAGCGAGAAAGTTTTGGGTATTTTATTTTGAACAATATTATGGAGCTTTTTTTACTCGGTTATCAATCCATCATTGCGAATATCGGTCTGTTGTTGATCATATCCGCATTTATAGGAGTTGAAGCGAAATTACACGCGTATGATGATTATTTATTGAAATACGAAGAAAAGGTCAAGCTGACTGATCGCTCAGATACGACAGATTTACTTCATTTTGTACACATCGTCAAATACCAACAAAATATTTCCATGTAGGTCAATAAAAGGACTATCTATATATATAGTTTAATTGCCAGCACGAAAACTTTATTTAATTTGACTTTTTCTGTTCACAGGCATAATAGAGATCTAGCTACAATTTCAGGATTGCCCATCTTGATTCATGTAATTTTTCTCTACATATTAATTCTGCTTACTACTCTGGCAGTCGGTGGTCAGGTAAAATTAACCATTCCAACGTGTTTCATTTTTAAATTCAGCGAATTATACTCAGTTAATTGAAATATTTTGATCAGAAATTCAAATCGATGTACTTGAATGTAAGATTCCTTTCTGCCTCTGTTTATTTATTCTACTTACATTACATGTTTTGCAAGGCGTCGTTCACTGTTGGATATGCAGTAAGTATCAGTATTTCCTATGTTGACGAAATTTTTTCAAAACATTGCTTTTTTCAATCGATATGACACCACTTTCTTCATGTCTAACAAGGATGAAATCCCAACTCGAAATAGAATTTTGAGCCCAAACAAAACCAAATCAAAGTACAATATAGAAGATCCCCATACCCAAAATTTCAAGTGCTGAAGTTCATCTTTCAAATTTTGGCGAATTTTGGATTTTTTCAAATCGCTTCACCAATCTGCAACGTAAAAAAAATTGATCTATTCAACGAAAAAAGCAGAAATTTGGCATATCAGGCATCGGACGGAAATTTTGAAAAGAAATAATAACTTTGTAACTTTTTTTCTGAAAAAAGTAATCAATTTTTTGTGAAAAAGTAGATAATTTTTCAATTTTTCGCCTTTAAAAAATTATTAATACCCCTCTCCTTTCCATTTTTTTTTCAAACTTGTATTTTTCTCTGTAATTTCACTACCGAAGAGAGAAAAAAAAATAACGATCCGGGAAAATGAGAAAATCGCGTTCAAAAAAATAGACGTTCCGCAGCCCAAATTTATGAGATTATAAATTCGTTCACCGACCGATTCTTTCTCTTGTTTTTGTTATCATTTTTCCATCTCTGAACTTCATACTGAATTATTTTCGATAATATTAATTACTTTCACGAATTTTTGTCCTCTTTCTTATTTTTCAGAATCTTCCTACTCATAACATAACCTCATTTTTCATTAAGTATAAAATTCGTGACTTGAATTCAAATATTTATTTCAATTCAAAAATCTGGAATTTCGAACAGAGATAAAATATCACAAAATAATTACACTTTGACTTTAAAGTTTGGTTTTTTATTAAGATTAAGTTTAAAAATCGTAAATTTTGTGATTTTCAGTGATTTTTTTTGTTTTAAAATTAAGTTCAAAGTCAAATTTTCGTGATTTTTAATATTTATTTTAATTCAAAAATCTTAAATTTCGGACAGAATCAAAATATCACAAATACTGGACTTTGACTTTATTTTAATACAATGAAACGCAAAAAATCGAAAAATCACGAAAATTTGACTTTGAACTTAATTTTAAAATCAAAAAAAATCACAGAAAATCACAAAATTTACGATAATAAATATTTCAATTCAAGTCACGAATTTTATAATGAAAAATAAAGTTATGTTATGAGCAGGAAGATTTAGAAAAATACGAATAAGAAGACAAAAATTCGTGAAAGTAATCAATATTATCGAAACATCGAAAATAATTCAGTATGAGTTTCAGAGATGAAAAAATGATAACAAAAACAAGAGATTTATAACCTCATTGCCATTTTTTTTTTGCGAGTTGAGCGAAAAAAGTAACTTTGGAGCTGAAAAAGTAACTAAAAGTAACTTTTCAGCCAAAAAAGTAACCAAAAGTAACCGAGCTTGAAAAAAGTAACCAAGTTACTTTAAAGTAATCGCCGTCCGATGCCTGGCATATGCATATGAAATTTTCGACCTGCGAAATCGACTGGAAGCGGTTTCGAGGCATTTCAAAACCACATTTTTTAAAAAAAAATTTCAGTGCAAGAAAAAAGTCAATAAAAATGGTTTATACGAACTTCAGCGCCTATAATCACAAATTACACATGTTGGTGAGATTATTTGATCGATTAAAGCACAATTTTCCAAAAATCGTAACGCTGAGTTCAAACTCGTATTTCAGGGCAGGAAATATTTGCAGAAAAATATTCAAAATATGCCCACTGGGCATTCGAAACTTCTCGAAACCGCTTCAAATCGATTCGGCCGGTCGAAAATAGGGGAATACCAAATTTCAATTTTTTTTTCGTTGTTTAAATCAGAGTTTCATAATATTTTGAAAGGCGATGAGTTAATTTGACTCAATAATTTGCCAAAATTCGAAAAATAAACTTCAGCTTTTCTTTCGATTTATTTTTGGTGGGCTTAAAATTCCATTTTGAATCAGGATACCGTCCTTATAAGCGATGTTTTTCTTTTAAAAAAAAGAATAGAATTTGTTTAGGTCGTAATAGGAAAAAAAAATGATTTTCATTGAATTTCGAAACTTCTAATTTTCAAAACTACACAAACAAGTTCCATAAATTGAAAAATAATGACAATCACACTATATTGAAAAATGTTCAATATTATTTAATCCCAGTTGTTAATCGAATTGAGACAGTTGAAGAGTGTTATTCTAAGTTAGCATCAAAAGTACGGAAAATTTGCCAAATCTTTCAAAATTAATTTTGTTTGGAATTTTTTCAGCACGAACATTTCACCGATACATTGTTGGAATTTCCTTGGTATGAGCGAAGTTTGAAATTTCAAAAACTATATCTGATAGTGTGGAAGATCTATCAGAAAAATTATCCACTAACTATGTACGATTTATATGAAGTAAATCTTGAATTTTTTGCAGCAAACGCGAAACGGATATATTCGCTGGTGAACTTGTTGTTATTGTTGTATAAATAATAAGCAGATGCCCATGAACAGACAATAAATAAAATTCTTTTTTAAAAAAACACACATTTTTGCTTATTTAATATTTTAAAATGTTTCTATTTGAAGAGATTTTAGAAGTATCACATGGGTCGAGAATAATACCTTCATTTTAGGATGAAACCGAACGTGAGATAAACATGTTGCCTATCTTGATATCTGAAGGGGCAAATACCATTTAAAAAAATCACGCAGAAAAACTTTTTAACCGTGGAAATGAATTGTGTCTATTTCGAAAACTGAACAAATTTTCACCTCATGACATTTTGCCAAACTCTGAAATTGAAGAGGCTACCAAAAATATGTTCAAAACAAATTCTAAAAAAATGAATCAATCAAGGGAATGGATAGAAAATTGAAAACTGAACAAATTTTATTCATCGTGTTTTCAGCTTAATATCAAAAATGAAAAGGGACTACGGGTCAGATCATTCAAATGGAGAAAATTTGAAATTTTTTCAAAGCTCACTATTTTGGATGACCCTTGGCCCCTTAATTTTTGTTGCTGGGAAAACATTTTCGAACTTGATGACAATTTTTTAAATTAAATTATCAAAAACCATGAAATTATTCAATTTAATCGTTCTTTTCGCTCATTTTGAAGCGAATTTCTTTTCATTTCTAGCGATGTAACATGAGTTGAGTTTTATAGAAAACTTTCCTCGAATTTGAGCAGGATGCTTCAAGTATTTTTTTAACTTTTGCTTTCCTCTGAGTGATTCACTCAAATTTCTTCCCTAATTAATTACATAGGTTGTTGTATGTCATTTTAGTAAAATTTTTGCGCCAAATACAATTCTTTGTTAAAATTTTTCACAGAACCAAAATTTTAATCCTACCCTTCCTTGCCAATCGAATCCCAGGGGAAGCGTAGAAGTAGGTTCAAAAGAAGGAAGCTGTAGCTTACATTTTTCAAAATTGGGCAATCGGTCCATTTTTGGTGTCATTTGGTTATTTCTACATGAATAAATTTCGTTGAGCTCAAAAATGACATTACATTATATTCAAGAACTGAGAAAGAGAAGTCTGATTTTTCAATTCGAGTTTTAGAATTTTTTATAAGAATTTCTTCTTCAACTTCGCACAACCTGCCAACCATCCAAACATATTTTTACTACAATCTTCAAAGTTTAGGGTTAGATTATCAATTATCATTAATGGAATGTGGTCCTTTTACTATTTTCCATACCCTTCCTCTGAGAGTGGACATAGCTTTCCAAAGTTGCTGAAATTGGACCCATTTTTCATATTTTTGAGTAAAAACCACAAATATTTGCTACACAGAAGGTAATATTTTGAATATGTAATGAGCGATATCACGGAGAACTTTTTTCCTTCCCTTATCAAAGTTTCCTTCCAGTAAATAGCAGAAAAAATTATAATTGGTGGCCAAATAAATTCGATTTTTCATATTTTTTGCAAATTTTTTAACGATAGGTTATGCAGAAGCTCTATAATTGATAGTCGACAATATCATCAGTAGGTGACGAACTTTATAATTCACACGGGAAATTACAGCACGAAAACTGGTAATTTATTGGTAAAAATTCAACCATGCATTGTAATTCGAAAAACAAACTAACGGTGGTCACGACAGAAAAAGAACAGAAAAATACGCCCAAAAGCAATTTAGCTACTGTAATTTTACCACTAGAAAAACGCGATTTCGAGGGGGAAAAGAAAAAAAATTTTCATCCAACATGTAACAACTTTCCAGTCCTCGAATTATCGCTGCACAAAATCAACCAGGACCAACGCGAACACAAACGAAAAATTGTTGACCATATAAATTATGTATCCTCCAACAAAAAAAGTAGAATTTTTACGCGGATTCATACGCTATGGATTTTTCATCACAGGAATGCCTTTAAAAAATAATAAAAAATTGAGCTTCTGGTTTCACACGTTTGCCTTGTCGTTCGATTTCTTTCTCATTTTAGGAAATTTCATCACCTTTATCAACCTTTCGACAAATTTATATAAACTAGAGGCATTCGTAAGACTGAATTTTAGTATGGGTATTGTATTTATTTACCCATATTATCGCTTCTATAGACGTGAATTGGACGATTTATTTTCCAAATACGATGAAAATTCGCCGAATTATATGGGAGACGAAGAAATAAAAATAGCTGCGAAATTATTTCTAAAAACTTTCAACCATCAGTGGCCCATTTTCGCTGGAATATTGATAGTCTGCCCATTTCTTGCGAGCGTATTGGTGAGAAATCCGGATAAAATCGATGAGTATGAATTTTTGTATTTTTATTCGTGCGGATCGCCGAATAAACTGCCAACGATAGCGCTTTGTCTACAGAGAGAAAGTATTGGTTATTTTATAATGAACGATGTTATGGAAATTTTTTTTTTCTTTTATCACGTTTTTATTGCAAATATCGGCCAGCTGCTGATCATATCCGCATTAATAGGAGTTGAAGCGAAATTACAAGTGTATAATGGTCGTTTATCCGACTGCATTAAGAAAATCAAGAATATGAGACGATCTGATACGAAGGATATTTCCGAACTAGCATCTGTCGTCAGATATCAGCAAAATATCTCCATGTAGGCCGATGAAAGTATAATCTACCAATATTTTAAAAATCATTCTATAAATTCCATTTATTTTTATGTTGTTCGCAGGAATAATAAAGAACTGGCAACAATTTCAGAATTGCCAATTTTGATTCATGTGATTTTCCTCTACGTATTAATCCTACTAACTACTCTGGCGGTTGGTGGTCAGGTAAAGTTGACGATTGTAAAGCTTACCATTTACATTTCGATAAATTATTTTGGTATCTAATTGAAATATTTTGATCAGAAATTCGAATCGATATACTTGGATGCGAGATTCCTTTCCATGTCTGTCTATTTCGGTTTCTTACATTACACATTCTGCAAATCTGCGTTCATTGTTGGATATGCAGTAAGTATCAGTAATTTTTCATGGTAAGTACCTAAAAATGATTTTCTTTTTCTTTCTTTTAAAATTTCGTTTTTCTTGATATTTTTCATGAATCATTTTCTCTGTTTCTCTTTTATTATAATAAAATATTGGATGAAAAACAATGAGAAGGGTATAAAGTTATAGAAAATTGAAATCAGGTCATTATTTTGAAGTTACAAAGCATTAAATTTTAACTTTTTTCTGTGATACCAAGAGGTAGGGACTGAAATTAAATGCATAACTACAAATAATCTCGTTTAATATGGAATAAAAATTCAAAAAGAAAACAATTTTATGACATGAGCTTTTTTTCGAAAAATTTCGCCTTGGTTTGTTCTGTGATTATTGAAAGAAAAAAGTGTATAAAATATATGAAAAATTGACATTCAAACATGTTGGTAAAATTTGAAGACAATTTTTTCCAAATTGTCGTTTTTATTCATCATAGGCGGATTTAAGGGGGGCGCGGGGGGGCTTAGCCCCCTCAAGAGTGAAATTAGCCCCCCAAAAATTTTTCGTGTTTGATTGTCAAATTGTTTGACAATCAAACTCGAATGTATCTACCATGAAAAAAATGTATTTTCTGGGCATTAAGTACACAATTTTTTCATAGCTTCGCCCTCGCTTCGCTCGGGCATGAACAAAATCACAATTCACAAATTATTTTTAGGCAACATTGAGGAGAGAGGCGCCTTTCTCCGAAAATTCCTTCTGGTACTTCATGTCTTCTTCCTCAATTTGTATTCCCCCCCCCAAAAAAAAAGCTTCCAACGCCACTGACAGCGAATATGTTTTCCCTCCCCCTACTCCTAAAATAACATCAAATAGGAATTTTGAAATCATTATTATACGAAAAAATCACTTTTATGGCCATTAAAAATTTAATTTTTCAAAGCTTCACCCTCGCTTCGCTCGAGTATGAATAAAATCACGATTATTCGAATTATTTGAGGTGACAGTGTCAAAGAAGGCCCCCTCCTACTTCATCATATAAGATTTTTCTGGTATTTCTAGTCCTTGTATCGATTTTGCAGTTTGCATCCTTCCAAAAAATCTTCTAATGTTTTTGATCTGGGGCTAAGCCCCCCCAGATCCATTTTCATAAATCCGCCTATGTTATTCATTCTCTTTATTTCTGTAGGTTTTTGAAAACAATTTTTGAAACGTCTCAAAACTAACATCAAATTGGTATTGTTTCAGCACGAATATTTCACAGATGGCTTATTGAAACTTCCTTGGTATAAACGAAATGTGGAATTTCAAAAATACTATCTAATGGTGTGGACAATCTACCAAAAAAGTTACCCATTCACTGTGCATGATTTATGCGAATTAAATGTTCATTTTTTCTCTGAGAACATGAAACGTCTTTATTCGTTAGTTAATGTGTTATTATTGATATACAAATAGGTAATCATAAGCGAAAAGAGGATTGTCTAAGATAAAATTTTATAATAAATCAAAAATAAAACATTATGAAACCGACTTTTTTTCTTGCGTATCTGATGAAGAATAACGGTCGATTAAGACAAAAATCATCGAGATTTCAAAACTAAAACTTCAAACTCCACAACTTTTCGATGAATTTTTTCAAAACTTAGCACGAGAATTGAGTAGAGTAATAAAGGAAAGTACCCTGAAATTTTTTCAAATAATTTCAATCGTTTTGATGACCTTGAATTTTATGAGTTTGAAAATCCCAAATCGTCGTAAGAACCCAATTTTGAGACAGGCAAAAAAAAATTCCACAGTTTTTCAACGTACATATTTCACATCCTCACGAATTTTTTCAAATTTTTTCGAATAGTATGGAAAGTAATCAAACTTCCAAAAAACCGTGAAAAATCAGTTGAAAAAATCTGAAAAAATTCTGAAGGGCGTGAAATGCTCGTCCCAAAATCGTGTCCTCTCCGGAAAGTTTCAAAATCGATTTCAAGGTCATTGCAGTGATTGGAAAAATTTGAAAAAATTTCAGGACACCTCTCTCTAGTACCTACACCTAATACGACAAATTTGAAAAAAATCAGTTCGAAAACTGGCAAAGGCGAAATTTTTATGGGTGAAGTTGGTCAAAAATTCAAAGCACATCCGTAATATACACTTCTGTTCCTTAAAATTACTGTTTCTTATTAATTCTTCAAACTTTTTTGAATATTTGACCAATTTCCATGACTCGAAAAAATCTAAATTGTGCCCCCTCCCCTCGAGCGAATTGGAATTTTCAAAGTCTATTTGAAAGTTACTTAAGCAATTGAGAAAATATGAAAATTTCAGGGTACTTCACTCTAGTACCTCTACCTATGCGCCAAGTTTGAAAGAAAATCAGTTGTGAACCGCGGAAATTAAATTTTTAGCTTGGAAATCAAGTACAACGGCCAATGGGGCCTCAGTCTCCCAGAGGTGAGACGAAAAGTCGCCATGCGCTCTAAAAACATCTTCTACCAATAAAAATCTAAAAACATAGTCTTGACCAAGTAGGTACCGCTAGAGGTCAAATGATACCTTTACACGATTGATGATTATTCTGAGCAACCTTTTATTGGGAAATAATATTTCGGAATTTCCGAAAAAGGAATGTTACATCCCAATACGTAATCAACATTCAAACCACCCATCACGAATTTTTTAAATAATTGAAGAACAGACAGAAATTCACCAGGAGGCGTTTAAAATGTGAAGCTTCCAAAATTTTACTCAGGTAATTGAAGGGTAAAAACCCGGCAATACGTTTGTAAAATTTCAACCACTCATTTTAATAATTTGCAAAATATACAATTTTTTGTCGCGAAGGAAAAAAACGAGAAGAAATATCTCCATTATAATTACAAATTGGTGTTTTTTAGAATTAATTTCAAGGAAAACGCACGAAATAAATTTTCTGTTCTCATATAAAAATTGTACAGCACATAAAACCTCAAAGAAAGACTGAAACAATTGAGTCCTGTACTAACGATAAAAGAAGAAGTGAGTTTGGAACGAAAAATCAATTATGCATAGCTCAACAAAAAACATTAAATTTTTACAAGGATTTATACGTTATGGGTTTTTTATAACTGGAATGCCTATGAAAAATAATACAAGAGCGAATTTCTTGTACCACACGGTTGCCTTATCGATGAATTTCTTACTCATTTTAGGAAATTTCATCACCTTTATCAACATTTCGACCAACTTATATAAACTACAGGCATTCATAAGATTGATTTTTAGTACCGGTATTGTGCTGATTTACCCGTATTACCGTTTCAACAGACAAGAAATAGATGACCTATCTTCCAAATACGATGAAAATTCGCCAAATTATATGGGAGAAGAAGAAACCAAAATAGCTGCGAAAATATTTCTCGAAACATTCAACAGTCAATGGAAAATCTTCACTGTAATAATGATTGTCGGTCCTTTTCTTGCGAGGGTATTTTTGAGAGATCAGAATGAAATCGATGCGTATGAATTTTTATACAATTATTCGTGCGGCCTGACTCATGATCTCCCAACGATAAGACTTTGCCTACGCCGAGAAAGTTTCGGTTATTTTATATTCAACGATATTATGGAAATTTTTTTCCTCTGTTATCAATGCTTCATCACAAATATTGGTAATATGTTGATTGTAACAGCTTTTATAGGAGTTGAAGCGAAATTACACGTGTATGATGATCGTTTATCGAAATTCATTGAGAAAGTCAAATTAGCGGATCGCTCAGATAGGACAGATTTAGTTCATCTTGCGTCCATCATCAGATACCAACAAAATATTTCCACGTAAGCCAGTGAAAACAATTCATCTGTACAAAATTTAATAAATCAGTCAATAATTCCACTCAATTTTAAATTGTTCACAGGCATAACAGAAATGTAGCATCAGTTTCAAGACTGCCTGTCTTGATTCATGTGCTTTTCCTTTATATATTAGCTTTGTTCGCTACTCTGGCTATTGGTGGTCAGGTAAAATTGACAGCTAAAACGTTCATTAAGTATTTGAATTTCGATAAATTATTCAAAATTTTTTTTACATATTTTTACCAGAAATTCACATCGGTGTATTTGAACGCAAGATTCCTTTGCAACAGTGTTTATTTATGCTATTTACATTACACATTCTGCAAGACTGCGCTCATCATTGGCTATGCGGTACGTATAAGTATAATATTTAACCGGAGAAATTTTTCAAAACCAAAATGCAATACATCTGGGAAGTTTTTCAGTCAGTGGCGATTTTGGGAAAGAAAATCGGTGGAAGTCAGGAAGTTTGAAGAAACTCGACATTTTTCAAAATCTTTCTTATAGATACTTTACAAAAAAAAATGAATCGGTTCAAGTCTATTGTATTTATATTAGGTATCTACTTTCGAAGTTAATTTCAATTACCTACTCAATGTGTAAAGAATTTTTGAAAACATGCTTGAGAATTTGAAAAAAAAACAATAATTTCAGGGTTGGACAAAATTTTTGAAAAATTGAAGAAATTCAAGTTGGAATTTGGAAAAAGTTTTAACAATTAACTCATTATTCCCAAAATTTTTCCAATTTGAGATTTAAAAAAAATTTAATTCAAATGTATTTCTTGAAATTTCTCAAAATAGTTATTCCTCTTTTTTTTTGAATTTCAAATTTTAAAAAAATTCTCTTCCGACTAAATAATTGGTAGGTACTTATGAATTTTTTAGAACATGAAATAGAAAAAAAAACGGAAAAGTTAAAATTGTAAAAATATGTTGAAAAAAAATTATAATTAAAGTGATTTAAGAAATTCGGAATAGAAAAAAATTAGGCTTCAGAAATATAACTTTGAATCCAATTTATGGCAAAAATAAGTAAAGAAGCGACCTTGTTTTCGGATGGAATTCAATATCAATTTGATTCGTATATTTTTCTAGACACATTTTACCAAAAAATTGGTTTTAAAAAAAAATCTCCATCTTTGAAAAATCAATGGAAGTCTGACTTCCCTAACTTTCTTTGGGAAATCGCCTCTGTTTTCAGCCGTAAAATTTTTTTTTAAAAATTGAAGTTCTTTTTTTGAATCGTTTTTTTCTAAAAGTCAATTTTTTCATGCATTTGCCCCATTTTTCTTTATAATACCTATACCTGACAAAAGTGTTTTCAAAACAATCAATTTTTTTGTATTGTGTTGAATTATAGTTTAGAAAATAGCGAGCTAAATTTGAATGAATTGATAAAATTTTCGGGACTGAATTGTAAAATTTGAACGCTGTTGGTCATGTGGTTTCTGAGGAAATGATACCTAAAGTGAAATCTCCATTTTTTCGTGTTAATTTCTACCTTTTTTCGGCATTCCAAAAACCTGTTTTAATACAGTAGCAAAACGTTAGCTGAAAAAAATGAATGTATATGTGAACCTGGATGTAGAAATCACCCTTAAGCCGGCTACACACTATGCGTGATGCGTCGTTTTTGATGCGCGCATCACCAGCGAAACACGAATTTGAGACGAAACACGCATAGTGTGTAGGGTGTCATTCGCGCTGATTCGCCTGATTCGCGAATCGGTTTTTTCGCGATGCGCGATGCGTTATCAAACCACGACCGGTCGGGTTGACGACGAAAAATTCGCGATGCGTCGTTCGTTTTCAAGCATTTCATTGATGAAACTCTTTTCTTCTGCGAATTTTTGACGAAACGGGAATAGTGTGTAGAGGTCAATTCGTGGTGGTTCGCGAATTTTCAATTTTTCACGAATTTTTCCGCGAATCGCGCAACGCGTATCGCGTATAACGCATCACGCATAGTGTGTAGCCGGCTTTACACAGAAAAAACAGAAGTTACGAGAATGAATACATTTTACCCCAAAAATAATAAATTTTATGAAAAAAAGATAGCTTTTATCCAAAAAATTGATAAATTTTACCAAAATAATAAATTTTAATCAAAAAATAATAAAATATATTCAAAAAAATAATAAAATGTATTCAAAAAAATAATAAAATGTATTCAAAAAAATAATAAAATGTATTCAAAAAAATAATAACGTGTTTGAATTTACAAAATAGGTGAAATTTGTTCTAAAAAATAATATTTACTATCAGAAAAAATAATAAAATTTGGCAAAAAAATGAATAAATTTTACCAAAAAGAATAAATTTTATTCGAAAAAATGATAAATTTTACCTATTTTGAGAATTGGGACACGTTATTATTTTTTTGGATAAATTTTATTATTATTATTTTTTTTTTCAGTGTTGGTGTAAAAAAATGGTTTCCAAGTCGAGGTTCTCCTTTGATTCTATTCCTTCTGAAAGGCCAAAAATCAGTGTCAACTGAAAAATCAATTTTTCACACCTAAAGGTGGTTTCTATATCCAGGCTCGCATATGTTTTTCCATCTTTCATAAATTTTGGACATTTTTTTTTAATCCCAGTAGATACATCAAGTTTCTCACTTCTGATAAAAATAATTATAAATGATTTTGAACCATTTTCCCAATTTTTTCATTTTCTTCAAATTCATTCCTTCAGATCAAAATTTTTTACCATTTTTCTACCATCAACTTGAAAATGAATTCTCTCATTCACTGTGCATACAACTAAAAAGTTTTGACATCCCTCCCACATCTCCTTCAGCAGTTCATCACTTTGCAGAATCTGTAATTTTTCTAAAAGTGAAAAAGGGTGAAGTGAAAACTTCAAACCAAAATTTATCAGAACTAAAATTGTTTGGAATTTTTCCAGCATGAACATTTCACCGATGCCTTGATGGAATTTCCTTGGTATGAGCGAGATGTAAAATTTCAAAAACTTTACCTAATGGTGTGGAAGCTCCACCAGAAAAATTATCCTATCACTGTGTACGACTTATATGAAGTGAATCTCGAGTTTTTTGCAGCAAATGCAAAACGTATATATTCATTAGTGAACGTGTTATTGTTATTGTATAAATAGTATTTAAGCTAATATCCCATCAATTGACAAAATTTGTAAATGAAATTCTCAACCAAAATACATTTTGCTATTAGAAATACAACTTTTTTCTATCAGTTCCCTGTGCTCTAACTGAATGAAAAATACGATTTTTGGTGGTGGGGGTAAGTCAGAGGAAGGGGGTCAAAATGAGAAGTAAGGCCATACTCAAATTATATGCCCTAAAACTAGTAAGAATCGAAACGCCACATGCCATTTCAATTTTTTTACATATCCACCTCCCCAAAAAAGTAGGTTGAGGGCACTGAAGAGTTGAATCCAAAAAAATAGCCAAGTATGCTATTGTGGTTCGCAAATCGACTACGCTCCAGCAATTCATAATTCAAAAATTTGAAAAACGCGACGTTGAGGGAATAACGTGAAAGAAATATTTGATCCAAAGTATAACAACGTTCCAGTCGTTAATTCATCACTGCACAAAGTCAACTAGAAACGATGAAAGCACAAAGGAAAATTTTTTGAACATGTCATCAATTATGAAGAGTTATTCAAAAAAATTACGAGGTAAAGAATTTTAGGATTTCTTTTTTCATAGGAATGCCTTTAAAAATAATGAAAAATTTGGTTTGGTATCACACGTTTGCCTTATTTTATTCTTTATTCTAGGAAATTTCATCACCTTTGTCAACATTTCGACCAAATTATATAAACTACAGGCATTCATAAGATTGATTCTAAGTAAAATAATTGATAATCTTTTGTAAATACCCGAACAAATTATCTTTCTGTTAGGTGTATTCGTTGAATATTATTCTCCTTGATTTATCATAAAAATTATGCTAAAAGATTTAAGGAAAAATTATGGAAACAACAATGCAATTTTTTGATAAGTAGCAATGACCCAGACTACACCAGAGGGTCAAAAATTGCATTAGTGAATCACGCCATCAAGTTTGATCACAAATTTGATTTTGTCAATGCTTTTATTCGTCAAACAGGCCTTAATAACACTTTGTAAGAGAAGAATTGTAGAATCGCTGTAATATAACTGAAAAACTGGTAATATAGTCAATTTAAAGGTAAATACGGAGGGGATAATTCTTTACAAACCTTACCTTAGATACAAACTATGTAATATTTTTTGAACTAAAGATGACGTCACTGGCGTCGAAACGTCTATTTTTCGGGCATTCGTTTCGTGAATAATATTTGTCAAGTTGTTTTTACAATTTTTTCTAATTTTCAGCCATTTGCTTATTTGTGAAATTGCAACCATACATTTGGAATTCGAAAAAACAACTTACAGTTATCACGACAGAAAAGAAAGAAAAATACCCGCCAAACAGCAATTTATAATTCAAAAATTTGAAAATGCAATTTCAAGGAGAAAGAGTGGCAAATTTTTTATCCAAAGTATAACAACTTTTTGAACTTTCCAGTCTTTGATTCATCGCTACACAAAGTGAACTAGCACTGATGTGAACATATTAGAAAATTTTTCAACCATGACATCAGTTACGCGTACTTCAATAAAAAAAGTAGAATTTTTACATGCATTCATACGCTATGGATTTTTCTTTACAGGAATGCCTTTAAAAAATAATAAAAAATTGAGTTTTCGGTTCCACGCGTTCGCCTTATCACTCGATTTTTTACTCATTCTGGGAAGTATCATAACTTTTATCAACGTTTCTACAAATTTATATAAGTTTGCGACGTTCATAAGATTGGTTCTAAGTATCTGTATCGTATTGATTTACCCATATTATCGCTTCTATCGACGTGAATTGGATGATTTATTTTCCAAATACGATGAAAATTCGCCGAATTATATGGGAGACGATGAAATAAAAATAGCTGCGAAATTATTTTCCAAAACTTTCAACCAAGAGTGCCTAATGTTCGTTGGAATAATAATAGTCTGCCCATTTCTGGCGAGTGTACTTGTGAAAAACTCTGACGAAATCGATGCTTATGAATTTCTGTATTTTTATTCGTGCGGATCACCCGATAAAATGCCACCGATAAAGCTTTGTCTACAGAGAGAAAGTATTGGTTATTTTATAATCAACGATATCATGGAAATTTTTTTTTTTTGTTATCACATCTCCTTCTGTTACGTTGGTCATTTGTTGATAATTGTTTCATTAAGAGGAGTTGAAGCGAAATTACAAGTTTATGATGATCGTTTATCCGACAGAATTAAGAGAGTCAAGAATATGAGACGATCTGATAGGAAGGATATCTCTGAACTAGCATCTATCGTCAGATATCAGCAAAATATCACCATGTATGCCGATAAAGTCATTGCCTACTCATTCCAAAAACCGTTCTATAAATTCCCTTCATTTTTATTTTGTTCACAGGCATAATAGAGATCTAGCATTAATGTCACAATTGCCAACCTGGATTCATGTGGCTTATATCAATATATTAATATTGATAACTACTCTAACACTTGGTGGTCAGGTAAAATTAACAAGTTGAATTTTTCATTTTTTAGTTTGATAAATCATTTGTGTCAACTGAAATACTTTGAACAGAGATTCAAATCGATGTACTTGAATGCGAGATTCCTTTCTGCCTGTGTTTTTTTTGGTTACTCATATCACATGTTCTGTAAGACTGGGTTGACCGTTGGATATGCGGTACGTATCAGTAATTTCAATATTCATAAAAATTTATCAAAAAAATATAATGTGCGTTGAATCGATAATATATTATAATTTTGTATCCATGACATTCATTACCTATCTCTAGGTACCTCAGGGAAAAAGTTCCTTCGAAAGTTGTGCTCCCTAACTTTACAATTAATTATCTGAAACAGACAGATCCTTCCCTTAATTTTACAGTTTCTTATTTTTCTAGAGATTGGTTGCAATAGGTACGAAATTGAAAAAATAAATTATAATCAAAAAAAAACATCAAAAAAGAATTGAATTGATTAAATCCAGTAATTACAAAAGATGTACCTAATTTTTTCAAAATTGTTAGTCTCTATTCTCTTACTTTTAGTAGGGTTTGAAAATACTTTTTCAGACATGTATTTCAAAATTATCATAACAGATTGATATTTTTACCAGCACGAACACTTCACAGATAGCTTATTGGAATTTCCTTGGTATGAACGAAATGTGGAATTTCAAAAATACTATCTTATGGTGTGCGTAGTCTATCAAAAAAGTTACCCATTCACTCTGCACAATTTAAGAGAAATAAATGTGATTTTTTTCTCGGAAAACATGAAATTTCTTTATTCGCTGGTGAACCTGTTGTTATTAATGTATAAATAGATTGTAGGTCAACACTAGATTATTAAAAAAACAAAATTATAATTCATAAAGGAAATACATTTTGATTAAATCAATAACTTTTTTTCATGTACCTATCTATACCTATCTATGTAGCTGGTATAAAGAATGAGCCTCTTGCGATGATTGGTACGACTATTTTAAAAAGTCGTGAATTTCGTATAAAAATCCTACAAGATCAGCAAATTCTCATTTTACATTCACTCATTTAAAAAAAAATAATACTAATAATAAAAATTTTAATAGATAGGTAATCAGTAATCATTAATAAATACTTTTTGCTCGAATAAACTTAAATTTCAATATTTGTTCAATGCAAATTTTTTTCATATTATTCGACCATGTTCCAACCCTTGAAAAAATCTGAAAAAAATTCTGAGAGGTGTAAAATGAATTCAGAAATAAGCATACAATTTTTTTCTGCCTCTCTCTCAAAACAGTGTTTCCTATGTTAAGGCAATTTGAAATTTTCAAAGTCAAATAAAACCATCAAAATGGTCCCAAAAATCTGAAAAAATTTCAAGGTACTCCGCTCTAGTATCTCTACTTCTACGCCAACCTTAAAAAAAAAAAACGCTTGAAAATTCGCGGAGATGGAAAATTTGAAATCTTCAGCTTGGAAATCACATGTTTTGGTGTCCCTGCCCGCCAGGAGTAGAATAAAAATCCGCTTAAACGCTCTAAAATCATAATATATCAAGACAAAACGAATGGTATTAACCCTTTGGTGCCCGGCGAAAAACTAACGGATGAAATTGAAAAATTTTCACGCTGCTGAAATACACCAAAGACCAATAGCTGAAGGCTAAAAAAATATTTGCTTCGGGTGAATTCATTGATTTGGAAATGAATAGCTTTTAAAAATCTTTGAAATTTGGCGACATTCGTTTCCAAATTTACAGAAGCTCCAACTGACCTGAAAATTGCGTAAAAATGTAGAGGACTGAAAATTTGGTAAGGTAACGTGAAAATAATATGTATAAGTTCAAAGGTCGAATTACCAGAAAAAAAATATAAAAATGAATCCAGAATCTTTTCAAAAAAAGTGAAACCTTTTCCGCCAGAAATATCAAAATTTGATCATGCTGAAAGCAAAATTTTCCGATAGAAAAATATTTTGTGGCAAATTCGAGACATTTACAGAAGGAAATTTGTGTAAGTATTGCATAATATTTGGAAATTGAGGTTCAAGGCTAAATTTGACAAAAAATTTAAAAAAAATTGATAAATTTTGTTCAAAAAAAGAAAATCCAAAAAAAATGTTTTTGATATTTTAAATCATGTACTTATAATTTGAAAAAAAAAATTCTTACCGATGTTAACTCTTCATTAATTAAAAAAGAGTGAAAATTTTCAACGGAAAAAAATGTTTCATTTTTTCGATAAATTTTTCTATGCATTTAAATGGGCCTCAGTGCGATCTTGAAATCTGAATTCAAAAAATTATTCAATACTTATACGAATTTTTTTCTGTAAATGTCTCGGTTTTCCCACAAAGTATTTTTATATCGGAAAATTTTGCTTCCAGTAAGATCAAGTTGTGATATTTCCGGCGGAAAAGGTTCCATTATTTTTGAAAAAATTTTCGATTTCGTTTTTTAGTAGTTCGATCTTTGAACAAATACGTATTATTTTCACACCATTTAATTAAATTTGCAGTCCATCACATTTTGGCGCAATTTTCACTTCAGTTGGAGCTTCTATAGATTTGGAAACAAATATAGCCAAATTTCAAAGATTTTTAAAAATTATTCATTTCCAAATAAATCAATTCCTCCGAAGCAAATATTTTTTTGACTTTCTACTATTGAGCTTTGGTGCATTTCATCAGCGTGAGAATTTTTCAATTTTATCCGCCAGTTTTTCGCCGGGCACCAAAGGGTTAAAATTTTGACCAAGTTCTACCTGAGGCCGAATGACTCCCTTACCACACCAGAGTCTTTACTCTAAAATATCTTGAAAAAGATGCATCCCAGAAAAATCTCACGGGATACATCCGATAAGAAAAATTCTCTACAACTCTTGTCATGGTCATTATGGATTTCAAACTCCTAGTTTTCTCAGAAACTTCACTTTTCGCAGGAAAGGTACAAAAAAATGTAATTTTTTCACAGAATCCCGCAAAAATCAGAAACTTTACTTTTGCGCAGGAAAGGTACAAAAAAAATTTAATTTTTTCACAGAATTCCGGAAAAATCATAAACTTTACTTTTTCGCAGGAAAGGTACAAAAAAAATGTAATTTTTGCACAGAATTCTGGAAAAAAAATGAGTTGCAATTTTTTTTCTCAAAGAGATAAAGGTCTGCGGTTTGTTCCATTCAATTCGCCGTTAGAAATATTCTAAAAGATTGGATTGAAAAAATATTATTTTCTCATGCCGTGCTGATTGCTCTTGAAAAATCTTACTTTTCGACCCTCCCAATACCCTCTGTCCAAAGCAAACTTTGATGAATGTATTTCTCCCTTCATTACAGGGACGTACCGATAGGGGGAGGGGGGAGCTTCCCCCCCTGAGAAAATTTTTTACTTGTGAGTTGGGAAAATTGAGCAATTCAACACATCAGTTGGGAAAATTGGGCAGTTGGGAATTAGTCACTTTATCGACTGAAAATTCATCATTTTCCCAACTGAAAATGTATCGTTTTTCCAAGTTGGAAATCAATAAAATTTTCACTTGTTTTTTAAAAATTTTTCGCCCTCGCTTCGCTCGGGCATGAACAAAATCGTTATCCAACAAACTATTTCAAGTAACAACAGTGTTGAAGAAGGCTCCTTTTATTCATTCCCCTGAAAATACTTTTGATCTGGTACTGTGTTTTTATTCTCAATTTTTACGCTCCCAAAAAAGCTTTCAACACCATTGATTGTGAATATCTAATGGCTACATTCTTACCCTCCCCCCTCTCAAATTACATCAAATAAGAATTTTGAAAGCCTTAAAATTAGAAAAAATTGCTTTTTTAAGCATTAAAAATATAATTTTTTCAAAGCTTCACCCTCGCTTCGCTCGGGTATAAATTAAATCATGTTTATGTGCATTAGTGCATTATTTGAGGCGATAGCGCCAAAAAAGGTTCCTTTTTACTCATTCTTCATAAAATTGTTCTGGTATTTCAAGTTTCATCCATTTTGAGTTGGGATTTTCATGAGACATCCCCCCCCCCCTGGAAAAAGCCTTCGGTACGTCACTGCTTCATTAGATAAATAAAAGCAGCCTTAATTTGGCAATCAGAATCCACATATAAAAATCATAATTCAACAATTGAATCTCACTGATTGGAAATCAAATTTTACTCCTTAGCAGTGAAATCAGTGGGATTTCACTACCAATCAGCAACTCAATTTAGTCTACTCAAAATCAGTCAATTTTCAGTTTTTGGCTAATTCAAATTAAAAATAAAAACGTATACTTAGGTATCCCAAGTACCATGCACTTCATAATTTACAAGGGCAACTACATACAGCGCCGAAACATAGTCGCTTATTTTAAAATTTCAAACACAGTTACATTGTTGATTCAAAAAACCAACTCGCAGTCATCACAACAGTAAAAAAAGAGAAACACACCCATCAGTAGGTAATATTCATAATTCAAAAATTTGAAAACCGCAATTTCAAAGGGAAAAAGTGACAGAAATTTTTCATCCGCAGCATAACAACTTTTTGAACTTTCCAGTCCTTGATTCATCGCTGACAATAGACATTTTTTCGACCATGCCATCAGTTACTTGTACTTCAACAAAAAAAGTAGAATTTTTACGCACATTTATACGCTATGGATTTTTCTTCACGGGAATGCCTTTACAAAATGACAAAAAATTCAGTTTTCGGTTCCACACGTTCGCCTTATCATTCGATTCGTTCCTCATTCTAGGAAATTTCATAACCTTTATCAACGTTTCTACAAACTTATATAAGATCGAGACATTCGTCAGATTGGTTATAAGTATCGGTATTGTATTTATTTACCCTTATTATTGGCTTTATCGATACGAATTAAACGAATTATTCTCCAAATACGATGAAAAATCGCCGAATTATATGGGAGACGAAGAAATGAAAATAGCTGCGAATTTGTTCTTCAAAACTTTCAGCCAAGAGTGCCTAATCTTCGTTGGAATAATAATAGTCTGCCCATTTCTGGCGAGTGTACTTGTGAAAAACTCTAACGAAATCGATGCTTATGAATTTCTGTATTTTTATTCGTGCGGATCACCCGATAAACCGCCACCGATAGAGCTTTGTCTACGGAGAGAAAGTATTGGTTATTTTATAATGAACGATGTGATGGAAATTGTTTTTTTCAGTCATCACGCCTTCTTCACAAACGTTGGTCACTTGTTGATGATAGCTGCATTAATAGGAGTTGAAGCGAAATTACAAGTGTATGATGGTCGTTTATCCGACAGCATTAAGAGAGTCAAGAATATGAGGCGATCTGATAGGAAGGATATCTCTGAACTTGCATCTATCGTCAGATATCAGCAAAATATCACCATGTATGCCGATAAAGCCATTCCTTACTCATTCCAATAACCATTCTATAAATTCCATTCATTTTTATATTGTTCACAGGCATAATAGAGATCTAGCAATTATTTCAGAATTGCCAATCTGGATTCATGTGACTTTTATTAATATATTAATGTTGTTAACAACTCTAGCAGTTGGTGGTCAGGTAAAATTAACAATATTCGTTGATTTTTTTTTTTTTTTTCGTCAAATCATTCATTTGAATTGAATCACTTTGAACAGAAATTCAAATCGATGTACTTGAATGCGAGATTTCTTTCCCTTACGGTTTATTACGGTTACGTACATCACATGTTTTGCAAGACTGCGTTCATTGTTGGATACGCGGTACGTATTAGTAGCAGAGTTGGGATATTGTGAAAATTTCCCATCGTGGGAATTTTAGAGCCAAAAAAAATGAAAGGGGGAAAAGGGAATTTGTGGGAAATTCAATCGAACGTGGGAAAAAAATGAGAAATTCTATGAATTGAAACATGAGAAAAAGACGGGGAATTCGTCCAATGGGGCGAAATAAAGGGAGAAAAATCCAAATTTTTATGAATTTTTTAGTATTTTTATGAGAATTTAGTATCATTGTTAGAAAATCTTGTAAAATTTTCCATATTGTGGGAAAATTTAAGTAAAAAAAAGAATGGAAAAAGGAAAGTTGTGGAAAATTTGCTCAATTGAGCGAAAAAATGGAGAAAATCATGAATTTTCATTGATTTTTAGGCATTTTCTTCATATTTTTTTCAACAAAAACATGAAATTTTAGAAATTTATAAGGAAAAAAGTGAAGGGAAAACGTGGGAAATTTTACAATTTTCTGTGGTAAAATATGGGAAATTTGAGGATCTGGTTAGGGAAAAACTGCAATTTCAATATCCCAACACTGATTAGTAATTTCTATGTTCATAAAAATTTATCAAAAATATATATGTACTAGGGTGACAATGAAATTTTTTTTTCGATTTTGAAATCGCTCACCCCCTAAAAGTGTTCATTGGTATAAACAAAAATTATTCCCAAAATTTCACTCCTCTGAGTTGAGGTTAACACGTGCCGCCGAGCACTCAAAGTTGAGGACGCGATGTCCGAGCGCGTTCGATGTTACTCCGCCACGATACGCGGTGGCGAAGTTTTCAGCGTACGGGCTGCGTTGCAAAGACGTTCTTATGCCCTTATGTGGGACAGGGAAGGAAAAAGTGTTCAAATTACTCGATAAAGAATCATTTTAGATCATCTAGAATATACCCAGTCTGTTTTAAATTTTTTTTTACTGATTTTATGGGTATTAAAAAAACTTGTAAAATTATCGATTTCTTCACATAATTTTGGACGATTTTTGCTATCATTCAGCCCTCAAAAATTGAAACCCCAAAATTTTTGAAAAATTTCAGCAGCATTACCCTTGATTTACAATACTCGAATGAGAAATACATGAAATTCATCATTGAGAACCGATTTTCGCGTTAAAAACATTGAAATTAATGGGGAAAAATCAATTTTTCTATATTTTTTTCCAACAGCCATAAAATCAGTGAAAAAAAATTCAAAACAGACTGAGTATATTTTAGATGATCTAACATGATTCTTTATCGAGTAATTTGAACACCTTTCCCTCCCCTGTCCCATATAAGGGCGTAAGAACGTCTTTGCAACGCAGCCCGTACGCTGAAAACTTCACCACCGCGTATCGTGGCGGAGTAACATCGAACGCGCTCGGACATCGCGTCCTCAACTTTGAGTGCTCGGCGGCACGTGTTAACCTCAACTCAGAGGAGTGAAATTTTGGGAATAATTTTTGTTTATATCAATGAACACTTTTAGGGGGTGAGCGATTTCAAATTCGGAAAAAAAATTTTACCCATGCATTTCATTGTCACCCTAATATGTACTGTGTATTGAATCGACATATAATTTTCTATCCATGACATTAGGTAGCCATTAGTATCTCTGAAAAAAAGTTAGATAGCAGTACTCCATTCCATAGCATTACAAGTAATTTTCTAAAACACACAGATCTTCCCTCAATTTTACATTTTATTGTTTATCTTAAAATACCTATGACTAAATCTACACGAAAGAGGCTTCAGGCACGAAATTAAAAATATCCTGTGAACGACTGAATCGTGTTTTTTTCAACTGTATGATTCAAGTGGTCCCTTTTGTTTTTTTCCGAGTTCGAAATTTTTCATTTTTTTTTCAGAGTTCGAATTTTTTCTTGATTATTTTTTTCCAAATTAATTTTTTTTTCAGAGTTCGAATTTTTTCTCGATTATTTTTTTCCAACGTAAAATTTTTTCCAGAGCTTGGATTTTTTCTCCATCATTTATTGAAATTTTTTCTGAGTCCGAATTTTAATTTTAAGAAAAAGCAGTCGAGAAAAAATTCGAACTCTGAAAAAAATTTAATTTGGAAAAAAATAACCGAGAAAAATTCGAACTCTGAAAAAAAAATTTAATTTTGAAAAAAAGTAGTCGAGAAAAAATTCGAACTCTAAAAAAATTTAATTTGGAAAAAAATAACCGAGAAAAATTCGAACTCTGAAAAAAATTTAATTTTGAAAAAAAAGTAGTCGAGAAAAAATTCGAACTTGAAAAAAAAATTAATTTGGAAAAAAAGTAACCGAGAAAAAATTCGAACTCTGAAAAAAATTTTAACTGAGAAAAAGTAGTCGAGAAAAAAATCGAACTCGAAAAAAAATAAAAAATATCGAACTTGGAAAAAAGCAAACGGGACCACTTGAATCATACAGTTGAAAAAAAACGATTCAGTCGTTCGCAGGGTATTTTTAATTTCGTGCCTGAAGCCTCTTTCGTGTAGATTTAGTCATAGGTTCTTAAAGTTGGTCGTAATAAGAACTAAATGAAGAACATAATTTGAAAAAAAATATTTAAATAAAAAACTAATTGTTCAGTATCAGAACTCAAAAATCAAAATTTTAAATTTTCTCCCCTCCATTGTGTAAAGCCTCGTTTCGCTCTTCAGATTTTCACCCGGACCCGGATTGTCTCTGCATGGCTCCGATCGCCGGATCGCCGATATCATATTTTCGCCTTGGCTTGTCTAACGATCATGTTGTTCTTTTAAAAAATGTGTCAATTTAAAAATTTAAAAGTCATAAATAGGTACTGGTAAACATTTGTGTATTTTTTTCAATTTTTAGTCTCTACTCTCTTTATTTTTGTATAGCATAACATTGATATTTTTTCAGCACGAACATTTCACTGATGGTTTATTGAAACTTCCTTGGTATGAAAGAAATGTGGAATTTCAAAAATACTATCTTATGGTGTGGATAATCTATCAAAAAAGTTTCCCATTCACTGTGCATAATTTATGCGAATTAAATCTGAATTTTTTTTCGGAAAACGTGAAACGTCTTTATTCGCTGGTGAACGTGCTATTATTAAGATACAAATAAATATTAAATCGACAATACATAGATTATTAAAAAACAAATTTCATAATTTATACAGATATTTCGATTAAAATCGACGACAACTTTTTTTTAAGAACATACCTAGCTACGCGCCTGGTAAAGAATGAGCCTTTTGGGATGATCGGAGTGACTATTTTAGAAAATCATGAAACTCTAACAAAAAATCCTGCGAGATCAGAAAATTTTCATTTCACTTTCACATACTATAGTTTTAAAAATAAATAAAAAAAACTGAAATTCTTGATAGGTATAATTATTATTCACTAATTTTTGCTAGAGTGATCTTATATTTCAATATTTGCTCGCTGAAGAAGAAAATTGTGTATTTTTTGGGAAAAGAATAATACAAACATTCAACCCCTCATATTTGTGTTTTAATTTTAGACGAATTTTTCAAAATAATACGGAATGAATAAAAAGTCGACAATGGAAGGTTTTATTGCGAAGCATTAAATTTCGGATTTCGAGGGGTCAAACTGGCAATTATAATCGTAAAATTTCCACCACTCATTTCGATAATTTGCTAAATAAATATACTCATTCTGGTCGTGACACAGAGAGAGAAAAAAAATATAAGTACCTACTGTAATTACGATTAGGTATTCTTGAACTTCCACACCATAATTTCGAGGAAAAAAGGCTAAAAAAATGTTTGTACTTGAACACGAAAATTTGCAAATTATCGAACCGGTTTCCAAAAAAAAAAAATAGCACATTTTGATCATCTCAGTGTGTAGACTTCATTTCCATAAAAAACCAAGACTCCCATTTTTTGACCAAAACCGGTTTCTCAATTTGTGGACACCCTGTAGAGTGTAGGTAAGACTGAAAATTAGCGAGGAGAGAAAATTTTAGAAGACTTTAAATTCAAAGTGCAAAAAAACAATGTTTCAAATTGATAAATTTGCGTAAAAATTGGTCACTTTTATTTTTCAAAATTATTGAAAGAAAAATATTATGATTAGGCCGAGAGCCTAGTGAGGCCAAAGCATTTGAAAAATTCGATTTTGAAACTTCGAAAATGATTTTTTTTTAAAAAAAATCAAGTAATAAAACTGGCTGAAAAAATCACTTTTGTAGCATTTGGTTCATTTTAATTATAAAAGGAAAAATTTAACAAGGCCGAGCGAAGCGAGGCTGAAGTTTTGGAAAAATTCTGATTTAGAGAGTAAGTAAACACAATACAAAATACCACAAGACCTAATTTGATAAAATTTCCAAGATTTCGCCGAATTTTTGAAAATTTTCCGAAAATTCCGACTAGAAATTGGCTGAGGGAATTACTTCCCCAATTTCTCCATCGCGCCGCCTCTAAGTTTAGGTACAGATAATGACGTGCTCTGGCCTGAGCGAAGGTAGGGCGAATTTTTTGAGAATTCAGTATAACAACAACAAAAAAGAAATGTATTTTCAAATGATTTCTCCCTCTAAATTTTCAAAAAATCCTAGTGAAATCAACAAAAAATAACTACGATTTTTCCCAATTTTTCAGAAAATGGATACAAAATATCCATTTTTTAAAAAAAAAATTTTTTGAAAATTTCAATCGCGATTGCTATTAAGTCTCCCAAAAGAATCCATTTTTCATTTCAAAATATTCAATTGTCTGGAATGGGGAAAATTTGTTATTTAAAAAATAAATGATTAATGTTAATTTATGAGCCCGAGCGAAGCGAGGGCGAAAATTTTTAGAAAATTGTGTTCAAAAAGTTGACATTTTAATAAAAATGTAATTTGGGAAAAATTCGCGACTTTTTCGACCGGTAGACACCCTGCAATAAGAGACATAAACGACAAAAATAGGAGTGAATTTAGAACAAACCATCATTCACGCAAACTTCTACCAAAAAAATGATTTTTTTGGCGAATTCATCCATTACGGAGATTATGGAATCCCCATGAAAAATTTATAAAAACTGAAGTTTCTGTTCGCTTTATCGTCCGATTTCTCCTCATTCTGGGAAATATCATTACTTCACCGGACTTATGCAAACTAGAGGCTTTCATAAGAATACTTTTGAGAATCAGTACTGTCCTTATCCTCGACCCACGTGACATCCTGAATCAGGATATCACGTGGGTCGAGGATGATACTTCGGATAAAACCGAACGTGTGATGAACATGTTGTCTAACTTGATAACTGAAGGGACGAATACAGTTTCAAAATATCACGCAAAAAAAATTTTAACCGAGGAAATGTATCCGGGCCGTGCAGAATCATTTCGTTCAGCGAGCATTCGATTCTTTTTTACGTCTTATCACGTCTTATCAGTATCTGAAAGAGGGAAACTGGAGAATGACGAAATTGACAGTTTCCGATTTCGTCATCTTTTGTACTCGGAATGACTGAATTGGTATAAATTATCAAATATTATTCAATAATTTGTACTAATTTAGTCATTTCAAGTACAAAAAGTGACAAAATCCGAAACTGTTAATTTCGTCATTCTCCAGTTTCCCTCTTTCAGCTACTGATAACAGATGACCCGTTCACGAACGAAATGATTCTGCACGGCCCGGATGGTACCTACTTGGAAAATTAAATAACTCATTTTGAACCAGAGAAAAGTCACTGATGAACAGTCACAATCACAGCGCAGGAAAAACCAGCAAAATTTCACAATTTTCAGCGAATTTCCGATGATTTTTCAAAAATCATCAGTCTATTTCATAAATTTTACTGGCTTATCCGTGAATGATCAACATGACGAAAGCGAAAAACAGTAAAAATTATACGTATTTTTTTTGGGAAAATATCAGCAGCACTTTTCAGTCTTCAGAAGGTATACTTAAACCAGTGGCGCAACCAAAGGGGGGCTAAGGGGCTGAAGCCCTCCTCCCAAAAAAAAACACTTCGGGTCAGTTTAAGGTCTTATCCTTATTTTCCAACGGCACTTCGGGTGCTCGGCTCGGTTCGGTCACTTTCGTGGGACTTGCGTTTTTTACGTGATTACGTGAGCCTGTTTTACGTATGATTTTTTTCAAAGTCCACATTCCGACGTTTTTTTTTAACTTCAAAATTTTTCTTGACAACGTCTGAAATCTGAATTTTTTTCAACTTTTAAATAATATTTCTTTTTCTCAAGCCTCAAACTCAAATTTTGAAAAAAAAAAGTAACTTTAGTAACCATTTTCCATGAAAATAGTAACCAAAAAGTAACCTCATAATCGTTAATTTTTAGGAGTTTCAGTAGGATCGGGGGGGAGGAGGAGGAGGAGGAGGAGGAGTGCAAAAACCAAAATTTTGATTTTTTCCGCACATTTCGGCAATTTTAGGAGATATTGAATTTTTGGAAATTTTTGAAGATTTGAAAGCTTTTGCACGTTTGGAATAATTTAATTATAATGAGCAAAAATACTGACTTATACTGACCTCTTTTCTAAATCCCCCCCCCACACACACAAGGCGAAAATTTTTGGTAAAAATTTTTAAAAAAAATGAAAGAATTTTCTGCCAATTTTTCATGTTATTTCAAATATGTGACTTTTCGCTGATCTTTCAGTCAAAATTCTTATTGAAAATCAGTGATATAACTGAAAGATCTATGAAAAATCATCAATTCTTAAAACAAAGGTAATTAAAAACCACCCGAGCGAAGCGAGGGCGAAATTTTTTTTAAAAATACACGTTTTCACATTTTTTTATAGTAAAAAAAATTCTGCCTCCTTCATAATTGAAAAAAATGAGAGCCCGGTACAAAAATATTCCCCTTTGTACCTCCCTCTCGGCCTGATTGAGCTCAGACTGAGCCCGAGCACAGCGAAAGCGAAAATTTTTGAAAAATGGGCACTCAGAATCTGAAATTTTATTATCAGGTCAAACAAAATTGTGCTTTCTTCGTGGTTTGTATTGACTTCTAAAAAAATGATTATCTATTGACTCATTTCTCGATCTCCTTCTAAAAAAATCGAAACATTTTTGAAAATTCCAATCAAAAGTATTACCGCGTTCTTTAGATAAATATGAGAAGGGACAATTTTTCTCACTTGAAAATAATAATTGTTTAGGTTGGAAAAGAAGAAGTTTTGTACAATCATTTTGAAAATGAAATGGTGTAAATGTATTGAGCCCGAGCGAAGCGAGGGCGAAAATTTTTGAAAAAAAAAGGCATTCAACAGCTCAATATTTTTTCTTTTTCTTTTAAAGGAAAAATTTTGAAAATAGTAACTAATAGTAACCTCTGAAAGAAAAAAGTAACTTTTAGTAACCAAACTTGAAAAAAGTAACCAAGTTACTTAAAAAGTAACCCAGTTTGACCCCTGTTTTCTTGACGAGGTCTAAATTTTTTACGAATTTTTTTTTCAACTTCCAAAATTAAAACTTTTGTTGACGTGGTTATTTTTTTTTCAACTTCAAAATATTTCTTGAGGAGGTCTGAATTATTTTTCAACTTTGAAATAAGATTTCTCGACGAAGTCTAAATTTTTACGATTTTTTTTTTAACTGAAGCATAATTCGTACAAAAGGTATAAGTCAAAAAAGTGAAGAAATAGGAAATACAAACTGTATATGAGAAAAGAGACTTTATTGTTTTGTAAACAAACTTACACTTGAGTCCCTTTTCAATTGAAGTTTGGAAAAGTATTTAGAACAAGTCAATTTATATTTGAAGTTGAAAACAATTTTGACCTCGTAAAGAAAAATTTCGAAGTTGAAAAAAAAATCAACCACGTCAAGAAAAATTTTGATTTTTGAAGTTGAAAAAAAAATTCGTAAAAAATTTAGACCTCGTCAAGAAAAAGAAATATTATTTAAAAGTTGAAAAAAATTCAGATTTCAGACCTTGTCAAGAAAAATTTTGAAGTGTGGACTTTGAAAAAAATCATCCGTAAAACAGGCTCACGCGTAATCACGTAAAAAACGCAAGTCCCACGAAAGTGACCGAACCGAGCCGAGCACCCAAAGTGCCGTTGGAAAATAAGGATAAGTAATTTAACTTAGTGGTTTTAAAAACGTGTTGATTTTCACCTCCGAACCAGCGAAACAATAAAATTCTATGAAAATTAGTGTCCTCGAAGACGTTTCTTTAGTTTGGAGAATAAAGAAAAATTACAAGGAGGAAATTTTTCGGATTTATATCTTCAAGGACCTTGATTTTCCAAGAATTTCGCTGTTTTGCTAGTTCGGAGGCGAGAATCAACATATTTTCAAAATTACTGCCCTAAATCGACCAGAACGAGTTTCAAGATGAGACTGAGGGGGTGGTATGGGTGGAAAAAAACTCGAATTTACACAATTCTCCCTTCATTTTACCCAAATGAGGTGTTCCTCCTTGAAAAATTCACTGTCATTTGTTTTTTAATGCTTTTTGTACCTACTCTTTGGTTTTGAATGAAATTCACGTTTATAATTTAAAGAGGGAAAAATCTCAATATTCCATGAAAATAGATTGACACCTCCCCTCCCTCCAGGAGCCGTGCCGAGAAAATTTGGGCCACAGGGGGATAATCTAAAAGCGAAAAAAGGTCTTCAGGGAATTTTTAACTTCGATATTCGACGTAATTAGGTAAATTTACCCCTATATTTCAAGGTCTCTAACCCATGGCAAGCCCCAGTATTGAGCCCCTTGAAAAAACGAGGGTTCAGGGGACCCCCTCTCTACACAGTCTACACAAGCCTACACCCCTTACTTTTCTCATGAATTCTAGCCCCCTCCAAAAAAAATTTCTGGTTGCGCCACTGACCTAAACCTAAAGCAAATTTTCAATATGTTTCCGTCCTGCATCAAATTTGCAGATCCGACAAAAAAATCAAGAATTGTAAAATCACTTGACTATACTTTGAGGCTACCTCGCGATTTTTTAATGATTGGAAGACTCCAAAGTCGATCCCTCGTCGATCCAAAGAGTGAAAAATCGAAGCAAACTTGAATTTTTGTGTATAGTTTGTTTTTTTTAACGTGAGCCGTGAGCCCTGACTTTTCGACATTAAAAGCGCAATAATTCTGAAAGGGGTGGGATGGGGGGTCAAAAATTTTTGGGGGTCTTTCTAGACCACAAGTAACATTTTGGACCAATTTTGACAAATTCTGGGTCAAGGGCCATTTTCGACTCCTTAACATAGCGAAAAAGTCAGGGCTCACGTTAAAAAAAAAACAGACTATAGAACGTAATCGATTCGAGTAGATGCTTCATTATTTCAGAGGAATTTTTACATACGATTTCCTCAGACCTTCAAGTTTGGCAAACTACGCCTTCAAAAAAAAAAAAAAAACATAATTATAGAGCTGAAATTTTGAATATTTCGAAATTTTGCGAAACATACTCAGTTTGCTTCCAAGGCTTCAACTGAACGTAAATTTTAAAAATAATACCCTTGCGTAGGTAATCATTATTCTCGAAAAATGGTAGGTACCTAGTATCTACTTATCACAAATTCAGAAGGAAAACTGCCCTAAAAAATGTCCAAACCTTCAGCATCTTAATTTTTAAGCACGATACTCTTCAACATCAGTCGACCAATAATACCATATCCGCATAAGATATAAAACTTTTACGAAAAAATTGCCATGCATACTTTTCCTTCCCTAAATGAAGTAAAATTTCTACGCGGATTCGTGTATTACGGATATTTCATCACTGGCATGCTTATGGAAATTGATAAAAAAGCGTATTTCAGGTATCATATGGTAGCCCTGTCGTTCGCTTTCTTCCTAATTTTCGGAAATTTTGTCACATTTATCAACATCACGGAAAACTTGTACAAACTAGAAGCATTCATCAGATTGATTACCAGCATCAGCATCGTATTTTTTTACCCTTACTCTTATGCTCATAAACGAGAGTTAACAGATATGATATCCAAATTCGACGAAAACTCGCCAAATTACGTAGGCGACGAGGAAATAAAAGTAACCGCGAAAATATTTTTCGAAACTTTCAAACAGCAGTGTTACGTGTTCGTTGGAATCATGATAGGAGAGGCCTTAATAGCAGGATTATTTTTCAAAAATCCCCAAGAAATTGATACGTACGAATTTTTATATTTTTATTCTTGCGGACCGAAAGATCACACGCCTCAGATAGGGTTATGCCTGCAAAGAGAAAGTTTGGGTTATTTTGTTATGAACGACGTCATGGAGATTTTTTTCACCGCTTATCAATGTTTCATACTAAATACAGGGTATTTGATAATTGCTGCAATTGTTCAAACAGCTGAAGCGAAATTGCGAGTGTATGATGATCGTTTATCTACCAGCATAGAAAAAGTCAAGATTATGGATCGATCTGATACGGAAGATTTACGACATTTGACATACCTTATTAGATACCAGCAGAATATTTTCACGTATGTAATTAGAGAATAAATTTCATTCGTGATTAACTATTCATACATACAGTGGCGTCGGAAAGTAGAGTAGAAGGAGTATACTGCACTTCCCCTCCCTCCACCTTCATCACATCAGAGAACGGTTTTTTCCAAGTATTAAAACGATGAAGCAACGTTTTTTTCGGGCATTATAAACAAACTATTTTTTCAAAGCTTCACTCTCACATTTTATAACCCATTTGAGACAAAAAAGCGAAAAAAAACCTCTCATACCACCTGAAAATCTTTATAATTTTTTTCAGATTTTTTGTACCTGTTTTGCACCCACCAAAAAATTCAACTTCCGCCGCCACTAACCGCCACTCCATATATGTACATTTAAGGGTAAAGTAAAAATATCATATCTTGGATTTTGATAAAATTTGGTAGAGTAGTTTACTTTGAGTGAGAGACTTCCCCAAAAAAAATTGAGCCCTTAGTGGCAGGGGGAGAGGAGGAAAACAGGGGTGCTCAAAACGCATATCATTTTTTTATTTTAAAAAAAATTGTTGTTTTTTGGCACTGACGACGTACAAATTTCAAAAGAAAAATTTCAAATTTCCGATGATTGAAAACAAAATTATTGTGAATTTTTCAAGCTGTCGAAAAAATTAATTCGAGATCAACGTAAATTTCACTTCTAGTGATTGAAAAAAAAAATGGTACATACGTAATATTTCCAGGCGACAAAAAAAACAATTCAAAGTTTATATAAATTCTGTATTTTGGAATTTTATGATTTGCTGTTGGCTGCATTGGTGTATAAATTTTAATTTTTTTTTTCAAAACTCACTTTTAGCGGTTGAAAATTTTTTTTCAGTTATGACTGAAAAAAAAATAAAATAAAATGTAACCAAAAAAATAATAACGTGTCCCAATTCTCAAAATAGGTAAAATTTATCACTTTTTTGAATAAATAGGTATTTTTTTTTGGTGAAATTCATTCATTTTCTTGACAAATTTTATTATTTTATGTGATGAAAAATATCATTTTTTAGAACAAATCTCACCTATTTTGAGGATTGAGACACGTGATTTTTTTTTTTTTGAATAAATTTTATTATTTTTTGATTAAAATTTATTATTTTGATAAAATTTCTTTTGAGAATTCTTCGAGATGTTTTTTGCAATGCATTCTTGACAAAAACACACTCTTAAACAACTAAAAAGAACGAATGTATATCTGGAGAAATTCAAAGTTTGAAGGGTAAGTTTTTTGGCTAAAATGCACTACAAAAAAAAAACTGAAAACATTTTCAATAGTTTGTTACCTCCTCCATTCTTACCATATAAATTTTAAAATTTGTACCTATACGGTACGGTGCAGGGAAAATATACCTAAAGTCGGATTTTTCGAAAATGAGTTTTTTGGCCAAATGATGGGGAGACTATGAGGAACTTTTCAAGACTTCGATGAGCATCCTAGGTTAATTTTTCTGAAGCATTTTTTATCAAACCTTATAAGTTAAGAAACTGTACATGAGAAAAGGGACTTGATTGTTTTGAAAAAACAGTTATACACTCAAGTCCCTTTTCTCATAATTTTCAAACTTGGTTACCATTCCTCATACACATCATGGATAAATTTCAAAATTTTGGTCCATTAGGCACCAAGATGAGATTTTTTGACGAAATTCAATATGGGGAGGGGGGAAGTGAGTGAAAGGTGGGAGATGCACCCAAAACTTTTTTGGAGTCCTCAATTATGTCCGATGGTTAGTTTCAAAAAGTAGAACAAATATTTGCTTTTTAATTCTGGAATTCGAGCAATTTTAAAAGTTTGAGGGTGGAGTTTTGGCTGGAATGCATTGAAAAAATTTTTTTGAAAAAATTCTCAAAAATTGGTCACCTCCCCGTTTACACCACATAAATAATTTTAGAATTTTTCGTTGCGTGAATGGCGAAATTGGTATTTTTGAACAGTAAATCGCATTTTTAGGTCTGTTCTACCAACTCGAAAAATTTGAAAAAAATATCATTATATTGTACCATGGTAGGACTATATTTGTGCCAAAAAGAAAAAATTTATGTTTTTTAGTTTCAGAGTTATGGCGATTTTCAAGTTTCAAAGTGGGGTTTTGGCTAGAAGGCAGTGCAAAAAAAATCTGAAAAAATTCTCAAAAATTGGTCACTACTCCCGGTATACACCACTTAAATTTCAGAATTTTTGGTCCAGTAGGTCCGGAGATACGATTTTTTAACGAAAATTCGCCATTTTGGGGGTGGGGGTAAAGGGGGGTGAGTTGGGGAGTGGAAAAAATTTCCTAAAATCATTATTTGGGGTCCTTAACAATGTCCAATAGTTAATTTCAAAAAGTAGCTCTTAGGCCGATTCGCCCATCTTATCCGGGGGTACCCTTTGGTAAAAATCCAAGATTTTTTTTCATTCCACCCTATAGGTATGATAAGTCTCGTACACGTGCACTTGTATTTGTTAGTACGTTCTTTTTTTTTTGCTTTTAGACATAATCAGGCTATAGAGTCGTTTGCAAAGATGCCCATCTTGATGCATTTGGGTTTCATTTACATACTGGCTTTGCACACTATGATGGCATTGTGCGGTCAGGTAATTTTTTTTTCAAACTTTCAATAATATTATTAAAATAGATTCAAGGAAAAAAAATTTGAAATGTCCTTAGAAACTCAAATCTATGTATTTGAATGCAAGATTCCTTATCGCGGCTGGTTACCTGTTATTTCTACATTACTCATTTTGCAAGAATTTCTTCGTCGTAGGTTACGCGGTACGTATAATTAATTATGATGTTCTGATCGATCTGTGTTTCAGGAAATTACGAAATATGTCTATTTAATAGATTTCCATTAGTGATTTTAATTGAAGGGACCAAGAGCGTGAGTTGAAATTAAACTGCTTTTTAAAAATTGATAATGATAACGATGGAAATGAGCACTGTTCAGAAACAAAATGTGTATTTTTCGGTGAATAGTCTTTTGAGCAGAATATCATTAAAAGGAAGGAAAACAGTAAAAAGTTACGATTATTTTTTGACTCAGAATTTTATTCTAAGGCCATTCTGACTCTAAATGAAAAAGTCGAACTTCTCTGATGAACGAAAGGGATCCCACTACATCTTGAAAATAATTTCCCCGACTTTTCCAGGTTTTCCGGATCAACCCTTTCAAATATTATTCCTGAAGGATGGGGAGAGGGGATGTTATTTCGTGTGATTAAATTGTGCAGAAGCACTGTTTAAAATGCATAATGTCCAATTTTTTTCTCTAAAATCATGTATTTCTTACGAGATTTTTAAATGCTCCTTTTTCTGGCCACAAAAACGACTTGAATTTAATCCTGAAAATTTTCCCCTACTAACTCGATATAAAAACTCAAGACTTCAAATTTATGTCAAAAAAAATTTAAATGAAAAGTAAAAACTTTGGTGTTGATGTCGAACAAATTGTGAGACTAAAAGTACGGATATTTTCATTCTGAAAGAATGCATTTTACAACTTTTTATAATAAATTTTAGCACGACTATTTATGAGTAATTTTTTCTCGGTTTTTTTGCTGCGATTTGCCAATTAATTGAGCTCATCATCTCGGAGGCCAAAAATAAAAAACAAAGTCAAGGTAGCACGGTGAAGGATTCACCCATTCATTGCTTCAATTCTCCATGAACCAGCATTAAATCTAAATCTGCTTGAAGGGACTATGATGTTTCGAATATGTGAATAATTAGATAAGAATTATCAAATCCAACGTTTGTAATAATTTATTTTAACCTTTCACAACTGAAAATATTTAAAACTATTCCAGCACAAACATTTTACCGATGCTCTGCTGGAGTTTCCTTGGTATAAACGAAATGTGAAATTCCAAAAATATTATCTCATGGTATGGACCCTTTATCAAAAAGATTATCCTCACACTGTATATGGTTTATACGAAGTGAATCTGCAATTTTTTACAGCCAATGTGAAACGTCTGTATTCAGCAGTGAATTTTCTCTTATTAATGTATAAATAATAAATTTTAAATACGTAGAAACTATACAACTTATTTCAGAATTAATTTTCTCCGTTTCAAAATATTTTATTGCTTAAGATGGAAGAGAAAAGAAGAGTTTTTACCATAAGTATAATAATTTCGAATTGAAAAAGCAATGTAAATTTATTGAGCCGGAGCGAAGCGAAAGCGAAAATTTTTGAAAAAAAGGCATCCAGAGTATGAAATTTCCTAATTAGCAAAATTCGTGCTTTTTTCGTGTTTTGTCTTGACGTCCAAAAAAACTATATCTATGGACTCGCTCCTGATTACCTTCCAAAAAATCGAAACATTTTTGAAAATAGCGATCGAGATCGTCACGAATCCATTGATAAATGAAAAGGTCAATTTTTTCACTTTAAAGTAAGAATTGTCTTGGCTGAAAAGGATGAAGTTTCATATTGTTCTTTTGACTGAGCCCGATTGAAGGGGGGGGCGAACTTTTTTGAAGAAAAGGGCATTCAAAAGCTGACATTTTTTCAAACATCCATATCATTTTTCATCATCTTACACAGTGCTGCCACTAACGACAATTCAAATACAGTCTCAAAACAAAAAGAAAGACTTTTTACCGAAAAATCATAAAAAAAAGACTTTTTAAGGACTATAAGGACCCTCCAGCCAAAATAAGAACCAGAAGAATCGGAAGTACTTGTTAGACACTTTCACTCAACTGATGCAATACTCTTTTTTTTAAACACATCTCAACGTTTGATAAAGGTATCTACATCGAGATATTCTTTATCGATTCGAATGAATGTAAAATTTTTGGAAAAGCATTTTTCTGCTTCAATTTTTTTTAATTAAAAATTCTCATTTTTTTACGAAAATGCAACAATATAATTTTGGAGAAAAGAATTTGAACAAAATTGATGAAGATGAAGTTTGCTATCGATTTTCCTCTTTAACCGAATTACATCATTTTTAGCAAGCTCGAATTGAAAAGCGCCAAGTTTACGACCGAAGTTCAATCTATCCGGTCTTCGGCAAACTCGATTTCATTCGAATTCTTTTATTTCTGATTATTTCAATTTTTTCTCACCCTCTGTTGGATCATACTTTTCTGTCATCTTTAATTTTTATAAAAATTCAACAAAATTGAATACCAAATTCAAAATGAACAGTTTTTTGGGCATTTTAAAACGAAACCACGATGGAAAGGCTTTTTCATCCACACAAATTATCTTCGAAATGTCGAAAAACATGCAAGAAAATAAACACCACCAATTTTTGAAAAAAAGAAATCAAAACTTCAATTTCCCTGAAAAAATTTCAAACAAATGAAAATTTTAGGGAAAATGGATGCGTTTATGAATATAAATTGACAAAATCAGTGACATTTTAGATATTTTTTTAATTTTTATCAAAAAAAATGCCCATTTTTTCACAAAAATTTCACGCATATTTCCAAAAGTTGAAAAAATTGGCATTGAAAATCACACGTAGTGATTATTTTTCAAATTGTTATACTGAAAAATTAGCAACTCGTCTGAAAATGAAAATAAAAAAAGTGGAGAACTGATTCGTTATCGTGGTCGCTCAAAAATTGGAAAATATTTAATTCACGGACCATACCAATTGAAAAATTTTCCATTTCTTGATATTTTCACTGAGAAAATTTCCAAGTTTCGCTCACCTCTCCTCCTTCTTAGGCTGAGAACTTATTGGCATAACTACTTATGGCAGGGCACTAATTCTACTGCAGACAGTAATTTCGAAGGAGATGTTACATGTTACATAATTATGGTGATAAAATGGACGAAATTTATGTAAAATTTTAACCATAGTGTACGGTGATTGGCAAAATAAATTCAGCGACGTCGCGACAGAAAAAAGGAAAAAAAAGTTCTGAAATTTTATTCTAATTATGTGTTTAAAAAAATACATATGCTAGAACAGTGACAGACTGCATTTTTTTTTGAACATTAAGCGGCGCTTTAAGGCTACAACTGAAAAAAAAATGTTGAAATTGAAAATACACCCCAGAGTAATCATTGTTTTCGAAAAATGGTAAATATTTATCACCAATTTTGATTTAAAAAAACTCTTCTAAAATAATGACTAAATTTTTAAAAACGAAACTTTTCAACAACAGTCGGCTAATAATTCCATATTTACCTACGCCGAATAGATATACTTAGTTTTTAGACGAGAATTGCCATGGACACTTCTACTTCTTCGAATGAAGTGAAATTTCTACGCGTATTCGTGTACTATGGATTACGCAAAAAAAATTTTAACCGAGGAAATGTATTGTACTACCTACTTGGAAAACTAAATAACTCATTTTGAACCAGAGAAAAGTAACTGATGAACAGTCACAATCGCAGCGCAGGAAAAACCAGCAAAATTTCACAATTTTCAGCGAATTTCCGATGCTTTTTCAAAAATCATCAGTCTATTTCATAAATTTTACTGGCTTGTCCGTGAATGATCAACATGACGAAAGCGAAAAACTGTAAAAATTATATGTATTTTTTTGGGAAAATATCAGCAGCACTTTTCAGTCTTCAGAAGGTATACCTAAACCAGTGACACAACCAAGGGGGGCTAAGGGGCTGAAGCCCCCCGCCCCCAAAAAAAAACATCGGGTCAATTGAAGGTAGCGGTTTTAAAAACGTGTTGATTTTCACCTCCGAACCAGCGAAACAATGAAATTCTATGAAAATTAGTGTCCTCGAAGACGTTTCTTTAGTTTGGAGAATAAAGAAAAGTTACAAGGAGGAAATTTTTCGGATTTATATCTTCAAGGATCTTAATTTTAATAGGTGCACACTTTTCGCTGTTTAATCAGTGAATTTTCAGTTTTTTGACTGATTCAGATTTAGAGAGCATTGGAAAACAGGTTCGACCTCTCTTATTTTTTCGACTTTTCAGTCTAATTTCCAAATGTCTTCATGCCTTCGATGCAGGAAAAATTGGTTTCCAATTTCACCATCCCCCCCTTGAAAAATTTTCGGATGCGTTAAAATGCATTTCCTTGATTGATTTATTTTCTTGGCATTTCTTACGATTCTCCCTTCATTTTACCCAAATTAGGTGTTCCTCCTTGAAAAATTCACTGTCATTTGTTTTTTAATGCTTTTTGTACCTACTCTTTTGTTTTGAATAAAATTCACGTTTATAATTTGAAGGGGGAAAAAATCTCAATATTCCATGAAAATAGATTGACACCTCCCCTCTCTCCAGGAGCCGTGCCGAGAAAATTTGGGCCACAGGGGGATAATCTAAAAGCGAAAAAGATCTTTCAGGGAATTTTTAACTTCGATATTCGACGTAATTAGGTAAAACCCCTATATTTCAAGGTCCCTAACCCATGGCAAGCCCCAGTATTGAGCCCCTTGAAAAAACGGGGGTTCAGGGGACCCCCTCTCTACACAGTCTACACAGGTCTACACCCCTTACTTTTCTTATAAATTCTAGTCTCCTCCAAAAAAAATTCTGGTTGCGCCACTGACCTAAACCTTAAGCAAATTTTCAACATGTTTCCGTCCTGCATCAAATTTGCAGATCCGACAAAAAAATCAAGGATTGTAAAATCACTTGACTATACTTTGAAGCTACCTCGCGATTTTTTTTTAAATGATTGGAAGACTCCAAAGTCAACCCCTGGTCGATCCAAAAAGTGAAAAATAGAAACAAACTTGAATTTTTGTGTAGAACGTAATCGATTCGAGCAGATGGTTCATTATTTCAGAGGAATTTTTACATACGATTTCCTCAGACCTTCAAGTTTGGCAAACTACGCCTTCAAAAAAAAAAAAAAAACATAATTATAGAGCTGAAATTTTGAATATTTCGAAATTTTGCGAAACATACTCAGTTTGCTTCCAAGGCTTCAACTGAACGTAAATTTTAAAAATAATACCCTTGCGTAGGTAATCATTATTCTCGAAAAATGGTAGGTACCTAGTATCTACTTATCACAAATTCAGAAGGAAAACTGCCCTAAAAAATGTCCAAACCTTCAGCATCTTAATTTTTAAGCACGATACTCTTCAACATCAGTCGACCAATAACACCATATCCACATAAGATATGAACCTTTTACGAAAGAATTGCCATGCATACTTTTCCTTCCCTAAATGAAGTAAAATTTCTACGCGGATTCGTGTATTACGGATTTTTCATCACTGGCATGCCAGTGAAAATTGATAAAAGAGTGTATTTCTGGTATCATATGGTAGCCCTGTCGTTCGCTTTCTTCCTAATTTTTGGAAATTTTGTCACATTTATCAACATCACGAAAAACTTGTACAAACTAGAAGCATTCATCAGACTGATTACCAGCATCGGCATCATACTTATTTACCTCTACCACCAAGCTCATAAACAAGAGGTAGCAGATATGATATCCAAATTCGACGAAAACTCACCAAATTACATGGGCGACGAGGAGATGAAAGTAACCGCGAAAATATTTTTCGAAACTTTCAAACATCAGTGTTTGATGTTCGTTGGAATCATGATAGGGGGTGCTTTAATAGCAGGGATATTTTTCAAAAATCCGCAAGAAATCGATGCGTATGAATTTTTATATTTTTATTCGTGCGGACCGATAGATCGCAAGCCTGAGATGGGGCTATGCCTGCAGAGAGGAAGTTATGGTTACTATGTAATGAACGACATCATGGAGATTTTTTTCACCACTTATCAAGCTTGCATTCTAAATACAGGGAATTTGTTAATTGCTGCAATTGTTCAAACAGCTGAAGCGAAATTGCGAGTGTATGATGATCGTTTATCTACCTGCATGGAAAAAGTCGAGATGATGGATCGATCTGATACAGAAGATATACGACATTTAACATACCTTATTAGATACCAGCAGAATATTTTCACGTGTGTAATTAGAGAATAAATTTCATTCGTGATCGACTGTTCATACATACAGTGGTGTCGGAAAGTGGAGTAGATGGAGTATACTGCACTTCCCCACGTGAGTCTGTTTTACGGATCTCCGTAGTTTGATGAGCGATTTTTTTTTTCAAGTCCACATTCCGACGTTTTTTTTAACACTAAAAATTTTTTCTTGAGGAGGTCGAAATTTTTTACAAAACTTTTTTTCAACTTCAAAATTTTTCTTGAGGAGGTCGAAATTTTGTACAAAACTTCATTTTCAACTTCCAAAACTTTTCTTGACGAGGTCGAAATTTTTTATGAAATTTTTTTTCAACTTCAAAATTTTTCATAACGAGGTTTTAAATTCTTTACAAAACTTTTTTTCAACTTCAAAATTTTTCTTAACAAGGTCTAAATTTTTTACAAAACTATTTTCAGCTTCCAAATTTTTTCTTAACAAGGTCTAAATTTTTTACAAAACTTTATTTTCAACTTCCAAAATTTTTCTTGACGAGGTCGAAATTTTTTATGAAATTTGTTTTCAACTTCAAAACTTTTCTTGACGAGGTCTACATTTTTTACAATATTTCTTTTCAACTTCAATTTTTTTTGACGTGTTCTAAATACTTTTCCAAACTTTAGATTTTTTGTCAATGTTACAATTGTTACAATTTTTTTACAAAATGTTTTCAACATCACTTCAAATTTGTAAAGCAAGCCCAGGAGCCCAGGTCCATTCTTCAAGTCAAAAATTTTTCTCAAGACAATTTAAAAAATTGTAATCTTGACAAAAAATTTGAAGTTTGGAAAAGTATTTACAACACGTCAAAAAAAATTAAAAGTTGATAAGAAATTTCATAAAAAATTTCGACCTCCTCAAGAAAATTTTGAAGTAGGAAAAAATTTCATAAAAAATTTAGTAAAAAATTTAAATCTGGTCAGGAAAAATTTTGAAGTTAAAAAAAATTTCGACGTCAAGAAAAATTTTGTAGTTGAAAAAAAGTTTTGTAAAAAATTTAGACCTCGTTAAGGAAAATTTTGAAGTTGAAAAAAAAATTTCGTAAAAAATTTTGATCTCCAGAAAAATGAAGTGTTGAAAAAAAACGTCGGAATGTGGACTCGGAAAAAAAACGTTCACCAGCCCACGCAGATCCGTAAAACAGGCTCCCGTCACTTCCCCTCCCTCCACCTTCATCATATCAGAGAAGGATTTCCTAAGCATTGAAACGATGAAACAATGCTTCTTTCGAGCATTATAAACAAACTATTTTTTCAAAGCTTCACTCTCGCATTTTATAACCCATTTGAGACAAAAAAGCGAAAAAAAAACTCTCACCACCTAAAAATTCTCATAATTTTTCAGGTTTTTTGTACCTGTTTTGCATTTGCACTCACCAAAAATTCAACTTCCGCCGCCACTGCATATACATTTAAGGGTAAAGTAAAAATAACATATCTTGGATTTTTATAATACTTACACGTAACTAGTATCATTTCGTTGTTGTTTTGAGGGTGTAAAATGAATGTTTTGCGACGACTTATTTTACAGGGAGTAAAACAATTTACAGGGAGTAAAATAAATTTCTCGTTGACAGCAGCGCTATCTATTTGATTTGGATTGTGCCGATTATTTTATCAAAATTCAAAACATATTCATTAGCCGGTGATCTTGTAGCAGCTTGTTGCTTGTTATGAATTGAATTCTGAATTTCTGAATTAACTGTTTGAATTTGTATAAGAATATTAGATATTGTGAATGTTCCGGTTATTTTATTGACGAGTGTGTTTTTTCAATTGTATGTGTACGCTTTCAGTCAGAATCATAATTTTACATTTACACCCAAAACAACAACGAAATGATACTCGTTACGTGTAAGTATTATACAAAGTATCATACGCCACAACGGGCTAAAATGCATGTTGTTTCAAAACTCGTGCTATTACAGCACTCGCCTGCGGCTCGCGCTGTAACCACCGCACTCGTTTTGAAACAACGCATTTTTAGTCCCTTGTAGCGTATTATACTATTTGACAAAATTTGATAAAGTAGTTTACTTTGAGTGAGGGACCTCCCAAAAAAAATTGAGCCCTTAGTGGCAAAGGGAGAGGAGGAAAACAGGAGTGTTCAAAACGCATATCCTTTTTTTTTTAAAAAAAATGTTTTTTTGGCACTGGCGTACCTACAAATTTTAAAAGAGAAATTTCAAATTTCCGATGATTGAAAACAAAACTATTGTGAATTTTTCAAGCCGTTGAAAAAATTAATTCGAGCACTTTTAATGATTGAAAAAAAATGGTACATAATATTTCCAGGCGACAAAAAAATCAATTCAAAGTTGATATAAATTCTGTATTTTGGAATTTTATGATCTGCTGCGGGCTGCATTGGTGTATAAATTTTTAATTTTTTTTATTCAAAATTCACTTTCAGCGGTTGAAAAAAAAAATTGTTCAGTTATAACTGAAAAAAAAAATGGAATAAAATTTATCCAAAAAAATAATAACGTGTCCGAATTCTCAGAATAGGTAATATTTATCATTTTTTTAAATAATTTTTTTTTTTTGGTAAAATTTATTCATTTTCTTGACAAATTTTATTATTTTTTCTGAAAAAAAAAATTATTTTTTAGAACAAATTTCACCTATTTTGAGAATTGAGACACGTGATTATTTTTTTTGAATAAATTTTATTATTTTTTGATTAAAATTTATTATTTTGGTAAAATTTATTCATTTTTATGATGAAATTTATCAATTTTTTTATAAAATTTATTATTTTTGGGGTAAAATGTATTCATTTTTGTAACTTCTGTTTTTTGCGTGTAGATACTCGACGAAAAATGAATCATTTCAGCTAAGTGAAAATTTCATATTATAAGAATATTACGATCTGCACCTTTTCAACCTCATGGTAGCAGTCTAAATTTTGATCGCAGAAGGATGGCAATAGTTTAGGGAGGTGTAGAAACTCACATCGCATCTTTTAAATGCTGCGACGCGACGGCTTCTCACACAATTTCAATTGACTAAAAAACACGTCAAAATAACGTTTTTTTTTTTTTTCTAACGGAGGTGCACTTTGAACATTCCTGCTCTCTTTCCCTTACTCCTGGGGCTCAAATTTTTTTTGGAAGTTTTTTACTCAAAGTGAACCATCCCTCCAAATTTGGTCAAAATTCAAGATGATTTTTTTTTTTAATTCCACCCTAATAAATACCTACATAAATAAGTCTCATACACTTGTATTTGTTGATTCGTTCTTTTTTTATTCTTTTAGACATAATCAGGCTGTACAGTCGTTTGCAAAGATGCCCATCTTGATGCATTCGGGTTTCCTTTACATACTGGCTTCACTAACTACGCTGGCAGTGGGCGGTCAGGTAATTTTTTTTCAAACTTTCAATAATATTATGAAAGTAGATTCAACCAAAAAAAATTGAAATGTCCTCAGAAATTCAAATCCATGTGTTTGAATGCAAGATTCCTTTTCGGGGCTGGTTACGTGTTATTTCTACATTACTCATTTTGCAAGAATTTTTTCATCGTAGGTTACGCGGTACGTATAATTAATTATGATGTTCTGATCGATCTGTGTTTCAGGAAATTACGAAATATGTCTGGTTAATAGATTTTATTAGTGATTTTAATTGAAGGGATCAAGAGCGTGAGTTGAAATTAAACTGCTTTTTAAAAATTGATAATAACGATAGAAATGAGTACTGTTCAGAAACAAAATGTGTATTTTTCGGTGAATATTTTTTTGGGCAGGATATCATTAAAAGGAAGAAACACAGTAAAAAGTTACGATTATTTTTTGACTATGAAGTTTATTCTGAAGCCATTCCGACTCTAAATGAAAAAGCCAAACTTCTCCCCACTACATCTTGAAAATTATTTCCCCGACTTTTCCAGGTTTTCCAGATCAACCCTTTCAAATATGTTATTCCTGAAAGATGGGGAGAGGGGATGCTTTTTTCGCGTGATTAAATTGTGCAGAAGAACTATTTGAAATGCATAATGTCGAATTTTTTTCTCTAAAATCACGTACTTCTTACGATCTCCCTTTTCTGTACACAAAAACGACTTGAATTCAATCCTGAAAATTTTTGATATCAACTCACACCCCCCTACAAACTCGGTATAAAAACTCAAGACTTCAAATTTATGACAGAAAAAATTTTAATGAAAAGTAAAAACTTTGGTGTCGATGTCGAACAAATTGTGAGACTAAAAGTTCGGATATTTTCAGTCTAAAGGAATGCCTCTTACAACTTTTTAAAACAAATGTTTATGAGCAAATTTTTCTCGGGTTTTTTGCTGCGATTTGCCAATTAATTAAGCTCATCTTCTCGGAGGCCAAAAATAAAAAACAAGGTCAAGGTAGCACGGTGAAGGATTCACCCAGTGCTTCAATTCTCCATGAACCAGCATTAAATCTAAATCTGCTTGAAGGGACTATGATGTTTCGAATATGTGAATAATTAGATAAGAATTATCAAATCCAACGTTTGTAATAATTTATTTTAACCTTTCACAACTGAAACTATTTAAAACTATTCCAGCACAAACATTTTACCGATGCTCTGCTGGAGTTTCCTTGGTATAAACGAAATGTGATATTCCAAAAATATTATCTCATGGTATGGACCCTTTATCAAAAAGATTATCCTCACACTGTATATGGTTTATACGAAGTGAATCTGCAATTTTTTACAGCCAATGTGAAACGTCTGTATTCAATAGTGAACGTTCTCTTATTAATGTATAAATAATAAATTTTAAATACGTAGAAAATATACAACTCATTTCAGAATTAATTTTCTCCGTTTCAAAATTTTATTGCTTAAGATGGAAGAGAAAAGAAGAGTTTTTACTATATAAAAATTTTGAATAGAAAAACAATGTAAATTTATTGAGCCCGAGAGAAGCGAAGGCGAAAATTTATGAAAAAAGGGCATCCAGAATATGAAATTTCCTCATTAGCAAAATTCGTGCTTTTTTCGTGTTTTGTCTTGACGTCAAAAAAAAATATATCTATGAACTCGCTCCTGATTATCTTCCAAAAAATCGAAACATTTTTGAAAATAGCAATCGAAACCGTCACGAATCCATTGATAAATGAAAAGGTCAATTTTTTTCACTTTAAAGTAAGAATTGTCTTGGCTGAAAAGGAAGAAGTTTCATATTGTTCTTTTGACTGAGCCCGAGCGAAGGGGGGGGCGAACTTTTTTGAAGAAAAGGGCATTCAAAAGCTGACATTTTTTCAAACATCCATATCATCTTTCATCATCTCACACAGTGCTGCCACTAACGACAATTCAAATACAGTCTCAAAAGAAAAAGAAAGACTTTTTACCGAAAAATCATTTAAAAAAGACTTTTTAAGAACTATAAGGACCCTCCAGCCAAAATAGGAACCAGAAGAATCGGAAGTACTTGTTAGAAACTTTCACTCAACTGATGCAATACTCTTTTTTTTAAACACATCTCAACGTTTGATAAATGTATCTACATCTAGATATTCTTCATCGATTCGAATGAATGTAAAATTTTTGGAAAAGCATTTTCCTGCTTCAATTTTTTTAAATTAAAAATTCTCATTTTTTTACGAAAATACAACAATATAATTTTGGGGAAAAGAATTTGAACAAAATTGATGAAGATGAAGTTTGCTATCGATTTTCCTCTTTAACCGAATTACATCATTTTTAGCAATCCCGAATTGAAAAGCGCCAAGTTTACGACCAAAGTTCAATCTATCCGGTCTTCGACAAACTCGATTTCATTCGAATTCTTTTATTTCTGATTATTTCAATTTTTTCTCACCCTCTGCTGGATCATACTTTTCTGTCATCTTTAATTTTTATAAAATTCAACAAAATTGAATACCAAATTCAAAATGAACAGTTTTTTGGGCATTTTAAAACGAAACCACGATGGAAAGGCTTTTTCATCCACACAAATTATCTTCGAAATGTCGAAAAACATGCAAGAAAATAAACACCACCAATTTTTGAAAAAAATTCAAAACTTTTCCATTTCCCCAAAAAAATTTAAACAATGAAAATTTTAGGGAAAATGAATGGGTTTATGAATATAAATTGACAAAATCAGTTATTTTAGATATTTTTTAAATTTTTATCAGAAAAATGCCAATTTTTTCACAAAAATTTCACGCATATTTCCAAAAGTTGAAAAAATTGGCATTGAAAATCACACGAAGAGATTATTTTTCAAATTGTTATACAGAAAAATTAGCAACTCGTCTAAAAATAAAAATAAAATAAAAAAAGTGGAGAACTGATTCGTTATGGTGCTCGCCCAAAAATTGGAAAATGTGTAATTCATGGACCATACCAATTGAAAAATTTTCCATTTCTTGATATTTTCACTGAGAAAATTTCTAAGTTTCGCTCACCTCCCCTCCTTCTTAGGCTGAGAACTTATTGGCATAACTACTTATGGCAGGGCACTAATTCTACTGTAGACAGTAATTTCGAAGGACATGTTACATGTTACATAATTATGGTGTTTGACGAAATTTTTGTAAAATTTTAACCATAGTGTACGGTGATTTGCAAAATAAATTCAGCGACGTCGCGACAGAAAAAAAAGGGAAAAAAATCCTGAAATTTTATTCCAATTATGTGTTTGAAAAAATACATATGCTAGAACAGTGACAGACTGCATTTTTTTTTTAACATAAGCGGCGCTTTAAGGCTACAACTGAAAAAAAAATGTTGAAATTGAAAATACACCCCTGAGTAATCATTGTTTTCGAAAAATGGTAAATATTTATCACCAATTTTGATTTAAAAAAAACTCTTCTAAAATAATGACTAAATTTTTAAATACGATACTCTTCAACATCAGTCGACCAATAATACCATATCCACATAAGATATGAAACTTTTAGGAAAGAATTGTCATGCATACTTTTCCTTCCCTAAATGCGAAGTAACATTTCTACGCGGATTCGTGCATTACGGATTTTTCATCACTGGCATGCCAGTGAAAATTGATAAAAAAGTGTATTTCTGGTATCATATGGTAGCCCTGTCGTTCGCTTTCTTCCTAATTTTTGGAAATTTTGTCACATTTATCAACATCACGAAAAACTTGTACAAACTAGAAGCATTTATCAGATTGATTACCAGCATCGGCATCATAATTATTTACCTCTACTACCAAGTTTATAAACAAGAGTTAACAGATATGATTTCCAGATTCGACGAAAAATCACCAAATTACATGGGCGACGAGGAGATGAAAGTAACCGCGAAAATATTTCTCGAAACTTTCAAACATCAGTGTTTGGTGTTCGCTGGAATGATAATAAGAGGCGTATTCATTGCTGGATTATTTTTCAAAAATCCCCAAGAAATTGATACGTACGAATTTTTATATTTTTATTCTTGCGGACCGAAAGATCACACGCCTCCGATAGGGTTATGCCTGCAGAGAGAAAGTTTGGGTTATTTTGTTATGAACGACGTCATGGAGGTTTTTTTCACCACTTATCAAGGTTGCATTCTAAATACAGGGAATTTGTTGATTACTGCTATCATCAAAACAGCTGAAGCGAAATTGCGAGTGTATGATGAACGGTCATCTACCAGCATAGAAAAAGTCAAGATTATGGATCGATCTGATACGGAAGATTTACGACATTTAACATCCCTTATTAGATACCAGCGGAATATTTTTACGTGTGTAATTGGAGATTTTGATTCGTAATCAACAGTTTATAAATACAGTGGCGTCGGAAGGTGGGCTACCTTCACTTCCCCTCTTCTAATTACATCAGAGAAGGATTTTCAAAGTATTAAAACAATAAAACAATGCTTCTTTTGGATATTGAATAAATGTTTTTCATCTCGCATTTTATAACCCATTTGAGACAAAGAGGCGAAAAAAACTTTCCCCATCACCTGAAAAGTCCTTATAATTTTTCAGGTTTTTATACCTGTTTTGCACCTACCCCAAAAAATCTTCCCACGCCGTGCCACTGCATACATACTTATACATTTTGGGATAAAGTAAAAAAAAAAAACACAATCTTGGATTTTGACAAAATTTGGTTGGATGGTTTACTTTGAGTAAGAGACTTCGAAAAAAATTTTGAACCCCAGGGGGGAGGGGAAGCATAGTTACTCAAAATGTCTCTTTTTTGAAAAAATAGACATTTTTTGGCACTGCCGTACAAAATTTTTAAAAGAAAAATTTTTAATTTTCAATTTTTGATAATTGAAAACATAATTATTGCAAATTTTTCAAAATAAAAAAAATTAATGCTGGAGATTTGGAAATTGGCTGCCCTGACATAAAAAAATTTCAAAAAAAAAAAACGTATTTTGGAATTTCATGAATTTCTGTTGGCTACATTGGTGAATAAATTTTCAAATTTTTTTTTTCAAAATTCGTTTTCAGTGGTTGAAATTTTTTTATTCAATTAATCGACGAAAAAAAAAATCATTTCAGCTGCGACGGTTTTTCACATAATTTCAATTGACTAAAAAAATCACAAAAAAACAGGGTTTTTTAGAAAAAGAAGGTGCATTTTGAGCACCTCTGCTCCCCTCCTCTTACTCCTGGGGCTCAATTTCTTTGGAAGTCTTCCACTCGAAATAAACAACCTCATCAAATTTGGTCAAAATCCAAGATACGTTTTTTTTTTTTTTTTTTCATCTCATCCTAATAAGTATCTACATAAATAAATCTCAGAAATTTGTAAATGTTCCTTTTTTTGTTGTTTTTAGACATAATCAGGCTATAGATTCATTTGCAAAGACGCTCATCTTGATTCATTTGGTTTTATTTTATTTATTGGCTTTGCTAACTGCGCTGGCAGTTGGTGGTCAGGTAATTTCTTTTTAAACTTCAAAGGTAACTTGGTTGAGTACATTTAACAAAAAAATTGAAATGTTCCCATTAGAAATTCGAATCCATGTGTTGGAATCCAAGATTTCTATTCGCGGCTGGTTACGTGATATTTTTACATTACTCAATGTGCAAGGATTTCTTCATCATAGGTTACGCGGTACGTATAATTAATTATGATGTTCACACCGATCTGTGCTTGAGAAATTTTGTTCTGGGGTCATAAAAAGTCAAACTTCTCAGATGAAAGGAAAGAGCCAGGTTGTCCACTATATCTCGGGGATAATTTTCCCTGACTTTTCAGGCATACGAGACCAATTTTTTGAAATTTTCCGGACCTTTCAAATCTGTTATTCCTGAAGGGTGGAGAAGGGGGTGTTTTTCTCGTACGATGAAATAGTGCAAAAGAATAATTTAAAATGCATAATTTTTAAATTTTTTCTCAAAAATCATTACTCCTTACGAAATTTCTGGATGCTCCATTTTCTGGCCATAAAAATGACTGAAATTCAATTCTGAAAATTTCTCCCAAATTTTTATAAAAAGTTGAGACCTTGAATTTATAACAGCAAAAATTTAAAAGAAAAAAGAAAAACTTTAGTGTCGACCAAATTGTAAAATTAAAAATTCGGATTCATTTTCATTTTGAAAATTCAACAATTCCTTCACAATTCAATTCCTCATCCCCCCCACTCCAACCAAAAAATGCACGTTCCTGGAGCTTAGAAATTCCATGAAAATCTCTTTACTGCTTGGCCGAGTCAATAATAGATGGATAAGGAGTAAAATATCGATTATTTTGATGGGATACACAAATGCAATGAGTCCATGCAAAGCGAAGACGAAAATATTTGCAAAAGGACACTGAAATGTTGGAAATTTATCACTTCACACTCCCATTAAAGTTTTTCAAAATTAAAATTCTTTATTTTCCCCCGGTTTTCCAAAAAATGCCAATGGACACTAGAGTGGGCCGGAAAAACAATTAAATTCAAAATTTTAAAAATTTCGAAAAAATTTGAAATTGATTAAAATTAATTTTAGAGCTTATTTAGTGACCACATAGACCAAAAAACAAATTTTTTTTGAAAAAATCAACGTTTTATAATTTTTTTTTTTTGATTTTTCTTCATGTAAAGAAATAGCAGAAATTTAAAAAAGCGTAAAGCATGATTTTTTTTTCAAAAATTAAAACCAATTTAAATAAATTTCAATTTTTTTCAAAATTTTCTAAAATTTTTGAAAATATTGAATTTTTGCCAATTTTTGAAAACTTCAACGCCAATGCGCGATCGGAAGATATGAATCGATTTTGATTTTTTTTTTATTCTTCAAATCTCATCAGCCAACAACTTTTGCGAGGGTATGTTTTTGAAAATCGAAAAAATTGTTTTTTCGGCCCACCGTAATGGACACCCTGAAGAATTCGAATTTGAAAAGTTGGCAAAATTTATCAACGAAAAATGTTTAATTTTGATCCTATTTCTTTCTCTGCGAATTTACTTTGCGTTTGAGAGATCTAAATTAACACAGCTATATAGATTCTAAGAATCGACAAATTTTTTCCTGTCACCCAAATCGATTGATTAAAAAATTTTAAAAGCCCGAAATGCCTTTTGCAACCTTTGAAATAAATTTTGGGACGAATGTTTATGAGCAATTTTTTCTCGGATTTTTTACTGTGATTTGACAATTACTCGAGCTCATTTTCTTGAGGCAAAAAATTAGAAAAAATGCCAAAGTATGATGAATGATTCACCATTTCACCCATTTTCAATGAACCAATAATCGCCCCAACAGAGCATCTACTCATCACATCAGAATTTACATAAAGGGACTATGATTTTTTGAATGTGCGAATAAATAAATAAGAATTATCAAATTCAACTATCGAAATAACTAATTTCAACGTTTCAAAACTGAAAACATTTAAAACTATTCCAGCACACACATTTTACCGATGCTTTGCTGGAGTTTCCTTGGTATGAACGAAATGTGATATTCCAAAAATATTATCTCATGCTATGGACACTGTATCAAAAAGATTCTCCTTACACTGTTTATGGCTTATACGAAGTGAATATGCAATTTTTCACAGACAACGTGAAACGTCTGTATTCAATGGCGAATCTTCTCTTATTATTGTATAAACAATGAATTTTAAATATGTACTAAGAAATTTGTTAAATATAATGGATACATTTCACTCAACTAATGTACTAAATACAATTTTTTTTGTATAGCTCAACATTTTGATAAAGGTCCCTTTGTATTCATCATCGATTTCAATGAATGTGAAATTTTTCAAAAAGCATTTCCCTACTTAATCTCTTAACTTCGAGCAAATTACTTCAAAAAAATTGCGAAATTTCATTTTTTTTTTTTGTTAGAAAAAAGAATTTGAGCAAAATTGATGGAAATGTAGTTTATTATTGGCCTTTCTCTCCAGCCGAATTTCATCATTCTCAAGTAAGTATAGCTTTCAGTTTGCGACTCCTGTTTAATCTCTTTAATCTTCACCAATCTCGATTTCATCTAAATTCTACTATTTTTGGTAATTTCAATTCTTTCTCACCCTCTGCTGTAACCACTTATGACTCTATCCTGCTTCTCAGACCCGAACTCAACCTTCAATAATTCCATTTGCTTTAACCTCTGACTTTGATTCCTATTCATTTATTCCAGAGTCGAAGTGATCAAAATAGAAAACTTTTAGTTCATCTACCTTATATTCACAACCGTAAAAAATAATTTTTCGAAAAAATATAAATTTGATCAAAAATACAACCAGAGAAATATCTAGACCCGATGAAGTCGTCAAAATTTCAAATTTAATCAAAGCTTTTTAAGGAGAATATTCGATTTTTAATACTTTCGAATCAGGCAAACATCAGTCATCAGAGAATTTCATGATGAAAATTATTCAACATGAAACAAACGACCGTTAAAAATATTGAACGATGATAAATTCACTCACCAATTAATGGAAAAATAACGATCGAAGGACTAATAATTCTACAGCAACTAACCTGAAAGCAGAAAAACAAACAATTCGAATTGAATTAGTTATGATTTATAATTACACGCTTCATTCGAGCAGCAAAACTTGATTTTAAAAAAAGTTAAAAGTGGAAAATTTTCAAAAAACATATCACACACTTCTAATATTATACTGACTAAGAAATATAGGTTCAAAATGATAAAGAAGAAAAATTTTAATTTTTTTTTACAATTTTGTAACATTTCCAGGAACCTATGCGAAAATGTATGAACACATTTTGAATGAATTTTTATCTAACTTTACAATCATGTTTATACAAATTTTCATTTTAATTTTACATGATTTTATGGATCATCGACTTTTCTGTAATTTTCAACTTTTATAAAATTCAACAATTAATTGAAACAATCGTATTTCACTATCGTAAAGGAAAGAAACTACGATAGAAAGACCTTTTCATCCACAAAAGTTATCATCGAAATGTCGATAAACATATCAAAAAATAAACTTCACCCTTCTAAATTAGGTACGTCTTTTTGAAAAAAATCAAAATTTTCAACTTTCCAAAAAAAGTTTTAAAAATATATACTTTTAGGGAAAACGGACGAGATTATAAATTGGCAAAATTTGCAGCATTTTAGATATTTTGTTAATTTTACAAAAATTGACAATTCGTTCAAAGAATTTTTAGCATATTTTCAAAAATTGAAGACTTTTATTAATTAAAATCCTACGAAAGGATTTTTTCAATTGTTATACTGAAAAATTGAAAAATCAAAAAATAAATGAAATAAAAAAGGTGAGCACAGATTCGTGATTAAGTATATGTATTTGCTCAAAATTTGGAAAATTTTTAATTTATGGACTATGCCAATTGGAAAATTTTTCATTCCTTCATATTCGGAAAATTTTCAAGTTTTGTCCACCTTTCCTCCTTTCCAGGTTGAGAACTTATTTGCATAACTATTTATTGTATGGCGCCAATTCTTCTGTAGGCAGTAATTTCAGAGCGCATTTTATATTTTACATAATTATTGGGCTGAAACTGATGACATTTTTGTAAAATTTCAACCATACTGTGTAGTAATTTGAAAAATAAATTCAACGACGTCGCGACAGAAAAAATGAAAAAAATTCTGATGATATTTTATCATCATTATGGGTTTTGAAAAATACATTATTCCGCCTCTGATCAATTTTTGGAACCTAAAAGTCGTATTACCAACGAAAAACCATACCAAACACTGCACGAAAGAAATATAATTCAAGCAAGAGCTCGACAATGAACATGTCATCAAATCAAGTGAAATTTTTTTGCGAATTTTTACAATACGGATTCGCCTTCACTGGCATGCCGTTGAAAAACAAAAAAATGAATATTTTGTATCGCACAAGTGTATTATCGTTCGATTTATTCCTAATCCTGGGAAATGTGGTAACACTAATCAACATTTCTGAAAACTTCTACAAACTAGAGGCATTTATCAGAACAATGTTCGGTATCGTATTTCTATTGATGTACTCGTATTCTCGAATCAATCGACACCAGATCAATGAGATTTATTCCAAATACGATAAAAATTCGCCAAATTATATGGGCGACGAAGAAATGAAAATTTCTGCGAAATTGTTCATCCATACTTTCCAAAAACAATGCCTCTGCTTCGCTGGAATAGGAATAATGAGTGTGATCATTGCTGCAGTATTTTTTAAAAATCCGAAGGAAATAGACGGATACGAATTTTTGTATTTTTATTCGTGCGGACCGACTGATAAGCTGCCCACGATAGGACTTTGCCTACAGAGAGGAAGTATTAGTTATTTTATATTGAACGATGTCATGGAAAATTTATTTTTCTCGTATCACTTCGGTGTGGCTAACGTTGGGAATTTGATGATTATTGCTGCGATTAATGGCGTTGAAGCGAAATTGCAAGTGTACGATGATCGTTTGTCAAAGTGCATTGAAAGGGTTAAAAAGATGGATCGTTCGGATACGAGAGATGTACATTATTTGAAGCCTCTCGTCAAATACCAGCAAGATATTTTTGCGTAAGATAATGAAAAAACATTTTAAATTTTAAATTCTGGCATGGCATGGTAAATCACGAGAGCTTGTTTTGTAAACCGGAGCCGGTGGGTGCAAATTTTTTTCTCGTTTTTACGCCAAGTCCTTCCGGTGGTTGGTGAGCGATTTTTTTTTCAAATTCCACAATATTCCAACGTGTTTTGTTTTTTTTTCAACTTCAAAATTTTTCGCGACGAGGTCGTAATTTTTTACGAGTTCAAATTTTTTTTTAACGAGGTCATAATTTTTTTTCAACTTCAAATTTTTTCTTGACGAGGTCGTAATTTTTTTTCAACTCCAAAATTTTTCTTAACGAGGTCTAAACTTTCTACGAAATTTCTTCTCAACTTGATTTTTTTTTAACGTGTTCTAAATACTTCTCCAAACTTCAAATTTTTTGACAAGGTTACAATTTTTTAACAAAATGTTCTCAACTTCACTGCAAATTCGTAAAACAAGCCTAGGAGCCCAAGTCAATTCTTCCAAGTCAAAAATTTTTCCCCGACAATTTAAAAAATTGTAACCTTTACCAAAAATTTGAAGTTTGGAAAATAATTTAAAAATTAAAACACATCAAAAAAAAATTGAAGTTGATTAGAAATTTCGTAAAAAAATTTAGACCTGGTTAAAAAAAATTTGAAGTTGAAAAAAAATTTCGTAACAAATTTCGACCACGTCAAGAAAAATTTTGAAGTTGAAAAAAAATTACGACCTCGTTAAGAAAAAATTTGAAAAATTACGACCTCGTCGTGAAAAATTTTGAAGTTGAAAAAAAAAAAAGGCCGGAGTATTGTAGATTTCGAAAAAAAAATCGCTCACCAACCACCGGAAGGACTTAGCGTAAAAACGAGAAAAAAATTTGCACCCACCGGCTCCGGTTTACAAAACAATCTCTCGTATTTCACATAAAAATGTTTATTTTGTTCATAGGCATAAAAAACAAGTTGCATCGTTTACAGAAATACCAAATATGCTGCATATGATTTTTGTTTTCCAACTGGTTTTGCTTACTACATTAGCAGTCGGCAGTCAGGTAAAACGCTGTCAATTTTCACACATATTTTCTATATCTTATTTTTCGGTAATTTGATAATTTTTTATCAGAAATTTAAATCAATGTACTTGAATGTGAGATTCATTTCGGCAACTATTTACTTATTCTACTTACATTACGCTTTCTGCAAGACTTTGTTCATTGTTGGGTATGCGGTACGTATGTATGTGTAAATTTATTATTTCGACGATTGTTTCAGAAAAATGTAGATATTTTTTAGGGCTGAAGTTCCTTTGCATGTTTGCAAGTTTCGGATATAACTGGTAAAGTGAATTAAAAAAATCCTTAGAAATTCGACTGCAACTGGCGAAGAAGCTTAATTCAGTTGGGGGGGGGGGTGTCGCATTGAAAAATTTTATTTTGATCTCTCCTCTCTAAATCTGAATTAATCGTACGTGAAAATTCTCTTCACTCAAAATCAGTTATTCTGTGAGACAAATATTGAGAAATTAAGCATCCTTTTTTTATTGTATGCAAACATTCTTTACGAAGGAAAACCCTTTTTAGAAATTAAAATTATGGGCTAAAACGAAAACTAATCCAAAGAAAATTCAAAATTACCGTCCATTAAAAATCTCATCAGTTGAAATAATTTTTCGAATGCTAGCGAACTTTTAAAAATGTGAAATCATCCCTTGCCAAACCAGAAATATAAATCTTTTTCAACATCCGAAATCAAGACCATTTGAAAAGGAAAGTGAGAGAAGAATTGATTTTTGTTTGAAAAGTCATCAGGTCATCTCATTGGGATTTATGATTCATCAAAATCTATCAAGAAAATTTTTACAAATGAAAAATTTCCTGAAGCCTGTAAACTAAAACAACACTGAATGGCATTTGTTTCAGCATGATCATATTACCAATGTCTTAATGGATTTTCCCTGGTACGACAGAAATGTTAAATGTCAAAAATTTTATCTCATGGTGTGGACAATCTACAGAAAAAATTATCCATTCACTATTTACGATTTATACGAAATAAATCTGGATTTTTTTGCAGCTAACGTGAAACGCATGTATTCACTGGTGAATGTGTTATTATTGATGTATAAATAGGAGATAAACATTAGATAATTGTAGGAAGAAATGTGTGATTTTTATGTAAAATACACTTCATTTAAACTAGACAAGATAATACTTAATTGTTTTGCATGATTTCAGTTTTCTATTTTGAAAAAATTAAATTTTCAAAGGGTATCAGTGGTTAGGATAGGCCAAACTGCCCTCGGGCTGAAATTCAAAGCCATACTGATGGAATTTGGTTCTTAGTGTCTGAAAACCACCTGGTAAAAATTTTGCCTCCATGCCCCCTCCTAGCCTTAGTTAGAGGGCAAAACGTTACATTTTTCAGCTTTTCCATTGAAAATTTTCATCTCCGTGAGTTTTCAACGAAATTTTTTCAAATTTTCGTGAGTTGTACACTTATACTCGAAAATCCATTTTTTCAAATACAAAAAAAATTTAGAAATCAACGTGTAACCGAAATCTGCTCTGGAGTCTCCCAAATCAATTTTTCGATTTTTAACGAAAAATTGATGAAAACACAAGTAAACGACCTTATGCCGAACTTTCGAAATCAAATGTTACCATTTTCACAATTCTGAAACCTCTGATAAGATTTCGATTGTTTCCCATAGTTCTGAATTTTTCAGAAGTCGCACAGTGGTCCGGGAGACACCTCAAAACGCTGGAAATTCATTATCTAAAAAAGTTTGCAATAAAAGTTGATGAAATATAGTGTAAGGATGGTTTTCGAAGGAATTTCATAGTGAAAATTTTTCTGAGGTACGGGGGAGGAGAAGGGGAGGTTCTGAAAATTGAATTTAACCAAAATATCGTGTAGCATATCGAAATCTAGGTTTTCAAGGTCGTAAATGTTGTTAATTATTAAATAATTGCACCTATTGGAGATTTTTCTCACCATCGCTGTGTGTTTGTACCTATACTAACACAAATATACGTGAGAATTGTAAAAAAAAAAAGTTCAAAAAGCTACTCAATTTTGTTGGATTCGTAATCTACGACATTGAAAACCTAGATTTCGATATGCTACCAGGGTGTCTACCAATTTTGGAAAATCGAAATTCGCGACTTTTCCCAGACTGAGACTTTTTACGCCGTGCTCTAATTTTACCCAAAAGACCCCCCCCCCCTTGCGTATACTCATTTTAAAGGGGATTTCAAGCACTTTTTCGTTCCTTCCTTTCAAGTCCCCTTTTTTTTCACAGGCTGGAGTAGCTGATAATTTTCGCCGATTCCGAACCTAAAATTCAGAGAAAAAAAACATGGGAAGTCTACATGTGAAGTAACATCAGCGAGGAGAAAAAAATTCAGAAGACCTCGAATTTAAAGTGCAATAAAACAATGTTTTAAATTGATAAATTTACAAAAAAATTGGTCACTATTACTGTTTAAAATTATTGAAATAAAAATACGATTAAACCGAGCGCAGCAAAGCCAAAGCGTATAAAAAAATTGATTTTGAAACTTCGAAAATGAGTTTTAAAAAGAAAAAATTCAAGTAAGTAATAAAATTGGCTGAAAAAATCACTTTTGTAGCATTTGGTTCATTTTAAAATCATGAAAGGAAAAATTTAATAAGGCCGAGCGTAGCGAAGCCGAAGTTTTTGATAATTCTGATTTAGAGAGTAAGTAAACCCAATACAAATTACCAATACCTAAATTGATAAATTTTCCAAGACTTCGTCGGATTTCCGAAATTTTGCTGGAATTTACGACTGGAAACTGGCTGAGGGAATTACCTTCCTTATTCCCCCATCGAGCCTCCCCTGAGTACAAGTATAATGATGGGATCTGGCCCGAGCGAAGCGAGGGCCAATTTTTTTTTGAGAATTTACTATAAAAACAACAAAAAAGAAACGCATTTTCAAATGATTTCTCCTTCTGAATTTTCAAAAAATCCCAGTGAAATCACAAAAAAAAAAATTCGACAATTTTTCCAAGTTTTTCAGAAAATAAATACAAAATAAGTATCAACTTTTTCAAAAAAAAAAAATTATTTTTGAAAATTCTGATCATGATTACTATCAAGCCTCTTAAAAGGATCCATTTTGTTGCTTCAAAATATTCAATTGTCTGGAATGGAGGGAAGGTTTGTAAATAAAAAATGATGTACTTAATGTTACGTTATGAGCCCGAGCGAAGCGAGGGCGAAAATTTTTAGAAAAATATGTTCAAAAAGCTGAACTTAGAAAAATTTCTATTTGGGAAAAATTTTAATTTGTTCGCCCCCACCCCCTCACAATTTTTCAAAAAAAAATTCATCGTCAAATTCGTAATCTATACGACCTCGAGACCCCAGATTTCGATATGCTACACGATATTTTAAGTAAATTCAATTTTTAGCACCTCCCTTCCCTCTCTTCCTTGACTCAGAAAAAATTTTTCAAGTCGAATGGCGATGACATTTTTTTTCATCATTTCGTGTATTGGTCTCTTGGACCACTGTAAATCGTAATAATTTATCATCTTTTCTATCAAGTATTGAATAAGAAATGGACTATCCAACTTCGCTGCGATTTCAACAGACCTAAATTGTAAACAAAAAAATCATGTTAATAGAATTGCCTACCTTATTCGCCGTAAAAACAAATGCTGTATGGTTTTCACGGCGAATTGGGTAGGCAATTCTATTAACATGATTTTTTTCTTCGATTCAAATCGCCTCAAAGTTTGATTTTCCAGTCGAACTGCTCGAAAAGAAATTCATTCGACACCTGGAAAAATTCGAAAATTCAGAAGAAAAAAACAATCCAGTCAGAGGCTTTAAAACGACTGAAAAAAGAGAGACTCAGTTTCGAGATATCGATGGTCGATTTGCGAACCTCAATGACCTGAAAAGAAAGGTTAGCCAACTTTACATGAAAAACTAAATACACGCAGATATTCGGCATTTTAAATTAGGTACACCATTTCAAAAGTCAAGGGTTTCCAGAATATTAGGTACCTGATTTGAAGTTTTAAAAAACCAAAATTTTTCCTTACTGTTTCATTCTGAATCAGTGAAAAGTCACTGATCGAACAGTTGAAATTACAGCACAGGAAAAATCAGCAAAATTCACTGATTTTTCAAAGATTTTCACTGATTTTTCAGTGATTTTTCTCACTGATTCGTTTTCAGTGAAAATTTTTTCACTGTTCAGTAAATTTCAATTTTTACTGATTCATTTCAGTAGTTGAAAAAAGATTACTGATTCAAAAATGAAAATTCACTAATTGAATCAGTAATTTTTCACTGATTGACAGTCAAATTTCACTGATTAATAGTTGCACACTTTTCGCTGTTTAATCAGTGAATTTTCAGTTTTTTGACTGATTCAGATTTAGAGAGTATAGAATGAATTTCATATGTACATTTTCATCTACATAAATTTATCAAAATTTTAGATCATTAGAAGAAAATAATAATAATTTGGCCTAGAAGAAGCCAAAGCAAATACACACAGGAAATAGCTAAGCATGAAAATTTCATTACCTACACGAAAATAATATGGAAAGTCCCAATCTAATTTTATCAAATTACTTCAAATCATATCTACCAATTCATATCTGAAAATATTATGAAGGTTCAGATCCAGTTTGATATGAAGTGATCAAATGACATCTAATTTGATCAAATCATATCTTTAAAAAAAAAATCAGATGTAATTAGATATAATTTGATTGGGACATTTTTGAGATCAAATTTTATCTGTTTTGATAAAATTTGATCTAAATCAGATATGATTTGATACGATTTGATCTAAAAAAATTTCATCGGGCTAGTTTAACCGAATTAAAAACTTCGGTCTCCTCCAAATAAGTGCAGTCACGATTTTTCAAAACCAAAAAAATCATAACTGATAATTTTTGACAGTAAAAGTATAAAAATTACATTTTAAAAACATGAAGATATAAGTCTCGCCCGAGCGAAGTGAAGGCGGAATTTTTTTTACAAAACAGTGAATTTGAAAAATGATTTAAAAGCAATTATTCGATTTAAAAATTCAAGAGAAAAAGAGAAATTCATGCTTTTCGTGGAAAATGATCAAAATTCATGGCATTCGCATGCCTGGTACATTATGGTTGAAAAAGAAATAGAAAATAAAATAAAGTGAATTTCACTTCGCAAAAATAATATTGATAAAGCTTCAAAAATTTATAATTTCGAATAAAAAAAGAAGGTATAATTTTTCAAAAATAATTTCTGTCACGCAACTTGAGAGACAGAAGTCAACCTCGACTGATCAAAATGAAAATTCCAGATCAGATAGTCATGGATACCGCAACCAAACAAGTGAAATTTTTACGCGGATTTATACGCTACGCAACTTTCATCAATGGCATTCCTTTAAAAAATAATGAAAAATTGAGTTACTTGTATTATACGTTCAAATTATCGATATATTGCTTCCTGATTGTCGGAAGTTTCGTTACCCTCGTTAACGTTTCGAAAACTTTGTACAAAGTAGAAACACTGATACGATTACTTTGCAGTATCGACGTAGCATTGGTTTTCGCGTATTATCGCTTTTATCGACATCACGTTGAAGGTTTTTTTTCAAAGTACTACGATGAAAATTCGCCCAATTACATGGGCGACGAAGAAATGAAACTGAATGCGAAAATCTTTGCCGAAGCTTGCAAACAACAAGGAATGGTCTTCGTGGGAGTGATGATTGTGGGTTCATCTATTGCGGAGATATTTTTTAAAAATCCGAATGAAATCGAGGCTTACGAATTTTTGTATTTTTTCTCGTGCGGATCACCCGATACGCAACCTGCGATAAGCTTCTGTTTTCAGAGAGAAAGTCTTGGTTATTTTATCACAAACGGTGTCATGGAGGGTGTTTTCATCACTTATCAAGGAATTGTTTTGAATACAGGAAATCTGTTACTTACTATTTGCGCTAAAGGAATTGAAGCAAAATTGAAAATTTATGATGATCATTTATCAACGTGCAGTGAACAGATCAAAAACACGGATCGATATGATAAAAATGATTTTCATCATCTTATATCAGTCGTCACATACCATCACAATATTTCCGCGTAAGTAATTGGTAATTTATCGTTTTGTGTGCCGATTATCGTAAATAATTCATTTTTAAAATACTTTTTATAGACATACCAAGGAAATAGCATCAATAGTGAGAATAGCTATCATAACACACATGATGACGATCTACGTATTAATTTTGCAAAGTACTCTAGCAGTTGGTGGTCAGGTAAAAAGTATTGCATGTTGATTGTTCATACATCCACAATCGTTATCCTAATCGCATATCGCCACTCAATACAATTAATAAATCGTTTGCCCCAGAATTTCAAATCGATGTATCTAAATACAAGATTCTTGACACTGACTGTTTATTTGTTCTACGTACATTATGCACTGTGCGCGGCATTCCTCGTCAGCGGATACGTGGTACGTTGTCTACTCTTTAATTTTTGTTAATTTTCAGGGTGAAATAATTTTTTAAAAACTGATATTTTTTTTTTGCTTTTCAATTCATAAATTTATAATAGGTACAAGATTTGTATCCCAACTGACTGTAAAATCTTGAGTTAGAACATAGTTGCACCCAGAAATTAATTAAGGGAGGAGCTTAGAATTTGAGGAAAAATAGGGGAGGGGGTGGATTTTCAAATCAGTCATTTTTCACCGATCGTTCAGTCAAAAATCATTAATTTCTCCTGACAAACTGGGAATTTGACTGAAAAATTTGTCAAAAATTATCAACTTTTGAAATAAAATAACTAAAAGAAATTTCCAGAGCGAAACGAAAGCAAAATTTTTTTGAAAATATACAGTTTGAAAAACAAAAAATTCACTTTTTAATATTTTTTTAATAAAAAAATAATTTTTCAAGCTTAAAGGAGGCCTTGGACCCCTCAGCTCCCCTTGGATGTGAGTTGGAACAAGAATGAATCAAAAAAACCAATAGTTTTGCTGAAAAACGACAGAAGTTTAGGTAGTTTTTTCAGGTAGTTCTCAAAGGTTACCTGGTTATTTTTGCAATCAACCAGTAATCGAAAAAAATGAAAATTTAGTCTAGAAATGTGGAAAATGGTAATCTAACCGCATGAAAAGAACCGTAGAATTTAACTGACTTTAGATTCTCACACAAAAAGTTTGAATGAATAAATATTTCGACGTTCTCATTAGTCATTTGTTTACATTTTGCTTAAAAAAGTGGATATTTCAACATGAATATGCTATTTCCTTAAACAGCGGGAGCAAAGTGCTATTTTGCTCCCTCTCGCGGAACGCTCGAGTGTTCAAATTCGCGCTTTTCTTCCGCTATGAGGAAAAATTTCGTTCAGAACTCGAAGAAAAAAGCGAATTTTTGTTCCTTCATTGAAAAATATTCTATTTCCTCTTGTGTGACGCTGTTTTGCGTCACCAAAAGCCGAAAACTTACAAATTTTTATATTTCTGAAATTAACTTCATGATTATAATAACAAAAAGTCAGAAGCTGAAAATTGACTTGATATTAGAAAGTCAGAAAAACAGAAAGAATATCAGAGAGCTTAAAGCCAATTTTTAAATTTTAAAAATAAATTTTAATATTTTTTTGAAATTAATATGATATTAGAAATAAGGAAGAGAGGAAAAAAACATATCCATGTTATCAACATTTCCTTTCAGAGGAAACTTTGCGCTCATTTTTTTTCTCGGTTTTGTAATTTTTATATCATGTATCATTTTGCATTTTTTTTGTGGTTGACCGGTTAACAAGGAGTAGTTTTGGAAAATAAATAAAATAAATAACTGATTATTTTACGGTAATTTTTTCCAACTTGGATATGTTTTTTCCTTTTGGGTGGAGGGGGGGGGGGTCATTCCAAAAATTTTAAGACGCTATTTTGCGTCACCAAAAATCAAAAACTTATAAATTTTTATATTTTTGAAATTAACATAATGTCAGAAAGTCAGAAGCTGATTTCTGAAAACATTATTATTATATTATTTTCAAAATCAACTTATTATACATCAGAAAGTCAGAAGCTAAAAATTGACTTGATATCAGAATGACAAAAAAAATATCAAGAGAGCTAAAAGCCGATTTTTAAATTTTAAAAAACAAATTTTTATATTTTTAAAATCAACTTAACATCAGAAGTCAGCATGAGAGGGAAAAACATATCCATGTTATCAACTTTTCCTTTCAGAGGAAACTTTACTTCATTTTTTCAAAAGCAATTTTCTCTGGTGGTCACGACTACCGATTATCCAAAACTCTATCAATTTTCTCCCCCCCCCCCCGAAAAAATTAAGATCCGAGAATTTTCAACTTTTTATCACCTTATGGATTTTTTCGATACTTTTTTTTGATTCTGCTATCAATACAGTACTTCTTCGATTTTTTTTATATTTCAGCACGACCATTTTTCCGAGGCTTTGATGGAATTTCCTTGGTACGAACGAGGCACAAGATTTCAGAAATCTTATCTCATAGTGTTGAATCTGTGTCAAAAAAATTATCCTTTCACCTTTTTCGGTTTATACGAAGTAAATTTGAATTTATTTACAGCCAACGCGAAACGGCTATATTCATTGGTTAGCCTCTTGTTATTAAAATATAGTTAGATTAGATTATCAAACAAAATAATTTTATACCTAATAAAGTATCATTAACAACAAAATCATGTGAATGTTATTATGCCCGATTTGCATGTAAAAATTATTTTTAGCAAACCAAAATTTTAGCGAGTGGCTTGTTGTCCCCGCCTCCTTCAACGTTTGAGAAGTAACACCAACTTTCCAAACTTCAGTTTTTTATATGAGTACTGAACCCTCAAAAAATTGATATTTTCCTAATAACTTTCAAGGGTTTCAATTTTTACTGAAAACTTATCTACCCCATTATATTTCACTTGACTTCTGTGAAAAACAAATTTGAAGCAATGGAATGTTGTGGGTTTTGAAGGGGAGGGGGGTTTGTTTGAAAAAAATCAGCATAGAAAAACAAACACTAAAAAAAAAAAACGGTCAAAAAAGTTTCAAAAATTTCTTCAAAGAATTTAATTGAAAACTGGGCTCAAGCTAGAAACCGATTATGAGTTCCTTTCAATCCCGAATCCGAAATATCATGACCCATTTTGAATGAGGTGGTTTCAGATTTCAAAGTTTTATTCAAATTCGTAATTTTTTCGACCCTTCAATCAAAATTTCAAAGTACTCATTCTACTCCGAAAATGTAGGAGTCAATGATCCAAAATCATGTCAAAAGTGGATTCCAGTAGTCAAATTATTTTTCACATCCAATTCAAAATTTTCTATACATTAAACAAGAAACTTATTTCTACAAGTAAGCAAGTTTGCAAAAATTGTTTCACAACATCAATGCCCCAATCCCGCAAGGACGTATCAAGACGATCTGAACAAGTAAGCCAATATCCTTCGAAGTTTAGGTAACATGTTTTCTTCATATCTCGTTTCTTTCTATCTTCATCCCACATCCTTCACTCCATGTATCTATTTAATTCTCACAACCACATACCTCAGATTTTTCTATAAAGGCAAAAAAGTGGCGATGTCCAAAAATCCAAAAGGCGATAAAAAAAATTGAAAATTTGATTGGTTTTGAATGAATTTGCGTAAATAATGAAAAATTTCACTCACCTACTCGTTTGTACTTTCTACCTGGATGATAATTTACAACTCACCTGAAACAAAAAAATAAACACATGAATGAATAGATGAACAATACAGTAATCGATATGATGGAAAGAATTTTCGGATTGAATCATGGCAAGAAGGCAGAATTCTTCAAATGCCTATGTAATTACGTTTCGAAGAAGAAAATCAGCTTTTTGAAGATTCAACGAATTCTTGTAGGAAAGGAGGATTATCTTTTGCCTTTGAGCAACGCCATTCTACTCGTAATGAATGATTGTTTTTTAGATTTGTTCCAGTAATTTTTTATTTTTAGGTATCATAGACTAATTTATGCAGTAAAGTTACATAATCTTCAAGTTCTGTCACATCTCCCTGAAAAGAGATGAGATTTCATAAGAAAATCAGAAATTATTATTCACTACGACAAATGAATTTTGGGGAAAAATTTAGGCTGATTCATCCAGCTATGCCTCGCCTTGCTATAACCCTTCTATCTTAATCTGAATCAGTTAAAATTGAATAATGAAATCGACAGAATAATGTCACTGCAAAAATCGATGATTTTTCATTTTTGGGTCAATTTTTCATTGATTGGCAGTCAAATTTCATTAATTAACAGTGGAATCAGTAACATGATTCCGTATCATTCAATCAGTCAATCTTCAGATTTTGACTGATTAGATTGACTGATTCAAGTCAAGAGAGTTGATTAATTAAAATGCCAGATATTCTCTTTTTTTTTTTGAAATTTTTAAAATTCAGAACTGTCTCATTTGGCAACATTTCAGAATAAAACATTATACTCTTACCATTACATTGTTAAAATTGTTTTGTAAATATATCAACCACACAACGTACCTAATTTAAAAAACAAACTTGAAAAAAAAATCCAAGAAATTCTCACATTCAGGTAATTATACGTTACAAAAAAAAAAAGGCAGCATAAAAATATAATTTCGAGGGGGAAAACGCAAAATATTTCCAAGTCCTGTTTACAACAATTTTACAATATTTAGTTCACCAAGAATGATCACAATCCCACTGGGTCTTGAGGGTCTTGTACAAACGAAAATACCACACAGAAAAAATATTTTCGAGCAAGGAATCGTCATGAAAACTTCAACGAAAGAAGTGAAATTTTTACGCAACTATATACACTACGTATTATTCATTACTGGCATGCCTATGAAAAATAATCCAAAATTGAATTTATTTTACTACACGTTCGCGTTATCGTTCCACTTCTTTCTGATTCTAGGAAATTTCGTCACCCTCGTCAACATTTCAGAACATTTGTACAAATTAGAGGCATTCATAAGATTGTTTTTTAGCATAAGTCTGATGATTATTTATCCTTATTATCACGTCCGTAGGCAAGAAATAGAGGAAGTCTTTTCCATGTATGATAAAAATTTTCCGAATTACATGGGTGACGAAGAGACAACAACAGCAGCGCATATATTTTGCAAAACTGTCAAACAACAACTCATCTGCTTTGTTGGAATTGGGGCAGTGGGTGCATCTTTTGCGACATTGTTTCTCAAAAATCCAGACGAAATCGAAGCCTACGAATTTTTATATTTTTATTCGTGCGGATCAACGGATACAATACCCAAGATAGGTCTTTGCCTACCAAGGGGAGATATCGGTCATTTTATTATAAACGACGTCCTGGAGGGTGTTTTCATCTTCCTTCAAGCTTGCATTTCACATGCAACAAACTTGATACTCACAGCTGCACTTAACGGAGCGGAAGGGAAATTGTCGGTTTATGACGATCGAATATCTGCGTGCATTGAAAAGATCAAGATTATGGATCGATCTGATGCGCAAGATTTACTCCAATTTACTTCTGTCATCAGATACCAAAACAATATATTCAGGTATGAAATTGAAAATCTATTGTTTTGTCAGATCAAAATTCATAAATAATGGTTATGTCATACTCATAAAATTTTTCATTGTTTACAGACACAATGAGACATTATCATCAGTTGCAGGGTTGCCAATCATAATACACACTGCTGTAACCTACATATTAATTTTAGCAACGACTCTAGCCATTGGTGGTCAGGTAAAATTGATTCATTTTTCACTCCTATTTTTATTTTTTTTCTCAATGCCTTCCAATAATAATTACTTTCTTTAGAATTTCAGCTCCATGTACTTGAATACAAGATTCATTTGTACTGCTATTTTTATATTATTCGTTCATTACTCATTTTGCAAGAGTTGTTTAACTATTGGTTATGCGGTACGTATGTATTTTGTATTATCCGTAAAATGAAAGGCCGATCAAGTACGGTGATTGAGCCTCTGAAACCTATTTCAACCGTTCCTCTTCCTACCCCAAAAATGTTGCCTATTATGGCTAATAATTCCGACACCAATTTTGGCCACGGGTATTCTTTCATAATGGTTTTTTTTTTTCGCAAAATAGGTACAGATAATAATTTCGCATTTTTTAAAAATTCAAAATTTTTAGTCAATTTTTTTGTAAGTTATACATATGCCCCTTTTTTGTGAATTATTTTACCCTTTTTTGTGATGATGAGTTGTAGATGCAATGGAATAAAATTCAACATGGCAAAAAATTCATTTCGGAAAAGAAAATTTTTTGAAAGTCACCTAGTATTAAAAAAATGAAAAAAAAACCGGTCCCATTTAAAAATAAAACCCAAAACATCACAACAAAATTTTCATTTTTACACTAGGACCCTTCTTTTTGGCAATATCACACATATTCTCAAAAATTTCTATTTGTTTACTAGAGTTTACAAAAATTTCTACTTTTTTCGAAATATTTTTACATTTCCCTTTTCTCAAGTTTTCAACTTCGTACTCATTCCTCACAATTATTCAAGTTTACATACATAGAAATCTTTTTATTTTACCATTAATATCTATTATGTATTTTCCTATATTTTTCAGCACGATCATTTTACCACAGCTTTGCTGGAAATACCTTGGTACGAACGGAGTGTAAGATTTCAAAAAGACTATCTCATGACATTGAAATTGTGTCAAAAAAATTATCCATGTACTATTTACGGTTTATACGAAGTGAATTTGAAATTATTTGCTGCTAATGTTAATCGTCTATATTCACTGGTCAATCTGTTATTGGTAAAATATAAATAAATCATCAAACAAATATTTATTAGAAGCTAAAAAATATAAAACAGGGTATCTACTCTATTTCAGAAATGACTTTCCCTGATTTTTCCAGCTTTTCCAGACCAATTTCTCGAAATTTTCCAGACCTTTCAAATAATGTTATCCCGGCGTGCAAGAGAAGAAGAATTTATTCTGCTTTTTTCTGCTCGAGTCTGCTAATAAGTTCTGCCCCTTTCTGCCATTTTTTCTGCCGAATTCTGCTTTTTTCTCAGAAATTGGCCCAGAGGAACAATGCACGACACGCAACGGGGTATCAAAAAAGGTACGTTCAACGCGCAGCAGGGGTCGAAATGAGCAAAAAGTGAGAATGCCTGCCCTTTTCTGCTAATTTTTCTGCCTTTTTCTGTTTTTTTTGCACGCCAAGATTCTTGAAGGATGGAGAAGGGAGTGGTTTTTTGGGTGATGAAATTGTGCAGAATAATGATTTAAAATGCATAATGTTCAACCTTTTTTTTCAATTCATTACATGTCACGAGATTTTTAGAATCTCCTTTTTCCTACCTCAAAATCGGCCTAAATTCAATTTTTAAAATTTTTGAATATTCTTAGTCTCAAGATTCAAAAATTTCTTCGAAATTCAATGCCCCCCTCCCCCTCCTTCAGAAAAAACACGTGCCTCAAATTTATAAATTCCACAAAAATTGCTGTTTAGCTTGGCCCAGTAGATCAATGGGGAGTAAAATATCAATTATTTTAATGAGATGTAGAAATGTGATGGGCCCGAGTGAAGCGAGGGCGAAAATTTTGGCTAAAAAAAATCTTTAAAGTTGAAAAATCATCACTGTATTCCCTCGTAAAGTTTCCCAAAATGTGACCAAAAAGGTTATACTATCGAACTTGACTACCTCAATTTTTTATATTTGCAGTCACAATTTTAAGAAAATTGATCATTTCTACCATTTTTTTTTATCGATCTTGAGTGGTCAGAGTGCAAATTTTTAGGTAGTCAAGATTTGTAAGGTTAGGTAAGTAGTGAATTTTTTTTTAAATACCTAATAAAATTGTGCAAAATCCACGTTAATCCTTTTTCTAAAAAAAAAAAATCACTACTTACCCAACTTATTCATTATTCCTCAATTAATTATGTACTCGAATTGTAATTAAAAAATGAAATTCCAGGTAACTGTGTTAAATATAATTCAATTTAAGCTTATAGTTATCATTTTCCAGCCTTTTTAAGTTAAAAATGTTAGGTAGTCAAGTTCGTTTTGAAACTATAATGTGGAAAACTGTATATGCAATCAAACGAACTTGACTACCTAAAAATTTGCACTCGGACCACTCAAGATCGATAAATATATGGTAAGCATGATCAATTTTCTTAAAATTGTGACGGCAAATATAAAAAATCAAGGTAGTCAAGTTCGATAGTATAACCGAATTCTCTTCCATTCTTTTTCAAAATAGTGTTCAGGGGCATTATATGTATTCATGTAGTACTCCTTTCTCATTAAATTTCATCAAAAAATACGTGTTCAAAAAATCTATGTAGAAAGAAAAAAGTGTAAATTACTACAGAGTGTAGCGAGGGAAATTTAAAAAAAAATTAATGAAAGAGCCAGAAACTTCAGATAAATCTTTTTCTGGATCTTTACAAAAATTCCAGCAGAAGTGCCCGAATTTTCAAATTCCCTGACTTTCCCCAGTTTTCCAGAGAATGGATACCCTGTAAAAACATTATCGTTCATCATTTATCACTTTTACCACTAGAAGTTGATGTCACTCGAAAAAATCTCACTTTGAGGTATTTTTTGAAAACAATTCATGAATTATTTTTGATTAAAGTGACTATTTTGATTACCTATAGTGATATTAATTTATTTTGAAGTACATTTTGTTCTAAATTGTGTTGATTTTTTCACTTTTTTGAATACAATGGAAAGCAGAAATGTGATGGAGAATGAAAATTAAGATTGGTTTCAAACATATCATTAGAAAAAAATTGCCTGGCCTGCTGGCCTTTCACGTGGTGCATCTGGTTTTTCGATTTCATGAAGTATTTTTGAATAAAACTGGAATGAAAAAGATGCAATTCGTAAGCTGGTTTATGTTGGTCTCAAAATTTGTTTGCAAAGCTTTGCCAAAATAATACTAGGGTCAATAATTTCATAATATCATTTGGTTTAAGCTAGAATAGGTACATTTTCCCACAAAGTCCCACATTTCGTATCACAAGCTGGGGCAAAACGCACCAAAAACATGTATTTTGACCCCTTACAAAATATTTTACAAAATTTCAAGGTTTGTTTGTCCCTGGAGAGGTTACTGATGAGTTGGAGGTCAACATTAGTACAAAAATGAAATTATTATGTTACCAAACATATATTTATACACCCAACACAATAGTTTCTAAAATTTTCAATTTTTACCCTCCTTTCGAGGGGTTCTTCGGGGGCTGGGGTAAAAATAAGTTCATAAATGAATTCAGCACATTAAAAAACGTATATTTCGACACCCAACATGATATTTTTAAAAATTTTGAGTTTTGACCCCTCCCCTCGAGGGGTTACTCAGGGACTGTGGTAAAAATGAGTTGAAAAATGAATTCAGCTCATCAACATACCTCCATACTGCTGGTTCAATGGTTAATATATCGTGAATTGGACTTTTGCATATAATAATCAAATCCTGAAATATCCCACTACGATGGTTCATTTCTATATCTTCCTCGTATATATATATTTTTTTTGGTATTTCAAGTCCTTGTATCCATTTTGCTGTTTATAACCTTCCAAAAAAAAATATTATCTGACGACACTAATCTGAGCTTGACCCATCCCCCCCACCGATACATTCTACTAAAGCCACGCCCTGATAATTTTAAATACGTACTTTGAAAAAAATCCCAAGAAATCCTCACATTCAAACATTGATGTGGGTAATTACACCTTGCAAAAAAAAAATGATAATATAAGTACATAATTCGAGGAAAAAAACGTCGTAAAATATTTCCAGACCCTGTTTACGACAAACATTTCATGCTTAGTATTTACAACAAGAAAGCGGTTATAAACCCAATAAGACAACACGGAAAATATAAAATTTTCGAGCAAGACGTCATCATGAAACCTTCAACGACAGAAGTGAAATTTTTACGCGACTTTATACGCTACGTATTATTCATTACTGGCATGCCAATGAAAAATAATCCGAAATTGAATTTCTATTACTACACGTTCGCGTTATCGTTTCACTTCTTTCTGATTCTAGGAAATTTCGTCACCCTCGTCAACATTTCAGGAGAATTGTACAAATTAGAGACATTTATGAGATTGTTTTTCAGCATCAGTGCGCTGGTTGTTTATCCTTATTATCACGTCCGAAGGCAAAAAATAGAGGATGTCATTTCCAAGTACGACGAAAATTCGCCACATTACATGGGCGACGAAGAAACAAAAATAGCAGCGAATATATTTTGCGAAGCTGTCAAACAACAATTCATATGTTTTTTTGGAATTGGGGCAGTAGGTGCATCGTTGGCGATCTTATTTCTAAAAAATCCAGATGAAATCGATGCGTACGAATTTTTATATTTTTATTCGTGCGGATCAACGGAAACGCCACCAAAGATAGGTCTTTGCCTACGAAGAGAAAATATTGGTTATTTTATATTAAACGACATAATGGAGGGTGCTTTCATCTTCATTCAAGCTTGCGTTTTACATGGAGCCAACTTGTTACTCACAGCTGCACTTAATGGAGTGGAAGCGAAATTGTTAGTATATGATGATCGAATATCTGCGTTCATTGAAAAGATCAAGATTATGGATCGATCTGATGCGCAAGATATACTCCAATTTGCTACTGTCATTAGATACCAAAACAATATTTTTGGGTAGGCAATTGAAAATCCATTATTTTGTCCGTTCATTGTTGATGAACATGTCACCATCATAAATTTGTTTTTTGTTTGTAGACACAATAAGACTCTATCATCGATTGCAGGGTTACCAATCATAATACATATAGCTGCAACCTACATACTAATTTTACTAACAACTTTAGCAATTGGTGGTCAGGTAAAAATGATTCATTTTTCACTCCTGCTTTCTTTATTCACAGGCAAATTCAGAAGAATGAATCAGGGAGGGCTAAGCCCCAATCAGTGGCGCCTGTAGCTTTGTTTTTTCGGAAGGATGCAAAATGGGTGCAGAGACTTGAAATAACAGAAAGATTTTAGGAGGGAGTAAGAAAGAACCTTTTTTGGCACTGTCGCCTCGAGCAGCTTACAAATCTAATCATGTTTTTATTTCTACCCGAGCGAATCGAGGTTAAAGCGTTGAAAAAAATGGATTTTCAATACCCAAAAATTACATTTTTTTTGGTTTCTATGTTTTAAAATTGCTCTCAATCTGATGTAAATATAAATGAAATTTGATAGGGAGGAAGTACAATGCACCTATTGCATCCCAATTGCCGAATCTATTGCTCTAGGTCACTTCAGATCGTTTTGGTCAAAAGCTTTTTTTGGGAGAGGATAATTTGATTACTAGGACAGCCAAAAATATGGTCACTGACATTGAGTTTTGAAGGGATGGACCCTTTTGTGGGGGAGAAAATTATATTTTGCACCAATTTCGCTCAAATTCGGGCAAAAGGTTAGGTGGATATAGAAGTACACATCCAAAAAATTTCAGCTCCCACCGACCTCAGGGAGCTGAACCATCGCTCTCCAAAGTTGGGCATTTTTGACAAAAATGGCAAAAAAGGAGTTTTTCAAGCATAAAATCACCCCATAATTCCAATTTTGAAAAATTTCATGTTTTCTTTATACATTTTGAGATGAAAAATCTTACTAGCCAATCAACTTTTTATTTTTGTGTGTTCAATCTCCCCTACGGCCCCTCTCAAAGTATACAGATCGTGTTTTATGAAGTCATTTTTTGCTGAAAAATCCACAATTTTCATTACTGAATCAGTAAAAATAAAATTTCACTGATTGAATCAGTAATCAATTACTGATTGGCAGTAAAATGACGCTGATTAACTGCGGAAATCAGTGAAATTTGACTGAATTGATTTTCTCTTTTTAATCAATCAATTTGGGCCTTTCTGACTGATTTAAATTAACAGAGTGAGTTATACAGAAGAATTTTCGGAGGAAGGAGCAATAAAGGGATTTCTTTCGCATCGTTCCCTCTAAAAATTATTGTTGAATAATGATTTTATTCATGCCCGAATGAGGCGAGGACGAAGCTTGGAAAAATTTGGTATATAATGTCCAAACAATAAATTTTTCATGTTTCAAGTACCTATAGTAATTGGTATAATTCAAGAATGTTTGATAATCAAACATAAACAATTATTAGGTGGGCTAATTTCACTTTTAGAAGGGCTAAGCCCTCCCAGGACCCACCCTCAATCCACCTATGCTTACAATAATAATCATTTCTTTCAGAATTTCAGCTCTATGTACCTTAATACGAGATGCATTTCTTCGGCTATTTTTATATTATTCGTGCATTATTCATTTTGCAAGAGTTTTTTCATGGTTGGTTATGCGGTACGTACTTGCCAGTAAATTTGAAATTATTTTATGCTAGATCATCGCCCAATTTGTTAAAAATTGTCTAGCAAAGAAAATCTACAAAAAATCTACCTGATTTCAAAGTTTTTGCCTCGTGACGAATATTGCTTAATTATTTTTCACTTTCTTCTCTTTCGGGCTCAAAAAATAATGCAAAGTTTTCGAAAAATTTCTCATTTTTTTACTCGAATTTGCAACTTATTTTCTGATGTTTGTTTTCAGCACGACCATTTTACCAGAGCTTTGCTAGAATTACCTTGGAACGAACGCAGCTTAAGATTTCAAAAAGACTACCTCATAGTACTGAAACTGTGTCAAAAAAATTATCCGTGGACTATTTACGGTTTATACGAAGTAAATTTGAAATTATTTTCTGCTAATGTCAATCGCCTATATTCACTGGTTAATCTGTTATTGGTAAAATATAAATAGATTATTGAACAAACAAATTGAATGATAAAATAATTTTGTCAACAAACACTGCAATTCTCTGTCACACTCTTCAATACGTTTGGATTACAGTTTCATTTCAAATAAACTAAATAACTCGCTATAAAAAAATTCACTTTTTGACATTTTTTTTTTAATTATGGAAAATAGTTTTATAGGGCGGAGAGAGAGGTAGAAGAAACTGTACAATCATTTTACCTTCAATAATCAAGATGCATTTTTTTTTTCAGTTTATATTCATAAATAATATATTTTTTATCGCAAAATGTGATAGAATTTACTGCATAGAAATAAATTTTACCAATTTTAGTAAATGGGAACCGGTTTTCACTTTTTTAAAAAATAAAATTCATCATTTTGTTTCATCAGTATACGTAATTGAATTATCGAAAAAAAAATTATAACGAATATCATTAACAAAAAAGGCAATGAGTAATTTGGAATTGACATTATTTCTGGCCAGTCAAAATTTTATAATGAACAATTTCCTAGAATGGCGTTCTGTCCCCGTTCTTGGCCCATTCAACGGTTCGAGACTTACTACCAACTGTCTCTTGATTATTTATTTCGCAGATAAGAAGGGATGTGAAAAATATTTATTGAACTGGAATGAAAAAAAAAAAACTTTGCAAGAAACACTATTTCTATACGTAGGTAATTTGACTTCACACACCTTTCATTCCGATTCAGAAATCATTACAGATCGAAAGTATGAAGGTATAGAGAGCTGGGAAAATTATTCCTAAAAATTTTACAAATAAAATGCCTCATTTTTTCATTTTTTTTTTTTTTTTTTTATTAATGCTACCCAGACATGAAAAATTTGCAATTCAAGGATATAATTTTATTCCAACGAGGTAAATAATAATTTTAAGAAAATTGTCGACTATAATTTTCTCAAGTTGTAGCAACGATAATCGTTACCTTGAGACATTTTTCATAAATTTTCAACCTTACTTGGAAAAGAATAAATTATTTACCCAAGGGCCATTCCATGTCAGTTCTTACGTGAAGTGAGGGGTGAAGGTCGGAAAATTATTCAATTTTTTTAACATGGATATATCTCGATGAGAGATGACAATTGCCACAAGCCACAGCTCTCTAAATGGTGTTATTGGGAAGCCAAGAGTAGTCAAAGTTTTGAAGAGAAGTCGGATATGGTATACGAGTATTTTGAGCGTAGAAAACTCGAAAACTATATCTAATAGGTAGAAAGCTGAAACTTTCTCCAACATGTAGGATATTCGAAGAGCTTTTTAGCGATTTCTTGGAAATCATGGTTGTCACTTTTTTAAATCTAGTGCCAAAAACCAGCTACACGGAAGAAAAGGAAGTTACGAAAACGAATACATTTTACCCAAAAAATGATAAATTTTACCAAAACAATTAAATTTTATTCAATACACAATAGAATTTATTCAAAAAAAATGATAACGTGTCTCAATTCACAAAATAGGTGAAATTTATTCTAAATAAGATGATATTTTTTATCAAAAAAATGATAAAATTTGTTTTAAAAAATGAATAAATTTTACCGAAAAAAAATTATTCAAAAAAACAATAAATTTTACCTATTTTGCGAATTGGGAATCTTTTTTTTGAATAGGTACATTTTTTTTTCAGTGTGGAAATGTTGAAAAATGACATTTCTCCATTTTTTTCCAAGGTTGATTAGATTTGACAACAGCACTTCGTGAATGGAAAATTACACTCTTACCATTTACATTTTCGATTTTTTAAAATAAATTAAGTATATCAACTACACTCCAAAAATTTGAAAAACACAGTTGCAAAAAAATGCAAGAAATTCTGAAATTCAAACAAATCCATGTAATTATATGTACCTTCGTACCTTGCACAAAAAAAAAATTGGTAACATAAATGCGAGACAATATCGAGAAAAAACGTCGCAAAATATTTCCAGACGCTGTTTGAAGTGTTCATAGCAACTGTTTAAAGCTTAGTATACCAAAAGAGCGCTTAAACTCCAATAGGTGTTGTATAAACTGAAATACAACGCAGAAAGTACAATAAAAATTTTCGAGCAAGGAATCATCATGAAACCTTCAACGACAGAAGTGAAATTTTTACGCAACTTCATGCACTACGCATTATTCATCACTGGCATGCCTATGAAAAATAACCCAAAACTCAACTTCTTTTACTTTTCGTTCGCGTTATCGTTTCATTTCTTTCTGATTCTAGGAAATTTCGTAACCCTCGTCAATATTTCAGGAGATTTTTATAAATTAGAGACATTTATGAGATTGTTTTTCAGCATCAATGCGCTGGTTATTTATCCTTATTATCACGTCCGAAGGCAAAAAATAGAGGATGCCATATCCAAGTATAACGAAAATTCGCCACATTACATGGGCGACGAAGAAACAAAAATAGCAGCGAATATATTTTGCGAAACTGTCAAACAACAATTCATCTGCTTTATTGGAATCGGGGTAGTAGGTGCATCAATTGCGATGTTGTTTCTAAAAAATCCAAACGAAATCGACGCCTACGAATTTTTATATTTTTATTCGTGCGGATCTACGGAGACGCCACCCAAGATAGGCCTTTGCCTACGAAGAGGAACTATTGGATATTTCATATTAAACGACGTCCTGGAGGGTGTTTTCATCTTTATTCAAGGTTGCATTTCACATGCTGGAAACTTGGTACTCACAGCTGTACTTGACGGAATGGAAGCGAAATTACTAGTGTATGACGAACTAATATCTGCGTGCATTGAAAAGATAAAGATTATGGATCGATCTGATGCGCAAGATTTACTCCAATTTTTTTCTGTCATCAGATACCAAAACAATATTTTCAGGTATATCTAAGTTTGGTCATCCATTATTTTGTCAGTTTATAGTTCATAAATCATAAGCATAACCCTTTGGTTCCCGACGAAAAACTAACGGATGAAATTGAAAAATTTTCACGCTGCTGAAATACACCAAAGACCAATAGCTGAAGGCTAAAAAAATATTTGCTTCGGGTGAATTCATTGATTTGGAAATGAATAGCTTTTAAAAATCTTTGAAATTTGGCGACATTCGTTTCCAAATTTACAGAAGCTCCAACTGACCTGAAAATTGCGCCAAAATGTAAAGGACTGAAAATTTGGTAAGGTAACGTGAAAATAATATAACTTCAAAGGTCGAATCACCAGAAAAAAAAATATAAAAATGAATCCAGAATTTTTTCAAAAAAAGTGAAACCTTTTCTGCCGGAAATATCAAAATTTGATCATGCTGAAAGCAAAATTTTCCGATAGAAAAATATTTTGTGGTAAATTCGAGATATTTACAGAAGGAAATTTGTGTAAGTATTGAATAATATTTGGAAATTGAGGTTCAATGCTAAATTTGACAAAAAATTGAAAAAATTGATAAATTTTGTTCAAAAAAAGAAAATCCAAAAAAATTGTTTTTGATATTCCAAATCATGTACTTATAATTTGAAAAAAAAAATTCATTTCTTACCGAAGTTAACTCTTCATTAATTAAAAAAGAGTGAAAATTTTCAACGGAAAAAAATGTTTCATTTTTTCGATAAATTTTTCTATGCATTTAAATGGTCCTCAGTGCGATCTTGAAATCTGAATTCCAAAAATTATTAAATACTTATACGAATTTCCTTCTGTAAATGTCTCGGTTTTCCCACAAAGTATTTTTATATCCAGCAAGATCAAGTTTTGATATTTTCGGGCGGAAAAGGTTCCACTTATTTTTGAAAAAATTTTCGATTCCGTTTTCTAGTAGTTCGATCTTTGAACAAATAGGTACGTATTATTTTCACACTATTTAATTAAATTTGCAGTCCATCACATTTTGGCGCAATTTTCACTTCAGTTGGAGCTTCTATAGATTTGGAAACAAATATAGCCAAATTTCAAAGATTTTTAAAAATTATTCATTTCCAAATAAATCAATTCCTCCGAAGCAAATATTTTTTTGGCTTTCTACTATTGGGCTTTGGTGCATTTCATCAGCGTGAAAATTTTTCAATTTCATCCGTCAGTTTTTCGCCGGGCACTAAAGGGATAATGTCACAATCAAAAATTTGTTCATTGTAGGCATAATAAAACTATATCATCAATGGCAGGGTTACCCATTATAATGCATGTAGTTGCAACCTACATAGTACTTTTGTTAACGACTCTAGCGATTGGTGGTCAGGTAAAAATGATTCATTTTTCACTCCTATTTTTATTTTATATCTCAATGTCTTCCAATAACCAATTTTTTCTTTTAGAATTTCAGCTCTGCGTACCTTAATACGAGATGCATTTCTTCGGCTATTTTTGTATTCTTCATACATTATTCATTTTGCAAGAGTTTTTTCATTGTTGGTTATGCGGTACGTACTCATCAGTAAATTTTGAGTTCAAGGTAAAACATCCATTTTTTAAAAAAAGGATATGTCTACTATTGAAATTGGAAAATACTTTCAGTTTGGAACAGCTCAAAAAAATTCTACTTTGCAAAAAATATTATTGCAGAAATGAAAAATTTTAAAAAATTGGTGCTCGTCCCTAATTTCTTTTATGAATCAATTTTGGTGATTAAAAAAAAAGTTGAGCCTTCCTTACAAAGTGACGCAGTTGAATTTCGAAAAAAATCATTTCAAATATTCTTTATTTGGGATTGAAAAACTTTTTTTTGCGGGGGGGGGGGGTGTACCAATCACGGATCATCAGATAAAATCTCGAAAATTTTACTAAGTATTCTAGAATGAGATTTTTTCAAAGCGTCGAATTATTTTGGATACTTTCAAATTTGGCACCACATGCATTTCAATGAATCTAAAACATATGAATTTCAATTTTCAACAGGCAATTTTTTCTGGGATACCAAAGAGTTAATTTTTGAGCAACTACAAATAATTCAAGTCATTTGACGCGAGATTTATCATTTAATTCGTTAAAATTATCCAGGGAAGAAAATCTGCAAAAAAATATCTCTGATTTCAAAGCTCTAGCCTCGTGACGAAAATTGAATAGTTATTTTCATATCTTTCGAGTTCAAAATATGATATCAAAATTTCTCATCTTTTTACTCGAATTTACAAAAATCCATACTTTTTTCACTACTTGTCATTCTTTTTTTCTCATCTCTTCCAATTCGGTTAAACATACTCAATCTCCTACCTACCACAAATGGCACCCATTCATTTTAATTTAAGTTATAAAAGAGGTTAGGTATCCGAATATAATTTCCCACCATACTAATACGTATTTTCCGATGTTATTTCAGCACGATCATTTTACCGAAGCTTTGCTGGACATTCCTTGGAGCGAACGTAATGTACGATTTCAAAAAAACTATCTAATGGCATTGAAACTGAGCCAAAAAAATTACCCATGTACCATTTACGGTTTATACGAAGTAAATTTGAAATTATTTTCTGCCAATGTCAATCGCCTATATTCACTGGTCAATCTGTTATTGGTAAAATATAAATAGATCATCGAATAAATAAATTCAATAATAAAATAATTTTGTCAATAAAACAATCACTATACCTATTATATTCTCTCTCACACTCATCAGTGTTTGGATATGTAGGTACATTTGACTTCACACACCTTTAATTACATCGGATCGAAAGAATGGAGGGAGAAAGTTGGGAAAATTATTCCTAAAAATTTTACAAATAAAATGCCTCATTTTTTCATTTTTTTTTTTTTATTATTATAATGCTACGCAGACATGAAAAATTCGCAGTTCAAGGATATAATTTAATTCCAACGAGGCAAATAATAACTGTGCAGAAAATTGTTGAGCATAATTTTCTCAAGTTGTAGCATCGATAGTCATTACCTTGGCAAACTCTTCATAAATTTTCAACCTTACTTGGAAAAGAATAAATTATTTACCCCATGTCAGTTCTTACGTGAAGTGAGGGGCGAAGGTAAGAAAATTAACCAGTTTTTTTTAATATGGAATTGGATATATCTCGATGAGAGATGACAAATGCCGCAAGCCACAGCTCTCTAAGTGGTGTTATTTGGGAAGTCAAGAGTAGTCAAAGTATTGAAGAAAAGTTGGATATGGTATACGAGTATTTCGAGCGTGGAAAATCTGAAAACTATGATAGGTAGAAAGCTGAATTTTTTTCCAACATGTGTAGGATATTCGATGATTTTTAAGAAATCATGGCTGTCACTTTCTTTAATACCAAAAACTAGCTGGAAATGCTGAAAAATAACATTTCTCTATCATGGACACTTCCGAAAATTCTGAAAAAATTTACATATACCTAGTACAAATTTATATTCTGATTAATATAAATTGAGGCGATGTTTTCTAGCAAACTCAATTATTAAAAATACAATTTTTTTCTTCAAAGGTTGATCAGTTTCGACAACAGTCCTTCTGAACGGAAAATTACACTCTTGCCGCTTACATTTCCGATTTCTTTAATAAATTATATCGACTACACCCCAAAAATTTTAAAAACCAAATTTGAAAAAAAATCAAGAAATTCTCAAATTCAAACAAATCCATGTAATTATATGTACTTTACACCAAAGAAGAAAAAATGGTAACATAATCAAAGGTACGAGACAATTTCGAGGAAAAACGTCGCGAAATATTTCCAGACGCTGTTGACGTGTTCACAGCAACTTTTTAAAACTTAGTACACCAAAAGAGCGCTTACGACTCCATTAGGTGTTGTATAAACTGAAATACAACGCAGAAAGTACATATAAAATTTTCGAGCAAGAAATCATCATGAAACCTTCAACGACAGAAGTGAAATTTTTACGCAACTTCATGCACTACGCATTATTCATTACTGGCATGCCTATGAAAAATAACCCAAAACTCAACTTCTTTTACTATACATTCGCATTATCGTTTCACTTCTTTCTAATTCTAGGAAATTTCGTCACACTCGTCAATATTTCAGGAGATTTGTATAAATTAGAAACATTTATGAGATTGTTTTTCAGCATCAGTGTGCTATTTTTTTATCCTTGTTATCACGTTACTAGGCAAAATATCGACGATGCCATTTCCAAGTATGACGAAAATTCTCCGAATTACATAGGCGACGAAGAAACAAAAATAGCAGCGAATATATTTTGCGAAACTGTCAAACAGCAATTCATCTGCTTTATTGGAATCGGGGCAGTGGGTGCATCACTTGCGATCTTATTTCTAAAAAATCCAAACGAAATCGACGCCTATGAATTTTCATATTTTTATTCGTGCGGATCTACGGACACACCGCCGAAGATAGGTCTTTGCCTACAAAGGGGAAATATCGGCTATTTTATATTAAACGACGTCCTGGAGGGTGTTTTCATCTTTATTCAAGGTTGCATTTCACATGCAGGAAACTTGGTATTCACAGCTATACGTGACGGAGTGGAAGCGAAATTACTAGTGTATGATGATCGAATATCTGCGTTCATTGAAAAGATCAAGATTATGGATCGATCTGATGCGCAAGATTTACTCCAATTTGCTTCAGTCATCAGATACCAAAACAATATTTTCAGGTATATCTAAGTTTGGAGATCCATTATTTTATCAACTTTTAGCTCATCAGCATAATGTCACAATCAAAAATTTGTTCATTGTAGGCACAATAAGGCTTTATCATCAGTTGCAGGGTTACCAATCATAATACACATAGCTGCCACCTACATACTAATTTTACTAACAACTCTAGCGATTGGTGGTCAGGTAAAAATGATTAATTTTTCACTCCTATTTTTATTTTATATCTCAATGTCTTCCAATAACAATTTTTTCTTTTAGAATTTCAGCTCTGCGTACCTTAATATGAGATGCACTTCTGCGGCTATTTTTATATTCTTCATCCATTATTTATTTTGCAAGAGTTTTTTCATTGTTGGTTATGCGGTACGTACTCATCAGTAAATTTCGAATTTAAGGCAAAACGTTTATTTTATGAACATATCCACTATTGAAATTGGAAAATACTTTCAGTTTGGAACAGCTCAAAAAAATTTTACACTGCGAAAAATATTATCGCACAAATGGAAAATTTCGAAAATTGGTGCTCATCTTTAATTTCATTTATGAACCAATTTTGGTGACTTTTCTTTAAAAAATGAACAAATTTTATGCCATTTTGATAGGTAACACAATAATTTTCCAAAATTGTTCAAAAATTGACCAAATGTCACCCCTTAAAATTTTTGGAAGGGGTCAAAATCAAAATTCATCATCATTTTCGGTTTCTCGCGAAATTTTACGCCATCTTGATAGGTAACACTATAATTTTCCAAAATTGTTCAAAAAGTGACCAAATTTCACCCCTTAAAATTTTTGGGAGGGGTCAAAATCAAAATTTATCGTCATTTTTGGGTTTCTTGCGAAATTTTACCCAGGCATCAAACTGAAATTTTGAAAAAAAAAAGTAACTTTAGTAACCATTTTCCATGAAAATAGTAACCAAAAAGTAACCTCAGAATCGTTAATTTTTAGGAGTTTCAGTAGAATCCAAGGGGGGAGGGGGTGCGCAAAAACCAAAAATTTCGATTTTTCTGCAAATTTCGGCAATTTTAGCACATATTGAATTTTGGGAAATTTTTGAAGATTTGAAAGCTTTTGCACGTTTGGAAGAATTATGGTGAGCAAAAGTACTGACTTATACTGACCTTTTGGAACGACTTTTGGCATGACTTTTCTAAATTCTCCTCCCCCACCCCACCCACCCAAAAAATCAATATTTCAAGCAATGGCGAAAATTTTTGGTAAAATTTTTTTTAAATGAATGAATTTTCTGTTAATTCATCATGTTATTTCAATGACTTTTCACAGATCTTTCAATCGAAATTATTATTAAAAATCAGTGATATTTAACTGGAAGATCTTGTGAAAAATCATCAATTTTTAAAATAAAGGGAATGAAATAGTGCCCGAGCGAAGCCCGGGCGAAAATTTTTCAAAAAATACACTTTTTTGCATTTTTTTATAGTAAAAAATTCTGCCTCCTTCATAATTGAAAAAAATTAGAACCCGGTACAAATATATTTACCTCTGTACCTCTCTTTCAACGGACCTGATTGAGCTCTGACTGAGCCCGAGCACAGCGAAGGCGAAAATTTTTGAAAAATTGGCACTTAGAATCTGAAATTTCATTATTAGGTCAAACAAAATTATGATTTTTTCGTGGTTTGCATTGACTTCTAAAAAAAACTATATCTATTGACGCATTTCTTGATCTCGTTCCAAAAAAATCGAAACATTTTTGAAAATTCCAATCGAAAATATTACCACGTTTTTCAAGTAAATATGAGAAAGGGCAATTTTTCTCACTTGAAAATAATAATTATTTAGGTTGGAAAAGAAAAATTTTCATACAATCATTTTGAAAATGAAATTGTGTAAATTTATTGAGTCCGAGCGAAGCGAGGGTGAAAATTTTTGAAAAAAAAAGAAATTCGCCTGCGGCCCATTGTGCCGGCCATTTTTCAAAAAATGGCTCAATAGGTTCAGAATGAAGTCATGTTCCCATAAAGATGATTTTTTTTTGTTCCGCGAGCTATACGACCTCTACGCCATCATTTCTCTTTCAAAAATGACCAAATTTCACTAAAAATCACACTTGGGGGGAATTCAAATTCACAAAATCCCTGCTTTTTTTCACAAGTATTTGTCATTCTTTTTTTCTCAACTCTTTCAACTTGGTAAAACATACTTAATCTCTTACCCACCACAAATGGCACCCATTCATTTTAATTCAAGTTATAAAAGAGGTTAGGTATCCGAATATAATTTCCCACTATACTAATACGTATTTTCCAATGTTATTTCAGCACGATCATTTTACCGAAGCTTTGTTGGAAATTCCTTGGTGCGAACGTAATGTACGATTTCAAAAAAACTATCTTATGGCATTGAAACTATGCCAAAAAAATTACCCATGTACCATTTACGGTTTATACGAAGTAAATTTGAAATTATTTTCTGTCAATGTCAATCGCCTATATTCACTGGTCAATCTGTTACTGGTAAAATATAAATAGATTATCGAACAAACAAATTGAATGATGAAATAATTTTGTCAACAAACACTGCATATTCTCTGTCACACTCTTCGATATGTTTGGATTGCAGTTTAATTTCAAATAAACTAAGTAAATAACTCTCTATAAAAAATTCACTTTTTGACTTTTTTTTTTAATTATGGAAAATAGTTTTATAGGGCGGAGAGAGAGGTAGAAGAAACTGTATTATCATTTTAACATCAATATAATCAAGATACTTACATTTTGTTTCAGTTTATAATATTGATTTCTTTTTATTTTAAAAATATATATTTTATCGCGAAATTTGATGAAGTTTACTGCATAATAGAAATAAATTTTACCAATTTTTGTAAATGGGACCCTGTTATCATTTTTTTAAAAAATAAAATTCATCATTTTGTTTTATCAGTATAATTGGATTATCGAAAAAAAAATTATAAAATGGTATTATGAATAATTTGAAATTGACATTATTTCTGGCCAGTCAAAATTTTATAATGAACAATTTCCAAGAATGGTTTTCTGTCCTCGTCCGCGACCCATTCAACGGTTTGAGACTTACTACCAAGGAGTTTAATTATTTATTTCGCAGATAAGAAGGGATGTAGAAAAGCTTTATTGAACTGGAATGAAAAAAAAAATAAAAAATTGCAAGAAATACTATTTCTATACGTAGCTGTAGGTACATTTGACTTCACACACCTTTCATTCCAATTCAGAAATCATTACAGATCGAAAGAATGGTGGGAGAGAGTTGGGAAAATTATTCCTAATAATTTTACAAATAAAATGTCTTATTTTTCATTTTTCTAATCAATGCTACCCAGACAAGAAAAATTCGAAGTTCAAGGATATAATTTAATTCCATCGAGGTAAATAATAATTTTAAGAAAATTGTCGAGTATAATTTTCTCAAGTTGTAGCAACGATAATCGTTACCTTGTCAAATTCTTCATAAATTTGCAATCTTACTTGGAAGAGAATAAATTATTTATCCAAGGGTCATTCCATGTCAGTTCTTACGCGAAGTGAGGGATGAAGGTCGGAAAATTATCAAATTTTTTTAATATGGAATATCTCCATGACAGATGACAAATGCCGCAAGCCACAGCTCATTAATTGGTGTTATTGGGAAGCCAAGAGTAGTCAAAGTTTTGAAGAAAAGTTGGATATGGTATACAAGTATTTTAAGCGTGAAAAAATCGAAAACTATGATAGGTAGGAACTAGAAAGCTGAAACTTTTCCAACATGTGGAATATTCGAAGAGCAGAAGAGCTTTTTGGCAATTTTTTGGAAATCATGGTTGCCACTTTTTGTAATGCCAAAAACTAACTGCACAGAAAAAAAGGAAGCGACAAAAACGAATGCATTTTACCACAAAATAATAAATTTATCAAAATAATTAAATTTTATTCAAAACTTGATAAAATTTATTTTTAAAAAATGATAACATGTCCCCATTCACAAAATAGGGGTATCCTAAATTTCTACATTTGTCTATGGTCAAAGTGGCAAATGTTGCATTTGATGAATTTGCAGGGGTTATGAAAAATGATGCCACTTTGACCATAGATGACTATTTAAGTAATACTATTTTTTTATCAAAAAAATAATAAAATTTGTCCAAAAAAATGAATAAATTTTACCAAAGAAAAAATTATTCAAAAAAATAAATAAATTTCGCCTATTTTGTGGATTGGGACATGTAATCATTCTTTTGAATACATTTTTCATTATTTTTTAATCAGTGTGGAAATGTTGAAAAATGACATTTCTCTACCAAGGACACGTTCGAAAATTCTGAAACAATTACACATAGAACAATTTTCGAGCAAACTCGATTTTTAAAAACACACTTTTTTTCCAAGGTTGATCGTATTCGACAACAGCACTTCTGAATGGAAAATTACACATTCTTACCGTTTACATTGTCTAATTTTTTTATAAATTATATCGACGACACCCAAAAACTTTTAAAAACGAAAAAAAAATGCAAGAAATTTTCAAATCCACGTAATTATATGTACCTTGCACAGAAAAATGGTAACATGAATACGAGACAATTTCCAGGTAAAACGACGCAAAATATTTCCAGACGTTGTTGAACTGTTCGTAACAACTTTTTAAAGCTTACTACACCAAAAGAGCGGTTACAACCCTAATAGATCTTGTATAAACTGAGATACAACACAGAAAGTATAAAATTTTCGAGCAAGGAATCATTATGAAAACTTCAACGACAGAAGTGAAATTTTTACGCAACTTCATACACTACGCATTATTCATCACTGGCATGCCTATGAAAAATAACCCAAAACTGAATTTCTTTTACTACACGTTCGCGTTATCGTTTCAATTCTTTCTGATTCTAGGAAATTTCGTCACCCTCGTCAACATTTCAGGAAATTTGTACAAACTAGAGACATTCATGAGATTGTTTTTCAGCATCAGTGCGCTGATTGTTTATCCTTATTATCACGTTCGTAGACAAAAAATAGAGGATGCCATATCCAAGTATGACGAAAATTCTCCGAATTACATAGGCGACGAAGAAACAAAAATAGCGGCGAATATATTTCACAAATCTGTCAAACAACAATTCATCTGCTTTGTTGGAATTGGGGTAGTAGGTGCATCGTTTGCAACCTTGTTTTTAAAAAATCCAAACGAAATCGACGCCTACGAATTTTTATATTTTTACTCTTGCGGATCAACGGACACACCGCCGAAGATAGGTCTTTGCCTACAAAGGGGAAATATCGGCTATTTTATATTAAACGACGTCTTGGAGGGTGTTTTCATCTTTATTCAAGGTTGCATTTCACATGCTGGAAACTTGGTACTCACAGCTGTACTTGACGGAGTGGAAGCGAAATTGTTAGTATATGACGATCGAATTTCTGCGTGTATTGAAAAGATCAAGATTATGGATCGATCTGATGCGAGGGATTTACTCCAATTTGCTTCAATCATCAGATACCAAAACAATATTTTCGGGTAGGCAATTGAAAATTCATTTTTTGTCCGTTCATAGTTCATAAGCAAAATGCCACAATCGAAATTTTGTTCGTTGTTTGTATGTAGACATAATAAGATTTTATCATCAATGGCAGCGTTACCTATTATAATACATATAGTTGCAACCTACATACTAGTTTTACTAACGACTCTGGCAATTGGTGGTCAAGTAAGAATGATTCATTTTTCACTCATGCTTCCCTTCTACAGCTCAATGTCTTTCAATAATAATTTTTTCTTTTAGAATTTCAGCTCTGCGTACCTTAATACGAGATGCATTTCTTCGGCTATTTTTATATTCTTCATACATTATTTATTTTGCAAGAGTTTTTTCATCGTTGGTTATGCGGTACGTACTCACCAGTAAATTTTGAGTTCAAGGTAAAACATCCATTTTTTAAAAAATAGATAATTATGTTTACTATTGAAATTGGAAAATACTTTCAGTTATAAGAAAAAATAATTCAGCAAACAATATTTTCTTCATCATCTCTAAATTTGAATCAGTTAAAGTTCACTGATTAATAAGACAAAAATGTGCGACTGAAGAAATCAGTGAACATTTCATCGATTTCATCAGTGAATTTTAATTTTTGAATCGGTAAAAATTTCAATTTACTGATCGAATGAATAAAATTCTTGGGTGTTTCCAGAGATAAGTGTGGGTTGAAATTTAGATATATTCAAGATGTTGAAAAGCATGTAATGCCACATGCACAAATTACTCAAAAAAAAAATCTACACTGCAAAAAATTTTATTTCAGAAATGGAAAATTTTAAAAATGTATACTTCGTAATTTCCGAAATGACACCCCCCCCCCCCCATTTGAAAATCTGTCTCCACCTTCAAACCGTTTGGGTCGAAAACTTTCGAAATATGCTTAAAAAATATTTCAGGGTGTCCGTTTATCTCAGAAATTATTTTCCCTGACTTTTCCAGGTTTTCCAGACCAATTTTTTGAAATTTTCCAGACCTTTCAAATATGTTATTCTTGAAGGAGTGAGAAGGGGTGGTTTTTTTTGGGGGGGATAAAATTGTGCAGAATGCTGATTTTTTTCAGATATCATTATCATTACCCACTTTGATTTTTTTAAATGCCCTCTTTCCGGCCACAAAAACAATTTCAATTCAATTCCCAGAATTTTTGATGCCACCTCTCAGGCTCTCACCTCCCATCTCTCTCACAAATCGGCACAAAAACTTGATCTTAAATGTACAACAGAAAAAATTTCAAAAAAAAGAAAAAAACTTTGATTTTGACCAAATGATGAGATCAAAAGTTTGGATATTTCCAATCTGATAATTCAAAATTGTTTTCATAATTCACTCCTCCTCCTCCTTCCCCCTCAAAAAACGGCTACATACGCACTTAAAATTTATCAATTCCACAGAAGTCTCTCTTTTCGGTTTGACCTAGTAAAAAATAGATCAATGAGGAGTAAAATATCATTTGTTTTGATGAAATAGAGAATTTCGATGAACCCGAGTGGATCGAGGGCGAAAATTTTGCAATGGAAAATCTTCAAATAATGCTGAAAATTTATCACTTTACACTAGAGTGAGCCGAAAAAACAATTTTTTCGATTTTCAAAAACATACCCCACGCAAAAGTTGTCGGCTGATGAGACTTGAAGAATAAAAAAAAAATATTCAAAATCGATTCATATCTTCCGATCGCGCATTGGCGTTAAAGTTTTCAAAAATTAGCAAAAATTCAAAATTTTAAAAATTTCGAAAAAATTCGAAATTGATTAAAATTAATTTTAGAGCTTATTTAGGGACCACATAGACCAAAAAACAATTTTTTTTTGAAAAAATCAACGTTTTATAATTTTTTTTTGTTTTTCTTCATGTGAAGAAATAGCACAAATTTAAAAAAGGCGTAAAGCATGATTTTTTTTTCAAAAATGTCTGCTTTTTGGTTTGAATAGTCACTAGATAAGCTTTAAAACCAATTTAAATAAATTTCAATTTTTTTCAAAATTTTCTAAAATTTTTGAAAAAATTGAATTTTTGCCAATTTTTGAAAATTTCAATGTCAATGCGCGATCGGAAGATATGAATTGATTTTGATTTTTTTTTTTATTCTTCAAATCTCATCAGCCAACAACTTTTGCAGGGGGTATGTTTTTGAAAATCAAAAAAATTGTTTTTTCGGCCCACCCTACTTCACACCCCAGTGAAATTTTTCAAAATATGATCAGAAAATGCAAATTCTCATCCCTTCCCTTCTATTTCAAAATCGTAATCAGGGCTATCATAGTACTTTTTTCTCATTACATTACATCACAAAATACTGTTCAAAAAATCTCTGCACAAAGAAAAGAGTGTAAAAATTATCCCCGAGCGTAGTGAGGAAAATGTTTTTGAAAACTTGATAATTCAATGGATAAAATCGTGTGTTAAAATATCAATTTGCTTTTACATCATTATCGATCAAAAAATTATGAATATAAAAACGAGAAGTTGAAACAATTTGACCCGAGCGGAGCGAGTGAAAATTTTTTTTGGAAAGTTAATATTAAAATGAGTCTAGATCGAAACTTCAAATAATTCATTATTTTTATGGATCTTTATGAAATTCTACCAAAAATTCCTAAAATTTTAAAATTCCCTGACTTTTCCCGGTGTTCCCGGTTTTCCAGGGAATGGACATCCTGTATTTTGAAGTGTCTACTTCAAGTACCTACACAAAATGTTAGAGCCAAAAATAATATTTAATATTTTTAATGAATTTTTTCCCCGAGGGAAGTCACAAATCAAGTGTCTCTTCCTCTGCTTTCTCCACCTTCACGTTTTTGTTGTTCTTTTTCATATTTCAAGGTGTATCTTATCAAAAACGAAAGTATTCAAAGTAGCCCCGGACATGGGGTTACTTTGAACTCTACCTCTTATAATAGAATTGCGTTTTTGAATTTGTGGTAACCTGAGAGACTATTTCTTAATTACAATAAATCGAGAATTTCAATTAAAATGGCCCATATTTATATACGACTTATGGGCAATTAAACGAAAAAGATGTAAAAAAGCTTTGAAAAATACATTTTTTTCAAAATTACCAAAATAAGGGCCATTAAAAAGCTTAAAACAAAAAAATGACCGAATTGAAATAAAAAATATTATGATATCATCTGAATTATTGCAACAGTTTTTGAAAATTTCGACCCTCGAAAAGATTGAAACGTGGTATCTGAAAATTTCTCATTTTTTTACTCTTTTCTCTACTCTTTCGACTTGCAAGCCGATTGCTACCATAAATGGCATCCTTTTCTCACAATTCAAATTATAAAAAAATTATCCAAATATGATTTTCCACTAATATGTATTGGTATTTTCCAATATTATTTTAGCACGACCATTTTACCAGAGCTTTGCTGGAATTACCTTGGTATGAACGTAATATAAGATTTCAAAAAGACTATCTAATGGCATTGAAACTGTGTCAAAAAAACTATCCATATACCATTTACGGTTTGTACGAAGTAAATTTAAGATTATTTTCTGCCAATGTCAATCGCCTATATTCACTGGTCAATCTGTTATTGGTTAAATATAAATAAATTATCAAACAAACAAATTAAATGATGAAATAATTTTGTCAATAAAACAATCAGTATTCTCTCCCACACTCTTCAATATGTTTGGATTAGGTATACACTAAAAAAAAAAAAAATCCACAAAAATAATAGCGTGTCCCAATTCTTAAAATAGGTAAAATTTATCATTTTTTTAAATAAAATTTATTCTTTTTGGTAAAATTTATTCATTTTTTTGACAAATTTTATTATTTTTTCTGATAATAAATATTATTTTTTAGAACAAATTTCGCCTATTTTGTGAATTGAAACACGTTATTATTTTTTTGAATACATTTTATTATTTTTTGATTAAAATTTATTAATTTTTTTTTGATAAAATCTATCTTTTTTTTGATAAAATTTATCATTTTTGGGGTAAAATGTATTCATTTTTGTAACTTCTTTTTTTTCCGTGTACAATTTTATTTCAAATAAACTAAATAACTCTACAAAAAATTCAATTTTCGGTATTTTTTTTCCAATTGCCGAATATAGTTTTTCAATGGGAGAGGGGAGAGGAAACTATATTAAGATTATTTTGTCCTTAATACAATCAAGATACCTACATTTTATTTCAGTTTGTATTAATTTCTTATATTTTTTTTTTTTTTTGAATAAGATTTAAAATAGAAGTGATGGAAAAAATTTAGATTAACCAATATTTTCAATCGTACTGGATAAATTATATTTTTTCGTGATAAATTTTTGTCCAACAGCGATTATAGGCTGAAAAAATTGAAAAAAAATGGAAATTTAATAGTTCTTCCACCCAAATGCATAAAATTTATATAATTCTGAATCAAAGCGTTTCTTAAATTGCAGTAAGAATTCTATTAAATTTTGAATATCTCGTTCTTCTCGACGTCTCGAAATGATTCATCAGGTATGACCTATGAATTGGAATTTGCAAAATTTTCAACTCAAGATGTGATATATTCTCTTTATAAATTGGGAAAAAAATGTAAAAATTTACAAAAATGAGCGTCTTTACTCAAGTTTTGGTATATTTTTTTTGGAAAATTTTCAATTTTACATAAGATAGGATTAGTGATAGATATAAGAATCTAAACTAGAGAAAACGAAGAAAATAATGTTGTTTTCTCGAATATAACTTGAAAATCTGAAAATACGATTTTTCATTTATAAGGAATGAACTTTCGATACGAAGAATCGTTTCAGATGAAGTTTAGGAAAAATCACAAATAGTAAATTTTCTATCATTTTTATTAGTCAAATTGAGGACGCCTGAACTTCTCCTTAGGAAGATACATCGAATCTGAAGTTCATCTCTAAAGATTGAAATTCAGTCATATTTTAAGGAAGGTGCAGTCAACACCTCAGTACTGAAATATTTTACTTCGCGGCGGTATCATTCACTTAGTTTCGATTTTGACTCCGTTTTAAAAATAGACAATCCATACTATCAATATGAATGTAGATTGAGTTGCCAGATCTCGAATTTTAAGGAGCTGATGTTGATGCAGATAAATACGAGTATAATTGAATGCATCATTCAAAACATTGTGACAATCGTTAAATAAGTCAAGATTAATCATCTTCAGAAATTCCTGCGTTGATTTTTTAATATTTTTTAGCAAGCTTTTACCAAATTAATTTTATGAAAAAAAAAATGGAACAGCTTTTTTCTAATACTACAAAAAAATGACCATTTTAGAGCAAAAAGAACATCAAAAATACGTCCATCAAGTAAGAAATCCTGAAAAAAAAAATCATTTTTTAGTAAGGAAATCAGTTTTAAATATGCATAGACTGTGAACCATAGTTATAGAAACCACTATTTAAATATCAAAAATTGGTTTTTGACATGATACTGATTTTGGGCCTTTCGGAAGGAGTAGGATCAAGGGGAACCTCAACTCCCAAAACCAATTTTTGACTCCTCAGAGTGCTTCCATATTCAAGCTCATAAATTCATTTTTCTAATATTTGAAGGACAAAAAATCAATTTCAAAGTAAGTTTTCTCAATCTAACATGAAAAGTAAGAACTTTGGTACCAAAAAAAAACCAGCAGAATCGAGTTCAGCGTGAACAAATACCTTAGAAACTCAGTTTTGAGACGAAATTTTTTGAAAATACCATGAATTTCCAGAGTTGTTTTTCTCCAAAATGAGCTTCTCATAAAAATCATAACTTCAAATCCCAATAGCTTGATCATTTTTCAATCATTTAAGCTTCCTTTTTTCAACCTATTCACTAAAATCTGTTTTGTATGTACAAAGAGGTGCAAAAATATTTTTTGTTCCTCCATTTTTGCATACCTTTCCCAGATCGTATCTCAATACACTCGTAAATTCTGCGACTTGAAGGAGTAAAATTATTCCAATTTTGAGTCTAATTTTTTCTAAATAGGGAAAATAATGTGCCTAATTATCAAAATAAATCATCAGTTGATTATAATGTAATATATAAAGTGTATTTTTATTTATTTTTCTCATCAGAATACTTCTGACAAAACTAAATGAATAATTAGGTATATCAGAACATCACTTAATAAAAAATTGAAGGTTTTACAAATAAAATACTTTTTTTAAAGAAAAGGAAACTCATTCACACAAAACAAGCATTCAACCGATAGTTTCAATTCAAGACAAAAATACAAAAAAAAAATCAAAAACTTGATAAACTCGATCATCAAGGCTTAAACGCACACGAACGAATCTTTCTACAAACGAAATTCGTACAAATGGATAAAAATCCGATAGAAAACGGTGACCTGAATTTCTTGACGACAGTCCTCCAATAATCACTCCTTTCAACGCACTCACCTGTAAAATAATTTCACAGGTAGGTATATTAAAAAAAGGCCACTTCGAACAAAATCGTTTTAAAAATGCACAGAAAAAAGATCTCAAAACAATAAGTAAACTTCTCAATCTTGTTCAAAAAAAAGGTCAATTCAAAAAACCTGTCCATTAATTACGTATTCATCTAAACTCTCGATTTAAAAAAAATCACATCAATCACACCGAATTTGTACACCTTCCTAAGGCCAATAGCGAACTTCGCGATAAATTTATAGAAATCCATTAATAACTAGTTTTACATGTTCTATGACGCGAATACCTAATCACGAATGATTTTTTAAATGCGTAGAGTGGGAGATTCAGGTAAATCCAATAATTAATTTTTTTTTCTTCGTTCAGTAAACTTGTCGATACTTTTCGGAGTGAAAAACAATGTTACAGTAAAAAAATACGTCATGTTGGTCTACATTATCATTATTATCGTCTTATTGGTGGTTTTGGATAAAGGTACGTAATTTACGGTTATTTGAATTACTATAATGTCACGACACGAAATTCATTGGGTATTGCTCTTCTGTAACCTTGAATGTGGCCAGAAATTGAGGCAGCCAAAAAATATAATTATGTGGGCTGCTACGAAACTACAGATAGATCGAGATTACAATATCAACATGCGAAAAAATTCGATAAATTGACACCGAAGATGTGCGTAGATTGGTGTCAATCGATGCACTTGGCTTATGCTGGATTGCAAAAGTAAAATTTTCTGGTTTACTTGGTGAATGGAATATTTCAATGCAAATTATTGCCAAAATATTTCATACAAAAAGGTATAAAATTCTAGGAATGAATGTCGTTGTGGCCAATATCAGCCAAATGAAATGATTAGAAGGACTTTCAGAGATTGTAATCATCCATGCCCTGGAGATCGAAATTCGAAATGTGGAGGAGAATATAGAAGCTCCATTTATGAAACTGGTATTATTGGTGAGTCGATTTTGAATTTCCATTCCAAACTAATGAAGAAAAAATTGAAATTTTGAACAAGTTTTCAAAAAAAAAAAAAAAATTGCAATCAAAAATTCATTAAATTTTACCCACCTAATTCACTCAATATCATTTTGAAAACAGCCACAGGTGACGAAGCCATCCCATCCAGAGCCTATTTAGGATGTTACTCGGATAATGACACCGATCATCGAATTCTAAAAGGTTTGGTCCACGAATTTCCAGACAATACGCCCTCAAAATGCCATAAAATTTGTTACCAACAAGGATTCAGATATTTCGGATTAGCTGATGTGTGAGAAATTCGATTATTTAAATTGAACAGGTGATCGGTTTTATAATGACTGAAAAACGCCAATTATTTAGAAAATATTGCTACTGCGGGGATACTCCCCCAACTAAAGAGGATTCTATTCCGGGAGAAAACTGTCAATCGATTTGCAATGGCGATCAAACCAAATACTGCGGAGGTAATCAAAAACTGAGCTTATATGCGACAGGAATTACCAGTAAGTATGATTGGAACTTACGACTACGAGTATGAATGAAAATAATATGAATTCTTCGATTATTTTTTACAGATTTTCCTGAATTTGGAAGATACGAAGGGTGCTATGATAATACCAATCTGAAAGATATTAAAGTAGAAATGATGCTGAATTTAACTTTGACGAATTCTCAAGGTCGTTGTTTCAATCTCTGCGATCAAAAAAGATTCAAATATGCGGGAGTGCAAAATGGGTATGTATGTTTTACTTTTAACTGAGCATATGGCCAAATTATCGTTTCTCGGGGAATGAATTTGTCATTTTTATACTCAGACTTGAGTTATATAATTTTGAAATGATTTTTCACATTCAATTTGAATTGCATGTCTGCAAGAAGGTTTGCCTATTCGGTAAGTTTCAGGAATTAATCCTAAATGAGATTTCAAGACAAATAACATTTTTAATAGTTGAATAAAAAATTCAGAAATTTCGAAAGATTTTTAAAAAATTTTCAGAAATTCACACAGGGTACAAAAAAAATTAAAAATTATTTTTTCCAGGCATCGATTAATTCTACAAAAAAAAAAAAAATCAAAATAACTGACGCTTTTAGCTGATTTTAAATTTCCCTATTTTTTTTTTCAAATTCGAAATTGCTTGGAATGGTGCCAAATTTAAATTTCAAAGTTTTGTTAGATTAAAAATATTCTTAAAAGCTCTGACGTGGTAAGGGAGGCATTTGGTCATCTCGCCTGTGGTGGCCGGGCTGGGACTAAAATACGAAATTTCTAAGCTAAAAATTTCATCTCAATTGATTTTTTTTTTCAAATTTTGCACGTAGGTAGAGGTTAGTACCAGAGGAGAGTGGCCTGAAATATTTCCATATTTTTTCAGCCACTTCAATGGCCTTGAATTTTACTTTGAATGTTTCAAATCACCTTTAGGGGGTGCAAGGGACACAATTTTGAGACGAGCAAAAAGATAATATTTTTCCTAAAGGTTTTGAATGTGTTTCACACCTCTCAACATTTTTAAATTTTCTTTCTAATGGAAAAAGTTCATCAAATTTTCAAAAACTCATAGAAAAATTGAAGAAAATCAGTGATTTCAAGGGGAAAAATCATCAAGTGGACTTTTTTTTGAATATTTGAACAACTTCTACCCCTTCGAAAAAATCTGAAAAATTCTGAGGGGTGTGAAGCATAATCTTGAAACTTCAGCCCCCAGGGGTAAGATAAAAATTCACTTGAACGCTCTGAAATTTTTTTTGAAAAATACCATAAATTTTTCAATATTTTGTAAAATTAAAATTTTTTGAGATATTGCCACGTCGAGATCTGAGAATTTTAGCATTTTGCTTGGTTCATTTTTTACCAAATTCAGATTGAAATATATGTACATTGCTTAACAGGAAAATTATAAACTTAATTTAAAACTCAAAATTTTTCAAATATTTTTCAAATTCTGAATTTTTCAAAGTTATGTCTATTTTAAAAATTTCCAACATTTTTTCAATTTTCAAGTTTTTTTTATTAATTTTTTAGCTCATTATGCATGTGTATGAACAAAGCGCCACCTGACGCATTCGAAGACGACTACGACGAATGTGAAGATAAAGAGTGTCTCGGCGAACTCACGGACGAATACTGCGGAGGCAAAGATACAATGAAAGTTTTCAGAACCCGACGAACTGGTCAGGAATTTTGAAAAAAAAAAAATCAATTTTAACCCAAAATTACAACAGATGTTCATTAAAACCTGAAAAAAAAATTACAGATGAGGTCCAACCTGTAAAAGTCGATTACCAGGGTTGCTACAAAGATCGAAAAAACTATCCAACTTTGGACGGATATAAAGAAATATTTGCCAAGAATCTTAGTCCAGGATTATGCATAGAAACGTGTAAATTCAAAGGATATGCTTTTTCTGGAGTTGAATCCGGGTAAAAACTAAAATTAAATTTATCGTCAAGATGAAAAAAAAAAAATCAAACAGATCTAGATAAATTTTTGGAAATTTTTCAGAACAGAATGCTACTGCAGTCATTCATATCCAACGATACATGCGAAAGTAAAAAATGGAGAATGTGACCTGCCTTGCAGTGGAAATGCAAAAGAACGCTGCGGAGGGAATCTTAGAATAGCAGTATATGACACTGGCATACCTCGTAAGTACATGAAAAATGTGAAATTAAATTATAATGGTTGTAAAATAAATCCTTTGGAATTAAAATTTAATCATTTTTTGGCAGATCCTCAAGCATTCGTTGATAAATTTTACATGGGTTGTTACAAAGATGACGTTCAAGGAATAAAATTACTAGAAGGAAGTGTCAATGACATGAGTGAATATCTATCACCAACGGTTTGTTATAAACAATGTTTATTAACGGGATACTTATATTTTGGAATGATCATGAGTAGCGATGAAAGGTAGAAAAAAATTGAAAATGAAATTATCCATTTAATTCCACGATACTCAAAATTAAACTTCTGGCGAATAATATTTTTTCAGTGAAAAATGCTTATGCAGCGATGACGATCCACCATCCAGTCTCCTGGCCAATGAAAACGAATGCCACAGAAAATGCACAGGTGACTCGAACAAATTTTGTGGAAATGATTGGAGAGTTACCACCTACCGAACAGGACTTTCAGGTTTTTGTTTTACTTTGAAATTATCTAATTTCTCTGAGCGATTATAATTTTATGAAATATTCCAAATTTAGACGTGCAATCAACCTACATCTACAAAGGCTGTTATCACAATGACGAATACGTATTAATTGATAGAGAAACAGATTTTGCGGATTCGCTGACTCCTCGAAGATGTTACAGACTTTGTGATATGCTGGGATTTGTTTATTTTGGAGTGGAAAAAGGGTAAATACAGGCAAAGTATTGAAAACAATTCATCCTAAATTAATCGAGTTAATCATGGGTAGGAAAATTTGTCGCTGTGGGAATGATCTAGCCAGTCATCGAATGCCGGAAAGTGAGGATAACTGTAGAATCAAGTGCCCTGGTAATTCTTCTGAGACTTGCGGTGGACATAAAAAATATATGCAGATTTATCAAGTTATCAGTGAGTTACCAATCGATTCAATGAATAGCTTTTTATATAAAGTTGAGCAACATAATGAATGTGTACTGGATCTGAAAAATCGAAATTCTGGCTATTTTCTAATTTTTTTGCCCATTTTCATGCAATTTTTTTTGCTTTGAATTTTCCCAACCCCTTTCCCTTTTATCCGTTCATTAAAAACTTCAAGAAAAGGTGAAAACGTTGAAAATTTTTACTTTTTTTAGTAGAATTATATAAAATTCGGAATATTTTCTGATTTATTAGTTTTTCTGGCCAATAGACACCATGAACATGAAAATGTTTCTTTCAGGTAACAACGAAGAAAATAAGGTTATATCATCAAAATATCCATTTTTAATGGATAATTTCGATACACTGGACACTTCAATTTGGTCTTACACCATTAAAATAGCGAATGAACCGGTATGAAAATTCTGTATTTGATCATTTCAATTTTTACTATTATCGGATAAATTCGAAAGTAATTGAAGAGAAAGGTTGAAAATCTAATTGAAATCCAAATAAACCAGCGAATAGGAGTCAACTCCGAAGTCGGAGTCAAACGGACTTCAAATTGAATCCGGAGTCAGGGAGTCAAGGTCATCGATCGACCACAGAGTCAGAATTTAGGGCTATAGTTTGACCTTTGAGTCAAGAGTCAAGGTCATAGTTTGACCTTTGAGTCAAGAGTCAAGGTCGTAGTTTGACCCTTGAGTCAAGAGTCAAGGTCATAGTTTGACCCTTGAGTCAAGAGTCAAGGTCATAGTTTGACCCTTGAGTCAAGGTCATAGTTTGACCCCAGATTCAGAATTCAGGGCTATAGTTTGACCCCAGAGTCAGAAGTCAGGGTCATAGTTTGATCCTTGAGTCGAGAGTCAAGGTCATAGTTTGACCCCAGAGTCAAAAGTCAGGGTCATAGTTTGACCCTTGAGTCAAGAGTCAAGGTCATAGTTTGACCTCAGAGTCAGGAGACGGGGGTCACAGTTTGACCTCAGAATCAGAAGTCATGGTCATAGTTTGACCTCAGAGTCAGAAGCCAAGGTCATAGTTTTAACCCAAAGTCAGGGTCAGTTTGACCCCAGAGTTGAGGTGAGGTCGAGATTCGGTGAGTTTGACTCCGGAGTCAAGCCATAGGTAATTTTCAACAGGTAATAAGAGTTGACTCCAAATTCGACATGAAAAAAAACTGACTAAACTGATTCAGATTTCAGACTCCAGCTTGATTCTGGAGTCAAGGTCAAAGATTGACTCCGAAGTCAGGATTTATGGTAAGGAAGCTGAGATTCTCCCTCAACTTCGGGAGTTGGGTGGATTCAAGAGTCAACTTTTTGGCTAACCCTTATTCCCTAAAATGAACAAACATTCCCAACTTATTATGCCATTTGGATTTTAACCCTGATTTTCGATTCCTTTCCTTGATGGATTTAGCTATAGAAAAAGTCATCATCATCATTTTTAAAATTACACAGGATTATGAATTCGTCACTTACGAAAAAAGTCCTCAAGTTATTTTTCTAAAAAATGGAAAATTATTCATCAAGCCAAAAATACAATCTAACGAATACACCCAAAGTTCAATTACCTTAGAAAAGTAAGCAAATTTTCAATTTCCAAAGAAATCACAACCGTGGGAAAAATTTTATCATTTTTTTAAAATCAAAACAGCTGCATAGGAAAACCAACGGAATGTACCAGAAAAGCACAAAGTTACAATATTCTGCCACCAATTCAATCTGGTCAACTGACCACCAAAGATAATTTCTCGTTTCGATATGGGAAAATTGAAGTTCGAGCAAAACTGCCAATTGGGGATTGGATTGTTCCAGGTAAATGAGAAAAAAATTCAAGTCATAAAAAATAAAACTTATTAATTATTATTGATAAAATTTTGCACTCAGAAATTTGGCTCATGCCTACCAAACACGAATATGGAGATTATTACCAATCAGGTCAAATTCGTATCGCTATGGCTCGAGGAAACAAAGATCTGAATTGCTTTGGTAGTCATTATGGTCATAAACGTCTCGAAATGGGAATCTACATTGGTCCTGAATCTGAGCCAAAACAAAAAGTGTTTTATAAAATGGCTTCAGACAGTTGGAGCAAAGAATTTCATAATTATACGGTCATTTGGACTCCAGGTAAATTCATTTTTCCACCTAGGTAATTGGCAGATAAACCTGTTCAAAAAAAATCATTTCCTCCATTTTTTTTTCAGAAAAAATTTCGTTCCAAGTGGATAACGAAGAAATAGGCACAATACAGCCCGAATCTCAACAAACAATTCATCAAATTGTTGGCTTACCCGAAATGACGAGTAAAATGGCTCCTTTTGACAAAGAAGTAACAATCTTTGAATTTTGATCACCAAAAATTTTTCATTTTGTTTGAAAAAATCAAGTGTAATTTTTACTATTCAGTTTCATATTGCTTTTGGGATTTCTGTCGGTGGTGTGACTGATTTTTCTGACGAGTGTGAGGCTAATCCTAAAAAACCATGGGCCAACACTTCGCCAAAGGTAAAGGAATTTCAAGCGCATAGATACGAAAAGTTATCAGTTGAAATAATTTAATCACTCGTGATTTACATAAATTGGATTTTTGATTTCATTTTCAGGCAATGTTGAATTTTTGGAAATCCAGAGAACAATGGAGGAATACCTGGATAGGGGACAATTCAGCTTTACAAATTGATCATGTGATGGTCCGACCTCTCTAAATCACGAAATCTTTTCCTAATAAAAATTATTACACGTGATTATTTATTTTGAACTGATGAAAATTGTAGTCAATAAATTTTTATAAGTTCCTTGATTTAAAAAAAACTTTGATTATACCTATTTCTATTCTTTTTTTAAGGGTGGTAATTTACGCTGAATTGACCAACTCGAGAGTTTTCGAACTTTAAAAAAAAAATAATATTACAAAAAATTCTACATAAATTGATAAAAATTGAAAATCAATTATTTCATGTTCGAAAATTCATATTTTAGTAACAGGAGAGGAAAAATTGGGTGAAAATTCCACCCCCTCCTCTCCTCTTCTCTTCTCTCATCTCCCAAAAAAAAAATCAAATCGAAAAACACCAGATTATTAAAACAAAATAACTCCCCTTTAATGCTTCACCTCGAATTATCGTTTTTTTGTTAAGTATTCGGAAGTTAAGAACCACTAAAAACCGGTTTTTCAAATTCAATGTCTTCTTAGAATCGTTTGCAATTTTGTCTGCGTCAAATAAATACGTCTTTCTCAATTGAATTTTTTTAAAATGAGTAATATTTGCGACCTTTCGACAACTCTAGCATTGATCTACGTAAAATTAGACTTTAAAATTCTAAACATTTCACTACTGCAATCAATTGAATATTATTGAAAATACGACGATATTTCTATTGATGTATTGTGGAAAAGGGCAAACCTATCAATTCTTTTCCATCACTGACCATTGAAAAAAAAAATCTATCAATCACAACCTGTTATCATCCTTCCTCAAGGCAAATAGTTAACTTGAAATTGACGAATTTATAGAAAGCAATTACCCAAGTACGTAAGGCAAGAACTAGTTTCATAATATTCAGCTTGAAGTTCGCATACGAACAGTTCCGGTAAATAGAGGAGATTCCCGACAGTACGAATCTCAAAGCGTAACCGATTCGTAAGATATGTTTCGTGAATAACAACAGTGTTACGGTAGAAAAAACGTCATGTTAATTATAATGAGAAGTATTGTTATCACAGTCATATTGATCGCCTTGAATAAAGGTAAAATAACAAATTATTTTATAGCGAATAAAATTTAAGGATAAGAAAAATCAAATTCACGTCTTTGGGTTTTAGAAGCCCAGGGTGTTAGAAAATATAGCTATGTGGGATGCTACGAAACCACGAATAGATCGAAAATATTATACGAACATGTGAAAAAAAACGATGGTATTTCACCGAGAGCCTGCGTAGATTTGTGTTTTTCGTTGCAATTGGCTTATGCCGGATTAATAAAGTAAGAATAACTACAATTTCTCAAAATAATTCAGTTACCTAATACTAATTAAAATTTGATGTGAAAATTTAGAAATGAATGTCGTTGTGGTCAGAATCGACCGCATGACTTAATCAGAAGGAGCTATAAAGAGTGTAATTATGCTTGCTCAGGAGATAAAAAGACTGCATGTGGAGGAGACTCAAAACTTTCAATTTATGGAACTGGGGTAGTAGGTGAGAAAATGAAGCAATATTAATTTGAAAATTATTTTGAAAAAAAAAAATTAACCAAAAAAATCCGATAAAAAAATTGAAAAATAAAATTTTTGAATGTGACGATTTTTTGATGAAATTCTCTTCATACAGGAAAAAAATCATTCGAGAAAAAACTGAATTTAAATCTTCTCTATTTACAACTCTTTTTTATTTATTAAATTTTTTTTTCAAGAAAATAAATAGAAACCTTAGCTCATTGTCATTACTATCCCTAGTCTTTAATATTTTTGTCCATCAAGCTACATAAATATTGACAGATTTTATTTTCGAAACAGCCACAGACGATGGATCTATCCCAGCCAGAGCATACATAGGTTGTTATCCAGATAATGATACAGATTATCGAATATTAAAACATTCGTCGCACCAATATTCAGATAATTCGCCCATCAAATGCCACAAAAAATGTTATGAGCAAGGATTCAGATATTTTGGATTAGCTGATATGTGAGCGAATAGAAAATCTACAATTAGAATAAATCAACATCTCGAAACTAATGAAGATTTTGAATTTCATATTAGAAAGCATTGCTTTTGCGGAGACACGCCACCATTTAAAGAAAATGTCATCTCTGATGATAATTGCCAGTCTCCTTGTAACGGAGATGTCAATGAATTTTGTGGAGGGGATCAAAAATTAAGTTTATACGCTACCGGAATTACCAGTTAGTAAATAAAATTTAAAGATTTCAAAGAGCTGAAGTCAGGATGATATTCTGATTTGTATCTGAAATTCTGAACAGATATGCAGGAATATGGTAGATACGTTGGATGCTATTCGAATCCAAATCTTCAAGATATAAAATCAGAAATTAGACTGAATTTGACCAAAACTAACTCACATGGACGATGTTACAATATATGTGATCAACGAGGGTTTAAATATGCTGGAGTGCAAAAAGGGTAAGAAAAAATTATTTTTTATTCAATTTACTTGTATAAAATCAAAAAACTTCCATAAATTTTTACAAAAACTTTAAAAATGAATTGAGTACCAAAAACAGTTCATGATATTCCGTAAAATATCACAAGAAATCAATATCTATTGAGGAACAGCTTTTTGATTCAAAATTATTTTTTTAATCATTAAAAATATTATAAAAAATAACATCGAAATGAATATAAAATCAGAATCAAAGTTATTGAAATATTCTTGAGATTGTTTCGAAAAACTGTTAAAATCGTTTCAAATATTTTTTTCGAAAATTCTAGGATAAATTATAGAAATTACCCACAAAGTCGAAGGAGAAATTTCAACTCGAAGTAAAATTTTGAATCGAAACAAAAATAAATCGGAAGTACATCATTAAAAAAAAAAAACATTCCAATCCAAAATTTCAAATGATCAAATGATCACGTTCATTTTTTGAATTTTATAAAATTTTTAAAAATTCAAAATGATCTCGTCGCTCTGAAAAAAATGAAAATATGTACCTAATGAACGAAAATAAAACTGAAATTTGGCATACCCCTCAATTTTGACCTTTAAAATGGATTGGAAACGATTTCGAGATGTTTCGAAGCTTACAGAAAATTTTGAAATTTTCCAGCACAAGAGAAAAGACTAGGAAAATAATATATTACGGAACTTGAAAACCTGTAATTGCAGATTACCCAAGTTGACGACTTATTTGATCAATTGAAGCACATTTTTTATTCAATAAAATTGCTGTGAAGAGCAGTCTTATTAAAAAATGGAAATATTTTTTTTAAAAAAGCCGATTTGAATTTGAAATCAGGAATTTTGTAAAACTGTGATTTAATCAATCAAAAATGCCACCAATATGGATAATCCATGATCATAGGGACCGAAATTTATAATTATTATTATGGACCATTTTTATGGATCTTCCCTCGACGCTGAAAAATTCCAAAATTTTCTTTAAGCTCAGAAACGTCCCCAAACCACGTTCAATCGATTCAGGAATCGAAAATATGATATATACCAAATTTGAGTTTTTTTCCTCGAGTAGATCAAATTTTCATAGGTATCTATTTTTTAGAGCGATGCGGTAATTTTGAAGTTTTAAAAATCTGAAAAAAATTTTAGAAATGAACTTGGTGCTTCTGAAATTTCGAATAATAATAACAATAACATTTTTTAAAATGTAATTCCGATTTATTTTTGTTTTGGCTGAAAAACTTTTTTTTTCTTCAGGATTTTTAAATTTTTTGAGTTAGGCCCTTCCTAAGCACTTGAAAGCATGATCCTGCTCTTTCATCAATTTTTTAGACTTTTCGTGAAATTTCAGACAAGAAAAAAAATCTGACACAAAAATTAGAATTTTCCAAATTTTTAGGTTTGAGCCCGTTTGGGCGAATCGATGTCATAATACGAGCCTCAAGACAAGTACGCGATGACTAAAATTTTGAAAAAACTTGTAAATATTTTTGAGATTGTTCCAAAAGAACTTAGGGGTCGAGACTCCGTCACCAAACCATGCAGTTTTTCTTGTATTTTTTATACAATTTTTGTTACAAATCAAGAATAAAACCAAAAAAGATTTTTAGAAACTGACTCCTACTCCTTTTACAATTTTAATGAATTTTTACAATCCAAATCAATTTCGTAGCACATTATGCATGTGTTTGAACAAAGCGCCATCCATTTCGTTTCAAGAGGACGACAATGAATGTGATTACGAATGGTGCCCGGGTGAACTGACCGAAGAATATTGCGGAGGTGACAGTACAATGAAAGTATTCAGAACTCGTCGCACAGGTAAAAAACAAAAAAAAATGATGAAAAAATTCATCAAAATAGTTCGAAGAAATTTTAATGAAACTTTTGACAATTTTGAAACATAAATGACGACTCCTTCGTTCTCCCTCTCTCCAAAAAATTATTTGACAAAATCAAAATAATAGGAAAAAATTATTCAAAAATTTTTAAACGCATTTCATGGTAATTTTAAAAGTTAATTTCTATCAGATTTCATGACATTTATGCCCTTTTTTTTTCATTTTTCCTAAATTACAGACGAACTTGAGCCTGTGATAGTCAGTTACCTAGGTTGCTACAAAGATAAAAAATATTTTCCCACTTTAGACGGTCATAATGAAATATTTGAAAAAACCCTCAGTCCTGGTTTATGTATAGAAACATGCAGATTCAAAGGATTTTCTTTCTCCGGAGTTGAATCTGGGTAAGGATAAAAAAAGATATAACATTTTGCACATTTTCAACACTTTTTCGAAATCTTTAGCACAGAATGCCACTGCAGTCATGCGTATCCAACGATACATGCTAAAGTAAGTGATGAAGAATGCAATATGCCTTGCAGTGGGAATTCGAAGGATCGTTGCGGAGGACGACTCAGAATAGCAGTGTATGATAATGGTGTACCTCGTGAGTAATAAATACAATTATTTTATGGCTTAAAACTATCGTAGATAAAAATCATTTAATTTTATGACACCAAAGAATTAAATTTTCAAAGATCCGCAAATTTTGGTTGGTAAATATTACATGGGGTGTTATAAAGATGACGTAGCAGGTGTCAAGCTACTGGAAGGAACATCAAATGATATGCAGAGTTACCTATCTCCGACAGTTTGTCACAAGCAATGCTTAATAATCGGATTCCCATACTTTGGTGTGATCGCAAACAGCGAAGAAAGGTGAAAAAGAAAGATATCGACATGCACATAAAAATTTTCAAATCTCCAATAAAATAATCCAATTTTTCAATATTTTTATTCGCAGTGAGAAATGTTTATGCAGTGAAATCGATCCATCAGAAAACTTGCTGACTAATGATGACGAATGTCAGCGAAAATGTAACGGAGACACGACCAAATGGTGTGGAAATGATTGGAGAGTGGCTGTATACAGAACTGGACTTTCAGGTAGGAACCTATCTTCACAGAAACCGAGAAATGCAAGAAATTGATAATTTATCGAATAGTATTTAACGATGTCTTCAATTTTCAGAAATTAATTCCAGATATATTTATAAAGGATGTTACATAAACAATCATAATTTACTAGTCGACAGGCAAACTTTCCATTATTCTAACACACTCACACCCAGAAGATGTTTCAGACTTTGTAATATGTTGAAATTTTTATATTTTGGAGTCCAAGAAGGGTAAAATTGAATCCTTTCTCAATATACAATTGAAATTATCCGAAAATCATAAAATTTTGGAATTAATTTCAGAAAGAAATGTCGCTGCGGTAATGACCTTGCAAGTAGTTTAACACCCGAAACAGAAGATTATTGCGGTATAAAATGTTCTGGAAATGCATCCGAAACTTGTGGAGGGCATGAAAAATACATGCAAATTTACCAAATCATAAGTAAGTTGGTTTCGATATAGACTTCAATTATTTCTACCGAGTTGGCAAAATTAAGCTATTTTTTTGCAGGAATTGAAGAAGAAACCAGATTCAGATCACCAGGAGAACTCCTTTTTTCGGACAATTTTAGCACTTTGAATGCAACAAATTGGTCTTATACCATTAAAATGGCTAATGAACCGGTAATTTTGAAAAATTTCTTGAGAATTCTCAATCTTATTGCCTTTGAAATTGAATTGATGAATTAAACTAGGTGCCTATTTTCAACAGGACCACGAATTTGTCACGTATGATAAGAATAATTCTGTGATTTACGTGAAAGAAGATAAATTATTCATCAAACCAAGACTACAAACAGAAGAATTCACTCAAGGTTCAATTATATTGGAAAGGTACGGAATTTGAATCATGCTCAAAGGAAAAAACAATTCCAATGAGGAAATGAATTTTTAAAAAGGAAACTATTTTTGAAACAGTTGTACAGGGAAACCAGTGGATTGCAGTAAAAAAGCTCAAAGTTTCTATATTTTACCTCCTATTCAATCTGGGCAGCTGACCACCAGACATAGTTTCTCATTTAAATATGGAAAAATTGAAATTCGAGCCAAGATGCCAGTTGGAGACTGGATAGTTCCTGGTATTCGAGAAAAATTATTCACAATTAATGATTAGGCAATATACCAAACGAATTTCCCAATTTTTTCTTTTCAGAAATATGGCTCGCTCCCACAAAATACGAATATGGAGATAATTACCAATCTGGTCAAATTCGAATTGCTCTGGCTCGAGGCAATGAAGACTTGAATTGTTTTGATAATCATTACGGTCACAAACGTCTAGAAATGGGGGTGTATTTAGGGTGCGAATCACATATCAAGCAGAAAGTATTCCATAAATTAGCTTCAGACAGTTGGAGTAATGATTTTCATAATTACACGGTTATTTGGACTCCAGGTGATTAAAAAATTGAATAAGATGAGCAATCACCCAGTTCTATCCAAACGATCGTAATAAATTTTGAATTTTTCCCTGTCATCAGAACGAATCACATTCCATTTAGATGGTGAAGAAATAGGAATAATTCAACCGGAATCAAACCAAACGATTCGTAAAATAATTGGCTTGCCAGAAAGTTCAGAACGTATCTATGTAAATGCAACAAATAAATTGGCTCCTTTCGATAGAGAGGTAAAAAAATGATGGTTTTTTAGAAGTAGGTAATAGGTAAATCTGCCTATACATAAATATTAAAAAATATTATAATAATGATTTTTGATCACAGTTTCATATCACTTTTGGGGTGTCTGTCGGTGGATTGACTGATTTTGATGATACTTGCACCAGTAATCCAAAAAAACCGTGGGTTGACACGTCTCCAAAGGTAAGTAATTGTGTCCCTTTCCCTAACAATGTCCCACTTTGTCGATCCTAGTTTCGGAGATACAGGCGTTTTTCTGAAGTTGGGTTGAAAATGTCGATTTTGGGATTTTTATCGTTTCTTATAGAGTCAACCCTGCTCTTTCGAATGCCGCAAACAGTTTTTAATTCCGACCTTCCGTTTACGAACTATGAGTGAATACCACTGTGAGAGGGAGATTGGCCCTGGTGCCTATGGCAGCACTGTTTGCCTAGCAAGTACCTTGGGTACTTGAGCGTACTACGTACGATCCAGCGGCAGTAGCTTATCTGGTTCCGCTGGTAACGCTACTCGTGTGATGTATAATTTGATGTGATTCCTAATAACGTGATTTATTCAATGTTAATGTGTCAAAGTGTTTTGTAAGCTATTTCGTGAGCAATACATGTGTTGAAATAATTCTGTGTACGTATCATTCCTCTGAGTGTACTCTGGTAAGGAAGTTGTTCCAGGAATGGGATAAGTGACGTTCTGTCCTCCCTATTACATTTGGCGCCCTGCGTGGGTGAAAAGCTGATGTGAACTGGTAAATCCTAGTGAGCTGATCACTCCTAGGTGCGTTCCAGCTTCCAGAGGCCTAGGGTCTCTGAAAAACCCCGAGTTTTTGAACCCTGCCTTTTGGTAGGTTACGACTCTGAGCCTCGTACGGCCAGATAGCTACTGGGCTAGGCCCGAAATTTTCGACTAAAAAAACGTAAGTTTTTGTACTTTTTATTAATTTTAATTCGACTACGCGTTTTTTAACGTAAATTTAAATAGTGTTAACGTAAATCCGTCTCGGATTGGTAAAAATTTAGGATAGTTTTCTTTGTTTGAAGTGCGAATCGCGTACGGTGCAATCCGGTGCAAGCTCGAGGCTTGAAACTTTGTTAAACATTGTCGAACGCTACGTAACGGTACCCATTGTCCGTGAACGTAATTCCGAACATCGAGCTCTTTTCTTATCTCGTTTACGCGATTAAATTAACGTTGAATTTCTGTGCACTTCGTAACGCGTAGTTTTAACTTTCTAGTCAAATTTTCGTTCGCGTATTCGCGTAATTTTTAGACTTTTTAATTTTTAGAATTCGTGTTTTGTGTTTTTATGTGTTTTCGTTTCGTGAATTATGAGTTTTATCCGTATTTTGACCGTGGTTTCTCCACCAATTCGCGTATAAATGTCTCAGGGTCGTGACCTACAGCCTGAGAAATCGAAAAGAAAGGCTGCGCTAAAAGCTAGCGAAAACATCATAAAGGTCAACGACCTATACAGGAGAAAACCTGTAAAAACGGAAGAAAAAGTGACCGTGCCAGCCACAAGCTCGCCAAACGCGACTGTGGTAAACGTAAACGAGTCGTCATCTGACTCAGAGTCCATCTCTGACGTTCAGTTGACTGGCATCGCTGACTTGACGATCGACGAGAACGTAGCAGTACCTGAGTGGCTGCAAGGCTCGGATTGGTGGTGTCACTATTATACGCACGCCAAACGAGCCTACGACCTCGTCATCTCCAACAAAAATAGTAGAATTTACGACTCGAACATGGAAACTTCTGTGAAAGGTGAGCCTTTAAAAACGCCACCTCAAAACGGCGAAATGGCAACTGGCGAAGGGGGAAATGGCGAGGAAAGACCTCAACCAACACCCCAACAGCCTCCGCAACCGTCCCCTCCCCCCTCTCCTGAAAAGAAGAGAAATGAGGAGGAGGACGAGGAAGATAGACGATCTGAAAACGAATCGTATGACGCTGAGAGCGAGTCGGAATCTGACGATGACGACGACCACCAGCCACCCCTCCTACCACCAACTGGGGTATCTATCGCGGAAAGGCTGAAAGCCATGAAAAATCTCCACGCAGATGTAAAGCTGGGCGTGGAGATATACAGGCCAAGGCCTGTACCTGAGTGTCCTGAGGGGCAGGTACCTCCCGAATTAGATGAGGTTGAGGAAAATACTGCTGAAATCAGGCACGTCAGGAAATGGGCCAGCCGTAATATCAAAAGAGTCAGCTATCGAACAGGCCAACTCGAAGAAGCCTGCAATTACCTGCATAATAATGCAGCGGCACAGTCACTACACATTGCCGACTTAGTCGAGATCAATGAAAAGAACGTGAACGCTCTAAAATCGCAAAAAAATGCGATACTCGAAAGTCGTAAAGACATCGAGACAAATGAGAAAAAAATCAAATCTCTCGAAGAGAACCACTTGAGTATCATTAAAGCCCACAAATACGAGGTGGCTAAAGATATGAATGAGCTCAAGAGACACTTCGATGAGGTACAAACCGACGCATGCGAAAATGCTCAAGCTGTATTTAGACTTAACCAGGAAATAGGCGACATTCGGGCAAACGGATGCGGCGCGAAATGCGCACCTGGTAAAAAGTCCAGCAAAGAGTACCGAGAGAAAATGAGAACGCTGCCATTAGACCCTAACATCATGGCAAAGAATGGCATAAAATTCGAGTGGGCTAACCATTTTCACCCACACGCGTTCATAGATGCATTCGAAGCTTATTTGGAAGGAGTATCCATAAGCGACGAGCAAAAATGTATACTTTTCCTCGGATGTATTGAGACAATGCGCGGGTTGGAAACGTGGAAGAAACACGTGTCGAAGTTGCGGTCATATGACTTGTTAAAGACTGCATTTTTGCAGCGATTTTGGGCTGAAGAAGACCAAAAAGCCGCCAAAGAATACTTCCAATCAAAATGTACAGACGCACCAACCACCAGCGATCTCGCGATGCTGCTGCTGGATTGGTATGAAACATTCGCAAGAATGAAAGACGTCAAAGAGGAAGATATTCTGAAACTCTTCTATCAAAAATTGCCCGACTATTTAAGATCAAAAGTCAACGGAGATGCTCAGAACGACCCGAAGCTGTTCAAAAATAAGCTGGTCGAGTTCACAGCGATCCGTGACTACTCGAAACTCAATGTCCAGATGTCAGTCGGTTCGAAATCAAAGAAATCGAAATACGACGACAAAACTGGCGAGTACCGAAAGTCGCGCAAGAAGAAGAGCCTAGAGTCATTCCCCCGGAAGATGTAAAGAGATATGCTCGAGACTTAAAGAAACTCGAAGCAGTGAAGAGCAAAGAAGCTCCAATTTTTAAAAAAGCCAAAGGGGAAGACAGCGGCAAAAGTAAGTCAAACCCTCAGAAAAAAGGAGGGAAACCAGAGAAAACTGGAAAACCTGACAAGTCAAGCAAGTCTGACAAATCAGGAAAATCAGGAAAATCTGACAAGCACGACAAATCTGGCAAAAAAGCCAAAACATTCGATTTAAAATACACCGAAGCTGAAACTGCTGAAAATGACAGCGCAGCTGAATCGAGTGCATCAGATTCCTCATCTTCAGAGTCTTCTTACGAAACCAGCCCAGAATCATCATCAACCTCAGCTACTTCGTCGGGAAACGAGGATTAGACGAACGCCACCACTCGGCGGAATCCTCTGATAATGCTCCCAAAATCGAGCATGTAAAAATAAAGGATTACACCTTCATCGGCGACGGAGTTGTAAACCACATCAAAAGAGCTGAGGGTAAAAATAACTACCCCTATTATCGAGACCAAATATCTCTCGAAGACCTGCATGAAGTTCTGCTAAAAGCGAACCTGCTGGATACGAAAGTGATTATATCACTGGGGCAGCTGGAGCTTAATTACTCCAAGAAGCCATTCCAAGTAATTGAAGAGGAATTACGTAAAGTAATTAACCTCATTTGCAAAAAAGGCGCTAAACATATCATCGTGCTGTTTCCTATTGTGAAGCCTCGTATTCCAGGCGAGCATGGAGTCAGTCTGGCGAGATATCGTGCATTTAGACGCATGTTTGCGAGACTGGCACATGATGACAGAGTAACAATTTGGAAAAAGCCAGCGCTGCAATTGCTGGAAACGGCCGAAAAAATCAACCAGGCTGGGGCCAAATACGACGAGCCCAAAATCGATGAAAATCGAGACATCGTACCGAAAAAGGAATTTTTCCATTTTTCTGAGTCAGCCAGGAGATATTACATTGCCACCAAATCGTACCAAGCAGTCTGCACTGCTCTGCTGGATGAAATCCAGAAGTTTGAGAAAACTGGTCACAAACCTCGCGCCAAAGGCGAATTAAAGAGGATACACGGTGATACAGAATTCAAACGGAAAGAAATCATCAAAAACGGCAGAGTACAGCCGGAGCCTGAAGACCCGGTTAAAATTAGCAAAAAGAAACCTCGTGCAAAGTCACCTGAGATATCTAAATCTACCGAAGATGTCAAACTCACGGATAAAATGAGTAAAGAAGTGCGTAGAGAGCGTCGCAAAAAGATGCGCGAGCTGAGGTCAAGGCCAAAGGTCGTTGACGCGAAGCATATCTCCGCAGATGATTTGAAAGGATGTGAAGTCATCGAATCCGACTCTGATGATTACGCCACTGCTGGCGAAGAGGTCGAGATCGATGAATGGGTTCCGTCCTGCTGCGCGGTTGACAATATTGACAACACCAAGTGCCTCGACGAGCAGTCTATTGACCCCGTCGTGCGCCGGCAGCTGATTTTGGAGGATACGGACGACCCCACATGTGTAGTAAAGCTGCAGGTAAACAAAGAAGACGTTTGCGCTCAGCTGGACACTGGGGCACTTCCAAACGTATTGTCTCGACCAATGGCTGACTATTTAACTCGCATCTGCGAGAATACCAAAGACGTTCAGTATATTATGCTGAAACGCAAGGTCATGCTAAAATTGGCGGATAATAAAATAATCCATACCAAAACTCACGTGCTGCAAGTCACCATGTGGTTCAAATCCATTAAACTTCTGATACCGTTTTACGTCATCGATAGTACACATAATGTATGTATTATCGGAAGAGTCACGATGCGAGAGCTGAAGATGCAACCGGTTCTCGAGGGTGGTTATGCTTACTGCAAACCACTCAACGTGAGTAAGCGAGAAATTCTCAAATTTCTCAAACCCGAACAGTTTCAGGGTGCATTTCCGATTTTCAAGTTCGACGTGCCCAAAAGCTACGAAACTGAAACAGTCGTATTCACAAAAAACCGGTCAAAAGCGGTTGAATGGGCAGAAATTCTCCCAGAGGAGAAAGACAACGGCCCAGAGATCTACTTGAAACAACTAAAAGCAGATCTGAAAAAAGGTGTCGAAGAAAAGATAATCAGCCAAAAGGAAGCTGACGAAGCATACGTCGAGTTTGCACTTTTCAAAGAACTTTTTAGTATTTACCCTGGCAGGTATACCGGCGAACAGGTAAAATTCCAATTTAAACCTGGTGGTGCGCATAAAAAGAAGTGGCGAGGTGAAAAGTACCGCCCTTCTAGTAAATTAAAACACGCCATTCGTAAGGCTGTGAGAATTATGCTTGCACTTGGAATGATAAAACCGTCCAAATCCCGGCATATCAACACCTTAGCGCCAGTGGTGAAGAAAAACGGTGATTTAAGACTGTGTCTCGCGGCCGACGAGTTAAATGAATTCCTTGAAAATCGGCTAACAGAGGCGCCTACGATCGAGTCAATTATTTTTGACAACCCGCAGGCGCAATTCTTCTGTACCCTGGACTTTGTCATGGCATTCATGAATATGGTGCTACACCCGGATAGTCGTAAGTACACCGCCTTCCAAGTCGAGGGGCAGGTGTACGAATTTAATGTCATGCCGTATGGCGTGAAAACCGCGTCGTCGGACTTCATCCACGGACTTAACGAAGTAATTCCAAATGAAGAAGGAATTACGAAGTTCGCCGACGACGTGATGATTTGTGGGAATACTTTTGAGCAAACAAAGGAACGACTCAAACGCGTTCTGCTCAGAATCCAGGCCAGCGGATTAAAGTTAAACCCCACAAAAACAAGGCTGTTTCAGTCTAAAACTGAGCACCTTGGATATACCCTTGCAAAGCAAAAAATAGGTAAGCAAGAGCAAAAACTCAGCAAGTTCAAGGAGTTCAAAGAGAAACACTTGAACAAACACGGCGAGTTTGAGCTCAAAAATAAGAATCAAATTCTGGCTCTGGTTGGTTTAACCGGTTTATACCGTAGATTCATACCAAATTACCACCAGATTCTAGCCCCCCTATATAAGCTTACGCAAGATGATGTACCGTTCGTTTGGGGAAATGAACAAAAAGCAGCTTTTGAAGAATTAGAGCGGCAATATCTCGCCGACTTCAAGCTGATGCCTCCCCAACCCGATTACGACATACACCTGGAGACCATGGTTACTGACGATGCTATGAACGCAGTCATGTACCAGGTCATTGACGGAAAAGATTCGGTCATCATGTTTACGAGTTTCGCATTTAAGCCGCACCAGAAGAAGTTTACCTGTCTCGATAAAGAGATGATGGCATTGGTGACCACAGTGCACCGACTTCAAACCTGGTTGCATGGCAGGCGAATACATGTAAGGGCCGATCTACACCCGATAGTGAAAAAATTTTACACGATCATCCAGACTCACAGAAAGGCAGCTGCCTGGATAACTGAGCTTTGCGGTTACGATCTGGTTTACGACTTGAAAGCGAAAAAGTCGAAACTCTTCAAAGCTCAGGAGCCTGAGGTGACGATATACTCGCTTAACTTCACAGCTCTCCAAACATACGCATTGGAATTTTCCGAGACGTATGTGGACGAGCTGATGGAAGACTTGAGAAATATCGGGGACATTCAAGTTCAGGATAAGGCATGCTCGAAAATAATCGAGATGTTGAAAATGCCTATTCCTGACAAGAATAAGAAATTGGCCGCTAAGATCTTGGCCAAAAGGAAGAGATTTTGGATCGAAAAAGATCCAGAGGGCCAGGAAATTCTATATCGCCGATTTGAAAACGGCCACCTGGTACCCTACCTTCCTGAGGAACTATTCCAAGACCTGGTCAAATATCTACACGAGATTTACGGGCACGTTGGTCCCGCCAAGCTGGAATTAATATTTAAAAGACTTTACTTCTATCCCAATGCAATGAGATACATCAAAACGATGTCAGAATGTTGCATTGTGTGTAAAGTAAACAAGAATTACGTAAAACGAAAGATTCTTGAGTATGGCCAAGTCGAAGCCTATTCGGTAGGTGACGTCATCTCAGCAGACCTCTTCGGTCCCGTTGCCAATCAAAAAGGCAAACCAAGATACTTGCTGGTGGCGAAAGACGTATTCACATCTAAATTATGGTTAAGACCAATACCGAATATGAAGGGCAAGACTGTAACCAACACCATGGAGACGGTACTCGTAGAGATCGAAAACCATGGTATTAAGGTCAATAAGGTCATCACTGACAACGGAAGTCAGTTTATTAGCGATAAGTGGTGTGCCATGTGGGAGGCTCATGGGGTCAAGGTCGGTCATACCACCTGTTATAATCCCATGTCCTCATTGGTCGAGAGATCGATGCGGATAATCTCTGATAAGCTCAGGGTCAAGATAAATACTTGCTCTGACCCCTATAAAAGTCACTGGGGATGGCACAAACACATCCACGAAATCGAAACGGAGATCAACAACACTCCGAACCAGCATGGCGTGAAACCAAACGAGGCCTGGGGCATCGAAGATGTATTAACTTCGAACTTGCCGACCAGAAACAACAGCTTGGATTTCAAACACGAGCTGAAACTTCTTCAGGAAGAACAAATCAAAAATGACATCAAATCCACCACCTCCGAGGTTCTCCTCAAGGAGAAATTACGTCGAGAGGATCTGGTGTTTGACGATGATGGCTCAGTTCGCGTAGGAGCTGACGGCGCCTGCTCTAAAAATGGCAGTGACGACGCCGTCGCCGGCATCGGTATTTGTTTCAACTCTGACTCGGACCAAAACGTATCCGAGAGAATTACGAGTGACAAATATCGAATTTCAAATAACCTAGCAGAATTGCTCGCAGTCAAAAAGACGCTCGAAATATGTCTTTTCAACGACATAAAAAGAGTCAATATGATCACAGACTCGAAATACGTCATAGACAGCATGACCGAGCACCTTCCCGGCTGGTTGAAGAATAATTTCAAAAACAGCGAGAAGAAAATCGTTTATCACAAGGATTTATTCCTAGAATTAAACGAACTAGGTAAAAAATTCGAAAAATACGGTATAATCACGCTCGTGCAAGAAGTCACGAAGATTCTAACATCACAGCCGACAGGCTGGCGAAAAAATCCGTATATACTTTCGATTTGCTCTCGCAAAAAATCGATGAGATGTCAAACAAGCAAGCCATCGAAAATTACATCCGCGAGAAGCGCCGGTTACAGCGAGTACGCGACGAGTACATCTACTCGAAAAAACACAAAGATCCAAAGATCTTACAACCAGGCGACATGGTTCTCTTAACTGAGCACAAACAGTCGAGCTTCGAGAAAGGTATCTCAGCCAAACTGTGTGCCAAAAGAACCGGCCCGTATCTCGTCAAAAGAAAGGAGACGACAAATACATACCGTCTGTATCCGATCGACAATGACGAGATTGACAAGGTTGTCAATATTCGGCAGATTACGTTGTTCCTCACCAAAGATCAACAAGAGGAAATTAAAAACAACGTAGTAAATAAGTCAAAATATGACCGCCGAACGATTGAAGAGCAGATCCAACAATATTTAACAACCATCGACTACGAGGACCCTGAGTTCGACGTAGACGATGAAGTCGAGTTGGATCAAAACAGCCAGAAAATAAACTCAAAAACGGCTGAACAAATCGAACGCGAAGTGGCGAAAATTAAACGCCAAATTCGGTTTGATAAACGTAATAAAATAGGCGAATTTCAGGATAAAGTACCCCCTGACAAAGCAGACGATGCAACTCCTTCAACAAGCGGAGTAGTCGTTGCTAAGACGCCTGCAAAAGGAAAAAATGCAACCCCTTCGACGAGCGGCGTGAATGACAACAATACGCCTGCGAACGTTGATACTGCAACCCCTCCTGCTGCTCGAAATGACGCTGAAGAAATACGTCAGAAAAATTTCGAAAATCTCAAAAAAGGATTAAAAAAGAAAACATCTAAAAAACAGATGGAAATCCTTGAGAATAATTTGAAAAAAGCAGCAGTAAATCAGAAACGATTCGAAAAATTGAAACAACTCGCCGAGCAAAAGCAACAGGCGAAGCTTGCAAAGACAAGCCAGCCCGAAACCGTTAACAGCGGCAACGCTGCAAATACGGATACTGCTACGGTCGAGGGGCAAGCGGATACCGGCGTGCAAACTCGATCAAGAACGAGAAAGAAAAAAGCTACGCCATTGCAGGTATCTATGCTTGATTTCGTCAACGAGTTCGAACAAACGTATTTGCTTTTGCTATACGATTGTTGAAAATCGTTAGCTGATTGCAACGGCGATAAGAACTACGCCGTACGATCAAATGCACTGCATTTGATTGGTTACCCATCCTCAGAGGGGGAAGAGGGGAAGCGATAACGTACGCAACGCCGGCAAAACGTAACCGGTACTCGGCTCATTTGTCTATTTTTTCCAGCCTGAGTACGTATGCTCGTGTTAGCGTAAAGCTTTTGCGGTCGTTTTAGTGCGTTATCCTTGCATTTTTCTGCAATATTATTGTAATTTGAAGTGTAATTGTGCGTGTACACGCGGTGTATTTGTTATTCCACCAGTTTTGAACGTGGAAATAAAGAAATTCGTTTCAGACGAATAAAAACGTGTTAACCATGTAAGTACACCGCAGTCATTACAACTTCGATATAATTATGCCTAATTGTGACATTTAAGTTTCACTGAGTGAAAAACCAGTCGAAATAATGTATTTTGGTCGTACTTTCGTACGAAAATTCCATAATTCAGAACATGAGCACATGGTGCAATGATACGCACATTTGGCAACGCTGCACTGCAGCGCCACACGGTAACAATGTGCAACTCGTTATCACTGATATGGACTTCGTCGAATTTACGAGTGAATCTTTTCATTCTTCGACTGGAATTTAATTATCGTTTTGAAATTTCACCTTTCAAATCTCGAATTGTTTACATGAAACCAAACGAAATGTCGCGATGTTAATAATAATTCGATTCGGTACGTGTTTTATAGATCTACACGAATGTCAGACAAGACATTAGCACCTATCAGCGAAGTCGACGAGTCCAACAACAGCGACGATCTTCAGTCGAAGGAAAATTCGTTCGAGTCGGCGATTAAGAATTTAGCCGACGCAGTTGGAACCGGCTCACTTCAAGGTGAAGAAATCCTCGACTACGAGGAAACGTTTGGGGTAAGTACAATATTGTACAAGTGATAAGGTCGAGCTTGCTCCCGTACACTTGAAGATCTGTAACAAAATAAGAAAAAAATGTTCAGGTCAATAACAAATAAATTAAATAAGTCTAAAAATATGACTAAAGAAAACAGCGACGACTCTTGCTCGGACGAAGAGTGTACTTGTAAAAAGACACTAGTACATGTTCGCGGCGCAGCGCTGAATTGTAAATATGCGCAGAAAAAACGAAAGGAGCGTCGAGCTGTGAAAAAACACTCGGCACCGAAGACCGCAAAAAAGAAATCGAGCAAAAACGTCGAAAAAGCCGAAAAGCAACCGATACAATCGGAATTGCAAAATTTTGAAATCAATTTGGCGACGGTATCAGGTTTTGAACGCAAGCAAAGCGTTATTACTTTGCAAAGCAACAAAGTATCGAATAACGAAAACGGCGATACAATCGTCGAAAGACGAAACAGCGTTGAATTCGTAGATATAACGACAATCGTGAATAACGATGTACCTGATACCGAAGATACCGAATTAAATTTAGAAAGTGATATAAATTTCGAAAACCAAAATACTAATAACGTGTCTTTTTGTTCACAGGGAACCGAAACGATGGTCGGCGTATACGTCGTACCTTGCACCCTGTGCAACAAAAATTTAATCGTTCAGGCGGAAAACAACAAGCCGTATTATAACGTCAACTGTCATCATTTAATGCACGGCGAATGCATAAAAGAACGATTAAAAACGCACGAACCCAAGTGCGAATGCGGTGCAGGGCTGCTAGAAGAGAATTGTCAAGTACTATCAATTCCAAAGCACCTGTACACGCTCGAAGCGATAGTCGTAGGCGACGCGGCGGAATCGACGTTAGGTTACCGAGCAAAATTTCTCACCGACGAGCTGGAGAAAGCCAACCGGGAGTTGATTGGAAAATCCGCCGAAAATCGCAAAGCCCTGACCGATCTCGCCATAGCGAAGGCGGAAGCCGAAGCATGGCGAGACGACTTCGAGCGAATGCTGACCAAGATGAAACAACGAGTACCCGATTTTGACTACCAACTTGTTCCGGCAACACCGACAGCGTCCACCGGCCAACAGACCGACGAGCAACCCATGGACATGTCCACGGGCAACACTTCGACAGCGGTAGAGAACATTGGAGCCGCCGGAATCTCAGCCATGAGTAGACAGCAAGTCATCGAAAATGCGCTGAGGCCGGTACCGCCCATGTATATTCCCGCAGGAAACTCGACGCAGAGTACGCCGGTGGAAAATACGATGATCGGACCATATTTCACACCGTTGGGCCCGATCGTACACCTTAACCAGCCGGATCAAGTCGGAACCACACCAATGCAGCAAGCCGCATCGGGTGTGGAAACGATGAGCGCAGCAAGTCGCGCAATCAATTTACGAAAGCGTTTCAAATTCACCGTTGCCGAAAACGACCGTTATGGGACCACCACCCGGAATTCCACCCAAACGTCGATCGGGCGAATCGCCACTGACCAAACAAACACCGGGTCAATCACCTCTCCAACGACGCGAACAGGTAACCGGACCGTATTCACCGGTATCGGACGATGAAATTGACAGTGCGCGCAGATCACGTAAGCGCGAGCTCGAGTCAGACGACGATGACATAAACCGAGCAAGACGGAGCCGCGAGGTCTCGCGAGGAAGCCCGGCAAGGGCAAATGAAGTGCCGCCGGCGTATTCCGATCCGTTTACGCCACTGCCGGAACGGCAGTTCCGAGAATTCCACATCTGCGCGTTGGAGGATAAAAAGTCGTGTTTATGAACGAGTACTTTGTATGCGGCGACGGCTACCCGCAGGGCGCGGCATACACAGCGATCAAGAAAAGATCGTATAAAAACGATTTAGTGTATTGCTCGACCCTGCGGGGTTTTCTCAAAATGGCGACTTTGACCGAAGAATTGAGAAAATTCCCGCGTCTGCCTAGAAAGGTGATGGTGGCGCCGGGTGGGTGTGATACCCATAACGGTAAACGTGATAAACTCGATTTAGAACAAGATGCGATAGCCCTGTTCAGACTTTTCGAGGAACTCGGAGTAGAAGAGGCGCTGATTTTACCGCCGATTTATTTCAAAAACGAGCCGGAAGTTCGCAAATGGTTTCGCCAACGGTTAGCGAGCCAGTTCAACCAAACATGGCGATTTCGGTATCAGTACGTAGCCTCCGAGCTCACGGAAACGGTGAAACGCATGGACGAACCTGAAGTTCGAACATTCGCGATCCTTCATAAGCCAGAGGAATACACTAGGTATTTCAATAAAACTCTGCGGAAGATCGTGAATTCGCGGTGCGCCGGACGTATCTATGAGGAGCAAGACCCTCAAGAACGAGATTCAGTAAGCAATAGAGCGAGGAAACGTGCTCGCGGACTACTGAATCGCGGCGGATCGCGACAGCGTCGCAGCTAAACGCTACGACAAAATACCTCGCGTCGTTAAATAATAAAATACGTACCGGAGAGTGACGACGGACTCCGAAGACTGGCCGAAGCCCCCGAATCGATACCCTCGAGGTGTATCGGGACCTGCAACATAAAGCAGAAGGGGAGAATCACCATCAATCGGCCAGTATTTTCGCTATTTTCTCGATTTTGTAATTGTACGTTATTTACGTAATTTTAAGTACCTGAATCATCGGCGGTTAATTTCGACGGCGACGTTTGATTGACTGTGATCGGCGGCTGAGTCAAGGTTTCGGCGGCTGAATTTGTTGATCGACGGTACTAGTTCCGGATTTTGTCTTCGTTACCTGGATTGGTCCAAAGTTCCTGAAAAATTGGAATTGTTATTAGAATTTTTGTAATTTTGTTTGTTTTTGTACCAGTTGTACGTACCTGTATTTTGTTTTGAGGTCCATTACCTCTATTTTTGTACTATTTTGTTCTGTTTTGTTTTGTATTGTATGTATTGCTCCCGCACGTAGTAGCGTATTTTATTTAAGATCTCATAACTCGTAATCGAAACGAGTACATGCAAAAAAATGCATGAATTTTGCGACAATCGCAATCACAATCAAGTACGTGAATGTGCGAGGCTCCATTAGCCAAAAAAGATCGCAACCACGATCAAGTACGTGGGTTTTCGTACGTAGGCACCCGTGCTGCAAAGCAAAAAGGGGCAGAAGGCGGCAGTGCCTGCTCTAGGCCAATTGGGAGATATCTCTCACTCGTATTTGTGCTTCCCGGCGCGGTTGCTGAGGCCTAAACCCCCTCGGTAACCTCAAAGGGGCATAATGTGAGAGGGAGATTGGCCCTGGTGCCTATGGCAGCACTGTTTGCCTAGCAAGTACCTTGGGTACTTGAGCGTACTACGTACGATCCAGCGGCAGTAGCTTATCTGGTTCCGCTGGTAACGCTACTCGTGTGATGTATAATTTGATGTGATTCCTAATAACGTGATTTATTCAATGTTAATGTGTCAAAGTGTTTTGTAAGCTATTTCGTGAGCAATACATGTGTTGAAATAATTCTGTGTACGTATCATTCCTCTGAGTGTACTCTGGTAAGGAAGTTGTTCCAGGAATGGGATAAGTGACGTTCTGTCCTCCCTATTACACCACGACTGAGAAAATGAAAAAAAGTGAAGGCGAGACTAAAGTTCAGGCAAGGAAAATAAAAACATCGAAAACTGCCCCTTCCACCCCCTCCCCCCACCCTTCGTAAAACCCGTCGAAATAAGTAATTCACTACTTATACTTATTATATTATGTTGTACTTCACATTAAAGGGATTACTTTTGTTGTGAGTTCATTATTTCAATGAAAAAAAGTTGCAAAACTTTAAACGCGTTTTTCTCAAAACTCTGTTTTTCGATACCTCAACTTCAAATGGCCATAATAACTCCGAGGGTTTTGGACCCAGGAGGCTGAGGAAGGTCTTATTCGATGGGGAATTTTGTCTACTATAGCGTACTGGTCTTAACTCCATACCGACAATGTGGGACCTTGTTAGGGAAAGGGACACAATTTATGATTCAATTTTGGATAGTGAATAATTTATATGCAGTGATCTGATTAGATTTATAAACAAGAAATTTATTATCTATGAAATACTCTGAAAAAATGGAAAGAAGGGAAATGACAGGGTTGTCAAAAGAGGGCGGATGTAAAAAAAATACACTTACACCAGGAATGAAAAAAATAAAGTTCCTCAAAGAAATTATAAAATTATAAGGTTCATCTGAAGAACTCCACCAACCAGACAATAAACAGGCAAATGTACGTAATAAATTAGTAAATTTTCAAAAAAACGAGAAATTTCTGAAAAAGATCAATTTTTGCAAATTTGGCAAATTTTTAACAAAAAGTTCATTAATATCCATTCAAATAAATAAAATTGACCATAAAGAGCAACCAGTTTTTTTTAATGAATTGGAGTAAGAAATTTTCCAAAAGCAATGACTTTAATTTTTTTTTTGAAATTTTTATTAGAAAAATAGGGAAAATCCTTCGAAATTTGAAATATAAATATTTGATCCCAATTCCCTCTCCCCCCTCCCAAAAAAAAAAATTTTGGTTCTTTTCTAATTTGTCAGAAAATTTTTCAAAATTTCCAGAGTTTTAAGGCATATTTGCAAAATGATATGATGACTAAGTGCATAGATACGGTTTGAATTTTTTTCAAAATTTCGACTGCAATTGGATAAAATTTTTAAAAATCTGAAAAAAAACTGATGAACGGCAAAGTGGAACGGTGGTAGGACCTACCTATGTAAATCAATTTCTTCAAGAAGTGAGAAAAATTTTTAGTGTAAAAAAAAACAATATTAATAAAATTCTGGTAAATTCAAGAAATTTTACATGAATTTTATTGTGTTTTGAAAATGAAATGAAAGAAGAGGGGAGAAATGTTGAAAAAGTTACTTGAAAATTTTCAAGGCAAAAAAAAGAACCCACTGAAGGGACGAAAAGAATATGTGAAAATGATAAACATAACATTCAAAATAAAGTAACGATAGGTACTCCCATTTCTTTTCTATTTAAAAAAAAAAAAATCAGAAATATTGGGCAAAGAACAACTTTTTGAAATTTTTCTGATAAAAAAATTAAATTATCTACACTTGATTTTGAGACTGAGCACTATACTCCTCCTCATCAAACCGATTGCAAAATTTCATAAAACTCAAATCGCTCACTCCCTTTTTTGGCGCAAAAAATAAATTTTAATGAACTTTTCGAGGAATTTTTATAACAGCGTTGCCAACCATATTACGATTTACCTACACATAGTTCCTAAAAAATTCAAATTCCTCATTCAACGGCCTCAAATGTACGCCAAGAAATTTGGATCGTCACAAAAAACAAGTTCTAATCAATTTTCCGGAAATTCTGCCCTTTTTTTTTCAATTTCATCAAACTTATTCATTGACAACCCAAAAAATCAGCGAGTTTCACGTTTTTTTCAATAATGGCCTTACCTACTTGAAAGATTTCTACCTCTATCAGTATACTGATCAGAAGCTCAATTTTTTTGAATTTCTCACTCAATATAAATAATTTTTTCAGTTTTTTTCATAATTCAAGTTTTTTAATTTATTTACATCCATTTCATTATAAACATGTTTTTTTTTCCAGGCCATGCTGAATTTTTGGAGGGCAAAAGACCAATGGAGTAAAACATGGGTTGGTGAAAGCTCAGCTTTACAAATTGATTACGTGAAAGTATGGTCACTTTGAAAAAGATTCGTTCCAATGAACTGATATAAAAAACATGTACCAAAATTATGTATTTTTGATACATCAATAAAAATTTCCATTCCAACTTAAATTGAAAACGTGACCGTCCACGAAAAAATGGGCCTTAGAGGTCTTTTTCCAAGTCACTTTTTTCGGATTTGGGACTCTAAAACCAGCTCAAGAGTCCTCGGATGGGAAATGAGCTCTTAGATCGACATTTTGTACAGGAACTAATTCAAGTTTTAATACAAAAAGTTCGTTCATTTTAAAAAGTATAGAACCCTCAGTCTGCCACAGACCTCGATAAAAATTTTTTTGACAGCCCAAAGCAAAAAGCTAAAAGGAAGATTTAATAAAATATTTTTCTTGGGGAAGGGGTGAAAGAAAAAGCCAGGCTTCTCCACGCCTTGGAACAAATTATTGAAAAATTCCCTTTTTTCAACAATTTGTCTTCAAGATCATTAAATAGGATCATTATTCTATTTTATTATCGCTCTTTTATGGCTCAAATATGGCCAAGAGGAGAGGAAGGGGTAAATTCTTCACGGTTCTTCATCCATTTCGATCAATTATCCAACAATTGATCAACTTTTGCTCCCAAATTCACATAAATAATGAATTTCTTCATTTTGGAACAAACTAAAATCCATATTCCTTTTTCTACCATCCCTTCGCCCTCAAAAAATACTCAAATCCGCACATAAATGTGAAAGAATTTTATTACAAGTACAATTCGTAATATATGATTTAAAAAAAGAAAGAAGAAAGAAAGAAACTACACGGTCAATCTATATCTTAGGGGGGAAAAAATAGAGAAATTTTCTTTTTAGAAAAACTGGGAACAAAAACTTTATCGAAGTTTAAATAAAATGAATAAAATTTGTAATACATCGTTAAAAAAAACTATCGCAATCGATATCGTTAAAACGAAAAATAAATAATACGAGTAAAATGATCTAATCTAAACATCGTAGGTGACTGGTTCCTCTTCTTCGACAACACCAAATCGTTTGTTCGAATCGCACATAATTTCAAGAAAACTATCACCTATTGAACCGCAGCTTCGCTACGAACTGGCAATCGTGGACATAGACAGAATACTTCTTAGCAATTCGTCGATAAAGTTTTCTTCCGAAACAACTCTTATGATAAACAACGGGGGAAGTGGGAATTTTTAAAAAGTACACGTTCGACTTTTTTAAATTTCTTGAAAAAGCGTCGACGAATTTCAATGTGATTGAAATAACAAAAAAGCATACGAGTTGGTCCGTAAAAACTTTCAGATTCGAAATTTTTGCATTTTTTTCAACGATAATTTTCATCGAAGCATCTCAAACTGCTGATTGTCACGAATGCTTTGTCGTTTAGAACGTTCAAAGCTGATACCTTTTTGCATTCGAAATTCGTCCACGCTTCAATGTAAATTTAATACCTACATCGTTATTGTGAAGATTCGCCTAGAAAAATGTAATAGTAAGACAGAAGAGCGAGATTTTTTCATAAAAAAACACGACTGCTGCGTTTTGAGTAGAACCACCTCGAAGACGAATCTTCATCTATATCTATTTTTGTTTTTTTTTTTTTTGCTTTTTTCAAATAGATATTTACAAAAAAAAAATACACAGCGCGAGAAACCTACATACACATATCGTCTACGAATATACATGTTTAATATTTCAATCTATTGGGCGAAATTTCTCAAGGAAGAAGAGGTAAAAAGAAGGGATATTTACTCGGCAAAAAAAAGAGAAAAAAACAACAATAACAAAAATAAAGAAAGCGATACTAAAAGTACAGTAATTTTTTTGTAAAAAAAAAAGAAACGAAAAAGAAAAAAAAATCGAAGACGATAAACACTACCATTCACACTGTGTACACACGTCGTGTACAAAACAACGTATTTGTATATGAAATAAAATACACATTCATAATCACACAAAAACACACGTACAATAATAATACGCGTAAAAATGATAGGGATGAGATCAAAAGAATTTTGTGAAAAAAAAAAGGAGTTATCCATAAACAGTCAAAATCTTCAACGTTGCGTTCCAATTCTTAACACCGATCAAAACATTCTCAACCTAAAAAATAATAACAAAATTCGTAAAAAAAAAAAAAAACGAACCAAAACGATTGTCTTATAATTAACCCTTAAAAAACGAATTAATACATAATCTTGTTATTCTTTGGAGTTTTCCTATTTGAAAGCATTTTACGTTAATTATTTTGATTTTTTTCCAAATTTTGTTGATGGTTTTCAAAAATGAAAAAATTTGTTAGATAATTTGGTCAGAATAATGTTCTCTTGAGAGCAATCCAAACTGGCAAATGCTAGTGAATTTACTCAAGTTTGGATTCAAGTGGAAAACGATTCGATAATTTGAATGATTTTGCCCCTTGAAATCCAAGATTTGGCAATTCTACTTGCATTATTGTTCAAATTGCAGCATCATGAGCCTGATTTCACGGTTAACATTTTATTGTGTAAATAATACCGATTTTTTCACCTTTTAGCAAATTTTGCGCTTCTCTATATTTTTCAAAAATCAATTTTTGATTTTAAATAACATACTCGATTGAAAAATAATTTCACTTGGTGAACTAAAAATCATAAAATATTAGATTTTTTGAAAAATGTTCAATTGATCATTCTTTTCAAACGTAATCAAGCATCGTAGTAAAAATTTTCAAAAAAATGAACTTGAGAAACTTGGAGCAGGTTTGAATAGAGAGGAGGGAGAAATATCAGCAAAATTGCTTTTCAGTCAGAAAAATTAGTTTCAAGTCAGAAGTTTTTCAAAAATGATGAATTGAATTTCAGTAAATTTTTGTTTTCAGTTGAAAAAGAAAACGAAGAAAAAATTGTACGAAAAATAAAAAATTTAAAACATTCTGTTTCAGTGGAAAATTTTTTTTTTGTTTTTCTAGCAAGCCAATTTAGGTTTGTTACTGGGTCAAAATTCTTGTTTAGCATTTTCAAATAAATTCAAACACTGGCATTCGTAATTTAGGGGGGGGGGAGAGGAAAAGATTACAAAATAATGGATTTTTCAAAAAATGCATTCAGTAATCTACATTAATGAATGGGTAAATTTAATGTGAAAAAAAGCATTGATGCCCAATTTCAGTCAACATATCGTTCAAAAAAAATGGGAAACTTTATAAAAAGAGTTACTTATTTTTATGGACCAAATATTACTTCCAGAAAAAGTTAGGATTGAGATGAGATTCAATTTTATGGAATACTGTCCTTTTTTTTTGGCTTCTCTGGAGCAATCAATTTTTCAATTTTTGATAATTATGGAAAAAGTAGGAAATAAGGTGTTTTTTCACACTTGAGAATCTCAACTTTGTTTTTGAAAATTGAAATTTCTTCTTTGAAACTACTATTCTGAAAAGTTTGTTTTTGAAAATATTATTTTTCTCAAAATTTACCAAACCGTTTTTTTTTCTATTATAATTCAGAAAAAAAATAATAATTAAGTAAGAATTTCAGGATTTTTGTCAATTTTCCACGTATCTCTCGTTTCGAATCAGTGAATTCAGAAAAATAAGCAAATTGCATATGAAAAATCAGAAAATTTTGATTTAAAAAAAAAAAATTCGCTGATTTTAAGCAAATTTAAGGTATTTTACTGATTTTTCAGTTAATAATTTTTTTTACTGATCGCTTTCAGTGAATTTTTTTCAGTGATTCATCAATGTTCTGCAATTTTGACTGTTTTCCAGTGATTATTGACAATTTTCGCAGATTTATAAATTTTCTTTTAGCCTCCCCCTCCCCCCCCCCCAAAAAAAAACAACTTCGGTTTGTTCCTGCTTGCCAAATAATGAACCATACAAGAAATGAATGACTAATAATTGTTTTTTCAATTTGGTCTGAACGAAGCAAGGGCAAACAATTTTTGGAAATTTACAATCTGATGACCAAAAAATTGCTTTTTAGACGGCAAAAAAATAAAATCAGAAAAAATATCATTTCTATTTGATATATATGAACTTGATGGGTTGTAAAAATTTAATTCGAGAAAAACGAGAAATGAATTTTTTTAGATACACTGAAAAAAAAATATAATAAAATTTATCCAAAAAAATAATAACGCGTCCCAATTCTCAAAATAGGTAAAATTTATCATTTTTTTTGAATAAAATTTATTTTTTTTGATAAAATTTATTCATTTTCTGACAAATTTTATTATTTTTTCTGATAATAAATATTATTTTTTAAAACAAATTTCACCTATTTTGTGAATTGAAACACGTTATTATTTTTTTTGAATACATTTTATTATTTTTTGATTAAAATTTATCATTTTGGTGAAATTTATTAATTTTTTTGATAAAATATATCTTTTTTTTTGATAAAATTTATTATTTCTGGGGTAAAATGTATCTTCTGTTTTTTCCGTGTAGGTACTTTCAATTTCAATTTTGAAAAAACTGTTTTTTTTTTTTTGAAAAAAGCAACATTGGCTGAGAAAAAAATGAGCTCGTTTCAAAAGTTATTCACTACGATGCTTGAAGTCAATTAAATTCATCTGAAATTGAAAATTAATGATTTAGATTTTTACGAATGCGATTCAAATCCTATTTTTGACTTACACTTGAATAAATTAATTCTTTCAAAAATCAATATTTTACAAATAATTAAATATTCCACAAATTTCCAAAATGCGTATCAACTTTAGATAAACTCTTTCACCGTGTGATTCTTTAATCTATTAAATTATTGCAAATTAATGAAAGCAGAGTGCTCGTATTTTCCAAAATGTGACCAGTGACCACCATAAAAAATTTGTGATATTATTAATAATAATACTGACAAGGAAAAAAAAATGAAGCAACAAATAACAACACATTTGAAGCATTTTGGTACAAAAAGACAATTTCCAAACTGTTTCAAATAAAACAAAAAAAAATTACTTCAACACTCAAAAAATAATTAACATTGATAACATAAAACCAACGAAAAAATAATCAATAATAATATTAAGCTTATGCTGAAGCAAATCGATAATGGTAGTTAGTTGGCAATGAATTATTATCCAAGTTCCAATCAAAAATGAATGAAAAAAAGGAGTAATTAATTACATAAGTATTATGTTCAAAAGCGAAATTAATAAATGAGGGAACAAATACAACCCATTTCCTTATTCGACCATGAAATAAATCTTAGTAAAATTTCATTTTCTTTCTGAATTTTTTACTTAGTTCAGTTTAAAACTAGAAAAAAAAACACTGAATGAATCATAATTATTAATATTGCATTGATGAATTGACCCTCGAATTCTTAGAGCATTTTCTATAATTTTCAGTGAAACTCTGAATTTTTTTTTTCAACGAATTTTAAAATTTTATAAAAACAACATCCACAAAAAAATCTCAAAATTTTTTAATTTTTAGTTGAATTACTACTTTTGAAAAATTTCCAATTTTTGAACCAAAAATTACAAAAACCATTAGTCTTGTGTTTAGAAACGTAAATATATTCAGTTGCAGTGCGGAAAGTTTTTTTTTTTTAAATTAATTTAGAACTATCTTTCTGCTCGAAATTAATTTTAAAAAGTCATATCCTATCAGAAAAAATAAAATCTTGAAATTTTCAATTTTTTTTTCTGAATTGTTCAATGATCTGGCTACAACCAAATTTAAGTAAAAATCATACAAAATGTCTACAACAATTTAACTGCACAGCTAAATTTACTTTCAATTTTGAATTCAATTGTAACCAGATTTTTAAAAAATAAAAATAAAATCACTTGTTTTTTACTTCAAATTACAACAATAAAAGAACCAACAAGGCTAAAATCATCAATGTAAATAATCATTATGAAATTCGTCACTGCTTTTTTTTTGATCCCCTAAAAGCTCAATAATCTATTTTTCTGAATACCTTGGCTGATGAAAATGGAATTTAATAAATTGAACAAAAAATATCATCAGTAATACAATAAAACTCAAAAATGATCCTGACACTTCATTCGGCAATATTATTTCAACGACACAAAAGTCACAACCAAATCACAAAACATTCGACATACTCGAATTTAAAGGGAGCAATTAGCATCAACATCAGCGTCACACTTCTCTACTAAATGATAAGCTTACGTATGAATCTAAGACGAACAAAAAAAATGGCAAAAAATCCAACGTACATTTAAATACAAATCCAATCTATCTTAAAGATGCATTTACAAAATGACGATTCTTTATTCATAAATAAGTCGATTCGCCTGCAAGAAAACGATGAAACACTTTTTTAACCAAACAAAACCATCATCTCGACATACAACTGCATCAACATCCATCATATCGCAATGTCAAATCAATTCATCCAATTCCAAGCAATCATACACCGTAAAAAAGGTGAAAAAATTCGAAGAAAAACGTATCTGAGATCAGAATTCAACCTTACCATAATTTTATAATTTATCAACAGGATGAGTAGACTGTTAGGAACCTTATCACATGCTGACCCAAATTAATCCTCATATTTACAAATAGTGTGATTAAAATAAATTTAAAAAAAGAAATAGAAAAGAAAAAAGAAAGTTTACCATTGATATGGTGAAAAATTAGATATCAATTGTCACAGCCTAAGAGCTTGCTCGGTCGCATCAGATTCCGGATCCTCATGCAGTAGCCGATAATCTCCTACCCCTAAAACCTCAACAGGTTCGCCAACTAGGGGGTAAAATAACGTAGTTTAGTGTCTTTTCGATACAACTGATGGGTGATCAGATTATTTTAATTTGATAAAAAATTAACTATAGTTGTAATAGGAGATTACCTCAATTCGTTGATGATCTGTGCACGCATACAGCGCGTAGGAGCATTTGAAAAAATTTATAAAAGGTGAAGAAATCAAAAAGCCAAGGTGCATAGGAAATACAAAAATCAAAATAAAGAATCAACTATCTCCTAATTCCTAAATTACCCACGCGAATTGAAAAAAAAAATTAGAAAAAATGTTCATCTACAAAAAAAAAAAAAAGAGGAAAAAAATCAAGAACGAAATAACTTCTAGATTTGTTCATTTCTCATTCTTCCCTCTTACCCTGTTTCTACCAATAAAAACTAACAAAAAATACATTCAAGATAGGAAAAACTCCAAAATTTTCAAACAATACGCGTCAAAAACACAATCAGCTTTAAATTAAAATACAAACTAAACTTTTTAACAATTCTACAATCAATTCGAACGAATACGAGTACAATATCGCGAAAAAAAACAATAAATTTTGATTACAACCGCGGAAACGAAATATCTATCGGAATTCCTAAATAACAAGGGCATACTTACCTGTTCTCGCGAATTTATCTTCATCTTTCGACCAAATTGGAAATATAATTTTATACGATAAATTTCCAACTAAATTCAACACTAACGCGCGATTTAGCATTGAAAAATGCTCATACGAAAGAACTCGAACCCCCAAAATATAAAATCAAAGGCCATTGAGAAACAATTCAGGGACTAAATCAGGCATTTCAATCGAATATTCATCGTGAGACTTCTAACGTGCGTAACGACACGAGTTAAGTTTTCGTACCTTATTAAAATGACCCAATCCTCCACCAAAGGTATAGAGATCTTGTGAAGTGAACAAGCTACGCGGTCATGCACCTAGAAGCGCTACACATGCATTATCAAGTGGAATCCTACCTGATTCCCACGCTTCTTCCTCATCTTCTGCGACAGACGATTCCGTACTCGATTCAGCTTCGGAAGATTCACTAGGTGTAGTTGTGTCTACCTCGACACCTAGCTGTTTGTCTTTACTAATAGGTTCCAGATATACCGTAACCTGAAATTGGGAACATTTATAAGTAGTGAAAATTCTGAAGAAGAGAAAAAATCCACAGATGGGCATTTTACTTTAAAATCGGAGCTGAATATTTTATTCTGCTTATCTTTATGGGCATCGTCAAGATCATTTTTATTTATCTTCAACACCAAATACTTCGAGTTCGATTCAACTTCGCCGACCGAATGTGCTCTAAAAATATGATGTAATATTCATAATTATCAAATTAATTTCCAATTATACAAAAGAGTGAAAAAAAAAAAACAAAAATTTACCTGGGTTTATTGTTGACCTGAGAGGTAGCATTATCATCATAACTGTATCGGCATGATGATTGTTCATTAGACTCCTGCAAATCGGGCGAATGAACCTCGCGTACAAAAAACGTATTGAACCAAAAATGGAATAATTTTTCCTACAAAGAAAAAAAAAGCGATAAAATAATGACTCACGGAACAACGCACCTGATTACTCACTTTTTTCAGCTTGCATTTGAAAAATTCGATCTTTACATCGCCTTGAACAGCAACATCGGTCAACAGAGGCTGACGAAAATTTGGGAGGCCTTTTCGGATGTCATAGCAAATCGATGTGTGGAGTTTTTTCACTTTCAAAGCGGAATCACCTACTCTTTTGCATTCTGATATTACGAACTGGACGCCTGCGAACGAAATAAGAGTCACAAAAAAGGTTGGAAATAAGGTTCCCGATGTAACTTCTACTTACTTCCTTGCATTGTTGAGAAAATAGAAGGTATCGGTTCGAAGCAGATTTCTCGAACAAGTAATTTCACCGGACGATATTCCAATTGATCGCGTACCAACGAAGCGTAATAATTAACATAACGCCTTTGGCTGGGAATAGTTACACCCTGAGAAAACTCGAATTAGTATTCTCATCAGTTATTAGGGTGAAACATTGGTTCATTGATTACCTTACGATCCGTAGTTCTCTTCTGACCGTAGAAACTTAACGCTTCCATGGCGTCCTGGAAGAGACCATTGTGAAGCATAAAGCAGGATACCATAACCCCAGTTCGGCCCTAGAAATACATCGTAATTAATATTTATTCGGCGAAGAGATATAAAAATGTCTCATTTATACCTTTCCAGCTTTACAATGAACCACAGCGACGTTTTTATGATCTTCAGACAGCCACTTGGCGACGTCATCGCAAAAGGGCTTAATAACTTCCATACATGGTGGATTATGATCGTCGAATGGATAATACGCTACTCGTTGATGGAATTTAGTAGTATCGTACATTTTTTCTGCGCATCTGAAAGAATACGTCGATCAATCACACCATACAGAACAATGTTTCGAAATTTCGCACTGATTGCACGAACGAGGTGAAATTATATCATAAGTTTTCAAAAAAGAATCTATATCGTCAGCACATTTTCATAATTCGTACATGAAACACCTAAAGCATACCATAACGCAATAATACTGATGTTTAAATCAGTGCATCATCGTTTCAACTTACAAATTGTAGACTTTATAGTGCCCGTTATGCTTCTCATCGAGAAACCTTGCTACGTCGTCGATGTGATTGCGATAAACGCCTTCCAATTTCTTTTCCGCTGGGAACCCCATGGCAATAAGATTATCCAGAATATCTGTACGGAAACACATCAAGGAACATACCATTTTCAATAGAGTAAAGAGTTTGTATGAAATAACGTTGAAAAAGGATACAAGTCAGGTCTAGGTTGAAGCCATCTTTCACATATCGCTTGCGTTTCTGGCTAACCAACTTCTTTATGGGATTAGTCACGTTCATGTTTGAGATGACTCTGGCCATAGCATTTATAGAATGATGAGATCTAGGTATTTTGGCCAACTCGGGCCCTACAACATCCTTCTCGTTATCCATATCCAACTGGGGACAGAATAAAATCACACAATCGATTAATCATTGATTTTCTAACGAAACGTACTACACTCGGTGATACAACGGACGTAACGCATGAGTTAGTTTACAGCTAGAATTAAGCTCGGTATCATGCACGCGGTGACTTAAACGCTTATAAGATACAAAAAGTTGTATACTTACTACATATCTTGATAAATTAAATTAATCTTACAACTAGTTAAATTAGAATTGTTCAATATTCGGCGTTGTAAGATTAATGATGTTCTTTCTCTTGAAGAAAATGCCCGTTATACTAAAGTAATACACGTCGTACAAGATAATCATGCTTTCAACTTTAATTACGATTATAGAACAAAACGAAACATTTATATAAATTATTTAAACAAAAGTATTAAAAAATGTTTAACAAAAAGAAACTGAGATCTAACTTTACTGAAAATCCGAATGAAATAAAAGAACTACAAAAGCCCACCGAAGAAGCGCTAATGGAGAGCCGCCGCCATATGCAATTACCTCGTTTGTCTCTATTCACGTTGCAGTTTGCATCAACCAATCAGATTGCGAGAATGAATTACGTCACTTTTCCTATAACCAATTAGCAGTTTGGGAATTAATTTTTAATTTTTTTTTCACTGGAAATTGGAAAATACGCATTGAATTGAAGTGAATCATTTTATATGTGTTTCAAATTCAAATTACACAATCGATTTAAAGACGAAATAATGAGTAATAGATGATAATTAATTATCTATAATTTCGAAATTATTATGTTCATTTCTACGACTTTTGTTGTAGATATTTATTAAAACTCGACATTCTTGAAACCATCATACTCGAAATAGAAATTTCGAAATTTCAACGATTTCGACCATTACACCGGATCACCGGAGACACCAAAAATAGAAAATTTCAAAACGCATGTATAAATTGGAGAAAAAAATTTATTCGATTACTTTGTACAAAAAGTGTAAAATTTATAACGAAAAATTAGCACACTGGGCTATTCCCATCCCTTTCGACACTAAGTTCAAGAAGACCAGCGTATATACATAGAAAACTTAACCATCGTATATTTACAGAAATGAAACAAATTGAATATTTATAAACCTCGTAAAAATCAATAAATAAAAATTCAACGCAAGTCATAAATATCTAAAAAAAAAAAAATCCATTTGACACCGAAAAACGTTCCTTTATACTCAACGCTGGACCATACAACCATTGCAATCAACACAACGTACATTGATAAACATTTAAAAATATTACTTTAAAATAGCGAACATCAACATCAACAAAATATTAGGTACATATAAAAAAGATGAAAAAAAAAATGATGAGAAAACATGAATAAAGAAAGAATAGAAACAAGTCAAAAGTAACTTCGTAAACTGGTAATAGATCAATGTGCAGTTAACCGTTAACGATTTACTTCTCCGGATGATAAAATCTGCACCCGCTAATATTACAATATCCTTTTTTCTGAATAAACTTGCAAAGACGTGTGGTACCACTGCCACCTCTCCAGCTACCGGATCCACGTTTATCGCGACCTATGGGGGGGAAAACCATAAATATTAATTACTGAAGAAATAATCGATATGAAAATGAGTCTGAGATGACACTTACTGCTACGATCACTCGAATAATTATTTTTCCAATCTTTACGATTATAGCGATCATCACTATTCCACTTCTTGCTACTACTATCAGAATTATTGGAATAATTATTAGTCGGTGAAAATTGCGCATTGGTCTCCGTACTGTTGCTATTAGTAATCGGTGGCGTCATTCCTGGCGGTGGGAACATATTCGGTGCACCGGGGAACGGGAACACAGGAGCCATCATACCGAAAGGAGGTGGAGGAGCCATCATACCAGGACCGACCGGCGGTACCATGTTAGGTGGAGGAACTCCATCGAACGGTGGTCTTATCCATTGCATCGGTTGACCAGATTGAGCTGACGGCTGCGATTGATCAGTGGTTCCAGTCTGAAATTTATAAACAAAGATTAATATTTATGATTTTTATAATGAAAATGACATGATCTCGATAGATGAACTTACCGGCCAAGTACCAGCAGGAGGTACAGGTCCGCCGGGGAAAAATGGTTGCGTAAAGGGAGGCGGAAAGGTGCCATCGGGAAATGCGAACATCGGTGGTGGAACAGCTCCTGGCATGAAGTTGGGAGGCATGAATTCTGAGCCATCGGGTGGGAATTGCTTAGGTTCGGGCCATTTGAACGTTGAGAAATCGTTGACCGAATCCAATGAACCGCTTATGTCATCCAATGGTATCGTGGGTGGCTGGGTTATCGAATGGATTTCTAAATCTGGCTCAGCTGGAGTATCTGGGATCCTGTTTGGAGCAAAAAATCAGATAAAAGGGTTAAAAATACGAAATAGGATTAAAAATAGAATCAATTTTCATGAAAAATTCGTCCAATTATGCTTACATCGATTTACTATAATATAAAGCAGGAGGTACAGCTCGTTCTCTAGCATACTGAATATTCTTCTCTTGACTGTTGGCTCCCTTCGCGGTGGATGGAGCAGGAATATCTATAACAGCTGGCTTCTTCCACGCGATTTTCTCCACCATTTTATCATTTTCACCTAAATAATCAAACATATCAAAAACAATGAATTAAAAATCGAATCAATTTGTAACTTTATTTTCCTTTTTTGATCCAACAACGTACCAGCTTTTCGGACCATCAGCATACTTTCTCGTTCGGCAGAACGTTCTTTCATCTGCATGGTCCAGAAATCTTTAACGACATTGGCTACGAAAAAATACACGAAATTATTAACCCGCTAGAAAAATTCAAATTTCAATTAGAACTGGCAAATCCTTACCTCTTTCAGATACATCTACTTCGAAGAACTGGACAGCTTCCAGTTCATCATCTGTTCTCCACTTGACCGATTTTTTCGGTTGATTTCGTTTCCTAAACAACGACAGGGCACTTTTCAATCCTTCAGCACTTTTTATAACCGGCGGTTTGGGTTCTTCGTCTACACTCGTGTCCTTTTCTTCGGGCGACGATGCTTTATCTGGTAGACTATCTGCGATAGATTCGTTCAAACTGTCGTCAACTGATGATTCCAAAGTGTCTTTATAAAACTGTAACAGGCCAGAGAGAAAAATCATTAGAAATTATTCGATTTTTTCAAAATTACCAGATGTATAGCAATTTGAAAATTTACCTTGAAAGCAGGTTTAACATCTTTGCCATCCGGAGTCTTTGGCGTCGGTGACGAACCATCGTCACTTTTGGTAGCTGGTTTCTTTCGCTTACGCAGCAATTCCTTCTGAGTCTCTACTGCTGCGTTCATGGCATTCATGAAGTCATCGCTTTCTTGTAGGAACGCTGTGAAATCAAAAAAAAAAAAATAGGATACGTCATCTAAAGAGAAATATTTCGAATAAAATTCGTCGTAAAAAATTACGAAGCTGAACTGTCTAATAAATATAATGGAGCGGGGGGAGGGGGTAAACATGAGCATTACGTATAATAATTTTTCTCACGATCCAAATCTGAAAAAAAAAAATTGCGACGTATCAAAATTAATCCAATGATATGTTGAAAATGAAATATAAAAACGAAAAATGTGACTTCAAATAAATAAGTTTGACAGAATACAGGAAGAAAATAAAAAAAATTAAAAATAATAAAACAGCATTGCCTGAAAAAAAAAGAAAAATATCTATATAATAATAGAAAACTCAAATATCATCAAGGGATTATTAATGATCGAATCAGAACAATCGCTGGAGAAGGGGAAGAGGGGTCTAAATTTGGAACCTCAAAAGAGGTCACCGATTTCACTAAATTTTAATTCAAGGGAAGCCTGAAAAAAATCCTGATCGAATAAAAAGTTTCATTTTTATAAATTTTGTCAAAATTTCACCAGCACTCGAAATATTTCCAAATTCAATCACTTTCACTCTGACTCCAAATAATCTCGAAAAATCCCCAATTCGACACAATACTCGAATCCAAAGACTCCACAAAACGTAAAAATCACGATTTTCTGGCTAAAAAAATATCAAGAAATGGGCAAAAAATGGCAGAGATGCAGAGATACAAATCGAACATTGAGAATTGAAGATAATTATGAATTCAGTACAAAAAAAAAAAAAAAGAAGAGAATCATCTCATGAACATAGAATTTATCAAATGCAAAAATTTCTGTAAAAAGGCTCTTTTCCCTTCCATTTTATCGTCAAAGAATTCAATCTAGTTCTTGGATCGATCAATCAGGAAACTGATATGAAGACCTTAAGAAAAAATCAACAACATTCACTTCCTTTTCACACATAAAACCAAAGATCAAATCTGAGTCCTAATTTTCCCTTGGCCTCCTTCTCCTCTCAAAAAAATTTGGAAGCAAAAACAAAAAATTGTGAACATTTGAAAACGTAGGGAAAAAATGATCAAAGGCTTGATCCAGCTAAAATACTGCGACAAATTTCAACGACTTTGAAACAGGAAAATTATCAACACAGAAGATCCATTAAACTACAAATAATTTTTAAAAAGATAGTCCAAGAACAAAAATTAACCACGACCTCTCAGCTAAAAAAAAAAAAAATAAAACGTTAAATTTTTTTATAAAAAATACATTAAAAATCAACAACATAATCTTAATAAACAAACGAGAAAGAGGAAGGGGGAGGGGCTAAAAATTTTCAAACAGAGATCTATCCGAGAAAATCTTTTCAAAAACAATAATAAAAAATTGCCTCATCAACATCCACAAACGATGAATGAAAATCTAAAAAAAAAAAAAAATACAAAATAATAAATCATAACAAAAGAAACAATTCTATCGATGCAAGACTGAAAATAATCCACCTCTTCGAAAAATCGACCCATTCAAGGCCACACGTTGCTTGAAAATTGACGATTGAAATTCCTACAACCTTGAACTATTCTTTCTACCCTTAAAAATAATTTCTAATCGATCGATCAACGATCTTTGAAGAAAAATCAAAGACTCGATGAACAAATCATTTCATCTTACAAATGGATTCTGCGTTACAGTGGTAATTCTGCTGACTGGTCGCCTCGACATCAGCATTATTGTGGCTGAGTCATACTGGCGATAATTGTACGTACGATACATGTATAAATCGATACAATAGGTTAGAACTGTCCTCGAATAAGAAGTAAGAACAGCCACATGTATTCGCAAAAATCGTTTATTTATTTTCAATATTATGTGTTTTCATTCAATATGCAAAAATATTGTACGTATGTGTATTTCTATCGTATAAAGATATGTACACAACAAAATACATAAATAGGTATTTTTTAAAAAAAGATAGGTAAATAGGTAAGGTACACGTGTATACATACTTTTTTTTTAACACAGAAATGAATCAGAAAGAGAGATAAGAAAAAAAAATCACAAGTTAATATGAAAATGCCATTATCGAGACTTATAAAATGGAGCTCGAATCACAATGGCCTACCTACCGAAATCGAAGATCAACCATCTCAAATACAAAAGCGCCATCAAAAGGAAAAAAAAGCGATTGCAACAAAAAAAAATCGAACTAAGCTACCATTTTGGCATAATTTCGACAGCGCTCTTGTAATCAAAGCATATACCTCAATCCTGGAAAAATCTTACGATATCCGATCGACGCACATTTTTATTCGCGTATCAACTACCGAAATCATCGTACGCACTTCCTAACCAAATTATTTACTAACAAAAAAAAAATTGAAAAAAAGACCGACGAATCTGCGAAAAATAACACAATTATTCGTAGTACACTTTTTCTATTTTTGGTAATCGTACAAGAGAAAAAAAGCGAAAAATTTGAAAAAAATTGTCACTCTTACCTCGAAATACGAAAAATTGGAAAATTTATCGTCGTAACACGACTGGCGGCGCTAAATCGTCCCTCGATTTGGATTCTAGACTTTCGTTGTCGTCACAAAACGCGAACACGATATTTTTAGCACTTTCGACGACGATTTTTCTCTTCGTAGTACGTAAATATACGAGAGCACGGTACGCGATGACGAGACCGAGATTTTCCAGAGATTGGGTCGATGCAGGTCCATTGTGGAAATCTTCGATGATGATTCTGCGTCCAATTTCGTCGTTTCATTTTCAAACTACTACGAAGAAGCAGATTGAAAATACGATACGGACGGTGCAGGCAGCTAAATGGAAGGAATACATGCTAAAATGATCAATTAGTTTACGTACGTTTTCCATGGCGAATTTTGGGCTAGAATTTGAGGAAAATTTGTGCGAAAGAGAGGAGAAGAGAGGAGTTTATATTCTCACCTGTGTTCGAGCAATGGAAGACAGCTTTGATGAACAAGATTTTGAAAAAAAAATGAGTAAATACGAAAAATTCCTCCCTCCCTTCGTTCAAAAAAAGGCTTTTATAGAAAAAATTATCAAATAGAGTCAAGACAATAATTGAAAAGGCAGGAAGCAGAAACACTGATGCATAAAGAATTTAATTTCCGAACAGATGAAGTAGTATGGTCAGTATTAATTCTAGATGACAATTTCAAGAGAAAGATGTGAAATTTCTTGATTTTTTTTCAATAGTCAAAACGATAAAAAAAAAACAGGTTTATGATGGAAAAATAAAAAACGACGTATTTTAAAAGAATATTCCAAAAACGAAAATTTTTTAGGCAAATGAAGACAAAAACATCACCAAAGCCAATCGAGGTGAAAATTTTTCTGAAACACTACATTTGAAAACAAAAAAATTAATAAATTTTAAACATTTGCACAACTGAGTGTCTAACAAAATTTGTTGAGTATGGCTTTGTTGATTTTTTTTCATGAGCCACCTCTCCCCCACCCCTCAAAAAATGCAAAAATAATTTTTACAGAAACTTCAAATACATACTAAAATAAAAATGGTTCAAAACAAAAATCACAATACACCTCTAAATTTAAATTTTTACGAACAAATTGTAGAAAATATGATTAAAAAAAAAATCAGATGAGCTCTTTTTTTATATAAATTACTCATTTAGTCAGCAGAGGGAGCTGAATTTTTTTTCAACTTTAAAAAAAGCTTGGTTTTTTTGGCCTTTTGGTCAAAAATTTGTCTAGACACACTGTACGAGCTATTTTTGATCATCTGGCTCCTTTTCTAACCGATTCAGGGGGAAGGAGAAAAATTCTACACCAAAATATCCCCCTCCCCCAAAAAAATGCATTCGTCACCTATGAAAAAAATTCAAAAATGTCATCAAAAATTCAATATTATGTGAAATTTAGAAAATTCGAAGTACATACATTGTGAAAATTTGAACGATTGGTCAAAAATTTGAACATAGGCAATATTTCGACAAAATTTCTAAAAATTGATGACTTTTGATAGCAATAAAATTCAATTCAGTACCCCACTTGATTTGAAAACGTATTACAATGGCAAATATTTTTTTCTCGATTATAAATCCAAATTTCAGCTTTCGTGAAGGTAATGAAATCATTAAAATTGGGATAAATTACTACTTTTGATATACTTTCAAAATAACAAGAGGGGACGAGAAGATGCAACAATTAAAAATTTTACAATAAATTTCTCAATAAAAAAAGGGTTAATAAATCATAGCACCGAAGCATACTCCAATCTTGAAAAAATTTTTATTCGTATCCCCCCCTTACAAAATTAAAACAGCCTCTCAAATTCTAAAGTCTGTCAATTTTTATACAAAAATATCTGGAAAGTCATCGAAATAAAGAGGATGACAAAAGAATGATCCACTCAAAACAGAATATTCGATTTTTCCAACTTCAGCTACGGATTTTTAGAATAAAAATCAAAATTTCCGTAATTTTTTAGACCTAAACTTAATTTTCTAGATTAAAGTCATTCTGTGATAATCAGAATATGGGGAGAGAGGGGTTTCCTCTATTTTCTTGCTCATTCAATCCGATCACCGAGACACACTCTCGGTTTAAAACCATCTAAATACAATTCAAATCCAACTTATTGAAAGAGTAAAAAAATCAAAAATATCGACCGAAATGGAAAATTTTCAAAGTACCATTTTAAAAAATTTTTTCCAAAGGAAAAACAAACTTTAACTCAAAATGCAATTATTCGATCTAGATGAAGGGGGGCTATCTTCTCTACCACCATTCGGTCCAGCCCTGAGAATATATTAAGGTCACTCTTGACAATGTTGAAAATTTTTTACAAGTTCTTGAAAAAAAAAAAAAAAAAAAAACAGGAAATAGGAAATCCCAAAATTTTTAGAACCCGAAATATGGTTTCTCTTTTATGCCTAACTGTAAAATAAAAATAAGCACCAGAAGTACATATCATAATAGGAGGGGAAGGGGTGGAGGGAAAATGAAATTCGTATCATTCAACCTCACGAGTATTGAATGAACCTGCAATTCTACAGATGATGAAATTATTATCACATGATTTTTCCTAAATCTAATACCCAATTGCCCTTAAGTTAAATCATGTCATTTTTGCTCACAATTTTCAATCGATTTCATTTCGTATTCAACTATCAAGAAAATATTGTTCATTGAACTGGAAAATTTCCAAACCCCTTTCGTCTTGACGTCATAAGCTTACATTTATTCAAAATGAATAAGATAATCTATCTTGCAATCGAGCATGAAAATTTTGCAATTCCACAATAAAATATTTTCAAATACTTGATATATAAAAAAAAAAAAAAAAGTGAAAAACGTTATAAGGCGATTTTTTGTGCAATGATACAACGTCCATTTTTCGTTTTTAATTTAATTTTGCGATCAATTGCGCAATCCAACCAAAAAAACTAATCAGAGATTTCAAAAAACAAGAGTCTACAGCCCCAATTTCCTAAAAAATTTTCAAAGCAATTTTCAAAATAACTCGGATGACGGTGATGGCCATTCACATTCTTCAGTAGGCAAAACCTTAATTAGGACAGAAACAAAAACCTGGAAAAAAATGGCTTCAGTGAACCGTTCACGTACATTCGACGGAGCTCATTGGAAACAAAGATTGGCTGTGTGACAGACGAAGAAGGGGCAGGGGAAAAAAGATATCAACGTACGAATCGTTGCTAACACCTAACAAAAAAATGGGTTAATCGTTGGTGAAAGGCAAAAGGGGAGGGGGGAACTAAAATGACGATCAATACATTTGATCAAAAACTGATTCGAAAAATCACTCAAAAATAAGCTGAGTCGAAGAGCCAGAAGTCATTACGATACAGGTACTTCAAAAAAAAAAACACTCAAAAATAACGAGTACGTATTTCGGTCAGAAAATGAAAATCTCGAAGTGCAAATCGCAATAGGTTCAATTAACAAGATCTTAAGAAATAAGTACGTTTCTTCAAACCGAAAAAACTGTACGATTCTTGGGTCTAATTTGAGAAAAACACGAAATCGTGTAAATCCTCTTGAGCCACCTCGAGGAACCCAAAATAGCATCACGATACTCGTTGAGCTCAATATAGAAATACATCGTGACCTTGAAGATATTCCGAAACAAACGGGGCTCAGAACGTCGTACGTGGACGGATCACTACCCTACTAACGATTTTCATCGTCATAAGGTCATAACACTCGTACAGATGAGTCGACGCACCCTACTTAATAAGGCTTCCGAATGGCTCGTCATATATCAAAGTATAGCCAACGACGAGCAATAATTTTGCTCCGGCGACAAATACGTCGTAATCTTTGATCGTGTAATCGGTTTTTCAACAAGGCAGATATCACATTCGTCGCAATTCGCTTCCGAACGAGCGATTTCTATGGGCTATTCAGCAACGTAGCACTGGTTATTGCGAGATATTCGATAAAACGATACGGTATAATGTTAAGCCTTTCTTTTTTTCAAAGTCATAGAGTAAAAAGGGGCGTTTATTTAACGTTTGGATTTCCTTCTTTGTTTTTATAGCGGTAATTTATGGCCATTTTTGTAGACAGCCAGGCACCATGTTTTTTCATCTTGATTGATGGATTTAAAAGAGGATAAGCTGTTAAGGTAAACCTGTATGAGTAGGATACGTTGATACAGAAATCGTCGGATTAGGCTGGACATAATATTTCGTCCATCATCCATGGATTCGACAACATTGACCAATCCATCGGCAGACCTGAAACTCAAAGCTGCTGAAAAAAATTAATAAAAAAAAGATCACCCATTCCACGCTTCTCAATTGACCCAGGTCAACGCCTAGAAATAAAAACAATATTAATAAGGGCGAGGGACAGGACTAGAGACAGTTCAGCTTCGTTTTTTGTACACTACAATTATAAAATACGTAGTTGAAATATCATCATCGGTTTGATAACGATATTTCAAGACCAAAATCAGCAACTTACGTTTTTTAGTTTTATTTGGCAACGGTGATTTATCCTCCAGCGAGATCTCGGGCGATTTCATCTTCTTTTCGACTGGCTCGATATCGATATCTTTGGTGGGCGATCTTTTCAACGCGTTTTTATCGCCGGCTGCCGGACTGGTGGCTCCCGGTGCTACCGGTATTGATGAAATGTCGGCTGTGATGTTCAGAGCTGCCGTAGAACTAGACGTAGTCAAAGTTGTAGTCGATGGTTTACGCGATGGTGGTTTCGGCATCTCTTGCTCCAGACCGGTCAACCTGAATTTGGAATTATAGGCTTTGACAGTTTTGGGTTTCGATTCTCCGGCGGTGAATCGTTTCTCGACCGACATGGAGACTGGTTTTTTGGGTGGAACTGGTATCGTAGCTTTCTTCGCCTCTTTTCTGGCCGCTTCTCGTTCTCGTTCTTCTTTCAATCGTTGGATGGTTAATCTCGTAGCGTCGTCTTTTTTAGGTTTCTTCTCGTCGACAGATTTGGTCGTTGATTTGGCTGCGTCATCTTTACGTTTTTCGTCCGATTGACTTTCGGCGACTTTGGAAGACGTGGATGCCGAATCGCCGCTCTCTTTTGATGACAGTTTTGGGATACGGCCAAGTTTATCGAGCGGTTTAGGTATCAATTTGGATAAATCGCCTTTAGCTTTTTCGTCTTGTTTGTCTTTGAGTTTATCCGATTTGTCGCGTTTATCTTTACTCGATGATTTCAATTCTTTTCTCTCTCGTTCCTGTTTCAATCTGGCGAATTTCTCGCGTTCTTTGTCCTCTCTCAGTCTACGTTTTTCTCTGATTTTCTCCTCTAGCGTTTTCTCTGCCGATGGGATAGTCGTATCGGATGATTTGCGTGATTTTTTACTATGAACTTCCTCGTCTCGTTTCTTTTCGATTTTCAACTTGATCGGCGCTTTTTTCTGATCTTTGGATGGCGTATCGTTGACTAGTTTACTTTTCAATTTGGCGGCAGATTTTTCAACGACGACTGCGTTCGATTTACGAGAAATTTTCTCTTTTTTGGCCGCTACCTTGGATGCTTTACTGGCTGCTTTCTTTTTAGCCAACGTCGCCGGCGATTGCTTTTTATACGGTACGAATTCGTCTTGGTCGTCGCTTTCGTCCACCGAATCGCTACTGGGACTGGTGCTTTTAACGTAATTTGTATCGTCACGTACGTGTTCTTCTTCTTCCTCCAGTGAATCGTTTGAAGAAGCTTGGCCGTCGGTTTCGTCTACCTCGGAGGGTTGCATTTCGACCACTTCGGCAGCCTGAGCCGTACCAGTGGTAGGTTGGTCGGTATTTGTCGTGCTGTCTGGCTCGGGCACAGGGGTGGTTTGCTGGTTGGTCGTAGGAGCACCTTTAACGATAGCTAACCAATGTTTTACGATATCCGATGCTAGTTCTTTTACTTCTAAAATGGAGAAAAAAAACATCAATGACAAATAGGTCGTAAAAAATTATCAAAAACAACTTAATTAATCCCTCCAAAATATTCTATCGCTAATTTATAGTTTAAAAGCTGCTAAATTGGATAAATAATGAAAATTGAAAGAAAAACTTACTCGAATCGATTGAATTATCTTTCGACAGATACTTGATTTGCCTTGGCATCGGATTCGATTTCAGTCTTTCGATGTCCACCGGACACATTATGATTACTTCTAATAATTCGACCAAAAATGGATAATTTTTCGCCTCAATCGCTTGTACGAGCCAACTGTAGATTAGATTCCATCCATTGGATGCCATAAACCTGTAGAAAATATCAGATGAACATTAATTTAATTCATAAATATTCTCATGAGAAAGGTGCGAGGGGAAAAGAAATGAAGGTACTTACATTGATAACAAATGAACATCTGAGGCTTTTAAAATTAACAAGTAAACGCATTTGCTGACCAATTTTTTTGAAAATTTCTCCATCAACCTGTAAATCAAAGAAATTAGTACAAAAAAATTCTCAAATAATCAAATTAGAAATTTCTTTTCAAATTTCACGAAAACACATATCAACTAGGGCCGAACGAGAGGGGGTAAAAATTCTAATCAAGAAAGCTAACAAAATTAAAAATAGTGTTAGAAAAATTATTCAAACTATTAATTGTTTGGTTTCATAAATTACAGAAGAGGGGAAGGGAGAATGTTTTTACATTTTAAAAAAGAAAATTAATATTCCATTTCAATAAAGAAGCAAAAGGGATAGAAAAATTCAAATCATTTAGAGATCGTTCACCTTCTAGAGAAATGAACGTCCTTCAATTCAATGAGTCGTTATTTTCAACTTATCAACTATGAAGTCACAAGATAAAACGGATCATTTCAAATCAAATGCAGATAAAAGATGTGCTATTTGTAATCATTTTCTCGCCAGCTTGAATTAAGCCGATCGAAAAATTTTTGATAAAAATATTTTCAACGGGTTTTAGAAATGAAATAATTTTTAAGACCATAAAATGACTCCAAAATACTGATTTATCGTTTTTTCCCACAAGATTATGCCTCGGAATAAACTTTAATGACCTTTGAACACGAATTGCTTTCAAAATAAAAGATAAATTCATGACAGAAAAAATCCAAATAAATTAAAACTGTTTTCTTTTTTAATTCGGATTCGAAATTTTGAATAAAGAGAAGATTGATCGAAACTTTCCACGAAGTTTTTGATTTTTGACGCTAACAAAATTTTTTATTTAAAAAAAAAACACATAAATTACTAGCAATTCATCTCCGAGGTGTTTCATCTCATAATTCCAAAAAATATTGATCATCAATCTTATTCCCCTCCCCCAGACAAAAATCAAGATCAAGAGATAATAAGGCATTCAACACTTTCACCAGAATAAAATTAAAATACCAACACGAATTCACATCTGAACATTATGCTGGCCAACGAATTGCTCTGCATGGGATATACTACGTCAGAAATGAGTATTGTGATTCAACTTCAACCTTGGCAATACACTACAATGAAGGTTAAAAATAGAAAGGAGCATAATCAAGATGAGCATATTTCCGGTTAATTGCTCACGAATATTTCGTTTATCAAAATTAAATTTTTTGGTATTTAACCTTGATAGAAAATTGGAAAAAAAAAATTACACGAAATTTCACTGAATGTACACTTTGAATTCTCCAAACTGAAAAAAAACGAAGGATGAAGGCTAACGCTTTTCGAATAAACATTATTTAAAAATTTTTGCATAAAAACGATGTAAAATATTCATCAAAAATAAAATTATGATAATTTCTAAAAATTGAACAAATGGAGAAAAATGGAATAACCTACAACACGAAAACAGATTTGAGGTGAACAAAAATGCTATCAAACACAGAAAAATTATCAAAAATGTAAACACTTCAAAATATTATTTCAATTACTTGAGAAATTTTGATACCAGTAGGTACTTTAGTTTTAAAATGGAAAAAAATCATTAAAAATTAATTTTTTTTGAATAATAATTTCAGAAAAAATGGCGGGAAGATCATACACGTTAAAAACAAGCCACAAGGCGATGAGTCACATTTATGGACAAAGGTGGGAAAATACAACAAAGAAACTGAATCAAGATTATAACCACACATAAGACAATACACAATAAAAATGAATTAATGAATTATAATTGAAAGGGTAACACAGAAATTTCAACTTACGATGATATTCGGCTGACTTCTTGTTCACTTTTTATTCCACCGGTGGGAGTTAATAGAACATTTAAGCAATTTAGTAACTGCAATGGATCGATTCGTGGCTGAAATTAAAAGAAAATCAAGATTAGAGTGCTAATAAGGGTATTTCACTTCTTCTATCATATGAGTGTGACTACTGTAATGTAATGATGGTTTTAGTCGAGAAGTGCATTTCTGTCGCCTCAATACCAATTTGAAACATGTTATTCATGAACGAATTAATTTCGTAGATAGAATCCGGTATCAGACGATACTCCGGCAATACAGATAGATACAAGTTCTAGGCATTACGCACAGATAATGTAATTAGGCCCAAAAACAGTTCATGTCAATACGTCTTGGATAAATTTACTTTTGTATCGGGCAAACAAAGCGTACGAAATATTATTGAAACATTCTCAAGCCGAATACAAGTTCATTGTTCATTAGATGTGAAATGAAATCAAGCTCGATATATGCACTCTTCATATTCATAATGGTTATTTGCATTCCACACGATCTCAATTCCTAAAACGGCGAATAACTTCGCGCGGATACTTCGATCATTAATTACTGTAAATAAAACTTAACTGGATAAATTATTCAATCATCTCGATCTAACTTACCATTTTTAATTACTTCTGCAACTTTGTTCCTGGAAAACAAATGGCGATGGTTTTGGTAACAATAGAAGTTGAGTAGTTCAGAGGTTTTTAGTGATATAACCCCTAACCTAGTGCAGATATGTGCGAGGATTTAGAAAAACCGTACTAATTAGTTTTTACGATGGCCTAAAATTTCAATTTTAATACGTTTTACGATCAAATACGCCACGTCACGTAGCCAGGCACACCCCATCAAAATGATCTTAGAAAATAACTTTTTATTTTCAAGATGGAACGCATAAGTTCTTAGACAGTTTGTGAAAGGATGTAGTACATATTAAAGAAATATACATAAAGTAACAACAAAAATTAAAATAATATTACACGATTACATATTTTTCTACTAAGATTAGGGAAAAACCAAACAACGGTAAAATAAAACCAATTCGGACGCTACGACATATTATGAAACTCTAGCTTCAAGGTGACTTTTTACGTTCTCTTCGCAATTTTCTGTTGTTACGAAATAAAGATGGCGGATTGTGGTGTGACCATTTAAAAAAATACCAAAAAATTGATGCAATCGAGCAATGTTACCAATCAAAATTATTTTGGGACAAAATTTTTTTTGAAAAATGCATTAAAATGTAATTACAATTGTAAATTACTGTAATTTTCTCGAAATATTTTCGTAATTATTTGGTAATTACGAGAATAATAATATTTTTATTTTTACCGCCATTATTTTCCTTATCAAATTTTCTTATCAATTACTTTTTTATTTTTAATGTTTTTTTTTGTGATTTCGTAAAAATTAGCAAATTATTGCAATTTTTATTAAAATTTTATCGTTTATTTGGTTCAATTAGTTATAAAAAAATTGTTATTAATTATTCATTCATTCATTCTGCGAATTCGACGCCGTACGGTTGTATTTCTCTATTTCCATTGATGGATCAATCATTTGATTAATCGCGAATTCTCATAATTTCAAATCGAATTATCTTATCACTTTTCGCTAATAATCAATTTTTCGAACACTAATATAATTCCAAGCAATAATTACTGCGGTCAAGAAAAATCAAAGACAATGGTTCTTTTATCCAACTAGTATCGTAATCTACTATCTACTCCCCATTCCATGTTCAAGGTTGGTCTATCGTAACTGGTCAAACTTTCACTTATCGTTTTCAGTTTCATGTGATCAGTTGATTATTTCGTTCCGTAGATCTCAACTACATACTTGCGTTTTTGTCGTAACTATTGTACACGCACCTGTAAAATGACCGAATCTGTGCCCTTAATTTTACGGCTGATTGCGGCCTCCATTCCAGTAGCAGATCACGCCGGAAAAATCATCCGAGATGTAATGAAAGCTGGAGACCTGAATATTGTTGAGAAGGTAATTTTCATCAGAAATTGGGTCCATTCTGTTTACCGGTATAATTTTTTGATATGGTTTCGTAGGGTATCGCAGATTATCAAACGCAAGCTGATAGATCAGCTCAACAATACATAGCCACGTCATTAGCACGGCAGTTCCCGAACATAAACATAATTGGCGAAGAAGGTGATTCTCTTCCTCGCGAACCTGCTAACGATGGCATCGAAGATAAGACTGATAAAGAAGTTCTACAGCTTGAATGTCCAGAATATTTGAAGGATGTGAAAGAAAGTCAGGTATTCAAATTAAGAAATTATTAGATCATAATGCTCCGAGCAATTTATTATTCATTTTCAATTTTCGTTTTCAGATCACAGTATGGGTAGATCCGTTAGATGGAACTTCTGAATATACACAAGGTGAATAGAAAATGGAAGGTATATTCAGATAAATAGAATATAGGGCCTCCAATTTTTATTCATTTTTATTTTGATGTTTCAATTGTTTTACTTGCTGATGTTCCCCCCATTTTAGGACTTCTCGAACATGTTACTTGTTTAATCGGAATAGCTGTCGATGATAAAGCCGTAGCCGGAGTGATCAACCAGCCTTATTACGGTTACAAAGAAAAACCCGAAGGTGGTCGAAGTATTTGGGGGATCGTTGGCTTAGGTGCATTTGGATTCGAACCGAAGGAACCTCCGAAAGATCGAAAAATCATTACGACTACTAGATCGCATATGAATCAAACTGTTCAAGCAGCTATCGATGCGATTAAACCCGATGAAATTATGAAAGTCGGCGGAAGTGGTCATAAAGTGAGTGAAACTTTCACATCACAAATGAGCCGTATAATAGATTCTTAAAGATGTAATTTTCCCCCTTTCAGGTATTACTTTTAATAGAAGGGAAAGCTCACGCGTATCTATTTGCCAGCTCCGGTACCAAACGTTGGGATACATGTGCTCCCGAAGCAATTCTACATGCTGCAGGCGGAAAATTGACCGATATAAAAGGAGATTTCTACAAATATGGTAAAGATACCGATCACGTAAATCGTGCCGGAATTTTGGCCACTTGTAAGGAAGCAGAACACTCTTCCTATTTGAATGCAATTCCTCAGGAATTAAAAGATTTGTTACGTTAATATGTCAATTAGTGTTTTTTTCACCATTGTTATAATTTTATAATAAAAATTCGTTTTCGATTTTGTAATCCATTAATAATAACAATGAAAAAGTGTTGCCAAGACGAGCACTTGTTTAATCGATAAAACTTTGGTGTTTACAAACATCAATTTTTACGACATGGATGACATCGAACTACAAGATTTTTTTAATTTTTTATCTTTAGCATGTAAAATAAACATTAAAGAAAATTCCAACGATGCTGGGAATGTCGATGTCGATTTGGATAAGTTGATTTCAAATACTCTAATTGTGAAATTATTCGAACAACATAAAAATTCCAAACACAACAATGATCTAGATTCTAGTTACTGTAAAACAAAGAGAAATTTTAATAAGACTATCTCAGTTGGCAGAAGTAAGTCAGTAAATAATTCCCAATTATGTGATTCTACGTCAAGTAAATCTACAGCCATCAACGTTGACGTTGGCGAAGAAGAAAATCTAGGTGATATTGTTCAAGTTCTCAAAACGAAATTATCTGAGTTACTCAATGAAGGAATATTTGATTCGATATTATCTTATTTAATTCCTAATAACGATGTGGTACCTTGTAACAAATCAATTCAGAATGTTACTGAAAGTAAATCAAGCAATTCAGCTAAAACGAAGAAGAAAGAGAAGAGGAAGAAACCTAGTGATGTGAAATGTGTCCCCAAAAATGAGTAAGTTGCTTTTGATTAGTTCTTTTAATAAAATAAATTTTTGTTTTATCAATTCATCGTGGTTATTTTTCCAGATCTGAAGTTGAAATTCATGTTTATGATGAAGTAAAAGGATTTAAGAAGGATTTTAAATGTTCGCAAAGCTTATTAGTTTCAAACATGGGATATTTTTCTGAAATAACAAAAGGTAGGTACTTACTGTTCGTTTACAGAATTGAGAAATATTCGTAGTTGTGAGTAATGTGATTTTTTTTGCAGGACAGAAACTTGAAGAAATGGATATTTCAGTGCATTGTGATATTACAATATTTGAATGGTTAATGAAATGGATTAAGAAAGATGTCAACGTGAATGCGGCAGATTCACCCAAACTTGGTAACTATATAACCTAACGAAAGATTTCTTTGGATTCATTAGATCAAATAATTCGTAAGAATTTACGAAAAATCAGAACCATAATGTATTATTTTATGATTAATTAGACAGCAAGAATGTTATTCCAATCATGGTCTCTGCTAATTTTCTACAAATGCGTCCTCTGTTTCAAGATTGTCTTTATTTTTGCAAAACAAACATGAACGAGATTATTCGATTTTCGTCAAATTTAACTTGCTTGAGTGATCACATTCTAAAAAAGTAAAATTAATTTGGTCCTGCTTTGTAAAATTCCACATAACATGGCTCGTAATTTAATTTTTTTTTTTCTAATTCAATTTCAGATTAGCTGATAAATTATCCAACACCGAAGTTCAATATTTAAAAGATAGAAAGGATAAGATCAAATCTAGACTTTTCGGTAAATTAATAATGTCTCTGAATGAAGAAGAGCCAGAGAGACATCGTGGACATTATGCAAGTTTGGCCTATTTATACTTCTGTCTGAATTGTGGAAAATTAGTCACCAGAGTCAGCGCACCTTATGTACCATGTCAAGTTCAATATATCACGATAAAATATAGTGGAGATGTGATCTTCAATCACTCGAGGTGAATAATAGTTTAATTTAAGTACGATCCAGTCGAGTAAGATTGTGAAATCAATTCCATGGCTACGTGGTCTGATTTTTATTCCGAGAGCTTCTCGGGTGGTGTTCCTTGGTGTAAATTTTTTTTAAATCAATCTTATATTTAAAAAAAAATTTCGCGAAAATCATTACTTGGAATTTGCTCGAATTTTTACATTATTTTCTGATTCGGCCTCACCTTCACAAATTCAATTAAAATTTTATGATTTAAGTAATTAAAAAAATTTTAGTGTGAATTTTTGGAAGGTTAAACTTATGCAATTTTGAAAATTCTCCGCTCTCTTCCCACTATAGCTTATTGAATTTTGAACCCATCTATTTTGAAAAATATAATTTGATTGGAAAAAAATTGGATTATGAAACCCCAATGAGGTCATGCAAAATGGCTAGGTAATTTTATAAAGAAATTTGATTGATAGGTAGGTACCTAGATATTATGTATGAAATGAAGGACAAATTTTGAAAAAAAAAAATCGTAAATTCATCACTACGAGATGAAGAATGGAAATTTCCTTTTTTTTGGAGGATTGAGGGTATAAAATTTTCTGAAATTTTTTACCCCATACAACATGACTTGAAAGATACAGAATTGATTTCAAAGAAAGAATTTAACTTTTGAACCCCTCATTATTCTCAGGGATCCAAAATGGAACATAAACGATCATATTAAGAACATCTGGACCGAATATAAAAACTGGAGCAACACTTATTGGCGACTATGGTCTCAGTGTCATTTTTTATACTGTTACATGTGTCGAACAATGTACGCTGTAGCATTCTCTGATTGCTGCCCATATCATCCACAGCAGCCTCATTTTTATCCCATGGAGCAATTTCAAACTACGAATTCTCCCGTTGGTAATACAAAAAAAAAAAACGTAGAACAAAGGTCCTCTATGGATTAAAAATTAGTATGCAGCTGTAAGTAATTTATCTCAATGTGTTCTTGTAGGACGATACCCCTGCTGCGGGTCAAAAGCCATCCGATATGAAACAATCATGATGAGATCGGTATACAAATTCAATGTCATAGTGAATATTTTGAATTCCAAGATAACATTGTGTTTCTATTTTTCAGGGCTGTAAATTACGCAGTCATATTCCAAAATTACAGACGAGCGATGATAATTGCATTCAAACCATTATCGACTCTTTCCCAGACTTAATTAAAATTAAAAACACAGAGGAAAACATTTCGTTATTTTTAGAAAACGACTGTATCGGTAAAAAAAAGTTACTCTTTTGATGAAAAATTTCAGCTTAAATCAATTTAACACTAAATTACTAACGTAAATATTTTTCAGTCAATTTCGATGGGTTATATCGAAAAACATTTATCGAAAAGGATTCATTGTCGTTGCCAGGACAAAATCAAGGACTCTTGAGAGGACCAATTGTACAAGCTTGTCTGAAAACAATACAGCAATGTCAGAAAATGAACTCAGAAATTTGAAAAAATTAGGTAGATAGGTTTTTTGAATAAGTAATATGATTTTTTATAGATAAATCTGTCGGAGTTTGGGAACGAAATACAGACTATAACGTTAATAAAGCTGAAGAACAAAACGAAACGTCCGAATTCTACAGCGTCGGAGAAAGCGAAAATTCTGATATTTCATTCCTTCACGATACTTCTATTTCAAATAAGCAAAATTCAACTTGTTACGATGCTTCTTCGATGAAAACTTGCAGGTAAAATTTCATGTTTTTTTTTCGCAATTTGTGCATATTTGAATCCGACGACTCATGCCCTGTAATCGTTTCAGAAATGAAATACGACCTGCATGGACAGCTAGATATTCTAGTCGACATAACCAAGACAACCAACGCGATTACGAAGAAATATTCTTCCAAGCCATGAGCGATATTCTACTTCAGCGGTACGAACAAGATAAGCAAGGTGTTCAAAAACCAAACGAAAATAAAAATTACATAATGGGTACTTAATTTGATATAAATTTCAACTACAATGGTAGGTAAAAATGAACTTAATATTATAAAATTGTTTCAGGTGGAAGTTATGCACAAATCGAATCAGAATGGAAGGAAACGATGAAAACTAAACTATGTAAAAATAAAAACAAATCTTCCTGAATTTTTTTAATTTTGACAATTTTTTCAGCGAATTGCTCGAAAAAACAGTTCAATTAAAAATAATTAACAATTCTTATACGAATAAAACATCTACATATGTAAATATACAAAAAAAAACACAATAATATTTAATCACAAAAATGCAATTTCTGTTTTTACAATACAATATTTTCGTTTCAAAAATAAAATTATATACATTTAAAACACATGAAGAAAATTCGAGGTTTAATGACCAATATAAAAACACACTTCCAAGTATAAAATGTGATCAAAATTACATACATTATTTACAATTCTGGGATCAAAAATTAAAATCTGCCGAACATAGAGGAGAGAAAATTAGTACAATGCTTTCGCTTCCAACGGCTTAAATTTCAAATGGAATAAGCTTTGGTAACTTACTGCTTTTTGAAACTTTTCAATATAGGATAGATGTTCTCGTAGGCGTCATATATCTCTTGTCTTATTTTGGCACCTAAAACGATTTTAAAACATGGTTTTTAAATTCAAAATTGACAACATGTATACTCGTAATTATAATTCAAAGATTCTATTACCTGTTAATACTACTTTTCCTGAAACAAAAATGAGTAATACAATTCGAGGCTTCACCATTCGATATATAAGTCCAGGAAACAACTCCGGTTCATAACTGGAAAAAACAATTCATCATTAAAGTAATCTTTCCAATTCAGTTATCAATTCTAGGAAAATTCTTATACCTGCTAAATTGAGCATGAGTCAAAACTAAGCCTTCCAATCGGATAGGAAACTTGACATCACAGCTGCCAACCATATTTTGTATCTTAAAATCTAAAAATTTGGCCTGTAAAACATAAAAACCAAAATTAACACATTCGATAGCGACTTCAGTTTGAAAATCAACTAATTTACGTACAGGAAATCCTAGCTTTTGTATAATACGAGCATATTTTCTAGCCGCCAGTCTGGAATCTTCTTCGCTTTTGGCACCGGTGCACACCATTTTACCAGAACTGAAAATCAACGCTGTTGTTCTCGGTTCTCGTATTCTCATAATTACAGCGGCGAAACGTTTAGGATTATATTCAGCATTTCTGGCATGTAAAGCTATCCTTTTTAAATCCAATTTACAACTTAAATTTACGGTAGATACGATATTCCTGAAAAATATCACAAAGGTTGGTACGAAAGAAAAAATTACCATGTAATAAGTAAACTTACTGAAGTTGCGGCATGACGGTTGGATCAGTGGACGCCGGTGTCATCGGAGTCATAGGATTTGGTGTCGCTGGAGTGTTTTGATTGACCGACATGATACTTGGGTGCATTTTTTGATCAAAATAGCTAAAGAAATTGAAGTATTGTACATATGAGATACAGAATTATACGGTGTTTAGGAGTAGAATTTACGTAACACTTACTGTAATTGAGGCATCATTGAATCGTTGTTCGATGCCATTTTGAGATCTGCGGATATCTGGAATAGATTTTACTGTATTACACTCAACGCTGCACTTTTTTAAATACAATTTCGGTGGAAAATTTCACTCAAAAGTTGAAATTCAGTATTGGAAATGAAAATCTCTCTTCTTCTGAAAATTTTCATAATAAACAAGAAACTCCATGCTTTTTTCTGATTGGTCGAAATAAAAATTGTGATAAAGAAATTTTGATAATTTTCAAGTAGTTCATTTTTTCACCTGCAGAAGCGCTAACTGACTAAATAAATTCAATTTCATTCTTTCTCCACTTTTTCATTCAAATTTCATTGAAATTAATATTTTGTTGTGATTAATATTAAAGAACTCATAAAAATACTGAAATTTAGTCTTAAAAATTAAAAAGAATTCAATAAAAGAGTAAAATTTTGATTTTTAAAATTAACCGTTAATTTTAAAAATCACCAGGCCACCATTTTATTTTAAACACCTGATAACGATTTTGAACGAAAAAAAAATTGAAAAAAACCGATTATGAATGTAAACAAAAAATTTGTAATTTTTCGCAAATTAATAATGCATAGTGAAAATTTAATTAATTACGTGTAGTGAAATTGTAACAATTACTGATTCCAGATTGATGAAACAAGTAACCGATGGGGTTTTATTCTAATCACAAACTATTTCACCATAATTCTCATAAATTTCATTATTCTCGTAGAGTACTTGGTTGGGACGGAAAGTGCGCGATGCGGTCATTCATCTGAGATGTTAAAGGATTTAATCGATTGTAAAAATGATGCAACATCAAAATTCCTTACAGATCCTTCAGTAACTTCCATGATGTCGGAAGAAACACCGTCCGTAGTAAGTGTTTCCATGTATTATTCGCGCGCTTCTGGTTGTTGGGACGTGAGTCCAAATTTCTAGCGCGTGTGAGGTGCCACGAAGTCGCGTGTTTATTTTATGAATATTTTCAAACCAGAATCTAGCATTTCTTGTTATAAATCTTCAACTAGTATTCGAGTATTTGAAAAAATGACCCTTCAATAAATTATGATTCTTATTTACGTAAATAATTAATTCATTCTTTTGTTTCCACAGTCGCTAGTAGATGAGCATGTCACTACGTTAACAGTTGACGATGTATTCGAAATCGAATACTCAACCGTCGCTCAAGAGGTCGAAATCGAAGATGTGGTATGTATTTGCATTCCAAGCTTTTCTTTAATATGAGAATAAATTAATATGAATTCTAATTATTTCTTACAGAAGGAGTACTACTCATCGTCTTCCGAACCGGAGACAGAGGAAATATTAAAAAATGATAGCGTCAAAGAGTTACAAAGTCCTGTGAGTAAACAATGAATATGCACATACGCTTATAATTTGGAAAGCTTAGTTGGTGGAGGGGATAAAGTGAAATACTTGTACTATCAATTCCCCGATTAGAACGCATAATTTAGTGATTTTATTGCCTTACTCATACGAGAATATATTCTATTATACAGATAGCTGACGAAAAGGACCAATTAATCAACAATGAACATATCAACTCGAAACATGTGTTTAAAAATGTACGTATTAGAACCATCTTTGTTTTTACACCATCCCGCCATATTTTCAAGATGTTCGTGTATAGTTTCGTAATTCTTTATTTTTGCTAATTCAAACCTTTATTTTTTTTCGTTCATTGAACCACATGTTAATTTCTTCATGTACAGAGAGTATCAGCCACACAACGTGTAATGGGTGCGTTTGTAAATCGTATCCAATTCGGGTCTATTTCAAGATAACGTTATCTAAATGGTATTCTTTGAAGTGCGCAACTTACTTCGTTATCGTTCATGTGTACATTGTGTCACGTAAACGATGTTTTTAAATTTACTATGGTCGAAAATTAGGATTCATTCAGGAATATAACGGGTTTTGTTGCTTATCTTTGACGTTATCAGGGCTCGGTGAAATGTAAACGTAAAATGTAAATTAGAGTATCTCGTTTACAAATTTATGGATTCGGTTTATCGAAAATGAAAATGTGTTTTATTAAAAAAGGGTTTCGATAGAAATGGGTGTGAAGAATGAAATGAACTGGAGAAATGATGACGGAAATGGGGAGGGGGAGGTCAATATGAGTCTTGTATCAGTTCTTTCGATATCATACCTTTCTGGATTCCAATTTCCATTATGAAATGAAATTATGGAATGAAAAATTGTAGTTTTTTCATGTCTGCATTCTTGAAGAATTTTTCTAACTGATTCAGAACGTCTGAATTGATTCCAAAGTTCTTCATCACGTTCGAATCACATTAGCACTGAAGAATATTCATTTGAACTATTTAAGAGAAAAATTTAATTCATTATTTTTGGAACACCCTGTTACAAAAATATACTACTTGTAGGTAGTTGTATAATGCTTTCTAGAAATTTATAATTTTTCTACGTAATTTATTTACTATCTATAGTTTATCATCGGCAGTTTTCTAAACTTCGATTTTTTATTTTTACAGAGCGAACGCGACAAATTCATTCTACCAGACGAAGCTCCTGAACAATCTAACAATGTGATGGAAATAGTTTTGGACGAGAATTCATCTAAAACCACCAATGATGTCGAAATCGTGCCGAAGGAGCCCATCGGAGACGTCCCTCAATCAAAACCAGTCGAATCTTCAATCCAACCGAGCGCCAGTGAAATTAGACCACTTAAAAACGAGGTTACCGATAAACCATACAAATGTCACATCTGTGGTAAACTATTCTCTCGCAACAGCAGTCTCATCTGCCACGTTAGACTACACCTCGAAGGCCCTGATAGTCTGTTACGAGGTTCATCTCAGCCGACCGCTTTAAAATCTCACATCCTCGAGTTGAATATGAAAAAAGAAGACACAAAAAAGGAGATTATCGAACCTGCACTCGACATAAACGATACCGATACAATTCCTGAAGATGAAACCGCCACCAGTGTGTTGAACAGTTCTCGCGAATCAAACGAATTGATGGATGACGACGATAAACGTGATTACAAATGTATAATTTGCGAAAAAACATTTTCGCGTAAAAGCAGCTTAACGTTTCATTACAAATTTCATCCTAAATCACCCACATCCAAGAGTCAAGAGGATATTACCGCTATCGTTGCAGAAACTATTAACGATGAGACTGCAATGGAGGTAGATTCGACGCCACCCACGGACCAACAGAATTATGACCGGCCGTTCCCCGAAAAAAATACGTACCTTTGGAATTTGAAAACGCACGAGACTGTTCGTAGAAAGTCGAGCGATTGCAATTCGCTATCTACGAATCATACCGATTCTATTAAAGATTCGGATGTTGATATGACAATCGACGCTGATGTTTCGGTAAACCAAGCCGATACCTCTAATGATACTGGAAATTTTTACAAATGCCCTCTATGTCCTCGATCGTTTCCTCAAATTCGTGGATTAAAAATTCATTCCATCGTGCATCGAAAAAAGACCGTCGACAATCAATCCAAAGGCACCGAAACGCTCAGTAAAATCGTCTACGAAGAAGTCTCCAGTCGTAAATACGATTGCAGTAAAAAACTCCACAATCACGACGACCACGTAACCAAATTATACAAATGCAACGTCTGCTGTAAATGTTTCTGCGATATTGGCAATCTGAAAAGGCATCTGGCTCGTGATCATAAAGAAGAAGACACCAGCGAAGCTTCCGATAACGATATTGTCGTCAGGCGAAAAAAATCTCTGCCTGCGATTAACGATTCTAAACTACCGCGTAAACGAGTTGGCGACGATTTTCACCGTCCAAAGGCTTCAGTTAGCTTGAGAGGTCTTTATAAATGCGGCATTTGTAACGAAGCTTTCGACGAAATGGATTCATTAGGTAATCACGTCAACGAACACTTGAAATCTCATAATGATTCGATTCAAAGTACCACCGATGAATCGAGCGCCGAAGAGTTATGCTGCGTAGTTTGCGAAAAGACTTTCCGTAATCAGAATTCACTTAGTAGACATATGAACGAGCATCGTCGTCGAGAAGAAGAAATACTCGTTCGGGTTACGTCTTCTGGTCGTAAAATTCGCGAACGTAGACCTAGCGAAGATTTGTCTACAACCAGCCCTATCAAATGTATTCCTTGTAATCGATATTTCGAGTCGGTTCGAGCTAAACGTAAACACGAATCATCGAAACATCCTGTCGAGCAATCCGAGCCCGTAGAACCGGAATCTGACAACGATGACGTTGCAGTCGACGATAATCACGAAGAATTCATTTGCGATTGTTGTGATAGACCTTGGCCTACTCTCAGATCTTTATCCATCCATAAATCGTGGACAAGACAAAAATTATCGTTGGCTCCGGTCGATAAAACCAATCCGGATCGGTTATCGATTGACGACGAAGACGAAGGCGAAGAAGAGGATTCGTATGAATCAGACGATTATACGGCTCCTGAAGAAAATAAGACTGAAAACGATGTGACCAGCTCGGTCAAGTGTGCCTGCTGTAACGACTTTTTTCCAAATATTCCAGCCCTGAATGCTCATCAAACCAATGGTCCGGCCGTCGATACGTCAACGTTACCGGATTACGAAAAAAAAGATTTGTCGAACTGTGATAGTCTTCGAGATCTGGTGAAATGCGACCGGTGCGATAAATTTTGTTCGAGTATTCCTGCTTTGAAACTGCACATTATGTCGGATCACACAAAAAAATTCGTGCCTCCGAGTTTGGCCGAAAATTCCACTATAACTGCACCTAAACAAGCTGCTGTTCCTGACCGGTTGAAAAAACCCGTATCTCAGAATTCTATCGAAGCATCGACTCCTGTTTTGAAATCAAATTTTTCTGATCGAACAAAAAAACAAGTTTCGCAGAGTTCAGTGGAATCGAGCCCCCCTGTAACTAAATCGCACGTTATTTCTGCGAGGAAAAGATCTGTATCCAAAAGTTCGGCTGAAATTCAACATTCTCCGGCTCCAAAATATCAGATTATTTCCGGTTCACCGAGGAATACGGTTTTGAAATCGAATTCTATTCCGGATCGAATGAAAAAACCATCGGATCAGAATTCAATCGAAAATTCGATTATTGCTCTGAAACCAAATACTGCTGATCTGAGAAGAAAATCCATCACTCAAAGCTCGACTGAAAATTCAAGTACTTCTGCTTCAAAATCAGATATTTCTAATCAGTCGAAAAAATCCACATCGCAGAGTTCAACCGAAAATTTGCCAGTTCCTGTTCTAAAATCGAAATTCGTTCCTGCTGAAACCGAAATTTCGAATATTATTGAATCAAATGATATTCTTGATCAGGCAGAAAAAACTATTCAAGTTCTGGCTGAAAGTTCGAGTATCCCAGCTGCAGAATTACATACTGAGATTTCCAATATCGATGAAAAATCGATTCTGCAGGATTCAATCAATAATTCGAATATTGCTGTGGCAGAATCACTAAAGATAGATCATGCAGAAAAATCTATCCCTCGAAATTTGCTTGAAAATTCGAGTACTCCGGTGCCAGAATCGTATAAAATTTCAGACGTCAACGAAAAATCTGAAATTCAACATTCGATCGAAAATTCCATCGTTGCAGCTCCCGATTCAGATATTATTTTCGACCATATGGAAAAATCGACCGAAAATTTGAGCTTACCAGCTCCGAAATTGGAAATTACATTGGATGAAACGATCGAAACCGTACCTGATAATTCGACCGATAATTCAAACATTCCTGATCTAAAATTGGAAATCTCGAACGATGCGGAACCGCTGGAATCTGCGGATTTGGTCGAAGATATTGCCACGATCCCTGCTCCTGCCGCAGACGACACCACACCTATCGAATCTCAAACCGAACCGCAGCCTGAGGACGAACCACTGAACGAGGCAATCGTCAAAGCTCCTCGTGTCAACCTCGAAACGAACGATCAACCGGTGATCATCATTTCTCAATCAGGCCGGCGTAGGAAACCAGCGGTTGGAAAAATCGTCGAACAGAACCATAATCTTCAATGTAACCTGTGTGACGAAACTTTCACCACGAATCGAGCTTTACTGAGTCATAAATCGACTCACTTTTTCAAATCGCCGTCTAGCAGCGCCGCCGATCCGGAAAGCTCCAAAGAACCTCCGACGTTCACCTGTTGTGATAAAATCTTTGGCAGTTTGAGAGCTATGAGGATTCATCAAAATCATCATTCTGCTGAACCAGCTCTTGATTCGACTCAAGATACCGTCGCAGATGTTTCATCAACCAGTATTTCGACGATTAACGAATCAGACGACGATGTTTTCCGAGAATACACATGCTCAGTTTGCGGAGCTACTCTATCTTCGAGAAAATCTCTCCGGGCTCATCGAACGAAGCATTTCAAACAGGGTGAAATCGATCCGGAAGAAGAAAAGTTCGAGTTTCCGTGTTCCAAATGTAATAAAAAATTCGAAACGAAGGGCTCCCTGAGGGTACACAAAGCCTACCATACGACGTTGGAGAATAAAACGCCCATAGATCACGGTACTTACTCAGACATGAGAAACGGTGTTTTCAAATGTAACAGCTGCGAAAGAGAATTCGATAATATGCGAGGTTTCAACAAACATTACTCGTACGCGCATAAAGAGCGAGATCCGTTACAAACGTTCTCTTGCTCGAAATGCGATCGAAGTTTCGACTGCTCTCAAGGATTAGCCGGTCATACATGGGCTGCTCATCTGAAAAATGACTCTGCTGCCAATTCCGGCCCATATACGCAATTGAAAAATGGAACTTTCAAATGTAACGCGTGCGATAAAGTGTGCGAAACCGAACGAGGCATTATTCGTCATCAGAGCGCGGTTCATAAAGAAAAAGAGCCGGAGCCAGAATCAGAGCCAGAGGATTCCGTAGAAGAATACGCTTGTACTAAATGCGACCGAACGTTCAACTGTTCTCAAGGATTAGCAGGGCATATCTGGGCTGCTCATCTCAAAAAAGCTTCGAATTCCGGCCCATATACGGAATTGAAAGATGGCACTTTCAAATGTAACGCTTGCGATAAAGTGTGCGAAACCGAACGAGGCATTATTCGTCATCAGAGCGTGGTTCATAAAGAAAAAGATCCAGAGGTACCGGAAGAAGAATACCCTTGTCTTAAATGCGATCGAATATTCAACTGTTCTCAAGGATTAGCCGGCCATATGTGGGCTCACAAACGAGGCTGTGCTAAAGTTGATCTTGAGGATGAAGATCCCGAAGTATTCGAATGCTCTCATTGCGACAAATCATTCTCAAAGAAGAGCAATTTGAAAAAACACATCGGTAGAGTTCACGAAGAAGAACCAGAGCCAGAGCCAAAGCCAGATCACTATTGCTCTACTTGCGAAAAATCATACGCCAATGCGAGAAATCTAAGAAGACATCTGAGTTCTGTTCACCATATTCATTCTACCAGCAACGAAACTGAAGATGAACAAGAGTCCGATGACGAACAAGAATCGGACGATGTAAAAACATACCCTTGTTTGGAATGCGATCGAGTATTCAGCTCGTTTCGTGGCCTCAACGGACACATGAAAATGCACCAACAATACGTTTGCGACGAGTGCAACGAAACGTGCTCCAATATACGTCTTTATAACGCTCACAAAGAAATTTGCACCGGAAAAAAGGCCGAAGAAGAAAATGAATCTGAACCGGTCGAGTCTCCGTTCAAATGCCATCAATGCGATCGATCTTTTTCATCGGCCAGAGCATTGGGTGGTCATAAACCTGTTCATTATAACAATGAATCCGACCGTGATGAAGATCAAGAATCAGACGTCGATGCTGATAACGAAGCTGAAGACCAATCGAACGTATTCCAATGCCCCAGATGCGATCGGTCGTTTGACTCTGCTCGATCCTTAACGATTCATGTGAATTGCCATATCGCTGCTGATAATCCTCAGGAATTACTTTGCCCGACGTGTGATCGGATATTTCCTAGTTTCAGAGCATTATCGGCTCATTTTACCAATCACAGAAGCGAAAAGAGTAGGAATGAGTTCCCTTGTCCCAAGTGTAAAACTATGTTCAACGGTATTCGATTTCTGTACGAACATTTTGAAGATGTCCATAGAAAAGTCACTCAAACCAGGCGATCTAATCGGCTTGATTCGAAATCCACTTCTGTCAAGGAGCCGGAAACCCCTGATTTGAAGTCTAACTCGGCCAAGGAACCTGAAAAAATAGATTTGAAGTCCATCCCTGCGATAGAACCTGAAAAACGTAGCCGGTCGAGAGGTCGACAAAATGAACCTGCAGCTGTTCCCGAAGCTTCGGTGGATTCGGAAAATTACCCGTGTACTAAATGTGGCGAGCAATTCACGTCGGATCGGTCTCTCGCGAATCATAGAAGAAAGTGCACGTCCAGGAGTAAATCTGTTGAAGATTCTACGAGTCCAAGGAGCGTCAAAATGAGGAGTAAATCTGTCGGTGATCGAACGAGCACTCGAGGTAATTATTTTTGCAGATGTTGAATCTTTTTGTCGCCCTTGGAAGAGTAAGAGGGGTTGAACAGCTCGAAATATACATTCATTTCTTGACCAATGAAGGGAGGGGGTGCTAAAAGCATGATATAAAATTGGAAAATATTCTTTTTTAAACGAGTGAAAGTTTTGTATGTTCTGAAGCGTATCAAAAATTTACTCAGTAGAGCTTTTTTTGGTGGGGGTTCCCAGCTTTCAACTTCTAGATTAGGAAAACTTTCTCCTCTCATCAATAAAACTTGATGGAAAATTTTGAGTGACAGAGTGAAATCTTTAAAAACATCAAAATTCATCGGTAATATAAAAATGTAAATTTTAATCAAAATTATCCCCCTTCGCCCTCCCTCTAAAAAAATTCAGATTAATTGACTAACAGCACAAAAATTTATTGTAGAATCAGTTTTTTTTTTTTTAAATTTCAGTACTCAATTTTCGACCTAAATTAGTAAGATTTTTGAATGCTACCAAAATATGATTAGGTTGAAAATTACAAATACTTTTGAATTTAATTCAACGAATGAAATTTTTGAATTTTAAGAGATATATTAGGATTGGTAATAAATTTTGATGCTTTTTGACTGTTATGTATTTGACATTTTTGATTTTTCTCAGAAAAAATTTTATTTTTAATATGAAAATTTGAATTAAAAGTTGAATTAGACTTTTTGGTAGTACAAAATCCAAATTTTGATTCATTTTTTGATGCGATCTCCTTAAGGTTCCTCTCCCCTTATCATAAATTGGCCACGATTAAAAAAATCTAGTAAGAATATCGAAAATGTCACATGACATCGTTTGTATTTTGAGGATCTAAAGTTCGAAATTCGACGCGATTTTTGGGCTTTACCCTCTAAGTTTGAATTTTTTTAAAAAAAAACAACATCTTGAATTGGAGTTAAAACTTCATTGTAGCTCAATCTAATTACCTGACAGGCGTCTAGAAGATCGAGGAAGATGAAAGAGTTGAGATTTTCACAAGAGATCGAATTGGTCTAAAAATTTCCCAAAAAATCGTAAAAATAGGAACGGAATAAGAAATTCTTGAGTTCTTACGTTGTAAATTCATTTTTTTTATTGCTTTTTCAATTCAAAGCTCAACGAATTTGGAAAATTTTTCATTCTCATCTTACCCAAGCGTGGTTAATTCATCTAAACACTTCAATAAAGAAAGAATTTTTAATAGTTCAGAAAATTAATCCAAAATCAATATTGATATGACGTTGAAAAATGAATTATTTTGTTTTGAAAACCCTGAATGAAAATTTTCAAAAAAAATTGTATGTCTTTATCAATCTTCCTCTCTCCAGGGAGATATTCCCCCTGGAAGTGAAATTTTGCGCCGAAATAAAATAAATCAAAAGTTCATCAATTCATCATATTAGAACCTTCATGTCCAAAATTTCAGATGCTGAAATTCGTTTCTTGAATTTTGACGAATTTGAAATTTGGTTCATATTCTATTTTTAACTTTCCGAGTCGATCAAAAGTGGTTAAGAGACGTTTCGGGGTCTTCGGAAAAGTTTGGAATTTTCCAGCACTGGGAAAAAGTCTATAAAAATGGTTCATATGAATTTTACATGTTTTAAACGTAGATTACCCATATTGGTCTTATTGGTTACCTATCTGTCGAATAAAGCACAATTTTTTGAAAAAATTTCTAATCAAACTTCTTGTCCAAATGCAAAATTTTATTGAAAAAATTGGAAATTATGCCAAATTTTCTTTAAAAAATCAAAAGACATGTAAAATTTTCGTGAAAAAATTGAAAATTATGTAAAATTTTCTTGGAAAAATTATGTCGACAGCTATACCAAACGCACCAGGAAAATTTGGTAAATAAACTATTTTCAACTTTCCAAAATGGGTGATCTGCAATTATTGCTGTTGAAGTTCGTATGAACCATTTTATAGGGTTCTTTCTAACACCAAAAAATTTATTCTAAAAAATTTTGAACGCTTCAAAAGGGCTTGAAATCGTTTCCAATTGATTGAGGGGGGAGGGGGTGTCAAAAATAGGTTTCAAATTTTTTCGTCGGTTAAATCGAATTTTTACATTTTGCCGGATGATGAAATAATTTTGAATTTTCAAAAATTTGAAAAACATACTTCCAGCCTCTGAAATTCTGGATAATTATGAGTTTCTTTTTTGATACATTTTTGATTTATTTTCGTTTCGATACAATAAAATTTTACTTCGAGCTAGGATATTTTTCTTCGTTTTTTGGTCGAAAATTTGAATCTGAAGGTCTGGAAAATTTGAAAATATTGGAAAAAAATATTTTCGATATCAAATGGTAAGGTTATTTCTCAATTTTTCTTCGATTTTTTCAGGGGAGGGAGAGGAGAGAAGCCAAAACATCCGGAAAACGTTAATTTTCAAAAAGTTTAAGCAAAATTTGAGGAAGAATTGAGAAATTAAATTTTTAAACTTATAGAGATTGAGCTTTTTTTCGCAGAATTTTACGAAACTCGTATGAATCAAATTCATAAGACTTTTAAAATTCCTTTTTTGTTTCCCAATTTTAGATTTTTTGACGCCAAAAAATTAAATTTAATTAGGAAGAGGCCGAAATGAATTGTAAAATTTCGAATTATTATAGCTGAAGTGGCGTGAAAAAAGGACTCAGGCTAAATTAATTGTGATTTTGTAATATTTTTGTAAAAGACTCGATGGGATAGTTTCAGAGGCTTTTTGAGACTTTTCAATGAATCTTCCACGTACTTTCTTCTCCGATCTCCCTTAAGTTAATGTTCCATAATAATTTCTTTTTCTTTTTTTTTCAGAAACTCCAATCAACAACGAAGACATCTCAGATACGTCCAATTCCGGCATCAGAAAGAGTCGTCGTTTGCAATCATTCGCCGAAGCAATATCTCAACAGCAGCCCCAACAACAGTCAGATGAACAAATGGACGTCGACGTACCAGCAGATGATACCGCCACTAAAGACCATCAGCAATCATCGAGCAATTCCAAAGACCAACCCGCTAAATTAAATGACACCACAGCCAAGCCAAACTGTGACATATGCGCTCTCACCTTCGACGACTTCAAAAGCTTAGCTACACATATTGCTGACTCGCACGAATCAACTTCCGGTCCTCCGATCGATAAACAAAACGATGTCAGCGAGCCTCCAGTTCGCATTCATCACTGTACCCAATGCGATAAAGTCTTCGTCAACAGAGTTGGCCTACGAAAGCATTCCTTAACACATACTGAACCACTTCCAATGCCCTGGGAACCGATTTTGGAGTGTCCGACGTGTCTGAAAAAGTTTCCTACCAGGATTGGTCTCATACGTCATTCGTTAATACATAAAAATAGATCAAATACGGATGAATCTAAGACTGGCAAGGAGGCCAAAACGGCGACCAGTTCTGTAGACAAGGGTAGAGCCGAATCGTCAAAAAAATCTACCCAAGAATCCGAATTCTTGACAAATGGTGTCGACGAATCAACCAATGACACGAATTCGACCGGAGCCGAAAAATCCACCAACGATAAGACTACAAAAAATGTCAAAAAATCCAGCAACGATAAGAGTACGAAAAAAATCGAAAAATCAACCGATGATAAGAAGACAAACGATGGTGAAAAATCTGCCAACAATAAGACTCCGAAAAATATCGAAAAATCCAGCAACCTCGTAAAAAGTACAAAAATCGTTGAAAAATCCGCCATCGATAAGAAATCAAACGATTCTGAGAATTCCGGCTACGATTCGACCTCGAATCAAGTCCAGCAACCCATCAACGATACTCCGCTCGTCGAAAAATCCTCCTTGGACACCTCGAACGTCGCCATCGATACGATTCCTCCATCGGTCAAAGCTAACGACCAAACATCACAAAATCGAAATTTCATCGATCACCAAGATCACTCTGAAAACGCCACAGGCTCATCCTGCGAATCACAATCCGACCAGTCGACCTGCGCCGAAGATCCAAACGTGTCTCGATTATCATTACCCATCGTCTCCGACGAACCGATCTCCTACCTCAGCTGTAAAATCTGCTCTCGCCAGTTCACCCACGTAAAAGCCTTCAACAAACACGTCCAATGGCATAAATTCAACGACGACGCCGTCGACGGTGAAGAAACCATCCCAAATGAAGATCCCAAACCGCAAAACAAATCCAACGGTCCGGTGACCAATGGATCCGCCATCGTCGAGCTGCAGGCCTTCGTCAGATGCGACATCTGCGCCGAAACGTTCAAAAAATCGGATGCTTTGAAGAAGCACGCTCTCGATGTGCACCAGGTCACCATTACGTCTCCTATTCTGTACCAATGCGGATCCTGCGAGAAATCATTCCCTCGAGGTAACTCGCTATTCATGCATTTGAAATCTCACACCGGCCAAGGCTCCGGCGAAGAAGACAGCATGCCTTTTGAATGTGCCTCCTGCGAGAAATGCTTCAAATTGAAAGATGATCTGTTGGAGCACGTGAAATCGCATTTGAACGGCGTCGAAACAGATTCTCCAGCTGAGCCAGCGATGAACGGTTCCTCCGACGTGGTCCAGATAAACGGTGACAATTTGGATCCGAAAATCAGCCCCGATGATTTGGAAAACGATCGAAACAATCCAGAAATCGAACCAGCTGAAGACGTCGACGAGCCGAAATCTCAAAGTGCCAAATCCATGTACGAATGTTCCGATTGCGATAGATCATTCGTCCGGAAGTGTTACCTCAGCACACATATTCGTAGCCATAAGAAAAAGCTACCCAGCGTCGAAACCAACGATAGATCCGTAAAATTGATTTCACCGACGAAACAGTACAAATGTCCAGTGTGCGACGAACGTTTCCGGGTGAAAACTTCTCTAGCTTGTCATATCCAGAGACATTCGAGCGATAAAGTGCTCCGTAAATCGCTCAAAAGATCCCATGATGACAACAGCTTTACCGCCGAAGACGGAGTAAGGAGTAGTAAAAGAACTCCCAAAGATATATCCTGAGCTGTCAAGTATTTTAGACTCAGCCAGTAATTTGGCTGGTTTACTTATTATAGTCATTTTTTTAAAACCATTTTTTTTATTGAAGTGTATGTTTTAATCATGTGTCGTAAGTCGTAATGTACTTTTGTATATTTTTTCCTATGTAAGTATGTGTTCGTTTGTTATCGTCGTCTCGTCGATCGGAATTTTTCTACGTAGCGTTACCGCCTTTGCCTTAGGACCATTTTTTAATCTCTTGTTCATTGCTCAAGAGTATAAGTGGTGGTATTGTATGAACTTTCATACCTACATTTTCCTGTTAAAAATTTAAGCGTTTTAGTTTCTAAGTTCGGTATTATTATAATTGACACGTATTTTTTTTTTATTCGAGAAGGTTGACAATGAATATTTTAATAATTTGTTTCAGAATTCTAGTCGATTTTGAAACTAAAACGAAGATCCGAGATAAAAATCAAGTTGTAAATTTTTTCCCCCATTTTTTTACTCGGATGAAGGGTTTTGTTTGTTTATGGATCTGTGATATTGTGTGAAATGTTTTTTTTTTCCTTTGAAAGATTATTAACTCGGGGATAAATTAACCAGTTTAATAATCTGTGGCCATTTTTCCCCCCTCTTCAATCATGAATATTGAATATTTATTTGGATGTTTTTGAAAAATTTAAATGCGAAGAGATTTTATTATAAAAACATATGAGTTCAATTGTCAGCCGTCTTTAAATGAAAAAAATTTCCAAACCGTTCACTTTTTTCCCATTATTACGATGTGGTTTTCTGTTCGGGTGGATTGTTTTTTATTATGTTGTATTGAGCTATTGTATCGTAGTTTTTTTTTAAATATCGTTTTATTGAAGAAAAAATCATTATGATTAGGATTTATACTACGTATTATTTTCTACCTACATAGGTATTCGTACGTTTATCATTATCTATTTGAGTAGATTTATGGTTAATGATTCATTTTCATTAGGTATATTAGATTAAATCGTTTCTTGTTTTCATTTGTAAATTCGATATACGGATACGTGAATTTTTATTATATTTTCTTTTACGAGAAAGTGAAGATTTTTTATGGGTGTGGTGGTTTTGAAAGATTTAATTGTTTTTGGTATTTTTCAGATTAATTTTTTGAATTTTTTTCGACATTATTTTCATCTTTTCCGGAGGTTTTCTAATTCAAGGTGAGAAATTCTATATGATTTTTCAAACTGTACTTAATTTTTGAAAAAAAAAACTTGAATTTAAAATTAAAATTTGATATCGAATAGATTTTCAACGTGAAATTTATGAAGTAATTTTCTTTGAAAATTTTTGTCCAGAAAACTGGAAGATGATGAAAGATTTGAGTGAAAAATTAAATTTAATTACAAAAATAAAGCGAAGGTAATCAATTTATGAAATGAAAAAATTTTTACAATTCAACATTACCTATGAATTGAAATTTTTCAATAAATATTGAATAAAAATAAATGTTGGCTGCATTTCAAAATCTGGTAAGTACATTCAATAAATAAAAAATCATTAAATATATATATTCACAGACTTACATCTCAATACATTTATTTCAATAATTAAAAAATAATAATAACATTTCGGTTTTTTCGGCGTTGAAAACATGTACTTAATTGTAAAAAATTCAATATTTAAATTATTTTAAAAAGAAATCAAATTTCAGGTGACCGAATTCGAAAATCTGAGGATGGAGACAAAAATAATTTGCCTCAGTGAAATGAGCTAAATTGCATTTTTCGGGGTGAAAAATTGAACAACTCGAGAATGTAGTGGAGTATTCTTTTATTTAAAATAAAATTTTCATTTTGAATCGAACAAAATTGAGAAATAGAATTTTAGACAGAAAAATTCTCATGTCAATAAATTTTTGATATTTTGCTTTCTCCTCCTCCCTTCCCCTGCCGTAAATCTGAACTTGGGTTCTGTCTTGGAATTGTCTAACTATGTTACTATGTCAAAAAAGTTGATTTTTTTTTATATTTCAATGAAAAATGTTGAAGGTAAATATTTTCAATGGATCTTTTTTACTTACCAAAATAATTACTTATCTTCTTATGTTATGAAATAGATCCTTTTCCTTAAGGGAAATAGTTTGATTGAGAAGGAACAGCTTGTGAAAATGGCATTTCCTAACAATCACGATATTAAAATTTTGAAATCGATAATTTGCAAAAAAGATTTTTCTCCTGAAAATAGAGAAAAATTATCGAGTTTGAAAAGATTTTCAGAAATATAGTTTCAGAAAATTTAAAATTGAAAATTTTTCACTCTTGGAAAAATTGAGGTATCCGCGGTATTAAAAATTTTTCAATCTTGATTTTTTTCAATTTTTATAGCATTAAATATCTCAAAATATTTCTTCCAACTCGAAATTTCTTTCTATAATTTCTGCCAAATTCCAACTTTTTCAATCGAAAATTTTCTCAACATTTTTTCAAAATTTTAGCTTAGGTACTTCGCGTTTTTAAAATTAAACTCCATACTCCATGTTCAGTAATTAGATGAAAGAAAAATTCTAAAAAGTAATCAATAGATGAATTTTTTTTAAAAATTAAAAATTCAAATTAAAAAAATTTTTCAGTTGGAATTTTTAAAATGGGATACAATTTGAAAAAGAAATTGGAATTGAAGAAACTAAAAAATTAGGATCGAAAAAATCTGAACTTGGAATTATTTTGGATTTAGTCGTCGAAATATCGTTTTTGGTTTGTGTTTCTTGGATCTGCCCCCCTCCCCACTCAGAACAATTTGGGTACATCATCAGGTAACTCAATTGTACTTTGGGTCCAAATTTTCATATTTTTTTGAGAAAAATTGAGTTTAACTACTCCCTTCCCTCGCCATTTAATTTTCTTCTACTATAAAAATGCTAAATTCAAAATCCGAATTATTTTCATAAATATGAAAAATCAAAAATAATACATCACAAACCTCAGCAGTGGCATCAGAAACTTTTTGTAGTGGGGTGCAAAGTGGTCAAGAAATCTCAGAATACCAAAAAGCAGTCTGTTTTTACATAATCACTCCAAATAGTTTATACATTTGATTTGGGATTTTTTCCATGCCCGAGTGAAGCATTGAGAAAATTTGATTTTTTAATGCGCTAAGGAGGCATTTTTCAGTCTCGTAAATTTCTGACCTCAAGGGAGAAGGAATCTAGACCCCTTGAACCCCTCTGACTACGTCACTGTATTCTCCTCCCTCAAAAAAAAGTTGATGAACAATTTCTGAGATAAAATGTTACATTATGACTTTTCTGACGTAGAATTTCTTTTCACATCATGGGTTTCTCCCTCCAGATCGACATTCCAATAGAAAAATTCAAGTTGAATAGATAGGTAAGGTACAATGTACAAAAAATTATGAAACTTTTGAAAAATTGGAAGAAGACAATTGGGCATTTCTAAAAGAAAAATTGCCGACGAAAATTTCGTACAATTCTGAAACAATTTCTCATTTAATCATCAATTTAATCTCATCAGCAATCAGCTACACCAACACGAATTCTTTCAAAATAAAAATAAACGCAAAAAACTTACACAAATCATTTTCATTTCAAAATTTCACAATACACCTGCTCAACACAAGTAATCTCCACTTTACGACATTTAAATTCAAAAACGTGATTCAAATCCACGTTTCATAAAAATTCACTCCTTTCACCAATACTAAGCAGGTACCTGCCAAAAATTCAACTTATGCGACCACCGCTGGATAAACTCATTAATTATTCTCATTATGGAACAATTATTACATCACGACCGCTCACCATTGATTAAAATATTCCAACCAAGAAAACGACAGTACTTAATGTTTAATGTGAGAAAAAAAATTATTAATAAAAGTAAACGAATATAATATTATCAGATCCGGTAAAAAAAAAAGTAATTGCAATTTAACAAAAGTCCGGTAGGTACCTAAAAATAAAACAATATCGTACAATACATACAACGATAGCTCATATTATCCATTAACAAAAAAAAAAAAAAAAACAGGAAAAAATTAAGCATATACCCGAGAAAGTAACAGCTAATGGCATTTTTTTTTTAATAATAAAAAAAATACGTACAAACCACAAACCGGAAAGCTCGGTTAATTTTTCAACATTGCTATTTTTATTATTATGATTTCATTACACGGTAGCTGTAAAGAATTACTTGTATTGTGTACGTTGGACGCAGTTATAATGTCGTATACCTACATATATTTTGTACTCTGGTACACGTGTACGAGGTACAGAGAATAAAATACATACGAGGAGATTTAGTTAGAGGAGAATTATGCTTATACGTAGGTAGAGGTACGTATGGATAATTTACATACGCTTTTAAAATCTACCTAATAACGGGAATACGAAATTCAAAGTTGGCTGACATCGTCGGCGCGTCTGTGACATGTTACACTTCCTGTGGGAACAATACGAATATTATTCAACGCATAATGAGTATTTTTTGCGGCTGCTGTGCACTCGGTTCTCGATTCAGCGATGACATATCAAAGAAAAGCCAAGATAACGAATGTGGATCAGTTTAATTGAAAACGTTCTGATTGAAGCGCAGATTTGCATTTCCACTTACCTATTCCTCGTGTTAGGGTATTGTCTTTGTCTTCGTTCGTTCCGAGAATTGTAACAAGAATAGATGACGTTTTGTTGGGAAACCAGGTACAAAATATTCAACCTATGAATTTTTTTTTAATCTATCCAAAGGGTAATGCTGCGGTGCCTCTAGTTGGGGCCTGCGAACACCGGGAGAAGTCTCAATAAATATTTCTATAGTTGTAACGCTGCGAATCGAAATTCTATCGAGCTTGTTTCTCTTTAATGTATCACCGCGTGTAACATACCCGCCGCCGATCATTCCTCAAATACCTCTCGGCCGGGGTAATTACCTCGGGACATACCATTGTTCCTGATGAAATTAGTCGAATGTCTGAGAATTACTACTTTTTATCTGTATCGGGAAATATTCGCGGTGCAACGGTAGCCATAGTACGTGAATTTTCCATCTTGGATCGAAGATGCGACCGTAACAGATCAGCAGATGAGAGAATCTCAGCGACGGCGTCTTTTTTTCTCGCGAAAGAAACAGAAAAGCGTGTAAATATGCGGAGACTCCTACGTAGCTATAGGTACGACGTGGTGTTTGGTGAACAGGCGGATACGCTGTTTTACACATTTGAAAACAAGCTCATTATCTAATTAAATATTTTGTCCGAATGTATGTACGGACACATGTTAATATTGTTGGCTTGTTTTGAAATTTTGGTGCGTGGTTTGAGGATTCGTGAACTCGAGAAGTTGCGGTCTTGCAGAAAGAAATATCGAGTGAACGAGAATTAAGTGTGAAATTGTCACTTGGAAATCTTGGAATCCATATTCAGCATTTTCAGAATCCAGAATCAAATGCAAGATCGTGCTGGCAGGAAATATTGTTGATTCTGTGAAAAAAAAACGCAAAATGGTTTGAATTATTAGATAAAAATGATAAAATTTTACCAATTACCAAATTGGGAGACTAGATATAGGAACCACCCTTGGGTATTCGAAAATTGATTTTTGAGTTGACAGTCAGTGATGAAAAACTGGAATCGGAACTAGAATTGAAAAACCGGACCTAAAATAGTGAGAACTGAAAACTGAAAACTGGAACGAGAACTAAAGTGAATTTTATTCGATTGAAAATTCTTTTTCAAAAGCAAAAACGATTCCAAAACGAACTATTAAAAATTTACGAAGAAAAATGAATAAAGAAAAAGTGTGTCGTAAGTTTGAAAATTCCATCCAGTTAAAAGCATCATTCTCATACATTCTTCAAATTTCAACTTTTTTGTTGGAAAATTCAGGACTCAGGGAATCAAGCGTCACAAAATTTCTAAAAAAAATAACTTCCCAATTTTTTTTCAGAAATCTTTTGTGTCGGACTTGAATAATACGAAAAATGAAAAAATCGTCTTTTGAAAAAAAAGAAAAGGAAAAAGAACATTTAATTTTTGCAGAAAATTGTAGATTTTTTTACACCTCAAAATTTGAAAAATTGGAATTTAGGAACTGGTATTTGAAACTGGAACTCATTTTAGTTTTCCATCACTGTTGACAGTGTTTTTGGATCTTTCAGAAAGTGGAGAATCAAGGGAAAACTTCAGCATAAAACAAAATTTTCGACATCTAGGGGTGGTTCCCAAATCCAGGCTAACATGTTGAAAAAAAATGGCATTTAAGTACAAAATATATTACTATCAAACATTAAAATTATCCAAAAAGGACAAAAAGAATAATAAATTTTCAAAAAAAACTGTTTGAAAAATTCAAAAATCCATTCAAACATCAACAAATTTTGACCGATGTTTGCTAAAAATCAGGTAATTACTTGAAAATCTCTTAAAAATAACAAAAAAAAAAAATAAATAATTGAAATACTTCAAAAACGTAACCAAGGGAGTTTTTTGGGGAGAAGGGGGTCTTGACCTCCTACTTGAGAACTTGAGATCAAAGATGTAAGTGAAAAAAAAATGCCTTCTTGGAGCATTAAAAATTAAAACCTTCTCAAAGCTTCGTTATTTAAATTTTGAATTTAGTTTTTTCAGTGAAAAAATTTCTCAAAAAATTATGCAAGTTTGAACTCCTTCCTTGAAAAATTTCTGGTCAGGTCACTGAAATGTGTAGATATACCTATTTCATAAAACAATGTTGAAGATTTCATTAATATTATTTACTTACTTAGTTACTTATGAATAATTATTCAACAACGATGAAACTGCCAGAAATTCTGAATCCATTTCGGAAAAAATTGTAGAAATTCGCCACCTCTCCTCTCTCTCTCTCTCTCTAAAAAAAAAAGGATCAGAATTATTCAGATATCATTAAAACATCAATAAAATGTTATTTATATTTCAATTTTTTTTTTTGAAAACTAGATAAAAATTTGTTCAAACTATGAAAAAAGGTTTCATTTTTTATGAGAATGGTGCAAAAAAAAGAAAGAATAATGAAACTTCATTGATAAGAGATCAAATTTTGAAAAATCTCCTCAAAATATTTATTAGAAAAATGCAATAAAAATAATTTTTATAATAAACATGAAAAAACGTACTTAAAAAACTAAAAAAGAATAGGTAATTTTTACATTCTTTCCTAATTTTTTCATCTATTTTTAAATTGCTCACAGAAAGAAGGAGTAAGCTGTAGTCTGTAAAATCATTTTTCAGAGGAAAACTCGTTTGAAAAAAGTACTATTATAAATTTTTGTAAGTCAACGTCTTAAAAAAAAGCATCTTAAAAATTTTGGAATCCCCCCTCCACTCCAGAGGAAAAAACATCCATGTTAAAAAAAAATCGATATCTCTTTTTTCACATTGTAGGCTCCAATTAGATCAAATCTGGATCAAATACATAAAAAAAAGACAACGATTTTTCTCACACATGGTCCCTTCTTTCTGGCAGGGTCACATATACACGTTCTTCTGTATGGGTAAATACCTATCTCGAAAATTTTTGATCATATTCATTCATGAATATGTACCCAACGATTCCATGGCATGAAGGGACCATGGGGGGCGTAATGTGGCCCTCCAAACAATTTTTTCGAATGATTAAATCGATTTTTTTCAGATTTTTTGCAAAATTTGAGACCATGATCGTTTCGTTAGGTCTGTAAAAAATTGAAAATTGTCAGTGTGTCAAAGTTGATTCATGATACATGTTCCTGTTTTCGAATTTCCACATAACAGAGGATTTTTAAAATCGATTTCTCTTGAAAATTTGACACTAAAACAGAAGTCAATAATATGGGTTTTAAAAAAAAATTGACTCAACCCAAAAGGCAACTTTTCTAAAAAAATTATATAAGGTATGTTCCCTGTTGTCGAACGAAAATAACCCCCATTTTTCCTGTCAGAGAAGAAATTTCATAAATTTTGTAAGATGCGGATTATTTCGTCTCCCTCCTCATGTTTGATCCATTCCTAGCTAAAAAATATATCAATTAATATAACCATTTGCAAGATAGGTATAATTTTAAAAAATTTTCCAATAACTTTATTTGAATAATTTTTACATGAAACAGGTTTATTTTGTGCAGCTTAATGAAAAAAAAATTATTAAAACGAAAAAAATCATCGAAATTTTTTATTTTAAATTTTTTGGAAACTTAATTGACGCTCTTTTATTATTTGGTAAAAATTGATAGATTTTTTAATTTCAAGTGCAGAAAGGATATTTGAATTGAATCCATGTCCTGTTACCTACGTGCTTAAATATTACTAATCTTTTTTTTGCTTTTTTAAATTTTTTCTCATGTCTTGAAAATAATCTACCCTCATTTGCTTGTTGTTAATTAAATGAAAAGCCTCATTACGTTTGGATACGATTTTTGATAAAAATAAGTACCTACAATCTATGAGTAAAGTACATATACTTTCGTCTATCTTTGATAAATCCTACTTATTAGTTTTCAATTTGAACTTTGATTCAGAGATCAGAGTTCAGCCTTTGAAATAGATATGCACTTATACACCACGTCTTCGTTATTTTTCCTCCCAAAACGTCATTCAACTAAAGATGAAAGATTAACTCATCTGAATTTTTCTCTCTTCGAGTTTTTTCTTCTAAAAAAACATATAACAAACAGCAAACACGTATTAATAGATACTTAAGTAAGATAAATTCGGTACTTTCGTGCTCTATCTACATTTCTTGATTCACTGATACATGTGTGATTGATACATGTAAAGAGAATGACTCATATACGTGCTTGGTGCTTACCTAAGTTTAGAGATTATTTCACTCTATCGAAACTTTTTTTTGTTCAAATTTTAATTCAAACGTCTCCATATTGATGCAAATTACCATCTCGTATCGCCGTACGTCGTATTCTCCATTCATAAAGAATCTCATCAAGCCAACCATATCATATTGCCCTGCTGACCCGTTAATTTGCTGAATTTTCTGAATACTCTAGCGACGTCCTGGTAACAAAAGAGAAAAAGAAGTCATTTGTAAATTAATTTAAAAACGTATAAACGCAAATATTCCCGAGTACATGTCACAGATACTACCATCACGATGCTGTTTGTACATGCATTATGGTAACGGAGATAACGGATGTATTCCATTTGCGATTGCGAGTTGATTTCTTTATTTTTAATGGTACTGGTTGAATACTGGTATAAAATGAAGAATGCCAAGATGCTATGATTTCTGTACCGTTATCAAAGTATTAAATTCATTCTTTTTTTTCTCTCCTTAACCAATTCATTAAGAAAAATCACGAAAAAAATCTTGAATGGAAATAAAAATAGTGACTGGTGTCCTAGGCACATTGAGTAGTAGCTCCTTTTATAGGTACCTACCAACGCATTACGTAAATCTGAGCAATATAAAATGGATTCCCCAAGAATCCGGAAGATTAGTCATCTCGAAGTTATCAATGACGGTGAGTAAACAATTAAACATCCAATTAAAAAAAAGATAAGATATGGAATAGTATACGCAGAAAAATCCATTTCCTGTTTCGTTATTTAGCTATAAGAGATAAGAAATACCCAATTTTTACGAGTTCAAAAATTACGTTTGAACCTGTAGAAACATCGAATCGGAGATTTAATTTAAGACTTGGCAGTATACGACCACCTCTGTGGATTTTTTTTTTAAAACAATGCATCACCATCGTTTATTGCAATATTATCTCGAGACCAATTGCGAAAACGTAATTAAAGTAGTGCAGGGAATCTCCTAAAGAGCTCGTCGATGATTTCCAATGCGATTACTCACGATTGTCTGGGGAGGTGAGGAGATCGAGCGAATCTGCGAAATGAGAAAGAAGAGAAGATGCGACCGTGATCGTGACGTGGTCTTGGGCTATCATTGTGCCATTGTTCGTAAAATGGTAATTTTTTCATTTTACGTTAAAATTACTCGAAATTTTGATAGAAACCAAATTCATTTGAGAACTATTTCCAAGTTCAACGTTGAGTAAATTTTCAGCACTTCAGCAATAATTTAAAAATCTGTAAAAAAAAAAATGGCATGAAAACGTTTTCATAAAATTATTTGAACAAAATTATTTTCGTGGGTGATTTCAATTTTCCAAGAAATACAGTTCTCCAAAATTTGAGGAAAAATTTAAAAATGTTGAAAATTGTTCGAATCAATCTGATTTATCACCTCAAAATAAATGTAACAAACGAAATTTCATATCGCCCCTTGTAATATGTGTAGGGGAAGAGTTAGTCTCAAATTTTCCCAAGTTATTTTTTAGAGATTTCCCAAATTTTTTCTCCAAAATTTTGTGATTAGATGTATTGGCTTCTATCACAATTAGAAATCTAAACATGAACTCATTAAAAGGACAGAAAGAACCTTCTGAAAATCTTACAGCCGGATCCGGGAACCACTTTTTAAAAAATCTCAGAGTCAGAGGCACATTTATAAAAATCTTGGACTCCTGGAGCCAGAGTTAAAGAAAATTCAATCAAAAATCTTGAAGTTGGAGTCGTACCAGAAAAAGGAGGGCCTCATCCGGATCCCTGGGATGATCTGATATCTAAAGCAAAGCAAAAGGCACTTTTTTAAAAGCCCTGAAACCGGAGAGACTTTGATCAAGAATCTTCGAACTGCCAGATGAACCAGATCCCTCCTTCCGGATTCCTGCTACGAAAAAAACTTTCAAAATGTTTCAAGTAAACCAAAGAATGAAAAAAGTCAGCTTTGAATTATTAAAAATTGAAGTGCAAAATAATTATGAGTTTATCAGAAAATTGCAATCTTGTCTTCTCGACCTGAGTGAATAGAGAACAAAAATTTTGGAAAATTGAATTGAAAAAATTTAGAAAATCAGAATAAGAATTTCAATTTTAAAAGAATATTCAGAGAAAATTTTAGTATCACTAAAACGATTAATCGAGCAAAGCGAGGGCAATGTTTTTGAGGAATTTCAATTTTAAATAATCTAAATGGATTTCGCATGATTATTGAATAATTTTTTCCAATTTTTCAAGCTACCTAACTTTTAGATTCTAAAAATTTTAACTTTACTCCAAAATTTCCAAATTTTTGTAAAAATCCCTTATTTTTTCAAAAATTTAAAATTTTTAATTGGTTTGAAAGTGAAGCACCCTCTCCATCTCATTCCTCGCGATGATTTTGATTTCAACTTTACATTTTCACAATTTTTTTTGATTACAATAAAGTTTTTGAGTTAGCCTTGTTTTTTAGATAACCCACTCAACTTGAATCATTTGCCTTATCCCCAACCTCCGATACTCAAGTGCTCGCTTAAAATTGAAAAAAAATTGATGTAAAAATGGAGAAAATACAATTTCGTTGCATGATTTCAACTTTGAACTTACATAACTTTTTTTAGACTGGCCAAAGAACTTTTAAAATTGTACCATTTTGTGAAAAATTTAACATAAATAATTTTTTACATTTCAAAAACCCACGTCCTCACTCAAAAATCTGAGTAATTTAACAATTTTAATCTAAAGAAAGAAAATAACGTCAACGTCATGCCATGCTGCAATGCTCTGTACGAACGATTACTCACGATCGTCAGACTACGTAGCTGCGGTAGGGGGCGAAAGGGGGACCCGCGAACCGCGAAAGAAGAGAGGATGAGACCGAAATCGTGACGTGTTCTAAGGCTATCGTTGTACGGCTTCCAGTCTTCGAGTACGAGTTTCCAGTGTCACTCATTTGTTGTTATCGCGCCGTTGCTACGTTACTGTGTTTCGTGTATCGTACGAACAGTTCGCGCTTTCTAGTGCGTTAGTATGGTTTAACGGTGAAGTTAGTTGCGGTGTAATTTGAAATTGTGTCGTTGGTTACTGTGTATCATTGAATGATTATTTTTCGCCATGATTTGGCCATTCTGTGTAATAATCTTGGTGCTAGTTTCGAACAGTGCGGGGTGCCCAAGCGAGTGCTCGTGTAAATGGAAAAGTGGTAAAAAAACGGTCGAGTGTTCGGATCGTGGCCTGATTACCATTCCTGTTGGTATCGATAAGGAAACCCAAGTGCTCGATATATCCGGTAACGATTTGCAGAGTTTGCATCGCGAAACGTTCCAAAAATCCGGTATGATTGATCTGCAAAAAATGTACATGAGGTCGTGTCGTCTTGGCCAAATCGATCGGTACGCTTTTCGCGGGTTGTCGAATTTGATCGAGATCGATTTATCGGATAATTTGTTAACTCATATACCATCTTTGGCGTTCGAGGATATTCCTTACTTGAGGAATATCAGCTTGGCTCATAATCCGATCCAGAAAGTTGAACCGTTTTCGTTCGGGTTTGTGACGAATCTGATTCGTTTAGATTTAGCTCATTGCGATATTCAATCGATTCGTTCGAAAGCTTTCGATGGCTTGGCTAATCTCGAGTATTTGAAATTGAACGGGAATAAATTGCAAGACTTGTATGTGGACACGTTGGAAAATCTCGTGAAACTGAAATCTGTCGAATTGGACGGCAATAGGTGGCGTTGCGATTGCCATTTGAGAGCTGTCAAGACTTGGATTGACGATAGAAGGATCAATATCCCGACACCTATTTTATGTTCCGGTGGACCTGAAAGAATCAAAGATAAATCTCTGGCTGAACTAGATTCCGTCGATTTTGCATGCAGACCTTCGATTAAAACCGACATCCGTTACGTCGAAACTGTCATCGGCGAAAATATAACCATCGAATGTAAAGTTGAATCAGATCCGGTTGCTACGATCAGTTGGTACTTCGGCAGCAGCCACATCCTTCCAAATGGTTCAGTTTTCGACGGATCTCAACGAATCTTCATTATCGACTCCGAAGACGACATACACGACAAACGAAGCAAACTCGTGATGAAAAAAGTCGACGAAAAAGATGCCGGAGAATATCACTGCGTTGCTGAAAATCGTGCCGGTAACGACGAAGCCAATTTCACCGTCTACGTTTTACCTCCTACCAGCAGCATCGTCTCCTTGAGCTCTACCAACATCAACACCATCACCATCGGTCTCGGAGTTCTCATCCTGCTAATGCTAATCGTAATCATATTATTAGTGAAGAAAATTCGCATATCTTCGTACGGTTCGAAAGATAACTCACAAAATGTAAAATCACCACCGGAAAAGAACTCGATGGAGACGTCCTCGCAGAAAAGTCACGACTCAGAGATAAAATCCGAATCCGGCAAAGCATTCACCGTCACTTCTGATTTATCGTACAGTCGCAGTCTGAGCGATATCGGTAACCCTGCTTTCTCGAATCCTGACCTTATTAGCGGTACAAACGTACGTGACTCTACTTGCATTACACCGCTTCCAATAACCAGGCCGATCAGCGACTATTGTCAAAATTGGCAAAAATCATACGCCATGCCCAGAGCAGCCAGCTCGTCCGGGTTCAATTATGATATCCACGATCGTATGCCCATCATCGTCGATACCGTCAGCGCTGGATCTGGCAGCGATGACGTATTTACCCATAGTCGTATGTCCAACGATTATCCGCCCGATTACGGGTTACCAATTTTACCCGAAAATGGTATTAGTCAGCCTTGCGCCAAGACGTTGAAAGTATGGCAGAGGGGTGTTCCGGTGTATCCGCCGATGTGCTCAGGTCCTCCGCCGGTTCCGCCGCCAGCATTTCAAACCATGCCGCATTCCAGAAATTCGCCTGCCGACAGAAGGTATCAAAGATGCGGTACTGACGTTTAATATTACTATTCAAAGATTTCCTCATATATTTTTATCATTTTTTTTTCTTTTCGTTTTACGTAAACGAGGCTGTGAGTAGGTTAATCTATTTATGTAAATACGCATATGTTTCTTCGTTCGTGTATATAGTTTTCCCTTTTTTTTTACGTTTTCGTCGACATTACGCTGGGTTCGTAAAACCTTTTTTATGGTGAATACCTACCGATCACGTAAGCTTTGTTTTATGCACCGATATACGGGCGAATACATTACGTGTAACTATAAAAATTCAGTCAAATTGTAGTCTTCGTTTCCTGCTACGTTTGTAATATAGAATTCACGTATCAAAATCAAAATTTTCCCTGCCCCTTCTATGTTATTTTGTTGATCTGTTTTATTATACTGTAAGAGAATATTTATACTTTACTTTCGGAATCGCGGCCATTTCAACCAAAACACATGTGGCAATAAGATCTGCTAGTGCGAATTGACCTTCCTTAGCAGCAATTAGAAAGTTGAATATCATTTTTCCGCATTTTCGATCCTAATTCGTGCGCCAAACACTTTCTACACAATTAATCGCGCAATTAAATTCGTAAATAACCCTATTTCAAGGTTAACAGACCATATCGACAATGAATTGAGAGCGCGTAATGTTTGTTAATCGAAAATGACTAATCAATTAGGATACTCACAATAGTTTTACTATAAAAAGCATTACGAATCATCACTTATGTGGAAAGTTGACCGGCGTGGGTGGATTCTTATTGCTAATAGTGTTTTGATGAGGTTATAATCCGTTTCAGTGGTTCGGTTTGAGTTGTTTGAGCTGCGAGAAAAGCATAGGTTAAAGAGCTGAGATGTATTGAAACGATTGGGCTGTTTGATGGTTTCGCTTACTTGGGAATTGAGGTAGCGTAAGAAGGTATCGTGAACTTTTGATCGATGTTTTCAATGAAGCATTTGAGCTTTTGAAGTAGGACTGGTTCAAACCTTCATTTTATCAATATGTACATTTAGCTGCTTGACTTTACCAAGGAAACTTGTTCTGAATTTTCTGATCTGCGATGTTCTTGCTCTTGAAACTATGAATTTTCCGGTTTTCTTCTTCACGTATACCTCTTCTGCTGCGAGCAGCTGTAAAAATTAATTAAAATATTAACTTATTAAGTAATATTATCAAAAATTCGATACTAATTTGAAAGTCTTGGTTTTAGTTTTTGGTGCAATTTATAAATTATAATGATTTCTAAAAATGGCAGCACTGTCTTATCAGTGTTTTCAACTGGTTTTATTGTAAAGTCAATTTGACGTCATGTAGGTCTTATTTTATTTTCAATTTTTCAATTTCAAATTCAAGAATTCAACTACTTATTGACATTTTTCTCTAAAAAAGAAAGTGCTGAGTACGCAAACCGTAATATCATCATTTTTCAATTTTCAGTAACTTTCCTGCTTTCCATTTTTTTAATTTTTACCCATTTGACATTAATCTAGTAGGTCTATTTTTTTGGCAAGTGAAAAATTATTTTGAGGATTTTAAATTTGAGATTGAGATAACCCAAAAATTGAAACTTTTCACCATCCTTTTTTTAAATCGTAGTTTGATTGAATTTTTTCAAAAGATAATAGAATATTTGTCATTGATTTGGTATTTGTTTATTATCTACTTGTTTGTCTTATTCTCATAAATTTTGTTAGAAGGACAGGCAAATAGAGACGAGAGTAACGTACCTACCTAGGTATATTTTTAGACGAAGAATAATTTCGTTTGAATGGGAGAATTGAAAATCTCAGCTTTTTTTCCTCCCGGCAAGGAAGGAAGGGTAGGATTTAGTAGCTTTTCTACGAATTTTCTTAAAGTTAAAAGTACAATTTTTACGAAAATTGATCTTTGACAATTCCATTCATTTCTGAGAATAGAATACCAATACGAAAATATCACGAACGTTTTAATGTTTTTTTTTTTTAAAGTAATTTTAGAAATGAAAATAAAAGGAAGCAGAATTGTTTCGAAAAAATTATTACAAGTTTGGGCTATCATCGATTCAAATACAGTCAGAATATTTTCAAAGTATTTATTTCAATGTTTTCTAGTCAACATTTCTAAACGAATTTAAATAATTGCCAGGAGGTTGAGAGAGTTGAACCAGTGGCGAATTCAGAGCTGAAAACGGAGGAACTTCCTCAAATGATCAAAAAATAAAAATTGCTTATGGAAAGTTGAAGAAACAAATGATTTTTGCGTTTAAAAAGTAATTTTTTTTTCGAAAAGCTGTTTGATTCTGCGTAGGGGCAAAATTTTTGCAGTTAGGAAAATTTTTCCAAAAATCACCTCATTTTTCGATTATTTATCTTGCAAAATCTTTTTTTTTAAACACATAATATGTAATCTCAAATCTTTAAGAAAATTCAAAAAATGTTTTAAAAAATGAAGGGAAGTGTTGCCAGCAAATTCGTACCTATTTGTCACAATTCTTCTTCCATTTTTTTTTTTTTAGTAGTTCTTCTTAAAAATTGAAAACCTCGTTACTCGTTTTCTTTTACCCAGATTTATCTCAATCTAAATGTATCAATAGAAAAAAAATCGGAAATTAAGTCATTTTTTTGCGGAATAAGTCCTTCGAGGTCTATTCTTTCAAAACTACCATCGGAATGAGGACTCGTTCTAAAGCTCAATTTTCTCAAGCTGAAACTCTGAAATGGATTATAATCGTTGTAATTCAGTGATTTTGATTTTTTTTACTCATTATTTTTTCGTTCATTATTCATTCTAATATGTTCTCCTCTTGGATTATTGAATTTTCCAATCATTTTTATACCAAATTTTGTTTGTAATTTAAACCCACCATGTTCTATCACAACTAAGAGTTAGCTGATATTGAATTTTTTTTAAATCTAATTTTTACCTTTTGATGAAATTCTTCTATAATGTACAATCTAGTTATAAGTTTAAGGTCATGTCGAAAAAGTTTGCGATACTATAAATTCAATCTAGCTCGCTCGATATAATATACCTGCTGCCAAAGAAGCTGATTCAGTTAAAAAGTTTGTCATTCAGCTGCTCATGTACAATTGGGGAAGTTGCCATTACACATGTTCACTAATTGACAATCGCTGTAAACGTTTATTCAAATTCTCAAGTTCGCGTATTAAATTTACATCGTAAAATGTTTATTAAAGCGATAAAAAACGTGTCAAAACATAAACATATTTGTTGCTATAGGTAATATCAACCACGTTAATATTTTTTTTCTGTTGTTAGATATTTATATGTACCTACACTTCTGGGCCATGCTATATTTTTTATTTTAAACTCGAAAACATAATACTTTCATTAAAAAAAAAAACAACAACAATTTATTCCAAATTATCGACCATTGCTTACTTGGAAATCTTTAAAATTTAACTCGATGTTGAAAGTGAAACATTGTTTAGACATTCTCTACGAGCAATGAGCATTGTGAAAAAGGCACGTAATCAGAGTGAAATTATAATGATGTAAATTAACGAGGGTATTGTTAGAATATTTTTTATTGTTATTCGAAATTATTATCATTAAATATTTCGCTATCGGCGTTGCGATGTTTTGACAATTTACTACGACGATGTGATCCAATTGTACAAAAATTATGATTTATATCCTCAGAAAAATATTCGAACGTGATTTGGTAATTTATGAAGCAACGAGACAGTATCTATCTGGAATCTGTACCTTCGATATTGGGTAACCTTTTTTTTTCGACTGTAGTCGCATATGCGGTAGTTACCTTCTGTAAAACATAAGTTTTTTTTTATATGATCAACTTTGTTATGGAAACCTTGAAATTCCTGTACTTGGAAAAAAAGACGTAGATAATATTTTTATCCATACTTGATTTATTTTTGTTTTGATTACGACCGTGCGACGAAATCTGTTCCTAGGAATTGAATCGAATAATAATTCCCATCAGAATTTACACATAGATTATTCTTGGATAACATTATCTAAAATTTGTTGACCAAGTAAACAATAAGAAAAACAATCATAATCATTTGAAACGTAGAAATTATTGATTCGGTCAGCTAAATTGCAGTGGCCAATACACTGCATAAAATAAATAGGTACCTACTTAGATAATGCATGAAAACATTCCAGCAATAATTCCTCTATTTGGTGAAACGTTAATTCGAAATTCAATCAAAAATCCACTCGAGCAATTCCATCAAAGAAATATTTCTAGGAGAACTTTTCGTACAGTATAATTACAGTTGTAAGTCATGAATTCATCATTAAATCATAATTTATTGGGAATCTAAATTACGAAATGAGCCAAGGCACCGTTTTACTAACATTTCTGGCGGCATTCTGGACAGTATATTATACCTCGGGCGAGCTAAAAATAGGAACCTAATTTTTTTAGTACAATTTAAAAAGTACGAATTTATTTAAACATGCGATAGTTCATAACGAGTCTCTCATTCAGTTGTTTAAGGATAATACCTGTCTACATTTACCCTAAATTCACTTCAAAGTTTTGTTATTTTCTAGTCAGCATTATTATTCTTAAGCAACTGATTTTAGTTTTAATTTAGTCGTATAAGTTGAACGATCCGGGCAAGTAAACCAAGTTCCTCATGAGAGAATTCATTTGGATGTAAATTTTTTTCGTTCGTAAATTCCACAATTATTACGTTGATGGAACTCTCGCACAATCGAAATGGTTATCATTCCATAAACAGTTCTTAATTAAATTGTATTCTTTTTTTCACACACAACTGTTTGTATAATTACAAATGCAGTTGTAACGTAATTGAAATTTTAGAGCAGTGGAAAATTTTATATTGATCGTTGTGTAATGTATCATTACCTAAATTAACGATAATTTAAATTTAACTCACTGAACCAGTTAATTTTTGTCGGTGGCTTTATCGAAATGCATATGCGACTTTGTAACGTTATTTGGAAAGATAACCTCGATGTACCGTTAGTTTTGTAGTAATTGTTTGGAAACAATGAAATTTAACATCTAAGAAAGCATGTAATTTTTGTATTTCCGTTTTGTTATGTGTATTTTTTTCTCGATTTTTTGTCCTTTTACGTGTTTTTTTTGTGTATTTTTATAGGTATGTAAACAAAACAAAATAAATTCTTAGAAGTTTCGTATTCATATGAGTTTTCTTTTTGGATGAGTGTTTAAAGAGTCATAAAATGGTGAACTTTTTTCTGGGAATAAAAAATAGTCACATTATGATACATACGGAGACAATATTCAATAAAATATTGATTATAAACATGAAGAAAAGAAAATTATTTGAAAATTAATATTGTGGCTATCGAATTCGAAATTCAGGTAGATACCCATTCTCACAGTAAATTACCTACCAATTTATTTTATTTAAAGTAAGTAAGTATATTTTAGAATACCGATTTTTTGAGAAATATTAACCCGTTGTAATTGGTCGTGAATCCACGTTTGCAAAATATTTCCAATTGTTCTCCAGATCGACCCTGAAATGGATAGTAAATATTGTTCAAAAAAATCTTTGGCGTTTTCAAATTCTTTGAAAAATTTCAACTGGGTTACTGGGTACTTTGATAGGTTTCAGATCCACTAGAGAAAAATTGAACGAAACTATTTTTTAAATTAAACTTGTCCAGCATGAAATCTGGAAAATCTGCTCGCTATTGTGCCAGACAATTTTAGTCAAAATCTTGATATTTTTAGAGACTGAAGTGTAGATTAATTTCAATTTCAAATGCAAAATTTATGGATGATTGAGGACGATGGGTTAACACACCTATGATACAGATGAAACATTGTCAAGAGATTGCAATCATATTCCGCAATATTAAATTCATTACTCAACGTTGCATAAATAATGGCAGTGTGATGTGGTATATGAAGTTGTTTATCGATTTTAATTCGCAGTTATTTACCAATAATTGAGTATAGAAATGCATTCCCAGATGTTAAGTAGCACTCGTTTAAATATTATTCTTTTTTCTTCACTTTCATCGAAGTATAAAAAAAATCGTAATGAAAACAAATGGAATGTTTAATAAATAATCTTTAATAGCACCACATACTTAGTTCATTGACTCCCACAAAATATCAAATAATAACTATCTAAGTACCTATTTAAATTTTGAAATTAATAACAAAATTCGTTAATTTGAAAAAAATGAAATAAATTTTAAGTACATAAATGAAAAAAAGTAAACACTGCAAAAGCTCATCAGTGCAGCTACTGAAGCAAAACGACTCATTCAAAGCAACAGGTGGTTTTGCATTAATAATTCAACAAAAATACGATTGTTTTTAAATTTATGAACATAAAATGAATAATCCTAGATAAAAAAACAATTCGGCTCCAAAGTCTTGACGTCATAGTCACGTGATGAGCGAATTGTTTACGGTGATATGATAATGTAAAGGTGAATCATGTAGAATAAATGATGTCGTTTTTTAAAGGTTTTGCAAAATTGGTGAACTTCTGAGGAATGTTTGTATGAAGTTATTTGTAGAGGAGAAAATTCTGTACAAAACGTAAGTTGTTTCATCTCGATTGGTTGTATAGTTTCTGAGAAATGATAGAAAAATGTTGTTCTTCTATCACCTCTCACGAAGATTTTCCATCATTTCTCAAAAACTACACGACCAATCGAAATGAAACAACTTACATTTTGTACAGAATTTTCTCCTCTACAAAAAACTTCACATAAACGTTCCTCAGAAATTCACCAATTTTGCAAAACTTTCGAAAAACTACATTTTGTAATGTATTTTTCTCCATTATTCACCTTTACATCTTATCATCAGTGTTACCAAATTGGTAAATGAGCGAAAAATCGGCCGATTATGACGTCACACTTTGGAGCCGAATTAACATAAATATTCACTTATTCAGACATTAAAAAATGAAAAAACAACAACAAACCGGTAACAAACCAAACTCACGCGTGGGGTAACACTGATTTTATGTTATGACTCATTTACACGCCGAAATGTGCTTTTTTAGTTTTTCTTAGCGTCTTTTGAGATTTTTTGCATCTATTTTGTTATTTCGCTTAAATTATCCAAACTTTTCGAAAATTTCGTGTATATCGACTGCAAAACATTCGTAGAATAGAATTCTGTGCTAAACTAACGTTACTTCGGGTATTTCGGGTTCGACAAGTGTATAAGAAGAAAGTTCCAATAGACAGTGGAAATTCTCCGGTGATACTCGCTTTTGGAACTTGTTTTACGCGAGTATGTCTCTCGAAGATGGTATCAACAAGTAAGAATTTCAGACTACTAAATAAAGCCCGAGGCTTGATCTGATAGAAATTTTCATACGATCGCCGACCGATCAACTTGGTAAGTTCTCTAAATCCTTGTCTTGTTTACAGCGTCTCATCGCCGGAAAGTTCGCATTCGCCGGAATATGCAGCAGCTGTAGTTATACCACAGAAACAGAACGTCTCAGGTAAAGATTACAAACTAGAAGATTCTATTTCCTGTTGCATTTGATAATTCTTTCGGTAAAATTCATCGCATGAATGCGGGTGTGGTGAGTATTGTACGAAAAGCTTTTGTCAATTTGGGCGTGAAATGCAGGTGCGGTTTTTGATAGTTCACGCACGGTTTGTTATCGAATAGAAGGTTGTAGTATTTCACGTAGGTTGATTTCGTATACGGATTTTTTTGTTTAAAAATTCGAACAGATCGTGCGGTTTACGAATTGTATAATAATTTTTATCAACTCGTGAAACAATATCGTTCCATCTCGTGTTTCAGATATTATTTACTGGTGCTTCGTTCAAACTCAATGTAAACAATCTTTGGCGGGTTTCAAAATAAACCAAAATGTACATCTGTCGTGTTGAAAACGTAATCTTTTTCTCATGGCTGGTGCCATGTGTCGCAGATAAACGTATCACCTACGCGTAAATCTTATACCATTTGTGAATGGTAATCTCGTTATCGTCGGTGATGGCAATTTCAAAACAGAGTACTATTTTTGATTGGGCTATTCGTTATCGTTTATTGCCCCTATAACCGATCCATTGTCTCGTAAAAATTATTCACAAATTTTCACACTCGATCAGAATCTCATTACAAGATTTACGATCCGAAAAGGTTAATTATTCTTCATTTAAATAGTTAACGTCGTCCTAAAAAGTCGAATAATTTCCATTTATACCAATCAAAAAACAATTTAATAGCGTTTATTTGTACGTTGGGAATGGAAAATGTATAAAACGATTCCGTTACTAAGTATTTTTTTTTTTACATTATTCATTATACATCTCCGAACGTACAAAGTATACATACGTAATAAAACTACAGATCTAATTGCCATTTCAGGTAAAAAGATAATTATTTTATAATTTCATCTAATGCGTTTTTTTTCCATCGTGTCACACATTGACAAACCGGTATCTCGATTCTCGTATCCAGGTGACCCAACAATCATCTCATTTCGCGGCGCCATTCTCCGTAAATCACTCGAATTTGGATAAATGAAAGTGTGAAAACCGCATTCCACTCGACCATAGGTATTTTTAGTCGTATTTGGTTTTAAAAAGCTTCCTCTCCAGCGTACATAAATTTTATAAAACGTTGTTTTGAATCTTTGCCAATTCGTATCTTTCTCTGGAATGAATAAACAAATGTAATAGTAAATTAGGTGCTATTTTCAGATATACCAGTGAATTTATTATCAATCGAGTGAACTTGAAATCTACGTTAGCTATGTACACGTTTGGGAATTTGCGTTTGCGACGACGTGAGTGGTTTATCTTTGGTACTTTTTCACTTTTACGAGGTGTAAATTGAAATAACTCGCGTTTCGTGTTCCACCCAAATGGTGATTTTTTCGAGTGCTATGTGATGGAAAACGGTCGTTTTGAGAGAGGGTGTATCCGTATAAGGGAAGTACTGTTTTGTATCGCTGTTAAAAAGAAATAAAAATTTGTTTTTAAGTGGGTACGGTTTTAATACAGCTTCGAGCTGTGAGAATCAAAGGTATCGGTATTGGAATGAGGTGCCTAATTGAATGGGTTTCCTGGAGCTTGGATTTAACGGTTTTGGTTATTAATTTGGGTTGTGTTTTTATTTTTAGTGTTTCGAGTGTGAATGGTTTTTTTAATAGAAAGAGTGTTTGTTTTGATTGAAGTTATCAAATGTTTGTTGCAAGGTAAACATTTTAACCCTTGAAGGGTGAGGACATGAGGAGTTATTGTTTGAATTTGGTGCACAAACGAAATAAAGATGGAATTCAGTGCCAGTTTCATTCTTTGATCTTGAAACTACTCCGACTCAGAAGTCTAAACTTGCGAAGTCACAATTTATGAATGGATCAAAGTTCGAATTAAAAAAAAACACAGGCGATTCGGTGATTCTAATTTCAGATGATTTATTCGGAAGCTTCATTCCATTAGTAACACATATATTTTTTGAACCATTTTGAATATTTTTTGATTAAAAGTCAATCAAAATTTGTATATCAGCGATGTTACCATGAAATTATGATTGAGTGTGGGAGGGAGGAATTACATGATTTGAATATTTCAAATTTTGAATTTCTAAAAAATGTCGATATTTTTGTATTGGACTGTAAAGCGTATTGAATTTGTTCATTGCGCAAAACCAATAATTGACCTTTGATCGTTGATTTTTTTTCAAATGATTAAAAAATGTATATAGAATCACGTTAGGTACGTAGATAGTTTTTTTTTTTTTTTTTATAAATGTGTAAACAATCTCCATTGTGCAAAAATGAACAGAATTGGAACAAAAATTGAATTTATTTACAATTTCATAAATTTTATAAACATTTAAAAGCTGTTTTTGAAATTTTTAATTGAAATTATCTTGACCCTTTTTTCCAAAATTCAATTATTTCGTCGCAATGTAAGCCCACTTACTGTAATTTGAACATCTTTGTAAAATTATGCAGAATTTTAGTAATCATTTTTCATTTTTTTTTCTAATTTGTAGTTCGGTTGTTTTTTTTACATTTGCAGTATTTCGAGCTATTTTATGAACCTTAAGTGGTTTAAATTTTAAAAAAAGAAAATTTATCAATTTATAATTATATTATTTTGTCGAATTTTTATGAAATGTTAAATTGTAGCATCTAACATTGTTTTTAAAAAAATTTTTACTAGTAAATTTGAAACGTTTTTATGATATTTCCAAATTATTTTGATTTGAATTTGCCACTGTTATCTCATGACATGCTTGAAAATTTTGAAAGTTAGTTCAAATTTTAATGCAGACTGATATCTATCTATCTAGATAAATCATATGTAAATGTGTTGCAAAATTTCTTTATTGATCCGAAGTCATCTAAGCTGGTTGCAAAAATATCAATATAAATTGTAATATTGAAAACTTGACAAAATGAAACTGTTCAAATTTTTCTAAAAAATTATTGATAATCCCGCATTTTCAATCAATTTTAAATATTTTTATCTAATTTTTAGAATTTTTGAAGCAATTTTCAAAATTTTTGAGTAGATATTGGAAACCAATTTTATATACTTTTTCATTACCGACCTAATTTGAATGTTTCTATTATCTATTTTTAAATCAATAATTTTCTTTACAAATTTTTAAGAAAACGCTAAATTTTTTACGATTCAAAGAAAGTTTTAAACAATTTTAATGCTTCGCTTCAAGCTCTCAGTCAACTTAATTGTTCTCAAGGATTGTGGATTGATTTCAGAGAAATTTAGACAATTTTTTCCAGAGCCCATCCGAATGAAAAGCAGAGGATTTTTCACCCTCTTCCACTCCCCAAAGCATCAAAATTCCATTCGTAGCCATAAAAATGAGGTTATAAGAGATAAAATTTTTCAAAAGTAACGAATGATGTTTTTGAAAATTGTCGTTTACTTAGAAGTTAGAACAGAATGAAAAAGCAGTGAGAAAAATCAGAAAAAATTCCTTCCGGTAGAAAAATTTCAATATTTTGTTTCTCAAGTAAATCAGATCCGTCTCGTTTCTCGTTTCTAGATTTTTTCACATAATTGAACTGCAGTGAGAATGACATATAAGCGCACCCATGGGGGAGGGGGGGCTCAAGGAGCTCGAGCCTCCCCCCCTCAAACTCGAAAAAAATATTTTTTTGCTGCAAGAATGTAAAAAAGTGCATTATTTTCTGCTCTTTAAAGCTTAATTTTTTCAAAAAATTTTCGCTCTCGCTTCGCTTGAGCAGTATTTTAGTCGTTTTATTTTAAAACTTGACAATTTTTGAAATTTTTCCGTCAAAACTCAAAAAACATTAATTATTTATCAAATTCTCTGTTTGTAAGACAAAATTGATGATTTTTGAAAGAAAGTTGAGTGAAAAATGACTTCATTTTAAATTTGGCCCCCTCCCCATTTTTTCTCAAATTCTCAGCCCCACCCTTGATTAATTTCTGGGGTGTCTGTGAAAAATGAACAACCCAAAAAGTTTAATTTTGTGCAAAAAAATGAAATGCTGTTAGAAATTGAGCAAAATTCATCAATCGGTTTAGATTTTTTTCAACCGAGTTTCTAAATGATGAAAAAATGTTGAAAATTATGCAAAAAAATCGAGAATTTTTAAAATACGTTTTTGAAATTTCTGCTAAATCTAAATCTAACAAAAATTGATAATTTTTCTCAGTTGAGGATTCATTTGAAAGTACTCTCTCATTTACAAATCAGTGAAAATCAGAAAAATCACTGGAGAATAGTCAAAATTTCAGCGCAGTTATAAATCGTGGAAAAAGTTCACTGACTATGAAAGGAAACAGTGAAAAAAAATGTCGGAAAATCAGTAAAAGTCCGCTGAAAATCGAAAAAATTTTCTGATTTTCCCTGTGCTGCAATTCTGATTTTTTTTTAGTGACTTTTCACTGATTCAAATTCAGAAAATAATTATGAACATTACTTAGAATCCTTTAATTTATTTGTTCTCACTTTTAAAAAAATATTCTTCACGCTTGAAAAAAAAAATCAACCAAAAATATTTCAAGCAATTATTTCAATTTGAATTTTAAGAATTTTCAGTAGTTTTTAGATAATGAATTTTATTAACTAGGTATAATTGGTCGTAGATCAAGGAATATAAAAATACTACGTATATTAGGTAGCCCGAATCGTTGTTGTACACAGGGATGTGTACCGTTATTTCTGCGGTATCGGTATTGGTATCGGTACTGTACCGCTAAAAATACCGGTATCGGTATCGGTATTGGGATTATACCGCTAAAAATACCGGTATTGATATCGGTATTGGGATTATACCGCTAAAAATACCGGTATCGGTATCGGTATTGGGATTATACCGCTAAAAATACCGGTATCGATATCGGTATTGGGATTATACCGCTAAAAATACCGGTATCGGTATCGGTATTGGGATTATACCGCTAAAAATACCGGTATCGATATCGGTATTGGGATTATACCGCTAAAAATACCGGTATCGATATCGGTATTAGGATTATACCGTTAAAAATACCGGTATCGGTATCGGTATCGGGATTATACCGTTAAAAATACCGGTATCGGTAACGGTATTGGAATTATACCGCTAAAAATATCGGTATTGGGATCATGCCGTAAAAAAATACCGGTATCGGTAGCGGTATCAGTGTCAGGATCATACCACAAATAATATCGGTATCGAGATTATACCGCGAAAATACCGGTATCCGCATCAGTACCATTTTTTCGACATTCTTCCAAAACTTGAATTCTTTTGTTTAAAATTTTCAAAACTTTGAACTTGTTCTCAAATTTTTCAAAACACCGAATTTTTTAATCAAAATTTTTCCAACTACCTACCAAAAAATTGAAAAGTTAGAGAAAATGAAAATTTTCGAACAAAAATCGTGGTATACATTTTAAATGCTGAAAAAACGTAGGATTTGTAAACATTTTAAATAAAAAAAATTGAACTTCGAAAAGTGATTGAAAATATTTTCTAAATGAAAATATTGATATAAATTCATTTAAAAGGAGAGTTGAGAAAATTTAGAACTAATGTTAAGTGAAACATTATTGAGAAAAAATCATGAGATTAAAAAAATTGAGAAAACATTCATTATAAAACTTATTCGGAATTTGAAAAGAATTAACTGAAAAATTTGAAGTTTTTAAAAAATGAAAAAAACAGTTTTGGTTGAATTTTTTTTAAATTTCTATTGGGAAAATTTTAAGAACAAATTTTTAAAAATTTCTGTTGGAAAAATTTTAAGAAGAAATTTTAAGAAAAAAAATTGAGTTTTGGAAGAGTTTAAAAAATGAGAATACATTGTGATTGGGAAAGAATTTAGAGGTGAAAAAAATTTGTAAGTCGAAAAAAGTTTAAAAATAAAAATGATGAAAATATTTTTAGCGTCATTGAAAAAAAAAAAAATGTTGAAAGAAAAACGAACACACACATACGAGAACGAGAACAAAACGATCGTAATTGAGAGAATCAGTCATTTTGCTCTTCAAATTGAAACTCTTCAGATTTGCAAAAAATAACGTCTCGTTTCATTTCCCTGACTTTGACTGTTTTGGAATTTTGAATTTTGAGGAAAATTACAAAATTTGGTAAAAAATTTTGAGAAAATAATTTCAAGATTAAAAATTTTTAAAGAAAGGTACGAAGATTTCGAGAAAAAATTGTGATTGGAAAAAATATAAAATCTAGAGGTAGTGGAGGTGAAAAAAATTAACAAGTCGAAAAAAGTTTAAAAATAAAAATGATTCAAGTACCTATTTTTAGCGACATTGAAAAAAAAAATATTGAAACTGTTGAAAGAAAAACGAACACTCACACACAAACGAGAATGAAACGATCGTAATCTTGAGAATCGCTCATGTGTACCGTTATTTCTGCGGTATCGGTATTGGTATCGGTATCATACCGTAAAAAATACCGGTATCGGTATCGGTATTGGGATTATACCGCTAAAAATACCGGTATTGGTATTGGTATCGGTACCGTACCATTAAAAATACCGGTATTGGTATTGGTATCGGTACCGTACCATAAAAAATACCGGTATCGGTATCGGTATTGGGATTATACCGCTAAAAATACCGGTATCGATATCGGTATCGGGATTATACCGCTAAAAATACCGGTATCGGTATCGGTATCGGTATTATTCCAAAAATACATTGGGTACTGCTAACGGTAGCGGAACCATGCAAAAATAAAATACCGGTATGGTATCGGTATCGGTACAGCTTTTTCTCGCAAAAAAAACGTTTCGGTATCGGTACTGGTATCGGTATCGGTATCGGTACACATCCCTGGTTGTACACACTCGCGTGAGTGAGGAGTGCAGGGTGTTAACGTCATTGGTAGCCAGCGGTAGCCCGTAACAACATAACAACTACAAGCACACACAAGCGGTGGTGTCCGCGCATACTTCGTGGGATCAACGGCAAAATTAAATGGCAAGCTACCAATGACGTCACAATTCACTCACACTAGCACACAACTCGCTGATTTGGGCTACCTAATATACGTAGTATTTTTATATTCCTTGTCGTAGATCGAAAAAATTCAAACTATGGTTTTTTTTACACTTTCTTATGTTTTTGTGAAGCAACGTACCTACTTTTCATTATTTGGTCAAAAATTTCATTGTTTTTTTTTCAAGTTCTGTTTGATGGGACCAAGAGAGGAGGAGATTTGCAATTTCAACTCTAATATTGCCTAGAATAAAAAAAGCCAGAAAAATCCTAAAATAAAAATTTCATTTTTCAAATCGATAAATTACAAAAGCAGATATTAAAATTTCCTCTTTACTTCCTGTATAATAGAATATCTTTGAAAAAAACACTCGTTCGCGATGAAATTGAGTTATTCGACCCTTTTAAAAAGCAATATCTTTTGAACGCTACACAACATGACACTTTTTCCTAATTAAATTGCCATCCCCGAGCAACTCGACAAACGCAAAATAATAGCGAAAAAAAAAACTCGACGAACACCAAAGAGGGAAAACGTGTTATTGGAATATTTCTCCCTAAACCTCGAGACCGCACTCTTGACTTCCAGGAAACAGGTACTTGCTCGACATCCTGAAATTCTCGAATAACCACCAATTTTGACAATTCGAGTGACGCTGTCATCGAAACACGAGCTTGTTCTGTTGAGATAACAATTCGATTTATAGGTCTCCAGAGAGAACGACATACGCAGACATTGATAGAGAAGAGGGGCCAGCACAAATAAAACGCTCACGTGCACGTGTAAAATTATGCGCAAACGTAACGTCAAAGTTGTCATCGTTCCATTATGATTTTTTTTTGGTACCCAAGCAATTCCCTCGATCTGGTCGAATTTTAACCCACTTTTGGGTTAATTATGGAATCGAGGGAGAAAAAGGGCCCAGTCCTGCTTGAAGTTCACTATGTCAATGTCATCGCGGTCTTTTTGAAGTGCCTTAGAAAATTTGGCAATATTCGACGCTTCGAAGAGGTATCTCAATGATCCGTGACATGAGCTGTAATTGGAAAGTCGAATTGGCGGCGGCTTTTGCAACATTCCATCGCGATTAAATAACACAACCGTACGTTACCGGCTGCTGTGGCATATTCGATAGAAAGGAAAAGAGCAAAGAGAGAATAAAAATGATTAGCGGTATTGGAAGAGCCGCAGCAGTAGTACTACGTGGTAATTAACGAGCAAATGCGTTTCTTCAACACTTGACGTAATTACTTAATAAACCTGTTATTAGCGAGCAACAGGTTGCTGCATTATCAATGTTTCGGTTATAATGTTTCATCGGCGGATTACTAATTACCATCATATGCATACTTCGTATCTTTCTGGTCGATGGATTTTGCAATTTTGTGAACGATGACGAGAAAATGATGCTGGTAGCTGGCAACGAAGGTCTAATCAGGCTAGACAGAGACGTCGCCAAACCCAACTGGAGACAGAGATATCCGGAGACTGAGAAACACAGATAAGACTCGGCCATTCGAGTTGTTAAATGTAAAAATCTTGTGATCGAGAGATCCAGTAGGTGGATAAGTGTTGGAGAATTAATAAACCACGTCGCACGAACGATTTTTTATTTCATCGGCCCAAACGAATACTCGTGCCGGAGAGACCGTCGAATATGGGACGTTGCGTGGCCACGATGACTGCAGCTTCGAATTGTCATCGATTTTTTCCACGTTACCTTGGAACCTTGGCGTTAATTCGTTATTGTAAATGGTTAATTCGATGATTAAGATGAGTAAACGGAATATGAAATTAGTCACAACCTTGACTTTGGGTTGCTTAAAGCCACATGCTGTTAACAGGTGTGACGTGTGGGTGCAGCGTTGCACCGATACCCACAGATATGCTCGAGAAACGTGCTTTATAGGTGCATACGTTCGCCTTGTAACCAGATATTTTTACATTCCTGCTCGTTCTACCCCCTGGTTCTGAAACCACCCTGCGATATCCTGCCGCCAGCGCAGATGTTCTAGTGCCATGGAGTTAAATTGAAGACCGAGACTAATCCTAGAGATTTAGGTTTGCACAGCTCTTCTCGGTTTAATTTAATTTTTTGCATCCCAGACACAAACATATGGATATTTGAGATTTCTTCTTGTTTACTACATAAAAATCAACCCTCGATTTAATTTTAGAAAGTAAACAAACCGAAGAATTTTTCAAATCATGGCCATACCTATTGAAATTATTCGAGTTTTGAATCCAGCTCCACACAGATAGAACATCTTATTAAATTCATTTTTCATAACGTCGATATGTCTATCGGTTTTTTATAAACGAGCTTTAGCTGTACGAGATAGGATAGCTATGTTAATGGAACCGGTTCATTGTGTAAATATCGACCATACGTCGATTTCCTCTCCTCTTCGGGACTCCTGCGGTGGTCGCCTTCGACCAAGGAGCCACGCAAATCGGCTTGAATTCTATTGACATTTTACGTTATTGATCGAAGTATCTACTCAGACCCACTCGTGGAAGTCATTAATGAAACAAGCAAGGTGAATCGTTTGTACATTTTTTATTGGCTACGTCACAGGTTCAGGTACGAACGTACCGTATGCCACAAAGCCACAATATGAATAATAATTTTTCTTCTGAGATGCTTTTTGGATACAGTCGCGAATGTTATTTTTACGTATGTCGCGTGATCTTGACTGGTTTCCTGTGCAAAAACTTGGAACGTCTTGGACGATGCGATGATGAAACGCAAAAATATGGTACGAGAGCGGAATATAAGAGGTTTTTTTAAGGGTGAAAGTGCTTACGTATAAATGACGTAACCTTGGAATATTATATCGATATTTTATATGTGTGCATTGGAAGTACATACGAGTATTCTTCGATGATGTGTAGACCTACGTAGAAAAATCGTAGTGGATTTGTGAAGATACATCTGTTTGGAATGAAGTTGCGGTGATGATGTTTCTTTTTCCTCCTTGGTGATATCATGAACGACAAGTTGAAGAAAAAAAACACCAAAATCTAAGAATATTGACGATTTTCAATGAATTTTTATTATTTTGATGATTTCATCATTGAAATACATTCAAGTATTGTGGATATTAGATACCTAGGTATAGTAGGTAGTGGGAGAAAAAATACATCCTTAGTTTTTACCTTGATGAGTTGTTGACTTGAAATGTGCTACATTTTGGGTGGTAAAATCGGAGAGGAAAAGGAAGAGAGGACTGGAAATGTTGAAATTAGAATCTTGTAAAAAAGATCATTTGATCATTTATTGACAATGTGTCCAACGGTCAGTGTAAGTCAGTATTTTTGCGAAGAGGTCAGTATCGTCAGCACGTTATAGTATTTTTAACTAATTTACTCAAAAGGTCAGTATTTTTAAAAAAAAATCAATGTTCTCTTGAAAAATGAGAGATTTGAAGATTTCGCCTTTTTAATACTAAAATATTGATCAAATAATGAAGAAATTTTTAGCCTTTGAATGCATTTTTTTTTCAAAAATTTTCGTCCTCGTTTCGCTCGAGCAGTATTTTTATTAATTTATTTTGAAAATTAATGATTTTTCACAGATTTTTCAGCTAAATATCACTGATTTTCAATCAATAATTTTGAGTGAAAGATCAGTGGAAAGTCACTGATTTGAAATAACATGAAAAATTAGCAAAAAATTCACCTATTTATCGCCAAAATTTCATTTGTTTCGAATTGTTACCGAAGATTTTCTGGCTTGTTTGATGTATTGTCATTTTTTGGGAGGGGATTGGAGAGGAGAGGAGAGGAGAGGGGTAGATTCAAAAAAGTCAGTATAGACGTTTGTCAGTTTCATGCGGGTAGCCTACCCATCGCCCTGAACTAAATTACCACACATAGGTTAACACACGCATCTTAAAAAGTAAACAAACATGTTCTTTCCGCTGATAAGTTCGTAACATATGTAAATAACCTATGCGCAGTATTTTAGTTTAAGGAGAAAATACTACCCGCATCAAACTGACAAACGTCTATAAGTCTGTATTTTTGCTCTACAAATTTCGTTAGACACCTGATTGACGAATTTTTCAAACTGTTTGTAAATTCATGTTATAGAAAAGATGAAAATAATATTATTTATCTGAAAAACGTACTGCTATGATTGAAATTGGATATGAACCGAAGTTGGCCCTGGTGAGAAATAATCAGAGAAGATGGAGAGGAAGAAAGGGGTAAAAATTGGAAAATCTACTTCTTTGTATTTTTTGAAAATTGATTTGAATATAAATTATCTAAAATGTCGAAAAAAGGCCATCTCTTGAAAAAATTTATAGTTTAGCATTATTTTTCCAGTTAAATAGGCAATTGGAACTCTCTAAATTTTAAAATTCACTGATTAATAAGACAAAATGTGCAACTGAAGAAATCAGCGAAAATTTTACCGATTTAATCAGTGAATTTTTATTTTTGAATCGGTAAAAATTTTAATTTACTGATTGAATCAGTAATTATTCACTGATTGAATTAGTAAATTTAAATTTTCACTGATTCATTTCAGTAGTGAAAAAAAAATTACTGATTCAAAAATGAAAATTCACTAATTGAATCAGTAATTTTTCACTGATTGACAGTCAAATTTCACTGATTAACAGTTGCACACTTTTCACTGTTTAATCAGTGAATTTTTAGTTTTTTGACTTGATTCAGATTCAGAGAAAATAACTAGAAGTTGAGACTGCCTTCTTTGTCCTCTCCGTGCTTCAACCTTGATTGAATTTCTCTGATTTTTCTTCTTCATTTTTTGACTGCATTTTTTAATTTGAAATGGAAACTAAAATTAGTTCAGTCCGGCAACGGTGGCGTAACTCTATGATCCAAATTGAGGAGGGACGAGGGACATTTGCGAAAGCGAATCTGCCCGAGTTTTGAAAATATTTTTTAGTGTACACTCTAAATTTTGAATCAGTGTTGAAATTTTACCATTTTGAATTGGTGAAATGAATTTGATTGAAAATTAGTAATTTTTTACTAATTTTTCAGTCCAAAACCACCAAGTCAATTTCTAAATAGTCTGAAAAAATTGATAACACATATAACCTTGAGAAATCAGAGAAAAATCACCGATTGTTAGTTGAGTGTATTTTAAAGCAGACTTTATTCAATTTGACTGGTTCAGATTAGGAGAGTATGAAATTGAAATTTATTTTGGTTCAATTAAAAAAAAACACATTTGTTTTCAGCATGTTCGTTAGCATAGTTATGAGGGTGGAAGGGGGAGTGGAGGGGAGGGGTGAATTCAGTGTGGATATGGATAAAAAATGATTTGAAATGTCATGTATTTTAATAGTCTAATTTTTATCTGATCTGATATACTTGCTTTATTTTAAAAATGTAAAAAAAAAACCTCAAAATTTTCAAACCTTTCTTATAAATGAGAAAACTTATTCTTCAAATCGTGTAAATAAAGTATCGAGAAATTCATGATTTTTCTCATTCTGAAACAATAAAAAAATCACTGATAAGTAGTCTGAATTCCAACACAGAGAAAATTTAATTAAAAATAATTCAGTGAAAATCCACTGATTTTTTTGCAGCAATTCTGAATATTATTAGTGTAAAAACTTCTCCCTTGCTTTTCTCAGACTGTCTTCTCTAATTTTCCATAAAGTAAATAAGCCTGCATTATTGAACAATGCTCACCAAACACGTGATTTTTTATTTTTCATCTCATAAACCTCCACTTGTGCATTTTTTTGAGATATTGTATTTAAACTTTTGAGAATGATCAAAAAAAATTGTCATTAGAGGAAACGCTGGTAATAGGTATAGAATTGATAGTAAAGTTAGACATTCTGGATCAACTTCTGGGAAAATTTTCTGCGGACTGCAGAGGGATGTGTGCATTGAAAAAAGAAAATGAAAAAATTTTATCCAAAAAAATATTACTTGAAAAAGTTCTATTTGCAAAATTGGTAACATTTATTCTGAAAAAATAATATTTATCGTAGGTACAAAAATAAATTTCACAACATTTTAAGATGGGTGTTAAAATATAGGTTTTCGAATACGCTGATTCCAAAATTTTCAAAAATTCTTGTGTAGGACCCAATTTGAGCCCACAACGAGGGATAAAAACCCAAAAATTTTCAAAATTTCAAGATGGGTGTTGAAATTTAGGATTTCGAATGCGCTGATTTCTATCGCATAATGTTGCATGAAATGAAAATTACTCTAAATTATTCCTAAATATACGCTCTTTCATTTCTACCAACAAAAATTTTTGTAGCCAGTTGCAGCTGAATTTATAATTCAGAATTTCAGCTTAGAAAGCGTGTAAACTAAAGGAAATATGGCAGAATGAATGGTGAATTTGCAATTTGGCCCCAAGTAATCGACTCATTAATTTTTTGGGGAATTTTTTTTTGAAATTTTGAAAAAATTTGGATTTTGACCCCCCTCTCTCCTCTTAAAAGGCGTATTTTAGGGTCCATTCAAAAATGGTTGAAGGAATCGAAATCAGCGTCAATTTTTACCCCATACCAAGTTTTTGGATTTCAATTTCTATTGGAATTTATGGAATAGATTTTTGAACCGCTAGCGAAAAATCTTGAAAATTCAACAATTTTTTGGGAAGCGGCGGGGGAGACGTCAAGCTCACGAAAGATCTTTTGTTCAGCAAAACCAAACCTTGAAAATTCTGGCACCACTCCAAAAAAAATTCAAACTGCCACTGCTACATCCCAGAACATTTTTCCAGCTCGCCTACGCAAACCCAGGACTTTCACCCCAACCGAACCGTTTCACTGGTATTCGCCGTCCATGGCGATCCAGACGGCCATTCTTCATTCGGCTGCATCCAACGACCGTTTCTGAACGCATATTGCTCCTAATTACCCAGCCGAAAGGTACATATTATCACGGTGACTAACCATAGCGCGTCCTGCGTCCACGCGAATCGTTTCCTGCTACATTATTGTCATTTCATCAAAGTTCGTTATTCCCCAAGCGCACACATCGTATCGGGGTGTAATTAAAACTTAAACACGTAACCATTATTCAACTTTCCATTTTACCTACCTATACAGCCGCAGGAGAAAAAAATTAATCGGTTTTGGCGAATACGCGGGTCGTATTCGTCTTTTCGCGGACAGGCGGCGGTGTTATATCGACAGCAATTTCCGGCATCGATGGAAATTACACCGTTTGCCGATGCTTTTTTTAATACTTCGCCAGTGCGAAATAATTAGTCTTTTTTGTACCTTTGGCCCGCGTATGTCTGCCCGCGACGTACGATCGGTTTAATTAGACGAGCTCGCGAGTGGCGACGTAACGAGCTGTTTTTCTCGTTGTTTTCGACTGCACCGTAATTACCATACAGGTACCCAGGCAGGTACGTGAAATGTCGACGTGTGCGGGTGAAAATTAACGAATTTGTTGTATTTTTTTTCCTCTCCTCTAAATATTTCCAACGACCTATTGTTCCTTTCACTGGCACATATACGCACGTATGTGTTTATACGAAAAAAACAAACTCGAATGAATGGAGAAGAGTGAAAGTGAATGGTTTCATGAATATTGTACGATATTTTCACACATCGAAAGGCGTCGACAAGCGCAACACATTATCATACGATTTCAGCCACATAACAATATCACGTGTACATTTTATAACCGCCGACTAGAAGAATTTTTTCGATATTTTTCATCGTCGCGCGTCTCGCTATGTGTTTAGAGGCCTAGGCACACATACGATAATGTCCCGCACTTGGACAAACATCAGTCCACCCAGGGCCGAGCTGGAATACGCAGAGAGAGGGTGTTTATTACCTGTCCGAGTGTTTATACACGTAAATCGATTGTTTACTTAGTCGAGCTGTGAAATTCGTTACCAGAGTCGAGCTACCGTTTACCTGAATCCAGTTTGTTAATATATCCGGTATTTGAAAGTAGACGATGACGAGATAGTGTGTGGCGATGGCGGGACCCGGCAACCGTCCAATCAGCTTTTTTTTTCTCAATTCTGATAGAAAAATGTATGTTTCGAGTGGTGTCTTCCGTTGTGCTAGGTTTTACTTTTTTTTCCCCTTTCGATTCTTCGAAGGAAGTCGAAATCTTGGTAATCTTTTCGACTGTAGAGCGAGAAAACGTTGCCAATATTTTCTCACCGATTGAAATTATCCTAATTTTCGTCTTAATTATAAACCAGCTCTTTGGTGGGTTAACCAAGTCGAGTGTGGCGTGTTCGCATTCGCCGATTATTATTATGATTAAATTGATGTAGTTACTCTTTATGGATCGCCACTACCGTCGTGTATATCTAGTCGAATTACCAATTAATTTAGCCATCAGATTAACGATTTCTATTTTATACAGTTTATAATCTGAGAATCGTCCGAGAAGGTATTCTGTGGCGAAATTTCACCTAGTTTGAATTACTATAATTTAGATATTATTCTAGACGACGTTTAATTACCTACGTCGAACTCGTCTTCGGCGGTGAATTCGACCGTCGATGAAGTCGCAGGTCTGTCGGAATAGTCCTTTGGGTGATGAGATGTCAAGGTTTCTTGGTGATCGACAGCGAATGGAAATCGATACACGTAGGTCGTGAACCTTGAGATGAAGATGAATTATGGTAGTGCGGTGGGTTAACTTTTGCTTGTTGTTGATGCATTTTGGTATTTGGATTCTTTTGTATGGTTTTGAAATTTTGACTGATTCAGAATTTTGAAAAAGTTATTAGGGTCTGATGGAGTAAATGCTAGAAAGAGTCGTTTATCCACAAAGTTTTAAAATTACAGTTTTTGTCGAAAAAATAACGCTCGAGTCGAGAAATGTAATTTTTTTTTCAAATTGAAAAATTGCAGTTGGTATTTTACTTTTTAAAAAACGGAAGAAATTGAGAAAATTTTCCAATTTATAGAAAATAATGCTCTCGAATTTATTAAATTGGTGAAAACAATCGAAAATCACTGGAAAACAGTCAGAACTGCAGCATCCGAATATATAAGTGAAAAAATGTCGGGAATTTGTTGAAAATTCACTGAAAAATTTGTGAGATATCTGAAATTTTCTGAAAAATCAACGAATTTCTTTGAAATTATCAGCGAAATCGAAATTATTTGAAAAATCAGCAAAAATATACTGAAAATCAAAGAATTTTGCTGATTTTCACTATGCTGTAATTTTTATTTTTTTGTGACGTTCACTGATTCGAGATGGAAATGATATCTCGCCATGTTGGCAAGAAAAAAGAGAAAATACGGAAAATAGAAAGAATTCGAGCTTATAGTGGCATGAAAACCAGAAAAGAGTATTTAATTTTACAATGAAAAGCAAGAATTTACAAAAATTTATTTTTGAATTTTTCATTCTAAAAATTACCATAAATTGTTTTTTTTAATTGCGTTCAAAACAAAATTGTTCCCTCGCTATCTTCGTTTTCTCTGCACTTGATATCATTGTTTTATTCTTCAGTCAGAGTCTTAAAATTTTGATTTCTCTGTTCGAAAGTACTTCTGTAGTTGTCTTTATTTTTCGCTTCCTTCTTTGGAAAATTCTGACTACGCCTAGTGGGGGGGGGAGAGGGGAGGGAGGAAATCTGTTATTTTTTTATTGCAAAATCCTACCCTGGTTTTTTTACCGTCTGGGTGTATCTAAAGAGAACGGTAGGTATCCCAACTCAAAAGTTGAATTTCAAGTCCAAACAAAAATAAATTGAAAACACATCATGGAAAAACTCCATATCTGAAATTTTAGGTACTTACTGAAGTTCATGTCTCGAATTTTGGAAAATTTTTAAAATCTTAAAATTACCTTATCACTTTGCAAAATATGAAAATTTGATCTACGCAACGAAAAGAGCTGATGTTTGATCAGTTTGATGCATATTTTTTGTATTTTCGAGCTTCTGAATCGATTAAAAGTGGCTTGAAGACGTTTTGCAGCCTCCAGAAAATTTTTGAATCTTCGAAGACTGAAGAAAATCCTATTAAAAATAAAGTGAACTTTCCTTTGAAAGGAAATGTTGAAAACATGGATATGTTTTTTCCTCTCATCCTGACTTCTTATATTATCAAGTTGATTTCAAAAAAATATAAAAATTTGTATTTAAAATTTTTTCAGCTCTTTGATATTTTTCCTGTTATTCTGCATAACTTTCTAATATCAAGTGAATTTTCAACTCCCAACTTTTTGATAATATAGACAATAAATTAATTTCGGAAATACAAAAGGTATAAGTTTTTGACTGTTGGTCACGCAAAATAGGGTCTTGACAACTTTGGAATTAATTCTTTCCGACATTAAGTTAATTTCGAAAATACAAAATTTATAAGTTTTTGGCCTAGTTGATTTTGAAAAAAGAAAAATTTGCAAGTTTTCAAAAGTCAGCTAGTTGATTTTGAAGAAATAAAAATATTTTGAAAATACAAAAATTTATAAGTTTTTGACTTGGCTTCACGCAAAATAGCGTCTTAAAAATTTTGGAATGACCCCCCACCCAAGAGGAAAAAACATATTCATGTTAAAATTATGAGATTTCGTTCAGTTGATTGTTGAAATGAAACGGCTCGTAAATTTGTAAACATCAGGGACAATAATTTCTTAGAAAAGTAGATAAAAATAGAAAATGAACAATCCATTCAAAAATTATCTAGATACTGTTTCCTTTTGTCAAACTATGTAAAGGAGAATTGGAATTGTGAAGGTTTAGAGAATAATTTAGTACCTACAGGATTAAAAAATGTGAAAATTTGAGTATAATTTTTAATATTTCCAAATTTCAAAATTTAGAAGTTGAAAAATTCGGCAACCTGGAACATTGTAGAATGGAAATTTGAAGAATTGTCCAGAATTAGTGGTATGGAAAATAAGAGAATTTGGAAATTTGGAAATTCAAAAAGCTGGAAAAGAATCAGGAGTTTGGAAGAGATGGAGGATTGGAGAATTAGGGATTTAAAAATAAAATTGAAAAATTATACATATTAAAATTTTGTTTTAAAATCATGAATTTTCTTCATTCCTTCTGCTTTTGAGATTGAAACTTCATCTTTCTGATATCGATAATTCATATTGGTCAATGGTCATTTTCATCACATACCTATTAATCCGTTTCAAATCTTATACTTGTTCTAAATGAAAGAAAAACTGGCATAGTTGAATTTTTCAAATATCTCAAAATTGACTCCCATTTTCATGACACATTTACTGAAAATGAAGTAAATTTCTATGGAAATCATTTCAATTTTTTTGAACAGTTTTCGAAGCAGAAGTTCGTCAATTTTTTGATAAAATAATTTCAAAATGTGAAAATATGTATGTTTGAAATTTTTTGATACCCTTTTCAGGGTACAATAATTTCATCACTTTTTTCAGATATTTCGATCATTTCTCCGCAGTTCCAATAATTTTGGCAGGTTATAAAACAAATTTTGGCAAAAGTTTGTTATTTCTATGGCAATTTGAAACCTTTTTTTGCTCTTTTATACCAATGAAATTTAAAAACGTTATCAATAAAATGTTCACGAAATTTGGTATATTTTTACTCATAATATTGTTTCATTTTTCTTAGCAAAGTTTAAATTTTCATTTTTTCTTGTACTTAACACTTTGAAACACTTCTGATTCGAAATATTCAGATAACCTATCGTCATCAGCATTCCTTCCCCTCCCTACGCGTTCGCTCTCAAATTCAACTAAATCAACTCTCTTACCTACTGCCAAAAATCGAATCTCTTTGACCAATTTTTTTCGAAAAATTCTCCCATTGAACATTGAACAGCTTATGATAGAAAGAAGAATCAAAGGTAAAGAATAAACACGATCGACCACAAAAATTAGCCATATCGTACCGGCGTTTTTTCCCGAACCATTTGAACTAATTACGTGGGCGTAGAAGAAACAAACAAGTTGGGTTTTATCATCTCGTAACCAGCATCGAAAGATTTCAGAATCTAGTTCTTTGAACCTTGCTCTTTCTATCTCTTTCGTACCGAAAGCGCTGAAAGGTTCGTGTGCATCGCGATTCATTTGTTCTTCGTATATAGTAATTTTCAAATACGATGTACGTATATTTTCAAAGACACGATCGACGTCTACAACAACAACGACGACGATGGATCGAGTACATACATTGGTATACAGCTTTCCGCGGGATGCGACGATCTGCACGTTTAAAAATGGATAATACGTATCCTGTGTATGTGCCATGGCCGTGTAATATCGAAGTGTACAACCAGAAGCTAAATAACGATGCAACACACGCGTGAGAACCTATCTGCTGCTATATGTTTTGACTGAAATGGAAAAAAAAAATAAAGAGAAAAAAACACGCAGCTATTCAACCGGAATGAAAATAATTACTAGCCATTTAACTTATTTTCCCAGTTAGATGCGCGAGCCCAAAACCCCATCCAAGCATATGTCTGCCCTGCATAGAAACATTTTGACTGCAATTAACGACGTCGCGTTCAGTATACTAAAAGAAAAGGAAAAACGAGCATTGGAAATGTTGAGAAAGAGCAGAGGCACATTAAGAGTTAATGAAAATTATAAATCGCTGTATTGTCACTAAGAGAACCAAAGGCAGAAGAGATAAATTACGTAAGTTCCAGTCTGTAGCTGGCTCGTCGCGCATACAAAATCATATAGATAGGTTGAGAGAAGGGCGAGAGGCGAGGGAATGCTAATTTAGGTATTTTCAATTACCTTTCTGTACTCTTTGCCCCCCTCATGGCTTGGTTCAAATGGTAAATGAGATGGCCCATAAGCCACTGAAAAATATTACAAAAGGGCCGACATTTTGACGTGCTGCTTTGGGTAATAAAAAATTGACTATCCATTAATGTTAACAACGCGCAGATACGATACATTCTTGTTATTCGTAGCCATGGTCGGGGTATCGGTAAACTGGACTCCCTGGTCGGATTTTTTAACGAATTTTTCTCATTCGTATAGAAATGAAATGATAGCACCTTGGCACGAATCGAATAGCACCCCCTTTTTATTTACACCTCTACTCTGGTTCGATCCATTTGGGAAATGCTCACCTCTCCGAGGGTTGTTTAAATATAATTTAAAGAGATGTTATCTAGGGCCAACATGTCCTAGGTTTATAGACGATGACAGAAGCATCGCCATCGTACCGCTATAAAATAGGTGTATATGGTACAAGTCGTACTCGAAAAGGTGGAATGATACCTTTTGTATGTAGTTTATTTACTCCGTGACACTACACGATGCAGAGAGGACCGGAGTCAATTTATTATCGAGCCGTGATAATTAAAACGAACGTGAAGAATACGTTTGCCGGGCTGAAGTTAAGAAAGAAATATACGCTATGTACCTAGTTACGTTTTTCAAAGAGAGCCAGCATTCTAATAAAGCGTGAAAAATGCGAAACGAAGAAGCCTTGTGAGATTACGAGAATATACGAGTACTTCGATTAAAAGACCATGAAAGTCAAATGCAACAATGGACCGATCGTAAGATGATTTCAGTGACACGGATCAGGGTTCCGACGATTCGTCAAAAAAAACGAACTGATTCACGATTCACAATTCATTCTAATTTTTATGCCGGATCATAACTCACAACTCATTTTCTTAAAAAAGGAATCGATTCACGATTCACGATTCAATGATTCATGAATCGTGAATCGCGATTCATTTTCACGATTCGTTTTTCGATTCATAGCTGCTCGATAGAATTTACAGAATTTATTCCCATATTATTCACCTATTTTACGAAAATTCAGTTTTTCTCGAATGGTGGGTTGAAAAAATTGATAAATTACTGTTTTACTTGTCTTTTTTACTCAGCAGAGACAGAGACACAGAGAGCAGAGATCATTTTGCTATTTCTATTTTGTTGGGGGGGTACGGTTTCTTCCTATTCTGCTTTAAAATTAAAATGAAAAAATTCAAAATTCACATCACATGCTCTCGCTCTCTTCTCTCTTGGCTCTTCGCTCTTGCTTTTTGGCGCTCTCACACATCTTGAATTTAAAATTTAATTTTTTGACTTTTGATCCGTCAAAATGAATCGTCTTAAAAATATGAATCGATTCACGATTCACGATTCATGATACTAGCTTAAACGATTCGTGATTCACGGTTCATATTGACAAAATATGAATCGATTCACGATTCATAATTCATTGAATCGTGAATCGATTCATGAATCGTGAATCGTGAAAAATGAATCGTACGGAACCCTGACACGGATGAACTTGGCTCGGTTATATAGATTTGGAAATTACCAGTCATCTTACCATTGCGTAATTCAATGATCGACGATGGCCTTTGAATTTAAACCGGATCATGGTGGAGTTGAAATTTCTTTCTATTTGGATGTAAAATTTGGTCTTGATGTGCTCGCTGCTTTTCTGGATTACTGAGAAGCCGCTGATAGTTGAAATTGAACGAGAAAAATCTATGGAATTTACTCACCTTGTCGCCTTAAATGAATTTTTGCTGATTTTTAAAGAATTTCGCCTATTTTTAATAAATTTTTCGAATTTTTACTCATTTACTAGTGAATTTTCGCTCATTTTCTGACGATATTTTCACTGATTTATTACTCCGCTGCAAATGATTATTGATTTTTTTTACTGGGTAATTCGTCAGTGAGATCCTCTATACTCTCTTATTTTTAAATCAGTGAAAACTATAGAAAATTATTGGCAAAAAGTCAGAATTGCAGCGCAGTAATAAATCAGTAAAAATTTCACTCAACAGTGAAAAAAATTGCCAGAAAATCAGTAAAAATCCATTGAAAAGTTGATAAAATATCTGAAATTTGCTAAATAAAATTCTTGGAAAAATTGGTAGAAAAATTAAAGAATTTTGCTGATTTTTCCTTTGCTGAAATTGTGACCTTTTTTCAGTGACGTTTCACTTATTCGAAATAAGAAAGTAGCGCAGAAAATAATTTTCATCAATAAAATTTGAAATCTCATCCAGGAAATGAGGTGAAGTTGGCTTTTCTTTCATCTTGATCGGCAACAAGTTCGGCTTTTTCAGAAATAATTTCGTTTTTTCCTACATTTAATTTTTTTGGTTTTATAATCTAAATTGATATTTCAGTTTTTTGTTTTTTTTTTCTTTTTTTGGATTTTATTTTGAAATTGGTTTGATTCGCCGGTGATTTTTCTTTATTTCCAAAACAATTAAGTATGTTTTTCATATTTTTTTGAAATTGGTTTCACTTTTGATTTATAGTATGTTTTTTTTAACTTGAGCCCTAACTTTTCGTAAACAAAACTGAATTAACCAATAGGAAGCGTTAAAAATTCGGCGTTGTTGCCACAAATTTTTTCAACTCATAAATGATGGGCTCAGTAATATTCGGCTCTTTTTATAAACACTGTAAATTTTTTCAAATTAGTAATTTATACCAAAATGAAATATCTTATCAACAATACATTTGGCAACACCAGGAAAAAGTCAGGGCTCAAGTTAAAAAAAACAGACTATAATTTAAAAGTTCATATTTATGTGTTTTTTTTGGTACAATTTTGAAATTAATTTGGTTTGTTTTCTTCAAGAACAGTTTTAACTCTTTCTGCAATTATTGTTTATTTTTTAAAAAACAATAATTTGACCAGTCACCTAAAGTAAAACCAAAACTGAAAGTTTGATAAACAAGGGGGCCTTGAAGTAGATAGCTCTGAGAATCAGTCATTGGAAGCAAATCCAAAATTTAAAAAATCAAAACTACTGATTTCTAAAAACTCAAACCAAAATCAATCAATAAATTTTTTTGCGTCCTATGACTGGTTTTGACGGTTGAAATATATATTTTTAGTTTTAATCAAAAAATTTGATTTCTTTAGTTTCTTTTTATAAAAAAATATATATTTTTAAATTTATTCTAAAAAATCATTCAGTTAAATGACTTTGTTCGACTATTTTCTAAAATTAAGTTGTTTGTTTTGGATTTTTATTGAATTTGATCAGTTTTGGTTTTTTAGTTTAAATCAAATTTTTAAATGAATTTGAGTACTTAATTGTTTTTTTTTTGGTTCCTTTGAATTTTGAAGCAAGATTTGAGGATTTAAAATTTTTTCCAAAACGGGCATAAGCTTGATTTTTTATTTATTTCAATGCATTATTTTTTCATTTCCAAATTAGATACATGAATTGATTTTGTTTTTTTGAATTGTTTTGAGATCGAGTTAAGTTGTTTAAAAAAATTCCCGTTTGAAGCGAATGTGGTTTTTTGATTCCTGTAATAGCCTTTTTTTGGGGAGGGAGAGGGGTGGGTGGAAAATGGAAATGTTTGATTTTGAAGAAACTCTGTTTCTTTGGCTGTTTTTTATTTTTTCATTTTGAAATAGAATTAATTTATTAATTCTTTTTGAAATGATGTTGCTTTTTGAGGTTTACTTATTTTGGAATCCATTAATTATTTTTGCTTTCAATCAAAAATGGTAGGTACGAGTTTTTCTTGATGCATTTTCTGAAACTAGTTTTTGATTTGATTTTACTTTTTTTGGTCTTCTTTCTGAAATAAATTTGGTTTGTTTTCTGTAATGTAGCCAATGCAGGTGTATAGTTTTTATTATCAATTTTTTAAACGGATCATGTTCTTTTTGGTTATATTTTTTGGATTATTCTGAAATTGTTTTAGTTTAATTTTTCAGTTTTTCTGAAATTAATACTTGTGGTATTTTTTTTTTTTCAAACATCATTTAATTTTTTAGTTTTATTTTGAAATTTTTATAAAAATAATTTTATTGTACTGAACGTGTATGTGTGATTGTCAAGCTTTTTAGAACCCAGTGTAGGAAAGGGAAGGTTGGGGAGGGGGTAGATTTGGTGTTGAAATTCTGTTTTTAAGTGGAAAATAGTTCTGGAATTTTCAAAAATGTTGAAGTTCTCCTATCTTGTTTTAGGTTGGGGCAGAGGAAAAGGAAATTTTGGGTGGTTATAGGTTCGGAGTTGCAAAAATGGCGCAGTGGTTTTGGTAAGGTTCATTTTAAAATTGATTTGGGTTTTCATGTTTTTTCTCTTTTTTTTTTTTTTTTTTTTTTTTTTTTTTACTGAAAATTGTTTGGTTTTTTTTGGTTTTATTCTAATTTTTTTTTTCATTTCGTTTCATAATTAATTGACTCATTTTCGAAAACTATAATATTTTTCGTCAGGAACAGAAATCCAATCAATTTTAGAATAGAAAAATCAAGAAATCAAAATATATTTTACAAACTAAATAATCATTTTTTTGATAAAATCAATGACAAAGCAAATCAGTTTTAGTGGAAATTTAAAACAAGCATTGGTACCCCTTTAATTTCCACTTATGTACTTCCAAGACAAAAAACCGAGTTGATTTCTGTACAAAAAAAAAGCTTCGCTGTCTATCATGTTCATAGAAGTCTCTGGTAAGATTGCATGGTACAGCTGCTAAAGGCAATATACCACTTCAGTACTCCATCTACACCACCAATTTTTCTCCAAAGGTATGGGAGGAAGGTTCCCTCAACGTGCCAGAAGAAGGAATCGCCGTGTGAAAAAAATGCTCCACCGAGTCCAAGTTGGCCGTAGCCTAACACAAATTAGCCTACGACGAAGACTCGAAGACGCAGCTCTGCGCTTTCCAATATCCAAGCTCCTCTGGTATTATGATAATTTTATTGACTGGCGGGTTAGCGGCGCGCATTTCATCACGCATTTAATCGTTGCGTGTGAACAAGGCGGCTTCGCAGAGGCGAAGAGAAGGTAAAACGCACGATGTGGTAATAAAACCGGTTCATGATGTGGCCTTCTTCGTGCGTGGTTCTGGTTCTGGGAATGGTTCGAGTATATAGATAGGATGCGTCGTACTATGTGCGATACCAGTTTCAGTTCGGCTCGTAATCTATGTAAGTTGAAGAAAAAAAGTTTCCAATATTTCCTTCAAGTCTGCTATTTCACCTGCCCGAACGACCCTCTGCAGTATTACCTATTTTAGAATCGGCGATAGCGTTGTCGAAACCTTGTTTTTTTCTCCATCCAAGTGTTGAAAATTTCTCATGTAGTAAGCTTTCGTCGATACGGCGGATTTTTTTTTCATTTTCAAGAGACGATCGATGGAATATTTATAATTTCATCATGTACGAGGTAATACTTTGTAAAAAGCAAGTGCACTTGTAATGTAGGACTGCAGACGCGTCAATAAAGTAGCAAGTTTGCAACTGGTTCACAAATAAAGAGGGATAAAAAGTCGAAGCGGTTTACCGTAATAAACCTTTTTCCACGTCCCAGTAACCTTAACTGGATTAAAATTACGATAGAATCGATCGAAATCTACAATCAGCATAGCAAAACTACCAACGTACTGGCGGCAGCAAAATCACACAAATTGTATTGTTCGTTTCCGATTGTTCGACGATTGTTCCATATCCACCAGTAATGGGCCGGTATAATTACCTAGAAATTCTAAATAACTTCCTTTTTTTCGCCGACCAGGCTTGTTTAAGCCTATTTTTCTCTTTCATAATGAAATTATACAGAAGTTTGAAAATAGACTGCTTGGTTGGGTTTTCAATTTGCGAATATAAACGAGCTGAGTTTATATGCAGACGTGTGTAATATGAGATATTTTCAAGAAAACCGGATCAATTACGACCACAATCGTATGAGTAATGTGAAGTAATACCTTTTCCATTGTGGTTGTTCACAGCATGATTGCATATGCTTTACATACGTAGGTATTTCGTATAAGTGAAAAGAATTTGCCTATAGGAGGATATGATATCAATCTTATGCGGTCAAAATTAATATATCGAGGTATAGACCGTCATAATACCGCGTACAGGATGTTCAAAGGTGTTTCTGATATTTTTATATCCTGTAGAGAGTTATATTGATGGTGTTACGATCGTAGCACCCTTAACGAGATGGCTTTTAGAGCTCTGAAAGTCTGGAATATTTTTTTCGTCGCAGGATGATTATAATTCTATCTTTATGTCGATTTATTTGAACAAGATGCAACAGCTTTGAATCATTTGGTGTTGAGTAATGAAAAGTATACTTTGAAAATATTTTTAATTTTTTTCGAAGGCTTAATTCTCATGTGAATATTGACATGTATTTTTTCAAGTCGCAGCTGTAGGTTAATAAAGATGCATAATTGAATAACATTGTGTGGTGTGTGAAATGGTTTAGATATTTGGATCATACGCGTTGTTTTTTTAATCCCTTCCTGTCGTCTCCTTCCCGTGTGTTTTCTGGTTGAAAATACGGTTGCAAGACGGTGTGATGTGTGTTTCTGGTATCATGTATGTATTATAATTTTTATAAGTTCTTGGCGTTAATTGATGTCTGTTTTGTTGGAATAAAAGACATATTTGAGGATCGTGAATTGGGTCGGGAAGGTGTCTAGGAGTGAAAAAAACCCAAATGGGTGTTTTATTGCGTTGGTGTGCTTCTGCGATACAATGTTTTTGAATAAAAATTTGAAGGAGCTTGTTTCTTTACGGACAAGAAAGATACCTATCCCAACCGTAAGTGGAATTTGAAAGAATCTAATATCTGAAATTTTAGGTACCCAAGTTAATTTATTGAATTTTGGCGAATTTTTTTTATTTTAAAATTATCTCGTCACCAATTCACCATACGAAAATGAAAATTTTAATTAACAAAAAAATTTTAGGTTTGGTGTACCCTATTTTTGAGCTTTCAAATCGATTGAAAATGGTTTCGAGAAGTTTTGAAGGCAAAAGTTCATATGAACCAGTTTTTGACTTTTTTTTCTGGAAAATTTTGCATTTTTTGGGGCCCTCAAAACGTCTTGCAACCATACTTTCATTCGATTCGAAAGATCGAAAATCGAACACGAAGATTCATTTTTTTCTTTTTTTGGTTTATTAGATCAACTTTTCATTTAAAGCATAAAAAATCCACTAAAATTTGATAATCAACTTTGGCTTTTGAAATTTTGAATGGGGAGGTTCCATTGACAAATAGTATGTGTTATCGAATTATTTTTGTTTCAATGAAATTCTTTGAAAAATCAGCAAAATAAAACCCTAGCGAAACCCCTGTGAAAATCAGAGATTTGCTGATCTTTTTCAGTGACTTTTCAGTTTTTCACTGATTCAAAATGAGAGATTGCTCATGAAAGTCTGGAAAATTATTTCATAAAAAAATCAAATTTCTTTGAGAAATTCATTTTTGGAAAAATTCAAATTTGAATCGTTATTAATGAAATAGATTCTACTATGAAAATTAGTGATTTTTTCAGTGAAAAGTCGCTTATTTCTTGGTAAATTCGTAATATCTCAGGAGAAATCAATCATTTTTACCCAAATTAGTTTTGGAATGTTTGAAATTTTTTGCCAGAAGAAATCACGAATTTCTCATCATTTTGACAGAATATTTTATTTGCATTTTTCGTAAAATTTTCAAGCATTATCTACGCAAAAATCACTTCTCAAAATTTTGGTATTTGAATTGAATTTATTTGAAGGTGATGAGTGTTTTTTTTTTCAATCATCCGCTCTCGCTCTCTTCTACTTGGAAAATTACTTCTTTAGTTGAGTTGGAAATTTGTATTAGAAGTGTTGAGTTCTTTTTTGAAAATTCAGTGAAAGAGGTTTATTTTGGGAAATTGAGACTCTTTGTGGTAATTCTGTATCGTCAGTTTCTTAAAAATATAATATCTACATACATTATTTTCCTTGGTTTTGGGTTTGCTCTCTCATTTCAAATCAGTTAAAAGTCACAGATCGAATTTAGAATCGCAGCTTGCAGGGAAATTGGTAAAATTCTTTGATTCTAGCGAATTTTCACTTCCAGAAAATTTCAAATATTTTACTGATTTTTCAGTGAATTTTTACTGAATTTCCAACGATTTTCCTCACTGTTTACTTCAGTGAAACTTTTTTCGCTGATTTATTACTGTACTTCAATTCTGATTTTTTCACTGTTTTATTAAAAAAATGAGAGAGTTGAGTCATTGGCGCCAGAAACAGTGTTGAAAAAAAACGGTGTTTTTTGTTGAAAATGTTTTTTTCTGTTTAAATCTTGTTATAATTGAGAATAAAAAAAAACATATTGTTTTAAACGTAAAAAAAAACTGTTTTAAAACACAAAAAAAACATATTTTTGACCTTTAAAAAGTTTAATAAGATACGGTTACGGTTACATTGGTTTCAGTTTTCGTTATGCATTGTATCAAAATTTGCCAAAATTTTTGAAAACGCAGGAAAATGTAATCGTGAAAAAGTCATTTCTCACTTCTCAGTTGTGCTAGAATTTTTAAATCATTTTTTTCGTACTCAGCGCTAAAAATACTATAAATTTCATTCATTTTTGCATATAAAAAACACATTTTTCAAAAAAAAACCAACAGGCAGATGGAAAAAAACATGTTTAAAACAAAAAAAAAAAAATTAAAACAATTTTTTGTTTAAAATAAAAATTGTTTTTTTTCTTTATTTTAAACACGTTTTAAACAATTGGCCAACACTGGACCGGAAAAGGGATACAGGAGATTCATTGCATACCAATTCTTTCAAATCACTTCAGATAGGGATTAAAATAATTATGGAAAAAAAACTTTTTTGAGCATTAAATAACCAATTTTTTCATATCTTTGGCAAAATCACAACTAATTGACTATTTAAGGGTACAAGTACAAAAAAAAAGCTCTTTGTTGCCTTTTCTTTCTAAAATCTATCTGCTAAAAGGGTCAATATTTAAAAATCAGCCCAATTTTGAAGCAATTTTTTATCTAAACTAGGATTTAGCATACCTATCACTGACATGAATGGAAATTTTTTTAGAATTGGAAAATTTTTTTAATGAATTAATCGAATGAGCAACTTTCCCTAAACTTGAACGAAATTCTCATAACTCGGAAAATTTTGTAGATATTGTCTTTATATTCAGTTCTTCCACCCTCTCAATTGAAGATTCTGATGCTATTAGTGCGTCATTTCATGTTTTAGTGAAAAAATTTTGTCGAGAAAAACATAGTTTTACGTATCTTTTTTTGGTTTTTTTAAACCCAAGCTTCGAAATTCACATTCACTTTTTGAAAAAAATTTGCGATCCCTTCTCTCTAATAGAAAAGTAACTCAAAAAAAATTTAGAAAAGAAGGAAATAGGGTGAAAAATCTAAACATTTTCAAATAAAATTGAATTTGTTCCAATTTTTCTAGTCTACAGTACAAAATTTTCCATCTTTTATCTAACCAAGAATGTAAAATTTTTAAATTAGGTAATTCTTATCAAAAATGCAATTTTGCGGTTGGGTAGACACATTGTCCTTTCTGTTTCCTTTTGCAATCTGGTCAATCTTTACCGAGGGGGATTTAAAAAAAACTACGAGACATCTTCGAATGTATTTTTAGATACGATTTCTTTCGCGAATACACATCGAAAAACCGTTGGTTTTTTACCGTAAATTTTATAACATTCAAAATTACCGCGAGAGATTCATTTCTACAATAAATAATTAGTTTTCAAAAATCAAACACATTTCTTAATTCAATGGCTGGTTCGTGAAGAAAAAAAAAGGGTATACGCGAATATCTCAAAACAGGATGTTCTCTGGTAATTTATATCAAACTCGTCTTTAATTACCACGATGTGCTTTTATACCATCGCTCGTTAGCAATTTCATAAACTTTTAAGTAAAAATGATTCCATTTCCGCATGTTTTGCCGCGGTAAACTACGCGGATGTTCATTAAAAAAAAACCCTCACCGAGCTAGAAAGAGAAAACCATTTGTAAAAGAGTAATAGATATCGAGGGAATAACAAAATCACACGTGGTAGAAAAGGAACACCCGAAACGAGCAACTCATAAATAAAAATATAACTTTCCACAAACAAGCTCGAGAAAAAAAAAGTATAACTACTCGGGTGCGTATATTTTTTTCTCGAATTCCCCAAGGAGTTCATTATGGAAAAATTTAAGCGTGAAAATGCATTATCCACCACTTATATTGTTCAAGGTGTATACGAGGCAAAGGGATGTTGAAAAGTTTTCCTCCAGATATTATATTAAACGTTATAACGTTATAAGACTTATTCGCACACAAAAGCTTGATTCAAAAAGGAAAAAATTTCGGACTCGGTCCCAATTCGAGTTAACTATTCGAGAAATTCTAATAACTCGAGCATCAAAGGGATAAGGACGAGGATACCGAAAAAAAATACCAATTTCTCTCTTTTTATACTCTTTGCGTATATAAAACGTAATGCTCATAAAGTCGCGGCCAATATATCAGGATTGTACAGTATTTTCGAAAAGATTACGATTACGAAATATCCTTTTCTTGTAATATTTTGTAAGGCCCTTATATAATACGACGAGAAAGACGCGAACAATAATGAACGATTTTTTTTCCTCTTATAAATTTTCGTCTCGCTTAGAATTTTAGGTTTTTAAACTTATTATACGAAAAGAGCATAGAGACGGTTCATAAAGACGCAGGATATCTTTTACAATTGTACGGTTGTGATTTATAGTTTTTGCAGCTGCTTTTGAGAAAAACGATAATACCGCAGCGACTTACTTCCCACAGGATTTGATACACGTTTGGTGGCGATGCCGGGTTCAGCATATAAGGAAAAGGAAGGCGAATGGGTGGGTGAATGAGGCAGAGGGTTGTTGCTGGAGGAATACATATTTCTCTTACCCTTTTGTGTAAGATGATAATCTTCTTAGCTGGGCTACGGTATGAAAATTTGATGGAAATTTTTTTCACTTCAAAGCAGTGAAATTATTTCGATGGTTATCGAGGCGAAAAAAGACTGCGGGCGTAACGGGTGTTTTTTTGTTGGGTGCGACTTTGGATCGGACGGTGGTATTCTTCGCTTATAGCTGAAAGCGATTTCGTATTGGAAAAGAAAACCGTAATCATCGATCGAAATGTACGTATTGGTATTTTAATAGCGGCCCAAAACGAAAATCAAGTATACGAAAATGATTGAACGCGTCCGAGGTGGAGTCAATTGCCTTAGCACTCGTGTTTAAATTTTTTTTCCATCTCAAGGTGGGCCAGGGGAAAGGGGAGGCTATAAAAGACCGTGAATTGGAATTGTCATCGAGGCATTAAAATAATGGTACCGTAACCATTGCTGCTGGTATCACGAAAAACTTCACTCAAATGAAAGAATCGAATCAATCGTCATGGTAGTAGCTGTGTTGTTATACGTGTAATCCACATCTAACCGAACTACCACCATATCGAGAACGATTCTACTATTCTGGTATCTTTATACGAGTGATACGGTCAGGTACTTAATATGGCACGCACCGACGCCATATCTTGGAGTTTTATTATACGATGCCTTATTTCTCGTAGTTTTTTTCTCCTTCAAAATAAACCAAAAATACAAAGGTGGAAAAAAGTTTTCAAATGGTACGTGCCCTTTGGAAAATTTTTCATCTTCTCAGAGGTGCTCGGCTCAAATGAGGTGCTCGTTGGTCACGTAAATTGACATAGATTTCCGTTTTTAATTTGATAATAACCTGGTCTATATATTTTTCAAAACGATAACCAGCCAAGACCTGACTCATCTGTGATAACAAAACCACTCACAATTCCTCAGGTCGACGATGTAATTAAATAAATGCGTCGGAGACGACGTCGATGATATCACGAACACGTAACGAAATCTCGTTCTAATTGCTCATACAGACGGATTTCGTAGCCGGTAAAATGACTAAGTTCGGGTATTGGGAAAAATGATCGTTAACGAGAAGTTTCTTTGAAACGATTTTCTCTCTGTGTGAGAAACGATCCCAGAACAGCGAATTTTTCCATCGAGATTGTCGTAAATTTCCGAAAAATCAAATCAAATGGACGGATTTATTTGTCGATGGCACGTTTGCCCACCAGTTTTGGTCTGACGGATGTGTCGTCTTTATTTGGTGATTTTTCAATAATCGAGCCAGGATGTGTATTGTTTGTGGTAATCGTTGGTCTTTTGAATGAGCACGTCTTCGCATTTTTTTCCACCTTTTTTAACGTACCTGGGTTGATGGTATTTGTCTATAATCACGAATTCTCTTTTGAATACGTTGGTGTTTTTTTTTGGCTCCTTTGTATGGATTTTTTTTCATGAAAGAGAGAAAGCACTTTCTAGACATTTTACAATGTTTAGATAACTGGCCAAGAATGCGAAGGTGGATGTTGATGAACTGTCTGTAAACGTGTAGGACTGCCCAAATGGTCAATATGGGTTGATAAATGATCGAATAAGGTGGGTATTTGTTTGGTATAATGGAGAAGCGAGAAACCGCGAGAAATCTATTCGGGTGTCCTAGGTATACCTTTGGGTTTTTTATTAGCGTTTTTGTGCTGGGTCGAGAAGGTTATTTGACGAGAGATTTCTGTCGTGGGGTGGTAGAGATTTACTTGTCGAGTTTAAGCCATTATTTGACGAGATTTTTTGTACGTTATTGCCATATTTTGCCGTGAGAATTACGTTGGATTTGGATTGGAAATTGGCGTAGGGATATTTTGACGTATGAGGAAGGAAAATGGAATGAATGAGGGTGATAAACTTGAGTAGGATTATTTAAAATGAGAAATTGTATTGATTTCGTGGATGGGTTTTTTATTTTATTACGGTTGGTGTAATAAGTTGATAATTTCTAAGAAATGTATAGAATCGATTGGGGTTCGAATTGTTTGGTTTTACAATTCTCGTCTCTCTGATAGGTAGCAAGTAATTTTGGAGTTTTTTGGGTTCATTCGCCTGTTTATCACGAACGAGCTGATAAATAAAGAATTTCTGTTGAATACCTGTGTTCAAAAATTACCAAAATATTTGAACAGCAGACGAATGATTGAAGTTGTAAATGTTTTCAATTCGTTGATTAGATAGGTGAAGTGGTCTGGAAAGATTATAATGAAAGGTACCTGGGCTTTGACTTTGGACCATATGAATGTGTAGTCATATGAATTAGTGTTTTTCTGAGTATTTTTTTGTTTTCGATTGTACCTAACATTCGATTTGTAATACTTGGAAAATTTAATTCGTAATTCCCCGTATCAATTATTTTTTCCATTTCAAATTGACTTAAGCTTTCTGATATCGATGATTTCAGAACCAGAACATATAAAATCATAATAATGTTTAGAATATTGTAAAAATTGTTAAAATAATTATTAAAATTTTGGAAGAAGCCCGAAAATTCTTGAAATTACCATAAAAAATTGTTAAAATGGGTAAAAAATTGTCAAAATATAGACAAATTACTTGGAAAATTCCTTGAATTGGTATACTAAAATTGAAAAAAAAATTTAATTACTTTAAAATTATCCTATATAACAGGAAAAAAATGATTGTGGTATCATGAAAATATTACATATTTTTTGTCATGTTCAGATTTTTTAGCCAATTTTATTGTGGAAATACAATGAATAATTTTTTCATAAGTTTTTAATATGTTCAATTAGAATTATTTTGGTGATTTGATAAGATTTTGTAATCTGCGCATAGCATTTTACAATTTTTTATTGTTGAAATTATTTGTAAAAAAAGAGTTGATAAATTCGTTTTTGAAAATAGTTCAAAAAAATATTGGTTGAAATTTTTATAAAACTATTAAAAAAATTGTCAAAATCATTTTAAAGTGCAAAAATTGTATTTTCTTCAATTTTTCAAGTGCTTTACAACAATTTGCATGAAAATTTCTTCATTTTTTCCAAAACTCGGAGAATTGTTATTATACATTTTTTTAGCAAGTAATTTTTAAACAAAGCTATTATTTTATTGATTTTTTTTTTTACTTCATTTTACCTGTTTATAAAATTGGGAAGACTAGAAAATAAGTTGAGAATTTTTTGAGAAAATTTGAGGAATTATGAGTATTCTCTAAATCTGAATCAGTCAAAAAACTGAAAATTCACTGATTAAACAGTGAAAAGTGTGCAACTGTTAATCAAAGAAAAATTACTGATTCAATTAGTGAATTTTCATTTTTGAATAAGTAATTTTTTCAACTAAGTACTGAAATGAATCAGTAAAAATTTAAATTTACTAATTTAATCAGTGATTAATTACCTACTGATTCAATCAGTAAATTAAAATTTTTACCGATTCAAAAATGCAAATTCACTGATTAAATCGGTAAAATTTTCACTGATTTCTTCAGTTGCACACTTTTGTCTTATTAATCAGTGAATTTTAACGGATTCAAATTTAGAGAGTAGGCACTCTGGAATATTCAAATCATAAAATTCTCATCGAATACAAAATAAATTATTTTCTATCTAGGAAGGGAAGTTTGCATAAATTTTGAAAGTTGCAGGCTTTTTCTGCACATATTTTTAAAAAAATCTCATTTTACATTTGTGACGTCAAAAATGTTCGTTTCGTCATCTTTTGAAAATTAACTCTAAAAAAAGTCTACATTTTTTGAGGTTGTGGTTGAGAGGGGGGAGGGGGGGGGTTGTGATCACGAAGTTTGAAAAATGCCAGTTTTCAAATCAGTCAAGGAAATTATAAATACATTGATTTTAGAGAAATTTGGCGGGTCCTAGTAAACAATTTCTTACCACCGCGAACAATTTTCATCACATTACCAAAATATCTACTGGAAATCCCCCCTCCCCTTGAAATAAATTAGGATCTGAGTTGGAAATGTTTTGAGTGTAATAAACTGTAATGGTCTTGTTTTACTTTTGAGGTCGAGTTGGAAAATGGAAATTCATCATTTTTGGATCAGAATGATCAGAAAAAAAAACTCAATTTTTTGTGTTTCCCATAAACTATTGTTAAACAAAAAATTGAAGTGAATTAAAATTTCAATTGCTGAAAACGTTGCCAAAAATAAATATTGCAGAATTTGAGCAAATTAATGATCATCAAAGTAAGAGGTTATTTGACCTGCTGAACACGATTTTTATATTGATTTTATTTTTATTTTATCATTTCTTCCCTTGATTTGTCTTTTTGAATTTCAATTAAAAAATCACTGTCGGTGTCAAAAATATTACGCAGAATAAAAATGAGTATTCGAAGAGAAAAATGATTAAATGGAAAAATCAACATTAGATTTGTGTTCAGCAGGTCAGATTTTCCCCCTTACACATGATCAAATTCTCAAATTTATTTTTTATGCATGAAAAAATCTTGATTTCCGAAATAAAAAGGTCTCCGGACAAATTAAAAAATTGACTCACCATGAAATTCAGCATTTTAAATTGCATCTTTCAAATGCTCTATTATTTATAAGTCAGTGAAAACTATCAAATGTCATTGGAAAACAGTCAGAATTGCAGCACAATAATAAATTCATGAAAAATTAATGGAAAATTACTGAAAAGTCAGTAAAAATTGTAAAATTTGTTAAAAAGTTGGTGAAATTCTTCGAAAAATCATCAGAAATCTGCTCTTATATCGAAGAGTTTCGCTAATTTTCCATTCGCTACATTTCTGTTTTTTTTTGTTTTTTTTTTCGGATTGAAAATCCTATGGCTACTGTTAAAAAGATTCGTATAGACTTTAAAAAATCACTTACCAAAAAATAAATCGAAAAAAGTTTTTTTCTTATCTACCCTTCAGGTACCTGTATCGTATCTGCATCAATCAAAAATTTGTAAAAATTACAATTTTTTCCATGATGAGATCTGATAATCATTTTTTCCTTTTTTCACACACCTTGATTAATTTTTCCTTAATTTTGTACTTTATGGACCAACTCACGTGAATTGAAACTTGACCCTTCGTTTAGTGCCCTTCTGAAGAATCCTACATAATGGATTCGGTATATCGAGCTAACTAATAAATTTTTCATACCGAGCACTTTGCATTGGCATCACTGAGCAACTTTCAGTCATTATTCAGTACACATGACCACTTACTTACCAAAGCCATTAGTTCAATAAACTTGAAATTGCATCGCAGTACACTCGAACGATCGCCTCAACTGGTGAAAAAATTATACAGGAATACGTCAATCAGCTGGTAAATTGGAGAAAATTAGAGGTAAATTATCATCGTCGTCTTGTTGGTCGCGCGGACGCACGTCCATCGCTTCTAATACCTTCCCAACAAGGAAGTAGCCGATGAGATCGTAATGCAATTACGAATTGAACGCCATTTATACGAGTACGCTTACACTCAGGACCTGGGTGTAGATTTGCAACAGTGTGTGAGTTTGTATTTCTCCATTTGGTGCAATGAAATTATAAGTACGGACGTGGTATCTTGAATCTTGACTGATCATTTTAGAAAAAAAAAGTAGCGTCAGTTTGAGGTGATGTGACGTGTGAGGCGACCCTTTGACGACTTCTTATTAATCTGCTGTTCGACTGAATTCTCCTACGTACCTGAATAATACATGTGTAGCTTGCCAATTTCGACGCGAGAAATAGCTTAGTGTACTATACTTCGAGTAAAATCTGATGTACGACTACTGAATACACATGTCCAGGGTATTAAAATCGTATACGTACTTTGGACACGTCTCTTGCATACTTTTTCGTATACAAATGTACGTACATGTAACGAACAGTTATTGGAAAAAAATCTATCGCGGTTAATTGCGTTTGGCATTTCGTCGAAAATTATTGTTATTCAGATCATGGCCATCCTCTTTGTTAGATGTCACACTCTGACCTTAGCTACATTCTAATGAGGACATTATGCTGTCCAAGAATGCCAGATATTTGAAAATATTTATATTCACGAATACGCCAACAATTAAACAGGAAAAGAGAGAGTCATGTGCGGTGAAATGCACCGGAGGAAAATTATTCGACGGATGTGTCGCGCTTTACTTGTCCCCACGGAATATAGGAGTGGTAGATTATTTTTTTTTTAGCCGTACTTTGTATAAAATATAGGTACATATTTGGCATGCTCGACTAGTCGTAAGTGAAAAATTCACCTATGGATTTCTTTTTTTCCATCAGGTGTATTTGTAGCTCTGCTGATAACGTTGATAAGGATAATTACCTCGCGGTATGTACGTTCAGTGTAGTACACAAAGGTATAAATAAATGTAAGCACGACGTAGGGGGTCACGGTATTTCTATGTACATTATTAATGGGAATATCGAATTGTTCTAAGCGGCTAATTTCGGGTCACTGACGTAGATACAAGCTTCCGGTTTTGTTTACTTTCCAATGTTGGATATACGAATATAATTTCATCGGCGAATAATTTCATTGAATTTGGGATCGCGAATGCTGTACGTGGAGGAAATTAGATAGGAGGATTGTGTTTTTTCGAAAGGAAATTGAATTTTATCTGATTCGTGTCCGGCGCCCATTTCACGTACATCATGATTCGTTGCCGATGGTTGATGGTATTCGTCGCTGTTAGGTTTTTTTTTGTTTCTATTATGCTTTGGTTTGTTTTAGTTGTATGTATTTTTGATCTAGTTCCGATGCGTATTCCGCTCCAATTAATGGAAAGTCGCGTACTAACGAAATTAGTGTAGTTGTCGAATTGCATGCGTATGTGCTGTGTACTCAAATTTATCGTGTCACGTTTAGATGCTTTGACTGGATATGGAATTTTTTGTTTGGCCGAGTGTTTGAGAAAAGAAGGACAAAAAAGTGAATTGCATCAGAGAATTTTAGGAGATGTTTATGGAACAGTGCTCGTAATAATTGAGAATTGTTTTTTCAGAATTTCTTCAATAAAATTGGCCCAATTTTAGAAAAAAAACTTACTGCAGTGAATTTGAATTTTAAAAATGCCGAATCGTTGAAAAGAAGAGTTTCCGGAGTTGAAATATTAGAAAATAAATATTCAGAAATGCATATCTGCTTTTCTTCCTCTCAAAGCAGTTTGTAAGATGACGATTATTTGACTTGCGTTGGGAATCTTTGAATCTTATCTGCCCCCAGGTCAGGTCAGGCTCTGATTGTATGATAATTTATCGTAACTATTGAAATATTTACGGTAATTGACCGTAAATATTGAAATATTTTTCAGCAATTTACCATTATTATAGAATATTTTCAATAATTTACTGTAATTATTGAAATATTCACGATAATTTACCGTAATTTTTCGTAATTATTAAATTTTTACGGTAATTACCTGTAATTATTGAAATATTTACTATGATTTACCATAATTACTGAAATATTCACTATACTTTACCATGATTATTGAAATATTTACGGTAATTTACTGTAATTACTGAAATATTTGAGGTAATTTACCGTAATTGCTGAAGTATTTACAGTAATTTACCTTAATTACTGAAGTATTTGAGGTAATTTGTCGTAATTTTGAAATATTTGCTGTAATTTACAGAAATTATTAGAATCATGTGCAATATTTGATTGTGATCATTAGAATATTTGAATATAGACGTTTGTCAGTTTCATGCGGGTAGCCTACCCATCGCCCTGAACTAAATTACCACACATAGGTTAACACACGCATCTTAAAAAGTAAACAAACATGTTCTTTCCGCTGATAAGTTCGTAACATGTAAATAACCTATGCGCAGTATTTTAGTTTAAGGAGAAAATACTACCCGCATCAAACTGACAAACGTCTATTACTATTATTTACCGCAATTATTGAAATATTTACTATGATTTACCACAATTACGGAAAAATTACTATAATTTACCATGGTTATTGAAATATTTACCGTAATTTACCATAATACGGAAATATTTACAGTAATTTACCGTAATTACGGAAATATTTACAGTAATTTACCGTAATTACTGAAGTATTTACAGTAATTTACCGTAATCACTGAAGTATCTGCAGTAATTTACCGTAATTACTGAAGTATCTGCAGTAATTTACCGTAATTACTGAAGTATCTGCAGTAATTTACCGTAATTACTGAAGTATTTACAGTAATTTACCGTAATTACTGAAGTATTTACAGTAATTGATCGTAATTACTGAAATATTTAGAGGAATTTACCGTAATTACTGAAATATTTATAGTGATTTATCGTAATTACTGAAACATTTGCAGTAATTTACCGTAATCTAACCGGCATGAAAATATAAAAAACATGAAAGTAGCATACCATGAAAATGTTTTTCGATTAGTTCTTGATTTTTTAAATAATCGTAAAAAGTACCTAAAATCGCGTAACAATTGTTTTGAATGTTTAGGTAGTTGAAAAAATTGCTTCCAAAAATAATCAAACTCTTGAAAAAGTAATCAAAATTTTGTTAAAATTGTACTCCAGCATTCGAAAATTTGCTGAAATTTAGTCAATATTACTCAAATACATAAAAGTAACAATATCCGAATCCGAATCACTTGTGGAAAGAATAATATTCAAGATATCATGATTGAACCTCACTTTTGGCTAATTTCAATGAAAATTTGCCAATTCATCACTTACATATCTTTTCTTTTCTGTGATATTTTATTAGCAGATTTTTCAAATCAACACATTTTTGACGCAAGTTCGGCAAATTTTTTCGTATTAAATATGTAAAAATTTATTCGTTTTAAAAAACTTGAGAAATTTAAAGTCATATCAATTTTGAATTAATAAGTTTTTGTATTCTTAACAGCACTGATGAATTCTGTAATAACTATTTCAAAATTTGAAAATTTTCTATTCAATATTTTCAGTAGGTAGTTTCAACTGTTTTTAATAATTTTTTTTTCTTATTTTTTTAAATGACATCTTAAAAACTTTTTACAATTTTTGATTTGATCTTTTTTCATCATTGAAAACTTACAATAGGTATTTTTTTTTTGAAACCCTGAATTATTATTCTTCAAAGTTTAATATGAATTGCAGACATTTTCAAGCATTTTTGCAATCTTCATTTGAACAAAGTTCATGCTTTTTAACAATAATTTTTCTATAGTTCGAAATAACGGCATTTCTTTTTGATCAAATTATTGCGAACTTTTCTAGTTCTTAGATCGATTTTCAGGACGATTCAAGTCATTTCTCTTCAACTTTTTCCAGAAATTGATATTTCTTGCCAGGAGAATCTCACTTAATTCAGTACAACGCACTTTATTTGTCAAAATAACGCCTGAACTACATTGTTCGCCTATCGACCCGATGCTGATTGCTGAACTGACCATCGGAATCGGCGTTGCCCTGCGAAAACGTAGCTTGGCAGTTCGGCAGACGTGTAGTAAAATTTAATTCCTTCGAGATGTTCAGTCTAGATTGGTTAATGGCTCGGCCCGTTATGGCGACCAGCATTGATTTTCCTTAGCATCTATGCTGCTGCCGTTACTCCTCGTACAATTTACAATAGTCCGGTACAATTTTCTTCAATCTACCAAAACGTAGTTCATAGGTAATAACCACCGCACTACGACTGGCGAATGCCAAGAGTTTCCTGCGTCTAATGTAATTATCTGCTGCTCGGTCTAACATCTCGCGGGCTTTTAATGTGATTGATTTCGGGTTATTTTTCATCTGGGCTCTTTTTTCATGCGCTGGGCCGCCTCGGTCGTAAGAAGTTATTGTTTTTTAATCGCGACCGCTGCTGCGACGTCGTTACCTTCCAGTCTCGCAGTTGAAAATATAATGATTCGATTTGAAAAATGAAACGGTGACGTAAGGGCATTGTTCTCTACGACCTGAGTTTTCATTTCGGAAGCAAGCGAGTATTTCCTTCCGATTTCTTAATCGGTGTCCCTATCGTAGAGTCGCCAATGTCGGTGTGTCCCAAAGCGACGTGAAAGTGTTAATTGGCGAGCTCAGTTCGCGTATTTTCTTTCATCGGTTTGACCAAAAGGACCGACGAACAGATAAAAGAATCAAAGAGAAAGTATCCGGTGTGCGATTAAAATCTCAGCGTATTCGACGATATTTTCGTTTAATTAGTTTAATTAATTCGTTATTAGTAATATGTAATTACCGGGCGAGCGAAGGCGCAGCGACCGATTAAATAATATTCAATTTTTTTACCTTAATTAATGGCGTAATTAGGGTTTCGAGTTTGAAGATGGAGTAAAATATGAACGTACGAGAAACGTATAATGTGGTCAGCTTGTCGAATTCTGAGATGCCCTTTGTCGCTCGCTTAGTCATCTCCATGAGTCGTCATTAATTTCGGTAATAAACGTCGACGACGGTGTCTGCGTGGTGTGAAAAATCACTCGGAAATCTATTACGTGATTCTTGAGCTCGGAACTCGGACATACCCTTATGCTTGGGCAGCCGTGATTGAATCTCTTTGTGACGCGAGTCTGCTCGAGATGAGTCGGAGGTTTTGTTTTGGTTCGAAGATGATTATACAAACGGTTGTTTTGGAATTGCTGCGGAGTGTAGGAGGGAAATTTGAGTAAAAGAGATGTCGTTTTGATTCTTTGTCAAGACACTCGGTGCGAAGAAGGAAATGCCCCTTCGATCTTCTGCCCTCCGTGTGATTAATTTGCGCGTAAATGTAATTACTTTTCTTTTTAACGAGGTTCTTATGCAATGTGAAACAACTTACGTGAGAATTTGATGGATTTTTAAGTGTTTTATTTGCTAGTTGTTGCATGGTTTTGATACAAATTGTGTGTGGAGATGAAGAGAGAATTATTTTTTTCAATGGGCTCAAAATTTTGGATTTGAGATTTCGCTTCTTTTTGAAATCAATGAATAAGTAATCGTTATTTTTAGAAAAATCGTTCGAATTGAAAATAGTTGGAAGTTAGGTTGAGAGTCCTGGTTTGATTTTTGAGATTAAATAAATATGGAAAATTTTCCTCCGGTGTTTTTCTTTCAAGTATAAAAATACCCATAATGAGACCATTTCAAGGAACACCTTTTGAAATTTTTTCGTAGTATTTGAAAATTGATTTTAGAGAATAATTTTTCAAATGAAAAGCATTGAGAGTCTTGACAATTTTTTTCTGTTCGTCAATTTGAAAAATTCTGTAATTTTTCAAATTACATTTCTGAGGTTTGTGCTCTCCTTCGAAATTCTTAGGTCTCTTGGTTTTTCGATAAAAAATACAACTTTTGTGCTCGTACTTTACTAAAAGTGTGTAACAAATTCTACAAGGTGATGAAACTGATGGAAAAGAACACTCTAGATTCAGTTGAAATTGATCGATTGAAAAGCCAAAAGTGTGCATACTGTAGAAATCAGTGAAAATTTTTCTGACTTAATCAGTGAATTTTTATTTTTGATTAGTAATTTTTTTTAACTACTGAAATTTTTACTGGTTCATTTCAGTAGCTAGGAAAAGATTACCGATTCAAAAATGAAAATTCACTAATTGAATCAGTAATTTTTCACTGATTGACTGTCAAATTTCGCCGATTAACAGTTGCACACTTTTCGCTGTTTAATCAGTCAATTTTCAATTTTTTTGACTGATTCAGATTTAGAGAGAAAGGTCCTATAATAAAAAATTAATGGAAATTACTGATTTTTTTTTCGATTTACCGCGTGCCTAAAATTCGAGAGTTGAGTTTTTTGAAATGTTGAATCGAAGGATTAAAGAGGAGAGTTTAGAAAAATGGTATGAAGATGGAAAGAAAAATACAGAAAATTAGGGCGAAATTGAATTTAAAAAACTCAAAAAATGGCAAGAAGTTCCAGAAATTGAAAATTTTAATAATTTACTGCAAAAAACAAGAGTTTTTTGTAACTCCCACTCCACTCCACTCTTCTGCTTTAATCACTTCCACTTCTTTATTTTTTCAAAATCGAATCAAAACTGAAACAAAACCAACAAAAAACAGGGTTTTTTTGGTAATTGAGAAAAAAGAAAAAAACTATTTTTCTTTTTGTCGAAAAAGCAGTTCTGCCAGAAGGAAAATGGCAAAATCCCCACAATTATTTCCTCAAAATCCTGAAAAATCACCAATGTTTTTTAAAAAATTCTATTCATGAGCCTGAGACGGTGAAACCATGGAAAGTCCCCCCCCCCCCTCTTCCATTCGTAAAACAAATTGAACTTTTTTTTAAAAATATTTGGTACAAAACGAGTATTCAAACTTTGAAATTCAAATATTTATTTATGTTTTTTAAGAAAATTTTACTAGAGAAATGGATTTTTTGAGTTGATTTCAAGGATATTGAATGTAATTTAATTTTTGATTTGAATGAAGCGAATTGAATTTTATCCAGTTTGATTTTGAATTTTAATCTTTGAAAAAATGTGGTTAAAAGTCGAAAAAATGAAGCTTTTGGCTGCTGAAGTGCTGAATTTATAGAGCTGAGCTAGGTTTCAGCTTTCCAAAAGTCTCAAAAATTATCGATTTTAGGCTTTAGACTGGCTTTTGGTCCCTGCTTTCATATTCAAGCAAAAAATCTTAGTGAAAATAGGAAATCTTCAATCAGTTTTCAATTTTTTAACTGTTTTTGATGAAAAATTATGCAATTTGGTATTATGAATGGAAATTGGAGTGAGAAATCACCAAATTCCTCAATTTTTTGGAAATCACCACCAATTCACCACTGCGAAAATTAAAACAAACAAAATCAGCAAATCAATAATTTTAACGAAAAAATCAGTGAAAAGTCACTGATTTGAAATGACATGAAAAATTAGCAGAAATTAACCTCTTAACGCCAAATTATAATTTTTTTCGAATTTTTACTAACATTTTTACTCTTGCTTGATGTATTGGTTTTTTTTTGGGGGGAGGGGGGGATTGTTAGGCGCAAAAGTCATTTCAAAAAGTCGGTATAAGTCAGATAAGTCAGTAATTTTTGCTCAACATATTTTGTTTCATACCCTGAAAATCCAGTGGGGCAGTCCCGAACGATTTAGTTTTTGGATTTTGGGGCTCGGGTCTTGGACTTTCAAGTAAAAATTCATCGGGTCTTGGTCTTGGGCTTGAGAATTTCAGGTTTGGGTTTCGGGGCTCACTGTTTGGGGCTTTAAAGAAAATGTTCGGAGCTTTTCGAGACCTTTTAGGGCTTGAGGCAAAAAATTACAAGCTCAATGGACTCTCCAAACTTTTTTGACTTCAAAATCCAGCTCCAAAGTCTGACTCCACAATTGGCTTTAAAATCTGGAAAATCAAAATGAAATTCTTCCACTTTGAAAAATTGTTTCAAAAACCTAAAATTTTGCGAATTCAAAATGGTTTCTTCAATGTTACTATTTTACGTAATTTGTTCAGATAAGTATTTCACAATCTGAGGATTTGATTATAGAAATTGAGCATTAAAAATCGAATTATTTTTGAGATTTCCCTTCCTGTAAAAGCTTTCTGGTATTTTAAGCCTCTATACTCACTTTACGCCCAAACTTTGTGAGAAGTCCGGATTTTTGAGCTTGCTAGGTAGCTAGGTACCTAAATTTCTATTAAATATCCGGAGAAGGAATGAAGACGTTGGGTCAAAATATTGTAACATGATCTACAGCTTATGTGGCTTTGTCATAGGTAGATATGTAAGGTCTCATCCTTCCTTAAGATTTTCGAGGCTGTTCAGATATATCAAGTTTCTTTTTTCTTTTCTTTTCTTTTTTTTTTTAGCAATCATACGAAACTCTTCTCTATTTGACCCGACTTCTGAACATCTCCAAGCCCAGGGTTACAATCTTAAGCAACCGGTCCGATAATTACAGCGGAAACCGGTAGATTTTGAAACTAGTGTAATATATCGCACACCCACATACGCCCTAAACCGAACCCATAAAGTACAATACTCGGGCGAAAAATAATAGAATTAATGTTATTCCGAATACACATTACACATGTACGCATTTCTACATCGCTTCTCTCTGGCAGTGGCATGATGATGGCTGGCAGAGCCACAATGGCTCGTATTTTTTACTCGTTTACGGTTTAGATCGCGGATGGATGAACGAACCGATGGCTCGATGACGCGACATAGCTTGACGGTTGCGCCGGCGTATTTTTTTTCCTCCTTCTGTAGGTACGATAACATTGTCCAAATCCGCTGAAACGGAACGGATATCATTTCCTGAACGCATCCTCGCGCCGTTCTTCTTTTAACCCTCGACGTAGATCAATTGCTTTGGTCATTTTATGTTCTTCTCGTAGGTATTCGACGTTGCGCGCTAAATTGATCCCAGGTAAACCATTAATTTCGTAGCATTCTCACCTCCGCCCTCGTATCATTCATTTCTCGCTATTCAAAAGCGCAACACCTGTAATAAGCTCGATCGTGGGAATACCGTGTATTTTCCCATTTCCAAGTCGAAATCGAAACGCGAACGAATTGCCGATATTCGACTCGTTCGCGTCGATTAATTCGTATGCTAAAATTTCCATCTTTCAATCGTATGATTGGTAGTTGCGAAGCGAATAAGTACGGGTCATCTTGGCCAGGCCAAGTGCCATTTACTGTAAATTATTCTTAATGGATGGCCATTAGGCCGACGACTATTTTTACTAAAATAATTACCACGATTCGGCGACGCACAAAATCACTCCAGCCAACGCAACGGTTCGTGTCATTAGGCGATTTCAAATTTATACCAAGACTGTGTCATCTCGATGGCTGCTGTTTTATTTAGTCGTGAGTCTCCTAGCGGCCTCTTTTCCAAACTCAACCATGCCACATGAAATTACAAAGCCATTTGGTTTTTGTATCCTTTATAAGTGAAAATATTTCACTGATGTCTGTTCTTTATTCCGAAATCCAAAACCATATGTGTAGCCTTTGACCCGATCCTAGAAATTCAATTTTACCCCTGGTAACCCTTTTTTTCTCCAAGCAGCCTGTATCCTGGATTTCGATATACTGGCGAACATCTGTCACAATGGATCATGCCATTATGACAGCATCGGTGAACTTCTGAGGTAGCTTCGACCTTCAGGGTGAAATGAATCAACAATAGAGTTACCTTCATATTATTCGTATAAATCTCCAGCCGACAGCATAAATACGGCAGGAAGAAAACCACCTTTCACGGTATGTTGTTCCAGTGGTCTCCGTAATCGTGGAAAAAATAAGAGTCCGCTGCGGGTGAGCCGCCGAACTCCACATAATGAAGACCATTTAAGGGTAAATTTGTATCAATGAAGGTATCCAGAGTCATTTTTTTCCCTTTTTACGGTTTCGAAGATTAATAACGCCGGATGAATTATGTTCGAGCGTACGTTGATGTATTTTAAACTGATTTTTTTACCCTGGTCTGTGTCCAGTTTTAGACGACGGTTTTATTAAAATTTTTGTTAGGGTGGTTTCTTTTTTCGTCTGGTGATTAGTTATTATGGCATTCCTCTGGTTCTAATGGTTTTTGTTTTTGTCATTTGGGTTTAAGATTTGTCTGGATGATGTCTGGCTTTATGGGCATTTGGTAAGTTTCATAATTTCGTGTAGTTTGAGAATTCATGAGCTAGACGTATTTTTATCTTGGAAGTGGAAGTTTTCATTATTGAAGTATTCTTTAATCAAAAATAGTTGTATTTTTGGATTTTTTTAGTTTTGAAATTTTATCAATTTGAGAAATTCTTGGTCAATTTTTTTTTTTAAAATTCAAAATTGCGTGGAAAACGTTCAATTTCTATAAAACTTGCATGAAAATCAGGGCATAGGAGTCAGCAAAAAAGTTGACTCCTGACTCCAGCTTGACTCCGGAGTCAAGATGGAAAGTTGACTCCTGACTCCGGCCTTGACTCCGGAGTCAATTTTAGACCTTGACTAGTTTTCTCAATAATTCCATCCATGATACCAATTTTGATTTCGTGAAAATTATTGAAACGCGATTTTAAAAAATGGAAAACCACCGCTTTAACGTTGAATTCTTCTCAATGTCACTGATTTTTGTGCATAATATCAACAATTTTTATGAAAGTTGATTTCAAAATTTTTCACATTATTTTTATTAAATTTTTTCAAGATTTTCAACTTTGCTTAATTTTGATGATTTTTCATGATGCCTACCGGGCATGAAAATCACGAAAATGGCATACATTTTGATTATTTTACATAAAAAACATGAATTTTTGACATTTACCTCTCGTTTTTTAAATTTAATAATAATTAGGAACTGCTTTCAAATCATTTTTCATTAAAAAACTTCTCCTCACGCATCTCTTGAGCATGGCTTGAACATTAATTCGGATTCGAATTTAAAAAAGCCCAAAATTCGAATCAAACCAGGACATAGGAGGCAAACGGAGTCAAGAGTCAAGATCTGAAATTTACTCCAGAGTCAACCCGGAGTCAGGAGTCAAGGTCTGAAATGTACTCTGGAGTCAAACCGGAGTCAGGAGTCAACTCTCTATTTTGACTCCGGAGTCAATTTCGAAGTCAATTTGACTCCAGAGTCAAACGGAGTCAAGAGTCAAGGTCTGAAATTGACTCCGGAGTCAAACTGGAGTCAGAGTCAACTCTCTATTTTGACTCCGGAGTCAACCCGGAGTCAGGAGTCAAGGTCTGAAATTGACTCCGGAGTCAAACCGGAGTCAGGAATCAACTCTTTATTTTGACTCCGGAGTCAAGCCGGAGTCGGAGTCAATTTTGAAATCAATTTGACTCCGGAGTCAAACGGAGTCAAGAGTCAAATTCTGAAATTGACTCCGGAGCCAAGTCGGAGTCAAGAGTCAAGATCTGAAATTAACTCCGGAGTCAGGACTCAGGAGTCAACTTTTTTGCTGACTCCTATGCCCTGAATTAAACGGCCAATAGAAATAAGCCAAAAAATAATAGCTCAGATGCAAATAAAAAAAATATAAAATTTGGATTAATATGATCCGGCAATAATGTCAAAATTAGAATATTTGTCTTTTACAGTATCTATCTGAATATTTACCAAAAACTGCCGCGATTATTATAATATTTACGGTAATTTACCGTAATTATTGAAATATTTACGGTAATTTACCCTAATTATTGAAATATTTACGGTAATTTATCGTTATTATTAGAATATTTACGGTAATTTATTATGATTCTCAGGATATTTATAATAACTTACCAAAATATTCACAACAATTTACCGTAATTATGATGATATTTTACGGTAATTATTGAAAAATTGACGGTAATTTACAGTAATTTATCGTGTTTATCAAAATATTTACCAAAATTTACTATAATTATTTAAATATTTACAATAATTTACAGTAATTATAAGAATATTTATGATAATTACCTTAATTACCAAAATATTTACGGCAATTTACCGTAATTATGGTAATATTTCCGATAATTTACCGTAGTTATTAGAATATTCACGGTAATTTACCGTAATTTCTGAAATATTCATGGTCATTATCCGTAATTATCTAAATATTTAAAGTAATTTACCGCAATTATTAAAATATTTACGGTAATTTACCATAATTACTTAAATATTTACGGTAATTTACAGTAATTATGAGAATTCCTACTGTAATTTATCGTAATCATCAGAATATTTATGATATTTTACCGTAATTATTAAAATATTTACGGTAATTTACTGTAATTATTAGAATATTTATGGTAATTCACCGTAATTACTGAAATATTTATGGTCATTATCCGTAATTATCAAAATATTTACAGTAATTTACCGTAATTATTGAAATATTTACGGTAATTTACCATAATTACTGAAATATTTACGGTAATTTTCTGTAATTATCAACTTTTTTGCCATAACATGGTGTCTACCGAGCAGGAAAATCAAATTTTCTCAATCCAGTATAGACGCCTTGTTTTTTAAATCAACTAATTTTTATGATATTTTTACCATCCCAACGGCTTTTCCAGTAATTTTAATTGAACTTGATTTGAACTTTGAAGAATTTTTTGGGAAACTCGAAGATAATTTTTTTTTGGATAAATTATGATTTAAAAAATTATCATTTTTCTTAAAATTTTCAAGGTATATATTTTTAATTTTTGGATGAGGCAAGAATTTCCCTCCCTCTGTGGATTTGTGCTTGATGATTAAAAACCAGAAGTGGTTGAGATTTAAGATACCTATTACCTACTTTACTTATAAAAATCAATATTTTACTAGATTCTGAACTGTGCAAGATCATAATTCAATCCGCTCATCTAAAGTGGGTTGAGACGATTTTGAATGAACCTATCGTTATGTACCTTGTACCTACTTGAAATTTTTCATTTCATAAATTCTCAATGGTCCTCGAATTGTTTGCTCTTGAAAACCTTTGAATAGAATTTCACAGATATTTCAAAAATCGATAGATCCTCAGATTCTTTAATCCCAGTGGGTTTCTCAACTTACCTATACGAATTACCTCGAGATAGCATATCTCGGTTTATTAATTAACATAGGAATGCTCTTCGACCATGATGAGTTGATGACAATGTCCCTATATCTCGACTCAGAGACTGTAACATTTTATGTCTATCCATAACAGTCAGAGGCGGAAACTTGGATTTTTTCCGCATGTCGCAAAATTTTAATCATGGAAAATTCACAGATGTACTAATATGTCATTTATCAATTTTATCAGTCTAGAATTCTGCGCCGAAGAAAAATCGTCGGTGGCGGCTTGCTCTAAAAAATTTATCGGCGGTGACAGCGCGCTGTCTTCAAAATAACGGCGGCGGCGGCGTCGTCAACGGTGTAAAAGAGAAAATTGAGAAAATTTGCCAATTATTTTGAAAAAATGAATGAAGGGTCGAAGCTTCAAATTTTTCATAAGAATAGTAATGTTGCTCATGCCCGAGCGAAGCGAGGGCAAAGCTCTGAGAAAATTGGATTTTCAGTGTCCAAAAAGGGCATTCTTTTAATGTTTTATGACAGACGCCGCCGTTCATCAATCGGCGCGGCGGTGGGTGGCGGCTCACGCCGTAATCTTAGCACATTCGAAAATGGGAAATCACAATTCGTGAAATTTCGCCATTTTTTATACATTATCAAGTTAAAGATGTCACTGTTCAATATCATTTAAAAAAAAAAATTAATATCTGAATGAAAAAGTTTGAAAAAAAAAACATTTTTTTGACAAATTTTTGGCATGTCGCAAACAATTTGAGTTTCGCAAGAAAATTTCGCGCATGTCGCCAAAAAATTTCGCATGTCGCACTTGCGACATGCGTGACACGAAAGTTTCCGCCCTTGATAACAGTCAACCGTACATTTCGCTCATATAGATTTCCACAAACCAAAGATTTTGCGAGACGCCCATTACACGAAATATTAAACATTTTAATTCGTCTACGACTAATTGAAACTTATTAAAGTTACAATCGTGTTACACGGGCATTGTTGCGTGCAACTCCAAGTACCTACCAATTTTCGAGGTATTAATAACATAAAGCACAATGCAGCCAAGCTCGGACGCATTACATTTACATAAATTATGTAAATCGTCTCAAATAAACCGCAACAGTTAATTGTTATTTGTGTTTCATTGTGTTGTTGACACGAATGGAAAATGGAATTGACGTCTGCTGGATTCGTATACGAAGATTCTAACACCTTATTGCTACCGTATCTGCCTATATGGGAGATTCCATGTACCGAGGTACAGAGACAGGAGGATGGTACGTGCACACGATATAGAAAGACGTTGGGAAAATGAATTATCGACGTAACAGAAATGTTTGTCGTTATGCCAACAACGGTGTTGATGGTACGGCCGGTCTGATTGTCGAACGAACATAATATTTACATATATTTGTATACGCGGTACGTGTGTAATAGCGGGTAATGGGCGAGAAGACGTTATAATTTAAACACAGTAGCTACCCTAAATTATATCCCGAGGCTACGAAGAGAGCAGGAGGCGTTTGATCGATGAAACCAACCTCAGCTCCGTTTATAATTGATTTCTCGAAATGATATTAGGATACTCGACGATGTTTTTTTCTCTACTCTTTTCTAAAAGAACTAGTTTCCTATCCACGGCTCGTCTTATGTTTTATATTTAACAAGTCTTTAAGTGGAATTTTTCGAGTCGTAAATTCAAATACCTAGTTGTGTAGTCGTGATGATAGCTTTGGTCACGATTCACAGGGTGCAAAGAGCCGTACAACCCTTGGTAATTCAAGGCACTGTCTCGAGAACACCTGAACAAGCTCGATTCTCGATGCAATTATTTTAAATTACATTGTACTGCGCTGGAAAACGAAACATATACACAAAAGGCGTTACTATACCGCAGAAGTACACTACATATACGTATAAATTCCACCTGGATATTGTACCTATACCCTAGGTACCTATAGGTATAGTTTCCCTTTTAAAGATGCGCAATTTTTCAACCTCCAGAATGCCTATAGCATCCCTCCTGCAGATTTGTTGGATGATAAACGAAAACGCCCGCTGTGAAAGTAAATACACGCGAACATAACAAGACATGGTCGCGTACGTTCTTTATGCATTTTAATTTCCTCGAAAGAAAAAAAAAAAGGATTAACTGGTATATCTGAGGTACCATATACCTGCACGACGCCGCCGCTCGAGCCGTATATTTTTAAGCCGCGTAGCCCTGCAATCGTCTTGTATACTGGAGTGCTTTTATGTAGCGAATGATTCATGTGGTGCGACCGAGATTATATTGGTAGGGTAATTGAGGGCTTTGTAGATGATACTGGCTGGATGCTGTAGCCAGATATTGTGATTTCTTGGAATATTTTAAAAGGTAATGTGGAACTGAATGTACTCGGTGGTCGATTTTTACATTTTGGATGTGGGGTTTCCTTCGGTGTGAAGTGGAGGGGTTGAAGAGTGTCGTGTGGAGTCGTAAGTGGAGTCGCCGGATACAGAAGCCTTGATATGTCAATTGGAATTGAAATTCGGCTCGAGGGAGTTCTGGGTAGGTGTCCAGGAAATATGCGGACAGAAGTTGGACCAAAAATTTGGAGATTGGAAACAATTTTCAGGCAATATTTTTGACTATGGATTTTTTTGAAATTATTATTCGTTTTATAATGGTTTCATCCTTTCAAATTTCTCAACGAATGATTTGATCAGATTGGCAGGGTGTCCAACAGGTTCTGTTGGTCCTGTTTTGGGGATTTTTCGGAGAAAAGTCCTGTTTTGTGGCAATTTTGAGATTCCATCAGCCAAAATAAAAATCGAAAATGTCGTCAGTGGCAACACTAAGTGAGATGATGAAAGATGATACAGGATGTCTGAAAAAATTTCAACTTTAGAATGCTCTTTTCTTCAAAAAATGTCGCCCTCGCTTCGCTGGGGCTCAGGAAATTTATCTTTTTTTTTTTTTTGAAAATTATAGTACCTACAAAACATCTTCCTTTCCAGCCGAGACAATTAATATTTCAATGTAATAAAAATCGTCCTCATTTATCAAAGAACTTGTAACGAACTCGATCACAATTTTCAAAAATGTTTCTTTTTGGAATCGTTTTTTTTTGTTTTTTTTTTCTAATTCAGAACAAAACACAAGAAGTACGAATTTTACCTAACGAAGACATTTCAGATTCTGGGTGTCCCTTTTTCAAAAATTTTTGCCTTCGCTTCGCTTGGGCTCATTGAATTGGCCTATTTTTTCTTTTCTATGTATTTTTTTATTCTTCAATTTTTAAAATTTAGTTACATACTTATTTCTTATAATTATTCAAAAAAAAAAAATCGTTTCAAAAATTGTTTTTTAAATAGATTTTATAATTTTTTGGTGGGGGGGGGGTGTACAAAATGTATTAGTATTGATTTTAAAAGGTCCTGTTGAAGGTATTGTTGAGGTCCTGTTTTAGGGTTTTGAAAGTTTGTTAGACACCCTGATGGAATGGTCAAATTTTATGTTTAAACCATAGATATAAATCTGATTCTAAAATTTAGCTCTCCTTAGTCATTCGTTCTTTCAAATTTTCCACGAAATGAGAGGATTCGGGTGTATAGGGCTGAGCAAGGGTCATGATCTAAAGTTGAGGATACGAGGGAGGTTTAATTTTGAAACTGAGTTGAAATTTGAAACTAATATAGGAACTTCTAAAAAAAAAAACCAAGATACCTATGTTACTAGACATGTTGAGATTTTTTGAGATTTTTATCCAAATTTGGAGGTACGTAGACGTACGGTGAGGGAATATATTAAAAATTTAACAAATTTCTGCTTTGGGGTAAAAATTTTAGATCATGGGTGTGTTAAAATGTACCAATTCACTTAAAATATGAGGCAAAAGAGACAAAACTTGATAACTTTTGTCAAAGTGTTCAATATCTATGCGCCATGAATATTTTTTTAAATTCCTGTTTTGAAATACTTTCCATTTCTTTTTCTCATTTTCAATTTTTTTTCACATTCTACATAAACTTTTTATTAAAATGCCAATCTATTCCATTTTTTAATTTGTTTTCAGTTTTTTAACGTTTCCTTTCGTATAACGTTACACAAAAACATCGTAATTTTCAAATTTTACCTCCTCCCCTTTCTCCTTCACAGCTCCGAGACGTATCCAATCCATGGTCAAACATTGATTCGAAATTAGGAATCTGCTCCCCGATATTATAACAAATGATACGTCACGTAGTATTCTTGATTTTTGGAAAATTGTTAGTCTTCTCGTGAAAGAGGATTCTTGAGAGGAGATCTGAGAAATTCTTGGCGATTTTCTCACTGTCAGAGTAAGAATAATTTCTCAAAGATTATAATCTTCGGTTCTAGGGAGGTGAGGACTAATGGGAGGCCGATTGACAGAAATTTTAGAAACCCCTAAATAAAAATAGTGAGGAAGAAGTTACTTGCGAGCATTTTTTTGTGCGTGAAAAATGAGTCGTGTAAATTAGCGAAAATTTTCTCCAAAGGAGGAAAAATTGTCTTTTTATTTAAAACGGAAATCAACATTTCGTTTATTGATCGATTTTTCATTAATTTTTGAAAATATTGCGAATTCTCCATTGAAACAAAATATTATTTTTTTCTACCATTGCAGTCTTCATCTTGTGATTCTGACAGTTTTACACTTGAGTGTTTAGCCATAATTTTTATGAAAAGAAAGGGCGAAGAGAAGGTCAAAAATATGAAACTTTATCGGCTAGGTTTTTGGTAAATAAAAAAAAAAACTACTTCATAAATCCCCAGTTTTTTTAATATGAGTTTTGTCAAAAAGTTGAAAGTGACCAAAATTTTGACTTTCCTCTTATAATTTTGAAGTTTTTCCCGTTTTAAGGAAAATTTTTCTTCAATTTTTCCCGCGAGTTTGTGGAAACTCTAAAGTTTTATAAAAAAAAAATCAATATTTCAGCTTTCTTTACACATTTCGAAAAATTTTTTTTTCGATATTTTGCGAGCCTAAATACTAGATGCTCAAAAATTCTGTCTCTCTCAAATTTTTCTTAGAAATCCCAGGGGGTGCCAAATTTTTTTGAGCACTTGGTGTAGAAATAATCCTCAAGTGCCAAAAATTGATTTTTGAGTCAACATTGATTTTAGGCCTTTTAGAAGGGGTAGAATCAAGAGGGGAATCTTGACTCAAACCAATTTTTGACTATTATTCAGTTTCACTTCGTAAAATTTTGAACGCTTTTATTCCAGTTTTGAATTTCTTATACCTAATTATAATTTTGAAACTAGTGTAACTTTTTTCAATGCAGTAAAATTTTATTTGATGAAATTTCTATTTCACATTTAATGTTTTTGAAAAACTTTGAATTTTTTAATAGGTATTTCTGTGAATTTTAAAAAAGGTATTTCCCGAAATACTTATGTTCTCACACTTTGAATCATTTTGTTGATTGGTTTTCATCCCATTCTGATGTCAAAAAATATTTGAATTCTGTCATATTTTTATCGTAGAATATTCTTTCTCCAATGTTCTTATTAACTTTGCTGTTTACCTGACAAACCATATTCCTTGTACTCTCTTGCCTTGAGGGGTAAGATAAATTTTTGTTCTATTTTAATGGATCTTTTTGCGGTTCATTTTTCGTAATTTACGACATCAGGTGTTTCGCAAATTACTTTTATGAATTATTAATTTCGAACGTTTTAGCAGGTTTTTCTCTTTGAAAAAACATCTCGACGATATCACCGTGTTCATTTTCTCGTCGCAATTTCACCTAAAATTTATAATTCTTTAAAATGTATCCTTACGTATGTAGAAGAAATTAAGACATACGCATCGTTCATTACCATAATACTCACTTCACGTACACATAAGTAACGCTTATGAAAGTTTTTCTCCTGGCTCGTTATCGCGCCTCGCGTCCCACCGCCGGAAGTAGTCATTTCACGGTTTAATATTTACCTGTTTTTTCACTTTATGGAACGATGAAGCATTAATAAAGGTTAACGGTTTTAATTAACGAACACGAGGTGGATATTATTTCGAGCAAATGGTTTAGTAATTGCTAATTATTATATTATTGTAATCTGCGTGCCCCGCGCGAAATCCCCTCGTCTATTTATCTACGTCTGCAGATTTTCACCATATGTCTTTTCACGTCTGTTTACATGATAAGAGGCTACATGTACGGCACATTTGGTACGTGCGTATTTTATGTTTCGGCAACACAAAGCATACAAAGGTATACCTAAATCTGTATAGAAGGTAGAAGGTACCTGTACATTTATTTTCATCTTGATCCATATAAAGGTTGCACGGAGGCGTTAAGTACACCAAAGAGAAAAAAAAAATACCAACCGGTGGTATATTAAGAAGAGAGAAAAAAAGGTACAAGATTCGGGTTTTATTGCATCGAAGTTCATTTGATATTATTTGACCATATAGTGTTGATTTAGTGCACCGGTTTGTATATTATTTTCTCGCCTCGTGTACCATATGGTCGTTGGCTCCTCGATGTTTTGGTCTGGTCGATGTGTGCTGATGATGGCGGCCTGTGTGGAATCGGCGCTTTATTCCGGCACCGTATATCGAATCCGTAAAAGTGAAAATCAAATCTGCCCTAATACGATGAAAAACAAAAGACTTGGAAACCAGCAAAGTGCATCCGTTCGTTGCGATCTGACACCCGCTTTGGTCTTGGTTGGCGATGTCGTTACACTGTAATGTCTTTATTATGTATACAGTTTGTTTATCAAATTCTGAGCTAAGCTGGACATTTTTTGTGTCAATGTAATCACAAGGTGTGAAGATGCTACATCAGTAGGGTCAGAAAGGATAACGGTATAAAGTATAATTTTTTTTACCACCCCCCTCTCGAAAAAATGCATCAGACATGAATTTTCAAAGCCTTAAATCAAAGAAAAATATTTTTTCAAAGTTTCGTCCTCGCGCGAAAAAAGGTCCTTCTCCCCCCATCGCTCAAAAATCATTCCGGTACTTCGGTTTTTTGTATTTTGTATTCATTTTGCACCCACCCAAAAAAATTCGTCCGGTGTTATTTGAGCACTTCATCCTTCATCTGATATGCAAAGAAATTTGTTCTTATTTGCAAATGTTTAAAATGAAAATCGTAAAACTCAAGTTTTGTTTGTGAAGAAATTTGAATTGAGGGGAGGAGAGTTTTAGTTGATTTTATTCCAATAGGTATCATAAATTACTAATTATATGAAACATAATCTGATGAATTTCAAGGTTTTTGAACGATTTTTCATATGTTGAACTTTTTCAAATGATGTTGACTTTTTTGAACTTCCTTTTTTTTTTTTTTTTGTTGAAAATTGTGAACAGTGAATAACATTTGAGATTATCTGTGGAACATTTTAAATAATTTTTTGATTTTTTTTTTTTTCAAAATTCTCAACAGCTTATTCAACGTTGTTTTTACAAATTATATATATTTCAAACATTTTCCCCATTTCTCAAATTTTCTTCGCAATTCGTGAATTTTATTAGTGCCTTTGTGAAGCATTTTGACAGTATTTGAATCATTTTTAAGATTTTTCAAGCTAAACGAATTTCATGCATTGGAAAAATTTTCTTTCTTTCAATCAATTTTACTACTCTTTGTGATTTATTCTCAGGAAAGTGCGGTATGACCATTATACAATAATTTTCTTGATTTTCAAAACTATTGTTTTTCGACTCTATAGAAACCTGAAGATGTTTCTATGACTTCTGAAAAATTTCGAAGTCATCTAATATAAAACAGCATAATTTTCGTGATATTCTAGTTTGAATACGCTTACTTATCGTGGTAATTTTTTTTAATAGATGCATTTTAAATAATGTTTTGACTGAATTTTGAATTGTTTTATTCTTTCAGGTGAGTTCGATTGACTTATCAACTACTATTGAAAAGATTATCTACGACCAAGGTAACGTCTTTAAAGTGGACTTTCACGATGCTGTTGGTGAATTTTTACAGCAAGTTTTCTCCTGATGGGCCAATAAATAGGTAAACTTTTCCTCGTTCAATTATGTATTTCTATCCAGTTTTCATGTATTTAAAATTTTCATCAATATTGCCTGAAATTTGAATCAACTTTTTTCTTCAAACTACCGCATGATTGGTAGGATTAGGAAGATTTTAGCGCCAAAAATAATCGATTTTCATCGCATTGATATGATTTCGGTAATCGAATTTTTTAGGTGAAATTTTGGCGATTGGAGTTTCAATCGGGAAAAATATGGCAAATCGATGCAATTTTAAAATTGGAAAAATGGAAAATAATTAATTAGCTAACCGTCATTTCCAACAGAAAATAAGCAAAATTAACTCTTGATGTTTTCATAAAAAGTCAACCTTTTGCTTTGGAAAAAAAACATGCCAAATTTTTCAAAATATTTGCATTGTGATTTCGTACCATTAGATAATTTTTTGTATGGAGGGAGTTGAACTATAGAGGAGCAGGAGGGGAAATGATTTTTCTTTTTCTTTTTTTTTTTTTTTTCAAGAAGTGCTTGGTAATTTGTTAGAATTATTGAAACGATTTCAAAAATATGCCTGTACCTATGTGATGAATTGGACATATAATCGTGTTGGTCAATTTTATAATAATGACTTGGTTTCCATCAAAAATGACCTTTTTTTTGTAAAAGGTGTAGGTAGAAAACTTCGAAGTTGCTCAGAATCGCTTGTTTGATCACTTTACCTCGTTTTGATGAGGTTTTTTTTTTTAGTTCTTTGAGCACTCTTATTTTGAAAAAACGAAAGGTCTGAAAAAATGTTTGATTTTCTGTAAATCTTCACTGATTATTTTCTAAAAAATGTCACTGATATTTCAGAAGGGATTCACTAATTTTTTTAAATTTCGCGGATTTTTAAAACAATTTCACTGTTTTTTCAGGCAAGTTTCACTGATTTTTCTGAAAGTTTTCGCGATTTTTTCAGAAAAATTTCACCGATTTCTTTCATAAAAATTCCACTGATTTTTGTAAAAAAATTCTACTGATTTTTAAAAAAATTTCACCGATTTTTTTCAAAAATGTTCACGGTTTTGTTTTAAAAATTTTTAAATGATTTTTCAGAAAAATTTCACTGATTTTTTAGAAAAGTTTCTCTGATTTGTTCAGGAAAAGTTTCACTGATTTTTTTCATAAAAATTCCACTGATTTTCGTGAGAAACATTCTACCGATTGTTGTAAGAAAAATTTCACAAAAAATTCACTGATTTTACAAAAATTTTCACTGATTTTTTTCTAAAAAAATTCACTGATTTTTTTTCTAAAAAAATTCACTGACTTTTCTAAAACATTTCACTGATTTTTTTCTAAAAAATTTCACTGATTTTTTTCTAAAAAATTTCACTGATTTTTTTCTGACAATTTTCGTTCACTTATTTTTTTCTGAAAAATTTCACTGATTTTTTTCTGAAAAATTTCACACTGATCTTTTTCTGAAAAATTTCACTGATTTTTTTTCTGAAAAATTTCACTGATCTTTTCCTGAAATATTTCACTGATTTTTTCTGAAAAATTTCACAATTTTTTTCAGAAAAATTTCACTGATTTTTTTCCTGAAAAATTTTATTGATTTTTTTCTGAAAAATTTCACCGATTTTTTTCAAAAAATTTCACTTATTTTTCTGAACAAATTCACAGATTTTCAGCAAATTAAGATTTTGTAAGCTGACTTATCATTGAATTTTCACTGATTTTCCAGCAATTTTTGTTCACTGTTTGCTTTCGGTGAAAATTTTCCAATTGATTTATTATCGTGATGCAGTTTTGACTGTTTTCCAGATCCAGTGATTTTCCATAATTGTCACTGATTTGTAAATAAGAGAACACTTTTTATGCTAATGAGACTGATTGTTTTCACCATCATTAGTCGCGCCCATCAGCATCACGGAAAATTGATCGCTGTAGAAATTAACTCGTCATCTCGAACCAGGAAAAAATTGACTGGCACAAGTCAGGATTTGATAAACACACTGTATGGTCTTTTTACGTTTAATTTTAACGTACCAGACTACAAGTTAATTTGTTTTATACCTGCAGTCGTGTAAAATTGCGCAACACTAGCGGAAAATATCCAGAATAAGGTACCTTACCTATACATACGTAAGGCATTATACCGACTCGTGTACATTTGTGTTGGCTTTAATTCGCCAAACAATAGATTACGTGTACCTAAAGGGGTTTCGCGAAAAAAAAAAACATGCTCGCGAGAAAAGCGACGATGTGGGAAAACCTCTTCCATTTCTGAACTCGGCAGTTACGATATGAGCTTATGAGCCAAGGGATGCTGTCTTAAATTAAGAAAGTTACACGATACGATACCACTCGACGTGTGTGTATTATGCTCGCGTGAGTTCGCGTTATAAAAACGCCTTAGAACTTTATTAACCTTTTGAGCGCGAGTTAAAAGACACGCCAGAGGAGATCGGAGGGGCTTGGTGCGAGTACGTTATGTGTGTAGTTTCGTATGTAGATGGGTACCGAAAAATATTTATACGCGGAGCTAACGATGCTCTACCGCAGCGTTGCGTATAAAACGACGCTCGTCTAGGTGTATTTTTCGGTTAAAAATTTAATTTCAAAGTTTCCCTATTTGGTGTTATAAGACGGCTGGAAATTTACACTCGAGTACTTAAGCCAGCCTGGCTCGTCATCTCGTAACGGGTTTTATTGAAAGGTACTCAGATGGTTATCGAATGGTACGAGAGAATACGACGAAATGATAAACATCTATCGAGGTAAATACCGTCGAATACACGAAAAAAAAATCATTATCTGATTGTACTTGTTAACAAAACAATCAAAGCTTGAATTAGGCATATAGTCGCGGATACGAGCTATGACGAGGTCACAAGGCGGGAATTTCGTACCGTAATCATATACCCAAAGGTGGAAGAAATTTCCCCGATATTCACAAAAAGATTCCAACGCTCGATTACATTTCGCCCAAGAGTTTTCCGCAATAACTGGATCTTCGACGGAGAAAAAGTCTCGTCATCGGGTGCGATTCGTAGACCGCGAAAAAAAAAACACGAAGCACACGCCGGAGATTGCTTTTTCTTACACGAGCGAGCATCTCATCTACGATTAATTATTATAGCGAATTCGTCGTCATCGGTATATGGTAATTTGCGTATTTGTGACGACTCGGCATATTTCGGAGAGGCTGACTCGATAGATCGAAGATAATTGAATCGGTGACGTCATTTTTACGTCGCAGTCGAAGAAAAAAACCAGTAGCGGTGAAGCTTGATTGCTTGATGAAGGTGATGGTCGATGTAGATGCGGTGGTTCATGCTAAGAAAGTAATTATCGACGGCGCGGCGCGAAAAAAAAAAACTATGGAATTCCGAATAGGCGAGAGTTACAAGGATGTAAGACGTTGGGAGTTGGTACGATGATCATAGGTAGATATGGAATTAGGTTGATGGAATTTTACGACCTTGGTTCGTATGGGTATTGTCTCGAGATGATAAATTTGCCCAAAGGAGAGAATTGCTAATTAGATTTGTGTTTATTGTTCGATGGTATGGTGTTGCTTGTTTCGTTAGAGAGGTGATTCTAAAGTCGTACGAAAAGAATGGATGGTAATTAAGAGAAGTATGATAATTTTTCAAAATTTTTGTTTGAGAAGTAAAGTTTGGCGAGGAATTTGAGTGGAGGGAATTTCGAAACGAATCAAGATGTCTGTGCTGTCGGTAGGTCATATACGAATTTTACAAGTAGTACAAAAGTAGGTCATACTTTCAGATTTTAAAGCAAACAAATTATAGAAGCAATACAAAAGTCGTAATAATATAAGTCTGGATGTTAAAATCACCCTTAAGAGAAAAAAATTGGGGGTTCGAGTTGAGGTTTCCTCTTGATTTTTCTCCTTTTGAAAGAAGTAGTAATAGGGTCACTTGGGGACACTCCGAGCTCAGGCGTAAGATTTCCGCGAGGTACCGTGGAGAATCTTGGTGGCCGGAGAAGTAGCCCAAGCGCCCCTATTTGATGAGATGACGGTGAGAATTCGTGGAGAAATTAGATGTTCGGTGAAGAAGGAAAATAACGTAACGGAAACGGAAACGGAAACTGAAACGGTAACTGAAAAAAAATTAATTAATGAAGGCAGTATTGTGAGTTGTTTGAAATAAAGGTTGTGAGAAACAAAGTCCGCAATCACAAGAGTCTCCTTTTCTGTAGAAGCAGATCGAAACGAAATAAGAATCATTGAATCTGTCAAAAATAAGTTTCAAGTTATCAAGTTGTGATTTTTTAGAAGAAAGAGAAGCGAAATCCAATAAGTGATGTTTTAAAATAGATTTTGACTCATCAAGGAAAGAGATTGATAATTGTTCTTGAAAATCGGAAGTGAAAAAAAGAAACGGATTGAAAGAGATTTTGATGAAATATTCCAAAGGATTGAGTTGAATAAGGAAGGAAGTTGGATGATGATTGTGGGAAGTAAGAATGATTGATCGGACCGAGGTATAATTTTTCCTTAGTATATCAATTTGAATTGGTAAGCAAACAGACATGATTGAGAATATGGAGAAAAAAAGGTAGAAAGGTGGTTCTATAAATGTGTATAGAAAGTTGGCGCAACAAAGTTATCCTAAGAATCTTGAAAGAAAGAAAGAATGATTTGTCTGCCACGTTTTTCGATCAAACGTATATTAAGATTGTCAATTTCATTCATGGTATGTAATTTTTCATCGGTATCAAACATGCAATGATATTTACCAGGAAGATGAAAGTTGAAATCGGTTGTTTCAACAACAATTGACTTTCCGAATTTCGTGGTACATTTGAAAAAAGACAAAACTTTGAAAACATCGCCAATATTACAATCTTTGTCGAAAGACTTGAACTCTTTCTGATCATTCAGAGCATTGATATTGTTTAAAAAGGAAGCCATTTCAAATGAGAATGACAAATACAGAAATTGACCATCTATAAATGCACATCGAAATTTCCCCACCCCTATTTTTGAAACAAAGAGATGCGCGCGCACATGCCCACTGAAAAAAATAACAAGAAAAAACACATAGTTCAATTCGACTTATGTAATGTAAAAAAAAAAAGCTTAATCTAACATAGTTTAATTCGAGTATTTTAAAGAAAAAAAGTGCTTAATCTAACATACTTCAATTCGACTATGTTAATGTATGTCAAATTAGCTTACTCTAACAACGTCCAAACCTCAAATTAGAGTAAGCTAATTTGACATACATTAAAAAACTTGGGCAAATGGCAAGTATGTGAACAAAGTTCTAACCATAAAAGTCTCTTGGCAATTATCAAAAGGAACTCCATCTTCATCCGGAATGAAATCTGCTATAGTAATCGACGAAGGACATTTACACGATAACTGGGCAATCTCAGTTTCAACTTTAACAGTACGTGAAATGAGATCCAGAACAGACTTGGGTACAAGTTTCTCTAGCTCAACCCAATCTTCATATTCAAATATTTGATCTCTAACCGCAATTACTGACTGAAAAAGGAGGGAATCAGGAGTAAAAACCCCTTTACATAGAATTTTTAAATTATTTTTCAGAGCCCTATATCGGTGTAAATAAGTATAAGCGTAAAAAGAGGGTAGCTTAAACTCATAAGGTGGGTCAGCAAGATGATAACATTGTTGTTGATAAAGCAGTATTCTACAATCCGCAATCCTACATTTGACACCAAATAACTTCACCTCAAAACAGTTACAGTCACCCATAGATAAATACATACTTAATGAATTAAAAATATTAACATAAATTTTTAGCGAAAAAAAAAGAATCTTGAGAGACAGAGTTTAACATGGAAAAAGATAAACCTTATCAAATGAAACAATGAAAGACAGGTGTTGGATAGCACAAAAGGTAACTGGATGGTGTAGGATTAGGAAACAAGAAAAACGGTAAATACCGGTAAATACAAACATATTGGATTAAAACTACTTTTTTTGGATTTTTAATTTTAGAAAGTAAATCTAAGTAAAACTAATATAAAACTACTTTTTTTTTGATTTTTTAATTTTAGAATGTAAATCTAAGTAAAACTAATTTAATTCTAAGTATAAAACTAAGAAGCGTTGGAATCCGAATCTGAGAAAGATTCCTCGTCATCATCAAGTAGGAAATCACATTGACAATTTCTCAACATGATAGGAGTTGGTGGGGGATCTAAAAACTTCATGATAACAGAACGTAATTTAGAAGGAAGAGGTACAAAATGGGCATCTAAATCTGAATCTAAGTTTTGTAAGATGGTGCAGATACTCAAGAATTCTAAAGAGCTGGGTTGGAACAAACCTCTACTTAGCCAAATCAATTTGTCTCGAAGATTTTTTTCACTCTCAACTAAACCTTGTACAAAGTAATCATCAGTATGTGAACCCAGTAAACGACCAGATTTTAGTTTACCCAAAAGAATACTGTAAAAGGTATGTTTATGTTTAACTTCGGTACAGTAGTCAACAAAACAGTGACAAGTGTTCTCAGCGGAAGCCATGTTGATAATGAGACATTTAAGAAGACATTACTTCATAAATAGTGATTTGAAGATTGGCTTATTTTTCCCCCCACCACCTACATCGTTACAAAGACAACAATGTCTGATACAACGACCACATGAAATACAGAATGAAGCCTTCTTGTCAATAAGTTTACAGAAATCACATATATGTAAAGACGGATGTGAAATCCTCGGATTATTGAAAATTCCGGAAATATAAAAAAGCCAAGGATGAAGCATGGCGTATGAAAATAATGCTTTCAGCAAAATATTCGGAAGAGGAAGGAGAAGGATGTTTTCGGCAACAGTTATTCGATGAACAATTTTAGGAATAATGATATTTTGTAAAGATTTTGGTTGAAAAAGTTTAACTTTGGCGCAGCAATGTGGGCATGCATCGACGAAATCAGTTTCATAACCAGAGTCTGAATCAGAGCTAGAAGAGTTCATGTTTGGTGCCATGACAAAAAGCAGATGATAGAGAAACAAGAGAAGACTGAACAGAATTTGGTAAAGGTAAATTGTAGATATCGGATTCTTCACGAATATTTTTCAAGATAGCAAAACTACTGTGAAATTGTAAGGATTTAGGTTGAAACTGGGTAGGTCTAGGAAAGGACTTTATCTGATCTTGAGCCCGCTCTACTCGACAAGAATAAATGTCTCTACGCCAATCGGTTGGTGCTTCAGGATAAAAACCGTTCTTGATACGTTCCCAAACTATTATGTGATAAAATAATGCCAACTGAGCTTTGTTATAGTTTGTAACTGGAAACGAAGGATAGGGTAGAAAAATGTATGATTGGTTTGACATCAGAATAAATTTTACTTTATGTTCAAAAAATCACGAGTACGTTTTATCATAAAATGAAATAAAATGTACGTGTGTAAGGTTCGAGCAACGAAGTAATAATGACCGGATATTAGAAAATCATTGTTTATATAGAGATTTTAACTTACCCCCACCACAATAAACTAATATTAAAAATATTTTTTTCAGGTTTTGACTTTTTAAACTTTTTTTAGGAACTAAACTAAAACTATGACTACTTAAACTAGCGTACTTAAAACTAAATTAATCTAAAAATATTGACCACCAGCCAATTATAGAGTTGTATGCCCAAAGTTCCCAACGAATTTCTGATTCAGAGATCCAATAACAGTGAAGATGTTTATTCGGAAGTCTATTCCAGTAAGGCACCTTGACACTAAGATCACAGTACTTTGACCAAACTTTTGGCAAATGAAAAATGAAATCTTCAGTTTCAACAAATACAAGTCCAGAAAGCGGTTTGAACATCAAACTTGAAACTCCAATCTCAAGCTCATCAAAAGGTCTGGGAAGATCGGTATAAGGTATGAAAACAGCCATCATGTTCAAGATGCAAGATGCTAATGACAAGTATTCTGACCAACAGCTACTTATATACTTTTTAAAGAAAGTTCACGCATGCGCAGGAATCCCTATTGAATAACGAAAAGTTAACATGTAAGCCCAACGTGTCATATCAATGACCAGAAAGTTGTTCCCAGGTTCTTTTACCCAAACCATTTCGCACATATCTTCAAAAACTTCACGACTCAAGCCGAAAATTTGTTCTTTATGAAAACGGATGTGGTCATGTTCAGAAATTGGGAATAAAACAACGTAATTTATAAGCCAAGAGAAGGACTCTGGTACATGACAATACTTTTTGTTGATGAAAATACAGGAAAGATCTTCACGTTTAAGAATTGACTTCAAGTTTAAAGCAGAGTAATAGGCATCTTGTGCGATAATTACGACCGAATCTGGTCTCAGAGCAGAAAAATCGCACATCAAACCAGTTTTTGAAGTTTTCCAACCCAAGTTGAAGGTTTCAGGTGTTCTAGTTAGAATGAAAATATCGCCTTTTGGGCATTTCAAGTCTAAGAGTTTATCAATAACGTTATTACGCTGGTCAATAGTGGCACTACCAAGAATAGCAGCACGTAAATGACTTGGAACACAAACTGTTTGTTTAGAAGCCATAATGAGAATATTGGTTCAACACCAATGCAGTGCTATAAATATTATTTAAAACTTTGATTTCTGCAACTCCAACGTGTAAAATTTCCCATCCACTGGTTCTCCGTTTAAATCTTGAATAGAGAATGTTGGTGGCACTGTAAGATGGACGTCTGATATTACAAAAACCTCCGTTGTCCAACGTTTCGAATATTTGTTCGTAAAAGCGCATTTGTAGGCTGTAAGACGAACACGATCACCCACTTTAAACTTGGGTTTTGGCATCTTGAATTTTGTCAGACCATACATTCGTTTGTAAACACCAGGTTCTGTCGTTTTGGTGACTAAAGCCGGTGGTAAACCTATTGTTCGATGAACATCTTTAAAATTATATTCTTTCACAAGTTTAGGAAGTAAAGTCAACCAATGATGATTTTGATTAACTTCGAAATGAAGTTTTAATTTCTCATTCAACGTTCGATTGAATCGTTCAACAATAGCCGCTTTAATCTCAGTGAACGAATGATACATCTGAATGTTATGTTTAGTCAAAAGAGCTTTGAATGGACCGTTAACAAATTCTTTCCCACGATCAGCTTGTAACAGTTCAGGCTTACGTTTCGGACGAGAGGATGTCAAAATTTTTTCAAAAGCTTTAGTAACTTCAGCTGCAGATTTTGATTTCAGCGGAATACACCAAACAAATTTACTAAAACAATCAATCACATTCAAAATATTTTTATATCCTGAATTTTGACGACTGTACTGTTTCAAAATCAACAAGTCCGCTTGCCAAATATGATCAATACCTTTTGTAATCACCTTCCGAGTTTTAAATTTCCTAATTACTGGTTTATGTAGTTCACGTGCCAAGTCCATTATTAAATCGGATATAACATGAAAAAATCACTACCTGTATTTATGTAAAAATTTCAAACACAAGTGCCCACAGATTACTTGATCAAGTCGTTGATCTTTTTGGTAATTATAAATTACAACAACATTATTCCCGAAATAAGTAAGTAACTCTATAGGAGGTGCAACACCGAAGGAATCATAATAATTTACTGAATTTCCGTGTTTAACGTACGCGACCCAATGAGTACCTTTCCCAGAACTAGAATCCAAGTTCACAATAGCAGATTCTCGTGCCAAACATTTACTAGGTAACCGATCGCGCATGAAAACACCTCTAAAATTGGGAATCTCCAATTTGATAACATACTTCATAAGATGTAGATTATTCAGTGGAGAATCTTTTTTTTTTTTCAACAGCTGAGCCAAGAGAGCATTACCTTTTGCCGTTTTAGAAATGCCATTACCCGTTGTAGGTTTTTTAAGAATGTACACACCTTTACCTTTTGTCTTTTGCGATGATGAAACTTTTTTTTTACCCTTTGAAACACCGCTACCTGCTTTAGGTTTTTTAAGAATGTACACGCCCTTTCCCTTCGATACTGATCCACCAGATTTAACTTTTGACACAGTCTTCTTTACTTTTGACTTGGTCTTTTTTACTAATGAACCACCAGTTTTTGCCGTCTTACGTTTAACTTTGGCATTCAGAGCAGAGAGACCACCTCCAATTTTTGGCTCAAAACCTTCAGATTCAAGTTTTTTCAATTGGGCTACTGAAAGTCTGACAGTTTTGTTCCCAAGACCTTTCTTCTTCAGATTAGAAATTTGAGATTTTGTCAATGGAAGATAAGATTCCGACATGACAGAGTCTTTTGTACGGATTGTAGAAACAATGAGAGTGACAGGTTTTTTACTCGAAACTGCAGAAGCAAGTTTTTCCTTTTCACTGTCGCTCAAAGTTACCGGATATTTGGTAAGAAGACCAGCGCCCAGAGCTCGTTTAGCCTTCATGGTATTAGCCGTTAACCAAGCCATGGCTTTCTCACCTAGACCAGCGTCTTTTGACAAAACTCTGTTCCAAGCACCTTGCTCTAATTTATAATCAGCAGCATGTCGATCGGTCAAATCTTTAGATTTTGAGTATGCTATATCGTGCTCCATTGCTAAAGCATCCAATTTATTGGCGGGTTTATCGCCCCTAGCCAGTCTTTCCTGGAGTTTTGTACCCGGTCCAAGGAAGTTCATTCCAGGTCCGTGAAGCTCAAAAGGAAGGTTGTCAATTGCTGAATTTATGAGACCTTTCCCAGTTACTGGTTCTGGTAACAGATCTAAACATTTCATATATCTTTTATAACGATAATCCATTGTTATAGTCTAGAAAAACTGGCGGTTCTATTAATGTTTTTCTCTATAATTCTTTAAATTCCTGAATTATATTGACAATTTCGTTCATTAACAAAGGATTGGTATTACCAGATTGAATTTCACCCCATAAGTGACAAAGTCTTTCAATCAACTCATCTACCGAATTCCAGTGAACATACTCAACTGGGCGATTAGTGTTGAATTTTCTTAAACCAGCACCAGTGACATAATCATCATCGTCGTCCTCTGATACTACCGGTTGTATTGACGTAGATTTCCTAAGCAACATTGGTTTGATTAAATTTCGATATTTTACACTTCTTGGACACTTATTAAATTTACTGTGTCGATCATTATCACGTTTGTATGCAAAAGTCCGCAAAATAATCTGTTCGTAATTACGCAACTCGTTAACATTATAATTTTGAGGATTTTCTGAAGTTAAAAGTTCCCATAAACCAGGAGTACAACTGTATTCGCTTTTATCACAATCCAGCTTTATTTTATTATCTGAAGTAAACGTTATTGACGAATTACCCACAAATATTCTGTTCTTTTCAAACCGAAGGCCAAAATGTTTATCCATCTTCCCAGACACAAGCATATCGCTGAAACTTGGATGAGGTTCAAGTTTGGACACAGAGTCTTTTACCAACTTTAAAGAATCCGTTACCGGTTTAAAATGTTCAGCTAATCGTTCTTGTTTTTGTATTTTCCCAAACTTGAGTTCATCAAATTTCTGTTGCAATGCTTTCCCAGACTCTAAATAATCTTTAATCTGTTTATCCATTGATTTAAAAATTACCATTCTCCAATTTATTTGGTCTTATAAATAATTTTTCAATGACACGGTTGAAATCCTAATGTGATAGAAATTTGTTCGCCACGGAAATCGACTAAATTATCATTTTGATCTACAATTCTGAGTTGTAACTGATAGATATTTTCCATTCGGGTTATTGGGTAATAGCACAAAGTTTGAGGTCTCTCAACAATTTTTTCACCACTGTCCACTTTCAGAGGAAATTCATACAATGTGTTATCATTCCGTTTTAAATTCTCGACATTACATTTGATCAAATTACATTTCACTTTTATCGTGTTAACGGTGAAAATCTGTACCGGATGATCAGAAGTATGCATGATATTTGGCGCATAATGTTTTCTACTAAACCCAAGCGTTTTTCCCAAAGAATTAGGTTGTGAGAAATCAAAGTACCACGGACTCTTAACCTCCAGTTTGAAAGTATTCTTATTCAGACGAAGGGTTGTTCCTAATAAATTCATATCAGAACTACTTTCTTCCTTACAAACTTGCTCAATATATGATGCCAACTCGTGAATTTCATAAGTTCCAGTAGGAATAGTAATCTCTAAAGTTTTAAGCTGAGCATCAGGTGTTATATCTTCAATTAATTTAATACTATTATTTTCATCGGTAATATTAGGAATATTATTATAAGTCACAAAACTTTTCAGACATACTTCATACGGCCCATTTAACCGAATACCTTCAACATATTCAAAGTTGAAAACTGAAGATGTGTCAGATAAAGAAATTTGAAACGCCATTTTTTTTCAATATTTTTTCAAGAAAAACTTATGTCTATTAATGTTTTTGTCAGTAACCATGTGTCAACAACCATGCTCTAAAAGTATAAGCTTGACTCAAGGAACACCGACATTTTTCAAATTTAACATTATGATTTTTACATTCAACAGAGATTTTTATTTCACAGCACCTACCCATTATTTTATCGAGATCCTGCACCATAATATGTTCATTGACCAATTTTTTCAAGAACTTTACTTTTTCACTCCCTTTGGTATAGATTGTTGTCGCATTTAGTACCAGTAAAATTTCTTGAAACATTGCTATAGCAAAATCGTAATCATATTCACCAGAGTCCCATTCAATACCGTGAATGAAATTTGTAAGATATTTGACACGTTTTTTCATTTCAAACGATAATAGTAGGAATGGACAAGGCGGTTTTATTAGCCAATGATATTGAAATAACCTATCAACACATAGAAGCGTAAGCTCTTTGATTAGGAACTTGTTATCAAGTGTTTTAAATGCTTGAAAATCAACCACGAAAGCCATTGTTCAAGAACAAACTGAATAATTCGCTGAAACGACCTTCTATAAATACTATGCTACCACTTGATTACTCAACGGATTATAAACGACTTTACGATCCATTATCATTACAAGATGAACGATAGCTTTATCTGGAAAACCAGTTCCGCGGAAATTGAAATGAATCTTGGCATTAATTAGAGAATCCTTTACAACTTCCGGTTGATGCGAGCAATCAATAACAAAGATTGGGAACTTAGTCAAAAACTCTACATAATCACATAGAGGATCTTCTTCGTCACGATTATAAAAAGATTTCGGAAAAGCCTTAAACATCTCGTAAACATTCCCGCACTTGTATTCATCATATTTCAGATTCAAACGATCTTTCGGATACAGCCAATAATTATTAATTTCAAGCTGGATATTTTCAACGTTGAAGAACTCGAAATTACTCATTTTTTAGATAATTTTCCGTTGACATCATTCTGGAACGCAACAAGAGCATATTTCACTTTTGAATGAGAAACTGGCACATCCCATGTACATTCTGTTGTACCAGCAGGAAGTGTAGTACTTTGATAGAGCCAATGTCGGAAGAACATTGTATAGTTTGTACTCACAAAATTTCTTTTCGCAGTTTTGTCTCTTTATCAATCCGAAGTTTTACATGTCGCATGCGCCAAATAATGTCGGTAAATTTCATCGAAACCTGATACGATTTTTCAGAAAATAGACAATTATTATCGCCGGTTGTAGTATTATGAAAAACCAGAGTTTGAGGCACACGGACAAGACATTTTTTATAATCTTCAAAGAAACCCATGATTTCACTCAGAGGTTTGATTACAGTAAATTTACCTTTCCCATTGATCAAACTACAAGAGTTCGGATATAATGACCAGCCAGATAGACATCGAGACTTGGTCGGCTTGAATGAGACAAGACCTTTCATTGTCGTAGCTAAACCTGGTTTTCGAATGTCATCAACTTTATTTTCACCGATTTTATATTCAATAAACTCGAATCTGTGTAAAATACCGTTAAGATCGAAATCAATATTCTTTGTGTCAATAGCCGTCAAAACTGAGGTTGTTTTATCAGTATTTGTTTCAGTTACCGTTATTTCACCAGTGAATACTAACTGACTATCGCACGGTAGAGTTATAATATCTTCGTTGTACACCGTTATGGGAAACTCGCCTCCGGACTGATTAATGTTTTCAGATTGAGGAGGTCTGTAATCATAATAATCATAACGTTCAATAAAAGTATCAAAATTTTCAGCAGTAGTTGGAGCCATTTTTTAAAGCATTTTTTCAACGAACGGTACCTCTATAAATACTTTTTGTACATCCGTTTCGCTTTCCCACTGTTGACTAAATTATTTACTAATACTCATCAGTCAAGTTGCATAATAGTTCAATCATTTCATCTTCCTCGATTTCATCGTCAAAAATTCTTGAATCTCCTGCTTTGATAAAACCTTGGTCACTTTGTAAGAAAATGGCTTAGGAAAATGACTTAATATCGTCTCACACTCCGATTCTATGATTTTGTACGATACTAATTCGTACATGTAACAACATCCGCCATAATCTACATCATAGTTAATTAGGAACTGAGTGTTTTCAAACTGGTCCTCGGTTATTTCATACTTTTCATAAGGAACTAGGAAAAAAGTTACACTGTTATCTGAACGTCTACATAGCATGAAGTAAAGTATTTTTTTGTGTTGACCCATTATTTCAGGATCTGTTACCCGTTTACATACTGCTATAAATGCTTTTTTCAAAAAATTCGTCATACAAATCATCCATTTCTTGTTTGGTGGCATTTTTGGTCAATATTACTTTCCCAGAACGGAAAACATTCAGACTTCCGATTTTTTTACTAACATAATTCATACTAGGAAACAGTTCGGGTGCATAAGAAACTTGTTGCAAATGTTCATTATAAAATTGTTCAAATTTTGGTTGAAAACCTAAATCTGCACTACCCACTATATTGACTACTTTGTAATTCATGAACTTGACTGGGAATCCTGCTTTCTGTACAATCCTAGCAAATCTCCGTGTCGCAATCCTAGCACTTTCTTCATCTTTTGTTCCAACACAGACCAGCTTCCCAGAAGTAAAAATATTTGCTGTAGCTTTTGGCTTTCGCAATCGTATCGTTAAACCGCTGAATCGTTTTACATCGTATATTACATTTCCTGTGTTACGGGCTATATGCTCCAAGTCCAACATGCAACATAAATCAACTGTACAGACAATATTCAGTATTTTCGGGCAAATTTTCCTAAATATACTGAAATTTTCAAATTTTACACTATAACCCAGTTTTTCCAATTTCAGAGACATTGCTCTCAATTCAATGTACAAAGACATTTCATCTTCAGTATCGTTTCGACTTGAACACACCAGCTTCCCAGTTCTATGTACAGATATTTTACATCCTGGCTGTTCAGCGATTTCAACTGTCATCTTGTCTGAATCCCGTGTCAACACATCAAAGTAGTTGCACAGGTAGTCCAAGTTTAATTCACACCTTAAATTCACTGCAGCAAACAGAGTTCCTTTCAACACAGTCATTTTGAAAGTAATGAGGTTAAAACCGTGATTCTCGGGTATTTAAGCACATTTCAAATTTTTTCTTATATTTACAATTTTCACTTTCGACATCAATTACTAAAAATCCGTAATTTTCATTCCAACATTGGTTACACATTGAGCGGAATTTATCAAATGTCAAATCTGTAACATATTCACTAAACACTTGACGTAAATTCACCAAATCTTGACGAAACAAAATGATGTAGTTGAAGTTCTCACGTATTCCTGTCTTTTTAGGAATTTTAGTGTACGCTTGACTCAAATAAAAGCAGGAAATATTACGATGTCGACCACGTAAGAAAAAATTGGCAACTTTATCTTGTTTCTCTGTTAACACGTCATCGAAAATCACCACAGAGTCTTTCTCCAAATCTTCAGGTTCTGGGAGAGTATCAATGAGCAATTCATCAATGTGAATCTGTTGTCTTTTTTCTTACCGTGATTATGACTTGAGATAAGTTCTCTCAAAGTACCGTATTTCTCCTGATAACTTGTTTTTGAACAAAGATACAGATGAGTGTACGATTTCATATGTACCAACATTGTTAACAATAAGTTTGACTTCCCAGCACCACTAGGCCCGAACATTCCGCATCGAATAACATCAGGGAACATGTCAACTTTTCGTTTAATTTTTTTCACTTGGCTATCGAAATTAATCACCTCGATTGTATTTTTCATCTTTTGTCGATTCATTGTGACGTTTTTGTTATACTTTGTGAATTTTCCGACATCTATTTATATATTTTCTCAAAAACCGTATGGTCGTGTGTCAAAATCATCACAAATGTACCGTTTATCAAAACTGAAGCTGTATTTCTTAACTTGATCAATGGTCAACAAATTTTTCGTTTTTTGGTCACGAACAATATTTTTACATACAGTGTCAACGTTGGTTGTTTCTCCTTCGATCATTTTCTCCATTACGTCACCTGTAATCTTTCTAGCGTTGGTATGATGAAGCGTAATTCCTTTCATTTTCATGCTTTCCTTACCAGTATTCGTTTTGTAATAATACGATTTTGGGCCGGTAGTTAAGAATTTTTCAATATGTACACCATTACCGAGCTCATCAGTCCAATCTCCGAGCAGTTCTCCAAAATCTACAGGTTTTGTACCATCATCTACGTAAATTACAGAATCTGTATCACAATACAACAGATTTTCACCTTGTTTTGATGCTTGATCATACAAACGGAGTCTGGCATTAGCAGTTGTGAAGATCGCCACAAAAATATTGGTGCTATAATTATCTTCAACAAACTCATCACGATACTTGTAATTAACTTGTAGCCATTCTTCTTTTACTTCGGTAATTCGAGTGATGTTTAATCGGTCATCCAACAGTAACTTGTAAAATTCACTTGGTTCGTTGACATATTCGGTTTGACTAAGATTAAGTCGTTGACCAAACTTACCCCAAAGTGAGTTCAAACAGAGTTTTGCCACAGCACGCTTTCCTGGATTAACAGCAATACGATTGAGATCCAAGTCAATTCCTTGAGTTTTCTTGACTTCATCAGCATATGCCTGATTGGATGGGAAATTATGTGGGCTAGTTTCTAATTTTATCTTCAAGAAATTGTTCACATAGCCTTTCCATAGCTCAGTTGAACTTTCAAAGTGCCAAACTTCATAAATTTCACCAATTTTATATCCGAGGTCTAAAGCTTTTTTCACTTCAATCGTTGACCATGTTCCCAAGAATTCACGTTCCTCATCAGTATGCGTACAACTACGAAGATTCTCTTTTGCGCATCTTTGACACAGATGAAACAGTAATTTTTCGTTTCTGCTCAATTTTACACGGTCAGGTATCACAGGTAGGTATAAATTTCGAGGTGCCAACAACTTACATTTTATCACTCCAAACCAGTTTGGATCATACCGTTGAGGTTTCTTGAATATTTTCTTTGGATGCCCAACTGGATACGGATCATTGAACATCACTGTAGGATATAACGAGCAAACATCGGCATAACGGATTTTTTCGGAGTTACCATCGACTTCCTTTTTCAGTTTAAAAACTTCAGTTCGACCGCCAAAGAACGCATCTCTCGGATTCAATGTTTCGACATTTAAATTGGCAAATTCCTGTTTACATTTTCTGTACTCTGGGGTCTTGATCCATTGGCATTCCCACATTTCAACTACATTGTAACCAGCTTCTTTCAACTGTTCTGTGCGCTCAACGGTTTTTTTCGTACAATTCTTCAACGGTTTGGTGATTAACCTCATTTTCGTAATCACGGTCTAAAAACATGTTGGACATCCATGCCAATAACAACCGTGATACTGATAGACCGTATTTGTGCTGCGATCATAACCGTCTACTTTGGCACCGCATAATCTTTGTTCATGACCGTTTGTGGCACACTCGATATTATCGTTTCTCAATGATTTTAACCAGACTTGTGAACTTTTCGAATACTGGTCAGATGGCAAATTTGGGAACACAGCAATCTTATCTGTTGGCATGTACTTACTTCGGTAGACAGCCATGCAGACACTAGCGATAGTTACATAACAAAACGGATCAATGTTGGCAATTTCTAAGAACAATTCTCTGAATTGAAGACATCCTCTGCGTAAAATATCAACATCCGACTTGCAGTATTCGTATAATTCTTTCTTAAAGTCGAAAACGTAATTTTCAGCTACTTTTTGGTCGTGCCATTCGATAAACTTTTTTCGTTTGTCTTCTTTCATTTGTCCGTAGAGTAAAACTCCTTATCCGGTATAGGTCCAACATAATTGGCATTTTCCATGGTGTTGAAAAAATGCGGGAAATATCCTTTCTTAAGTTCGGTGAGGCCAAAAGTTTTCGGGAAATCTTCAAGTGGTGATGGTATAAAACAATGACTGTCGATTATCCGCATATTAATCGTGTTGATTTTCAGCTCCATGAGTTTACTTCCGTTAGTTATCGTTTTGGGCTTCAAATTTTGTTCCAAGCAATATTGTAATATAAACTGACTGTCATATCCTCGGGCATAATGAGCTATAGCGGTGTAATCTTTATGTTTTTCGTCAACTAGCCACATGCAAAAATCATAATTATTTTCGAATACAAATTCTCTGCCATTTTTATAATGGGCCACCACCAAGTTTGGCACATGAATTCCAGTTTCTTGTTGACATTCGTAATCGAAAAATATATATCTCTCAGTATACGTACACTTATCGTTTACTTTATTTGAGGCGTTGCATTTATCGCATTCTTTTGACATTTACCGCCTCTTGTTTGTTTCTTTTGCATAAAACACTTGTGACTTCTCTTATCGACAAATTTGTAACAATTAGGACATTCTTCCCAATAACATCTATGTTTTCCGATATCTTTACGTTCCATTCGTTTATAACATTTTCGACATTTCCAGAAGTCTTTACATAGACTTGTCTCTTGATGTTTTACCAGACAATCTTCATTCCTACAATATTCGTTACATTTTTTACAGATTACACGTTTTATTGTTTTGGCATCATGTTCAGGTTCTAAACATTTACCGCATTTTGGCACATCTCTACATACGTGATCATCATCTGTTTTATACGCTTTTCCGCATTTTTCACAGTAATATGTGTAACATAAGAATCCGGTCATGCTATTTATGTTATCAAAATGGGCACCTTGTTTATATAGGTAAACTTTTACATCTTGACTGACACCTTTATATAAAATTGAGTTTCCTCTATCTGCATCAATTATAATAATTTGAATTCCCAGTAATTGTTCAACATTTTTAAAATCTTGCAAGGTAAATCCGGTTTCTGTATACGTGCCCAGTTGATCACATAATTCTTTGGCAACTTCTTTCTGCAGCTTTCTTCCTTTACGAATGTAGTCTACCTCATTTTCAGAATATTGTTTGCCCAAAATTGTATTTGAATGATATGTTAATCCTACAACTATCGCTCTTGGGCCACATAAGTTATCATTGTTCCGAATTACATTGATACTTCGTTTTAAACGTTTATCTCTTGCTATATTTAACATTTTTCTTCGTTTACCACCACTTGGCAATGCCACATTCAGAACATAAAATTGACTTTGTAACAAATCTACTGTTTGATCCGATGTCACAATCTGCATTATTTTTTCTTTCAGCGATTCAACTTGATCTTCTTCGCAAAATTCTGTGGTGATCCATCGGCCATTGAAATCCGCATTGCTCATTCCTAAATCTATCCTATCCCCTGGTTTATAGTTGGTACGTTTCTTAGCATATTCAAACATTTCTCTCAAGGCTTTATCTATCAAATCAACTTGAGGTAATTCATCAATATTCTCTTTGAGCTGAATTTTATAATCGTGGCGTATCATATTATACTTTTTCGATGATCTCGAATTCAACTCGATAACTTTTATGTATTGTAATTCATTACCGTCATTGGAATCCTGTTGTGTTGTTCCGCCGCCGCCATAATAAACACCTTCTTCGTCTGACTGAACACTGGACACGTCACTCAATGATTCGTCACTGGAAGAATCGTCGCTGCTGGATGAATCGTCGCTGCTGGATGAATCGTCGCTGCTGGATGAATCGTCGCTGCTGGATGAATCGTCGCTGCTGGATGAATCGTCGCTGGATGAATCTTCGCTTGATGAATCGTCGCTTGATGAATCGTCGCTTGATGAATCGTCACTGGAAGAATCGTCACTGGAAGAATCGTCGCTGCTGGATGAATCGTCGCTTGATGAATCGTCGCTTGTTGAATCATCGCTGGTTGAATCGTCGCTGAAAGACTCTTCGCTTGATGAATCGTCTTTGTTGACAATATTTTCTTCATCATCATCTGACATGGCCAAGTCTTCTTGTAAAATATCGAGTTTTTCTTTTTCCGTCAAAACTCGAGTTTTTGGTCGAATATAGGTGTCCAACGGGGCAGGTCTTGTTGTCTTGCGCTTTACTAAGTACTCCATAGGATCTGGTTTGTCTGAATTTTCTTCAGTGAACCCAATTGGTACCAATTCATAAGGAACCGTATTTGTTACATCGTTGGTTATTTGAAAAATTATCGTAATATTTTTCATATTTTGGCACAGGTGCTTTCCAGATTTTTCTGCGTTTCATTTCTAAATACGATGGGTCTACTTCAATTTTCGGCTCTTGGTATCGTTCTAAAACTTCTTTCAATGTATCTTTGGGCAAATTATAGTATTCATGAATGTTTAGCTGATGTGCGTAAATTCTCAATTCGTTTAGTGAACATTTTTCTAAATTTGCTTCTCCAAATTTAAATTGATGAATATTTTTTATCTGTATGGGTGGCACATGCTCCATTAATTCGTGTTCAGTTTCTTTTCTACTGACTGATTCAATCGCCTGTTGACTTGAATCATTTTTTCTTGTAACTTTTCATTATCAATAGGTTGGGATTCTTCATCTATTCCTAATTCTGCCACTAGTTTTTGTAATACATCAGATTTTTTCCCTGTTCTTTCTCAATAATTTCGTCTTGATTATTTTCCTCTCTTATCCTAGCAAAGAATTTAAACATTTTACCAATCATTTCGCTACAGGTTTCTTCATCACAGTCAGAGTCTGAGTCCGATTGCTTGTTATCAAGTTCTTCTTCTTCATTGATTTTTTCTTCAGCTGGCTCAATTAAAGTTGACATTTCAGTTTCTTCTTCCAATATTTCAAATCCTGGCGGGTTCAAGAATACTTCTTTTGCTGCTTGTACAGCCTCATTATGAATTTTTTGTTCTGATTCTTCAATCGTTGGTAACCCAAGTCCTAAACTCAATTCTAAATACCTTGGTTCCTTTGACAGTAATCTTCTTCTTTGGCTTCTTTCATTAAAATTCATGAGTTTTCCTTGTTCTGACCATTCAAATACTTTTTTGCCAACATTGTCCAGCTCATATTTAATTTCATCAATCATCTCCTCTCTATATCCTTCCCAATACATTGTTTTAATTTCATCAAATTTTTCAATATAATTCTGGACAACGGATTTTTTTTCTTCTGGATCAGTTGGAATGTTTATAATTTTTTTGAGCTCACCTTCTTTTTCATTTTTCTTTGTTGAAATTTGTGTGGTAAAAATAAATTCAATGTCCTCAGGTTCTTCAAGTTTTTTCTCATTTAAAACAGAAATCTTTTTCAATTCTGGTTTGGGAATAAGTTTTTGTTCAACTTTGTTCAAATGTTCTATTTCTAAATTTTTTCCTTTCCCAATGGTTACTTTACAGGGACTAAGGTTATATTCTAGAGAGATAACTAATTGTTCCTTATTCAAATTGTAATAATATTTTATTTTTTTAGTCCTAGCTTCTTTTTTTAGCTGAGCAACAGTTTTCTTAAAATGAGAACTTTCTTTTACCAAATTCATATCAATTTTTACATTTGGGAACTCATATTGATCTTTTCCAGGTTTCCCAAGTACTGATTTCAAATTACATTCATCAGTACTTTTTTCTAAACTAATATTTTCGTTAGATTCTACTTTTTCATTTAAGGATTCTAAACTAAGTAAATATTTTGAAAGACCAGGTTTTTCCCAACCATTCCTAATTTTCTTATTAAATAAACTATCATTAAACGGAAAAATATCAGCTAACTTATCATTAACTATAACTAAATTAGTATTTTTTGAATTTTTTTTGGGTCTTACAATAGGTTTAATATTATATTCTAATGCTATAATTATATCTATTTTTCTAAGTGAATTATAATAAGGAATTTTAGCCTCTTTACTCATCAGTCTAAGTTCTTTCACTTTTAGTCTCTGATAAGGACTATTTTTTACCAATTCAATATCAATTTTTAAATTGGGAAACATTTCTTGTGAATACTCCATTTTTATGCTTTGATCTAATTCTTCTGTCTCTATAAATACTTTTTCAGCAGCTAAATTTTTCTCAGTCGCCATATTCATACTTTGATTGAGTTTTTCTGTCTCTATAAATACTTTTTCAACAGTTGAAATATTCTGAGTAGTCATTTTCATACTCTGATCTAGTTCATCTGTCTCTATAAATACTTTTTCAGCAGCTAAATTTTTCTCAGTCGCCATATTCATGCTTTGACTGAGTTTATCTGCCTCTATTAATATATTTCTACCAGCTACTTTGTTTTTTCTATCATTAACTAAGACTAAATTATTTGTTTTTGAGTTTTTTGGGCCTTACAATAGGTTTAATATTATATTCTAAAGCTACAACTAATTCTATTTTTCTAAGTGTATTATAATAAGGTATTTTAGCTTCTTTGCTTTTTTTTTCTAAGTTCAGCAATTGTCATTTTCTGATAACAGCTATTTGTAACAACATCTCTGTTGAAATTCATATTGGGAAACAAATCCAATGCAAATTCCATGTCAAATGATTGCTTTGCTCTGTTTGTCTCAGTATTGGCGTTTTTACTTTCCAGGTTAGACACTTTTTCAAGAGAAACTGTGTTTTGATCTGAACTGTATGCCATGCTGTGATAATATGAGCTCCTCCTACTGGTAACACTGTATTTATACTTTTTTCAGGTGCGCCAACCTGGTTGCGCCTTGGTATACTTGATACAGGTAGCTGCAACCTGTTTTCCCACTTTACTTTTGTTCACCTGTGCTGCTACTTTCTTCAACCCTTGTGAGAGTTTTGGGAATTACCAGTGATTTACTGTTTTTACCCTTTGTATTCCTACACCTGTAGGTAGGATTGCTTCCGGATGATTGACTTTCCCATGCTTCCGTTTCCTAATTTCTCCTTTTCTCCTGAACATGTGATTTTTACCCTTGTTATCTATGTGTGTGTGTTAGTAAAATAGTTCGTTGCTGCAAATGTGGTTTGATTATTTTTATTAAGATTGGCACTCTACTTTTAAATAAGGTTTGTATATTTAGATTATTTTTTGTAAAATATATTTATAGATGACCAATCTTTTAATTTTTTCATTGTTCTTGGTATAGATTAGCGATCTCCACCTAAGCTTATCAAGGTATGTTTAAATTTTAATCCGAAGTATTTTTAGAAACAGAAAAACCTAGTGCTAATTTTTGGTGTTTTTTCTTTATAACATTCAGATGTTGTCAAAACTTCCGATCCGGATTCCTGGATATTGTTTTCCAAAGAACCACCAGAATTTTTTCATTGAGCTAGAGTAAGTTTTTGCTACTTTGATTTTATTTGTGTGGTTTGGCCTATTTTTTCTAATTTTTATTATTTTTTTTAGAATTCCATCAGTTTCGAAACTACCGAGGCCTATTAGGCCAACAACAAAAATAAAAATAATAAATTTAATCAGTCACCCTACCTCTAGTTTTGTAAAAATGTAAGTTTTTCTATTTCGTTTCAATTTCTTATTTTATTGTACTTTTTTACTGTTTCATTGCTTGTTTAGTGAGAATGACGTTGCCATTTGGTGGGCAGAGGATATATGGCACACTCAGAACAATTCGGAGTCAAATAAGTATGCATTTTCTTTTACCTCAATCTTATTTATTGATTTGTTTTTTATTTTTTGTTCCTTCATTTTTTCAGATCGTCATTATTAAACTGCAGGCCTACTTTTGATGGGACTTTTGTTCATATTCCGCCAAAAAATGCTCAGTACTCGGAACAGGACACTACGTAGGTTTTTTTTTTACTTCACTCAATATTTTTGTCTTCTATTTTCTTATTTTAATTTTTCCTTCTTTTTCAGAACGAATTATGTACCTTTAACAGACCCAGCGATTAAGTATGTTTATAGTTTTTTAATTTACGTTTTTAAAACACTATTTTATTGATTTTATTCGATTTTTTAGGTCTTCAGGTGTTCCTACATTTCAAGTTTGGTCGGATTCGACATTTATTGCAGAGTCCTCTTTCGACTCTGCAACTTCGACACCTAAAAAGTTTGTATAGTTTTTTTGTTCTTAAAATTTTTGTTTACATTTTTTTCATATTTTTATTTCGTTTTCTTAGACCTTCAAACTCAATCGATATTTTTAATCCTGCTGAGTTTTCGGCTACTTCGAGCCCTAAAAAGTTTGTCCTTTTTATTTTTTATTTTTGTTTTTTTTGATTTTATTTAATTCGTTTGTCTTTTCTCAGATGCTTAGAAGACCTGGTTGATTACTCCACTATGGAGTCATATGAAAAGTATTTTTTTCTGTTTATTTTTGATTTAGACTTGTTACTCACATGCTCACTTTAATTCGTTTTTCTTTTTTTCAGATCTGTTTCAGCCATTTTCAACCTGGATCTTCTTAACAGCTCTATTTAGGACTCGAATTTTTTAACCTAATTTTCTATTTTATTATTTTTTAGTCTTTGTTTTATTTTTAAGGATCATTCTGCTTTTTTAGTCTTTTTTATTTTTTGACATTTCTAATTTTTTAATTTTTATTTTTGAGACTAAATTTTTTGTATTCGATCTGTTTTTATTTGTATTTTTTTTACTTTTTTACATCGATCTGATTTTTTGACATTTCTAATTTTTTAATTTTTATTTTTTTTTGAGACAAAATTTTTGTATTCAAACTGTTTATTATTTTTATTTTTATTTTTTACATCGATCTAATTTTTAGTCAATAGAAATTAATTTTTTGCACCGATCTGTTTTATTTTTTTACATCTGGTTTTTATGTTGACATTTCTAATTTTTTAATTTTTATTTTTTGTCATCTTTCTCATTTCTGTTTCCGTTTCAGTTTCCGTTTCCGTTTCCGTTACGTTATTTTCCTTCTTCACCGAACATCTAATTTCTCCACGAATTCTCACCGTCATCTCATCAAATAGGGGCGCTTGGGCTACTTCTCCGGCCACCAAGATTCTCCACGGTACCTCGCGGAAATCTTACGCCTGAGCTCGGAGTGTCCCCAAGTGACCCTATTACTACTGAAAGATCTAAAATTAGTGTCAACTGGAGAACCAATCCGGGCCGTGCAGAATCATTTCGTTCGTGAACGGGTCATCTGTTATCAGTAGTTGAAAGAGGGAAACTGGAGAATGACGAAATTAACAGTTTCGGATTTTGTCACTTTTTGTACTTGAAATGACTAAATTAGTACAAATTATTGAATAATATTTGATAATTTATACTAATTCAGTCATTCCGAGTACAAAACATGACGAAATCGGAAACAGTTAATTTCGTCATTCTCCAGTTTCCCTCTTTCAGATACTGATAAGACGTGATAAGACGTAAAAAAGAATCGAATGCTCGCTGAACGAAATGATTCTGCACGGCCCGGATTATTGACTTCTGAAGTAGAATCGTTTTTTTTTGGAAAGTTTTTTTTTTGAAAATCATCATTTTTCAATTTTTCATCACAAATTTCATTTTTTTTTCAGTCTTTATTTTTCCTAGTAGCTTCTTAAGAAAATTCAAAGGAACAAGAAAAATCAGAAAATTAGTAAAAATTTCATTTTTGTAGCAAGAAAACAAGTAGCACCGAATTTTAATAAATTGTGAAAGAGAAATAATTTTTAACAATTTGCTCTATCTTGAATTTTTTAATCGTAGGTCTAAAAGCAATGACTCGTTTTGGAGGAAATTTAAAGTAAGAAAAATGTTTCCTATGAAAAATGGCAAAAAACCAGAATTTTAATTTTTCAGATCTAGTAGACACTTGTTCTCCTACGAGTTTTGTGGTCTGAATCTGCTCTCTCATTCTGAATCAGGGAAAAGTCGCTGATGAGCAGTCGAAATTGCAGCACAGGAAAAATCAGCAAAATTCACGGAATTTTCAAAGATTTTCACTGATTTTTCAATGATTTTTCTCACTGATTCGTTTTCAGTGATTTTTTTTCACTGATTTTCTCCTGTGCTGTAATTCCGACTGTTTTTCAGTGATGTTCGATAATTTTCACTGATTTATAAATAAGAGAGTGGGCTTGTAGCGAAAATTCCAAAAATGGCTGTATAAAAATTTTATAAAGTCATACAAAGATCATACTTTCAGTACATTTTTTCAATTTTCAATGTTTTTCAAATTTTTCTATGATTCATGGAGAGTCTTGACCTTGACGCAGGCCCGTAGCTACGGGGGGGGGGGGGGGGGCAAAAGGGGGCAATGCCCCCCCTGGGACATTCATTTGCCCCCCCTGAAAAAATTTGTCAAAACCACCTTTATATCAGTACATTGTACCTACCTCCTAAAATCCTGACGAGGATACAAAGTTTTATTTGCACCCCTCCCCCTCATCACAATAGATAGGAATAAAAAATAATGAAAAAAATATTATTTGTGGGCATTAAAAACTCGATTTTTTCAAAGCTTTGCCCTCGCTTCGCTCGGGCATGAACAAAATTACAATTCTATGAATTAATTGAGGTGACGAAATGAAAGAATATTCGTTTTTTCGTTCATCCCTAAAAGTTCTTCTAGTACGTCTACGTATTACTTATAAGTTTTAATTTTAATTTTGTACTCTTTTTTTTTAAAAAAAAGTCTCTGACGCGACGCTATCGCTGCTGTTTAAAGGCATCAAAATTTGGGAATCAGAAGTGGTTTTTGTTGTCTAGAATAACTTTTTACACCATTTTCAAAAAATGCTCACGGCAGTACTGCCAACCGGATGTTGATTCCCGTAATTTTCATTAAATTGGCGTTGTTCATTCAGTATGAAAAGTGGACCAAAAATTTTTAGAATTTATTCTTTTTAGAATTGAAAAAAATTCTCGTAGTTTGGGAGAGAATGCAAATTTTTGGCGACATGGGGGGAGGGGGGGGGGTCCAACTAATTTGATACATTTTTGTTGCCCTACCTGAGATTTCATTTGTCCCCCCCCCCTCCAAAACCATCTGGCTACGGGCCTGCCTTGACGACTTTGATCAAGAGGTCAAAATTTGTAAATTTTTTAAAAAACGTAATGAGAGTACTCGGGAAACTGAAACGAAGGGTAAGGATTGCCTACCCACTAAACAATGTGTGTCATCAGATCTTCAGACCCAATTTTTCACCTCTGTCGGTGGTTGAGTATTCATGGTACTATAGTATTGCTAAGGAAAGCAAAAGAAAACAGAATTTTCGTGATTTCACTGCAAAAAGCACGAATTTTCATTATTTATTTTCTTTTTCCTCTGAATTTTTTACGGAGGAAACAATGGGATTCTTTTTTGGGCGAATTTGAACTTTTGAAGCAAGAGAAATAATTTGAAAATGGCCGGAAAAATTCAGAAAATAACAAGAATTTCTATTTTACGGATCTATAGAAGACATCATGGTATTGAAAAATCACCAAAAGAGCATAAAAATGTCGTAGCAAATTGTCATAAAGATGCTTCCAATTTATGTATGTGATAGGTGCTGCATTATTTTTAGAATTTCATATTGATATTTAACTTAATAATTTAGTCTGTTCTTTTGATTTTTTGCTTGATTTGATTTTTCGGATGAAGAATGCAATTTTGCGATTTTTGAGGAAGAATGTTGTTCCTTTTTGCCCTTCTTTGTCTTTCACTGTTTCAGGATTTCTACATACAGAGTATAGCACATTAATCCCAAAAACACGAAAATAGTTATGGAAAAAATTTCTAAAAGTTTTACATTTAGATCTACGAGAGTTCAAAATTCATTATTCCAAAATATTTGAGGAATGAGGAAGAAAGAGGAAAGGGAATTTAATATCAGAATTTATGCAGATACTCTCTTATTTGAATCAGTCGAAAATACCAAAATTGACTGATAAAGCAGCGACATTTCACTGCCAATCAGTGAAAAATCAACGATTCAATTAATGAATAAATTTTCACCATTGAATCAGTAAAAATTAATTGACTAATTGAAATCAGTCAAAATTTAATGATTTCAATCAGTGATTTTTCTTATTGAATCAGCAAAAATTAAAATTCACTGATTTATTCAGTAATTAATTATACTGATTCAATCAGTGACTTTTCATTTTCACTGATTCCATAATATTCTCCTAATCTGAAGCAGTCAAAATTGACTGTGAAATCGACAGAATCATGTCACTGTAGAAATCAGTGAAAAATTTACTGATTCAATTGATGAATTTTCATTTTTGAATCCGTAAAAATGAAGTTTCACTGATTGAATCAGTGGTTAACTACTGATTCAATCGTAAAAATGACTGATTCAGCCAGTAACTTGAAATTTTCACCGATTCATTTCAGTAGTCAAGGAAAAAATTACTGTTTCAGAAATGAAAATTCACTGATCGAACCTGTCATTTTTCACTGATTAGTAGTCAAATTTCAGTAATTTCACTGATCAACTATGGAATCAGGGAAATTTCCCTGTCAATCACGGTGACATGATTCCTTCTCTTTCAATTAGTCAATCTTCAGATTTTGCGACTGATTCAAGTTTAGAGAGTGAAAATTCACTCATTGAATCTGTAAATTTTTTTACTAATTTCAACAGTGACTCAATTTTGTCGATTTGAATCAGTCAATTTTGACTGATTTAAATTTAATAGTAACCTGATAATTTTTGATTTTCAATTTCTGGTTTCATTCTAACATTTTTGAAGTTTTGAGAAGAAATTTTATACTCCTAATACTTTTTGCAATTATTTGGATATGTTTCTTGAAGAATTTTGTGAGTATATAGGACAGATTTGTCTTATTGATCTGATTGCCCTTCATTGTCTTGTTCCTCTTACGTTTTCTTCGTTTGTACCTATTTTTTTTTTTTCGTTGGGTGTTTGATTGATCTGGATTAGGTACTTCTTTACTTCATGTAAAAATTTGAAAAATTGAATCATATTTCTAAATTTAATTAGAAGTTGAGTTATTTTTTGAACTGTAATTGAACAATTTTTTTCATGTTTTTTGATTATTGATAATTTAAATTTAAGTACTTATTGAGAAGTGGAAAAAATCCAAATTTCTGACCAAATTGGAATTTTATCGACTCTCAAGCATCATACTCCCTTTCCATTTGGTTTGATTCTGATCAGTTAGAATTTTTAGTTTCTCGAAAGCAAGCATTTTTTGTATTGTGAAATTTCTCGATTTTTTTTTGAATTTTTGAATAAAATTTATCTAGAAATATAATGGTCATATTCTGCCCCCCTTTTATTGGATTTTGCAGAAAAAATACGATTTTTTATTTGTCTATACCTGTCGCATGTCGTCGCCTTTTCATCATAAATTTTTCTACAGCATAACTTTTAAAAATTTATCGATCAATTGAACTCGTTTTTATAATCAAACAAGACGTTTTTACGACCATATCAACTCATAGTGATGAGTTATACACCCATACTTCACTATATTTTTATTACCAAGTCGATTCGGTTATCATTTTGTGCCTCAATTAAACACCATATTTTTTTCAACGAATGACGCCGCGTTAACAAGACAATTTTCGCAACACCGATCGCACCGTTGACTTATTCCTTGTAAAAGATCCCTATTCCTATGTCTACTCATTAAAATGCATCTGGAAAAAAATCCTCGCTTCGCATTAGTATCATATTTTCAGAACTTCTAACGAGTTTTACACACAGTCCCGTAATTGATGTAACTCGTTAATCAGAATGACTTTTACTTTTCCATCGCACCTCAATCTCTAGTTTCTGTGCTTGCTTGGTCGATGATTTTTTTTTTCGCAACTCGCATCTTTTTTTACCACAAAAATAAACCGATTTCGGGAAATTTCAACGGCTAAAAAATCCATCTTCGGTGGTTTCCATTTTTTTCATCGCCGGTACATAGCGCAAGGTACTCGAATATTTATGTAGCACTTTGATGTATATGCATATTCCGTCGTGAAAAAAGGAACGAGTAATTCGATTCGTGACCAGTATGCGTAAATGAAATAGTTGAAATTGTTCCAAAGAATCTATTTATTTTGATTACAGATCGATGAATTTTTATCGAATCGAGCGTTAAACCACGGATTATAATTTTTTCTACGCGTTGCGGTTTTTTACTTTTTTACTTTCTTTTCTCTTTCTACCTTTTTTTATGTCTTTGTTCTTGGAAAGAAGAAAAAAAAAGTAAATTTAATTTCGTTATAGGAAATTACGACGTGGTTGTGGTCTATTGGGTTAATTCAATTTGCTGTGTATATGTATAATAGCCGATGTAATACAGTTTTTTTTTTTGGTCGAGCAGAAAATACGCTGGAGGGGGGAGACGTACGCGGAAAATGGATTGAATTTCTTCGCAGCGGAGTACCAGTATAATGGGGGATTATTTAAATCGGCTCTGGAAGCCTTTTATCGTTTCAAAGGCCATTAGAAAATGTGATTGCTCTTTTTGATGACTCGTACTAATTTCGCAAATCATCGGCGATTCATTAATTAGCATTTTTTTACGTCTTCGGCGCTCGCCGCGTCGATTAAAATATCGAAAAAGTTTCTCGAGAGGTTTTTTGCATCGGTGGGATTTGCGCTTGGGCCAAGTTTAGCTGAAATAATTAAAATTTTATTATCGGGCGATTAATTAATATACGAGACGTTGAATATTTAATTAAAAGCTGTCCTACGGTGGGACTTTCTCTGTACGCGTGGTCGTGAGAAAGTATAACGAAATCGGTTTGCAGCATTTGAGGATGCCGGCTGAGTCGACCAGTCGAGGTATTTCCTTTTCGAAAAATAACAGATGAAAATTAAAACTGGCATTCTTCGATATGGACGATGTATCGCTATGCAAGATACATATGTGTATAATTTATACGCAAAATAAGCGCAAGTATTATACGCAGATACTTTATAGTATGTAATGGGAATAATCATACAGGCTATAAACTTTCTCCGATGAATATTATTACACCATGATACACACACGCTTTCTCCGCCAGCCGATGACCATTTCCAACATAATTAACTCGTTTAAGTCTAATTAAAGAGTTAATTTCGGGCGTGTATGTTGCTTTTTTACAAATATAAATTTCGCGATTGACGAGGTTTTGGGTTGACTGCTTTTTTTACGGGTGTTTGAGCAGTGTTGCCAGATGGAATTGGACGGAAATTTTCTACTCTCTTGAGATAAATCTGTGGAAATTTATTGAAGAAATTGCCAGAATTAGGTTACGAAAGAATCGGTGAAATTTTATCGTCAATTGGTGGAAAAATACTGATTCAAGTTGTGAATTTTTATTCTTGAAACAATAAGTTTTTCAATGTACCCAGAAATTAATAAAGAGAGGGGTGAGAATTTGAAAAAAAAAATAGAAGAGGGGTCAAATTTCAAATAGGTCATTTTTCATCTTTTAGTAAAAATCAAAACACTGAAATGAATCAGTAAAAAATTACATTTTGAATCAGTAATTATGGAAAAAATTACTGATTCAGAATTGAAAATTATTGTCAATTGAAAGTTTTTCATTGCTTCTACAGTGACTTCAATTCTGGCTATTTTATCACTGAATTTTCATTGGTTCAATTCAAGAAGGGTCGTGAAAGTCTGTCACTTGCCGAGGACAAAAAAATTCTTGAAAATCCTCCAATTGTTTTTTTATTTTAAGAAAGATGTGTGGAAATTTTGAGAATCAAAATTATGAAAATCATTCGATTTTTTAATATTTGTTGACCTTTGATAGTTCGATGATTTCATTAAATTAAATGTTCGCAGTTGGAATTTGGAATTTTGGTGTGGTACATTTCCCGACATCAGTAGATAGGTAGATTGGGTACCATTAATGAACAAAATTAAGTCGATTTTACGACAAAATAGAATTTTGACGATCAAGGTTAAAATTGAAAGTTCAAAATTTTTCAATTTTATTAATTTTTGATTTTTTTTTCAAAATAGTATCGATAGGTACTCATATTTTAATTCTTTTTAATTTTAGATTATCTTCAAATTTTCCCAATATTTATTTGAAATTAATTTTTTCTTTCAATTTCTGAGTTGGATGAAATCTCGAAAACCATGAAACTGGATCTTTTTTCTAAATTCAAAGTTTTAAAAAATATGGAGAAAAAATGTTGAAATTTCTGGAAAAAATTCTGAGTGTGATAGCATTTTTTAAACTGAAAGTTGATTTTTTTTTTTGAAAAATCAATGACAAAATTTTTTTAAAGAATTAAAATTTTCAAGTTTAAAAAACTTGGAATTGACATAAAAATTTTCCAACTTTGATTTCTTCAATTTTTTTGACCTGATATTTTTAATATATCTTTAATTTCTTTCAAATAATTTAAAAATTTTTCTTTATTTCATTCAACCATAAAATTTTTAGTTTGATTGGAAACCTCAGTTTAAAACACAACCGTAGGTAGTTCAAAAATGTAATTTTTCAGGAGAGTGAATTAATAATGCTGAAAACGTTTTTAGACTAAAAATTAGATTCGAACAATGTTATTTTGGTCTCTAAATTTGGATTGAGGGCTCACAGGGCAAGTTTGACCGTTCAATAATATCAATACTATTTCTTCCAGTTCTCAAAAATTGATGGTTATTTTTAAAACAAAAAGCTCAAAAATCTTTGATTTAAAAACACAAAAAAAGTGTTGAGTTGAAAGTCTTTTTCATAATCCGAAATAAATCATAACAATGTTTTTTTCATAAAATTTTGATTTTTTAATATAGAGAGATCCTATTTCCGAAATTGCAATGAAATTTTTTTTCTAAATTTGGACTATGGTTGTTTTTTAAATGGACGTTTGAATTTTAAAGTAAATCTGTAACTTCATATTTTTCAATTTGGAAAAATTGGAGTTTTTAAATTTTAATGAATTACCTATAAGTATTATTGTTTAGATTGGGTGCAGCTTCTAAAAAATTGAGAACCAAATGAAATTAGAAAAATTAGAACTTGGAAACCCCATTGCTACGGAAGGGGGAGAGAGAGCAATACCTCTTTTTGTAACAGGCATTGCCCCCTTCCCTCAAAGAAAAATTCTGTTCTTTTATGTTGAAAAAAAAAAAAAAAGGAAATGGTGTACTTCCATCTGGTTATCCGGGTCATCTCTTCCATGTGCTTAAAATTTCAATTCAAATCAATTTTCATTGAAAATACCGGAAATTTTGAAAATTCTAGTTTAGATTTTTCAATTTTTAATATCTAAACTCTTTAAATATTAAGTTTGTAAAAATCTTATTTCAAGCGTCAGAATTACATATTAATTCTGATAAATTATTTTAGTCAATTTTTTCTTTTTTATAATTTTGTGGCCTTTTAATAACTTGTGAGATGAATTTCTACAGATTATTATTTTTTTGAATTTGGAAAAAAGAAATTCTCTTAGTTTGAGAGTTGAATGTAAAATTTTTGTGATGTGAGGGGATTTATTTGACTCATTTTTCATGATCCTATCTGAGATGTCATTTCCTCCCTTTCCAAAACCATTGAGCTGTACGGGCCTGCTTCTAATAATGAACTTTGACTAATTTTCTTATTTTATTTCAAAATAGAGCAGAATATCGCTAAAATTCGAAACAATGCTCTCGAAGAATACTTTTAAAAATCCTCAGCTTTTTCTTTCTTGGCAAAAAACTCCTAAATCTGAGGAAAAATCTTTCATTCTGGCAACACTGCGTTTAAGTATTTGGATGAGCGTACGAGTGCGAGCCGATGAGTAGCCTATTTACACGGTTACATGTGCTTAAGAAGCGAGCTGATATTAATCTAACCTGAATTAAAAACGAGTAATCGGGTTTAATGGAGAGTATTTAACTCATTTACAAGGCGATCATTGACGGGCGCGAAGTTTCAAGGTATCGATGGCTGGTGTACCGCCGGAGGGTGTATGCTAATTCGACGCTATAAATGGTACAAATAAAAGTCCGTTTATGATCGAGGATCAATGGCGAGTATGTGGTTTCCAAATCACGAAATGGTATTGTAAATGTGTAGCGTATGCGGTATACGATGTCCAGAAGCTGCTGAGAGACTCTCCGCTCGTCCCTGCTGGCTTGAGATTTACTATTATGGTGCTGAGCATGGGTACATAAAACATGCAGAAGTTGTGTACCTGTCAGAAAGTGATTATTCATTTGTTACTATTGACCGATGGTCAGAGCTGTCCTTTCTCCTTGATCAAGCTTCTGCATTCCAATGCCTAAATGTCGGTCGAGAATTGTTTAGGAATGATATTTTGATCAAGTTTGAGTGGAAATCAGATAACAGTTGACTAAGGTATCAAAGGGAGAAATATGCAGCTGATGTAAGAAGTGCCAATTGATCTTGTTCCATTGAAAATGAAAAGTGGGTTAAAATTGTCGCTTGATCCAGATTTATCATCATTTGCAAGATTATGGATCGATCTTCCATCAACCTGAACCTATAGAAGTTATATCGAATGGAGCTTGTGTTGAGTCGATGTGATTTCGAAATTTTTGAATGTTCATTGCTCATATGTCACGAAAAAAATTGATGTTTTTTTTATTAACATGGATATGTTTTTTCCTCTTGAGTGGGGGGTCATTCCAAAATTTTTAAGACTCTATTTTGCGTCACGCTAAATCAAAAACTTATAAATTTTTATATTTTCGAAATTACCTTAATAATGCCAGAAAGTCAGAAGCTGAAATTTCTTTTTAGGTAGGGGGTTATTCCAAAATTTTTATATCCCTATTTTGCGTGACAAAAAGTCAAAAACTTCTGAATTTTTATAATTTTGAAATTAACTTAATGTCAGAAAGTTATCCAAAAGTCAAAACCTTACCTGTAAATTTTTTGTATTTCAGACATTGACTTATTGTCCATATAATTATTATCAAAAAGTCAGAAGCTGAAAATTGACTTGATATTAGAAAGTCAGATTAACAGGGAAAATATCAAAAATCTGAAAAAATTCTAAAAACAAATTTTTATATTTTTAAAAAATTAACTTGATATCAGTTTGGAATCCTCTCGTCATGCACTATCGAATGGTTTTTTAATCGTTCACTTTCGAGCATTCGGACGAGAGATAGCTTTTTTGCTGAGTGGATAGTTGATGAAGAAAAACGCCCATAACTCGGCCAAAAATTGCTCAAAATACAAATGGGATGATTTTTTTGACCTCTTTGGGGCTGGATTGATTTTTGGGGTGAAAATGAATCTCACAAATCTTCAATTATTTTCCTTAACATTTCGAAATTGCGACGAATTTTCTTGGAGAAATTTGACTTTTGCGATGAAATCATTTTCACAAATTATCCCAGGTTTTTATCGAGTTTGGGATGATTTTGTTATGAAAATCAGTTTCACCAATCATTTCATGACCAGGGATCCGGTGGTAAGGATACTCCTTTTCGGCTCCAAATCTGATATTTTAGATTGAAGTCTCTCAGATCCCAGTTTTGACTCCAGGACATAGACGGCTTCGGTCTCAGCTCCCAAAAAAATCGTGTGGAGGGAGGCTCTTCTCCCTCCTCACTTTGGATTTCTGGTCGTCTCAGGTATCAGGAGGGGTCTTCCTTTCTCCGGCATTTTTTCAAAGGTGGCCCAGAGTCCGAAAAACCAGTCTATAGGAAGGCCTCCTTCGGGCTCTGTTCCAGATTCCTGCTCATGAATTTTCCAATGAAAATTTTTCCAGCTCTCAAATGTTCAAAACTCCCATTGAACAAAACATCATTTTCATAAATGCGTTTCTTCTGTCAAAACCAATGTTTACTGAATTTAAAAATTGAAAATTTTTTGGGAAGTAGGAATGGAATATTTTCAAAAAGAAGCTATAAAATTTTATGAAAATTAGTTGTGTTTTTTTTTTTTTTTTGGGGGGGGGGGGGGGGTAGTTGAGAAATTTAGTCCCTCCTCAACACATAACTTCGTTATTTACCTTTGATAAAAATATTAAAAATTTCTTATTAAAAAGAAGCTTATTTTCGAGGGAGGGACAAAAATGATTGAAATATCCTTTTAAAACGAATATACACAAGGGGGGGGGGAGGTCTAAAAATTTGGGGTTGGTTGTCAAAAAAGTCATTCGAAAAGGTCAAGCGAAGTCGAGTTTTTTTCTCAAAAAATTTTGTTAGACACCCTGTATTTGAATTTTTTCTGTAAAAAAAGTTTTCAGGGGTTGCAAAGATTTTAAGAATTGAATTTTTGAGACTGGAAAAGGGCAATAAAAAAAACTCATAAAAAGTTGGTGATTTTTTTAGGGGGGGGGGGGAGAGGATCTTTAAACATAATACATTTTAATTTAAATTATTCTTCTGCACAATTTCAGGTCATGAATAAACCACGTGAAAAATTATTCCTTCCTCCATGTTTCATGAATATCGAGTGTAAAAGGTATGAAAAATCAGGAAAATTCAATATCATTTTTTGGGGAGAATTTTTGAATACTTTGTTGAATGTTGATTCAGATTAAAGGGCATACATTACATATAAGCTCCCTAATTGTAATGATAACCAATCATCGGAAACGAAATTGATGTTGTTATTGGTTTTGGTTCTGGTTCTGGTTTTTAGAAAGTGGTGGTTTTGGTTTTTCCAACGTTTTGGTTTTTTTTTTTTCGTTTTGGTTTCGATTTCGGATATTGTGTGGTGTCATGTGGTGTGTATAAAATAGGTATGAAAATTCCCGAAATGACATAAAAATAATAATTACAAAATACGAACCACTTTCTACGACAAAGAGTAACGAAATGAAATGAAGTTTTTTCGAATTCAGTGCTTCAAAATTCAACTTAACACATGAAATAGCGTAAAAAATTCCAGGAAGGCCAAAAAAACGATCAAAACGAATATCGATTTGATTATGGGGTTCTCAGGATATCAGCTTTAGTTTTTCAAACATTTCGGTTTTGGTTGTTTGGATTTTCTTCGTTTTTGGTTTTTTGGATTTTTTTTTGTTTTTGGTGTTTTGGATTTTTTTTCGTTTTTGGTTTTTTGGATTTTTTTTCGTTTTTGGTTTTTTGGATTTTTTTTTCGTTTCTTTTTTGATTTTGGTTTTTTTGATTTTTTTTCTGGCTTTGATTTTGCTTTTATAATGACTGATTATGACCATACCAAAAAAATTATCCTGAACCAGTGAAATGTAACTATCTATAATGTAATAGAGGATAAAAATAATCTTTAGCTGCAAAAATTCGCAACTCGGTTGAAAACAGACCAAACCGCGGCAAAAATCGAAATCAACCGGTATAATGGAAGTGCAGAGGTCAATGCATTACCTGTAGCGGCTGTCGGTTGCACATTATAGGAAATTTTCGTTATTAAAGAGTAGTTTTATATCGGAATACAAGCCAGAGAATGATACCTACTGCTGGTTAAATATGCGAAAAAACGGTACTATAAGGTAGAAACCTTCGGAAAGTTGTTAACCTTTGCCTTGTGTATCGAATTAATATGACCGGCACGTTTTACAAGTTGCCGAATATTTCATTATTAAATGGTACATGATGCAGCCAGCGAGTACCGCATAACGCCATAATGTACACATAAACATCGCACGGACTGCAGAAGATTGCCATATACTTACATGACGTACAACCATAGGAAAGTCTCGGCTAGCAAATGGCGCTGGATTTTTAATTAACCTTGCAACACGTAGCAGCCAAGTATACAAATCGTTTAACCTTTTTACACGAGCTAAACAACCCCTGCGAGCGGATTTTACGCCAAAGGAACACCTTGCACCTTGCATCATGGCTGTTTCCTGTTTCGCATGCAGGTAAAGGTGCTCGCGAACGAGATTTTTTTTCATTATCGAAGAGTTCGTCCCTCTCGAGGTGTATTTCCTTTTCGTCAAACGAACCCTACATCCGACACGTATCAAAACGAAATTTCCGGTACCAAAGAGACAACCTATAATACGTATTCACCTGCAATCCGCCAGCTATATTATACTTATACCCACACGACTCGATGTTATTGCCAGCATCGCGTACTGCTTGTTTGCAGATAATTGGAGCAAACCGGTTGAGCGACGCCGAAAGACAATATAGTCCGCGTTGACCGAGTTTTTTTTCCATTTCTTAGGCCGTTTCTATAAGGTCAACTTTTCATATTTTAATATACCCGAACGACGGAGAAAAATTTCTCTCGACTGGTTTCAAAATCAAAATACACCAAAGATGATTAATCGAACGAGTAGATCAATTCGTTAGCATAGATTAGACTATACGATGCAAGTGGCATCGGGAGTATCAATCTCATCCAACAGAATAGCCTTATTAAGGTGTACCGGTGATATCCTCGGCGGAATGGAAGAAGGGGTGTATTATCATCGATATACCACCATGATGAATCAATTTTAAAAATAGAATTTTCTATCGTAGTTCTTAACCTTTAAGGAAGCTCGAGATGCGTGACTTGCGTAATAATCCCAAAGTACATAGAATAAAAAAAAGGGTTTAATCAGAGATGAATATACGATAGATGTCTAGTTCTCAAGCTTGTCTCTGATCTATGAGAAGCTCGAAAGATAGGATGTGAGTAATTACTGCAGGAAAATGGTAATTGTGAGATGAGGACGAATGTTCATTGAAATGGAAATATGCATTACGATAATTGCCAATTGGTGGACCTTCAGTGTCAGCAGTTTTATTCTAGTCAGGATAAAACAGTCGTGTTGGTATTGGAGTGAATCGGGATCAAAAGTTACCTTGAAGATTTTATGGAGATTTGGTATTCGTTGAAGCTGGAAACGTCTAATTCGTGAATTGATTTATAGTTTGGTTGTTTTTGAAAACAATCCGGAGACTATTCGGAGCTTAAAATTAAATAGTCGTCTTCTCGTTGACAGAGAAGGCTGAAACAAGGATTATAGGTATTATTTATGCAGAATACATGCAGATAATGATTAAAGGAGGCGAAATAGGCAAACATTGTTACATTTCCATGCATAAGCGTACCCAAAAATTATGCGAAGGGGAGGCTAAGAATTCGAGAAAAATTTTTGGAGGGGAAGGGAAAGGGGTGTAGCGCATCCAGCAGGTCAAGCTATCTGATAAAGTAATAAGTCAAGCTTTTTGCCCTTGCGGTTAAGCTGGTCCTGAAAAGTCGAGCTTTTTTACAAATTTACTCACAAAGTCGAGCTTTTTTTTCAAAAATTTCGTAAAACATGAAAACTCTTTATTTACTCACTACATATTAATAATTGGGGGAAAAAATGAAAAAAGCCCAATTTTTCCTGTTTTATTTTTTTTTAATGAGTAAAATTGGTTTACTTTTATAGGTTACGTCTTAATTTTTTTTTTGAAATAATTGAAAAAAAATTATGTTCACCGAAAAATGATACTAAGTATGGACTCTTTCGTTTCCCTTTTCTATTCTAGATATTAAATGTTTTGAAACTGAAGCATTTGCCCTTCCAATTTCGATTTTTTTTTTGAAAATTCTATCTTCTCTTCATTAGTGTTGAACGAATTTCCCTTAAAATGTAATTTGGTATGAAGAAATACATGAAATTTGAAATTTCTTATGAAAAAGAAGAACATTTTTGAGGGAGAGACAAAAAAGTGCTTGAATTTTTTTAAAACAAATATACTGGGGGGGGGGGTCAAAAAATTTGGTGTCCAGGTTGGTTGTCATACCAAAAAAGTCATTCGAAAAGGTCAAGCTTAGTCAAGCTTTTTTCTCGAAAAATGTTGTTAGACACACTGGGGTGGGGTCAAAATTCGATGAAAAAATTGAATCACCTGTTGTTGAAGTAGTCTGGATACATATTTTCTGCAGTCGGATGATGCGTAAAGAGCAGAACGAAGAAAAATTGACAAAATGAGGCATGCTTTAAAAATTTTAAAACATTTTAATAAATTGGCAAATAATTAAATTTTATATTTCTATGATTTTTTTTACAATTTGTCAAACTTGGGTTTCAAAATTTGAAGCGATATCAAAAAATTATTATGTTTGTCGATGTCTAATGAAGCGTTATTTTCCTAACTCGCCAAAATTTTCTAATAAAATGACCTTTGTTTGTGGTTGCTCTAATTTGGTGTGAAAAATTAGGACCTGAATCTGTCAAAATGAATGATACTAAAAATCAGTGATTTCAACATGGATATGTTTTTTCCTCTAGGATGGGGGGAGGGGGGAGGTCAACCCAAAATTTTAAAACCAAAAGTCATTGACTTTTAAAAACTTATAAATTTTTATATTCTCTAAATTAACTTAATGTCAAAGTCACTGGCTTTCAAAAACATAAATTTTTATATGTATTTTTGAAATTAATTCAATGTCAGGGGTAAGTTGGATCCGTCGTTCCTGTCCTTTCTTTCAAAAACGACAGTTTGAAATTTTTCAACGCACTGAAATTACGGCTTCGACTCAAATCTTTTTTATTTCAGAAATAAGACTAAAAACAATAATTTTTAGATATGTCGGAGCCGTCGTTTCCTGTCGTTTCCTGTCGTTTCTCTGAAAAACGACGGTTTGAACTTTTACCAACAAGGTATAATCTTAAAATATTATTGTTTTCAATCAAATCCTTTTTATTCTCAAGAAACAACAAAAATCGATCATTTTTAGGCATGTAAGATTTGAGTTGAGATTTTTACTGTTACTCTCCCCCTCCCTCCATACAATCTCTCTCATTCTGGATCAGTGAAAAGTCACTGATGAACAGTCGAAATTGCAGCACAGGAAAAATCAGCGAAATTCACTGATTTTTCACTGATTTTTCTAAGGTTTTCACTAATTTTTCAAAGATTTTTACTGATTCTTTACCTCCGTTCAAAAAGGGTACCCCCGGATAAGATAGGCGAATCGGCCTAAGAGCTACTTTTTGAAATTGACCCCCGGACATTATTAGGGACCCCAAAAAATGATTTTAGGAAATTTTTTCAACTCCTCAACTCACCCCCCTTTACCCCCACCCCCCAAAATAGCGAATTTTCGTCAAAAAATCATATCTCCGAACCTAATGGACCAAAAATTCTGAAATTTATGTGGTGTATACAGGGAGTGGTGACCAATATTTGAGAATTTTTTCAGCTTTTTTTGCACTGCCTTCTAGCCAAAATTCCACTTTGAAACTTTAAAATCGCCATAACTCTGAAACTAAAAAACATACATTTTTTCTTTTTGGCACAAATATAGTCCTACCATGGTACAATATAATGATATTTTTTTCAGATTTTTCGAGTTGGTAGAACAGACCTAAAAATGCGATTTACTGTTCAAAACCACCAATTTCGCCATTCACGCAACGAAAAATTCTGAAATTATTTATGTGGTGTATACGGGAAGTGGTGACCAATTTTTTTAAAAATTTTCAGAATTTTTTTTTGCAGTGCATTCTAGCCAAAACCCCACCCTCAAACTTTGAAAATTGCTCGAATTCCAAAATTAACAGGCAAACATTTGTTCTACTCTTTGAAACTGACCATCGGACATAATTAAGAACACCAAAAAAGTCTTGGGTGCATCTCCCACCTTTCACTTCATCCCCCCCCCCCCCGAATACCGGATTTCGTCTAAAAATCTCATCTTGGTACCTAATGAACCAAAATTTTGAAATTTTTCTATAATGTATACTGTATATTGAGAATTTTTTCGGCCTTTTTTGCGCTGCGTTTTAGCCAAAACCTCACTTAATGACTTTATAACTGCTCTACTTTCAAAACCAAAAAACATACCTACCTTTAATTTTCGCTCCTTTCCGGAATTTCATACTCTGAAACCTTAAAATTCAGTGAAAATCCACCCGAAATCCCAAAAATTCATAATGATCAATTGAAAAATGTAGTTAATAGCCCATAAAAGCGAATAAAACCCCCATTTCTATCAGTATCGCACCGCTAATTTTCATAGCTCGCATTTTGAAAACCTGGTTTTGCATATACCTTACCTAAGGTCGTTTTGGTTCACCGTGGTCACATTGCCCAATTTTAATTTTTCAGATTCTCATCTTGGGAAAAACAGACGAAAAAAATGCACTTTTCTGTTCAAAAATAACCATTTCGTTACTCATATACAAACGAAAATGCATACCTTGCAGGTTCTGGAAAGTATTTAAAGTCGGAAAACATACTTAATTTTTCGCTAGAGCCAAAAATATGAAAAATGGGCGATTAATTCTCTTTTTTTTGCATTATTAAGCAGTTCAGACCTCTATGATGCTTTAAACATGTTTTTCTCGTTTTTTTGTGTTTTTTTTTTGAAAGTCATGATTTTCTCATTTTCAAATACTTCTATCTCACCGAAAAATTGACCTAGGATGCTCACACAAGTCTTAAAATGTACCTCATAGCCTTCCCTCTCATTTAGTCAAAAAACTCATTTTTGAAAAATCCGTCTTTAAGTACCTTTTCCCCGCGCCATACTCAAATTTTAATATTTATATGGTGAAAACAGAGGGGGTAACAAACTATTGAAAATGTTTTCAATGTTTTTTGTGGTGTATTCCAGCCGAAAAACCAAAAAACGCTTGCCTTTTAAACTTTGAATTTCTCCAGATATACATTCGTTCTTTTTAGTTGTTGTTTAAGAGTGTGTTTTTGGCAAGAATGCATTGCAAAAAACATCTGAAAGAATTCTCAAAAGTTTGTTCCTCTCTCTGTGTCCCTGTTCAAAGGGTGAATTTTGACTCAATTTTAAGGCTTCAGATTATAAAATTCCGGGAAGAAGCTGAATTGAAATTTTGACACCTAATGTCGATTATCTGACACGGTCACATATTGTCCCAGCTAAGCTAGTACGAATAAAGCACGGAAAATCGCGTCAGTGCAGCCAACATTCCGCCACTTATTTCGCACCCAATTATACGCTTTGCATTGTTTACGAACTGAACTTGGCGTAAATTCGATGCGAAAGATCAGAAAGCCGCGTTCGTAGCAGAAATAATATAAAAAATAACATTCTAATGAATTATTTGGATGTTTTTAATAATTTTTTACAATCCATTATGGAAACTGTACTTCCAGTTGAGCGGAAAGGTCGATCTAGATCTTCGTTTCTGCATTCCGCTACCGGCGATATCCAACAAAAGCATACAATCAATTAATACAGAAGTTTACATAATAAATAATGTACGTCTTTGTCTGTTAGCCTTTGCAAAAAGTAAAGGTGTATTCATTCATGGTTTTCATTTCTTCACTCATTGAAACTTCCTATTTGATTGATCGGCTACGTTACTTGGGTGTGCGAAAAACGACGTAAACAGAAACAGAATTGTATTGAACTTTGTTGTTTCCATTTATTGGATTGCAAAAAATAATGAAAAAACCTCCAAATAATTCATTAGAATGTTATTTTTTATATTATTTCTAATACGAAAGCGTTTTTCGGATCTTTCGCATTGAATTTACGCTAAGTTCAGTTTGTAAACATTGCAAAGTGTATAATTGGGTGCGAAATAAGTTGCGGTATGTTGGCTACACTGACGCAATTTTCCGTGCTTTATTCGTACTAGCCCCAGCTAAACCATATTTGCACAAAAAAAAAAGTTGGTATGTATTTTAGTTTTGAAAGTAGAGCAATTATAAAATCGTTATGTGAGGTTTTGGCTAAAACGCAGCGCAAAAAAGGCCGAAAAATTCTCAATATACAGTATACACCATAGAAAAATTTCAAAATTTCGGTTCATTAAGTACCAAGATGAGATTTTTAGACGAAATCCGGTATTCGGGGGGGGGGGGATGAAGTGAAAGGTGGGAGATGCACTCAAGACTTTTGTGGTGTTCTTAATTATGTCCGATGGTCAGTTTCAAAGAGTAGAACAAATGTTTGCCTGTTAATTTTGGAATTCGAGCAATTTTCAAAGTTTGAGGGTGGGGTTTTGGCTAGAATGCACTGCAAAAAAAAATTCTGAAAATTTTTAAAAAAATTGGTCACCACTTCCCGTATACACCACATAAATAATTTCAGAATTTTTCGTTGCGTGAATGGCGAAATTGGTGGTTTTGAACAGTAAATCGCATTTTTAGGTCTGTTCTACCAACTCGAAAAATCTGAAAAAAATATCATTATATTGTACCATGGTAGGACTATATTTGTGCCAAAAAGAAAAAATGTATGTTTTTTAGTTTCAGAGTTATGGCGATTTTAAAGTTTCAAAGTGGAATTTTGGCTAGAAGGCAGTGCAAAAAAAATCTGAAAAAATTCTCAAATATTGGTCACCACTCCCTGTATACACCACATAAATTTCAAAATTTTTGGTCCATTAGGTTCGGAGATATGATTTTTTGACGAAAATTCGCTATTTTGGGGGGTGGGGGTAAAGGGGGGTGAGTTGAGGAGTTGAAAAAATTTCCTAAAATCATTTTTTGGGGTCCCTAATAATGTCCGGGGGTCAATTTCAAAAAGTAGCTCTTAGGCCGATTCGCCTATCTTATCCGGGGGTACCCTTTTACTGATTTTTCAGTGATAATCGATAATTTTTACTGATTTATAATAAATGAGAGAGTGGACTCCTCGAATATAAAACATCTAATTTCGTGTGCAAAAACTTGTCAAAATGATAAAATAACTACAGGTAATGCAAAATTCGTAAATTTTAATTGAATCCCACCCTGCCATCTTTCCCATAATTATCAAAATTCAAAACCCACTCGTTATACCAAGAATAAGAATTAAACTTTATAAGTTTCGTTATAAACATATAGGCTGACAATTTATACAGTTTCCTTGGAGAAAAATAGATCCTAATTTTCCATTCGGTTAGACAAATGCGAATACCTGATTATACGTACAAACGAACGCATACTTAATCTCCTCTTCCATACATATACTTCTCGTTAGTTTACTATCTACATCTTTGATAAGCCAAAAGCTAAAAGTAGGTACCTTCTATACACTCTGTACTTCTACTTTGTCGGAGAAGATTGAACTCTGTTGGTAAATTACTCAAACACGGGCATAGAACCGAAGTTTTCTCATCTGTCCAAATGTTTTGAGAACGTGACGCGTGGATCCGAAGGGTAAATATCAAAGTTACGGCATACAGCGCTCGTGTACACGTCTCGAGTATACGAAGGGTATCAGCGTATATTATTTTAGCGAGAAATTGAAACGAAAGGTGCCGCACGACACCGTGAAAAATACCTATGTGTAATTTGTAATTATGTTGATGAATGACGTTAATTGTAACCCTATCTTTTGGACTTTTAAACTGTCAAAAAATACACGGTAGCTGCGTTAAAGATGATGGAAAAATAGGCGAGATGTTGAATAGTAAATAGGTGTATTAATTGACACGTCTGACGAGATTATATGTGATTTAGGTTTGATGCAATTTCGCTCTGTGAAGTGAAATTAGCATTTTTCTAGGTGGAAATGGCGGTGTAAATTTTAAAAAGGATCTGTTCGATGTTTTTAGTATGTATTATATTGTCGGCTAATGATGATGAAAAAATAATTGGCGTATACAGTGTTACCCAAAAGAAGTATGTGGCGGATATGCTAAATTTTTCATTGAATAGTGTTAGCGAGATGATATCGAGATAACGTTGGTAGCTCACAATGGGAGTTCTCAATTGAGCCATTATAGATTATAAAACTTTGGATCCGTATCTGGAGTGTCCAGAATTAAAGAAGCCAGCTTGGTCAAGAAATATATACTTTTTTTGGCCAAATAAATGAATTTTCAAAATCGATTCAGAAATTTCGAACCGGTTTTCAATTATTTCCAGAATATTGGAATTTTTGAAAAAGATTAAGAACAAAATTTGTAGAAAATTATTTAAAAAATCATTTTTTGTTTTTCAATTTTTTTTATTTCTCAATAATAAGAAATTATGATACAAAAAATTTACCTATGCAAAATTTTCACTTTCTCAAGCCACAACTGCCTCGTTGTTGAATAAAAAAATTACAGGGTGTAAAATTTTCAGTTTTCAAATCTCTAAAGCTATTGTCTGGAACTTCGTTTTTATATCGTTACAATGAATATTGGGATGGAAATTTATCCCAAATTTATCGTGAGGTTAAAAATTCGAATTTGGGTTGAGATAATTTTTGGGATGAAAGTTCATTCCTGACTTATGAATTATTGAAAAATACTTGGGATGAAAAATTCATCTCAAGCTCATTCCAGGCTCAAAAATTCAAAAAAAAAATCAAGATGATGACGGGGACGAAAATTCATCCCCAGTCAAAAAAATAAAAAGAAGATTTCATTCCAAGCTCAAAATTCGAAACAAGGTTCGGAGTTGCCATAAGTCAGAGTTCATCCTAATCCTTGGCTCAAAAATTTGAAAAAGTGTGGGATGATTAATGGGATAAAAATCCATCCCGTGTTTATTCCAGACTTGAATATTCTAAAAAAAACGTGGGATGAAAATTCATCCCGTCTAAAAATCGAAAAAGAAATTGAGATCAATAATGGGATGAAAGTTCATCCAAAGATCATTCCAGGCTCAGACTTTGAAAAACGATTGGGACGATTCTTGGAATGAAAATTTAAACGAGGCGCAGCAGTTCGAAAAAGCTTGGAATGAATACCGGGATGAGGCTTGAAAATTCGAAACAGAATTGGAAGGAATCTTGGATAAAAAAGTAGTTTTGCTGGAAAGGGTTGATGGATCTTTCACATGGGACCGAAAAATAGCACGGAATCGCCAGTAACTCATCAAAATTCAAAAATAAATGCACCATTAAATTTCTCCCGTCGCGTCGCGTCGAGACGAATCGAATGCTTTTTTACGATTGAATTTTGACCATTTGGGTAGAAAAATGGGTTTTTGCTGGGGAAGCTTAATGTTGAAATTCATCTCAGGTTTAAAAATCTGAAAACGTAGGACGAGTGAAAAAATATTGGGATGATTATTGGGATGAACATTCATCTTGAATTATTATCAGAGAAGTTGGTAAGAGAATTGGGAGTAGATGGGAGGGGGGGGGGCGCGAATTGATAGCGAAGATCTCTGTAAAATTGTTTGAATTTTGGCAGATTTTCGCTTGTTTTTCAACAAATTTCAGATATTTTACTGACCAGTGAATTTTCAGAAATTTTCCAGTATTTCTTTTACTGCTTGCTTTTAGTGAAAATTTTTCTATGATTCATCACTGTTGCAATTCTGACTGATTTCCAGTAATTTTCGATAATTTTTGCTGATTTATAAATGAGAGAGAGTGGTTTAATGGAGGGGGGAGGGGGGATGCTTTGTACCTAGATTATAGATTTTAGGAAATCACAATGTGCCGGGGTATCCTATTTTCCGACACCACTGACAATATTTCAAGTAAAATGAAAAATTATTTGAAATTTTTTTGGAAAAATCATGTCAGAATAGCAAAAACCTAAAAAATGGATGTTTAATGAAAATTTAATGAGATATTTCTGACCTTATGATGGACGCACACGTTAGAATGGCCTCTCCTTTAGCTACTCCACTGGCTGAATTTTAGGTTTTCATTTAGCCAAAAACATCAGCTTCAATTTTTCCCCCAATCACTGAAATGAATCAGTAAAAAATTTAATTTACTGATTCATTTCGATACTCTATCATTCATAAGTCAGTGAAAATAATCGAAAATCACTGAGGAACAGTTAGAATTGCAGCGCAGGAGACAATCAGTGAAAAAATTTTCACTGAAAACAAATCAGAGAGAAAAATCATTGGAAAATCAGTGAAAATTCACTGAAAAGCCAGTGAAATTGATGAATTTAGCTGAAAAATCAGTGAAAATCTTTGAATAATCGGCGAATTTTGCAGAATTTTCCTGAACTGCAATTCTGACTGTCCATCGGTGACCTTTCACTGATTCAGAATGAAAGAGTAGTTGAAGAAAAAATTACTGATTCAAAAATGAAAATTCATTAATTGAATCAGTAAATTTTTCACTGTTTTCTACTGTGACTCAATTTTGTTCAATCTCTAAATCTGAATCAGTCAAAAAACTGAAAATTCACTGATTAAACAGCGAAAAGTGTGCAACTATTAATCAGTGAAAAATTACTGATTCAATTAGTGAATTTTCATTTTTGAATCAGTAATTTTTTTCAACTGCTGAAATGAATCAGTAAAAATTTGAATTTACTAATTCAATCAGTGAATAATTACGATTCAATCAGTAAATTAAAATTTTTACTGATTCGATCAGTAAATTAAAATTTTTACCAATTCAAAGAAAATTCACTGATTAAATCGGTAAAATTTTTACTGATTTCTTCAGTTGCACACTTTTGTCTTATTAATCAGTGAATTTTAACTGATTCAAATTAAGATAAAACTCTCTTAATTTGAATCAGTCAAATTCCACAGATTCCCCAGTTAATCAGCGTCATTTTACTGCCAATCAGTGAAAAATTACCGATTCAAAAATAATGAATTTTGATTGGTAAATCAGTGAAAATTAGTTGACTGATTGAATGATTCAAATCAGTGATTTTTCATTATTCGATCATTAAAAAAAACTCCACTGATTGAATCAGTAATTAATTAACGATTGAATCAGTGAAATTTTATTTTTACTGATTCAGTAGTGAAAATTCACTGATTGAATCGTAATTTTTTTACTGATTCCTACAGTGACTTGATTTTTTCAGTCATTTCTGACTAATTTAAATTAAGATAGTATCAGACCTAAATTTTGAACAAGAAGTTCTCATTTCAAGCTACTCAATGCTTCTTCATTCATCTCGTTAGGTTTTCCCATTCTAAAATAATGTCCACCAGACACTACTTTCGAGCCACACTGTATAAGTTCCTTATTAATTTCGCGCCCATAAAATATGTACTCGTATACTATGCACGTACGTATTGTATACAGTCGTCTTATGCAGCACACACCTCGGCCTCGTATAATAAATAGAGCACCTCGTGGTTAATAATTTCTCGACAATATCTCTTTCTGTGCGCTATCTGCAGTACCTCCACATACGAGAAGTACCATCACAGAGCAGCACACGCATATCATAATAAAATTTATTTCCTTAAATGTAAAATATAAATCGTAATTACGCGTCTATCACATACACGAAAAAAGAAAAACCAGTTTTTCTATCTGGGCATATAGTCTAGGTTCTGGGTACCTCTCCAGTTCCTATCCCATATGCTGCACAGAGTCCAGAGATGGATGCAGCAAACAGCATCCGTATTCTCGTATTCTCGGCCAACTTGATATATACTGATCACTGATGTACGACGCCAGATTAAAGTTTTTTTTTTCCTTCTTCTTTTCCAAGACGCAGACGGTTACAAACATGGTTGATGCGTTTACGTTATGTTACGTTGGCTGGGGCAAGGGTGGCGGAGATTCTAGCTTAGGAACGAAGAAGACAAGCGAACGGGCAAAGTAATAAATAATGGTCTTCGAGAAAATTAGACGTCATTCCCATCACGACTTTATGTAAGATACATTCAAACGTTAGAGAAGTCTCAGGTAAGAAACGTAACAGCCAACGGTGTTTGTAAGGAGGTTCGTCTTTTTTTCCATCGTATTGTTCAGTGGTGGCTAAACACCGATATATCACCACGGATCGGATTGGTGACCGGAATCGCGACCTTTTTTCGGTGCTGATTTTTTTTTTTTTTTTTGAAGGGGGTCAACGATACCTACGCATGCCAAGTCGACGGAAATTTAATACCGAACGATGGTGACTTTGGGTTCGAAGTTTTTCACCCTACTGCCGGAGATCTAAATTGAATTAGAGGATACCTTTGGGCCAGGACCGGAACCATTTATTTCGTTTAATTGATTAATTTCTCAGTTGACATTTTAGTTTACGTTGATTACGCGGTAATCTTGTAAACCTGCTGGTAAATGCGGTGGAAAACGAGTCGAAAAATAACGAATCGTAAAGCTTACCTGGGCAAGGAGTAAAAACCTAGCCAACCTTTCTTCCTAATGGCATTGTATTCGAGCTTAGTTGCGCCTATACGTATATCACGCCATTAACCATTATTATCTTTCTTTTACCCCCTCCGGTTGTCTCACATCTCCAAGTCGTGGTAATTTTTTTCCTCGATTTTTTCGTATCTCTGTTGAGCTACAAGTTCGTGAACTTTTTACACGTAGCGTCGGTCGCGACGTCCTAGTAGATTTAAAATAATCAACGTATATGAAGTTTTATCATCTCATTATCCAATTACGTGTTTGGTCGCGTCTATTGTTGGTTATAAAAATTCCTCGACGTGGCCCAACAAATTGTATAATAGGTGAGATTACACGCAGATGATAAAAAATAGGCGGTATTTAACAAACTGGTTTCATATTTTATATTATTATACTAAATGTTTGAAATATGTGTCAAATTTAACTACGTCAAGTGTGCGATGATGCAGTGCCCCATCTTTTGAGCTGATTTGAACTTTTATTTATTGACGATTAAATATCGAAAGTAATTTTTCAAGGTTTATGATCTCGGAACTTGCTGGAGGATGGACCTGTGGGGTGTGAAATGGGAGTTTTATTAGGGCGGAGGAATTTTAATCTGGATATAGGTTTCAGAGTGTTCATGACAAAGGTGTGGTGGTCTGGGTTAAAGTTTGGAATTTGAACAGGAAAGAATAAATGTAATGCTGTATGGATTTGAAAATTTTTTAGGTGGAGAAAGAGAACTTCGTAGTAAAAAGGTGAACAATTTTTTTTAAAGTGAAAAAGTAGTATTTCTGATTCTGAAGTTGTTTCAGAGTTTCATTTTCAAAATTTTCGTATTATTCTACAATTTGAAACGAAAAATTGTTGGAAATGATGAAAAAGTTGATGGGATTTTTGATAATACGATCAGAGGAGCATGTATAGGGACATTCTTGAGTAGAAATATAATTTTTTGACAAAACAGAGAAGTGATTTTTTTTGTACAATCTTATTTTGAATCAGTGAGGAGTGTCTGAAAATAAGTCAGGATTGCAGTACGAGGAAAATCAGCAATATTTGATTTTCAGCGGATTTTCGCTTATTTTTCAAAGAACTTCTCTCATTATTCAAAAAAATTATTTTTTTTGTATAATTTCACTGATTCGTTGAAGAATTTCATTAATTTTTCAAATAATTTTGAAAAATTTTCCATCGACTTGGGTGAATTTTTATTGATTTTTTTGGCAATTTTTTTCAGTGTTCAACTTTCAGTGATTTTTTTTACTGATTTATCGTTGAGAACTGGATTCAATTTTTCTAAATGTTATCGAAGTGACTGCAAATCCAATCTTTTAATTTTTCACACTGATAGTACAAGATATTTTTTGAATTTATCTACTTTCAGTTGAATTAATTTTCTTTGAGTGTACCTAATTAAATGCAATTACATATTGAATTTCGTGCAACTTCAATTTCTTCATTTTTTTTTTTTGCTTTAAATTAATTTTGGAGAAATATTTCAAAAGTTACGTAGCTTGAAGTTGGTTAGAAATAATCGAGACGAGTTTTTTTTTTGTATTTTATGCGCATTTTAATCCATTGCCTTTATCTGAAATAACTCCATTTGAAAGAAAGAAAAAAAAAACGATGAGTCGATGATGTGTTTGTCAAAGAATTTTATTTTTAGCCGATATCTGAAATCTGATTCATTTTTCATTGTACTCGGTTATCAAAGGAAACCACCCAATCACAGTACGAACTACGAAGAATATTATTCGAGTCGAGCATTATACTGCGAGTCTATTTACGCATACGAAACTAGGAATAATGAAAAGTAAGATCTCTTTAAAGCCGAATAACGAGACCGTTCAAAAGCAGTGCACTAAATTAAAATTATTTGAAAAATTGTTTTAAAAATTTAGATTTTTAAAAAAGTACTGATTTTTTCATCATGTAGGTAAAATAAGAAATGATTCAACACCAATTGAATTGCTTGAAAAATTTGCACAAGTTTTGTTCAGAACAAAAGCTTTTAAATCATTCATGAATGATACCTGCTTAGATTTTAAAGATTTTTTTTTCAAATTGAAGTACTTACTTTCGTATTAGGATGTTCAATTTTTTTTCACTGAACGACTTTTCGATAGAATGTCACATATTTATACTTTCCCCCTCTTTTTCAAATTTCAAAATTGCTTAAGAAAATTGTTATTCATCTCTTTAATTTTTTTTAGTTGATGACTTTTTGTTAAACATTCAGATTTTTGGCATTTTTTTATTTGCAGAATTTTTTGAAAATTTTTTAGAAAATGTTGAAAAATTACAGAAATATAATTTACGGATATTTTCATTTTTCATTTTATAATATTACTCATTATAGAGCTCGAAAAAAAAATTATATGTATTTTTCTGTACTTATTCAACATTTTTTTTCAATTCATGAAATTCTAAAGTGGAGAATTCAAATTTTATTTTGGATATTTAGGCCAAAAATATTTTTTTTTTGCATTTTTCATCTGTTTTTTTTGCATATTTCAAGCATTTTCACTACAATTTTGCGAAAATTTTCCTTTTTAATTTTTTTTTTTTCGTTAAAATTACACAACTGTACAGATAACTCGAAAAAATTTTGAAATGTCCTTTTTAGTCAAATGGTGGAGTAACACAGAGTTCAGCAGTATTGCCAGTGTTACAATAATTGATAAGTGGGCCCGGAAAGATACATTTAAACTTGGGACATCTGAAATATACAAAAATATGCACCAAATAATATCCATAATATGCAAAATCAACATGGGTATCATTAAAAAAAGGTTTTTTTTTTTACCTTCATCAAAAAAAATCAAATAGGATGAACAAAAAACCTGATTCTATAACTTTTTGATATTTTGTCCCAAATCATAATGACAATAATAATAAATATAATTGACATTTAAACAACTTTTCGATATTTTATCAGATCCTTTATATTAATTTACTAAAAAAAATTTCCCAAGTTTAACAAAATCATATGCCTGGTCAAAAATTATAGTTTTCAAGTTCAATCGAAAATCATGCCAGAAACTGTAGAAATTTAGGGTCAAAATTTTGGATTCACGTTTTATGGATTTAACAGACCCCCCTTTCCCCCTCACTATCACAATTATTTATTTTAAAATTGCAGAATTTTGTAATTTGCAATGAAAATTGAGTAATCAAAGTGAAAGAAATTACTCAACTGTTACTGCTAGAAAAATTATTCCAGTTTCGTGGAAAAAATTGGCAAAATGAACAAAATTATGCATTTTTGATCTAAAATAATTGATCAAATTTTAAGATGAAAGATGAAACCCGAAAATTTCTTCTAAAATTGCTCTAAATATTGAAAAATTGATTAAACGTCAAAAATTTGATTGAAATTGTTTTCAAAGTTTTTGAAACCCATCAGTGAAGATTGTGTTACATTCAAAGTTTTTCAGAATATCACGAAAGGTGGAAGAAAAATGAAAGAAGTTTTACGAAAATTGGTTGAAAGTGACATTGAAAATATAAGTTGTTCTATGTACTTAATGTTATGTGCAAAGAAATTCGATATTTATTTTATTATGAGTGATTTTTCGGAAATTGAAAAATTTTTCATGATATTTTGAGCATCTTTTGATTTTGATTTTTTTTTGAGTATGGAATTTATCTGCAAAAGTCAAAAAAGTCGAACGTGAAAAAAAAACAACGTAATTTTGGTTCCTTATTTCAGCACGATCTCTATTTCTGTCCAACTATCAAGCAGTCCAGTCATCTAGCATTTTATTCTTTTTCAATTATTCGTCAACCGTCCATCGACCCAATTTTCCATTGTCCGATCCAACCATTCATTGCTCTAGAAAGGAATTCTTGGTTATACGTGATTGGATCCTTTTTGACCGCATTCTATAAAATTTTGATTTTTCTTTCTTCTTAGTATGAGGTATCTGTTTCAATTTCTATCACCCTCTTCTGCAGCACACCTCCCCAACCACACTTTCTTTTCTCATGCTCGCTGGCATCACTGTCAATGAAATTTCCAACCTAAGCAAAGAAACACTTTGTAGTAATTATTCTGGAAGATTGTTTAGCCGATGATGAAGATGACTCTTCAACGCGAAGTTCTTCTGTTTCTAACCATTTTTTTTCCTACTGTACGGTGAATAGCTACCTACCATAAAGACATGCTTCGTATTAGGCACACTTCACACTTTGAGAAACTTCAGGAAGTGTAAAAATCTTCATCATTTGTCTGGTCTAAATACTACGAAATCTTTATACTGGTAAAACTTGGTGGACTCGTATTGCTAGTCAGTGTGTTTTCTTTTCTTTCGTATTCCCCCCCCCCCCCCCTTCGTCTAATCATTGCACAATCATACTGACATTATACGTCAAGTCGTTTTTTGAACCTAAGATGAAGAAAACCACCAGGTGTCCTCTTTGGGTTCCTCGTGCTCATGCACAAAGATCATTGAAATGAGATAAATTCGTACCAAGTTGTTATTTTTGTATTGAAAAGTACCTGGAAATTGGCCCCAGTGAAGTCCAAGTCAAATATGATGGATATGTAGTGTTATGTTAACGGAATTGTGTATTTTAGATTTGTACGTTTGGAGATCTTCGCCCCATTTTTTTCCTACCTAAGGATTTATATAGAATTGTGATTTTTGTGTCGTTAAAATTGTATATTTTTTTGTTTGTTTTAGGTAAGTGCATTTTGCGGTGAATGGATGTGCGGTGATGGGTTAGAGGAGCTTATCGTGGATAACACATCTGAAAAGAAAAATACCGCAAGAGGTAAGAGAGATTCAATTCAACGAATAAGCAATGAAAAATTGAAAATTATACCGTGAAAAAAAATACCTGCATGAACGTAAATCGTACGTCTTCGCAATATTTTTGATAATACCTTATCATGTTCTATCCGGAGGCCTTCAGATCAATTGAAAGGATTGTAATTTTTTTTCCAACCGATACTGGAGAAAAAAAGCGAGAAATCGACGATTTATTTTCCAACTCGAACGTACCTACGGTTTACCAAAATACAATACCTGGAAGGCACACATTCCAAAAATGACGAACCGGTCATGAACGAAGTAAAACGCAAGTGCAAGCGGGATTTTTTCTATAAACCAGTAATGTTTCCAGTTTTAAAGACCAAAAGCGATATGCAATGTGCACAAAGGGTACCCCCGGATAAGATAGGCGAATCGGCCTAAGAGCTACTTTTTGAAATTGACCCCTGGACATTATTAGGGACCCCAAAAAATGATTTTAGGAAATTTTTTCAACTCCTCAACTCACCCCCCTTTACCCCCACCCCCCAAAATAGCGAATTTTCGTCAAAAAATCATATCTCCGAACCTAATGGACCAAAAATTCTGAAATTTATGTGGTGTATACAGGGAGTGGTGACCAATATTTGAGAATTTTTTCAGATTTTTTTTGCACTGCCTTCTAGCCAAAATTCCACTTTGAAACTTTAAAATCGCCATAACTCTGAAACTAAAAAACATACATTTTTTCTTTTTGGCACCAATATAGTCCTACCATGGTACAATATAATGATATTTTTTTCAGATTTTTCGAGTTGGTAGAACAGACCTAAAAATGCGATTTACTGTTCAAAACCACCAATTTCGTCATTCACGCAACGAAAAATTCTGAAATTATTTATGTGGTGTATACGGGAAGTGGTGACCAATTTTTTAAAAAATTTTCAGAATTTTTTTTGCAGTGCATTCTAGCCAAAACCCCACCCTCAAACTTTGAAAATTGCTCGAATTCCAAAATTTACAGGCAAACATTTGTTCTACTTTTTGAAACTGACCATCGGACATAATTAAGAACACCAAAAAAGTCTTGGGTGCATCTCCCACCTTTCACTTCATCCCCCCCCCCCCCTCGAATACCGGATTTCGTCTAAAAATCTCATCTTGGTACTTAATGAACCGAAATTTTGAAATTTTTCTATGGTGTATAATGTACATATATGAGGAATGGTAACCAACCATAGTTTGAGAATTTTTTCGGCCTTTTTTGCGCTGCGTTTTAGCCAAAACCTCACTTAATGACTTTATATCTGCTCTACTTTCAAAACTAAAAAACATACCTGCCTTTAATTTTCGCCCCTTTCCGGAATTTCATACTCTGAAACCTTAAAATTGAGTGAAAATCCACCCGAAATCCCAAAAATTCATAATGATCAAATGAAAAATGTAGTTAATGGCCCATACAAGCGAATAAAACCCTCATTTCTATCAGTATCGCACCGCTAATTTTCATAGCTCGCATTTTGAAAACTCGGTTTTGCATATACCTAAGGTCGGTTTGGTTCACCGTGGTCACATTGCCCAATTTTAATTTTTCAGATTCTCATCTTGGGAAAAACAGACGAAAAAAATGCACTTTTCTGTTTAAAAATAACCATTTCGTTACTCATACAAACGAAAATGCATACCGTGCAGGTTCAGGAAAGTATCTAAAGTCGGAAAACATACTTAATTTTTCGCTAGAGCCAAAAATATGAAAAATGGGCGATTAATTCTCCTTTTTTTGCATTATTAAGCAGTTCAGACCTCTATGATGCTTTAAACATGTTTTTCTCGGTTTTTTTTTTTTTTTTTTTTGAAAGTCATGATTTTCTCATTTTCAAATACCTCTATCTCACCGAAAAATTGACCTAGGATGCTCACACAAGTCTTAAAATGTACCTCATAGCCTTCCCTCTCATTTAGTCAAAAAACTCATTTTTGAAAAATCCGACTTTCAGTACCTTTTCCCCGCGCCATACACAAATTTTAATATTTATATGGTGAAAACAAAGGGGGTAACAAACTATTGAAAATGTTTTCAATGTTTTTTGTGGTGTATTCCAGCCGAAAAACCAAAAAACGCTTGCCTTTTAAACTTTGAATTTCTCCAGATATACATTCGTTCTTTTTAGTTGTTGTTTAAGAGTGTGTTTTTGGCAAGAATGCATTGCAAAAAACATCTGAAAGAATTCTCAAAAGTTTGTTCCTCTCTCTGTGTCCCTGTTCAAAGGGTGAATTTTGACTCAATTTTAAGGCTTCAGATTATAAAATTCCGGGAAGAAGCTGAATTGAAATTTTGACACCTAATGTCGATTGTCTGACACGGTCACATATTGTCCCAGCTAAACCATACTTGCACAAAAAAAAAAGTTGGTATGTATTGAAGTTTTGAAAGTAGAATTAGGTACCAAGATGAGATTTTTAGACGAAATCCGGTATTCGGGGGGGGGGGGGAGAATGAAGTGAAAGGTGGGAGATGCACCCAAGACTTTTTTGGTGTTCTTAATTATGTCCGATGGTCAGTTTCAAAAAGTAGAACAAATGTTTGCCTGTTAATTTTGGAATTCGAGCAATTTTCAAAGTTTGAGGGTGGGGTTTTGGCTAGAATGCACTGCAAAAAAAATTCTGAAATTTTTTTAAAAAATTGGTCACCACATCCCGTATACACCACATAAATAATTTCAGAATTTTTCGTTGCGTGAATGGCGAAATTGGTGGTTTTGAACAGTAAATCGCATTTTTAGGTCTGTTCTACCAACTCGAAAAATCTGAAAAAAATATCATTATATTGTACCATGGTAGGACTATATTTGTGCCAAAAAGAAAAAATGTATGTTTTTTAGTTTCAGAGTTATGGCGATTTTAAAGTTTCAAAGTGGAATTTTGGCTAGAAGGCAGTGCAAAAAAAATCTGAAAAAATTCTCAAATATTGGTCACCACTCCCTGTATACACCACATAAATTTCAGAATTTTTGGTCCATTAGGTTCGGAGATATGATTTTTTGACGAAAATTCGCTATTTTGGGGGGTGGGGGTAAAGGGGGGTGAGTTGAGGAGTTGAAAAAATTTCCTAAAATCATTTTTTGGGGTCCCTAATAATGTCCAGGGGTCAATTTCAAAAAGTAGCTCTTAGGCCGATTCGCCTATCTTATCCGGGGGTACCCTTTGGGTACGATGGTTTTTTTTTTACATTGTGTCATAATGATGGGAAATTATACATGTGGATGGTTCAGGTTGGAAATTTTATAACACCAAGAGATTGGCGGGGTTTAATTTGAAGTAATCATGGAACAAATGGTTGTGTGGAGAAAAAAATATGTAATGGGATGGCTCTGTTTATTTAGCCTAGGTATAGTTGTGTTAATTCTATAATGATCCCATCAGTCATGTCGACAAAAGTGGAAATTCCTAATATGGTTAAACTATTTTTTAAGCATAAAATTTGCTGCGTTGGTGAGCAAATTGGAGGATGCTCAAAATTTATCACGAGTTAAGAAAAAAAAAACTGAAATTGTATTTGAGATGAAATCATTATCATTGTATTTTATATGAGAGAAAAAACGAACTGTTGGGTGGGGATTCAAATAATGCAACGAGAAACCGTTGGATTGGCGTTGAAGAAGTTGCCTCTGTTGGTTGATGAAGGAAAAGGTGCTATTGTAGAAAGCGTAATGTTTTTGTTTGATTTTTAGAAGATTTGGAGGTTTCCGAAACTTGCTCAAGTTTTATGATGGTTTGAGGTTTTGTGTTATTCAATAAATCTTGACAAAACTTTTTTCTATGATAGGGTAGTCTGACTAGGAGGGGGGATATTTTTTCTTTTAAAATCATGGATTCTTTCAAATCAATGACATTTTTGTATGTATTTTTAAATTGTATTTGGGGATTTAATTTCCCTGGAGAAAGAAATATCAATTCCAAAAATTTAAGATAAAATCAAAAAAATGGAATTAGAATACGTTCATGTTCTTTATTTTTTAAAATCTTTATTTAATGAAAATACGAAAATCGTTATAATCTTTATCTAGAGTTGAGTTTAAATTTTTTTCTTTGAATTAAGCACTAAATGCTAATTTTTAGGAGAATAGGAAAATTTGTAGGAAAAAAAGTCTTTATTGCATGAGGAAATTTCCAATTTAGCAATTTATATTTTTTATGATCAAAAAAATTGAAAAATTTACATTTTTTTTTTTGCAGATCTACTAACTAGGAAACATAGCTCAAACTCATTGTACCTGAGAAAGTGTCAGAAAAATAACAATAATAAAACTGACAGAATAATGATGCTTTTAAAATTTCAAGTCCTACAAAAATGGACAGAGATCCTATCAAAAAAAATTGAAAAATAGCTAGAAACGATGTTTTTACATGATAAAAATTGAGCTGTACCCGAAAAAAATCGTAAGTCAAATCGTGTTTGTAAGGAAAATTTTCCGATCGGTAGTAAAATTCCAAGTCGAAACAAAAATAAATCAAAAATACATCACGAAAGAATAGCATATTCAAAATTTCAGATACTAAAATTCAGTTTTAAAATTTTGACGAATTTAAAAATTTTTTAAATTACTTCATCGCGCTGCAAAAGTGAAAATTTGATTTTATTCAACGAAAAAAACTGAAATTTGATATAAGCACTTTATTTTCGGCTTTCTTAGTCGATTGTAAGCGGTTTCTAGACGCATTGGAATTTTCAAAATTTTTCAGAAATTTACAGCATTGAAAAAAACGGACTGCTAGAAAGTATAGATTTGACCTGGTAGTGACGAATTTTGAAAAATTATGCTTCGGTCGATCAAATAGCTCCATGATTATAATTGTTGAAGTTCATTTATACACGGAAAAAACAGAAGATACATTTTACCCCAGAAATAATAAATTTTATCAAAAAAAAAGATATATTTTATCAAAAAAATTAATAAATTTTACCAAAATGATAAATTTTAATCAAAAAATAATAAAATGTATTCAAAAAAAATAATAACGTGTTTCAATTCACAAAATAGGTGAAATTTGTTTTAAAAAATAATATTTATTATCAGAAAAAATAATAAAATTTGTCAGAAAATGAATAAATTTTATCAAAAAAAATAAATTTTATTCAAAAAAAATGATAAATTTTACCTATTTTGAGAATTGGGACGCGTTATTATTTTTTTGGATAAATTTTATTATATTTTTTTTTCAGTGTAGACCATTTTTTGAAGACATTTTTCCCATGCTGGAAATTTTAAAAATTTTCTTGAGACGTAAAAATTTTATGGAGCTGCTTCAATTTGATATCGGAGGTCGAAAATGGAACATGTACCGAATTTCAGATTTTTTCGTTACTTAGATCAAATTTTTATTTCTGTTTAACGTTGAAGTGATTTTCAGAAAAATTCAAAAATTCGAGAAATGAACTTTGGTTCTTAAAATTTTGGATATGACATTATTTTATGATGTACTTTTGATTTATTTTTGTTTCGCCCAAAATTTTACTGCCATGCCAGTTAGGATTCTACATACAGGGGCGTAGCGAAGAATTTTTTCTGGGGGGGGGGGGGTGATGATCACGATTTTGCCAACTTTGAATCTGAAATTTTCCAATTTTGAAACTGAAATTAGCCAACTTTATAGCTGAAATTTTGAAATTACCTTTATCTATAAAATATGGAAATCTTGTTTTCAATTTTTCGAACTATTGCCTTGAATAGTTTATAAACTGTAATTTTGTTCGTGCCCGAGCGAAGCGAGGGCGAAGTTTTGAAAAAATCGGAAATTTAATATCCAAAAAACCAATTCTTTTTATTGTTTTAGTTCTTTGAAAATCCTTCTTTGCATGATGTGATTTGAGGGGGGGGGGGCAAATGATACTTTGCACCCTTGTCAGAATTTTTTTTGGAGGGTGCAATGCGCTACTTGTATCCCACTGTCCGACGCCGCGCGCCACTACTCATGACCCGTTGAATCGATCAAAGTTCAATTTTTCAAAATTCGTCACCTGGTACTTAATTAAGAGAGAGGTTGAGAATTCGAGAAAAAAAAGTGGGAGGGGTTAAACTTTAAATTGGTCATTTTTAACTATAATATTCTCGTCAAAAACCATTGATTTTTGTCTGCCAAATTGGGAATTTGATTGAAATTTTGACTGAAAGATTAGTGAAAACCCATTAGTTTTTTAAATTGAAATGAAGCGAAACGAGGGTGAAATTTTTTTGAGAAAATGCTGTTTGAAGAACAAAGAGAATGCACTTTTTTCGCATTTTGGCAAGAATAAGATCTTCCTAAACTCAAAGAGGCAGCTCAAGCCTTATGAGTCTCCCTGAGGTGATTTCCTGCTTCCTGCTAAAAGGTCACTAAGAGTAAGACAGTAAATAGACAGCTCCGTTTCACGCGCCCCGCCCATGTAAGCGAGGGGGGTGAAAATGGTCTTAATCGTTTGTGCTAGGTTTGTGCTGGTTTGTGCCGGTGTTATTTTCGTTTGTGCAGGTCCCCTTTCCGAGAAAACGAATGTAGGTCAGGGCGGGGCGGCAGAAATGGTGCCCCGCCCATGGCTGATTGAGGCGTGGGAAAGGGTATATCGTTTGTGCTAGGTTTGTGCTGGTTTGTGCTGGTGTTAATTTCGTTTGTGCAGCCTTCCTTTTGTGGGCGGGGCAGTGGAAATGATGCCCCGCCCATTCACGATTGAGGAACAAGAGTAGGGGCATTCGTTTGTGCTAGGTTTGTGCTCGTTTGTGCTGATGTTATTTTCGTTTGTGCAGGCCTCCTTCTATGGGCGGGGCATCTGAAATGCTTTATAAAAAGGCTCAAAACACGATCAAAAATAAACTTGATGAAGAAAACAATTGTACCAATCGTTTGTGCTACTCACGGAGAGGTTTGTGCCGCTTTTACATTTTGAAAAAAATCACATTTTAACCATTTGTTCGAATTTTCACTGATGTGCTGTAGCCGGGTGGGGCGCAAGAAATGATGCCCCACCCATTCAAGCTAGAGGGGTGAAAATGGTCTCGATTGTTTGTGCTAGGTTTGTGCTGGTTTGTGCCGGTGTTAGTTTCGTTTGTGCTGGTCTCCTTTTCGAGATAATGAATGTAGGTCAGGGCGGGGCACCTGAAATGCTGCCCCGCCCATGGCAGATTGAGGGATGAAAGTGAGTATATCGTTTGTGCTAGGTTTGTGCTCGTTTGTGCAGGTGTTATTTTCGTTTGTGCTGCTCTCTTTCTACGGGCGGGGCAGTAGAAATGCTGCCCCGCCCATTCATGATTACGGAAAAAGAGTGGGGGAATTGTTTGTGCTAGGTTTGTGCTCGTTTGTGCTGGTGTTATTTTCGTTTGTGCTGCCTTCTTTCTAGGGGCGGGACATCTAAAATGCTTTTGAAAAGCTTTAAAAACTATCAAAAAATTTTTTATGAAAAAAACAACTATACCAATCGGTTGTGCTACTCACGGAGAGGTTTGTGCCGCCTTCACATTTTGAAAAAAATCACATTTTTTCCGCCGAAATTTGAAAAATTTTTAACCTTTCTTTTCATAAGTGACGTTACTTATGAAGTTATGATGTCACAGAATTTTAAAAATTAGGCAACGAACATGTAAGAAATTGAGCATCAGTAAAAATTCGAATAAAGAGTCAAAATGTGATTTTTTTCAAAATGTGAAGGCGGCACAAACCTCTCCGTGAGTTGCACAACCGATTGGTATAGTTGTTTTCTTCATAAAAAATTTTTTGATAGTTTTTAAAGCTTTTCAAAAGCATTTTAGATGTCCCGCCCCTAGAAAGAAGGCAGCACAAACGAAAATAACACCAGCACAAACGAGCACAAACCTAGCACAAACAATTCCCCCACTCTTTTTCCGTAATCATGAATGGGCGGGGCAGCATTTCTACTGCCCCGCCCGTAGAAAGAGAGCAGCACAAACGAAAATAACACCTGCACAAACGAGCACAAACCTAGCACAAACTATATACTCACTTTCATCCCTCAATCTGCCATGGGCGGGGCAGCATTTCAGGTGCCCCGCCCTGACCTACATTCATTATCTCGAAAAGGAGACCAGCACAAACGAAACTAACACCGGCACAAACCAGCACAAACCTAGCACAAACAATCGAGACCATTTTCACCCCTCTAGCTTGAATGGGTGGGGCATCATTTCTTGCGCCCCACCCGGCTACAGCACATCAGTGAAAATTCGAACAAATGGTTAAAATGTGATTTTTTTCAAAATGTAAAAGCGGCACAAACCTCTCCGTGAGTAGCACAAACGATTGGTACAATTGTTTTTTTCATCAAGTTTATTTTTGATCGTGTTTTGAGCCTTTTTATAAAGCATTTCAGATGCCCCGCCCATAGAAGGAGGCCTGCACAAACGAAAATAACATCAGCACAAACGAGCACAAACCTAGCACAAACGAATGCCCCTACTCTCGTTCCTCAATCGTGAATGGGCGGGGCATCATTTCCACTGCCCCGCCCACAAAAGGAAGGCTGCACAAACGAAATTAACACCAGCACAAACCAGCACAAACCTAGCACAAACGATATACCCTTCCCCACGCCTCAATCAGCCATGGGCGGGGCACCATTTCTGCCGCCCCGCCCTGACCTACATTCGTTTTCTCGGAAAGGGGACCTGCACAAACGAAAATAACACCGGCACAAACCAGCACAAACCTAGCACAAACGATTAAGACCATTTTCACCCCCCTCCCTTACATGGGCGGGGCGCGTGAAATGGACCTTAAATAGACAAATAGAGGATACATATTTAGGTGCTAAAATAATTTTTTTTCAGCGATTATTATTCGTTTTCTGTCTTCAACTCAGTTTGGGTTTCTTATTAGTTATTTTTGATCATTTTTGTCGACTTTTCTTTCACTTTTTGTTAAATTTTTCAACTTTTCGTCATTTAAATGAAAAAAAAGTTGGCAAATTCATCTTAATTAAGATGAATTTGCCAACTTTTTTTCATTTGAGACGAATTCGCCAACTTTTTCTACTAGCGCTGCGTGTGGGGGGGGTGACTCACCCCCTAACCCCCCCGTTCGCTACGCCACTGTCTACATACTTTGTATAAGTGCTCGTTTGATTAGACGACAAAATGCCATCAATTATGATTCAGTGTGGATATTATAAAGGTATAAGTGCGTATTTTATCATTCATTAATGATAAATTAAACTCGATGGGTAAATTAACGTTAAAAGGTTTTCGTTGCATGACCGGAATATTGAAAAAAAATTAATATTTGGCAATTGATCGAGATAGTAAGTGGATTGTTATGAAAATATATCATGTCGAATTTTGTATAAATTCACATTAATATGACACGTAAAAGGTGTTTAAACATTTTGTGGAAAAAAGCGCTGAAAAAATTTTAGGAACTCGTCAATTTTTTGTAAAGAATTTTTTTACGTCATTTTTTGATATTTAAATTTTTTTAGCATTTTTTTTTTAGTGAGGTGGGATTTTTAAATGCAATGGCGTGGCGTTGGCTAGACTGTCTTTTTTAAACAGGTTTCTAATGTAAAATATTTCAATTTCCAGATCGTAGAAAATTTTAGAGGATTTTCATAATTTATTAAAAAATTACGATCGGGGACGGATTTCCCCCTCTCAAAGTGTCTCAAAGTCAAAATTTGATTATTTCCGCTCCCAACTTTTGCTGAAGTCAGAGGCAACATTTTTTAAACATGTAAAAAATTTCTCTTCGAACTGAGATTCGTGATTATTTTGAGACACCCTGTCAAGTATCAGGTATATGTGGTTATTTTCGAAATGCTGAGTCAGCGAATGAATCTTCATTAAATAATTACGCTCGGTAAAGTGTATTCAAGTTAGTCAATCGCATCTTGCTACGCGAATTGAATAAATTGAGTAGTCTAAAATTGACCTTTCTGGCAAAGCAAAAGTATTTGATAACGAAGTGTTTTAACCTAGATAGTGAAATCAGAGACGCATCGATGAGCGATTGAACTGAGAGATTCCGCCTTCAAAATGTATGTACTTAGTGGTGAAAATTTTTATTTTAATCATCAATTTTGAGTAGATAGTTCCTCTTTCCTTCGTTCATGCGAAAGTATTAGTGTCTCGGTGTAAAGTTTTATGATATGCATTTCTCTAGTGATATAATGGAAGTGGGTGGGGGAGGGGAGGGGAGGAAAAGGATAATTATTATGTATTCCTCTTTGAAGGAAGTATAAAAGTTGACCACTTTGAATTCGTAATTTATTCATCAAATTAATTTTTTGCGGTGTTATAGTTTTTGGAACGTTTATTCACTTTCTAAGAAGTTGAGGTAGGTACCTATGATCAGAACGAAAAATTTGAGAATTTGGGAGAAAAAATGGTAAATTCGTCCAAATTTGAGTGTAAAAAAGAAAAAGTGAAACAAATTTGTCATAAGAATTTTTAATAGGAAGTCTGTAATAGAAATGTTCTTTTGTCCAAATATTTAATTTTTTTTACCTGCCTATTTATATAAATTTTCTGAAATTTTTTAATAGAATTATTGAAAGTTTTTTGTTTTTTTTTTGAATATTTTAAATTTTTGGGAAAGGAAATTCTCGAAAAATTAACGCCTATTTCTACCAGAAAGTTGAAATGACCTGAAGCTGAAAAATCAAAACTATGTCACGGTAAAAATGTTCATCTGTTTTGCATTAATTATTGAACGAATATACTTTTGTTTTGATTATAGGCGAGGGTGGAATTTGAAAAATCGATTAGAAAATATCAAGGAATGACATCATTTTCTTTGATTTTTTGTAATGCTGGTAAAGAGGTTTGGTAGGGGAGAATCTTGAATCGAGATTTATGAAAAGACTGAAAAATTGAATTTCTGAATTTTATTAGATATCTACCTATTGTCAATAAATTAATGGATGCGTTTCCAATAATTATGAACGATATTTTCTTCATATGCTGAATATTTTTTTAAAAGGCCTGCAACCAAAAATACAGTGGACAAAGCCGAATTAAAAAAAAGCGTTAATATCAGTAATTTGATGATTTTAAAAATGCATTAGCTCACGAATTTGGAAATTTTCTAAAAGTTTAATGGGGAAAGACATTAATTTTAAGCAGCCAGTGGCTTTTTAAATTTGACATTATTATTGATACGTATTACCTACGTCTGTAGTCTTCGTCTTATCGAATCGCTCCTTTGTCTCTTTGTTTTCTGACATTCAAATGGTCATTCGAACTGCTTAATTGCAGGGGCCACATAATTGTAGTTGAAACACCCTGTATAAATTATAATTATTGTCGTAGGTTTGTTGTCTATTTCAGGTTTCCTTCGAATTAGAGTAACTCTGTTCAGTCTGATTTGATATTCTGATACTTGCGTAACTTTTAGTGGTGAATGTAATCGAATGTGGTGCCTAATAATGATTTTTTTTCATCCCCTTATCGCCTAATTGAATTTCAATTACTTAGTTCTTTCGGTCTCGTTTTTTTGAAATGACCGTTCATTCATTATTTTTTCATGTTGGATGCTTGATTAATTCTGTCTGGCTCTCTCTAAACTTTGCTTTTTTTCCAATTTAATTTCTATTTGTTCCATGTTTAATCTGTTTCGGTTTATAATTGTTGGTATTTCTCGTGCCACACCATAAAAATTAGAAGAAAAAAATTTCTTTTTGTCTACAAATTGAGAAAAGAGATCCAGAATAATCGGCAATCCGATATTTAATCACCTCATTAATAACGTTTTCTTTTTGATATTCGAGCATTGATAATTTTTTTATTGCCTTAGTTTGAATTTTTTTTGTATTTACTTGGCCTTTCGTGATGAAATTAATCGAATATTTAATGTTGAATTGTCTACTCACTAATTTCGTTTCATTTTGATTAAAAAATTGTTATGTCGGGTTAAACTTGTATGTTTTGAATTATCAAGTGTTCAATCATTTTTTGGCTCATAAGAACGAATGAAGATAGTACGTAGTCAGTTTTGTCTTCAAATTGAGTGAACTCGATTGATGAGTTAGTGAGTGTTTTGAAAAAATAACGATTGTGCATTTCTCTGACTTCAAGACTTCAATTGAGATAGAATTTATTAATTATAATTCGCGGCAATGCAGATACAACATGGAAAAATTTTAAAAACATTAGTTTTCATTATGTTTTCGATAACCGTTAAATTGGAACTAAAAGTATCGAGCATTTTGTATATCTCTGCGTTCATAATATGTTTGATCGTGAGTCTAGTCGGAGGGATCGTCGGATTTCTCAATTCACAAGGATTGGTCGGTAGAATCGAGTCGTTGGTATTTTTGAGTGTAACGTTCGCTTACGGTTTGCTGTACGTCATATCTCTTGGGAGTAGAGAAAAAATAAAAAAATTATTAACCAATATGAAGGATAACGATGTATCTAATGACGATATTGTACAAAAGGCCGGCGAATTGGTCAACATGAAAATTCTTTTGATAATATGCATGTGCTTGAATCTGTTTTCCGTGTTTCTTGTGCCATTTGTCATCATCATGCTCTCCGATAACGATAAGGATATTTCGCAGCTACGTGGAAACGATGATACGGCTTCGTATTGGTTTTATTGTGATCAAGATGAAAGTCATCGAGTTGTGGAATGGTTTTGTTGGAATGCTGATACAAAAATGGAGTATTTTTGGAAAAATATTGTCGAAATTGTGTTGGCCAGTTTGGTATATTTGTTTTCGATTTTGTCGATATTGTTCTATTGTATTATTATGGCCGAATTTCACGTGCACAAGGGAATTTTCAAAGAGAGAATTGATTCATTAATTGGTCGCAATGAACGGTTTACTTGCTCGATGGCGAAATTCAAAGGAGAGAAAAAATTGAAAATTGAGCTAATGGAGAAGCATGCTGTGGGTATGATGGAAGCATTGAAGGTCATTGTCAAGTATCAGCAGTTTTTAAAATTGTGAGCAGATAATTTTTTTAAATGGAAAATTCTGTTTTGTAATGGAATTTAGTAGGTAGCTGGGTAGTTACCTCTTTAAAAAATTGAAAAGTTCAATGCCTATTGGAAAAGCATGGTAATAGCCAATTTTTAAAATTTTGGACCAAAATTTCATAAAAACTGTTAGAATATCGTTTAAATTGACAATTGACAACGAGGATTGTAAAAGTTTCAAAACATCTGGGTAAATTTTGAAATATGTCTGATAATGATTAAAATGTGTTGAAATACCTCGAAAAAATAATATTTTCTGTTTCATTTTCCACCAATATCAAGATTCATAAAAACTTGAATACCTATTTTTCGTATGTATTTGAGATTTTTGATATCATGTCGCTAATTTTTATGTTTTATTTTATGAATTTTAATGAAGATCAATGACTGTTTTGCGAAATTTTCAATGTTGTTTTAAAAATATAATTAATATTTTTGTAGGAAATTGAAAGAAAGTTTACTCATTTCTCCTGCTTTTCAAACATGTTTTATCATTTTTTAAAATCAATGTTTTTATCTCTTTTGAGAACTTTTATGATTCTTTCAGCGGTTTTTAAAACAGTTTATAAATCATTTTCAAACGATTTTTTTGCTAAATTTTTTAATACCTAATGTATTTCAAAGTTTATTTAATTTTTATTATTCTTATGAGTTTTTTTTACAATGTAAAATTTGGAGTAATTTTTTCGTAAAACATTTGTTGATAGTTGTGCTATGAAGATTAATGAAGCTTTCAAGTCATGTAATGATGTGCTGATCACAGAATATTGTGGAGTTTTAGTGATAACCATTCTTATGGTTTTTTTCAAGGTATAGCTCTCTCAATTTCATATCATTACACTGGTCAAGTGGTCAACAAAAAATTCTGGGTTCTCATGCCAAAATTCTGTTTCTAGACATCAAAATACATCATCTTGCTCAATCCTGGCTTCTAAAGTTTTCTTTGAGGGTGGAAGGGCCAAAAAACTGATTTTTTCTTTAGGGTAGAAAGCCTGAGCAGTGAGCATTACAAAAAAAAGAATTTTTTTTCACTAATCCTATAGAAAATTTTATGGCGAATCCAATGCCGCAAACCGCCATGCGCCATCCCTTTTTGAAAAAAAGTTGGGTACAGCTCATTCTTTCCAAAATTCTTGTGAGGAAATAAGCTGTAACTTTTTTTCTAAAAGAGATATAGGTCTGCGGTCTACCGATACAAAAAGTTATCTCTTAATTAATAAAAAAAATTGGAACAGTTTTGATTCTTCCCCAAAAAATCATCACTTTCACGTCTCTTGGTAACTTTTCAAGGCTGGGATGAATTTTGGAACGAATTTTCATCCCAATTAATCATCCCATGCTTTTCTCGAGTTGTTGAAACTGGACTAAATTTTGGGATGATTTTTCAACGAACCATAATTTTTTCCCAACTTTTAAGGCCGGGCTGAATTTCGATGGGCGTATTTTTTTTTCGCAATATTCGTATCCTAATATCATTTTGATAATTCTAATTTATGGATTTATATCTATTTTTCAAACAGAGTGAAAATGCCGCGTTACTAAAATGTATTCCGCTCTGCATTCACATGAATTTCTCTCTTTGTTTATTGTGCTATTTTGGTCAAATTATTTCGGATACCGTAAGATATTAATTTTTTTCTCTATTTTTATGAATGATAAGTAGATTTTCTATCAGAAGAATGTGAATCATTTTTCTGTTTTTCATGAACGGTTTTCTTTTCGGGTGGCTGTTTCAGAATGAAATTATATCATATGAGATTTCCAAAATACCCTGGTACGAGCAAAATGTGTCATTTCGTAAAATGTATTTAACGGTGTTGACTCATAATTGCCGACCATTGCCAGCAAAATTTTACGAAGTGCGTGTGCTTAGTTTAGGACTTCTTTTATCTATTTACAAGTCTCTTTATTCGATTGTGAATTTATTATTATTGAAACTTGGACAGTAAATTTTTAATTTACCATGCTCAATATTATTTTTTACTGGATTTTAAAAAATTATCAGTGATGATGTTTTATTAAAGTGAAAAGTATCAATTTATTGAAAATCGATCAATAGTGTGTGGTTTTTTTAATGAGCTATAGTCAAAAGAACCCAAGAAATGCTTGGGATTAATTTTATTTTCGTATTGTAATTCACTTTCGATGAGAATTATCATGTTTTGCATGTATTGTTAATTTATAATTTTAGTACTTACCTCATTTTGAAAAAAATTCGCACTGAATTTTATGAAAATAATCAATAGCTTTTGATTAATTTTTATATTATTTTATAATTACAAAACAACAAAGAAAAAAATTCGAGTTTTATTGATTTCCATTTGAAAACTTAATCTTATTGGGATAATGTTGTGTGAATTTCCGGCAACTGAACGAGTAAACAGTTGGTTTTTTCGTCAGTTTTATTAACCTCAATCATCTGTTTAAACGATATTATATATTTCTTTCAAGGCTCAAGGCACACGTCGTTTTATTTATCATCGGCATAATTTTTTTGATACCTATTTTTGGAATCAAATTTTTTCAATTTTTACAATATTTTTATATTTTTTTGGTCTTCCCGTTCAACTGTTGAAAGTGGATCTGATTATAGATTTTAGAAAAAAAGAGGCTACCAAGAGATTTAAAACTAGAAATTTTGCGAATTGATAACTAAAAGGAAATTTTTAATTATTTATTTATTTAATCAGATACCTATAGGTAGCCATTTGCAGGATTTTTTAAAATTCGAAATGCAATTTTTTTCCAATTTATTACTTGAAATTAAATTGACTTTTTTTCAGAAAAATAACGTCACGATTGAGGATTTTTTAATTCAAATCTATAATTTTTTCGTTTTGAGGTTAAATTTTGTTGATTTGAGGCAACTTGTCTTTGACTTTTGTTTGATTCGATTTTATTCGAACTAAAAAAAAAAAAATTCGAATTAATGGTACTAGCCAATGCAACGTATCATTGAATGACGTCAGATTTTAACTCTCGTCTTATTCCTTATATACGTAATTTTATCGAGGGGATTTTTTTTGTTGAAAAAAAGGAATTTTGATTTTTTTGGTTGTAAGTACGTGAGATGCGTTTCCAATTTTAAACGATGTTTTCTTCATGTGCTGGATATTTTCTGAAAGGCCTTCAACCAAAAGTACAGTGGACAGAGCCGAATAACAAAATGCCTTATTGTCAGTAATTTGTTGATTTTAAAAATGCATTAGCTCACGAATTTGGAAATTTTCTAAAATTTTAATGTGGAAAGGCATTAATTTTAAGCAGCCAATGGCTTCTTAAAATCGACAATATTATTGATACGTAATTACGTCTTTTATCTTTGTCTTGTAGAATCGCTCCTTGTCTCTTTGTTTTCTAACATTCAAATGGCCATTCGAACTATTTAATTGCTGGGGCTAAATAATTGTCGTTGAAACACCCTGTATAAATTATAATTATTATCGTAGGGTTGTTGTCTATTGCAGGTTTTCTTCGAATTGGAGTAACTCTGTTCAGTCTTATTTGAGTTTCTGATACTTGCGTAACTTTTAGTGGTGAATTTGATCGAATGCGGTGCCTAATAATGATTTTTTATGCATTTCCTTATCACATAAATAATTGCAAAATGATAATTTCAAATTGAAAAACGTTTGATCGTAGCATTTTCTTTTGTATTTTTGAGACAGAAATCAGTTTAATTGCTTATTAATTTTGTTTTTCGGGGTGGAAAAAATAATTTGTGACCATGGAAAAACGCGAAGGAAAACGCTTGAGAACATTCGTCTTCATCATGTTGCGACTAATCGGTAAACCGGAACTGAAAACATCAAGTATTTTGTATATTTCTGCGTATGCAATGTGTTTGATTGTTGGCCTGTTCGGAGGAATCGTTGGATTTCTCAATACACGAGGAATAATCGGTAGAATAGAATCGTTGGGATTTTTGAGTGTAATAATAGCTTTTGATTTCTTGTACATAATATCTCTCCGAAGTAGAGAAAAAATTGAAAAATTATTCGCCATTTTGAATAATAACGATGTATGCGATGACGATATTGTGCAAAAAGCCGGCGAATTTGTAAATATAAAAATTCTCTCGATGATTTGTATGTACTGGATTCAGTTTTTCGTATTTCTCACCCCACTAGCCATCGTAATTTTCTCCGGCGAGGATATTTCGCAACTGCAAGGAAATATCGAGACAATTTCGTATTGGTTTTATTGTGACCGAAATGAAAGTCATCGAGTTCTACAATGGTTTTGTTGGAAAGCTGAAACAAGAATCGAGTATTTTTGGAAAAATGCTCTCGAAATTGTGCTCGCCACTTTGGTTTATTTTGCTTCGAATTATTCGATATTGTTCTATTGCATTATTATGGCGGAATTTCACGTGCATAAGGGAATTTTCAAAGGGAAAATTGAAACTTTGATCGAGCGCCATGAACTGTTCTATCAAATGATCCGGAATATTAAAGAGGAGGAAAATGAAAACTCGAAAGCTGAGCTAGCGGAGAAACATGCTGTTGATATGGTTGATGAATTGGTTACCATCGTCAAGTATCAGCAGTTTTTAAGACTGTAAGCAATTAAGCATTTTGTGGATTTTTCATTTTATTTTTATCAAAAATACTGATGAGTGAAGATGATGAAATTCCAGGGTGTCCACTTTCTGCAAAACCTGAAAAAGTTGGGAAATTTTAGTTGTTTAGAAAAGTCAAGGAAATGTTTTGAAAATCAAAAAAATAATAATGCATCAAAAAATGTGTTTCTCTCCTTCATTTATTATTTTTTTTTTGGGAGGGGTGATGAAGAAAATTTTTAATCTCCTACCCGAATCATGGTTAATGTAGAATTTTTCCTTTTTATTGATTTTTTATTCAGTGATACAAGTTCTCATTTTTTGGAGAAGAGTGGGTGAGGGAGAGAGGAAGGTTCATTTTTTTTTTCAAAATTGAATACTTTGGAGTCATTTTTGTAGCTAGAGAAAGAGGTTCTGAAAAATATTTTTTTTAAAAAAACCGCTAGCAATCATTTGCGAAAAAATTACCCAATTTTTCAAAAATTATGGACAGGTATTACGTAAACTTTCTAGAAAACTTCGAAAAACTGGTCTGAAAAAACCGGGGAAAATCAAGGAAAATCGTTTATGAAACGTAATGGGCATCCTGAATTCAGGTAAAATATTTAATTGGTAATGAATCCTTTGAGTTTTTAGTTTAAATTAAGTATTCAAAAAAGCACAAAAGCTAGAAAAATTGTTGAAGTATTGTTGAAAACAGCCCAAATTTAAAGTGGTGGCGAAAATCGATTTTATTTATAAAATTGAAAATTTTCATAATGATCGTATAATATTTTGGAAAAATTCAATTAATTTTCAATTCTTTTAATGTGATTTTCAGTGGAATTAAACGATATTTTTTCATTTTTCAACACAATTTTCTTCATATATTAACCGCAGATTTGAAGGAATCTCATTGAAAATGGCTTTCGAATAACATTTTTATTTTAAAGAGTCATCGTTGAGGTTGAAACATATCCACGATCTAAAAACGTTTGCTCCAAAGCAAAACTTAGGACATTTTTTTCATCCATTTCTCCCCATTTTACTGGGGTCAGCTGAGGGGTTAATGAAAGATTCTATTTTAATTTTTTTTTAAATAGGTTCTATCGCATTTTCCAAAAAAAAAAAATCGCAGTATTTCAAGAAATTTTTACAATCTTGAATAATTTTTTTCACAATTTTTATGGTAGTTTTCAGTTTTTGAAATTTTATAATTTTTTATGTTTCAAGCAATTCGAACGTAAATATTCGTGTGCTTTGTTCTCAATCTCGTGCTCCGAAAAAAATTCACATTGGAAATTTGTTTTGATTGGAACCTAAATTTTCCCAGGGAAGGGGAAGAGCAAAAAATAGGTCAAAAGTTTTTTCACGTCCAAAAACCTGGCTGAGTTCTTTCGTTCTCGTTTTTTAAAATGACCATTCATTATTTTTTCATATTGGATGCCTGATTAATTCTGAATTACTCGTGCTACACAATAAAAATTCAAAGAAAAAAAAAATTCATTTTGTTTACAAATTGAGAAAAAAGACCCATCAGAATAATCGGGAATCCGGTGTTTATCATATTTAATCACCTCAAAATAATTGCATGATGATGTTCGGGCACTGATAATTTTTTTTATTGCTTTAGTTTGAGTTTTTTTTTGTATTTACTTGGCTCTTCGTGATGAATATTTAATGTGGAATTGTTCACTCACCGCTTTCGTTTAATTTTGATTAAAAAATTGTTATACCGTGTTGAACTTTTATGTTTTGCATTATCAAGTGTTTTATCATTTTTTGGCTGTGAGTGCGTTTTGAAAAATAACGATTGTGCATTTCTGTGTCTTCAGACTTCAATTGAAATAGCATTTATTAACTATAATTCGCGGCAATGCAGAGACGCGATGAAAAAATTTTAAAAACATTAGTTTTCATTATGTTATCGATAATCGGTAAATTGGAACTAAAAGTATCGAGCATTTTGTATGTCTCTGCGTACATAATATGTTGGATCGTGGGTCTAGTCGGAGGGATCGTCGGATTTCTCAATTCACAAGGATTGATCGGTAGAATTGAGTCGTTGGTATTTTTGAGTGTAATGTTCGCTTACGGCTTGCTGTACATCATATCTCTTGGGAGTAGAGAAAAAATAGAAAAATTATTAACCAATATGAAGGAGAACGATGTATCTTATAACGATATTATACAAAAGGCCGGCGAATTGGTGAACATGAAAATTCTCTTGATAATTTGTATGTGCTTGATTCTGTTTTCCGTGTTTCTTGTGCCATTTGTCATCATCATGCTCTCCGAAAAGGATATTTCGCAGCTACGTGGAAACGATGATACGGTTTCGTATTGGTTTTATTGTGGTCAAGATGAATGTCATCGAGTTGTGGAATGGTTATGTTGGAAGGCTGATACAAAAAAGGAGTATTTTTGGAAAAATGCTCTCGAAATTGTGCTCGCCACTTTGGTATATTTGGCTTCGATTTTGTCGATATTGTTCTATTGTATTATTATGGCCGAATTTCACGTGCATAAGGGAATTTTCAAAGGGAGAATTGCTTCATTAATTGGTCGCAATGAACGGTTTACTCGCTCGATGGCGAAATTCAAAGGAGAGAAAAAATTGAAAATTGAGCTAATGAAGAAGCATGCTGTGGTTATGATGGAAGCATTGAAGGTCATTGTCAAGTATCAGCAGTTTCTTAGATTGTAAGCAGATAATTTTTTTAATGGAAAATCCTGCTATTTAATGAAACTTAGTATGTAGGTGGGTGGTGGGAACCTATTTAAAAAATTGAAAAGTTCAATGCTTATGGAGGAAGTATCATAATTGTCAATTTTCAAAATTCTGAGCCAAAATGTCATAAAAAGTATTAGAATATCGTTTGAAATGGCTCAGAAATTTAAATTATAAAAATTTCAAAACGTCCAGGTAAATTTTGAAATGTGTTTGATGACGATTAAAATGTGTTGAAATATCGAAAAAATAATATTTTCTGTTTCATTTTCCACCAATATCAAGATTCATAAAAACTCGAATACCTATTTTTCGTATTTTGAGATTTTTGATATCATGTCACTACTTAATTTTTATATTTTATTTTATGAATCTGAATGAAGATCGACGACTGTTTTGCAAAATTTCCAACGTTGTTTTAAATATAACTATTATTTTTGTAGGAATTTGGAAGAAAATTTACTCACTTCTCTTGCTTTCCAGTTTCCAAACATGTTTTATCATTTTTTTAAGTCAATGTTTTTATCTCTTTTGAGAACTTTTATGATTCTTTCAGCGGTTTTTAAAACAGTTTATAATTCATTTTCAAACGATTTTTTTTTCTAAATTTTTTAATATTTCAAATTTTATTTAATTTTCATTATTCTTAGGAGTTTTTTTTACAATGTAAAATTTGGAGTGATTTTTTCGTAAACATTTGTTGATAGTTGCGCTGTGAAGATTAATGAAGCTTTCAAGTCATGTAATGATGTGCTGATCACAGAATATTGTGGAGTTTTGGTGATAACCATTCTTATGGTTTTTTTCAAGGTATATATAGCTTTTCATCGTAGTGTGAGTAAAAGTGCACTTTTACTCACACTCGCGAATCGCTCGAGTGCTCAAACTCGCCTTTTACTCACACTACAACAAAAAATATCTTTTGCAACTCGGGAGATAAATGATTTTCGACGATTTTGAATTATTTCCCTCGCTTCGCTCGGGCAATAAACCTCAAAATTCGTCGAAAATCACTTTATCTCCCTCATTGCATAATATACTATTCTCGATTTCATATCATTACACTGGTCGACAAAAAATTTTTTACTCTATGTTTGGCTTCTCATGCCAAAAAATACATCATTTTGCTCAGTCCTGGCTTCCAAAGTTTGCTTTGAGGGTGGAAGGGCCAAAAAACTGATTTTTTTTGGGCAATAAGCCTGATTGAAATTTTTTTTGGACTAATCTTTTAGAAAATTTTATGGTGAATCCAATGCCCCAAACCGCCATCTCTTTTAGATAAAAAGTTTGGTACAGCTCATTCTTTCCAAAATTTTGTGAAAAAAATCGCATTTTTGGTGCCTTCCTCACAAAGAAAGACGTACGATTTTTTCACAGAATATTGGAAAGAATAAGCTGTAACTTTTTTTCTAAAAGAGATAAAGGTCTGCGGTTTGGGGGATTCGATTCGCCATGAATAATCATCCCATGCTTTTCTCGAGTTGTTGAAATTGGACTGAATTTTGGGATGATTTTTCAACGCATAACCATATTTTTTTCTAACTTTTAAGGTTGGCTGAATTTTGATGAGCGTATTTTTTTTCAAAATATCCGTGTCCTAATATAATTTTAATAATTCTAATTTATGGATTTATATCTATTTTTCAAACAGAGTGAAAATGCCGCGTTACTAAAATGTATTCCGCTCTGCGTTCACATGAATTTCTCTCTTTGTTTATTGTGCTATTTTGGTCAAATTATTTCGGATACCGTAAGATATTAATTTTTTTCTATTTTATGAACGATAAGTAGATTTTCTATCAGATGAACGTGAATCATTTTTTTGTTTTTCATGAACGGTTTTTTTTTTTTCGGGTGGCTGTTTCAGAATGAAATTATATCATATGAGATTTCCAAAATACCCTGGTACGAGCAAAATGTGCCATTTCGTAAAATGTATTTAATGGTGTTGACTCATAATTGCCGACCATTGCCAGCAAAATTGTACGACGCACGTGTGCTTAGTTTAGGACTCCTTTTATCTATTTACAGGTCTCTTTATTCGATTGTGAATTTATTATTATTGCAGTTTGGGCAGTAATTTTTTAATTTACCATGCTCAATATTAATTTTTGACTGGATTATAAAAAATTATCTATGATGATGTTTTATTAATGTAAAAAAGTATCATTGTTTATTATTGAAAAATGAAAATCGATCAATAGTGTGTGGTTTTTTTTATAGGTCTGGTCAAAAGAACCCAAGAAATGCTTGGGATTAATTTTTTTTTCGTATTGTAATTCACTTTCGATGAGAATTCATGTTTTGTAATATGTATAGTTAATTTATAATTTTGGTCCCACAGTATTTTTTGGATATTTTTTGAATCGAATTTTTGTAGTATTGGTCTTCCTATTTTGGTGGGTAAGTTGAGTATTTAATTTTTTGAAATTCTTCGACGATTATAATTTATAACGATTATTTTTGGTAGGATGAAATTATTGTACCTTTCGAATGTTTCCAAAATCCCCTGATACGAGCTAATAATATAATTTCGTAAAATATATTCAACGTGACACAGAATTGCGTACCAATCCGAGTAAAGCTGTTTAACGCACGTCTGCTTGGTTTAGGGGTTCTCTTATCTATTTTCAGGTCCCTTTATTCGATTTTAAATTTATTACTATTGCAGATAGGTAAATAATTGTTTAATTCGCATTCGCTGGTAATCAATTTTCAGCCGTTGAAAGTGTATCTGATTATAAATTTCAGAAAAAAAGAGGCTTCCAAGAGATTTACAACTAGAAATTTTGCGAATTGATGAAAGGAAATTTTTAATTATTTATTTATTTAATCAGATAGGTATGAGGTAGCCATTTGCAGGATTTTTTTTCAATTCGAAATGCTATTTTTTCCAATTTATTACTCGAAATTAAATTGACTGTTTTTTCAGAAAAATAACATCATGCGTGAGGATTTTTCAATTCAAACCTATAATTTTCTCGTTTTGAGGTTAAGTTTTGTTGATTTGAGGCAACTTGTCTTTGACTTTTGTTTGTTTGATTCGGTTTTATTCGAACCAAGGTATTAGCCAACGTATCATTGAATGACGTCAGATTTTTAAATGCTTCTTTTATTAACTCTTGTCTTATTCCTTGTACGTAATTTTATATAGAGGAATTTTTTTGGTTGAAAAAAAAATTATTTTTTATTTTTTGGCTGTAGGTGAGTTGATTTCCGATTTCCCAAAGAAGAATTCTTGTAAAATTATTAGCGAATTAATTCCCATTTTTTTTGATTATGTACGAATTGATTCCCATTTTTTTTGGCGTAGTATGTATAAATTGATTCCTTCATATATATTTTTTGCAAAAGTCGTGTCATTTCTCATTTGGGATTGAAAAGTGGTTCAATAGGAATTTTTTGCAAATTTTTAGAGGGTTTCTCCGTTTAGGGGCCAAAATAGAGCAAAAATTTGTAAAAATAGGTCACAGCGTGAAATTTTAGAAAATATCGGGGCTCTAATCTAATTTTGCAATTTTTTAAATTAATTTTTCATATTTTTTAGAAATGTTATACAGAACTCAAATTACTTTAAATTTGAGAAGATTCGAGATTTGTGAAAATTTTTGAGAAACATCACATTTTAGAAAATTTTGAGGTGATTTCTAAAAAAATATGTGAAAAATTACTTGGCAAAAACCCCACATTATTCTGGTCAAATCCTTTATTTTTTCTAAATTTTCAGCAAGACATTGAAATTTTTGCTCAGTTTTGGCCTAAAAACGGAGAAATAAAAAAACAATCGATATGGCAATTATTTCTGCTGAAAAAAATCGATTAATAATCGCCCAACAGTGTTCGTATATTTATTATGTTCTTGGTTGAGCGAAGCGAGTTGAAAAAAATTGGGTGTAAAATGACAAAAAAAACAACCATTTTCTCATGTTTTAATGTCAACCTCCTTATATAGTATCTTCTGGATAAAAGGTTCAGAATCAATTCGTATGTACCCCTGAAAAAAGTGGGAATCAATCCGTACATTTCCAAAAAAAACAAAACAAAACTGGGAATCAACTCGTACTATTTTGAAATCTGGGGAATGAACTCATCTGCTCCCATTTTTTTTTTCTTTTACGTAGGTAATAGAATTGTAAAATTCTTTACTTACTTGTAAAAAAATTACCCTGTAGGCTCTCCTATGAAAAATTCACCGTGTGTAAAAAATTTAATTATTTAATATTCATGCCATCGATTTGCGGAATAATATTTCCTATCCATCTACTAATCATTGGTTTGAGTATAATTTTTATTGAAATACCTATTTTTGTCATTAATTTTTCATAATCTGCAAACATATTGCCTCTGTTTTGGAGTTTCCCCCTTCAAAATATCTACAGAGTGAACGGGTATTATGGCGAAATAACGTGATACGTTCAATCGGATAATTAATGGCGAATTAAAGTTTCACGTCGAAGTTAATTAGGTTCTGTTTTACTCGAATATGACAAGTGATTGAGACGTAGATGTTTATGAAAATACCTACTCGTCATTAGTCGTATCAATTATTTAAATCCATTTGATGTTTAAATAATATCCATTTCGTGTAGACTTTCTGTTTATACGAAAATGAAAACGGTTGTCGTGTTCTGAAAAGCTTTTATATTTTCATCGGAATTTCAAAGAATTAGGTTCGTTCTGGTTGAAAACAAAGTCTGACGTGGTTTTTCAATTTCATCGAAACGTGATTTTCATTCTTTATTTCGTACGTTCGATTTGATTAATTTTTTCATCGATTTCGATTGAATTTTTCATTATGTTCGCAAATTGACTCGAAAATGTCAAAATGCGAAGGTGAATTTTTAAAAACATTCGTCTGCATTTCTCTTCGCATGATCGGTATATTCAAATCGCGAAAATGGAGCATTTTGTATTCGTCGGTTTACCTGATTTGTCTCCTTATTGGAATCTGCGGAAGTATAATTGGTTTCCTCAACACCAGAGGACTAAATGCCAAAATCGAGTCTTTGGCAATTTTCTGCATCACTTTTGCCAACTGCTGCGTCTACGTGACATCTTTACTGAGCAGACGTAAAATAAAAAAATTATTGAATATTTTGCAAGGTGATTCCTGTATTTGTTCTAATGATATTCTTCAAGAGACTGGAGAATTTGCCAATGGTAAAATCCTACTTTTGGTGATGATTTTTATAATTTTAACAGTTTTGTTCGTTTTTCCATCTTTTATCGCGGTGTTAATTTTTCGCGATCAATTTACACCTGAATTGGATGAGAACCTCGAGGTGATTCCGTATTGGTATTCTTGTGGTGAAATTGAACATCACAGAGTTGTGAAATCCGTCTGTTGGAGTGTCGAGTCGAAATTCGAGTACATTTTCAAGAATATTGTCGAGTTGATGATCTGCATTGTTGAATATTTCGCTTCGAATTATTTTATCGTTTTGTATTGTATCGTGATGGCTGAATTTTATATCCATAGGAGGATTTTTAAAAAGAAAGTTGAGTTTTTGACTAAGTATGCGGAATGGTTTGCTGTTAAGTTTCATGAACTGAAAATTGATGAGGAATTGAAGAAGGTTATTTTGCAAGATCATTATTTAAGCATGGAAGAAGAATTTCTGGGTATTATTAAATATCAGCAGTTTTTGAAACGGTGAGGTCTGAGGATATTTTATTTACCTAATTTAAGAGATTTTTTTTAATTTGGAATTTTTAATGGGTGGTTTTTTTTATAGCTGTGTTCGAGAGATAAACATCACTTTTAAGACGTTCAATGATGTGCTAATCGCCGAATATTTCGGAGCTTTGATATTCGCTATTTTGATGATATTTTACAAGGTAGATATGTGTGTTGAGTGCAAATCTCGATGACATCATTATAAGTATTTTGTGCCAAAAGTTCATCAGAGTGTCTGAGGAGTTTGATTTAATTTTTTTTGGCAAATTTCATGAATTTTCAAAATTTAAATTTCGATATTTTTCAATTTTTTTAATCGAATTTGTAATTTATGACACTCTGGTGACTTCATGAATAATTCCATTTTCAGTTTCATCAGTTGTTTGTTTTTGAGCTCAGCCAGATCAGTTTAAATTCATCAATTGTTTAAAAAATAAGATTTCTGATTTTTTTTCTGTACTTGATTGAATTGGTTTGGATTCCTTGGCTAGATTAGTTCAGTTTTTTTTTATTTTTTATTTTTTATTTTTTATTCAAATTTTACTACAATCTAGTTTATTTAAAAAAACTATTGTTTAAGATTGATTTTTTTTGACAGATCCTAAAGGAAAATAACTCACGATTTCTCTTTTTTTTTTCGCTGTAAATTGGGTATGAAATAAGTGCAAATCAATGTTACCATTTGATGAAAACGATTTTTTTTTGTTGGAGTTTTCTTTGCACTTGATTCGCTTGATTATGAACAAAATTACAATTATAATGAACTATTTGAGGCAACATTGTGAAAAAAGACTCTTTTTTGCCTCCCTCCTCCGAAAAGAAAGCTTTTTGGAAGGGTACAGAGTTGGTTTAGAGACTTGGAATACTGAAAGAGGAGAAAATAGGAGACTTTCTTTTGCAGTCAGAATGCCCGAGCGAAGATTTGAGGAAATTGGATTTTTCAATGTCTAAAAAAAACATTTTTCACGTATTTTTTTGACCTCAAGGGGAGGTCCAGACCCCGAACCACCTGGCTACGCTTTTGAAATAAGATCATAACCAATGGAACTAAAATGGAATGACCGCTGAATTTTTAAGAAATTTTTTCGAAAAATGACTGATTTTTTGTTATAATTTTTTTTACCAGAGTGAAAATGCAATGTTGTTCAAATGCATACCACTTTTCGTTCACGAAACTCTTTCGCTTTCTTTGCTGTGTTACTTCGCCCAGATTATTTCAGATTCGGTAAGAATTTTCTGATTCACCAGCCAAATAATTGATTTGAGCTAAAAAAATGACATCTGATTGGCGATCATTACAGAATGAAACTATCTCCTGCGAATTTTCAAAAATCCCATGGTATGAGCAAGACGTACGATTTCGTAAAATGTATCTAATGGTAATGACCCAGAATTACGTGCCAATACAAGCCAAATTATGCAACGCTCGTGTGCTGAATTTGCAGTTCCTTTTGTCCACTTTCAGATCGCTGTATTCAATTTTAAATTTGTTGTTGCTGGAAATTGGCAAATAACCGGTAGAATATTATGATTGAATTATCATTTATTGAAGAAATTATTACCGAAAATTGATGTGTTTTTAGATTGATTAGATTGATTTTTTTTAAATCTCGTGTTTTTATCTCATATTTTGAATTATCTATTATTTAATTGAAGATCAGTGTGTGTGTAATTATGGACAGATAAGGTAAACTTGCCTTAGATAATGCGTTGGTGTTCTAATTTTGAAAAGTGATGTCACAATATCATCGAATTTATTAGTTTTTTGGTACCTATTTTTTAAAATTGAGCTATGTATTTTTTAAGCAATATCAACGACGCGAATTGAAGTGATTTTATTTAAATTTATCAAGTTAGTGGCCTATGTGATTTTGTGAAATTTTATATTTGTGATCATGAAGTTTTTACATTTTTTGGTAAGTATCAGATATTTTTCCGAATTATCAAAATCAAGATGATTTTTTTCAATTTTTTCTAAATTTTGTTTTCAGAATCGCATTCTTCTGATATGTATTTTTTCGACCCTTTCGTCGTTTTGTTGCGGTGCCAAAATCCTAGGAATATTTCCCATGCCCTTCAAAAGCATGTTCACATGTACAAACGCCGTGATGAAAAGTTTGATCGATGCCGGACACGAAGTTACGATAATTACACCTTTTTCCAAGGAAGCTGCGAATGAAAATTTCAGATCGATCATCGACTTGTCGAAGAAATTACCTTTACGAATAAACTCACTGTCGTATAATCACAATCAGCACAGAAATTTGCCAGCATTATCTGTCGATCGAAGTTTCGTTTAAATATGAAAAAACTTTATGTGATTTAGTGTTCAATACTGAGGAATATCAGGTACCTATATTTGATTTTTTAAAGAGTTACATAAGAGGCTGCTAATTATTCTATGATCTAAAAATTTACATACATTTTTTTTTAGGATTTACTAATATCGAACGAAACATTCGATGTTATTTTCATCGAAGTTATGCAAATTTACCAATGTTTTTTACCCATTGCTAAAAAATTAAATATTCCTGTGATCGGAGTGAATACCGTGAGGTCTTGGTATAATGTCGAATTGGTGATGAAAAATGCTCACCACCCGGCTGACGTACCTTTCAAATTGATTGTATCGTGGAAATCCGATGATTTTTATCATCGACTGATTAATGTTTGGAGTAACATAGTCGTGAAATATTTTTGGGGTTTTGAAATGGGGCCATTTTTGCGACGGTTTCATCTAGAACATGAAGAATTTTTGAACCCTTACGAAGGGTATTTGTTACAAAAAAAGATAATATATTTTATCAAAAGAAAAAAAAATAATGAACTTTACCTAAAAATATAAATTTTATTCAAAAAAAAAATCTAAAAAATAATAATCACGCGTCCCAATTCACAAAATTGGCGAATTTTTAAAAAAAATGTGTACTTATTATCAAAATACTAATTACGAACTTCGATAAAATTTATTGCATATGGCATAATAAAAAGGCATAATGTTGCCAATTTCGCCATAAATTATCCATTATTTCAGAATTTTTACCAATTTTGTGGGTGGGGACGAGTTATTATTATTTTTTTTTGGATAAATATTATTTTGTTTTTTCAGTGTACTGTACTCAGTTATTTTTGAAACGATTTTGTTTAAATGGAGTGTGACTTTGCATGTTTTGGACTCTTGATATAATCGTCGAAAATTTCATCATCATTACGTGTTTTTGAAAAAAAAAGTTTACTCGTTCTTAAATGTGAGAAATGAATAAAATTTGTTATTAGGAATGGGAACAAATTTTTCAAGGGCTTTTTATCTAATGAAAAAATTTAAGAGACGATTAGGTACATCAATTGAATTTCCCATCGTTTTAAAATTGATGAATACAAAACATAAATCACGCTATTTTGTCCTAATTTCTGAATGGTTGTGTGAAATGTAGCATGACTATAATGACTCCCTCAATTTATTTCATCATTATAATAAAAATTATATTCTAATGTTCGAAATATTGGTGTCTCGAAGGTTATTAAGTTACGTTTCTTAAAAAAAGAAAAAATTATAAAAAATCTTCTTTCTCGTTTCGAGTGAAAAGGTGTGAATTTATGAACCTGAAAATCATAAAGCAAATAATCTAAAAAATAATTACTCAATTTAAGTGTACAAGCAATCTGGTATATGAACCGATAAATATTTAAATTTTATTACAAAATTATACGATGATAGATAACATTGGTTATATTTTACACGCAAGTACACATTGAAAATGGTTGTTTTTATAAATTTTTAAATCCTGGAATTTTAAAGAAACTTGTTTCTGAAATTGCTTCCTCGCGTAAGTTGTTTTATCACTTGCACGAGTTACGTATTTAGAAACTGTATTTGCATTTAATTGTTTGAGTGTGAATTTCAAGTTACCGGGCTCAATATGATCGGTGTGTTTTTTTGTTTATTTCTAATCGTCGTATTTGTGATTTTGTATTTTCTTTGGTTTTTTAAAAAAGCTTACTCGTTTTTTGACGAGAAATGTTTTCCAACTCTGAAACCTACTTTCATCCTCGGTAATTTGGAAGACGCTATTTTACTGAGGAAATCTTTAGGCGAAGTCGTGTACGATTTGCACGAAAAATTAAAACCGCACAGGTACGCCGGATTGTATTGGCTTCATCGACCTTTTGTTATGCTCAGAGATGCAGAGCTCGTTAAAAATGCTCTGATCGGGGATTTTGAATATTTTCCCGATCGTGGAATTCCATGCAATGAGAAAGAAGAGCCGTTGAATATTAATATGATCAGGATGCGCGATGGTAATTGATGTTGATTATTTGATTTTTACTGATTTTGATTTTATAAATTATTCGAAAAAAAATGTCGAAACTCTGAAATTTGTATACGAAAATTGGTAGTGAATCGGAATTTTCATCGTTGAGACAGGACAGGCGGATGTAAAGTTGGCTGATGGAGCACAGTGTCATCGAATTTTTTAGTAGTGGAAGGATGTAGTGGGGGGGGGGGGGGCTCAAGCTTAGGGGAATTGGCTCGAATAACCATATGCTCAAGTTTGATAAATCATTACACAGGTCGACAAAAAAAAAGTTCTGTTTCTGGGTTCTCATGCCAAAATTCAAAATACATCACCTTGCGGAAACCTGGCTTCCAAAGTTTGCTTGGGGGGGGGGGGGCAAAAATTGATTTTTCGAGGGCAGTAATAAGCCTGAGTATTACAAAAAAAATTAAAAAAAAGTTTTTACCTATGAACTAATCTTATGGAAAATTTTACGGCGAATCCAATGCCGCAAACCGCGGACCTCTATCTCTTTTAGAAAAAAAGTTACAGCTCATTCTTTCCAAAATTATGTGAAAAAAATCACATTTTTGTGCTTTTCTCATGAAAAAATGAAATGCGATTTTTTCACAGAATTTTGGATAGAATGAGCTGTAACTTTTTTCCTAAAAGAGATAGAGGTCTGCGGTTTACGGCATTGGATTTGCCGTAAAAGTTTCTATAAGATTAGTCCAAAAAAATTTTTTTCAAATTTTTTGTAATACTCAGGCTTATGGCCCTCGAAAAATCAGTTTTTAGCCCCCCACCCCCCTAAAGCAAACTTTGGTGAAAAAAAATATTTTTTCGTTCATAAGTTACATAAAAGTGACCCAAATTTCACAATGAGGACCCAGAAACAAAAATTGTGTCGACCGGTGTTATCAATATCTAAAAAAATTATCGAAGTTCTATTGGAAAGCAAAAACAGGAAGTTAGGCTGGTTCTAAAAAGTCAAGCTTTTTTACTAATTTACTCAAAAAGTCAAGCTTTTCACAAAAATTTGAAAAATCATAAAAATTTTATTTACCATTGATAAATATAAAAAATTTTATGAAAAAGAAGAGTATTTTCGAGGGAGGAACAAAAAAAGTGCTTGAAATTTCCTTTAAAATAAATATACGCAAGGGGGAGTGGGATCAAAAAATTAGGGTTGGTTGTCAAAAAAGTCATTCGAAAAGGTCGCTAAGTTGAACTTTTTTCTCAAAAAATTTTGTCAGACACCCTGAAAAAGCAAAATTTGTTCTTTTTTCGAACCTTATTTGTACTTTGATAAAATTTTGTATCATGTTATTAATTTAAACTATGATCATCCCTTTTCTATCTTACGAGATTTTTGAACGAAAAATTTTGGAGCAAATACGCTGAGAATTGAATGCTATCGCGTGAGAAAAAATCCCCAAAATTCCCCCTTTCCCTTCTCAGAGGTGCCCAAACAATTTCAAAGAACTGGTAGAACTGGGGGTTAAAAATGTCACACAAACATTGGTTTCTTCTTATGTTAGAATTTCTCTCATTTTCCAAGTATCAGCTTGAAAGTTAGGGGGAAAAATTGAAGCTGTATTTATTTTTTGAAAAATCGAACTATTTCGAGAACGAGCGAGGAGATTTTTTTTTAATTCAGATTTTAGTATTTTCCCCCTAGAATTTCAGTGGAAAAGACAAAGTTTAGACGTTTCCCTTTCAATATTTTCCTGCTTATTGTAAAATATTTTGGTACACACTTTTGAAAATTTTCTACTTTTTCTATATTTTTTATGGCTCATGGAGTCAACTTTTTTAAAAAATACATGATATTTTTGAAAAATTGTTATGTCTTTTGAATGTGAAGCTATAAATTTTGAAGAATGTAAAATTTTTGAATGCAAAATAAAGTTGATTTTAAGGAATTGAAAAAAAAAATCGAACCAATGAAAAAATTTATTAAGTAAGCCGAACAAACCGAGAGAAAAAATGCTTCATAAAAATGTACCTTATTGGTATTTAAACCGTAAAATTTAATTATTTCTTGGAACATTTGATTGTATTTTTCAGAAATTTTGATTCTTTTGAGTCAAATGTCAAAAAGTTGTTCAATCTTTTTGTATTTTTTCCATTTGAAGATATTTGTCGCGCGTTTTTGGGACTGCAAGCTGCCTCTTATCTTGATATCATTTATTTATAGGTGATAAGTGGAAAAACTTGAGATCTAAGATAACTCCACTGTTTTCTTCGGGAAAATTGAAAGTGGTTATTGAGCCGATGCAAGACTGCGCTAGTAAATTTTCTACAATATTATCCCAAACGAATGGCGAACCTTTCGATATGAAAAAGTTGAGTGAACGATTTTCCATTGACGTTATTGGAAGTTGCGCTTTTGGAATGGATACTTTGGCAATGGACAATTCACGTTCCGTTTTTCTAAACATGGGAAGAAGAATTTTCAAATTTAGGTATTATTTTCATCATAGAAAATTGTAAGAGTGAGTCGATTATTATGTAAGAATTTTGAAATGTTTTTTTTTTTTTTTTTTTACTTGATAATCGCAGATATCAACCCATCATACGTCATTTTTTCCCCAACTTATCGAAATTTTGGGTGAAAATATTTGATCTGAGATATCTAGATAAAGAAGTGGAAAGTTTTTTCTTAAACATGATTAAGAAAGTCATTAAGATGCGAGAAGAAAGTTCAGAGAACCGAAATGACCTGTTGGATTTGTTATTAGCATTGAGGACTAAAAGTACAGACAAAGGCGAACTAAATGGAGAGGAAATTCAGAGGGGTGAAAATCGAGAATATGATACTGGTAATTATTTTATGAGTTTTCATTTTTTTTTTTTTTTGAATTTTTCTATACCAAATGGAATAATAATTGAAGAAAAACTTGTACGTATTATATACCTAAGTGAATTACCTAAATCAGGAATCCCAAAATACCTCTGGATCAATTCATAAAGATCACAATTAGGTACCTACATGGAGATATAAAATTTTTTCATGCAATTGCAGAAATCACAACAGATTTGATAATTGCCCAATGCTATTTATTTTTCGCGGCTGGTTTTGAAACTACGTCTTCGGGATTCGCCTACCTTATGTTGGAACTCGCCTTGAATCAATCGGTACAAAATAAAGCCAGAGAAGAAATTCTAAGAGTTCTGGAAAAAAATAATGGCCAAATAACGCACGAAAGTTTGAAAAACATGACATATTGTGATATGGTGATCTCAGGTAAAATATTAGATCAACTTTGGATTCGTATTTCTTAATTTTTCAACCGGTAATAATTTTCATAGAAGCATTACGAAAACATCCTCCTGCTGGATTGTTATTCAGGGAGTGCTCAAAAGCGTACCAAATTCCGGACACCGAAGCAATAATACCCGAAGGAACTCCCATTTTTATTTCTATTTATGGCCTGCATCAGGATCCTCAGTATTATGAAAAACCAAACCAATTTTATCCCGAACATTTTACCAAAGAAGCTAAAAGCAAGAGACCTAAATGCTGTTATATGCCGTTTGGAGAAGGGCCTCGGGTTTGTATAGGTGAGGAATTTTGTGGCTTTTAATGCTCCCTTGCAATTACATGAATATGATTTCATCAGGTGAACGATTCGCTAAATTGGAAATTAAAATTGGTATGATTAATGTGATCAAAGAATTCGTTTTGGAGGTGTCGCCGAAAATGAAATTTCCTGTGGAGTATAAATTCGAAATGAGTCTTGGTTTGTTGTCTGCTACTGAAATTTGGCTGCAGTGTAGAAAAATTTAGTTACAAGTTTTATAATTTTTCCTTTTGGTGTATTCAATTTTTTATACGTTTTCAATTTTTGAAAGAAGAATTTGTATTTTTTGATTTTTATTTTATTTTTAATAATTTAAAAAAAAAAAAAACAGACATCTTGAATTAGCGAGTTGATTCCTTTTTACGGGCTGGGTCCCGTTTTGTCTCTTTTTTTACTGAAAGTACCTCAAAATCATGATTTTGAACTTCTTTCTCAAATTTCACGTTATTCTCAATTTTTTTTTTACTGGATTAGTTCAAGCTTCAAGCCAGATTCATGTGTTTGTTTCACTTTTGCTGAAATTTTCCAGGGGTTGAGAAGTGAGAAATTACAGATTAGGTCTGAAACGAACAAAATTCAATGAGGCAGCTTTTTTCCTCAGCAAAAAAAATTTATTCTTAAATGAGACCATCTCGTTTGAGTGGCTGGAAAAATTTCCAAAGTATGTAATCACTACTTTATCCTGTTTTGATTGAGTAAAAATTGCGTTAAATTGAAAAAATGACATTATGAATCGTCAGAACCAGAAAAATTAAGTAAACGATGAATATATTTTTCAATTTTTTATAATATTTCCCGGAAATGCTCAGCTGTGATTATTTTAAGATAGGAGAAGAGGGGAGAATGCCAGTTATATTGTTGCAAGCTGTTTTAATGTGAGTACAAGTTTTATAATGCGTAGTGAAAAACATATAAATTTTTAATTGTTGGAAGTAATTAATGACGACATAAATGACATAATAAATCAGAAATATTTTCAATTTATTAAATTTTTTTCGCTGAAAAAATTTATGATTGATTATAATTGTAAAAAGAAAAGCTCTTCCAAAAAAAAGATATATGTTAATTTTTTGACACAGATGTATAAATATGTTACAAGAAATATTGTTCTATGCATTTTATTTTTTTGTTTTGATCGAAATTTTAAAAGGCTTACTTACTGAGTTTCAAATATTAAGGGATGGGAGAGCGGTTGTGTTGTGATTTGGCTCTAATCTAAAATAGGTAGGTAGTAGGTATGAGGTAAGTACTGGGTAGTGGGTACATACCTAAAAATTTGCAAGCTCAAGCCAATTGAACTCGAGGAAAATGTTTTGATTTTTGTTTCCTCAAGATGGGATGCTATAAAAATTGAAACCAAAATCGAAAAGAAATTTTTTTGAAAAACGACAAAATTCTGCGATTCTCAACAAAAACTTCAAATTAACTAGAAGCTAAAATTCTATTTTGTGAACTTGACCAAATCATTTTCTCGGGCCCAGAGAAAATCTCCTTTCCTCTCCCTTGCGTAGGCCCGATTTTCCCAGAGACTTGAGGGACAAAGGAGGAAGTAATTACCTTCACCTTCTTTGTAGGTATTTCAAAATCCTTCAATCAATTATGACTCTTGAGTCTGGAGTCTGTCCTACTACTTTTATATTTCATTTCTCAAGGTAGGTTGTAGGTTGGTGGTTGGAACTTGAAAGAGAGGAAGAGACAGGAAGCCTTCAGCCGCTATGTGGGGATGGGGATGGGGAAGTGTGGAAGTGGAACGTGGAAATGGAACTGTTGTGGAGAATTTGACTTCTCCACTTGACGGTTGAAACGGATTCGGTTTGTCAGGATCTGTGGCGGTCGAATTACGGTCGAAACGAATAAATAAACGCCATTAATACGTTTTTCTATTTTATTTTATTATTACACTAAAAACGAACTACATTTCTAAACTCCGGACGGATTAACAAGTGACGCCTTATTGGCTTTTTACTATATCTATTCTAAACAGTCTTATTTATTACGGTGGCTTCCAAATGCCCAGTCTTATAACGAATATTATTCTAACTTAACCTATCTTGTCCAAGTAGGGAACAACTTCGAATCAGTGGTACCTATCTTATTCCCTACACTGTGGAGTCACGGAGTGTGGATCAGCTTTGGTTTTTCCACACACTGGCGGGAAAATAATATGATGGTAATTGGTAATCGATTATTTTTGTTCCAGTATTCTTATTATCTTACTAGTTTTTATTTTTTTCCTATTTTACATTTTTTTTTCTTTGATTGAAAAAAAAATTAAAAAATTAAAATTCAGAAATTAAGTAGGTAACTCAGATAGGTATTCGAATTTCCGAAATCCGAAACCTCCGCGTTTCTCGAACGCTCCAACGCCGAGCGTCCTTCACGTTCACCTTTCGCTTCGTCCTTGAACAACTTGATTTTTTTTATTCGTTGAAAATGTAACACTGCGCAGAACATCGTGTAAACAAAACAAGGGGCTATTTTAATTCGTAATCCCAATTCCACAATCGAACGTCGAATTAACTTAATTGGAGTAATTGCACAATGTTGGTTTCGTGATGTCTTTTGTAAAATAACCAAGATGAATTTATCGTTCAATTTGAATTGTTGCGCTTTGCTGAAGAAAATCCAAGGAGACGATGGCATACAGAATATCACGCCTGTGAACGATGCCCAGGTATGTACCTACTCCCTTTATCCGTCGAGAACAATAGTAACCTACATTAATAAAATTTTCATCGTGCAGTTTCTAATCGGTAAATCGTGGGATGCCTCGTTACGATTGAATAGTTCAGACGTTGCTGAAAAGCATTGCACCATCGAGAAAGTAGAAACTTCGAAATGGACCGTGATTGTACATGTAAGTTGGGTTTTTTTGCGTTATCTTTATATCGGAATTTCCTGTGAATCTCATAGCTCTATTATCTGTTGTACAGGAAAATGCCACGGTGCTGTTGAACGACGAAGTATTACCTCGAGGACTTCCAAGATTACTAGAATTTAACGATAAGCTTCGTATCAGTTCTGCCATATCGTTTCTTTTCAAGTGTTCCTGTATGGATGGTGATGATCTCAGTAGTGTTGATAATATCGATATTCAGTAAGCGAATTAGATACGTTGCTAGAGCCAACGGAAGCGATAAACTCATCCTGTTTTATCTACTTTAGAGTCGCCAAACGACCGAAATTATCGAATTCGTACGTACCGTCGTTGCAATTACCACCGCTCGCTCTGACCACCGAGGAATCGTCGCAGTTACTCGCCACTGCCCAGGTTGCAGTTTCCGACGATGATTCGAGATCTCGTTACGAACAATTAGTCGAAGAAAACGCTAGCCTAGTAGCTCGCCTGAAAAAAGCCGAAGAAGTGGCTGTGTTTTGGGAGAATGAAAAAAATAAGACTGATACGTGTTTCGTCAATGCCAGAGAAAAGTATAATAATATTGCTTCGAAATATACGCAGCTGTGTAAGCAGAAAGAAGAATCGAATTGCGACTTGAAATATTTGGTATGTCCTTCGTGTTTCTTGAATAATAATTCAGCAAGTTTTGAAACACGAATTTTAATTATTTCCATTTTTTTCCCCTCAGAGCGATACTGTTAATAGTCAAGCGAGTACTATCAGTAGGTTGCAAATGCAGCTGACCCAATTGCAGCAAAATTACTACAATGTTGAAACTTTCAAACAAGTAGGTTTGAAGAGTTTTTTCGAATCTGATGGGCAGCGTAATGAATTTCTTATCGTTTCAGAATTTGGAGAACCAAAACAAACAGTTGAATACGGATATGACTGTATTACGTACGAAATTTGGAAAAACTGTAGAATGTAATAAAGTATTGTCACGTAGGAATACCGAATTACAAACTGAGATCAACGGATTAAAGAAGGTTTGCTTTTAAATGGATCGATAGTCTGTTAGATTTAGTTTTCAATCATTATTAATTTCATCATTTTTTCATTCTAGGAAAAAAGTGATATTTTGAGAGAACTTGAAAGAAAAATTAAAAGTTCGATGGATAACTCTCTCTCTAAAAGTAAGTCGAGTAAATTTTGGTTATTTTTCCTTCTTTATCGAGTAGTAATTGGAAATTTTTTGTTTCAGGTTCGTCAAACGCGAGTATTTCGGCGCAGGCTTATAATTTACCCAGCAAAGCACAAAATGATCTATCTGATTTATTAGAATCTGAATTCAAATGTAGTATTTGTGATGAAGTTTACATTGAGGTCGGATTTTTGTCCATTGTTGTTGAAATTCTCCCTGAAAAATGTAACTGATAAATTTTATTCGGATTTTCAGGCAGTGGTTACCAACTGCGCTCATATGTTCTGTAGCTATTGTATCAAATCGTGGAAATCGATCAAACCTAATTGTCCGATTTGTCGTTCAATTTTGACTAAAGAAGTCAAAGTATTACCAGTTGATTCCTTCCTTAATAGTTTAATGCCCTTTGTTACTGAAAACTTGCGAACAAGTTGGTTGAAAATTATCGAAGAAAGGAAAGGTAAGTGTCTTGTGTGATTTTTTTTATCGTTGGTTGGACTGTTTGTACGAAAATGAATTTTTTTCCAGCCATAACAGCGAAAGAAAATGCTGCAGCTGTGAAATCACCATTTCACATGGCATTTCCTTTCATGCCTCCTCCTCCAACAACACAATTTGCACCATCCCATGGAACCAGCGGTAACTTTCATAATGTTTTGATGAACGTGTACCGTCAAATTGCTCATTAGTAAGTATATTTTTCGTTGTCGTACGTAATTGTTTTGAAGTTTGGTATTTGAGGACAAGGGTGTGGTAAAAAATAGCATTACGAAAGTTATAGCGAACAGATGTTGGAAGAGATATGATAAAATTGAAAATTTTTTCCTTCGAGTTCATTATCAAGTGAATTTTTTAAAGTTCTAGTTTCCAGGGTTCTTCTGTCGCCCGGATGAACCTGTCTCAGCATATTATCGACCATTTCATCATGTCGTTGATGAATACGTGATAATTTTTTTTTTTAATTTTGGCGAAATTTTATGCTGCTTTTTTTCATATTTTTTTTTCTACGATCGTTTCAACAATCATTCGTAACGTAAAGTCTTTCATTTGTAACACCAAGATAACGTTACATGTTTTAAAATGTAAATTTTTTTTTTAGTAACGTAATATTTTTTAGTATTTGTTTTTAGAGTATATTTTTACTAGTATTTTTAAAGATAAAATATGGTGAATTGGTAATGGTTAATTTTCGAGGATTAAATTGCTTAAGATTTCTAGAAATTTGCTTTAACGACGTCAGTATCACATGATTTCGTTGTTTCTGCATCGCGAGGGCGAAGGGCATCGTCGAACGATGAGGCATTCGAAGATGATAAAAGATACGCTTCTAATACTTATAAAAACTTCTAACAATCGAAAGTAAATGTTTAAAGTGCTTTTATAATTTTAAACGTAATTAATGGAAAATATTTGATTTTCGCAGCGAAGACGTTATCGATCTGACCAACGACAGAATTTACGGATTGTGAACATTTTATACGTAGGTACTGTTTTTTTTTTCTCGCTTCGTCAATTGTGAATAATTTACTTATTAAAGTAATTTACGTTATTATTCTGGAAAAGTATTTATACTACTTGAATGTTTGTATTTTAATGCATGCGTTAATTTAATAATTTCGCGAACTTTTACATCTCCATAATGTAATTAAAACGAGAATTTTATTTATTGATTATAATATCTTGAATTTTACGAATTTCGATGGTTACGAGTGGGCGACTTGATTATTGACATCGTATTTTGGACGAATTTTGTTTTTGGAATTCATCGTTACGATATGTATAAGAAATACCTTAACTTCTATAGTCATCTTTCCATATTTCGAAATCAAGACTGAACAATTTATTGTTATTGTTGTCGTTTAGCAGTCATTATTTAATACGTGTACGTGTATTTTTTTTTCTAAGTGTTTATGTTTCGAGGAAACTGCGGTGAGTTTTCAAAAGCAAGAATAATTTAAAGGTAAAGCTGCAAATGTTATTATTTTGAGTTGATGAGAGTTGGTATTTTTTATATATTTTTCAGGTGTTGTTTTTCTTCGTGGTTTTTCATTGAATTAAATTAAATGTTGTATATTTACTAAATAAAATTTATGATTCCCTTTAAAATTGTGGTATTTAATTAAATGATGAAGTGTGTTCATGGGGTCGAGTAATATGTGAAATTGAAAGTGACCTAGGAAAGTGATGAGATAAAATCTAACTCGTCATCGGTATAAAGAGAAAAGTGGTACGATGATATGTGAAGATAATAGTGCTTCTATTTTGATCTGTGGTGTGTTGAAAATATCGTATAAATATAAGTATTGAAAATATTTGTTCATGTGCTTTCCACTTTTCAGCGTTTCAGTACTCGGATTTTGGATTTTTTTTTCTAAACTAATATTTCGTACGTGAATACATTTTCTTATGCTTATTGCTTATCGATGCAGTTTTCAACTTCTTTTTTTCGAGTTCATTTTCTCCCAATTTTCTTTTTCAATCATGGAACTTTTTCTACCCAAGATCTGAATCATTTCCTTAATTTGTTTTAAATTTTGATTTTTTCGAAATTTTTACCCAGCACCTTGAGTATTCTTGAGATATTTTTGAATCCCGTAATGTTTTTTTCGTAAATCTTCTCAGAATTTGTTTTGCATAATATTAATTACCCAACTCTTTCAGATAACAAAAAATACCTATTTTTTGTATGAAAAAAAAAATAATGAAAAAATTCAAATTTGAGAAAAAAAGTCGATTTATTGGATCGAAAAAATTTTGAGTTTGAAATTTTTGTTTGGAAAATGAAAATGGGATTGAAACAGTTGAGAATATTATTTTGATCTTTGTAAAAATTTCAACTTTAACTAAAAAACATTTTTTTGAGTTGAAGAAAAATTCGGAAAAAAAATGGAAAAGAATACAGATAAAATTCCGCAGATGATGAAAATGAAAATTGAAAATTTTGAAAAATTGCAATTTGGAAAAAAATTTGTTGCTTTGAAAAAAAAAAAGAAAATAAGGAGAAAATACAAAAAATCGCCTTTTTTTGAAAAAATGAAAAAAATGGAAAATTTTGATCATCAAAATTGTTTTGAAAAATGGTCACACTGACTAGTGGTTAACATGAAACTTTGTAGGAGCGCTAGCGATTTTTTGAACAAAACACGTCCATCCAGTATTTTTCGTGCAATCATTGTTTTGCCGGAAATATCCAGAACGCTTGAGCATTCGATGGTTATGCTGAATTTGTCGTATCATTTTTTTTGAAATTTTCAAAATTGACATGTAATTGTTGTGGCATTACCGTTGTTAGACATTTTTCTTATTCGTTTTACGAAAGTCTCGCGTTCGTACGTTTAGCTGGGGCCTAAATTCGCGTATTTGTTGTGGTAAAGTGATTTTGTGTTACGTTAGAGAAGAAACAACAATGGATGATAATGCAAAAAGTGAACTACTCGCCAACTTCGCTTCACTCACCGGAGTTGACGAAGATCGTGCTAAATTCTACTTGGATAGTTCTAATTGGAATATAGAAGTAAGTCATGTCAATCTTGATGAATAAGTACGATGTTCGATTCATTGATACTAACGTGCATACGCTTTGTTTCAGCTGAGTTTAGCACGTTATTACGATGACAATGACGGCGATTCGGATCAAAATGTACCACTTAGTCGTGCCGATGTGCCTCCTCCGGTTAGTCAGCCGGCCCCTACGCGAAAACCAGAAAAGAAATCTGTGATAAAATCTACCGGAAAGTGAGTCAATTCGTGTACAATCTGTTTCTAGATCAGAACACATTCAAAACGTTGAATTTGGTTTTCTGTTTTTCAGCATACGAACCTTATCTAATATCAAACAAACGCAAGATTCGGGCGATAGCTCCGAAGAAGAAGATGGCCAAGCGTTCTATGCCGGCGGTTCAGAACATAGCGGTCAACAGGTTCTTGGACCTCCGAGAGCTAGACGAAGTGATATTGTAACCGATGTGTTTCGTTCGGTTCGAGGGTAAGTAAACGGTTTCAAGATTTGTATAGGATCTTTGGTCTCTAATTGATCTTTGTGTTTGTTCAGATTTGGAGCCGAAGAAGCTGATCCACGAGCTTCTAGCTCTAGAGGACAACATTCGCGAGTGTTTTCCGGTACTGGCTATAGATTAGGTGAAACTGGCGATGATTCTCAAGGTATTAAATTAATATGGAGAAATAATCGGTTCGTTAATTAACATGTACTGATTTGAGATCGTTTCTGTAGTCATTCCAGCTGAGAAGACTGAAGATCAGTCCATGGTTGAGATTACGGTGAGATTCTGGAAGAATGGTTTCAGCGTTAACGATGGTCCTTTGAGACCGTACGATGATCCTAAAAATCAAGAATTCTTGCATCACGTCAAGCATGGGTTAGTGTTACGAGATTTGTTATCGATCAGGGAATTAATTCTCTTGAATTCGAACGTTGTTTTGTTGATTTCAGAGAAGTTCCTAATGAATTTGCTATGCAAGTTCGAGGACGTGAAATTAGTTTCACTATGGAGGATAACAGACACGCGGAATATGTTGGATCAGGTCCTAAATCAGCCTCTTTCTCCGGTGCCGGTCAAAAACTAGGAAGGTGAGTAGATTTTCACTGGAATTACGTATCTATATTTGAATTTAAATCTAATGATTTTCACGAATGTTTCAGCATAACCCCAACTTTATCATCTCCATCGCTCGCCAGCGAGTCTTCATCGACCAACGATGATGCTGCTCAATCAAATCCAGTCGAAGTAGATGATTCCAAACCTACCACAAATATTCAAATACGCTTAGCCGATGGGTCACGTTTAGTTGGTACTTTCAACCATAATCATACCATCGGTGATATCAGACGTTACATTAATGCGTATCCTTTTTTCTACGAAATGATCAACTCTTATTTTCGAGATAAGCTATTTATAGCGACATTGTAACGTCGAAAAACAATTTCGAGCGGGTATCAAAATGTGTGGTTTTTTTAATCTTCGCGTGTTTCTCAGTTCTGATTTGATTCTCAAAATTGATTTTGGCTCCTTTTTTATCCAAGGGATGCCAGAAAATCAGAGAGGTCAAAAACCAAGCAGAGTGAAACTCTTTCGAGAATTTTGGATTTTTTTATGTTGGGTAGAAGATTGACTCGAAAGTAAGGGGTAGGGAGGAGGATGAACGTTGATGGAAGTTGGAACCTTCGTTCGATAATTTTGAAAATTTTCAATTTTTGACCCGTCCTTCCGCTTCCGCTCTTTTAAGCCACTATTTGCTTTTTTTTCTTTTCTTTTTTTTGTAATGAATTGACTTTGGAAATAGATTGAGCCGGAGGTTAGCAGCATGCTCATTGATTTGTTTCGATGGTGTCTAAAAATATGATTTTGACATTTCGCCCTTCCTGGAGATCTCAGAGAGTCGTGGTATGGGTTAAAGACCTATATATTTTCGGAAATAGATTCTGAGAATCATGTACTTATTTTGATACCGCACTCGAAATATTTTAGATTTTGGCCCCTAATTTTCACCCCTTGTGAGGGGGGGGGGTGGAGAAAAAAAGTCCTAAGATATGATCTCGGATCTCGGATTGTCTAAAAACATGAATTTCTGCTGCACACTCGATTTTTGAAACTTTTTTACTTCAACCTCCTCGTTCCTCCGTCTCGCTCACTCTCATGGAACTGGGTCTTGGTTTTGGGCCAAAAAAAAAAGGAATTTGATTCAGAAACTTCGAGTACCCATTGGGACATCAATTTTCAATTTTTTCCCCTCTTTGATCGATTTTTCCTTGTTTTTTTTTTGGTTATTGCAATTTGATTTGGCTCACTGTCTGAGGCAAGAAAAATTCGAAAAAATAACAATTTTGACTCAGAAAACTCCAAAAAATCGAATTTTGTATACTCGGAACGCTTTATTTTTATATCCATTGCTTTGGCTCGACTTCGAAGTTGCAATGACATTTGCCATGGCTCTTGAGTATTTTTTTCTTCTTTACGATATTTTCTTAACATATTTTCACACAGTTCTAGTCCCCAATACAGAGATCGAGGATACATTTTGATATCGACTTTCCCCCGAAAAGAATTCACAAATAATGATGACACCATCGAGCAGAGCGGATTAATCAATTCAGTCATCATGCAGCACCTGGTGGCCTAATGTATTGGCCAATAAACGTTTTCATAATATCTTACTACGGCGTACGTTGTTGTTTTTTGTTTTCAGCTGGCGAGATTTATGCGTTTTTTACAACTTTTTTTTTCAAAATAACGCCACTCATCGGTTGTTATTTTACATCCCGGTGTGAAATCTCATCATAAAACATGACAACTTTCGTTATTTGCACTTGAGCTAATATATTGCTGAATATTCGTCGATTGATTTAATTCGAAAATTTTTTACGAACTGACGAGTCATAGAAATAGTAAAAAAAAAACTTGGAGGTTTTTTCGTCTGGGATAATGAAAAGTCGAACTTATATCGAAATGTTAAACGTTTTGAAATTTTGTATTTTTGTATAGGTCGTCCCCCATTTCCCCATCCGCTATATTATAATATTGGTTATTCATAAGATGTATTTTATTCGTAGAAAGATCAGATTTTTTTCTGTTTTCATTTAAATGAATTTATGAGCGGTTTTTTTCGTCTTTTATTACGTCGACTTTCCAGGTGTGAAAGTTTATCCACTTGCTTTTGCCTACACCTGGAACTTCTCTAGGGATACGACATTGGTAAATGAATGATTGAAGGGGGATTTTGCATTACTATGGTTTAATGGAACGTGAACTCGAACGATTGACGACATTGGTGAGAAATGAAATAAGAATGAGGAATTCAGATATCGGAATTGGCGAAGTGAAGTCATAAATATAGGTGAATTTGAAATTCACTGCATTTCAAGTACTCTCCAGTGTACTTTTGAGGTTGTATTTATTACCATCGGTTTTTTCCTTGAAGCAGAGCTCATGCATATTGAAAATTTGGCTATTTACGGGCCTTATGAGTTGCTTTGCTGGGAAAATTGACTTCCTGTTTGGGTTCCCTGGTGATTTGATAATGAAGTAATTTTTTACCATTCAGTGTTGAGTTGTTTACAAATTTGGCCCAATTCTTTCGCGTTTTTTTTGTAAATTTTGAAATTGTATGAATTTCGATTTTTTTTTTTTTTTAATAAATCGAGTAGATTTCATTTTCGAGATTTTTCCTACGGGGTTGGATTTTTACTTCGTTGAACGAGATTTTATTACAATTTTTTCAGGAAGGTAAATTTTTGCAAGTCATTGCACCCACCAAAATGAAGATTTCATTTTCAACGTTCTAAAAACTGTTCGTGGTTTGGAAATATTACATTTTCATTTTTTAACTTCGTTACTTCGACCTCTCAAAAAAAATTTATCCTCAATCCCCCTCGTAATATCTTTTCAGCCGGAATATTTTGTTTGATTTATGTGTATCTGAAAGTAGAATTTTTACATGAATTATCAACGCGCTTTTGGCTTGTTTCAGATTCGATATTATGCGGGAAAAAGTTTCTAATGAAGAATTATTACGTCGAGGTGAGTTATGTAAATATTTTTGGATTTGGGTTACGGTGTTTGGTATTGAATAATCTACTATGATCTTGATTGGGAAAATGAAACAAAATGTTTCTAACGAGAGAAATTTTTAGGGGTGTAAATTTGCTCCTATTTGAATATTACGTGTTGAATATAGGAAAAGCCTCCCACTGAAAAATTCATTATAAATTGATGAAAAAAATATACAAAAGAACAAATAAATATCGTATATTATGTACTTTCGATTTACAAAAAAAAAAAAAAAATGCAATTCCATAACTAGCGAATATTTACAATGATCGACAATGAAAATGAAAAATTCAATTAGAACATTTAACAACTTTTTTTTAAAAACAATTAGTATTTGTATAAAATATTCAATATTTAACGGATGAAATTTGTGAAACGCTTAATACATAAAAACCTTATACCTTTGAATAATAAAAAAAAACATATGTAAACAATACACACATTCGTCGTAATTTCAGAAAAAAAATCCTCTAAAATTTCAAAATCAACAATTTCAAAAAAAAAAAAAATTACGATAATAAACGGGCACGCATTTGAAATGCACATCCATTTTATTCGAAGCTTTTAAAAACATCGCCATTTACATAAAATTAAAAAAAGTATACGCGATTTTTTTGAGGTTCGCGATTTTTTTCCTCTCTTTGTAGTGAAATATTCATAGAGAGGAAAAAAACCAGCGAGTACGTGTACTGAATTCGCGTCAAATCGTCAATTCGTCTATAGTAGCCGAGGTAAATCAACAAATAAAAAGTTTTAAAATGATATCACGATGAAAAACTATAAAATTAACGATTAATTGAAAAACTTTGCTTTTATCTCGTCTCGTATATCAATCGAGGTCTCGTTCATCGCATCGATTCGAAATAAAATCCGGAATACGAATTAGGGAATCGAAAGCTGATGCGAATTTTGTAATTTTTTTCCCCCCTATCAACGTGATCAGTTTCGATTATAAGTAAAAAATGAACGAAAACTCGGAATTGTGTGTGAAATCGGAGCCCAAGTTGGATATAAAACAATTTTAGGGAGTATTTCTGTACATGGGTAGCAATTTTTATTGCCAAAATGGTAATTATATGAGTCGGTAATGGTAGTCCGTTAAAACCTCCGATTACGTATGCTTATAACAGATCAGTATTGATGCCAGTATTAGCCCTGTTACAGGCCATTTTGGTATTGGTTGGCAACCTGGAACAGAAAAAAAAGAAATTTTTTTATTGAAAATTGTTTTCAAGGAGTTTGTTCAAGGTTCGAAGGGGTAGTAAATTGAAAAATATTATAGATTGGAATTTCAAGTGTCTGATTATGAAAGTTCAATGAATGATATTATTTATTTCCAGGACAGGGTTAGGAAATTTTGGCTTCATTGTTGAATCATTTTAAATTGATCTTGAATAAAAATTCGACGAAATTTTTAAAATTGCATCATACTTAGTAGCTTCAAATTTTGTAAAAATAGTTCTCATCAATGAAAAAGTGATGAAAATAACCAAGAAATATATTTTAAATTTATTAAAATTTGATGAAGATGTGTTGTTAGTAAAAATATTTCCAAAAAAATTATGAAATTTTCAATGATTGAAATTATCTGAAATGGAAATAATACATATAAATTGAGCAAAAAGATGACGAATTTCCAAAAAAAAAAAAAAAAAACACAAAGTTTGAGGTATACTTATCGAAAAATTCTCTTTTTTGTGATTTCTTTATTTTCAGTAATTTTTTCGAAAATTCAATGAATTTTGCGTGAAGTTTTATAATATTTTGAGTTTGAATAACTTTTGGAAAAATGTACCCATTTTTAATAAAACATCGAGGAAATGATTTTTGAGCTGGTAAAAAATTTTAGAGAATAAATTTTGACACCTTTGTGATTTTTAATGTTTCGTTAGATATTTTGAAAACTTTCTCAAATTCCGAGTAATCAATATAATGGCTCGTTGAATTTTTATAAATTTTTCATTCATTCATTCATCAATTTAGGTAGGTACCTACTACCTACCTAATATTTTTACCCGATTTTCGTTGAAATTCCTCGAATTTTCTTACATTTTACACATTTTTATTGTGTATTTATATTCTCTTGGGTATTCATAAATTTGGAATATTTCAAGTTTTTAAAAACTTTGGTATTTTCTTAAATCCATTTTCAAGTATTTTTCATAATTTTTCTAGAAATTGGAATTTTTTGACCTTGAGGGTCATTTTACTGAAAGCCACTCTCTCGAATATTTGGGATCCTTAAATCTTGAAAAAAAAAAATAGGTGAAACTCATCCCAAGGTTCCTAAAATGCCAAACAAACTGTTATTCGATATTTTGTGCAAAAACGTATTCAAGTTTTACTGCAGAAAAGTTGCAAACAACTTCGTTCATTTCAATAGTCTGGTTTTCCCCTCAAAAGTCTCTTTTTTTGTAGACTATCACAATTTCAATATTTTCAATTGATTAATTATGTTGATCTAATTTGAAGTTTTCAAACAACTTGAACAATATTTTTTTACATTTCGAATAATTTTCATCAGATTTTCAAAAATTTAGGTTCTACATATTTCAAGTAGTTTTCTCAATTTTGAGTGATTTTGAAAAATTTGTCAGCAATATTTCAACATTCTCTCTTGACAATTTGACGGATTCCCATATTTAAAGCCACTATTTTTATTTTATCGAGAGAAACAATTTTTTCAATTTTTTTTGCATTTTTGAGGTCCTTTTTTTTAATTATACGTACAGTTCTGAAACATATATTTTCGAACTTGCATTTTTATCTCATGAGCTTTTTAAATCTGTTTCAATAATTTTGTAAACCTTGGTGTAATCGAGATCATTTAAAGTTGGCTCATTGATAGGGCAAAATGATTGAAAATTGTCGACTAGAATGTTTTTTTCGCCGATTTTTTTGTTTTCTGATTCAAAGTATGATTTTTTTTCAATTATGGATCAAAATTTTCAATTTTCTAAATGGAAGTCACCTTTTCAAAAATGTTTCCAATCAAACTCAATTTTGTAATTCTGAGAGGAAGGGGGAAATGGGGAGAAAACTGTCCTCTCCCTTCATTTGATTTAATCCTGAGTCATGTTCAGTTTTGTCTGCTGTACTTCATTTTTTTTTGCTTATTTCATTTTTATTTAAATAAACATCAAATTTTGATATATCTTGTAAAAATTTTTGATTTTTCAACAAGTTCTGAATAAATTTTGTCTGTATAAGTATTATTTTGAAGGATTTGTTTGATTTTGGAATGGAACCATTTTTCGCCCTCTGAAATTTCTAAAATCCTAAAATTATATTTTTCTGAAACGTTATTGTGCAAAATCTTTATTTAAAAATAAAAAATTCAGAGTGTCTAGAAAATGAGATGTCTACATATGTCAACTTGGCAAGGAAAACAAGAAAAATAAGAACATTGGCTGCTATTGGAAAATTGAAAAATGACAAGAATTTTAATGATTTTGCTTCAAGAAGCGAGAAATTTCAAAATTAATCGAACAATGAAAATTTTTTTTTTTTTTACAATTTAGAAAATGGCTCGAATTTCCATTTTTCAGCTTCAGGAAACACCGTGAGAAATCAGGGAAAATATTCAAGTGTACTAAATTCATAAACTCGACTTGAAATCGACCCCTAAAAATCTAAATTTCTTCGTTTAAAAATTCGAAATTGTAAATTACGAACAAAAATACAGATGAATTCTTCCTACTCATCACACTACTCCCTTAATTTTTAAACTTGAAAAAAAAACCTATTCAAGGTTAGTGATATCAAATCTATTAATTATTGAATTTCACGTTTCATTGCGTCAAATTTCAAACTTCGATAGGATTTTATTTACATCCTTCAAGTTTTGTTTTTCCTCGATACCAGCAAAAAACACCCCTTGTTGAAAATTATCTAAAGGGAGAGACTGATTTAAGTAACAGAACGTTTTTCAAAATTAGTTTAAACGTACAATGGTGGCAGAAGCAAAACACTGCAGTATTTTTGAAAGAAAATCGAGGGCAGTTCGTTTCATTTCAGTCTCAGTTCGCAGAATACCTACGTATATTTTTTTTGTAAACGTCCGTCTATATTTTTGGCTGCCGTATGAATGACAAAACGGTTTGCTTTAAGATGTTCATTTTTCATATTTTCGAACAAGTATGGAATGAGAAACAATGTCGTACGAAGGCGTGAAAAGACACGAAAAGAAAGAAGGAAAAAAAAAGGGCCATCGTACCGAAGTAAAAAAGTTACATTCTGATTCTGAATAATAGCGTAACAGTCAGGATGGTCATGTTGAAGCATATGTAATAATATACCTACACCTACACTTACATATTTCGTATAGGTACTCGCGAAAATTCTAGCTATTCGTTTATATGTATTTTTTTTTCTTCGGGAAGCCACATACCAGCAAGGGCAAGTTGGAAACTTATACAAATACGTGTGTATGGTATACCTTACCCATGTAGATAGAGATACCTAGACTATGCAGAACAAACGTTTCGCATTATGATAATATAGCTGACAGTAGATGAATTATTTATGTTTTACCGGATGTACTATACGTATACCTTTGTAAACGAGATCTTCCTCTTTTGTATGTATCTCTATCTGGGTATGTTTTAAAATAGTCTTGGTGACTGGTAAGACTGTCTAACTATGATACATACAAATATGCTTTTAGCATGTAAGGAGGCTTTGAGAGACTTGAAAATAGGATTAGGGGAAAGGGTATGAGGTATGAGACAAGCAGGGCTGGAGAAATTCATAAAGGTCTCGTTGGGAATAAAATCACTGAAAATGTCTTCAGAAGAAGATCGTCTAATGGATTGCATTTTATTCTTGATGGAATTTTTCTTGTTTTTCTCGAACGAGGTTTTTTTAAAATTTTTCTAATGATTAGATTTATATGATCTGATTTTGTAAAAAAAATTTATGAAATTGGTTATTTTGGAAATTTACGAATAGCAGTCTTTGAGTTTTTTTCTATCATTTCTAGAATTTAGGAATGAAAATTACTAATTTTTGTGGATTTTTATTAATTTTTTCGATAAAAAGACATCCGAAAATTTTGGGATTAAAAATTCCAAAATTTTAATAATTTGATTTTTCACCATTTTATTGATGTTTTGAAAATTTAAATTCTTAAATTATTAGATATTGAATTATTCTTTTTCTAAAGAAAAGTCTTGAAATTTGCATGAAAAATTACAGCAGGCATAAATTTTTTATTTTGAAACCTGGAAACATCTTTTCGTCTGAACACCTTCGTAAAAATTCTCGAAAATTTTCAATTTTTATTTACGAATTTATTTTTCTTGTATTTATTTAGATTACATTGACTTTCAATCTGTGTTGGGTGTTTCATGTTGAATCGCCTGCCGGACTGTTTTTTTTTTAACGTAACCTACCTCTGCAAAAAATTGGGATGACAGGTTGCCGATCTTAAAAATTGAAGGAAAAAACGCAGCTCCCTAAAAAATTTTGGTGAAAAATTTTTCAATCATAAAAATGGATGGTGCTTTGAAAACTGAACAAACATTTTTCCTACCTACGTTCTTTTAAAATCAAAAATTCTGTAAAAAAATGTTCAGATTTTTTAAAATTTTATTTTCTGGATTTTTTGCCGAGCATCGAAATTGAAGGGATTCAAAATTGAGAAAACTCGCAACCTTTTCAAAAACTGAAATATTATTAGGCAGGTGAAAATCAAAAAATATGAGTGGTTTCAATATGTACTTATTTAATTGTTTCAACTCACTCAGAATTATTATTTTTTGAAGATTTGTTTTGTTATTTTTCATTTTTTGAGTTGAATTGAAGAAGTAAGAGGATAAAAGAAAGACAGGGGCACAAATCTAGAAATAATCGAATTCATTCAGATCTTGACCGAGGTAGTTGAGAAAAAAAGTTCATCTCTCAAATGATGGCAGAATTAATTTTTTTTTTGTTGAAAAAATTCGGTTTGAATCTGCAAGGTTTTAAAAAAAATGATAGGTATGATTTGAATTTGATCGGAATTTTTGGATTTTTTGTCCACTTGATCACAGAAACCGTATAGTTGATGTTGGAAGAATTTTGAATTTTGATTTACCTGAGATTTTCATTTGGTATAACTTTCATTTTGAATCAGTGAAAAATCACCGGAAAAATAAGAATTGCAGTAGGTACTGGAAAATTCGTAAAATATTTTAATTTTTAGCAGATTTTCACTGATTTTTCAAAAAGTTTCACTAAAATTTTCAAAAAAAATCACCAATTTTTCAAGAAATCCCGCATTTTTCAAAAAAATTCGCCAATTTTTCAAAAATGTCACTAATTCTTCATTCACAAATTTTTCAAAAATTTCACTGATATTTTCGAAAAATTCACTGATTTTTCAAAAAAATTCACTGATTTTTCAAAAAAATTCGCTGATTTTTCAAAAATTTTAACAATACTTTCAAAAAATTTACTTATTTTTTAAAAAAATTCACCAATTTTTCGTAAGTTTCACTGGTATTTTAAAAAATTTCCCCGATCTTGCGAAAAAATTCACTGATTTTTTTCGATAAGTTTCAATGAAATTTTCAAAAAAATTTCGCCAACTTTTCAAAAAATGTTTACCGAGTTTTTCAAAATATTTCACCGATTTTTCCGAGAATTTTCCTGATTTTCAAAGAATTCTTTTGATTTTCAAAAAATTTAAAATATTTTGGACTGCTCATGAATGTTTATTGATTTCTTAGTAATAGTGATATTTATTTATTTTCACTGATTTAAATCTGTTGGTTTTTAGAAACTAATTTTTGTGCCGAAAAAACGTTCTGTATGATACCTAAAAATTTGAGAAGTGTAGTAAAAATATTTCCTTGATATGGTTTCCACTATCTTTCTTTTTTACGAGGTGAAAAAAAATGTTGCGATTTTGCTAAAAGCCAGGTAAATGATGATTTCAGAGTGTTAATCTTTTCAAAATGAAAGTTTTAGCCCCCTCATCCAGAAGCAGAGGACTAAGCCATTCTAACCTCCTAAAATATTAGAAAAATTTTCGTATTTTTTCTCTTCATTTTTCCAAAAAGAAATCCAGAATCCCTCAAATTTTGTCAAACAATACAAAAATATATTTTTAATTGTGTCAGTGACTGAGCGTTCTTTTTTCCCCGTTTAAAAATGTTTTTAAAATTATATTCAAGTTTTTTTTGTGGTGAAAGAAGGGCTAGCTCTTGATTTTTTTTTTAAAATCAAACAATATCTAGCAAAAATTTTCATTTTCAAAAAAAATAATACGATGCACATCAATTTTTCGACATCAACGTATTCATTTTCTAAATTAAAAATCGCATTAAAATCTCAAAATTATTTCTAATAAAAGTCGAGCCATCTTTTGAATATTCTTGTCCAGTTTTATCTTCCTTACGAGATTTTTATCGTTGAAAAAATCACAATTTTTTACATTCGCGTTGAATTACTCGAGTAAATATCCCACGATAAATTGAAAGGTTAATATTTGAAAAGCGAAATGGAATAAGAACAATCGAAACAAATATTTGGATTGAAATTCTCACGCCGAGACGCGAACAAGTTGCACAATTGAACGAAAAAAAAATTATCATCCTAAAGACGGTTTGTTTATTAGCGTAAAATATGCGATTTACAACGAAGTCGAGCTTATTTTATGGAAACCCGCAATCCTCAAGAGGATCATGTTGTAAAAAGAAACGGCGAAGAGACCGCGAAAGGGGAAAAAAGAGCTCGTATAGAAAATTCAGGTTGCGTAAAGTGCAAAGGAAAACCCCCAGCGAAGAGTGGGGAAAAGAGCGGTTGGAAAAAAAAGAGGAAGAAAGAGCAGGATATTACAGCACGAGTATCTACGAAAAAAAAACCCCCATAGTATAGAAAATTCTCAGCGGCGCGGCGGCGAATTAAAAGTGTGAACGAATTAAATAATGCGGAATGATGTTGATCCATGCGCGATAAATTATTAAAAGTTATAAGAGCGGAATTCCAGATTATTCTTTTGTATTTATCAGGAATTCGCGGTGATTTAAGACGGATAAAACAGAAAATCAACTTTAATATTTATGAAGTATAGTTTTAAAAGCAATAAAATATCTAAAATGCGGCTGTGTAAACTTTTATCCATTATAAAGTTGCATTAAGACTTTCAAGATCAAAATGATAATGGGAAATTCGCTTTTCCGTTTTTCAAACGCGCCGGTATTTCGTTTCTATCTTTCTCACGCTTTTGTCCTTCCATTTGTATTTTCAACGGCTACGCGTTTCGTACCTTCAACCCTCCCCCTCTCCCTCCCGGTGCAGTTCACGTTGCGGAATTCTTCGGCTAATGGATTTTTTAACTCTTTCTCCGTGTGTTGTGTAATGGGCCCATTAACTCTGTACAGACCATAATAGAGATTGCCGACGAGTCGAGTATCGGTGGGAAATCAAGATGGGAGGAGGGATTGCGGCGGGCAACATCTTGAAACTTTTCGGGTAACGCTTGACCAGTCGAAAGACCTGTCAATATTTATAAGCTTTCTAGATGCGTCGGTTGTGAAATATTAATCAGAGATGATGAAAACGTTGGTACCTATATGCCAAATATTCTCCATCACCGTTTTATCACCCTAATGAAACATAAATTAGCTCTTATCTTCGTTAATAATTAATAAATAATTGTAACCTTTTTAAAAAATATTCGCTTTTTCTCAGAACAAAAAATCGCCCCAACGGTACAATGATTTATCGAGATTATATTTTTCGCTGAAACTGACACCGGAAATGGATATGGATACGGTTTTATAGTCGCAGATTCGGCGAGATTATAATTTAAAAAGTTACGTTTTATGAACTGTCTATAAAAAGCAAAAGTTTGATTTGTTTTCGGTGAGTTGGAGATTTGCTGTAGCCGTCGTTTTTTTTTTCCAAGTTGGTTAAGAGATTCATTAATTTTACTGTTTGAAACGAGCGAGGGGTTTTGAAATACGAAAACGTTGATAAATTGTCAGGTTTGGTTTATTTCGAGCCGAGTTTTAGGAAAATTCGAATTTTTTAGGGTTGGATAAGGATGAACGGAAGGGTTCGGGGGAGTTGCCGTGAAATAAGATTGTCAAACTGGGCTTTATTTCAGGTTTTGAGTAGAATTTTTCATTTTTCGTGGATTGTATTTGATTTTGGATTCGGGGTGTTGATTTTTTGGAGGTTTTCGGGGTTGGCGAGTGATTTTTTGTGTGAAATTATATTTCACTGCGGTCGATTTTTCGTTGAGTAATGGTATTTTTGTTTTGGAAAGTCAATTTTTAAGAGTCAGATTTTCTAAAATGAGTTGATTTTTGATCTGTTGGCAAAAATTTTGGATATCGAATGAGTATCGAAGTGAATTGGCTTCTCTCTGTGGCTCTCGAGTGGTTTTGAAGTTTTAAGACTGCGAATTTTTGGAAATCGAATCAGTGTAGAGGAAGAATTCGCTATCGTTTTTTTGAGGTCTACTCGTATTTCAGCTAAAGTGATGAGATTGTTCTTTAGAAGAAATTGCCTTGTCCTTTTTTTTCGGAAGTTGGAGGAGGGGGGGGGGGGAATTGGTCAAGAAATTGTATTTTTAAACCACGAAATTATGTACTAGGTAATGATAATTATCATCTGTCTTCAATTTCATCCTTTTCCCTTGACTTTGAGATCCGATAAATATTCAAAATTTTGTGAAAAATTGAACAAAGTGGATTTTTTTCTAAACTGAAATCAGTATGAATGCCCCCCCCCTCACCTTTCTCAAAAAAAGGATATTATGTAGTAATCAGTTTTTTATTTTTAGGGGTCTTGAAAATAACTCCCTCCCCAATATTTTCAGGTAATTAGATATGTTTATTCGGTGAAAACTGTCTCTTACAATGGTGTTAGTAGTTATGAATCCAGACTCAAATAAGAAAGTTCAAAATTCAAATCAAAATGAAAATGATCTGGCGAATAATGTCAAAATTGGGATATTTACGATAATTTACTATAATCAGTAAAATATTTTCGGATATTACTGAAATATTTACAATGATTCATCGTAATTATTGAAATATTTACGGCAATTGATCGTAATTATTGGAATATTTGCCGTAATTTACCGTAATTACTGAAATATTTACAGTAATTTACCATGATTACCAGAACATTTACAATAATTACTGAAATATTCACTGTAATTTATCGTAATTATTGAAATATTTACGATAATTTACCATGATTACGGAAATATTTACGGTAATTTACCGTAATTACAGAAATATTCACGATAATTTACCGTAATTACGGAAATATTCCCGACAAGTTACCATAACCACGGAAATATTCACGGCAATTTACCGTAAATACGAAACGTAATTTACCATAATTACGGAAATTTTTACGGTAATTTACCGTAATTACAGAAATAGTCATGATAATTTACCGTAATTACGGAAATATTCCCGATAAGTTACCATAACCACGAAAATATTCACAACAATTTACCGTAATTACGAAAAGTAATTTACCATAATTACGGAAATGTTAGCGGTAATTTAGCGTATTAATGTAAATATTTACGGTAATTTACCATAATTGCGGAAATATTTACGGTAATTTGCCTTAAATAGGAAATACATGCGGTAATTTACCGTATTTATGGTAATATTCACGGTAATTTACTGTAATTACAGAGATCTTCACGATAATTTACCGTAATCACGGGAATATTCCCGATCAGTTACCATAATTACGGAAATATTCGCAGCTATTTACCGTAATTACGAAAAGTAATTTACCATGATTACGGAAATGTTGGTGGTAATTTACCGTAATTACGGAAATATTTATGGTGATTTACCATAATTACGAAAATATTTACGGTAATTTACTATAACGTAAATATTTATGGTAATTTACTATAATTATGGAAATATTTGCGGTAATTTACCGTAATTATGGTAATATTTACGGTAATGAATCGTAATTACGGAAATATTCACGGTAATTAATCGTAATTATGGAAATATTCACGGTAATTTACCGTAATTATGGAACTGTTTGCGGTAATTTACCGTAATTATGGAAATATTTACGGTAATTTATCGTAATTATGGAAATGTTTGCAGTAATTTACCGTAATTATGGAAATATTTACGGTAATGAATCGTAATTACGGAAATATTCACGGTAATTTACCGTAATCTTCAAAACTTTTTACCCTATCATGGTGTCTACCGGGTATCAAAATCATTTATCCCAGAAATCAAATGCTCGAAAAATCGTGTGATGTTTTGAGATGAAAATTCACCTCAGCATCAGATGCTCGAAAAATTATGAAACGATGTTCATCTTCCCAGCCCCAAAAACCTGGAGAAATTGTATGGTGATCATTGGGATAAAGATTTATCCAAAAATTCATCCATCCTTAAATTCCGATAAAATTGTGGGAGAATAATTGAGATGATTTCGCCCCATCGTAAGAAGTTCGGAAAATCGTATGGGTTAATTTTGGGATGAACGTTTATTTCAATTATCATTTCAACCTCAAAAGCTCGGGCAGTCGTGGGATGAATATTGCGATGAAAATTCAATCCAGAGTTTAATCTAGATTAAAATACTCTGGAAAAAATCGTGTGAATGATTATTGAGGTAAAATTTCATTTCAGACCCAAAATCTCGTAAAAATAGACGAATTTGCATCTCATGAATCATTTCACTTTTTTCCGGGCTTTTGAGACTGGGGTAAATTTTTGGGGATGCGAAGTTTTATCTCAATAATATTCTCGCAATTTCTCCGTGCTTTTGCATTATTCAAAGGCCATTTAAGTTGCGTATGGTACCTAGTTTCCTTTGGTTTTACAAAATTTTCGAAACAATTTTTTGATACCAGGCATAAAATTAGGCAACCCTTCTGTCCCATAAGTGTTGAGGTAGTTTAACAACGTGAAAATGTCGCCTGATGTCGAATAAGTTGCCTACAGAGAGAATACAACTACCAGTCTGAAGGTGTTACACCATCAAGTTGTAACAGTTGCATTTCAAATTCTAAAAAAACCAAGGGTTACTGAGGAATTGCGCCGAATTGTCTGCGATATCGTTTGTTAAGAAGTTAACATCTTAATTTTAAGCCATTTTACGAACGACGACATTTCACGAGATTATTATACAACGGAAACGGTGCCGGCGTTGAGCTCGAACGACATTTTATTAGGCATGTGACGTGTCAGCGTTGAAAAACAAACGGCTTATGTGTTTTGATTATTCATGGAGTTACACGTTACGTTTTCATTGTTATCGTCGCGCCAAAGTTGTTCATTTGGGAAAGTTAACATTAAGTACGACGAGGACGGACGAAAAAAATTTATAGATTATTTACCGTTACGCAGTCGCGACGCTAAATTCTGGTAATTATTTCGGAAAAACTTGAACAAACGGTAATTCTCAAAAGAGAGGCGCTAGGTGCTCGTTTAATTTATGCGCCGACTAATATTTAAACGAAGTTCGAAATTTTCTTACGATTTGAAATTTATTAACGGTTCTTTAATAGGATTTTTATTTATTAATATAACATCGAAAGTACTTTTCTGTGTTTAAACTTTCGCCGCCTCTGAAGTTTACCCGAATAGTATAAATATTTTGCTTTTTTTACCTTTACCAACCGTCGTATCGTATAGTTTCGGAAGGTAAAATAATATGCAAATTGTAAACGGTTGAAGTTTTACGAAATTTAGACTTTCGTATTTACGCATTAATTAAATGTATCTGTAATTTCGGTGTTTGTTATCAAATTGTAGGAGGAAACGAAACGATGGTTCGGTGGTATCGTATTCCAAATGACGTCATTCGAAAATTATAATGTCCGAAAATGATAATTTCTCTTTCAAGCTTTTTAAGGCAAGGAAGTTTTTAGGAGGGGCAAGTTGATATTTTTATTCCATTTTTTGCGGTACGATTTCTGCGAAGTGGTTGTTTTTTAAATCGCGAATGGTAAAAAATTTAAGGTTTATGAGTTTAAAGATAGGTACCTGATGTTTTTGGTAGCGAATTTTCTTGCTTTGGTAGGTTCGCCGATCTGTTGTCCAATTCGTTGCGGACGGGTTTTGTGGGTTGAATCACCAACGACTCGGTTATGTCCCCGTCTACATAACCTGCAAAGCAAACATGACCCACAAAACCCGTTAGTTATTATTTATTTATTTATAAAGCTATAGGATTAGTATGAATGGCCAAGCGAAGCGGCGATGACATAGTTTTTAAGAAATAACTCCGAGATTTTTATTTTATATGGTTGGAGTTGGATGAAAGTTTATAAATTGAATGATGTAGATTTCTTGAGCGAAAAAAAAGAGTGAAATATGTAGGATTTGGGTTGTTCAAAGGTTCTTTGTTTTTTAAAATTTTTATTTATTAATTTCAAGTTTTCAGAAAATGCCTCGTATAAACCATATTTTGTTCTTTGGATGAAAAAGATGATGTATGAGGGGTGGAAAGTTGAAGATAAGTTGAGAATTACCCTGCTCTCCCCGATTGCTTCAAAAAATTGATATTGTCGCTAAATTTAGATTTTGTTTGGTCGAAAATGTTGTGATTTGTTTTGTTAGGTATTCTAATTTCTGCGTCTGATGTCTGATTTCTTCGAACTGCATTTTTTATCCCGAATACTTACGTATTGGAAAATATCATGTTCATGAAAGCTTTTGCCCTAAACCGCCTTTCAAAATATTGAAGAAAAAATATTCTGAAATTTCTGGAGATTTCAACCAATTCTGCGATAATTTGTAAATTAATTTACGTGATTTTTTTGTCATATTTTTTCAATAATTTCCCGTTCAAAATTTTGATTTATTGATTTGATAAAATTTCTCGTAAGATTTTACCAATTTTTAAAAATTTTAAAATTTGAAATACATATTTTACGAGTCATTTGAAACAAAAAAATAATCTTTTGATATTGGAATTTTTCTTTTTTTGTTGTAAAGTTTGTCTAGGATTTCTCTTGTGTATTTTGATTTTACTACATACTTCCTGGAAATGATTACAACCCGAGACAATTCACAGAAGTCTATAATAATTCTGCAGAATTCAAAAAAAGTTAAGTCATTTTGAAAAGTCTGTTTTCGAATAAACAATGTTTTATATGATTCAAATCACAAACTAATTTGAAGGAAAGTAAGAAAATTTTATTATGAGAATACATGGAGATTAAATTTTTTCATTCAATCATTCGCTTGATGTGAATGTATTTACGTTGTACTTTTGTTCAAAATTAAATAGGTGGGTGAAATATTGGCTCAAATCTTCAATAAATGATTTTCGAGGTAGAAAGATGAAGTATAATTTCGATAATATCATGAAAAATCAAAAATTTTTCTGAAGCTGTTGAAAAAATCGTCGAAATTGTTGCGGATGATCAGTAAAGAACCATGAGGTTTTGAAAATTAATTATATCATTTACAGTTAGAATTTAGAAAAGAAATTCTTAAAAATATTAATACCCATTTTTCATGTCTTGAAAAAAATTATATCACAATTGAATAATTCAATACCTAATTAGTGAATTTTATCAGAGATGTACGTCAAAATGACCAATTTTCAGATTTTTTCTGGACTGTCGACGTAAATTTCCGAACAGAAACTCGAAAATTATTTTGCATTGTGCATATTGCATTGTACCTTTTTTTTTGGAGGGGGGATCATTAGGAGTAGAGTAAAAAAAATTGGATCCATATGAGGACGAATCATTTTGTCTTTTTTTAGTAGTTTGATTGAAGAGGGGAGGGGAGGGAGGCATATAGCAAGCTGAGCCTAGACTTCTAAACGATCCAGTGAATTGTGAACCTCGATTCGATTCCTGATTCAACTTAGAATTCTTACTACTCCCCAGCCATACTTTTGAAATTTGACGGTGATGTCCAATAAATTCTGAAACTGAACCAAAAAAAAAATCGAAGAATATTCCGATTAATTTTTGAGATATTCGAAAAAATTAATTTTTCGAGGGAGATCCGAATCAAATTTTTAATGATTCGGAATTCGAAGATGTGAATAATTCGTAATTGAGTTTCAAATTCTTCATAATTTGGTAATTCTTCATTTTTTTTTTTTGAAAATGGTAAATGTTGAGTAAAAATAAATAAAATCTCAACCAAGTGGTGAATTTTCAATTTTTCGCTCACGTAGGTCCCTATAAGTTGATTGTTTGAATTTTGCCGTAAAATGATTTAGTAAACGGCGCTCTGAATATTCAGAATTATTGTGTTTGGAATAATTCGAAAATTATGGGTTGACTCGCGCGAATCGTGATTCTAATCATAATTTTGACGAATTCGGAAGGCTTGAGATTCGAATCGTCGAAATTGGAACAATTCGTGAATACTTTTTTTTCTTTTTTATCCAACATAACTACCTACTTATTGAATTTTTTTTCATCACCTATTATGAAGAGTCCTTGCAGAAAAACTTTCATTTCATATTTTTCTTCGATGGTGATTTTATGAAATCGTCCTGATTTTTTTTGCGAAAATTAGGAAATATGGCCATGATGAGGAGGGAGAGGGGATTAACGATTGAAAATCAGAATTGATGATTTTTTTTAAAAAAAGTGTTCGTGTTCTCTCAATTCGAGTCAGTGAAAAGTCACTGAAAAAAGTCCAAAGTACAGCATTAGAAAAATCACTAAAATTTTTCGAATTTCCGCGAATTTTTGCTGATTTTTCGGCTAGTTCAAGACATTTTACTAAATTTTCAGTAAATTTTCATTAATTTTTCATCAGTTTTCATGACTTCTATTTTTTTACTGATTCATTAGTGCGATGCACGTAATTCTGACTGCTTTCCAGCGATCTTCGTTAATTTTCACTGATTTAGGTATAAATGAGAGAGTAATAAGCCTGGATGCTGAAACCACTCTTGGGCGATAAAAATTATTGATTTTTGATTTGAGGTTCCTCCTTGATTGTAAAATCATTCTGAAAAGGCCTAGTAAATCTGAAACTAATTCTGACCCCTTAGGGTAGTTTTAACATTCAGTCTCATATTAATAAGACCATTTTGGTGAAGCATTTTTCGAAAAAAAAAAAAAAAAAAGGATTCAGAAAGTTTTACTATCAATTACAAAAAAAAAAAATCGAAAATTTTGAAAAAAAGAGCTCTTAAAAGTGAATTGACGAAAAAAATAGTCAATTTTTTTTAAATTGGGGGAAAAAATCTAAAAACTTCGAAGAAAATAAGCATTGAAAACTGATGATAGAGAATAGATCCGATCGAATAGCAATTCCAAGCCAAAATACTTCAATTTAAATTATTTTCGGTAAATCTTTTCAATTTTTTTTTGCGATTTTTCAGATTTTTAAAGCGATTGTAGAATAGTTGAGTGTTACCAGAAAGGTTTGCTCTCATAAGCTATTCTCTCATCCCCTCTACTTCCATTTTTGTAAAAAAGTACCAATCAATGCATTCTGATAAATTTCGTTTCTGTTTTTTCAAAGCTGAAGTCAAAAGATAGGGCCACGACCTCTCAACTCATAACAAAAATTTCATACTTAGTTGAATATTGTAAATTATAATCAGATTTTTACATTCATTTGTGACATTTTTCGCCTTAATTATTTCGAACTTCAGATAAACTATTTACTTTTTTATTTGAGACGATGCTCATTTGTATCACGTTTGCGATGTTCATGCCAATTTTCAACCTCAAACTTCAATTCGAACTTGATCTGAATTTTTTCCATCATTTTTTCCATTTGCTTTACTTTTTTTTCAAAATTAATCGTAAAATAATTTGGAAAAAATTCATCTTAGACGAAGAGGTGGGTACGAAACACCTCCGCAGACTGTTCAAACCCTCTTGCCATTTTCTACCCTGATCGTTTTTCGCAATTGAAACATGTTTCGCCATCATACGGTACCTCGACGAATAAAATATATTTCGTAGCACGTTTAAAATGTCATTCTACGGCCGATTAGTATATAGAGGAGTATATACGAGGTTAAACGTTTATATATAGGAATGTCGTAACCGCACGTATGACTTTTAACGTCTCGAGAAGGTCTAATGAATGTTGGAAATTCTACGGGTCACTCTTTTTCCAACAGAATAAACCGGCAAACCACAATTACCGCGACGTGGTCGAAAAATACGTTGTACGTTCACGTGATTAATATTTGCTCGGTCGGTGTGCGCTTTCAGTAAGGTACTTATCGAAAAAACACGCCAGAAAAAAAAACCTTTCTACGAAAAATGTTAACACTTAGCGGTAGCTACCTAGGTAGAAATTGTTTCTCAGATCTGACGCGGTAGGGAAGGGCTAAATTGTAGCATTTTTTTCTACCTCTTTCGACTCGTGTAAAAGGAGGCTATTAAGACGTTAATCAATCGACAGCCTCGGCCAAGAAGAGAAAGTAGTATGCCTAAAAACTCGTCGATCGTTCGGCACACGTGTTAACGCGTCCTTTTGAAAATTTTAACAGCTAATACCCTTACGTCGCATAAATGTCAATTTGTTATACGCTGCAGAAGACGCGTACCGATGGTAGCCGCCTAGCTGCGTTATTTATTCAACGAGAAAACATTATTAAATTTCGGTGCTTCGATAATGGGTCGGAAACGGTATATGTTTTTAACGCCGGGCGTAAGTTTTTCTTTACTCGATACCGAAAAAACATACGTACACTATACGACGGTATGAGATATTTAAAAAGGTTTTTCTATATAATGAAATTTTATGACCGCACCAAACGGCAAAAGTTGATGAATTTTTTAACCAACAAAGTGGGATAGTGGGAAAAAAATAAAGGAAAAACATAAAGAGCCAGGAATGTTTCTTATTTTAAGTTTTTCACAAAATGTTGGCAAAGTTTAAGAAATTTATAGCATCATTTTTTACAATGAACTCTTATATATAAGTTTTTGGGTAAAAAGTTGAGTGCACGTAGTGAAAGTAATCGGTTTTAATCCTATTCTACTTATGATCCGTATAGCCTGGCGAGGCGCGTTTTAAAATATGTAAAATGTAATCCCTTTTAAGTAATTTAATTTAAACGAGTACCGGAAAATGGCTCGTGTGTATGCGGAACTGTGCGAACTAGTCGAAATGCTCTTGTTTTACATTCCGCGGCCTCCCCTTTTACCCAATCTATCCCTCGTCTGGTCGGCGTGTTTGTTATCGTCGAGAATTACCGACGTGATTAGCATGTCTGTCGCGTGATTAGGATTCGTCGTACGATACAAAGGTGTTAGATTGATTGCTTGTGTGAGCATAAAACACCCTCAGGATGGTGTTTGCCATGGTTTCGTGTATGTATTACGGCGTGTATTGAATGGTGTCTTTTCGATATTTTAAGCAAACGTTTTATTATCGGGTGTTTTGTATTGTGTAGCAGATTGATTGAGAATAATGCCGGGATGAGTATCTTTGAAGTTTGATTAGGCGAATTTCACGATTTTGTACTGCTAGGTAATTATTTGTACGAGGAAAATATTTATATGGGAGTTTGAAGGAAGTGGGTGTTTTGTGGTGTAGAAATGTTTTAAAAATTGAGTAATTAGAGTGTGTCGAAAAATTTTCGTTAGTTGTTTTAATTTTCTTGGATTTTTGAAGAAATATTTAGCGACGTTTTGAAACTAGCTTCCAAAATTTTTTGGTATTCGGACAGGTGATCGATTGGGACGTGAGGAGGGAGGTCAGATCGAAAAATTGAGTCGATATTTGAACTTGATGACCTCAGATTAGGAAGAATCGATGAGCCACCCGTCATTTTCACTTTTTGCATGTGTGTTTTCTTCAGAATTGAGGACTGGTGAACCACTGAAGGATTGGATCCAAAAAAGTAAGCTAATATTCAGACTCAGTGCCCCTAAAACCTTATAAAACGACACATCGCATCGTATGTTATTTCTAATTTTTGTTTCAATTTTGGCCTTTCTCAAGGGTTTGATTAGGGGATTGGGGGAAGAGGGAATTCAAAAACTGAACACATATTCGAACTCAGCGTATTTGAATTAGTAGAAAACAAAATCTTACTTTATTTTTTGAATTTTGGTCAAAATTGTGAGCTTTTTATACCCGCTTTTCCCCTAGGGCACTGAAATTCCATTTTAAAAATTTGATGTTTGGAAAAAATGCCAAAAAAGAAATTCGTTGTAATTTTCTAGATTTTCAATAATGTAGCCTTTATCTTTTGTGGTCTCTCATTTTGAATCAGTGAGAAGTCATTGATAAGGGTATGTATCTAGTCAAAAATTGCAGCTTTGGAAAAATTGACGAAATGCGTTGATTTTTAGCCGATTTTTCCAGATTTTTTAGTCGATTTCATTTTACTGGCTGTTCAATGAATGTTCACTGATTTTTCAGTAAGTATTTTTTCGGTGAAATTGTTTTCACTGATTTATTTGCGCTGCAATTCTGACCGTTTTCGTGTGATTTCGATAATTTTCATGGATTTATTAATTAAAGAGCGGGTACATCTATCCATGGTGTCGGTGTCTACCGATCGAGCATTCAAATCATGAAAACAGCATGAATGTCAGTTTAGTGGCATGAAAACCTGAAAATAGCGTGCATTTTGATCATTTGCCACATAAAGGCATGAATTCTAAACATTTTTCTCTCGATTTTTAAAACCAAGAATTGCTTTTAGATCATTTTTCAACTTCATTTTTTTATAAAAAAATTCTGTCCTCGCTTTTCACGGGCAGGGTCATTTTCCATACGTATCAAGATATTTACGGTAATTTACCGTAATTACCAAAGTATTTGTGATAATTTACCGTCACTACCGAAATATTTGCTGTAATTTATCATGATTACGGAAATATTTACAGTAATTTCCGTAATTACCGAAGTATTTACGGTAATTTCCCGTAATTACCAAAGTATTTACGGTAATTTCCAGTAATTACCAAAGTGTTAACGACAATTTACCGTAATTACCAATGTATTTACGGTAATTTCCCGTAATCACCAATAAGTATTTACGAGAATTTACCGTAATTACTGAAATATTTGCTGTAATGTATCATAATTATCGAAATATTTACAGTAATTTTTCATGATTATTGAAATATTTACAGTAATTTCTGTAATTACCGAAGTTTTTACGGTAATTTCGCGTAATTACCAAAGTATTTACGGTAATTTCCCGTAGTTACCAAAGTTTTTGTGATAATATACTGTAATTACCGAAATATTTGCTGTAATTTATCCTAATTATCGAAATATTCACATTAATTTTCCGTAATTACCGAAGTATTTACGGTAATTTATCGTAATTATTAAAATTTTTGCTACAGATAACAATGATACGAGTAACATGGTGTTTACCGGGCATAGAAATCATGAAAAACTTGAAAATGGCATGAATTTTCATTTTCTGTGAAGTTTAATTTTGAGCTTTTGAAATTTGATTATTAATTATGGATGTCTGTCCTTTTTCAACCATCTTTGAAATTAGGCATGCCTCCCCCCTCCCCCGGAAAAGTCTCGAGGTATAAGTCTTCAAAGTTAGATCGTTTTTGGGGATAGAGAATTTTCTTGTCGGCTGAAATTTCAATTTTCAAGTATCAAAACATAATAAACAACTTCCAACTTTTGGAATTTCGAAAAATTTTGCTGCTGGAACTTTACGACTGGTTTGAAATAATGAAAGATCAGGTGTTTCTCGAATGGATGTATTTCTATCAAAGATTTTTTTCAAAGTTGGATATGTACCCTATTCTAAATTTTCGAGAAAAATCAGTCTCAGGTATAACAGTCTTCTGCGGAGAAAGAAAGAGTGATTTCATGTGTTCCAACAACGCAACGTGTAAATATCACGTTACTTGAGTTGCCTATCGAATTCGCCGTGAATATGAATTTGCCTTATTTACGGCAAATCGGTTATGCAATTCTATTAACGCCATTTTGCACGAGCTCAGATATTCTGTTTAAGATTGTGTTCTGAGACAAAAATGTTGAAAGGCGTATTCTTGGATTTTTGAAATTTTCACTGAATATTTTTGGATATTCTCTGGAAAGAAATTTAGCCTGAATTATTTTTTCTCTACAATCTTTTCCCTGCCTCTTTTTCCTTTTTATTAACAAAAGAAAAGTGTTTTTTTTTTACCGAAGAAAAATTCTCTGGGAAATTTTTGATCATTCTACTGATTTTATTTTGAAATCAATTTTTTCAAATTTCCTTTTCTCCCCTGTAAATGAAGAGGTATCAATAAAAACAATGAATCAAAATATCACATCTGTAGTCAGAGAAAAAAAGGAAGAATACAATATTTTTTTCGTGTTCATTTTTGATTCAATGAATTGGGTTCACAAATTTGGATGAATCGGATTGCCTAAAATGCAATCTTTAAAAATTCTTTTATGGATTTTTTTTTTCATATAATTCACATAATTATTCTGATTTTAGTGCCAACTACAAGTAATTAAAAAATTTTGAGTAGATCATCAGCTCATCGTCATTTTTATGGAATTTTCCCAACAATAATTGAATTTAAAAAAAAAAACCAAAATTGTCTGAGATAGGTATGATTTAAAATTTCCCTATGTAGTATTTGATGAAATGACTGTATCTTCAAAAAATGTTATTCAATTCTCAAAATATTTTTAAAAACTTGAACGTTTGCAAATCATTTTCCATGTTTTCAGTAATTTTTTGAAATTTTTATTTGTTCTTAAGTCGTTTGATAGTTTTTGTTTTCACTTTGAACTATTTTTATTGTATTTTAAAATATCTTTTAATAGTTCCGATAATTTTTAAAATCTTATTCAAAATTCAATTGAAATGGTCGGGAAATTCTAAAAATGGTTTGAAATTTCATGAAAGAATTGGGTCGACATTTCATGAAAATTCTCCTATCGAGTACCTACCTAAAGCCCAATATCATAGATATGTTCAAATGTGCTTACTTTAGAGTTAAGACAATGTTTCTTATTTGTACGTAAAACGACAAAAATTTCATAAATTTCATTTTATTCTTATTTCTACGTTTGAAATAAATTTATTTTTATTCTTGGGTAATGTAATATGAGATTGAACGATCCAATAACGAACTGAACCGCGATTTCTTCAAAATGAAGAATTATTCTGGGAAATAGGATATTGATTTTAAAATAAAATTCTTCCCAGTTCTTCATCATTTGCAGTTACGATTTAAAAGTGTCTAATTTGTGAGAAAAATCATGAAATTCATATTGATCCGTCGCACTTGAATAGTCGTCTCGAATTTTTTTTTTTTTTGAGATGTAGTCAACCTGGGTTTTTTCAATTCAATTTTTTTTTCTTTCAGAATTGAAGATGAAAGCGGTAAATTTTTCCTACAATTGGTCATCCATCGAATAATTTTTTAAGCTGTCAATATTATCATATAAAAATAGTTGAACGACTTATGATACCTACATCATATGTATGTGTGCGTGCCCAGTGATATTCGAGTGTTTCAAAAGTACTACGTTATTCATATTTACCCAAGTTTTGTAATATAATCGAGTCTTACCTTCTCTATTTGCTCTACTCGTTATTGCTTCGTGCTCTCTTGGAGACGCCGATGGCATGGTAATTTCTGTAATGCATATCGAAATTGATTTTTTCCCATCGAATTCATTCCAATATCCGTACTAATTTTAACTTCACAATCGAAAGTTGATACACTATACGTACCGTATAAACGTATGGTGCCTTCGGTCTCCCCGAGTGAATTTTTTGATATGCATTTGTATGTACCGAAATCACTGGGCGTTAATTTTTTCACCGTTAATTTCATATGCGTCCTGTAACTATTTTCCGAGATCTCTGTCCCGTGTTTATTGGCTGACAGCAGCATACCTTCGCCAAACATCCAGTAGCTAATGGCCCTGGGATGTGCTTCGGTTTGGCAGTCAATTGTGACATCGGTACCGACCGGAGCACCGACTAACTGATTCGATACCAGAATCATAGGCGGAACTGAAACAAAAAACAATCGGATTAGGATGAGGGGGAAATTTCGTCGATGGGGGCTTTTTTTTTACCAAATACAAAAGACGAGACGCGAAGGAAAATAGCGTGCTGGAAGAAAAAAAAATAGTCTCGTCGTTCGTTTTCGTTTTCATATCAGAATAAATATTTATATTAAAATGTGGCGTGCGTATGTTTGTGCAACGGCGGCATGGAAGCTCTCGAGGTGCCAGCTGGGAGGGGGGCGTAAGGGTATGCGGAACAAACGGCAGCGGGCATGTAGTCGTGTTAGGATAATAGTAAAACACGAGGCTGGATTGAAAGTTTAGTGCAACTCCCAAAGCTCTTCGTTCTTACTCCCGTACCAATTCCGTTGTATAAACAATCTCAGACCAAAGAAAGGAGATTAAGTTTCTGTCACCCGAGAAACGGAGAAAGCAGGAGACAGAAGAGCACACGCACACATTCAGACCCAAAGTGCGGTGCGTTAACTTTACGAATCCATCACTCGGAAAATCCGTATTAAAAAGTTGCACTCCTCGCAATACAACCTGCGAAGGCACAGTACGCCTGGTTTTTCCAACGGATTTTACACTTTCGACGCCTTTACCTCGTAAATATGATCTTATTGCTTATAATCAATTTGTCGTTCGGTTCACCCCTCGACCCCTTCTCGCAGCTTCGGCAACTTCCACGTACCAATTTCTCGTCCAGCCTTTTTTACTTCATGACCTGTGTATCGAAAACTTGCGCAATAAACATTCGTACAAAGCTTTTTTCATTAGTAAGTTTTCAATTCGGGATTTTCTATTTAGTAAGTTTTTTCTTCTTTTTTTTAATGTCGGCGTTTCTTTCCTCGGTGTTCTTTTTTTTCGCGTGCAATTGGACGAGTTTTTTTTTCTAATTTTATGTTTATTCAGTCGTTAAGGTATTTTTTTCGTTCTGGTATTTTTTTCCCATTCCTTTATCAATACCTCGACTCGCGACTCGATTCTGTAGGTTTTTTCAAACTTTTTAATCGACTCGCTGGAAAACCGATAAGAATAGTAATTCATTTATTGGTAGAAAGGAAATTTTAATTAATTCGCCATTGATTTTTAATAACGAAACGGAAAAATTTAGGTGGATTGGGAGTCCGAGGCGAGGCTGAGTGATAACGAATGCGAGGTAGACGATAAATGCGTATTTTTATCTGATTCGAGTACACTTGATTAAGAGTAAAACGAGTCTGGCTGAATTGTGTGATTAATGGAATGCGAACGAGACCGGCGAAATGGATGTTTTCGTCGAGTTTTATTCTATTTTTTTCTAGCGGTTGTCGCAGGTGAGGGAAGATCGAGTCTTGGGAAGGATTCCGAGTTGAAATGTTGGCTCGAGTTTTGGGAATTATTTCCGTGTTATGAAGTTATTAATATTTTACGATTAGTGGGCTAATTCCTTATCGTGAAATGAGATGGGAATTTGGGTATAGTTTTTAGTTAGGGGTGTCAAAAATTGGCAAAAATAGTTATCGATGATTCGATAATTTTTTAAGGGGGAAGGGGGTGTTAAAATTATATTTCTTTTTTTTTACGAAAAAATATTTATCTCATTAAGTTATATTTGATCACTTTTTTCACAACCTTCAACACAAGACTTAATGAAAGAAAATAGACGAATAATTGGTGGGATTACAATTCATTGTGTTACTGTTTTAAAATTTGAAAATTCTCCGAAAATTATTATGTGAAATTCTCCAGGGAGATAAAAAAAGAAAAACATGAAAACAAAAAAATTGGCGATATTACATGAATTTTTGCTGGAATAAGGTGAAAATCTTTCAAATCATTGTATTTTTTTGGCCAGAATAAGTCAAGTTTTTTTTACTAATTTATTTAAAAAGTCGAGATTTTTTCCAAAAATTTCAAAAATCATAAAAATTCCATTTACCATTGAGAAATATTAAAAATTTCTTATGGAAAGAAAGAGTATTTGCGAGGGAGGGACAAAAAAGTGCTTGGAATTTCTTTTAAAACGAATATACGCAAGGGGGAGGGTCAAAAAATTGGGGTTGGTTGTCAAAAAAAGTCATTCGAAAAGGTCAAGCAAAGTAAAACTTTTTTCTCAAAAAATTTTGTTAGACACGACTGTTTGAAAATACTGAAATGAAGGCTTCGGCTCGAACATTTTCTATTTTGGAAAAAAGACTAAAAACGATAATTTATAGATATGTTTGATCCGTCGTTTTCTGTCGTTTCTTTGAAAAACGACAGTTTTAAAATTTTTCAACACACTGAAATGACAAATGATCATTTTTAGGTATGTTGGATCGGTCGTTTTTTGTCGTTTCTTTGAAAAAAGACAGTTTGAATGTTTTTCAACGCACTGAAATGACGGCTTCGGCTCAAATCTTTTTTATTTTGGAAAAAAGATTAAAAACGATCCTTTTTAGGTATATTGAACCCGTCGTTTTCTGCCGTTTCTTTGAAAAACGACGTTTTGAAAATTTTTCAATTGACTAAAATGATGGCTTCGGCTCAATTCTGTTTTATTTTGGAAAAAAGACTAAAAACGATAATTTTTAGGTCTGTTGGATCCGTCGTTTCCTGTCGTTTCTTTGAAAAACGACGTTTTGAAAATTTTTCAATTGACTAAAATGATGGCTTCGGCTCAAATATTTTTTATTTTGGAAAAACAACTAAAAACAATAACTTTTAGGTATGTTGGACCCGTCGTTTCCTGTCGTTTTTTTGAAAAACGACGTTTTGAAAAATTTTCAACGCCCTGAAATGGGTGTCTAAGAATGCCTGATAAGTCAAGATTTTTGCTTTGCGGTCAAACTGATCCTGAAAAGTCAAGCTTTTTTTACTAATTTACTCAAAAATTCAAGCTTTTTTTCGAAAATTTCAAAAATCACAAAAATTTTATTTACCATTGTTAAATATTAAAAATTTCTTATGCAAAAGAAGAGTATTTTCGGTGGAGGAACAAAAAAATACTTGAAATTTCCTTTGAAACGAATCTGCGCAAGGGGGGGGGGGTCAAAAAATATGGGGTCGATTATCAAATAAGTCATTCGAAAAGGTCAAGCTAAGTCGAGCTTTTTTCTCAAAAAATTTTGTTAGACACCCTGCAAATGACTTTTTTGAAAATTGCTTGATTATCGATAATTTTGGGTTTGTTATCGAGAATATGACAACTCTATTTTTAGGTTTAATTATATGTTGTTTTTGGAAGTGTGGATTTAAATGATTGGTTCATGAGGAAACAGGCCATCTTCGCAGTTTTTAGTTTTTGAGAAAAATGTACATATCATTTTCGGAAATCGTTCAAAATTAACATTTTTTTTGTTGAAAATGTTGCAAAAATCAGAAAAGATGAAATAATTTGTATTTAACTTATAAAATCAGATTTCCAAAAAGAATCGTCTTATTAGAATTATGATTTTTTTTGTAAAGATAGTTTCTGATTGAAAACAGACAACTTCAAATTTTTCTAATTTTTTCAATTAAATTAGGTTTTTCTAACCAAATATATTTTTTGTTGTAAAAAAAAAAAGAAATGTTTTCAACAAAATTTTTACATTCAAACAGAAAATTTGGAGTTTGGATAAGAAAATCTTGGAAACTGATGAAATTTTCAATTGGCAAAAATGGACCAATTTTTCGACAACAGTTTTTTTTGGAGAATTTGGTTTTAAACGAGAGATTCTTCGTCCCATTCTGTTGTCAAAAATATCTAAAATGATAAAAATTGATAGAAATGATTAAAAATTATTTTAAAAGTTGTGAAAAATATTCTCAACTGTTTGGAAATATCTACATGTACTTACATTCATTAAAAAATTATTAATACTATTATCAATCGAAATAGTTCAAAAAGTCGACCAAATCAAATAAACAGAAAATTTTCTCTTCAAATGACTGAAAAAAATCACGAAAAATTCACCAAAATTGATGTTAAAAATCAACGTAAGTACACCTTTACGTGATGTAACTTTGTGTCATAGAACAGGGAAATTTTCGAAAAAAAAGCAATAAAATGGCAATAATCCTGAAAAGGTGGTCAAAAAATTCCTACACTATTTGAGGGGTTAGAATGAAAATTGGAGTTAGGCTCGATTGTCCAAAAAAATAAATTCACGACGACGAAATTAGAAAAATTCACTGCATATACTGTACTTGTATTATCCACTTATACAGGAACATCTGCTTCTCCCTCAGCTCAACTCTGGCGTGTATAATTTTTTCTTACTATTAAGAATTTAATCCACCTCAGAACAAGCCAACCGAGCCAAAGACATTTCTCAATTAACCTGTCTCGAGTATTATGTTTTTTTCTTGGTAGCAGAGAAAAAAACTAGCGATGGAACGATACCTACGTCAAGGTATTCGTATTCCATCGTGACACCGGTATTACGATTTATCGTGCTGGTGGTATTTCGAGGGCATATAGAAAACGATTTGCTTTAGCTTCGTTAACCATTCCGAACATACTTGTGTGTTTTCATTGGGTTTTTCGCTTGCCTTATTTTAAGAAGAAAACGCGAGAAGCTTATTCGGAGGACAGGACGTACACGCATTGGTGAGATCGAGCTCGACGTCGAAATCAAATTTTAACTTTTTCATTATCGCCGGCGCACCGGCCAGCCAGGCATTTCACCTCGAATAAAAACCATCGGTTACGTGTGTTGTAGGTTAATGAGATATAGAGAAAGCTTTTTCAATGGGTTCTCCTTTTTTTTCTGCCGGTGTTGCCGAAGTATGGGTACGTTTAGTTGTAAAGGCATAAAGGTATGTATCGGTACGAAATGGGGAAAACGATAGGGTGTATGAGTTTATTCAAAATGCTACTTCTCGCTTATCTTTTTCAGATACGATAGTTTAGTCTGAACAATACGTGTAGCTCACTGTCTCTGTGTTTTGGAAAACAACGCATTCCAGTTAATTTTCAATCATCCTAGCTTTGGTTTTCTTGCCAATGATTTACTGTTTCTACCAATGTTCACCATTTTCAGGGTTCATACCGAAATTACTTAGGTCTTAAAATTTCGGAATTACCTCAAACACTCTTTTTCTTCGATTAAAAGGTATGGCTGGATGAGGGGTGAATTTGGCTCTTGTCGCATTTTAGCTCCTAAACACCTTAATAGAAAAATTTTTTCACCAAATTTTCCACCCCTACCCTCTCCCTTTTGGAGAACTTCAACAAGTGAAGAAAATTTTTTCCAGGTCATTTTTGACCAGTTCAAAAAGATTTTTAAAAAATCGTGAAAAATGTGTTTTTCGATTAATTCGAGGCAGCTGAACTCGAAGTTGATGTTCGTTTGCAGCGATAACCTTTGGTTTGCCCGAAAACGGCAATTTTCAGGTGAAAATCCGGACATAGCGCAACAACAAAGGCTTGAATCTGAAAACGGACGCAGAATTCGGAATCAGCGACCTCGAATTAGTAGATACGACTCTTATCTCAAAATTCTTGAAAATCATCGAAATTCGAAAAAAAGCACGAACTCCCTTCTCTGTTTTTTGGGCCATGAAATTTTTTGCCCTCAATTGGTGCGCGAGGTGTCTAGAATGGGGTTTTCGGCCACGGCGAATTCAATGGCATGGTCAGTTCGGTCTCATTTCGCTTAGTTTTCGAGAAAATGGCTTTTTTCAGGCCATTTTTTGACCAATTTCAAAAAGGTTCTCAAAAAATCACCTCACTGATTCGAGGTCGCTGAACACGAATTTGAAATCAGTTTTGCGCAATCGTCGCTCGTACGCTCAAAAAAACGCATTTCACAGAGAGAAAACGTTCATAACTCGAGAAAGAAGCGAAATTTTAACGGCTCGTCTTTCCAACACCCTCCGATCGCGATCGCCCGTAATCCGAGGTCCGCATTATAGAAACGCGCCGAGAGCTGAACAAAATCGAAAAATTGTGCAAAAGTCACCGACTGCAGAAAATACTGTGAGTTTGCTTTTTCGCGGTCGCTGATTACGAATCCGAGGTTGGTTTTGCGCGATCGTCGCTTGTAAACACAGAAAACTTCATTTCAGAGATAAACAACGTTCATAACTCGATTATACCTCCGACCGACCGCAATCCGTACCCTCCGGTCCCATTTTCAACCCACGTTCCTACTGAATTTTTATTAATGTAATTCACATTTCGTCTATTTTTTACGCGATTGTAGCAGCTGAAAAGGATCTGATTTGTGATGGAAATTTTCAATACGCTTGAAAAGACTCTCAAAATTCCGCGAAAAAATGATGAAAAATGTGTGTAAATCCAACATGCAGTAGCGTAAAACCCATCAAAATGGATCAAATTTGTGCGAAAAAATCATAATTCTTGCAAAAACAATAAAATTTACTATGGAAACGACTAAATGTGCGACAAAAATTGAAAAAATACTTGTAAAACCTATCAAAGTGTTGTGAAAAAAGATGAAATCCATGGTAAAAAACATGAAATCCGATGTACAAATTAACAAAATTGTTGTAAAAATGTTAATTTTCAAAGGTAAAATCATGAAATTTGTTGTTCAAATTATTCAATCAGATGTAAAAATTGAAAAATAACAAAATTGTTGTAAATTTTACAACAATTTTGTCAATTTTTACATTAAATTGCATGTTTTTCAGAACAAATTTGTCAATTTTTACATCAATTTTTTCAATTTTTACATCTGATTGCATGTTTTTAACAACAAATTTGTTAATTTTCACTACAATTTTGTTAATTGATTGCATGTTTTTACAACAATTTTGTCAATTTCTACATTAAATTGCATATTTTTCACCACAAATTTGTTAATTTACACAACAATTTTGTCAATTTTTACAACAAATTTGGTAATTTTTACAACAGTTTTCTCAATGTTTACATCTGATTGCATGTTTTTAACATCAAATTTGTTAATTTTTACAACAATTTTGTCAATTTTTACTTAGGATTGCATGTTTTTTACAACAATTTTGTCAATTTTCACATTGAATTGCACGTTTTTCACCACAAATTTGCTAATTTTCACAACAATTTTGTTAATTTTCACCACAAATTTGTTGATTTTCACAACAATTTTGTTAATTTTTACAACAATTTTGTCAATTTTTACAACAGTTTTCTCAATTTTTACATCTGATTGCATGTTTTCAACATCAAATTTGTTAATTTTTACAACAATTTTGTCAATTTTCACATTGAATTGCACGTTTTTCACCACAAATTTGCTAATTTTCACAACAATTTTGTTGATTTTCACAACAAATTTGTTGTTTTTCACAACAATTTTATTCATTTTTACAATAATTTTGTCAATTTTTACTTAGAATTGCATGTTTTTTACAACAATTTTGTCAATTTTCACATCTGATTGCACGTTTTTCACCACAAATTTGCTAATTTTCACAACAATTTTGTCGATTTTCACTACAATTTTGTTGATTTTCACAACAATTTTGTTGATTTTCACAACAAATTTGTTGATTTTCAGAACAATTTTATTAATTTTTACAATAATTTTGTCAATTTTTACTTAGAATTGCATGTTTTTTACAGCAATTTTGTCAATTTTCACATTGAATTGCACGTTTTTCACATTGAATTGCACGTTTTTCACAACAATTTTGTTGATTTTCACAACAATTTTGTTGATTTTCACAACAATTTTGTTAATTTTCACAACAAATTTGTTAATTTTTACAACAATTTTGTCAATTTTTACATTGAATTGCACGTTTTTCACCACAAATTTGTTGATTTTCACAACAATTTTGTCGATTTTCACTACAATTTTGTTGATTTTCACAACAATTTTGTTGATTTTCACAACAAATTTGTTGATTTTCAGAACAATTTTATTAATTTTTACAATAATTTTGTCAATTTTTACTTAGAATTGCATGTTTTCTACAACAATTTTGTCAATTTACACATCTGATTGCATGTTTTTAAAAAGATGCAAAAACATGCAATCAGATGTAAAAATTGACATAATTGCTGTAAAAATTAACAAAATTGTTGTTAGAAGTATACAATATCCAATGTGAAAATTGACAAAATTGTTGTAAAAATCATAAAATTCTGTGCAAAATTTGACAAAGTCATTGTAAAAATGTTAAATTTCAAAGGCGAAAATAATAGTACCTACGTGAAATCAACCAATCAATGTTACAAAAAATAACCAGAAAAATTTGGAAAAACCAACAAAGCACAAATAAAAATTATGCGAATTTATCCAATTAAATTGTTGAATTTCGAGCAAAACTGCAGTAAAAATCACGTTACAAAATCGCCCACAACGGAAAAGGAATAACTTTTTCAAAAACTAAATTTAAAAAAATGCAGTACGTAAAGTTCATATAGTCAGGTACATAATTAATTAGGTAATTACTCCTTCTTCATCTTTCTTTATTTTTCGTGTACCTAGTTGAAATTTATCGTGATGTACGACATCTGGCGTCCAATGGTGCTCCTTTCGTAATCTTGATTTTTTTTCATTACTCATCCATGATTTATGCATCAAGTCTTTGAAAATTTAAATGCCAAATGATCTTTTGTGGAACCGTATGAGTTAAATGACAGTGATGAAGAACCCATCATCAATGATTCCCAACAAAACCAGCACTCTAAACCAGTAGTCGAAATAAAGAAGGATGAAGGCGGAAAAAAATTTGAAAAACAATGTTCAGCCTATCCGCCTTATTACCGGTTATATCCAATCTAGAGTACAGTTATAGAAGCACAATGCGGCAGAAAAAGCTCGCAGAAAAGTTTACAGCTTGCCGAAGGCAGTTACAGGGTATGTGAGATAACGCAGTTGCAATTACCCCCTTTCTTCGTTTCCAAGTCTTGTTATCTCGCCTATCTGTTTTTTCAAAACTGGACACGAGATTGTGTTGTACATATATTTAGGTAAAATCAATAGCTTATTATTTGCTGGGTTTCGGAAGTAGGCAGGGAGTTCGTTTATTATTGTTTTCGAAACGTTTAATAACGAGGCGATATTTGAGCTAACCTGCGAGCCTAATCGTAAAAAAAAAATTCCAGGAAGAGGAAAAGAAGAAAAAAGTTGAGCCTGAGTTGGCGCAGCAAGAAGAGGGAAGAAAGGTGCGCAATACCGGTGGGTTTTTAATATGATACTAGTTGCCGGCCAGGAAAGAGATTGTTGTAAATAATGCAAACTCCAGAAAACGGGTCCCGAGAGTGTTAAAATATTCCGTTTCGGAATGGAATACATTAAAATGTTGCCGCTACATACCCGAAGAGTGGCGGAATCCTCGACGTGTGTATTTCTACGGGATGGCCGGGGCCGTCTCGAAATTCTGCCCTCTTTCCAAGTACCACGTTCGGCAACCGTAAGTATACCTATAGTCTTTGGACCCGGAGCGATGGCCGAATTGCAGCACCGTGTTTACAACGGAGGAAATAAATTGACCGCAATCTGGCCTTATATATCCGTTACACACAGAAACAGACCATCTCCTTGCCCGATCTATCCTTCATTCTATCTGTTCGACTCTTTACCTATATTATGAGGATTAATAACGCATTTATCTCGAACGTGTTGTATACTTTATCTACCCGAAGGTAAGACTGGCAAGGTTACGAGGTTCAGGACGGACGAAGCAGAAACGTAATCGTAGATGGGTGAAAAAGCCCCCCCGGGGGGGGGGGGGGTAGTTTTTGTCTAATGTGTAGGTATAACGTTACTCGCGCACGATTTAGGATCACGTTATTTATCCAATTTGCGGTTTATTTGCGAAATGTTTTCTCAAAGGTTAATTTAAGCTGCGCGAAAACTTGTTGGAATCGAGGTTTTATAGTCGTACTAAAATAAGCTATCGCGTTGTGTAATCCTTTTTTCCCACCTTGGATCGTTTTTATATGGTGTGTGGCGATGTACGTTGCAGCGAGCTTATTCTTCCTCCTTTTGCACCCTATAGCTTTGTTCGTGTCTGTCTTTTCTATATCGCACCCTTCGCTCGTACCCCTTTTTTAAAGCACATGAGAAATGTTCACAACGAAAAAAATTTAAAGAGGAAAAAATGAAAAAGCGAGGTTTTACCGAAAAGTAGTTTTTCTTTGGGTGGAATTCAAACGGAAAGGGTATTTTTTTCACTTTTGCTCGCCGCAGTTTAATATTTTTCATTTGGGCGATTATGTCGTTTATGTTTGAAGAAAAGAAAATCTCCTATTAGCGTTAATGATGTGATTTTTCTTCGTCTTGTATCGTTTCGGTTATGTTTTGTGGACGCAAAGAATCAGATTGTAAAGATGGGTGTTTTTGGGATGGGTTGATGGGGAGTTTGTCGCCTTCGGCTGAGTAAAAATTGTCAAAGGGTAATTGGCTAATTATGGCCGTAGGTTTTAAGAAATCAAGCGAGGAAAAAACTTTGGCAAGATTTTTTTACGGTGTAACGTGAGAAGGGAGGAGGGAGGGAGTTGATAGGATTTTTGTAAAAAAAATAAAAGAAATTGGTTTGGTTTTAGTGTTGAAAAGTGGTATTTGGATTTTTAATTTTAATGGGAATCGATGAACTTGAAGGCTGAGTATAGGGTTGAATATTTTTTTACCATTGAATACAAATTATAATTTTTTATGGTGATTTTGGTAAATGGTTGAAAGGTATCTGCCCACATTGGGTTCTTTTGGTCGTTTCAAGCGTTTCAACTTTTTGAAAAAATATAGAACAATTCAGATATTTCAGGATGTTGTACAGGTCCTTTCGGTCCTTCCGAGGTCTTTATATTGAGCAAAAAGTCTTTCCCATTTTAAAATTTTGAGACTCACCCGCCAAAAGCAAAAATAAATCACTAATATTTGAAATGTCGCTAGTGGCAACTTTGTGTAAGATAATGCAAGATGATACGAGTACTTGAAAAAAGTTCAGCTTTTAAATGCTCTTTTCTCCAAAAATTTTCGTCCTCGCTTTCCTCGGGCTCACTAAATTTACTTAATTTTATTTTCAAATTGATGGTATGAAACTTCTTCCTTTCCCAGCCTCGACAATTTGTATTTTCAAGTGAAAAAATAATCTTTTTCATTTATCGAAAGACAACGATCTCGATTGCAATTTTCAAGAATGTTTTGATTTTTTGGAAGAAAATCAGATTGTTTTTTTTTTTTTGAAAGTCTAAACAAAACACGGAAAAAAGTACTACCTAATGAAGAAATTTTTAGATCCTGGATGCCCTTTTTTTCAAAAAGTTTCGCTCTCGTTTCGCTTAGGCTCAGTGAATTAATTTATTTTTCTCGAAATTATGGTGAAAACTTCTTTCATCTTGAACAATGAAATATATAGAAACAGAAAAAAATTCTCATCCTAAAATGAGTTTGATTTTTTTTTTTTTGGGGGGGGGGGGAGAGGATACAATATTAATTTTGAAAATTTCATCCTGAAAGATTTTCCAAGGTTCTTCTAAGGTCCTTCTTTTGAGGCTTGAGATTTTTTTTAGACACTCTGTATATCAAATGTTTGCCCTTTTAGTATTTTTGGTAGTTTTTCTCTGTATGAGCAAGAATGATCAATCATTTCAGTTTTTTTTTTTGTCGAAGTAGCGAACGAAATTTGAAAATTGCACAGATGAATATTGAAAATGCCTGAATTTCACTTTTTTAATTCGGAGAGTTTGAAATAAATGACTGATCAGTGATCATCTTATCAGTTTGCTATTTTACGATGATTTATATATTGAGGTAATATGAAGTTTTTAAATGAAAATTAATCATTTTCCCCAAAGTTGGGTATAGAATAAAATAGGTTTTCAAGAAGTCGAAAAGGTTCGTATTTGAAAAAATTGAAAATTTAAAAATATGTAGTATGTTTACTAAATTTTATTCATATTCTTTAATAAAAAAGTTGAAATATTTTTAAAAGACAAAGGTTCTAAAAATTTTATCTAAAAAAATACTTATTTCTTCAAGCATAACTGGATAATTTATAGATTTGATGAACTGAAAATTTTGTTCTTTACCTCAATGTTCGTTTTTAGGTATTTATTTTTTTTCATTCAAAAATATCATCGGTGATGATTTTTTAATTTCTTTTCTGTAGTGAATTGATGGTATAATTAAAAAAGAATCATGTTTTCAAATTTAATTGAAAAGGTTTTTTTTTTTTGTAAAACAGAATAGATATTTATTTCCAAACTCACGTAAATATTCTAGATACATTTTTCCCATTTTTGTGTTTTCAGAGAAAAGTTGAGGGAAGGGAAGGTGGTAAACCTGAAAAATCGTCTCTGATGAATTTTTCAATAAATTATTGCGGTTTTTTATTGCCTGCCCTTCATCCGTTTTCTTGCAAAAATTTTTAAAACACCGGAAAAATATTTTTCTTTGCAAAATACCTTTGAAATCCTAAAATATTAGAATTATTTTCGTCTGAAATGTATTCAGAAAAGTGCATTGTCTGAAGTTTATTTTATTTTTTCCAGGACTGGAACTAACAAGGCGGAGAGGAAGAAATTTACCCTCAATAGAAACATTGGAAAAGCTACGTTTGATTCGATTGCTCGGACGTTGAGGTGAGTTTTTGTTTGAAAATTACGTATAGAATCATACTTTGTGGATCAAGAAAACATTTCATTTGAATCGGAAATTCGAGTTGATAAATTTTGGTTCTTCGTGGGTTGATATTGATCCTTTTTTTTTTCAAGCCAATCGAAAAAAAAAAAAAAAAAAAAAGAAAAATGGCAAAGTCACTTTTTTGGTAGAAAAAATTTTGGTCTAGCCGAAAATTTTTCCTATGTGATGAGCTGATGACATATGCTCAATTCAGAAAAAAATCTCAAGTGAAAAATTTTCGATTTTTTCGGTCATTTTTCAGTCAGCCAACTTTAGTGGTTCCTATTTCTCCCACTCTCACTACAGGTAAAAATTGAAAAAATTATAAAATTTTGAAATTTCAATTTTTTTGTTTCTAAAAAGAATTTTTTTTAAAAAATGAACCTTTTTAAAAATTTAGTGTAATCGAATGGTCTATTATTTTTTCCTTTTACTAAAAACTGTCTACCACAATCATTCATTGAACCGGAACATTCGGTCCAATAAATGAGAAAAAATCTTATGGTGATTCTGAAAATATTTCTAACTTTAAATATCACACACCTCTTCGTATTGAAAAAAAAAAATCGTTCTTAAAAGAGCTGAAAGAGGCAGATTTCCCCCTCCTACAACAGCATAATTTCATTTTCAGCCAAAACTTCCGTGGGGGATTTTTGATTTTTTGGCATTTCAATTGATCTTTGTGATAGTATGAAATGTATTCAATATATTTTGAGAAGAAAAAATTGAAATTTTATATTAATAGTTCTATGCTAATGTGGAAGCTGTTTTTTACATTCAATTTATGAAAAATTGTGGAAAAAATTAATTTCAAATTGATCTAATGGAAAAATTTTCTTCTTCCACTGTTTTTTCTGTTCAAGAAATCTGAAATGGTAAACATTAATTTTGAACCAATAAAAAAATTGTCATTGATGAATCATTAGGGTTATAAAAAACCTGTATAAGTTCCAATTCTGTCGAAATGTTGAACTGGTTTTCCTTTATTTTTCCAATTTTCACGAGCTCGAAAAAATTTATTAAAAAATAAAATTGACCTCAGATGGTGAAAAAAGAGTGAAATACGAAAAATCTACATTTTATACTCGATTTAATTGGCCCATTTTTGATCCTTCGGATTTTCAAATTCATCAGCCTCCTAACAAAATTTCCACAGAAAAATGAACGAGTTACAATTTTTACCACGCTGATTTAGCGCCAACTAAGCTCAATACGTTTCGATTTTCGAAAAAATATAACGCGAAAACCTACTCATCGTTAAAAACGATGAAAAATTATTTGGCAAAGTACTGCTGACAATTTGACGTTGGAAATTTTTCGTTCAATTTTTCGCTTCGCATTTGCCTAAAACCGAAAAGAAATAAAAAGCCAAAAAATCTCCCACGTTCGCTCGACAACATCGCGCCTTCAGTAACTTACATATTCGTATACGTACGTAAACTTACGTATAAACTTGAAAATTTATTAGAGACACATTACATAAGGAAAAAGCGAAGAAAGGGTTTCGCGGCTTAAAGTAAAAGTGATTTTATCCAGACAACAGGATGCTGAAAATTTGTTCCATATAACGCGACACTGTTTGTTTTATGTCATAAAAAGGGGTCGGAGAGGGGGGTAGAAAGTTCATAAGTCGAGTATTTTTGTCTTTCGCTGTTTCTCTCTCGAGCTCGCGCTTTTTCTTAATATTTTCTCGTGTTCTCTGTCTTGGCGTATATAGGGAAGAAGTTTCACATACGGCGGCGAAAAGTTTTGTAATAATTCGAAGCAACGATCATAAATTATATTTAATATACTTACATTCAACATCTACAATAATACGTTTGCTAACTGACGGCGGTACGCCGTTTGTCGCTATACACAAATACGCTCCCATATCCGTCCTGCTGATTTTGGTGATTGTTAAATTTTCTCCGTTATGCATATTCACTGAAACTGGCGAACAAAATATCGTGTATAAATAAAACCAGACACGCGTATAGTGAAAAAAAACTAGAAAAAAATTATTCGAAAGAGAAACCAACGTGAGAGAGAGAGGAAAAAAAAGCCAACGTCGGATAATCCTATAATACGTACCACATACGAAGCAAATATTAGGTTATATTCAATTTTTTTCTCTCTTTTTTTCATTATTTACTCCTGCGGCAGGGCATAATGGCGCAGAAAAGTTATGGCTGTTGGCGTTTAAACGATAAAATCAACCGATAAATGGAAAATTTATTACAGGAGGTGTATTTTTTCGCAATTTTTTACCCCATTCCATCGCTGGCTCGGTGAAGAACTTGGAACGGGTGTATTAAGACGTTTTGTACATCGTGGCCTATTCGTAATTCATCGTAGCGGCGAAGCAAGGTCGTCTTTTTGCAATGGAACGTGTCGTGGAAAAGGGCCAGCATTGTTGGAATTCTCGTCCGTTATGGCGGTCAACATCGTTTAATTAGTGAACCTTTCGAGTCGCTTAGGTACCATATTTAATGAATATTTCATTGCGAGTGTGTTGTCGCCGCGTAATTTTCATTTATGAAGTGCGAAAAACTAGGTACCTACGTAAGGTTCGGTGAATATGGAGTAGTAAAATGACCGAAACCGAGGCTGAGTTTTTTTCCTGGTCGAGCAGATGGCATATTTGATGTAATTTGCGGTGTAGCGTGGTAGAGTGGGCATTATTTTCAAGTTTTTGAAAGTTCGTGTTACTGTTTTCAACTGGTGATTTTTTTGAGAAAATATTTCATCATTTATCTCTCAGGTGAAAATGTGAGTTGAAAAGGTCTTGAACTTCAAAATATGAATTATTTTAGTTGCGGAAAATTATCAAAAGTTACAAATTTTTATTCTACTTTTTTTTTATGACCTGTGCAAAAAAATGGGAAATGATTTTTGACGTGCTCAAATCAAAAGCTGGCTCTAATTTTCCGAAATTGAAAAATTTTCATTTTTAAAAAAGTTTCATAGCTTATTTTTTGGTGTAGTGTGAACTGTGAAGTGACTTGGATTTTTTTTAGCTGCTTCTCATGAGGAATGAGATCCTGTTTTCGAATTTTCTAATTAATCTTTAAAAAAATTTCCAATGTTAATGTTCGTTCCTTGTCTTACCTAAAGATTACAAAGATAGGAAAAAAATGGGATATCAGAAGAAAAGTTTTGTTTTTGACAAGAAATTGAAGAAAATTTTTTCTAAAAATCTTTTTTTTTCTTTTTTGTGCTCTTTCCATTTCAATCAGTCGAAAACTGAAGATTGGCTGATTGAAATAGACTGAATTGAGACATTGATTTAATTATTTTCATTTTTAAATCAATAACTTTTTTTTGAAATAGACTGAATTGAGTCATTGATTTAATTGGTGAATTTTAATTTTTAGATCAATAATTTTTTCCTTGATTGAATTTTTCACTGATTCAAAAATGAAAATTCACTAATTGAACCAGTGAATTTTCACTGATTTTTGCAGTGATTCAAGTCTGTCTATTTAAATCAATTTTGACTAATTCAAATTTAAGAGAGTGGTCTCAAGTGAAGGGGAGGGGGCAGATGAAGTGATGAAGAAATTTCAAGGGTTCCTCCGTTTTGACCCATCTTTTATTTGATTCTCATGAAAGATCGCAGAATTTTTTTCAATCATTTCCAGAAAAAATTATTACGCTGACCATGCTGAAAGAATAAGGATATTTTTTCAATTTCTCAACATTTATTTCCCAATTTTAGTGGTATTTTGAAAACTGGTCGTTTTCAGCTCTGTGACATTAATTCAGAGATGAATCCAATTTTTTTCACAGAATTCCCGTGATTAGAAGTGATTTAACTGAAAATTTCCCTGTTTTTTATTTTTCTATGGCACTTTTTATACTCAGCTTAGAAAATTAATTATTCCATAGGACTTATTTTCTTATGAAAACAACCTATTTGTGATGAGCGAAGGAAAAGTGGAGGGGAATAAATAAAACGAAAATTTTCCCCTGGAAATAGAGGAGATGTAGATTTACTGGAGGAAGAGAAAAAAGGTGAGGAGGGGGGTATTTTGTATTTTTAAAATGTTTTTTAACGTAATAATTTTTTTCATACATAATTTTTCAAAAAAAAAAAAATAGCCACATTGAACGTAGCCTAATTGCACATCAAGCATTGAAAAATGAGGGAAGAAACAAAGGTTTTTCAGCTGAAAAAAATGAGAAGATTAGATCGAAATGTATTTTGAACATGCTGTTTGAATACATCAAACCATTTTTTTGCATTATTTTTGAATAATCGTGTTTTTTTTCTCCATAAAAATTTACTTTGCTTCAATTGTTTATTTACCTATCATGGAATTTTTGCACAAAGTAAAGTAATATATACCCAATTTTCAAACTTGAGCTTTCTGACTATCAAAATTTTTATTTTTTACAAAATTTCTTTTTCAATTTTTATTCAAAAAACATTCAAGTACATACACAATTACACACCAGATTGTTGCCATTAGTATTGGTTTAAAAAATTTTTTGAATGGAATGCGAAAGTTATAACGCAAAAAAATAAATTTTTCAAGATTGATACCTATATAAAAATATAAGTGAAAATTTTTATGTTGAAAAAGTTGAAATCTTGAAAAAAAAATTCATACTTGATAGAAATTTTGATAGCGAAAAAATGAATTTTCAAGGTGATGAAACAATGGCGAGTAAAAATGTTGTCCAGATAAAAAAAATTATGAGTAGAAATTTTTTACTGAGCATAAAAAAAAATACAAGATGATATAAAATAGGTATCTTGGCAAAAAATTTCAAGTTTGAAATTAAAAAAAAAATAATACTATAGTTATTTGATGAATATCGTACAGGACAGGTAAAACGAGTAGATACTTTGAGCACCACTGCTCAAGAAAAATTTGCAATTTTAAAAGCGGTGCCTAATTGGGGTACGAATTTATAACCGAGATATGTGTGCAATTGGGTTTTTGTCAGTTATTATTATTTTTTTTTTCGAGTAAATCTCTCAGCTCAGGTATTTTTTTTTTTCGACATGAGCGTGATTGGTACATCCCTTTTTTAAATCTTTCGAAGGAATGATTCGATAGGAAAAAAATGTGGATTTGAAGTTCAAAAATGAGAAATTAATTTTCCGAATTTTCTAATATTCGTTAAATTTTTCGGGATAATCTCAAACAGAAATCAGGTACTTACTCGAAATTTCACGGTCCATGCTGACAAGGTTTTTTATATATTTATTTTTTTTAAAAAGCGAATTCGAATTTCAACTATTCGCTGTGAGGAACAAACATTTGCGATCATACGCCATCTATAAAAATACATACGGTCATTTTTTGAACTAAAATTTGAAAACGGGTAGATGTGATAACGCGATCTTATCAATTTACATTATTCAGATTTTGACGAAAATTTTATGCGAAATAGTTGATTTTTAACAAAAATTAACAGCCAATAATTATTCAATATGATCACCCATAACTGATAAAAACTTGATAATCATTCAATTGCCCGTTTTCAAATCATGAACAGCGCCATCTAGGCGGTTGTTCCTCCTAGCGAATAGAATTGTTTCGAATGAAAAATTGATTCTGTTAAAAATATGATTTAAAATTAAAAATTTTTCAATTCGGAGAAATAGAAGCGTTGAAAAATTTACAATTATTAAATTTTCATTTTGCTGTGGAGGAACGTTTACTGCCGAAATTTGAACAAGAAATTTTTAGAAGCAGTTCAAAATCAATGAAAAGCTTGTGTTTGAGTTCAATTTTCATTTTCTTAACATATTCTTCAAAAGTAGTGATTTTTTTTTCAAATTTCGAGGAAATGTTTAATTTAACTGTCGACTTCAAAACGGTTCCAAAATTAAATAAATCAATTTAGACGAGTAGGAATTTGAAAATCTATTTTTTCACGATTTTTTACCGTTTGAAAATATATTTTGAGCCCGAGATCAAAAATTATTTTCTAAAATTTGTGAGATTTGAAAATTAATTTTGGCCGAATCTTAGGATGAAGATGATTTCAGTTTATAAGAGCCTTAAAATTACACTAAAAATTCATTCGAAGCAGTAGAAAATCTGTAATGAGCAAAAAATGAAGTAAAAAAATTAACATAACTACCAATTCGACTGACTTTAAAATGAAAATTTTCTCAAACATTATTTTTATAACTTTTACCACTTTTCAAAAATATAATTTTACATTCAGTTCTAAATTATATTTAAAAATTTTTTAGAATTCGAATGATTCTTTTATTAATCAGCGAACACGCAGAGAGATATGGGTACATTTGCCAAGTACTATTCTTCATGTTCAAAAGGGTGAAAAAGAATAGAGAAAAAAACAGTAAAAAACCTCGTCCTACCGGTGATTTCAACTCGGTAAATATTTTTCTAAATAAATAGTCATATCGATCCGCAAATATTTACGTATTCGTTCGAGAAAAAAGGGAAAAAATGTAAACAAAGTCAATCGTCTTTAGTTAAAGTTAATTATATTTTCAACTCGTTGAAATACCTTCCAACATTTCTATACCTACGCAGAGAACCGAGCGGGAAAAAAAATTCTAGGTCTCTACAAAATACAAGAATCCCTGTAACGTACACTTGTACAGTACCACTCGATAAAGGCTAGAAGAGGAGGTGGACGACGTAGGAAAAAAAAAACCTAAAATTAAATTTACTTCATTCGAATAATAGTCAAAATGAAAATGACTTTGTTTTAGTGGTTCTTACATAATACCGTACAACTGGGAATACCAAAAACTTTTAAAGAAAATAGAGAATATGACGTTTTCTTTCAAGCATTTCAAGTTTTTGTTGTTTTAAACTTTCATTTTAAGAGAATTAAATAGCGTGAAAGTCGCAAAAGCCGAAAATTTCCACGACGAAATGTATACGCTTGTACGATGTAAAATGTTGGTAGGTTCGACTTCCTCGTGCCCATGTCGCTGCAGTTTTCGTTGATTTGCTTTTTAGATATTTAGTCTCGTCGTGTCCTCGATGAAATGAAAGTACTTACCGACGGTTTGGGTCTTTTACCTCGGCTCGTCCCTACCGCCCTTCTTTTCGAAAAAGGTTAACGAACGTAGCGTGGGTGATTCGAATTGTCTTTTGTTTTAATGGTTTTGCTGCCAGTTTTGTCGACTGTGGAATGAGTATGCTAAGTTTTTGTGGGAAGGAAAGGTATTCTAAACATTTAGAATGTAGGCGAAGGGTATGAAAATTTGGTTTCTAAAAAAATTTGTACGAAAGGAGGCCGATTTTTGTGAGTGGTCTCTTCGACATCTCTTAACTTGAATGAAAAAACCTACCAATGAAAAATTTATAGAGGAAACAGTGGAATTTTAAAATAAAACTGTCGATGAATAAAAAATTTTTAAATTTAGTATTCAAATTTTATTTTTATTTTTTATTGAATGAAAATTCGTATCGTTTATTTCAAGATCCAAAAGAAAATATGCCAAAACTTTAGCAATAAGAACAAAAATTTTATGAAAATATCAATTTTTGAAACTTTCCATTCTGTTTTCTCCTGCTCATTGCATGGTTTCTATATCGAAGATCTGAATTGAAATATGTTGCATATTTACTTTTCTTCTTTCTATCTAATACGATTTCGATTCCGTCTTCTCGTTTCCACATTATTTTTGGATCTGGGAATCCTTGTGCTTTACAAGTCAACGTCAAGTTTTGATTTTCTCGAACAGCTACTGACGAAGGTGTGCTTTCTTCGTCGACGATATCCGGTGGTACTGAAATGTTTTAGAAGCGAAAGAAAATTAATTACAGAATGACGTTTTACATATTAGAGTTGAAGCAAAAATTATATCGGATTAAGGAAGTGTTTTCTGGTAAAAAAAATAATTAAATAAACAAATCAAAACCAGAAAATGACAAAATTTTTATAGATTTTCCTGCGAAAATCAAATATTATCAACATTTTTCTCTTTCCTTGAAATATTCAAACATTTCGTTAGAACCAATTTTTTGAGATGTGTATTGTAAAAATTTTTTCCACTTTGTGAAAAATTGTTGAAAATACCTCAGAAGTTGAAGCTAAACTGGGGGATGTCCTCCTCTCTCCAAGGCCAGTCGGCAAATTCTGTAAAAGTCAGCATATTTTCAAGTTTTGGGGCTTATCTAAATTACATATATATTTTGATTTGATCATTTAATTCCAAAATCCGACTTCGATATTCAGTTGATTGTTCGTTTCAACGAAATGAAATATTAATTTTAATGAAAAAATTTTAGCTTTAAATGCCTTTATACAATTTATTTTTCTTTTCAATTCTATAAACTCTTTTCAGTCTCTTCCTTTTTGCCCCAGAAAATTCAATATTTCAGAGTGAAAAAAATCATTCTTTATATTAGAAGAACTAGATGACAATCCCAAATGAAATTTTATATATATATATTTTTTGGAAGGATATAAACTCATTAAGATTTTTTCTTTTTTGGGGGGGGGGGGTGTCAAAAAATTAGCACCAAAAAATTAGAAAGAGCCTTTAATTTCGAAAGGGGTGGGGTAGGGTGGGAGGTCAACATTTTTTTGGGATGTTTTTAGATCATAGGTAACCTTTTGGGCCCATTTTGACCAATTTTGGGTCAAGGGCTGTTTTTTGGCCCTTGATGCTGTGGGAAATGTTTACTTTCCACCCACAACAACTTTTTCTGTTTTTTATTTTCAATGCGTTTAGTTGGCAAATCTCTTTTTTTAACAATATTGCTCGCCAAATTTTACATATTTATTTCATTATTTTTGGCCATGTTTTTGAGTCGACAAATTTGGCAAATTTATAGGTTTTGAGTCGGCAGTGGAATCCCCCCCCCCCACCTAAAGTGAAGTTTCGTCTCTGAAAATGATGTAAAAGTTATTGAAGAGTTCAAGTATAGTATTTCAACTTTCTTTTTTTGTAAAAAACCATGAGAAAATGCCATTTTTTCCAACGCAAAGTTTGACGTTTCTTGTCGTTTCTTTGAAAAACGACAGAAACAATTATTTTCCAATATACTGAAATCATGGGTTCCACTCCAATCTTTTTATTTTTGAAGAACGACTAAAAACAATAATTTTTAGGCATATTGGATGCGTCGTTTCCTGTCGTTTCTTTAAAAAACGACAGAAACTACAATTTTCCAGGATACTAAAATCATGATTTGTTCCAACCTTTTTTATTTTTGAAAAATGACGTTTCCTATCTTTTTTTTTTTAAAAAAAAAAACGACAGAAATCAGAAATTACTTTTTTTCAACGCACTGAAACCCTGATTACAAGTCCAGTATTTTTTTTTATTTTTACAAAAGAATTAATTTACTCATCATGAAAGTTGAGTTTTCTCCACCTTTCTACTTTGACTTTTTCAAAATGCGATTATCATTTTTGAATCTCCTATCAATTCTCTTTCAGACCCCGTGAATAGTTTTCCCCCAAGTGCAACCTTTCTCAAGGTATGAGCTTTCAATGTTGGGTAATTTGAGAAAAAATCGCAAATGTAGGAAAATAACGAAATCCACTCCCAACCCCTTTCAGAGTTTGAAAGGAAATAATCTTGGTTTTATGAATAAACTATCAAGAGGAACTCATAAAAGGAAAAACTGGGCAAAATCGAAAATCTCGACTTCTTTTTTTTCTTTTTCTTTTTTTTTTTTGAGATTTGTGGAATAAATGTAAACACAGAATTTTTAAAATTTTTCCTAGTTCTTTTTTAGATTTTTTTTTTTTTAAAGAGCAGATTTCTATGAAAAGTCAATTTTTCAACTTCTTTGTCTTTGAAAAAGTGGATTTTCGAGGATTTTACAAAATATGTCGTGAAAATCGAAAAAATATGGTTATAAATATGCTCAAAAGTCGAAAAACTGTACCTAAAATCACCTAAAATATGTCAATTTACTTGATGCTTTTTACGAAAAATATGCAAAAATATGCTCATACCACATGGGCTCATTTTATTTGGAATTTCGCGATTCGCAAAGATATTAATAAATATTCCTATCTACAAAATCGTATTCCGCCCTCCACCCACCCTCCCAAGTGGTTGATATGAAGAAATGATCTCGGATTCGAATTCAGAAGGTCTGAAAACATAAATGTACTTTGATATACAACTCGAAAAATTTCAAAATTTTGGGTTTCAACTCCTTCCCCACACTCCCGTGTTGGGTTTGGAGTCAAAATTCCCCTAAAATGAATTCAGCGTGTCAAAAAAGCCAATATATCAATTTTCAGATGTTTTTTTTCCACCTAGAATAATTTTCTATCTCACTGTGATCCCTCAGAATAGCCCTCTCTGAAATTTTAATCACGAGTCAAATATTGGTCCAATGATAAAGAATGATTTTCAATTGAAATGCTACATTTTCGGGGAAAGCAAAAAATTGGATATTTATAATTTAATCTATTTTTTTTTCAAAGTCATTTGAAAAAAAAACCATTCAATTATTTATCGATCGGTTCTTTATTTATTTACCATCTTCGAAAATCACCAAAAATTCAGAGAAAATTAATCGTTTTTCCTCCTCCAATAATAACTTCACTCAGTCCAAAAACACATCCATTTTGGGAACTTAATTTTCTAATTTTTTTTTACCACACTTACCTACAACTTGTAAATATCCAACTTGACTAATCATCGGATTGGTGTTGACTTGGCACATATAATACCCTCTATCTTCAGCTTGAGCATTGGCCACGTGTAATTCCCACGACTTCTGTCCATCGTGCGTAACACTAAACCGAGGCACTCTCGAAATAACGTGTCTATGAATGGTTAATATCATCTGTCTATCGATATGTATCCAGGCAACCTGTTGCAAAGCAAATTGTGAAAAACACAGTGAGTGAATGAGAGCGCAAAAAACCACGAGATTTTATAGCTTTTCGATTCGTATATAGCTTTATAGTACATATAGGTATACTTAAGTATATATGGTGGCTACGTGTAGATATCGTTTACATATATGAAGTGAAAAACACCGAATAAATATTTGTACACGGTAGTACTTTATTTTTACGATCGTATAAAAAAAAAGTAGAAGAGGGAAAACGAGGGAAAAAATGGTTCGAGCGGCTGTAGATTTTACGACCCCGGGTGTATTTTTTTTTTACCGGCTCGGAAAATCGGCACGACCCGGTGGCCTACCATTTACGTACGCGAACTGGGTGCAATAAATGGTGCAAAGTTTATAATAAAGAATCTCCTTGTAATATGGAAAAAGTTTAAACGATCGAATTGATTTGTTCGATGTAGGAAAAATTACACGTACGTAGTACTCGGTTTATTAAATTTTTCAAAACGTGGGTGTGTGTGCGAGTTTCAAAACAAGCCCTGTGAGATGTTGAGTTATCGAAATGAACCGGCTTTAGAAGGCAATTAAAGGCATTAATGTTTCACTATATCGTCGCCGGCAGATTAAGTTTTTTTGATAGTGTCATCGAAAACTTATACCCGTGGAGTTTTACTCGTTTGCCGAACGTGTCTGAAACTAAAATAAGCCAACCCTGCGGCAGGGTCTGGCAATATTTACATTTGGAATTTATCGCCTATTTAAATTTATTTATCGTCGGTTTCGAACGGTTGTTAAAATTAATTAGAGTGTTGCGAGGAGTTAACCTTAGATATGAGACGGTGTGCTCGATTGGTCACCTACGAGATGACAAATCGGATTGAAGTTTTTTGAAATTGCTCGTGTGACGGTTAAAATATTATTGTGGAAAATGATTTTATAATTTTGTTGTGAAGAGGCGAAAATTTGAGAAATTTTCTCAAGTCTGATTTGTTGGTAATTTTTTTCCAATTCAGTTTTTAAGAAGTTTTGAAAAATTATACAATTTTCGGATTAAAATTCTTCGAGTAGCTTAGGTATTGAAAATTTTATCCGTGTATTAGAAAATTTTTCAAGATTTAAAAATTTTCATTCATTTTGAAAAATTGCCCCATTTTTGGAAAGTTGTCCAAATTTATCTGATTTTTGGAAAATTCACCAATTTTTTGAAATAATTCACCAAAATTTAGAAATTCGTCTTGGTTTTGAGAAATAATTCAATATTGAAAAATGATTCAAAATGAAGAAGATTGGGTTCAGGTATTTGAAAATCCTCCAATTTTCACAGAATTATTGTAGATTTGCAAAATTATTCAGTTTTTGGAAAACTGTTCGAATTCCTGGTGTATATTGTTGAAAAAAGGAACTAAAAAAAACTGTAAATAGAAAAATTTTCACTTTGATATCAAAAAAACCAGAAAATGGCAAGAATTTTAATAATTTAGCTGTAAAAAGCAAAAAGTTTCAACATTTTCTGACTGACTGACTGACTGACTGACTTCTTTAATTTGAATTATTTAATCAAAATCTAAAATAAGGGGTTTTTTGAGAAAATTTAAAGCAAAAAAATGGCATGAAAAGGGTAAGAAAAATTTCAAAACAACTTGACAGGCAGTGAGAGTAATGATTTTTAGCCAAAATTTTAGTGAAATTGATAGAAAAAGAAGCATGAAAAAATTCAAAAATCTCGATAGATGCATTTTTCTTTCCAATCATCAAAAAATTCTGAATTTTCAATATTTGACCTTTTTTTTTCTTCATGAAAATCTAGACTTAATAAATTAGTGAATATTTTGACAAAATGATTGACGTTTTTCAAAGCTATGATAGAAAAAATTTTCTCATTACTCATCCACAATCGATTAGACAAATATTTTTTTTGGTAAAGGAACATGAAGAAATGAGAATTCCTATTTTTTCATTCGTTATTTTCGTAAGGATGACATTTTGACATGATTTTTTTCATTTTTCAAAATTGTTCTTTAAAACAATTTTTTTTTTTAAATTTGCAATATTTTTTGTTATATGCAAAATATGTCTCCAAGTTGTTGAGTAAAGGAATGAGGAATCCTGAAATTTTCAGAACTGTTTGAGTTAGTTTTGTGTTTTGTAAATTGACGAAAAGATCAAGTATTGAAAATTATGTCGATTTGATGAAAAAAGGTTGTGAAAAGATGTGATTGTTGAGGTAGAATATTCGTCACTCACCATGAAAATTATTCTTTTTTTTTTCAGAAAACCTGCAAGTTTTGTGAAATTATGGAATTTTTAGAAAATTGTTCAACTTTTGACGTACTCATTTTTAGAAAATGAATTGTTCAATTCGTTATCGTTGGAGTTTTTTCAATTTTTAGAAACACAGGGTTGCGTTAAAAATTATCCCAGTTTTGGAAAATTATTCATTTTTTCTTTATCAAATGTGATTCTTTTGTTAATTTTGAGGATTCATATGAAACTTATTTTAAAAAAATTGTTCAACATTCAGGAGATGAGAGTTGACGAGTTGATTCTCTGAATTGATGGGGGGGGGGGATTGATGAATTGATTCTCATTTGTTTGAAGGAGTAGATTTTTTTAGATTCGTGATTTCCTTTTTTTTTCTAATTGAATACTTTTATCCAATTTAAAACTTTTTCAAAATTTTTAGGTACCAATTTTATATTCTGAAAAGCTTATTATAAATTCCATGAAAATCTTTTTAGGGTTGAAAAAAAATTGATCAAAGTAGAAAAGAATTGAAGAAAAAATTTTCAAGTTCAAAAAAATGGATAATAATTTCAAGATTGAAAACAGTTATGAAATAAAATTCAAAACATGTAAAAACTGAGAAAATTTGGGTTCAAAAAATCGTGGAGTTGAAAATATGTGCTTGATAGAAATTGAGGTGTTGAAAATGATTCAAAAAATTGGGAATTCTGAAAAAAATTCAGAGTTGGCAGACATTTTTGAGAAGTGGGAATCAAATCTTGCATTATCTAACCCCCCTCCCCCCAAAAAGGGAAGTGATTCGCGTATTCTTTCACATGAATATTTGGTTGAAAATCAACTCACGCCTCAAAAGACTCTCATTTTTAGAAAATTGTTCAAGTTTTGGAAAATTCGTCAATTTTCAAAAACTTGCTTAGATTGTGGGAAAAATTACCCCAGTTTTGCGAAATCGTGCAGTTCTCAGAACAGTCTGTAAATTTCAGAAAATCATTCGAATCTTCAGTTTTGAAAAAAAAAGATGAAAAAATCAAACAAAAATGAGAGGTTTTATCACATTTTTGATGAAATTTGATCATCAAGGTCATTTTTTGAGACCTGTTCAATCGGGCAGCCTGGTACGAGTAAAAAATCTATCTAGACGTTGCAGTCAATTCTTGGAAATTTTTATTAAGTTGTGTTCTCTTCAGTATCAAGACATTGGTTGTATTTTTTGCTCAGCCGACCCCGGCATAAAATTCAAAAAAGGGAGAGAAACCCGGAGGATAATAATGTCTGATATTAAACCACGTTTTTTTCGTTACCATAACACGAATATTCTGCCGACGAGGCGGTAGATTGCACAGTTTTTGGGAAAAGCTTAGAGGGTGCCTTCACCCCAGCAGGTTATTTCGGGTACGCAGATAATATCTAATTTATCGTGTATTTTCATTCGTATATACGAGGACAGGATTATAGGTATCTTTAGCTACTACTAGCCCCTTTAATAAACACCATAATTTTTTACGATCGCGGTGAAATGTTTTCGAGAAACGCGAGGTGTCGTCCTAATGTAGTAAAGTATCGCGTATTAAAAAAAAAAAAATGCTGAAAAAAAAGTCGAACGTGGATGAGAAAACTGTTGGGAAAAAATTCCGTAGTCTTGAGACAATGAAGGTTGAAAAGTTGTAATTTTTACTCGTCGAGAGCTGTAATGAACACAGGCACCGGTATTGCCGTCTTATATTACGCGGCGGTGCAGTGCGCGGTTTTCATATTCTCTGGCGAAAGACGATGGCTGCCGTAAGTAGGTTTAAAATGATATTGTTATTACACGTGTGTTTATCATCGTTGTCGTTTTATTCAATATACTACACACGCGAGCTGGGTACTTCTTTTTCTGTATTTATACATACGTATATGTATAATACTTGAAAATATATACCTTTTTAGATGGTATATGCTCTGCGAAGGGTATAAAATAGTAGAGTTCTTTTCTTCTGCTTACCTACTTCGTCGTCGTAATCTGAGAAATATCAAGAAAGCTCGATGTTTCACGTTTATAAATTACGTTGGTAGTATTCGTCCTGGATCGTGGTAGTATTTTGCTTTCCAACTTGTGGAATACGATGGTACCCTGGACTATCGTTGAGTATCGCAAGTTTTCAGCAATTTCGCGACAATAAACGGGTGTGATTTACAGCATCGGTACGACGAATGTTTTGATGTGTGCGAGTGTTTGTGTAAGATGAGCTGATAATAGAGTGGTCTTTATTTTAGACGTGATGCGATATGTTTATCGAAATGATATTTGGGATGTTGGAGGGAAGAGTAGAAAGAGTATTCAGAAACGTTGAACTCGCGTGGGAATGTATCGAATAAATATGGGAGGAAGATGGGATCAAAAAAATAAGAATTGAGAAAAAGGAGAAAATGATGCAGTGACTATCTCAAAAAAAATTCCCTCGGAGAGTTTGACTAAAATTTCATAAACAGTCTCGATGACGAACCTTGACTATGGGGTACAAGATTACCAAAAAGTAGCCCACCTGCGAGATATTTTGTCACCTTTTTGAAGGGCCAAGGGGTTCAAATTTTGGTTTTTTGGCTGTAATTTATGAAATTGAGCATTTATGAAAGAAAAGTTGAAACAAAAGTTGTATAAAATAATGAACGAACAATTTTGTCGTTCGCCATTTTCCCCCTAGGATACCACGAGGGAGAGGTGCTGGAGCTTTTAGAAAAAAATTAATTTTTAAAATTTTCTGTCGGCACAAAAAATTGCCAAAAATTGAGTTGACCGATTTTTAAGGGCAGCCTTTCAGCACATGCACATACCATTAGTACAGTCATTGTTATTGGTTTTCCTTTTTTTTCGTTTTGGTTTTTTATAAAATTGGTATGAAAATTCCCAAAATGAAATTAAAATAAAATTCAAAAATGTAAGAATAAGATCCACGTATCGCCAATTCAATATTTCCAGCAGTTTAAAATTCAACCTCGCTCGCGAGCTTAAAAAAGTCCAGAACTCTCTAAACTTGAAATAGTCAAAATCTGAAGATTGAATAATTGAAAGAGACGGAATCATGTCGCTGATTGGTAGTGGAATTTTCCTGATTGATTCCACAGTTGATGAGTGAAATTTGACAGTCAATCAGTGAAAAATTACCGATTCAATCAGTAAAGTTTACTGATTGAATCGGTGAAATTTTATTTTTACGGATTCAAAAATAAAAATTCACTGATTGAATCAGTGAATTTTTTACTGATTTCTACAGTGACGTGACATGAATCTGTCGATTTCATCAGTTAATTTTGACTGATTCAGATTAAGAAAGAAGGCCAAAACAAAAATAAATTTTGATTTGATTACGGTTTTTAGGTGACAACCTTGAATGATATTTTCATTTTTTTTTTTGGAAGGATATGAATTCATTAGGAAATATTGTGTTTTTTTTTGGAGGAATGGAGAATCAAAAAAGTAGCATGAAAAAATGAGAACCAAATGTTGGTTGTCATTGCTTGCCAGATTTTTCATATTCATCCCGAGATTTTCAGCCATGTTTTGAGAAGAAGTCGAGTCGGAAAATTTGGTAAATTTATAGGTTTTGAGTCGGAAAATTTGTGGAATTCACCCCCCCCCCTCCCTAAATCAAAAGTGAAGTTGCGTCTCTGATGGTTTTGGTTTTTCACATGTTTCGCTTTTGGTTTTGGATTCTTCGTTTTTTTTCCTGGTTTTGCTTTTTTATTTCAAAGTGGGGGACGGACCCTCTGTACAAAAAGTCATTTTACTCCAATCGTAGCTCAGATACAGTGCAAACTTCGAAAAATTGGTTCAGAAAAACGTTGGAGAACATTAAAAGTTCAACATTTTACTTTTTTAAAAATTTTTTTCTGTAGTTGCCTTTTGGGTCGAGATATTGAACAAAGAAAAAAAGGGAGTTGAAAATTTTTAAATTCATTCAAAAAGGAGAGGGGTGGGGGGGGGTCGAAATTTAAAATGTTACCAAATCTGAACATGGGCATCGATATAGAAGTCTGAAAAATACTGTTTTAGGTTTTTGAAAATTTTAAGCTCCAGATTTTCAACTTTCACCTAATTTGATCATGGAGATCGATGCCGATGTATGCGATTTTTAATTTGTTGTTTCGGATGTTAAAAAGTAGGTATTAATCTTTGAGACCTGAATTAGGCCCCAAAAAAGAGGTTCAAAATTAAAAATTGTACCAAATTTGAACGTGGGTATCGATTTAAATGATTGAAAAATGCGATTTCAAATTCTCGAAAATTTTTGGCTTTTGGACTTGAATTTGACTCTCAACGGGAAAAAGATGGAAAATTTGAAATTTTTCCCAAATTTTTTCAGGAATTACTGAATTAGTAATTGTTTTTCGCCTTTAAAGATCACCGGAAAAAATCTTGTTGAAAAACGATTTTATCGCTCTTACTCGTCCACATTTTAAAATGAATTATTTTCAAAAAAAAATTGTAAAAAATTTTCAAATTTGAGCCCTCTCTCCCTTTTGGAGCCCAATTAAGAACTGAAATTTTTCGAAAATTCAAAACAGAATATTTCAAACCTTATTAAATTGATACCAAGTCCAAATGGGGTAAAATTTTAAATTTTGAACCCTTTTTTTGGACCAATTTGGGTTCCGGGGTCAAATTTTTACGAAAATTGAGCTCAGTGCCCTTGAAAATCCTAGAACATTACTTGTTCAAGTATAAGTTCTGTAAATTTTATATGAGGCGTACATATGCAGAAATTATTGAGTAAAATGAATAATTTTCAAACGCTCTTTTTTCTTTTTGCAATAGCCTACATACAACTTTTGTTTCGACTTTTTTTCTCTCATAAATGTTCAATTTCCGAAGTTATACTTATTTGAAAACCCCAAAATTTGAACCATCTTGCCTCCTCCAAAAAAAGTGGACAAAACATGCACCAATTTTAGAGAAGTTCGGATTCGGAAATATCGAAATACGTGCTATGCTGGACTTATAAACGAATCTGCTGATATTTGATATTTTTTATAGTGGGGAGGAGGGGGGATATTTAAAATGACCGTACTATATTGAAAAAAATTCAAGTTGAAAATTTTCTATTGAGAAGTTATTGGATCTCTAGTTTCTAAATCAGAATTGAAGGAAATGAAAATATTATTAGTAGATAAAATTTTGGCAGTATGGCAGATCTAGGTACATAAAATTCATATCACAGCTATCCCTGAAACCTCTTTTGATTTAAATCTATGAGAGTACAGATCATGAGGGTTTTCAATGAGGACAACCGAGATGCAGAAGTGAATACGACTCAAGCACATCTCCAAGTCGATTTGATTTAACGGTATTTTTTTTTAAAACTCTGAATAAAATCAAAAATCCCCTCTATTTGTTGGCTCGATTCGTCTTGCACGTGTGCTCGAGAAACTTGCATAACTGCCATACGCAGGCAAAAATGTACTATTTACTGAGAAATGTCTAGGCAGTTTCATATACATTAGGGTATGATTGGTTGCATAGCTGCGTCCGGCAGCGTTTTGTAAATGTCAAAAAAACAGCATAATCATTCTTTCTTTCGAGGTTAACGTGAGGGTTGCAGGCAAAAGCGATGCAGCACTTGCCAAACGAGACGAAATCTTCTTATGGAGGATATTTTGGTGCAGCAGCGTATTATGACAAGTTGCATACGTAATTCTCTATTGTTGGGGTGGCGAAATTGCATATTGTAGGAGCGTTATCATTTTCAGGGGTGTCAATTTTTTTCATACAGGGTTTGATGGAATAGTTGATGCGGTTTATGGTGTCCTTGGGTGTCGTTTCGAATTTCTGCGGAATGTTGGTTATTTTTTTTTCGAGGGAATTTTTCATATTTATCTTTGGTTTGCGTTATGCGGCTGCAGGAGGTTTATATGGTATCAGATTTTTTGTTATTTTCAAGCCGTTCTGATTGTTCTACACGAATCGTGGAGTTTTTGGAGCATTTTTTAAATCTAATTCGATATTAAGGGTTTTTCATCTGATGTTCTGATATTTAAAAATCGACTGTCAATTTTGAAATGCAATAAAATAGAGATATTAACTAACACTCTTTCTCTTTCGATAAATTTAAAGTTACGACTTCACAGAGGCGTAGCCAAGGGGGGGTTTTGGGGGTCTGGACCCCCCCCCTTGAGGCCAAGAATTTTTGTGAAAAATGTATTTTTTAGACATTAAAAAATCTAATTTTATCAAAGCTTTGCCCTCGCTTCGCTCGGGCATCAACAAAATCATTCAGAAATACCTTTTTTGGGCATTGAATATCCAATTTTTTCGAAGCTTCGCCCTCGCTACGCTCGGGCGTGAATTAATTCACTATTTTACAGATTATTTAAGACTGAAGTGCAAAAAAGGCTCATTTTTACCCCTCCCTCTTCCCCTCCCCCTAAAAATTACTCGTTTTTCAAGTCTCTGTACTCATTTTGCAACCACTCAAAAAAATGCTTCCGACCCAGACCCCCCCTTTCGGACTCTTCTGGCTACGCCACTGCGACTTCATAATTCAAGTTTCAATGTGGCAGATTATCTATTTTCTTTAATCAGTTTGACTTTTCGAAATTTTTTGAAAATTATTTTTCTACATTACTTACTAAAATAATTCAAATTCAAATTTTTCCAAATATAATAACTACCTATAAATAAAATTATTATCAATTTTAAATTAAATAAATAAATTAAATAAGGCAAAAAAATCAAAAAAATCAACTTGAAACAAAATAAAAATGAATAAAAAATATGAATTTAATAAATTGAATCTAATTGAAAAATATTATTTTTAAAGAAAAGTTTTAAAAAATCTCTCATGAATTGAAAGACAAAATAGCTGAAAGTTCTGAAAAATAACTCGTTGCTTTCGTGACAAGAAATTCTGTGATGAAAATTGCTTACCTATCTGAATTTCGTCAAGTAAAATTTTTCCCAATGAGCCAAAATCAGAAATTTTTCAAAATTTGCAACTTCTCTGTATGAAGACCACTTTAAACAAAACATGATTCAAATTCTGTTGGCTCCAAATTTTGAAATTTTTCACCTTGTGGTTTGTCTAAGAATGGGCAAAATCCGGGACAAAAGAAGTCCAAATCCAAAATTTTTTGCTAAAATGGTTTTCAAATCCAATATCCAAAATTCTTTTATAAAGTGGATTTAAAATCCAAAATTTTGCCACGAAGCGGATTTAAAATCCGAAAGGAATAAGATTCTGGACTTCAAAAGTTTCTATTTTAAAATTAGAAACAACATTACAACTTTGAAAAATTTTCACTATTCTTCGAAAAGCTGAGATCTTTGGAGTTATTATCATTTAATCTAGACCGTTGAGGGTTCATTATCATTTTTAAATGAAGGATTTTGAAAAAATTTGGATTTTAAATCCAAAATCTGCAGCAGAAACGAATTTCAAATCCAAAATCCGCGATGAAAGTGGATTTACATCCAAAATCCAAAATTCGCGATGAAAGTAGATTTAAATCCGAAATCAGGATTTTGAGACTTTTTGGATTTTAAATCCTTCTAAATTTAAATCCTGCCCAACTCTGGGTTCGTCACAATACATGCCAATTTCATGAAAATAATTTTGTCAATTGAATAAGTACGACTTTTTAAAAAAATATCATCATTTTTTATAAAAATCTTACAAAATTTGAAAAAAGGTTACAAATAAATTCTTTTATTAGTTTCTTGCCCAATAATCGATGTTTATAAGCTTTTAGTCCAACGTTTTTTGGACCGGATTCTGGAATAGAGAAGAAAAAATTTCTCAGAAATTTCGATTGGGGAATCAGAAGTAGATTTCGGGATTGGATTGTAATTTCTACAAAGAGTCATTCCCTCCCCCCCCCCCAAAAAAAAAATCTTTCCGAAGACTTGGACCAGAATTTTCAAATATCAAAGGAGCAACCTATCCCTTCTCCGCGCCTTTTTTCAGCCCAGCGTTTGCTCAAGTCATTCGAAAACCTCGAAACGGTCAATTTTGAAAATTTTACGATAGCAATGATATCAAAATAGTAATAAAACCGAATCTTAACGATTATCGATTGTGTAAGAATAAAAACGTGTAAAACCAATTCTCGAATTTTTCTCATTTTCCCCATTTTGTTCTTTTTTCCCTAACCCCAAAATCGCGGAGTGAAAAAATTAATCCTCGTCGCGTACAGCTCGTTCGTTTCGTAATAAAGACCGAAGAAAATTCATTCGACAATTCGAAACGCGAAAAGAAATGAAGCAGTAAAGTCGGAATAATGAAACACGCGTAAAATGATTTCTAAAAATATAAGTACTTTTTTCTCTCTCGTCGAAGACATTCGAATAGAGAGAAAAAAAAAGGCTGGGAAACGATTTGCGTCCGATAAACGAACGTATAAGAAAATAATATTTTGAACGAAGCTGCGAAAAGAGAGAAAAATACGGCGAACGGTGGCAGAGGGGAAGATCGAAGATGAAAGTAATTCTGAATAGTATACGAAATAGTAGGTATAGGTATATAATATAAATCCTGAGGATTTGGTTAAATTATACGCTATCTAGTGACTGTCTGAACCAATCAGACGTCTGCGATGGTGCCATTAAAATTGGCTGTTTCGGATTGCCTTTCAATCGTTTTTTTTCCTCGCCGAATTTCCCCACCTCGTCCGCCGATTCGTACAATTGGCGATGATGGTGGAAAACCAGCGCGGTTTTTTCTCTTCGTGCTCTCATTCGAGACCCACGGGACGCGTTTTTCAAGATAACCAATTGCTTACGCAATATATTATCGAGAGCCAGTTTTATTCATTGCTTTGTATCAAAGTTTACATAAAGCTTGCAAGTTCGCAATTCTATTCCCATTTTAACGCGACGCTCTTCAACGGCGCGCACCTATATCACTAAAATTACGATTTTCCTTTTCTTAAAAATAAATTCCCAGCATTCAGGACGGTTTTAATCGAAAAAAAATCACGACGAATACATTTTTATACGTATTTCACCGGCGAATACTCCGATCGGGTGGATTTTATCGGGTAAAAAAAAGGAATGATTTTTTATTTTCGTCTCGCCTTTCCCGATTATATTAAAAAACGTCAAACGTTTCAGCGACATTTTGTTTAAAAAGCCGCCGAATGATTTATTATTAGCGAAGTACGTAACGAGACGACGACGAATGTTTTCATCGACAGAACGCGCCGGCACATTTAGAGTCGTACGATTCGATGTTTTTTTCCACGTTTTCACTCGAGGACGCTCATTAATTTCGACGCTAGACGCTCATCTCGTATACCAACGACGATAAGTAACGATAATTTATAAAAGGCTTTAAAACGCTAATCCGTCAGGTATTGTTGAGTCACTATACCCTTATTCCTTCGATGGTATTCCCTCTGTCTGTTTTTTCTTCCCTGTTCTACGCCGAACGATGTTTTGTCACCAGTAGCTAAATGGGAAGGGAAACGCGTAATTAATGGCTGAGTGCGGCAAACGCTACGTTGCAGCGGTAAATTAGAATTTCCCTACTAACAAAACTATAAATCCGTCGCCAGTTTTATTAAATTTTACAAATGGCTTTCGATTAGCATCACCGACAGAATTTCGCTACTCTTACTCGAACGTGTGTAGATCACATTTGAAGCAGGTGTTCGTATTCTATCGTATGCCTCGAAGCCGGCAGCTAAAATTAATTGTACAGATTACTGTTCATCAAAGCCTATCTAGGTATCTATTCAAATGAACTATCGTTTTAAAGCCGAACGTCTCGTGCTTAAATGGTGTGTACCGGTAACGTATAAATTATTACGAGATTCTATGTGTGTCTTGGAGGAGATATACCTATATCTGTGGAGTTGCTGAGGTAACATATTGGGGTCGTGTCGTGTCATACTCATTTTCCATTATGTCGCCGCGTAGAAGTGTAATATGCAGATAAACAGGCCGAAAGTGGAGAAAAATTGCGGAATTTTGGTATCTGGATTGAGATTTATCTGAAGTGCGTGTGTTCTCGAAATGGAACTGAGATGAATGAAGAAGTTTTCTATTCGCGATGAGATGAAGATTTTTTAAATTTTCAATACAGCCAATTTCTATTTTTTGAAAAAAAATTGTATATTTTTCTGACAGCAATAATCGGTTTCCTTTCAGTGATATCATTTTTACGATTGAATCATTGATTTTTTTTATAAAAGAAAATTTAAATATTCGTTGAAAAAATTGGGGTGAGGACTGAGGAGGGTATGGAAGTTTGATTGTAAATAAGTCGACACTGAAATTCGATGACCTTGAATTAGTGAAAATACATAGATGTTCCCTACTTTTTTCAAAATTGGTAGACTGGGAAAGCACTAAAGCGTCAAATTCAAAAAATACTCAAATTTTCGAACTCAGCGCCCTCAAAAACCTAACAAACGACAGGTCATACGTTATTTTTATTTTTTTTTGAATTTGGGGTTTTTCAAGGGGGCTGGGAGGCTCAGAATGATCGGATGAAAAAAATCGAGTGCATATTTGAACTCAGCACCTTCAAATTAGTAGAAATCGATGCGTCACTTCATTTTTCAGATTTTTTTTGAATTTTTGTCAAAATTGTGGGTCTTTATACCTCAAGGGCGTAGAGATCTCATATTGAAAATTTGTAGTTGAAAAAAGGTAATTACCGTAATTTTTTCAGATTTTTATGTAGTAGCCTCCATTTTTTGTACTCGTCATGTCGAGCTTTCAATTCAAAAATTCTCTTTGAGTTTTCCAAAGTGCGATGATTGCTTTTGATTGGTTCTATACAAGAAAGTCAACCTTGGAACTTAAATACCTTCATGACGTCACTACTCATATCACTGAATGCTGTTTCGACTTTTTTTTTTCGAAGTTTAGAATATTTACGTCATTTTTAAACAGTTTAGAATTTTTTGAAAAAGCTTTCCAGATTTTTTCCTCATAATTTTTCAAACTCGTAATTTTTTTCTCCGAATTTCCTCAACTGAAATTTTTTTCTGTTATTTTTCCGCAACTAATTTTTTTTCTGGCGTAATTTTTCCACAACCAAATTTTTTTCTCGTATATATTTTTTTCAACAAGTTTTCTGATTCAATTTTTTGAACTGTAATTTTTTTTTTGAAAAATATTTCCATTGTTAAACTTGAATCTTTTTTGAAAAGAACAATTTCTGTTTGATTGACGTTATAAAAAAATATTTTTATCAAAATTTTCACATCTGAAATTTTTTTGAAGAATAATCTTTTTCTCAGTATTTTTTCTACTTATTCAATTTTTTCCCTCAAAATTTTTATGTTTTTTTTTTCAAAAAAGATGTAAGTTCAACAATGAAAAAATTTTTCAGGAACAATTTCAGCGGAGAACAATTCCGTCAGAAAAATTTTAGGTGAGAAAATTATGAGAAAAAAATTTGATCGTGGGAGAATAACATCAGAAAAAAATCAGTTGAGAAAATTACGAGGAAAAAAATTGGAAAACTTCTTTAGAAAATTCTAAACTGTTTGAATATGACGTAAATATTTTAGACTTTGAAAAAAAAAAGTCGAAACGACATTCAGTGATGTCATGAAGGTATTCGATTTCCAGGCTTGACTGTCTTGTACCTTCAATCAATTGTCTGCCAAATTTTGCTAGTAATTTTACTCCAAGTTGAACTTATCTGGAGATATGAGCATTCAAAATTGAATAATTTAGCAAAAAAAAAAAATCGTAATTATATCAAATTCTCCCCTCCGCCCCACTTCCCACTCCCTTGAGGATTAGAAGGAAAACGAGACTTAATTTTTGGTTCAAGTTGGTATGCTTGAATGGACCTCCGGTGAAAAAATCACTGAAAAATTAGTAAAAATCACTCAAGTTTGGTGAAAATTAGAAAAGCTGTTTTGAAATTTGATGAAAAATCAGTAAAATTTTGGAAAATTCGGTTGAAATTTGCCAAAATTAGTTACTTTTCCTGATTTTTCTTGTGTTGAAATTCTAACTGCATACCGATAATTTTTCACCGATCTATGACGTCATCTCAATGAGAAAGTATGCTCTTTTCCGGTGTATTGATTTTCATTGATTTTAATGACTTTGTGACTAAAAAATGAAATTCTAATGACTGTCTTGACTAACGAATAATTTTTTTTTCTGTTTCAGGTGAGTGAAGAATTTTCATCGTTAGAATAAAAAGTACCTATACCTACTTGGTAAATAAGTTGGTGAGTAATTTTTCAAGTTTTTCGGTATATACTAAACATGACTATTAAATTGAAAAGGAAGCACAATAATCCATCATTTTTTCGAAAAAATTTGTTCAAAAAAATCCGAATACCTATTATGAGATTATTAGTGGAAGGTGTTGATAAAGTTGCATACTCAGTTCGCCGCAAATATGCCGCGAATGAATTCGCCCAAGAATGAGATTCAACCGAAGGTGTTGATAAAGTTGCATACTCAGTTCGCCGTAAATATGCCGTGAATGAATTCGCCCAAGAATGAAATTCCACTGAAGGTGTTGATAAAGTTGCATACTCAGTTTGTCGTAAATATGCCGTGAACGAATTTGCCCAAGATAGAGATTCAACTGAAGGTGTTGATAAAGTTGCATACTTTGTTTGCCGCAAATACCTATGAGTACTTTCTGAAAAGAGTGGATCGGAAAAAAAATCATTCTGGATATATTTTTAAAAAAATCACAATTTTTGCCTTTTTTAGGCAGGGCCATTTTTCCAAGAACCTGTGTTACCCAATTTTAGTTTCTTTGTTTCTTAAACCATTGATCTCGAATTTTGATACCACTGTCTTTTTGTCCTTCACAGGACAGCTAAAAAATTGCAGATCACGAATTTTCTGTTTTTTTTTTAAAATTTTTTTTTATCCAATTAAATTGCTCTCTTAAACATCTCAAAAATCGAAAAAAATTTCATTCATTGATTTTCGAATAATTTGATCAGGTTGAAAATTTTTTTGGCGATTTTTAGTAAATTGCAGCCATTTTAAGTAATAAGTTAGTATTGACTTTTCTATAAAGTTCATTGATTTTATCGAATTTCAGCAATTTTTTTAGCAAAATTCATTCATTTTTAGTGATTGCCAGCAAAATCTATTGATTTTCAATGAACTCTACCAAACTTTATCGATTATTTAGTTAAATGAATTTCATCGATTTTGAACGAAAAATGTTAACAAAATTCATTGGTTTATTTCAATTTCATCGCAATTTTTTAGTAAATTGAAACGTTTGGAAGACTTGATTATTTTTTCTGTTGAATTTCTCTGAATTTCAGCGAATGATAGAAAAGTAAGATATTTTGATTACATTTGACCAAACATAAAAATTTTACCTGGCTATTGAGAGATCACCATTATATCCAGAAAGGTGCAAATTTTCACTTTTTGATTTCAAATTTTCAATACGAACCTTAGAACTTTATTGATTTTCGAATTTCAATGAATTTTATTGAGTAGTCAAAAATATTTCAAATTCTTGAAGAATTTTATTCCATTTTTTTTAGTGTTTTTAATTGATTTTATGAAATTTTGTCGATTTTCAAAGTAAATTTGATTGATTCCATATGGCAACTTTTAATGAATTTCGTTGATTTCAGTAAATTTTCTTGACGGTTTGAATTAAAATTCTCAATTTTTTTCAAGTTGAATTTTTTTACAACGAATTTTACTGTGTTTTGAAAAAATTAATAAAATATTTAGTAACCCAATTAGCCGAAGAAAACTTTCCCAAATGATTGAATATTAGCAAGGAAACCAGTTCACGAAATATTAAACAATATTTGATGTATTTTTCTTTTTCTTTTTTTTTGAAATTCCAGTTTTTGAAGATTTCCAAGTTCTTTCTAACATGGTAAATTTTCCAAATTAATTTTATTACTCGTTCAAGTGGCCATTTCAAGGAGAAAAAAATTTTAAAACGAAAATCCGAGCCGAAAATTATTCTCATGTTTGTTAAATTTCAATGTCGCATTTCACCAGCCATTTTTATTTCCAGCTTCTTTCAAAGTATTAGCGAAAATTGTTATATTTAAATTAAACTTCGGCACGGGAGAGTAGTAGATGAATTTTATCGACAAAATGTACGGTAATAGGATTTACCCTCGTTTAATAAATGATTATCGGACTGATGTTCCTTAACCGATGGTTGGTTAAGTCTCCCGGGAGTCTACACGTATATCGAACGAGCCGGAGAAAGAGAGGCTGCCATATAACTTACCTACAGCTACACGTATATCTGCAGTAGTTTTCTACGTATATAAAGCATCGGTACAGTACACGCCGCTGTACCGTAATTACGTCGTATTCGAGTGAAAAAAAAAGACATGCCTCCCTACGCATCGAGATCGACAAGGGAACTGCATCGGCTTGTTGATATCATTAATCACCGGTGAAAGTTGAATTTCGTCGAAATCGAGGCATTTGTACGTCGATGGGTGTAAAATAACACCACCGTTTAAATTATATCTCGAAATCATGATCTTGGCGGTGTAAAAAATCACTGAATCGGTATCATATACCGCGATAGAGGATACGAATATATCTGCATGTACGATACCAACGTAGAATAGTTGCTAGAGTGCGTACAAAAGAGATAAAGAACACGTCGCTTGTGCGGAATATTGAACGAATGGAAAAAAGCGAAAATAAATTGGAGACGTTATTGAACAAATAGCGTGGTGCGATTGTCAACGTGTATACGATGCTGACAGACGATATTAACGCGCCCAGCTCGGTATCGCCAACTTCCCTCCGTACAATTTGACTCTTTTTCTTTTAACCGCCCAAGAGTTTTTCTCGACCGAGTTGTTTATTATTTGTCGAATTCTATGTGTATCGAGGTCCATTCTTTCGGTTTCAGTTTCGATTAATTCACACGCTCAGTCAAAATTGTTATATTTTTATCGTCGGCTGTTTTTCTTTGTGTTGGTGGTGTTGTGGAAAAAGCCTATCGGGATGGAGTGTTTATTAACGAGAATCCGCTGCGTGCTCTTGATTTACATTTGTTGTAGGATTCTTTGATATGACACTGCTGCTTATCTACGTCTCAATTAATTGTTACAGTTTTCCTTTAACGAAAAGCTTTGAAGAGTCGGGCTGCGAATTTGAATTTATTCAAGAAGGCGGCGTGTATTTGTAAAAAGGGTTGTTATAATTAGAACGAAGACGAAGACGTAATATGATACGAAGTAAAATTGGATTTCTTAAGTTGGTAATTTACGACGCAACCTTCCAGGCCTTTTTATCTTTTTTTAGTGTCGTCAACCTGGTGTTTTTGTTTCTAAATTTGGATTTTTTTGTGGCGTTGAAGGCTCGAGGAGTTTGGTGGAATTAGACGTTGTTATCGAGGTTTTCTAAATTTTTTATGGGCGTGGTGGTGGCGAACATTTTGATGATTTTAATCCAAAAGCCAAGGTTTTTAACATTTTTTTCTTTCATTAAATTTTTCAATCGAAGCATAAAAAATCGGTTCTTTTTGGTTTCTGGGGATTTAAAGCAAGGAAAATGGCGTGAAAATTTTGAAAAAACCCCAGTAATGACAAAATTTTTTCATTTTTTAGATTCGGTTTAACAGCATTTGAGACAATTTTTTACTATGGGAACTAATTTTTTACTATAGGAACCAATTTGAACTTACATGATTTAAAATTATTGCATGTAAACATGCCAAAAAAATGGTCAGAAAATGGCAAAATTTCAATTTTTGAAACCCAATTGGACACCTCGTGAGAAGATTTTTTTACTTGTGTCCAAAGTGAACTTACATGATAATATGATTAAGAATTGTTGCAAAAATTGTCTTGATATGAGAAATAATTTCATTATTTTGAAAAACCTTCTTGAAGGTTGTTATGGGTTCACAAAATGGAAAATTTTGAGAATTTTTGTACTTAATCATAATATTCAATTTTTCAATTTTTTAATGTAGAAAGTTTCGGAGTGCAATAAATGCAGTGAGGGGTAATTTTCATTATTTTTGAAAAAAATTTAGAGATTTAAATTTTTCAAAAATTTCATTAGACCGATTTTGAATCTTTCACGTCAATTCTCAACTAAAAAAATTGTAGTTTTGGAATTCCTGAACCTTAACTGAAAAATTCAGTCAGAGACCATTTTTATTCATAATTTTTAGGAACCCCTAAAAAGCTATGAAATTGAGCTTTGGGCAAATGTGTTTGTTTTTTTTTTTCAATATAAATTTCCATCGTGAGTTCGAAAATTTCAAAAATTAGGTTGCGTTTTTATCTCATGGATAGTGACTCGAATATTTTTTCATTTTTGAATTTTCTCTTCAAAATTTATCATCCCAATCAAAAATTGAGGGACTTATTTGGTCTAAAAAAGTATCAGTGTGATTTATATTATGTAAAATTCATCCTGATTCTGAAAATAATCCAAGAATTCGGAAAATAAATGCTGCACATGTGTGAGATGGTAGGAAAATCATTGAATAAAATTTTTAAACCTGAAAAACCATAAATGTTGCTATAATTCTCAGGAACCTTGTAATCCAAACCAGAAAATATATTGAAAAATTCTTTTCAAAATACGTGTCAAAAATGTCGTAAAAGCACAAAAATTGTTGAAAGTGGTACGATAATTGTTCAAATGTTGGTAAAAATTGCTGCAAATAAATAAATTAGCAAAAAATTTACCATAGAAATTACCAAAAATTTTGATATGATTTTTCTTTCGAAAGTAAGAATTCTCAAAATTTTTGCTCTTTTTTAAATTAAGGAGGAGAGGGGGAGGAAGCCTTTTGGGAAAAGTTGAAGCAAGTGGTATGAAAATAAAAAAATAACTAAATGATAAGAATTTTTATTTTTCTAATTTAGTGCTCTACACTCTAGACCTATTGCTGCACAAAAACATCAGAAAACGTTGAAATTTGTTTTAAAATTTACTCAAAACGTGGGGGAAAAAAATTGAAATGTTGAAGAAATTCATATTTGACGTTATTTTCAGCCAATTTTGGTAGAAATTGAAAGCTCAATACTTTACTCTTTTTGATCGAGTTTTACATATTTATTTTTGATTTTCATTTCATTTTTATAAATTTTTCAAATATTTATATTAATTTTTGAAAAGCGTACAGGAGTCAATCAAAAAGTTGACTTCTGACTCTTTCTTGACTCTTGGCTTCAGAGTCCATCTATGATATTGACTCCCTGACCCAAGAATTCATCTAAGACCCTGACTTTTTGATCCGGACGGGAGTCAATCAATGACCTTAACTCCTTGGCCCTCATCAATCTATGACCTTGACTCCTTGCCTCCCGAGTCAATCCATGACCTTGAATCCTTGCCTCCGGAGTCAATCTATGACCTTGACTCCGTGCCACCGGAGTCAATCCACGACCTACACTCTCCGGAGTAAATCTATGACCCCCACTCTCCGTAGTCAATCTAGGACCTTGACGAATTCAGTTCGGAGTCAGTTCGTCTCCGACTATGGAGTCGACTCCCATTCCCTGCTTTTAAACGGTTTTGGTGAAAATTACAACTATTTTTTCATAAAATTTGAAGGATTTTTGGGGCAATCTTGGCGCCAATTTGTGTGACTTGAAATTTTTGTTCATTTCTTGAAAAATTTTATGATGTCCAATTCTTCGACATTTCCAAAAATTTCAAAGCATAATGTTTACTTATTCACATTAGTTCGTAAAATTGATTTCAGTTTCGAATCCTGAGCCCTTAAAATTGAATAAAATTATAAAAAAAAGAAATATTTGGTTAACCGTTTTCCAGATCCTACGAACCGTAATTTTCTAATCCTTTGTATCGCCCAAGGTTAGGAAAACATGCCTATATTAGTACTTGAGTGAGTTCTCCCACGTTAGATTGAAGGGTCCGGAAAGTCCGGCTCGTTTACGAAACACCCTGTATATAAGATGGAAAAATATCACTACCGTGTTACTCATCGAGTACTTCTACCTTTATTTTGATTGTTCGTCCGAATAAAACACGTTTCTCTCAAGTACCACTTGGAAAAGCAGCCTTTTCTTTGCAATCGACATCATTCGCAAGATCCAAGTGGGAGTATTCGCTCGCTTCTGCAAACTCATCGATACAGTTGACCATTTTACCGGCCAAAAATGTACTATAGCTGTACTTATCTACAAACCTACATACCTATAACATAATACCTTTCAAACTTGTTTTTCTTCTTTTTTTATAAATAATTTCGTCCGTCTCCGCGCAAATTTTTTTCGCCCGAAATCCATCACTCTGTCGATACAGCAGTCAAGTCGCGCAAAAAATCTTTTGAAGTTGGTCTTTTTTTTTTATTGGCGTAGCAATTTTAATTTATTTGTTTCTCATCGCGTACTCGACGGGTTCGATATCGTCTTTTTTAATACCTACGTTTTACTTCATCGTGATCGAAAAGCAAATATCGTTTCCACCTATAGAACGAGGGTTTTTCTTCATTTTAAATAAAAAAAAGTAGAAAAATTCGACCTTAATTTCGCCTCTATTGGATTTTTCAACTTTCAACTTTTTCCCAAGCTACATTTTTAGTTATTTGAAAAATTTCTTTGGGTGTAAAAAAAATACTGTATTCGTTTCGTTGTATTACTATACATAGTCTTTTAAAACGTATCTACACACGACGAAAGGCCGACACAGTTGAAACAAAAAAACCTATACGTATTTATTGCTCGCTTTCCTTTCGTCTTGCGTTCTTTTTCGCCTCTTTTTTTGTTCTTCTCTCGACTTCATCGGAGATATTCGTAAAGAAAATACCTATAATACCGTTTGCAAAACTATTTACATGAATTGATACCCGGCCAAAAGATAAAAGACATTGTGCCTTCGAACGCTTCAAAACCGCAGAAAAAATCTTGAATTTTATTGGAAAAAATTGAGGGAAGGAATTTTTTTCTTTTGTGGAAAAATACTGGAGCATTTCTGAAATCAATTATTTTGATCTTTTGGCTTTTGCTCTTGTTTTTTTTGGGGGGGATTTTTTTCCACTTTTGGTTACTGTTGGTCATTTACCATAATTACTGAAATTATTACTGTGATTTACCGTTTATTTACGATAATTTATCATAATTAGTAGAATATTTACGATAAATTACATCAATTACCGAAATGTTATGGTAATTTACCGTGATTATTAAAATATTTACCATAATATTTAGTAATTATTAGAATATTTATGATTTACCGTAGTTACCGAAATATTTTTAGTAATTTACCACAATTACCTTAATATTTACGATAATTTACCGTAATTACCTAAATATTCACGGTAATTTACCATAATTACCTAATTATTTACGGTTATTTACCATAATTACTAAAAACATGTACGGTAATTTACCATAATTACCTTAATATTTACGGTAATTTACCATTATTACCTAAATTTTTACGGTAATTTACCATAATTACCTAAATTTTTACGGTAATTTACCATAATTACCCAAATTTCTACGGTAATTTACCGTAATTACCTAAATTTTTACGGTAATTTACCGTGATTACCTAAATTTTTACGGTAATTCACCATAATTACCTGAATTTTTACGGTAATTTACCGTAATTACCTAAATTTCTACGGTAATTTACCATAATTACCTAAATTTTTACGGTAATTTACCATAATTACCTGAATTTTTACAGTAATTTACCATAATTACCTAAATTTTTACGGTAATTTACCGTATATATTAAAATATTTACTATTATTTATCGTAATTACTGAAACTTTTAGAGTTACATAGGTATGTATCGTATTTACTGAAATATTTAAGTTGGCCGAAAAAAAAGTTTAAAAACACATTTTGGCCTCCTCCTCTAAGCCTCTAAAAGTACCTTGGCTCGGTGTCTAAAATATTTTTGTCAGAATTTTTTTCCATTACGATAACTAGCCTTCTGAAGTAAAATATCATCATTATCTTGCTATATTTTTGTATATATATATTTTTTTTTTTCAGAAAACCACGTGCAATTTTTATAAAGTTATAATTTTTGTATGGAATTTTTAGAATGTCATTCTAGTTCTCGTTTTGGAAGACAATTCTTAAAAAATTATCTCAGATTTGAGGAGTAAGTACTTCAATTCTGAAACACTCTAATTTTTTGAAGATGAAACTATTTTTTAGAAGTTCTCCACTTTTCAAAGCATTGTCCAGGTTTTGGATATTTCTAGTCTTAGGAAAATTATTACAAGTTTTGGAAATATGGCCCCATAATATTTTGAACTTCTTTCTAACGACCTGCTCTAGAATACATTTTGATGAAAGATGAAAAGGTGAAGATTTTTGATCATCTTTTTCAAGAGATTATTTTAATTGGGCGCACTGATCACGAACCTTTTTTTTTACTTCATTGTAGCATTTAATTGAAGGGCAGCTGAAAATATTCCCAAAATAATATTTTGAAATTCTTGAAAAAATTTTCTCAGTTTTTTTCGTTAGGTTTGAGACATACTAAAAATCACTCGAGAAAATTTTTCAGTTTTCGAAATCAGCTTTTACGTATAATTCTAGACACCACCGAACACTAATTTTTACCCGAGTTAAATTTCAATTGCGAAATCGAAAAAAAAATTCGCGTAAATTGATTCATGAAATTCAAATTTGAAATTTTTCCAACATTTGAATTGAAATAAAAGAAGAGCCATAACACAGAAGAAAAATTCACGAAAAAAAATTCAAGCAAATTTCCATTCTCGTAATTTGCAATCCGAAAAACAGACAACGTGAAATTTTCGAGTCACCGTGTACCTAAAGAAGATACGTCGATGCTACGGATACGGTACGATGGCGATGAAATACCGTGGAATTTTAAATAACTCGATCAATTTTCGAGTGGAAACTGCGAAGAAAATATGGAGTCGGATTGGCTTCGATTCGAAGTTCTACAACCCATCGTTGTTTTCTTTTTAACGGTTTTATTTTCTCGCGGTACACCGTCGTAACGATAAAATACCGATTAAAGGATCCATTAACGTTTAATGGCCAGCTATTCGGATAATTTCGATAGTAATTATCGAAACGGTTGCGAAAATTAGCCTACGATATGGATTCGCGATACAACGGCCAGTTCTGTATTTAATTTTACGAGATGATTTTTACTCACGTCGAAGCATCGCGCAGCCCCATTCTTGAGCCCGAAACAATCAAACAAGCTGTTGCTTTTACGATATTCTCTGAAAGTTGTAGTCATTTCGCGGTTATCTAATGTATAATTTTGACACGTTTTCCAATGCAATAAGAAACGCGAATTTCGACATGGAAATATGTCGCCGCTCATCGTCGGTACGAATGGCAATATGCAAATAAACGACGGTACCGTACCGTGTCAAGAGTATACACATAGCATCGGTTCGAAAAGGTGCGGCGAGGCGGCCCATCCGATACATTTTCATATCTCAGTTTCGAAATGCGGTTTGCGATAGTGGTACAAAAGTTGAGAATATATAAATCGTCGGTACACTGGCACTGCTGCCTACTCCTTCGTATACCGGTCTCGTGTTCCGCTGGCTTGTATTCCCAGCCGAAGATGAATATTCGCGTTAACCTACGGGGTAATTAGAGTTGGCCAAAAAGTTGGTATTCCGGCAACTTTTACCTAGGTTAAAATGCCGCTGCGGATAGAGGTTGATTTTCAATGTACATCTTGTCTGCGGTCCGTAATACAGGCCTCGACGAAAATTTAATCAACGGTAATAGATTTTCATCTTTGTCATTTAAATTCATATGCATCTGGTAATGTTCGAATGAAAGCTTCTCGTACGTCCATTTATCGTAAGCGCCGTGCGTCCTTTGCAAGGCTCGATGTAAGGTTTGCTTGTGATGTATTTCAATTTTAATACGTTCAGAGGGAGAAATTATTGGAAACTTGGTCGTCCATAGACGTATAGGGGTCTATGGTTGTGTATTTGTCTGGAGGAGAGCTGAAGACGATGTGGGGTTGTTTGAAAATTAATATACTTAATGAGGAAGGATTTTCTGGTGTTTTGAAATACGAGCGTCATCAAGATTTGTATGAAACCGAATTATTGGTTTTTGCAGATAGTGCTCGTTTGAGGAGCAAGCCACGTGACAAAAAGTTGGGTAGATAAGGGAAAAATAATTGGACGTGTGCTCTCTAAATCTGAATTAGTCAAAAAACTGAAAATTGAGTGATTGAACAGCGAAAAGTGTGCAACCGGTAATCAGCAAAATTTGACTATCAATCAGTGAAAAATTACTGATTCAATTGGTGAATTTTTATTTTTGAATCAGTTATCTTTTTCTAACTGCTGAAATGAATCAGTAAAAATTTCAATTTACCAATTCAATCAGTGATTAAGTACTGATTCAATCAGTAAATTGAAATTTTTACTGATTCATTTCAATAGTTGAAAAAGTTACTGATTCAGAAATCAGTAAAATTTTCACTGATTTCTGCAATTGCACATTTTTGGCTTTTTAATCAGTCAATTTTAACTGATTCAAATTTAGAGAGTGCAGGAATCACCAGATTAAGGTCGTTTTCTTCATAAAAAATCGGAATAAAATAAAAAGAATTTTTGAGACATTTTTTGATGCCAAAGATGGATGTTCAAGAAAAAATTCAGCATCGGAAGACACGAGTAATACTTTTTTGATGAAATCTGTGGGTACTGATATAGAGAGAAGTAGCTTTCCATAGAATTTTTCCCCCTGAAAAATTATAGTTTTGGACGTCTGTAAATGGTGTGACCACAAACAGGACTCCTTAACAAATTCGAAAAAAATGGAAGGTTTGGGGGAAAAATTTCCGCAGACGAAGGACTCAAAATTTCAGAGTCTATTGGGTGATCAGAAAAATTTGACCCATAAATGATGCTTCGCTGTAATTCGAGCCACATATATGTAAATTGAACATTTTTTTAATTTTAAAAATCGATAAATACTTGCATTGATTTTTTAAAAAGTTTTTGGTAGGTACGAATTTTCTCACTCTCGTCCAAAATCACGAAAAAGTCAGAAAAGTGTCTACTAATCTTTGGAATACAGAACTTTTCAATCTGGTTTTCGTAATAAAATTAATTTTTTGATGAATGCAAAAAAATTGTCCAAAATCACGAAAAAGTCAAAAAAGTACCTACTAATTCTTGGAAAACACAACTTTTCAATCTGGTTTTCGTAACAAAATTAATTTTTTGATAAATGCAAAAAAATTGTTGAATTGCTCCAACAGTTTCTATTGATCGCATTTTTTCCCACTGTTGTGAAAACAAAAAACAACTTCAATTTCCTATCGTAGGAAACCGAAAAAAATTTAAACTACGATTTATTATGGCGATTTTTTTTGATGAAACGAAAAAAATACCTACGTATTTATGGTTTTCAAAAAAAAAAAAACATTGTTGTCAATTATCGAAAAAGTTTTCGCAAAATTCCAATTTTTTCATTAATTTCAAGGGAATATTTCGTAATTATTAATAAAAATTGACGTAATGTTTTTTGAAGAAATTGTTTTGGTTATTTTAAACTGAATTTTTCATTTTTTGAAGGGGGGGAAGGGAAGCAATGAATTGCGAGGAAAGTTTCTTTAGTCCGAAAAAAGTAGGTACTTCTACTTATCTACTCATTTCAATTTTTAATATTTAGTAGACGCTGTGAAAATCATTTCGAATTAGTCTACAAAAATCGTCAAATTCAAATTTCCAAGTTTAGTCGAAAAGGCCGAAGTTGTGATTCATTCAAATTTTTTGAAACTTTTTTTAAAACAAGATTTTATGTAATTCAATGAAATTTCTATAATTCGTTTGTATCAAAAAAATCTGTAAAAAAATTTAGAAGAGGAACGAACGTGTGAAACATTTTTAATCATTCAGATTTCTCCATGTCAGAAATTTTGACGGTTGAATGCGACCGACCTGATATGTTTGATTATGATTTGACCCTTGGAATGCCAAAGGCAGGAAGTGAGAGAAATGTTTGAAAATTTGTAAAACTCGATAAGTTGATATAACGCAGCTATTAGGTGGTAAGAATTGTGAAAAAATAGTGAATTTTAAAATGGAAAAGAGAAAGTAGGCACATAGTGAAAAAATAAGGATTTTTGAAATGGAAAGTAAAAGTATCAAATTGAATCAAAATTTCAAAAAAATTGAGGGAAAATTTGAAAAAAAAAAATCGATAACATTATTTTTCATATTGATAAGATTTAATCTGGCTTATTGGGGTGGGGGGAGGGGGTGGAATTGAGATGCCTCTAGAAATTTTGGTAAGAAGTCGTAAAAAAGTAGATATAGTAATTTTTTCAAAAAAAAAAAACAAAAAACTGTTCGATAGGTAGGTACGTACCCTATTTTGAACTGAAAAATTGAGATGATTTGAAAAATGAGCGTTGAAAATATTTTTGCAATTTTTCATTGAGTGTGAGTTTGGTAATTTCCATTTTCTATCCTAATCGTTCCTAGAATATTATCACGATTTTTTAAAATGAAATTGTAGAATTCTCGGAGGAATTGAGCAATGTTTAAGAATGTATGAGAAATTTTGACAATTTACTTAAATTTTTTACATTCTTTGCATTGAGTGTGAAAATTCTTCATCTCTTCTATAAAATAAACCAATGAATCTGAAAAAATAGTATCAAAATACGTATTTCAAATCATTGTTCGTCTAATCATTTTTTTCAATTAGTCAAAAAATATATTCGATGTGTTCTGTTGAAAGGAGGGGGGGGGGGTCATTTGTCGAAAACGAAACCAATTTTTCTAGCTCATTCGGTAAAAAAATTGAATTCTTAATATGTGAGCCTGATTGTATGAAGAAACCACCCCTAGATGTCAAAAATTGGTTTTAGAGTTGACACTGATTTTGGTCCTTTTAGAAGGAGTATAATTGGGCTCTCAAATACAATTTTTCTCACTGAAGGGTGGTTTCTGTATCCAGGATCACAAATTTAAAAAAAAATGAATCTATACTCTTTCCACGGTAAGAATAGCATGACGTCAGAGAGGTCAGACCAACCGATCTGCACAATATTGTGAATTGTGCAGAACGGTTGGTTTGACCTATCTGACGTCATGCTATTCTTACCGTGGAAAGAGTATAAAAGTGTTGAAAATTGACCGAAGTATCTAACTTTGAAATTGAAATTTGTAATCGCCACATTTGGAGGAAATAGAATTCTAAAGTTTTCAACCGTTTCTGTATGCATTATATTTTTAAATTTTTTCCCCTTGAAAGTCAGCGAAGCAGTGAACCTGTTGAACTGAAAATTTAATATCGTTCTTTCAAAATTCATTAAAATTTAGGAATCGATTTTTTGAACATGATTTGATGTTTCATCCTTCTAGGAAAATTTTATTCCCAACAAATGGCCTCCTTGTTCACAATGTTCACAGAGAGCATCGAAAATTACATTTTTCTTTGTCTATTTTTTTTCACCAAATCTCAACGTAAAAGAAAAATTCTATTACTGGCTTAAAAATCTGCGTATCTTCATTTTTTTTTTTTCGTTCATTCAATATTTATACCGCTCGTACGAAATTAAATTATTTAAATTGGACACGCGTGCACATAAAACCCTCATAGGCAAGACTTTCACCCTAACCAGCGACTTATTGAAAATCGAAATGGAGAAAAAAATTTACACGATAAATGCGTTCGTACAGAACGATAGACCGAGTCAAGGTAAACCCACGAAGATCGAATGAGTCTGGTAGAAAAGGGACGAATACAAGAGACAGCGATACACGCGTCCTGCGAGTTTTTCGACCCTTATTATTGAATTCGTTGTACGTATTCGATGCCACGGCGAGGCTAGCTCCGACCTAGGTATTTTTATTACGCGGGTAAAATAATGCGGTAAAAATCGAGAGACGTCGATAAAACGGTTAAGTCGTAAACCGTCGTAAAAAAATGATTCGCTCAAACAAGTTTGATAGCGAATTAAAAATTGATTCTAGCTGCGCGAATTACCCACCACATACAACCCCCGTATACCTAAACACGACCATTTCCTCGGTGTAGAAAAATAATTCTCCGGACGATGGTACGAAGGGGGGTCGTAAAAATACGCCTAGCTGAGTTCTGCTGTTTTTTTTCCTCGTACCGAGGCACGAGTAGATGCAATTTAAACGTTTATTCCGGCTTATTTCATATAAATTACGCGGTCGTGTTTGGCATGGATGGCCGGGAATGTGCAGGGTACGAGGATAAATTCGATTACCATTTTCAGCATTCATTAAGAGCTTCATTAATAGTTACAAAAGCGTACGTTTCTTGCGATTAAATTGCCTTTTGGAGTACGTGTTATTGAAAGATTATTACTCCTGTACCATTAAAGATAGTTCGACTCTTGGTTGACTAAATGGAGACGGCTTTATGTGGCAGCAGAATTCTCGTGTATCATATGACTATACGATACACACATTTTAATATTTCAGCAAAATTGTGGTTTTTAAAATTATCTTGTATGGTGTGTTTCGTTCTACGATGCTCTCAATATCGATGCTGCCATGCTTTCTAAACGGGGAATACATCAAATGCAAAAAAAAAGAGAGAAAAATACCGCAAAAATACTCTTCTATCTAGATACCTATATGTTCAGTTTGTATGGTCGATATTTTCGAGAATAAATAACACATTACCAAACGAACGGAAAAAATTCTCGTATTGGGAAACTATGCTGCTCGTGATAAATTCTCCGATATCTTTTAATACCCTCTTTTTTACCTACTTTCGGACGTATAGTTGAAATTTTTCATCGTAAAAGCCACCAGCAACCTACTCAAATAACCGCATAAGTAGAGAGGTATTCTAACTTAGAATTTTTTCGCATTTAAATAATCACGCAGAATGTTAACGCGATGTGCTTTCGAATGAAAAAAAAAATACCTGGAACGGTTCCGAGCTCGGTACCGCGATCGGTTACTTTGTGTGAATATTTAAGCCAACGATGGCAGCGTTGTTGTGGTTCTAATACACGGTACATACTGGGAATCGTGCGGAGTAGCGAAGAAAGCTAACTTGTTGCTAATGAAAAGAGCGTCCTTCCAAGTTTTACCCTTTTTTTCGAGATGATAAATTTTCAAGTACCGGTATACCAGTGAAATTCGTCACGACGAGGAAAGCGGCGACGCGAAGGAGAATTTTTCGCCGTTTTTCAAACTTTACCTAACCCCAGAATGCGGCGGGAAACGCGAAAGTGTAATTTAACTTGGCGGTTTTATCGTCGCGCGGTGTTGAATTCTCGGGAATTTTTTCTTCGTGGGTTTGGCGAAGTGAGCTGGATGGTGGAATGAGGATGTGGTGGATTGAGAAGAGAAAATGGCTCGAGGATTGGAAGTAAATTGGTTGATGATTAGTTTTTTTTTTCTAATTGAGGGGTGTGTTGGAGACAGTAATTTGAAATTTTGTAAATTTCTGGAATCATTTGAATGATAAAAAATTGTGTAGTGTTGAAAATGATCGAAATAAAATGGGTATTATTGCATTCTTCATTTGAGGTACCAATTTTCTTAGAGGCTTATATTTTTCAACTTAGTCTTAAAATTTGTAACGAATAAAAAAATTGTCAAAAATGTCCTAAAAATCACATCAATTTTTCATTTCAACTCCCCGAGGGGTGGTTCTCCATCCCAAAATCAAATTTTGTGATTTTTAGACAAAAATACCTCTGGGAGGAAGGGGTAGTTTTCCATCTCGAATTGTGAGTTTTTTGTCATTTATCATCAAAAATATAGACTTAACCTATCAAGGTTAAAATTTCGCGTACAATCCAAAAATCGTGTTCAGTTTACATTTCAACCCCCTTGGGATGGCATCTTCCCAAATTATAATTGTATCTTGAATATTTTTTCCCCTCTGTGTGTAATTCCAAAATCGAGTGACATATTTTGCGAGACTATTATTTTGCTCGACGCTGACTTTTCGAAACAGAGTTTTATATTTTCGAAATTAAAAAATTGATATCAGGAAACCGGAAAAATAGCCACGTTTTCAACATATCCTTTCGAAGGAAATTTTACTCTTTTTTCAAAAAAAATTGTCAATTTAATGAAAAACTAGACACACTGTGTCAAAAGAGCGGACTTCCTAACATATACAAACTGGTGACTAATCCCAAGAATTCAAACTTTTAATTCATTTTTCTCCAACACTGTGAGCTTTTCAGACCAATTCTTTTCTTTTGGCATCCATCCTAACTATTCTTTTAGTCTATGTTTTTCCCTACAAAGCATCGCTCGTGCGAAATACATATTTTCAAAAACAGAAATAAATTTTGAACTTGAAAAGCTCAACTTTCAATGCATTTGGCTTCTGTTTTTCTCTACGATACACCGTTCGCGAGATCTTTTTGAAAAATTAGTTTAATTAAGAAAACACATTATAACCAGAATTGACCAATCACAAGCCTTCAAACTTTGAACTTAGTTTTCTCATAAACGGTGAGCTTTCAAGAAAAGTTCATGAGAACCGAAGTTGTAGAGTGTGAAATTCTTGACCATCAATATGGCCATCGTTTTTCTTTACGATGCACCGTTTGGGAGATATTTTCGAAAAATCAGTTCGATTAAGAAGACACATAATCACAGGAACTGACCCATCACAGGCCTTAAAACTTTGAACCAAATTTTCTCGAAAATGGTGAGCTTTCAAAAAAAATTTATGAGAACGAAAGTTGTAGAGCTTGAAATTCCCGACTATCCTTTTGGCCTTCGTTTTTCTCTACGATGCACCATTCGCGAGATATTTCAAAAAATCAGTCGAATAAAGAAAACAAAAAGTAATAGAAATCAACCAATCACAAGCCTTCAAACTTTGAGCTCAATTATCTCGTAAACGGTGAGCTTTCAAGAAAAATTCATGAGAACCAAAGTTGTAGAGCTTGAAATTCCTGACCATCAAAATGACCTTCGTTTTTCTCTACGGTGCACCGTTTGTGAGATATTTTTGAAAAACTGAATAAACTTTAAAGTCGAAAAGCTCAGCTTTCAAAGCTCGGATCGACTTTAAAATTTAATCAGCTCTTCACCTATATACATTCTAATCACCATAAAAATTTCAAGTCGATTGGTCAACTCTAACGTGAGTTATCGCGTCAGAAAAAATGTACCAAAATTGAGCTTAAAAGTTGAAAAGCTCAGCTTTCGCTGCACAGAATTGCACCAAAATCTAATCAGCTCTTCCTCTACATAATCTACACCTACTGTAAAAATTTCAGCCCGATCTGTTCAGTTTAACGAGAGAAATCGCGTCAGAACGAAAAGGCTTCAACAAATAAATAAAAAAACAAACCAGTATGATTGCAATAGCGGATTCCCGCTAGAGCGGGAAGTCCGCTAAAAATAGACGCAGCGCAGTAAAAATGAATTTTTCATTTACCACTTTTTGAAAGAAAGGAAATATTTTAAAATTTCTGCTGCGTAATTTGTTTTAGAGCAAACGTATTTAAACTTTATCAATTTTTTTTCAAAAAAATCCAACTTGAAAACAGTTTTTTAAAACAGAAAATCACAGTGGAAACCCACAAATTTAGAATGCGAAGTTTTTAAAAATTTGTTTGATGCTAATGTACTCTTACATATAATTTTTTGTCTTTTCTCTTTCAATTTTTGGTACTTCATTCAACATTAAGAAGAAAAAAAGCCCACAAGGGGTTTAAATGTAAACTGAACACTTCTACACGAATTTTCAATCAATTTTGATTGATCGTACTGGCATTTCTGTCCGAAAATTACAAAATTTGAGTTCCACCCCCGAGGGATTGAAATGAAAAATGGATGTGATTTTTGGGTTCTACGCGAAATGTTAAACTTTTTTGATAGGTCGTACGGGTATTTTTGATAAAAAGTCGCCAAATTGAATTTTGGCGTGGGAGTACCTAACAAAACCTTTGCGGCGCGATAACTCATCCTTGTGCAGGCATTTCCGGCCGTTTTTTCGAATTTCGCTTCAAAATAACCTTACCTGAGAAGAAAAACGCCCGTAACTCGGCCAAAAATTGCTCAAAATGAAATGACTGATACATTTTTGGAATCCTCTCGTCATGAACAATCGAATGGTTTTTTTATCATTCAATTTCGAGAATTTGGGCGAAAGATGGATTTTTCAGGTGTGGATAGTTGATGAAGAAAAATGCCTCTAATTTGGACGAAAATTGCTCAAAATGCAAAAACTAATATATTTTTGGAATCCTCTGGTCATGAACAATCGAATGGTTTTTTCATCATTCAATTTCGAGCATTTGGGTGAAAGATGGATTTTCGCTGTGCGGATAGTTGATGAAGAAAAATGCCTGTAATTTGGACGAAAATTGCTCAAAATGCAAATACTAATACATTTTTGGAATCCTCTGGTCATGAACAATCGAATGGTTTTTTCATCATTCAATTTCGAGAATCTGGGTGAAAGATGGATTTTTCAGGTGCGGATAGTTGATGAAGAAAAATGCCTGTAATTTGGACGAAAATTGCTCAAAATGCAAAAACTAATACATTTTTGGAATCCTCTGGTCATGAACAATCGAATGGTTTTTTCATCATTCAATTTCAAGCATTTGGGTGAAAGATGAATTTTTGCTGTGCGGATAGTTGATGAAGAAAAATGCCTGTAATTTGGACGAAAATTGCTCAAAATGCAAAAACTAATACAATTTTGGAATCACCAGCCTCACATTGTGCAGGTCTGTCATATTGAAATTGACCAGATGAAAATGAACTTGTATATCGAATTATTATATATTTTTCAAGAAAAGTTTTAGCATTCTTCATCTCCTCCGGAAGTGGAAAATTTTGGTATTTATTCGATACGATTGCTATGGATAAAATTTCTCATCAAATAGTAAGTAACAATTCTGTCCGCGCCAAGTTCTCGAGGTACGTCTGATTAAATCTTAAAAAAAAGCCTTTCAAATGAGAGAAAACTCCCATCGAAATTCTTTATTCATTCTTTTCTAACTTATTACATCGCCTCTCATATCGAAATCTAGTATTTGAACGAGGAATACAATTTTTCACCTAAGTGATATTTAATCTCTGTGTTACAATGCTTTTGCCATTGTAAAAAGTACTGTTTAATTTTAGCATAAAAATAAAATAATAAGTATAAAAACCGTTCTCTCGAATCAAGTACCTACTATCTAGGCCAAATAGAAAATATAAGACTCGACGCAAATACTATGGTAACCTATATACAGAAATTTGAAAGAAATTGCGTAAATAAAACGTAAGTATAAGAGAAAGAAATAGGAATGATTTTACGAATATACTCCAGAGATGAATGAAGACCGTACATTGAAAATACGAGTCAGCAAATAAGTTGATAATGTATACAAAATGCCGGCAAAAAATGATTAGCCGTTGGTTTAAGTGTCCTCGTAATCCGCTACTAACGACGAGCAATTAAAATAATGTAGAGTAAGCGTGTAGCAGTGGTTTATTTTGATGGGCGACCGGCTCTGCCGAAGTGGCGTTTGGTATATAGGACGTGAACGGATACACTACTGCAAGCTCGCCCGCCACCGCCGGTATATTTACTTATTACTTAAAGCAGGCACACCCTTTGTTAATAATAATTAACGAGTTAACAGTCGGTTTGTTATTTTTGGCCGATGAGTTTTATCCTATGGATGAGGTTGGGTTTTTGGAATGGCGTCGCGTTGGGTTGTTTCGGTGGCGAGATTTTTTGTCCTCGTGGGAGGTTGGTTGATAACGCGGAGAGAAAGATTGTGTTCGCCTAAGGTGATGAAATTTCCGGAGGGAAGGGAAATTTGCGTAGGTAATGCTGCGATCAGCAGAATTTCCGGAGTATTATTCGGATGAAGAAAACTTGAGGGTGTTTTTTGATGATGTACGGGTAGTTTTTTTTTTCATTTCCATTTTTGAATTGATGAGAAGTAGCAAGAGAAAAATGAAATTAAATGAGGAGGCAGAAAAATAGTACATACTTGGGTTGAAAATTCTAATTCTCCAATGAATTAAGTAGTTTTTTTAAAATATTATCAACTTTTATGGATAATTTTGATAAAATTTTAAACACAAAGATGTGAAATCAGCAAAAATTGCTATTTGGCATTTCATATAAAATTAAATTTTTTCTCTTCAAATTTACATTTGAAATTGAAAAAAAATTGAATATGAAAATTTGTAAAAATTAAACTAATGGTCAAAGAGTCATTAAAAAATTGTCAAATTCGGTAAGTATGATAATTTTTGATGCATGGAAAAAATGATAGAAAATGGAAACAAGTTGATGGAATTCGTCAAAACTGCCTGAATTAGTTCGGAAAAATTTTTATGAAAAAGGTTAAAAATTTGGTAAATGTGACCAAAAAATTCGGAAATTTCTAATATCACTTATTGTGAAAATTTTCGATAAAAGCTCAAGTTGACGGTTAAATCAACTAAAAATTTTGAAAACTGTAATATTTATCGATTAAAAATTGTGAATATTGAAATTAGGCTAAAAATGATCAGAAAAAAATGAAAAAATGGTTGAAAAGGGTTGAAAATGCGGTAAAAGTTACCGAAAAATCACAGAAAGTATATTGAAAATATCTTGAAAAATGTTAAAATTTCAATATGTTACCATCATGTTATAAAAATAACAATAATGTAAAAAAAAAAACTCACAAAATGGGAAAAGAAAAATACTGAGCAGTTGATAGGGGTTCTCAAAATGTATTTTCTGAAAAAGTGGCATGCATAAAAATCTTTACAATTACTTCGATGAACAAAGCTGGCAAACTTTTCAATTTAAACTCCCAATAATAAAATTTTACTCATAGCAAAAGCTTTGTCAGACATCTAAAAACTTATAGAAATGTCGACCAATGGATGAAAATTTTTTTGCTGGACTTTGAAAAATTTTGGAGATCAATTTTTGACATATTTCATTTTGTTTTTTGATTTTTTCGGGCATTTTCCCCTTTATTTTTGATTTTTTTTTTGGTTTTTCAATACATACATGTGTGACCCTGTCGTAAAGAAGGAACCTAGTGTGAAAAAATCGATGTCTCATTTTTTACATTTTTGGTCCAAATCACACCAAATCAGAACCAAACACATGAAAATGAAGACGTTGATTTTTTTTACACCAAGTCTCTTTTTTTACGGCAGGGTCACATTTGGCAAAATGCCAAAGTGTATCATTATTTTTCATTTTTTTCATCTAATTATACTTGTTTTGCTATTTTGAAGATTAGAAAAAGAGATCAATGGCTTGTCTGACATTTCAATAAAAAATCACCTCGAAAACATGTCCGTGATTTGAGAGTTTTTGCTCTTGTCAAAAATTTTTGTAATTTTTTCAAAATAGTTTTTCCTGAATTTCTCAGGTTTTCTTTACCAAAGGGCATATTGAATAGAAATTGTTAACCAGAAATAATAGTTATGCACTTTTTTTTTCAAAATTATAGAGAGAAAGTTGGTTTAAATTTTATCTCCCACCTCCTCGACATTCAACTTTTTCAGCCTGTTTTAAAATTAAGCGTTCAAAATAGTCTGATTTTTTTTTTTCAATTTTATATTGAGTATGAAAAAGAACTTATATATTTTTGAAGGACCTTTGAAAAATATGGTAAGTGTAGAGCGTCACAATGATATTTTCAAGAAAGTATACATCGATACAAACTGGACTTTTTTTAAAAAAAAAATCATTTTTCTACGGGGGGGGGGGGGGGGGGGGGGTTAGATTGTAGATTCAGAATATTGTAGAATTTTTTAGACATACCTACTTATTACCTTCCTCTTCAAATTTCTAAAAACGGTGCAAAATTATCACTTTTATCTTGGCCAACTATGAAAAACACAAGAATATGGTCGAGCCAAATGAGCTCAAAGGTTTGAATTTTTTCAAATTTTTTATGGCTGAAAAAGTTAATTTTTTCCAGGAATATAATTCAAACATGTTTGAAATTTTTTAAAATGGAATTTTGTATATTTTTGAGAGAATCATCAAATTTGAAGTAATAATTCCAAAAATTCATTTTTTTTCAAATAAAATCTCTATTTCCATTCGTCTGGTACAACGACAGCAAAATAAATGCAAAAACTCCACATCAACGACGATTAATCATAGAATCATAGGGAATGGAGATGGAAATCTAAACGAATTTATAAAAAATTTTGATAACTGAAAACTTGGAAAATTCATGAAATCTCGAGTAATCTGATTTGAAGGAGGAGGGGGCAGGCAAGAACGATAGGGAATATTTGCAAAAACTCGAAGAAATCAAAAAATTGTTGGATTCTTTTGAAAACCATGTTCACCTACTAGTCGAGAAAAATACGCAGAATTCGATACCATTTTATTTTTCATTCTACAGCGTTTTCAAGTTTTCTGGAATCTTTTTCATTGGCCTCGTAAAAACTGCAAGTGCATAATATAACACAGTCTGAGATAGGTGATGAATTGAATGAGAGAAAAATAGCTTTCTACAATACATGAAAATCAGGACGAAAATCACAGTAAAAAAAGTTCAGCAATACACCATCACAAGCAAAGATAAAGAAATCTATAAAAAGAAATCAGTATAATATCGATGTATGGTGCAACGAAAAATAAAACACAATAAGATACCCTAATACTCGCCATATCCTCATTTACTGCACCGATACCAAAAAAAAAAACATACACGTATCCAGAATAGAAAAAAAACCCACGACGAAAAAAGAAAAACCAGCGGAGAAGAGAAACGAAGAAAAATCCAAATACGTATCAAGACGAGACGCTAAAATTGTATACAGAAAACCATTCGGAGCATTTACTTGGGAGAAAAAAAATTGAAGCCAGCGAATTTCTACGTATCTGCGCAAAAGTGCGAGAAAAAAGACCAACGATGATGGGAAACCGTGAAGTAAAGAGCAATTTATCTGTAAGCGTATTGAATTGCGAGGATAATTAATGTAGCCCAAGGAGACGACGTTCGCAATTCGTTGGCCAGCTTGGTAATCCACCTCGTATAACCGAGCAAATCGCTTGATTAATGGCGATTGAATATATAACGTGCGCAACTTGCAGCTCCCGGACGCAATATATCGGATAATTTTTCAAGAATAAAGTAAACATTTTGAGTTATTGCGGTTTTTTTTTGCACACTACGATTATGATTCGGTTTTCTCGGAGGTTCGTGATCGTATGAAAATGGTGTCGTATTTCGAAGAATGGAACATTCCGAGGCGAGGAGGAGGGTTTTGATTAACTTCGCTAATAATTGCATCCGTATAAAAACTCGCGAGCTAGAGGTCGATTCGAATGTGAAATTTGGAGAAAGAGTCGAAAGGTATTGGTGGAAATAAATCGAACGTCGTGTAAAACGAGATCATTATCGAGTTCATTTTATTAATGTAACGAAAAGCGAACCGATTTTCACTTAATTAAAGGATAAAATAGTTCCAGACGTGTACTCGTATATAAATTCACGCTTATAATCTCGATACGATATCTGGATCGTATCGAGTAGGCGAGAAACGTTGATTTTAACCGCATTGTTGGCGCTAACTTTCAGCCAGGGATTCGTTTGGTGCGCGTAAATCTCGCGAACACGGTGGCTACGCAGCTACAAAACTATTTCTCTATTTTACATGGCGATATAATACGTGGTTACCGGTGTATGGGCCCTTTATACGTCTCTTTTAGCCCCAGTATTAGGTTCTTATCACCGAAATAAAATAATCTTTTTTAAATTAAATTTCTCAAGCTTGGATGTTTTTATAGAGGCGCGAGCCCGCAAAAGGCGAAGGCTCAATCAAATTACAATACCGAGTTTGTTTATACGGCGACACAGGGCCACACTTTGAAATGCAAATGCCTCGAAAACCACTTCAATGAAGACTCGGCTGACGTTTCGTATCGAATACAATATCTTCGAAATGAGAACTTTTTATGCCGGAATTTTTTTTCCACTGTGCGGTTCTATGTGTACATTCGACAAAGGGGTTTTTTTCCTGCGGATGTCTGAGCTGGCTGGCATCGTAGCCTAGTTTATAACGCGACGGCGACGTTGTTAGTTTCTCGATTATTAATTCGCCCCCGGCCGAAGACGGAGAAATCGGGAGGAACGAATTTATCGCATTGTGGAAACGTAAACGTGTTTAAGAAGATTTTATACACTAAAACGAGAAGTCAACAATTCTTAATCCTAACTTACAAGGTTATTTAACAGCCTTACTCGTATACCACTCCACTCGAACTCGAGACGACGAGTCGACTTAATCTTATTGTATACATTATTAGATGCATTATTATAACTCGACTGTGTGCGTATATTTCTACCTTCTGTACCTACTTAGGTGCTAAAATTGTTTTACTCGACCTCTTTACGTAGAGTTTGTATATCAAAATCAGCATCTGAAGTAAGCTTATTCGATACACTTAATGTATTTACCCGAACCGAGGAAGGTACTGAATATGGAATACTGTAATTTATTCGATGGTATGATGATGGTGGGATTTTGATTAAGTACCTAATTGAGTGGGTTTTCAATTAAAAATTGATTCAAAATTGTACGTGTATGTAGCATTGGAGTATTAGGGTCATATTGGTGAAATTTTTTTTAGTGAAAATCATTCCAAGACTTTCAAAAATTTTTGTTAAAATTTATGCTTAGCAAAAGAAATGTTTTTTCATCGATAGTTACAATTTTTGGCTCAAATAAAAGTACGAGTATGCATAGAAAATACATTTTCAAAAAAATCTAAAATTTCTGGTATACCTATTTCTCGAATTTTGGGGATTTTTTGAAGTTTCTCCAGATTTATCATGAGAGCTGACGAGCTGACGTGCGCAAAATGAACGAAAATTGCATCTTAATCAAGATGAAAAGTTGAAATTGGTATATTTAATTTTTAAATCTCTCGAGTTGTTTGAAAGTGGTTTCAAGACGCTCTGGAACCTGTAGAAGATTTTGGATTTCTCTTCGTTGGAAATCTCTCTCCCACCAAAAAAAAAAAATGATTTGAATTTTTTACACTACGAACGTCAATTACCCATTTTATTTTATAATTCATCTTTTTTGGATGAAATATGGCCAAATTTTATGGATTTCTTGCCATTTGAACTATATTTTTTTTGAATTGAATTTTTACTTTTTTAATTTCACTACATTGTTGGACTGTAAAAAAGATAAAATGGCTCTCGTTTGGTGGTTCTTATTCTCAAAATTTTTGGTTCATTGGGATTCCGCTCTTTATTGTTTTAAAATTTTGTTTTCGATTTCGCTTTTTAAAAATCGTGCCCTTTTTTGTTCTCGTTCTCAATCTTTATTTCATATTTTTGTGAGATATTTGTATTTTATTAATAATTTCGTCCTGTTTCGTTGTTTAGTTTAAATTATGAAGTCGAAACAAAAGCAAACTGAGAAAAAGAAATGTGCAAATTATAATTTGTTTTATAACTTGAACTCTTTTTTCACCTTAGATTTAATTTTATCAATTTTCCCAATTGTTAATAACTGTTTTCAAAATTATAAACTCTCAAAATTCAAAAAAAAAAATTTAATTTAAAATTAAAAAAAATTTTAACATTAATTTTTTTTTGAATTTTAATTGAGAGTTTTTGAATTTTTTTTCAAGTTTGATTATTGAAATTTTTCTCAAATCCAGTTTTTTTCAAGTTTTTCAATTCCACGGGTAGATACCTAATTTTTTCGGGTTTTTCAATCTCAGTTTTTTGAATTACTTTTTCCATAATATTTTCTAGTCACAAATTTTTTTCGACCCACAAATAACATACGTCATTGAAGTTAGTCGAATTATTGAAAAAATATAGAACTTTGAAAAAATGTGGAACAAAGAGAATAATTTAAAATTGATCGAAAAATTAAGAAACTGGATTTGTGAAATGTCCTTGATAATAATGTGAAAAATTTTGAAGTTGAAGAAAAATCAAAATTCTATTTTTTTTTAGACATTTTTTAATTGGAAAAAATTAGATGTAGTAAAAAAACATTAAAAATTTTATTCGATTGTTACAACAAGTTGATTGAAGATTCTGATAAACTGGTTTGAAGATTGATCCTCCCCCCTCCCTGTTTCACGAAATTATTAATTAACTCTAAAAACTTTCCAATTTTCCCAAATTTTTTCATTACCAATTCTGATAGGAATTTGATTTGAATTTCAAAAAATTTTCATTCCTCAAAAATTCCCAAATTTTGTTTTCTGTTTTTAAATTTTGATTTAATTAAAAATTTTGTAAGTAATTTGAAAAAAATGATTTTAAAAAAAAGCATATCGTACTCTATGGTGTCCCTAAAAAGACTTGACTTCATAAATAATTGTGGATTTTAAAGAATTGAAATCAGAATGATTAAATTTTGATTTGGGACTATTTTTGAAGTATGGAAGAGGGGAGATGAGGAGGGCGTGATAAAATTGATTCTCATACTTACTTATTCATATTTTCGTACGAGTAAAATTTTTTATCAGAAAACGATTAGGTACGTATTATTTTTTAAGATAATTACGAAATTATCATTTTTTTCAAACACAGTCTTGAAACTATACTTCACATTTTGTAACTTCAACATAACGTTAGATACATTTCGGTGACTTATGTTAAGTTAGTACTTTTAGTTAAGGTTTCCTGGTTGTGCGACACTGCGTGGCAACACTGCAGCGTACCAAAACGAGACCGTAGAGCGGTGCGAGAGCGGCGCAGCCATCTCACTTGTACTACGTGTTCCGTTACATACGTATATTCTCTCGCTTTCCTTTTCTATATTGAACTTGTTGCACTCGCGTGTATTGACCTCGAATACATTCATTTATTTTTGAGATTTGTGTTTCTTTTTGGAAGATTAGATCGTGGTACGTATTTCCTCATCTCGTATGATTCTGTATTCCTATCATGGTAAGCAGAGCGTGTGAAGACGGTTTTCCGGCCGGTCTTAGCCGCCGGGAGACTTTTTCTCACCTCTGAACTCGTTCATATTTTTTTTGATTCCGTTTTTTTTTACTTGCTTTTATTGAGTGGCTAATTTAATTAAAATTCGCGGTAAAATAAATTCGCGTATGTCATTAATATAAAACATCATAGATCGATGGCAAAAACCAAGCCAAACATTTAGATCGATTACATTGTAGAGATTAGAATTTTTCTTTGATGAAATGTTTACTGTACATTACGACTTGTGCAAAATTTAGATCGAATATTTAGAATTATAAGTCGGAAACAGAAGATCATTAAGATATTAAGTTTAAGCATTTTATGCAAGCTGAAAATATCCGCGTTAGTTTCACTTCTCTCTCAAAAATTTAGAACGACGCCGAGATTTAATTTGTAAATATTGTGGAAAATCTGTACCTCTGTTAAAACGATCGAAAAATTAAACCGTATAGATAACACACCGGAATTTTAATAAGAAAGGTGGTGTTTTTTTTTAAAAACGAATCATCAAACATATTGTAGATAGAGCAGTGTAAAAACCTGCATAAATTCGTGTAAATATGATCGTGGCATTAGATCGTTATTAGGATATAAAATTAAATGAAGACCTTTCTTTTTATTAAACTGTAAATCAGAATGATAGTTACGTTGTAAGATTAGAGAGTAGAAATGCTAGCAAGTTTTAACGAATCCTCAAACGTCACTTTTGTCATAATAATATCGATGTAGATGAACGATTCATTGAACTCACTAATTATTGTCAAACTAGATTGAATAGCTAGAAACGTAAATTCCGATACATACTTTGTCGATAGAAAATATCACATTGCAAGAATAGACAAGAACAATTTAGATCGATGTCGAATTTAGAGTAGATAATTGACAGATGAATATATTTTGTAACTAATACGTGTAAAAATCAGTTTGAATATTATAGAACACAGGTGTGAAACGAACAATAAATTTATTCTAACAAGAAAATTGCTTCGAACGAAGATAAATAAATGAAACTTGGATGTTTATGATACCTGGAAAGTCAGACGTTACATACTCAAATTGGCGAAGACAGATTAAAACATCATCGCAGCGAGAACGCGTCAGGTCGTAGCTTTTAAATAAATTTAAATTACTGATATTAGATCGATAGCTAGAATCATTGAATGATCAAAGACGATAGATATATGAGAACGTGTAACTGAATGACAACGTAGAATGGTGTAGCGGATGGATATATATTGATTAGTATAAGACGAGAATATTACGTTAGATCGACATGCTAATAAATGTAATTCAATATGACATTATTCAAGCAGTACCGACTACTTTTTTCTAAATTAGATCGCGACTAAAACAATATACGTTGAGAAAAGGTATAGATGATATACTGTATTAGAACGAAAATTAATATTTTTAAACAAATCAGTGTCGATAATGTAAAATACTCAATGCTTGTTAGAAGTTTAAGACAAATTCAAATATCAGATACGTGATAGAACGATTTTCTTTGACTAGACGTGAAAATAATTAAAAATTGCACAATACCTAATTCATATAAGGAATACGGCTGTAATAAGAAAATTTTAGCTAGAAAGAAGAAACTCGATCGCGCATATGCTTACTGTGAAAATTTAGCATGTAGATATTAGAATGTTAGTTTAGATTTGTTCATTTAGAATATTATTGGAAAAGAAATTGAACTCCTCTAGATCGTTGATACGAACGCACATTTCTCGATGAAATCGATGGCAGCTGAAATATTCACCACTATCAGCCTAAAATGATAGATATCAAACACAGAATATGATGCAAACCGAAAATGATGACATTTATTTGTATATATATTTATAACACGTAGATCGAAAATCATAATATTGTATTTAGAGAGTTGTAGATTACGAGCAAACGTGATAAGAACGGCAAACACGAATACAAAAGGATAGTTGAATTCAGAACGTCCAATACTCGATGACGTCATACCCACACCAAGCGTAGCTCGTAGATAAGAACCTTGAATAACATTGAAGACGTTATACCTGCAACACGTATCAGCTGGAATTTTGTTAGATACGAAGCTGAATATAATAGAAGACTGAAAATACAAAATATTTTTGTACGTAGTGAAGTCAACGCAGTGATGACTCACAGGCCCAGTAATACATCAAAGAATAAAATACCAAACCGATAAAGAATATTCCATCGATAGAATAGCGACACGATCGACGAAGAGTTTATTGATAATATTTTCCTTCAACCCTCCAACATTGAATCCGAATTCGACTAGATTTTTTTTCTCTCTTTACATTGGAATGAGGCATAATAATAGATCGATAACGTTTTTTTTGGATGTATTTTTTTTCTTTTGAACGATGACTAGAATCTAGAAGAATGTAATTTTTAATCGATGACTCATATTTGTAAAGACCAATTTTATTTTTCTAGAATGATGACTCATATTTAGACAGGAACCTTTTTTAGACTGATGACTCATACCCATTGTTAGAACGATGTATTAGATTGATGACGAATATCGTTATGATTGATAACGTTGAATAGATTAAATTGAATCATTTTTTTTTTTTGACAAAATCAAAATGAATTTTTAACCGATGACTAATATCAAATTTTTTTCTCTGTAGATTAAATTTTAGATCGATGACGAATATCATACCTCCTAAGTGGAATGTTAGACGAATGACTAATACCAAATTTTCTTTTCTTTGCTAAATCGACCGAACTATAATAGACGGATTAAATTTTTATTTTTGAGAGATTTTAGATTGATGATTCATAATGACGAATAGGCAGATTGAATCTGACAAATTTTGAAAGTCAAACTGATTAGATTAAATTCTGTTTTGAATTCTCCGACTGGACTATTGGTAGAACAATGACTAATATTAAATCAATGAACAGCATTAGATCAGGGGTTGAGTCTAGACTTGTCTATTCTTAATTTCGTGACTGATACTGTGTCTTGGTGTAATGTTAGCTCGGAGGGCTAACTCTAGATCCATTCATTTTCATTAGATCGATGATTAACTCGTAGATTGAATAAATTAACCAAATATTGACTAGTAGATGCATGCCTAGTAGAAGTTGAAATACTTGCAAAACACAGAAAAACACTAGATAATGATGATTTTTTTTAGATTGGTACTTAGAATCTGAACAAAATTAATATGAGCCGAATTTTAGATCGCGTACATATAGAGTAAATAGAATGAATAAATCCTGACTAAATGGGCATAAAATAGAATTGGTTGTTGAAAAATTTAGATGAATTTATCGTAGATGTTTTTTTGTGAATTAGCCATTCAATAGTTAATGTGCTTGATAGATGCATGAATAATTTTAAATCGTATATATACTTAGCTGTCTAGTTACCCTACATGGAGAAATGGAGTTTTAGCATTGTTTATCCATATTTAAAAAGCCTAATTGCAAGGGTGGATTTCAGTGAATGCATAGATAGCAATTTTTTATATAATTTTTCAATTAGATGAACGGAGTTTGGTAAAACCCAGTTATAGAGTGGTCTCCGAGATTAAATGTAGATCGAATAATTAGAGGAGTAAGGCCCGGATATAGAGTGGCATCCGTAAATTAAATTTTTATTAGAAGTTTAAGCCCAGTCATAGAGTGGCGGATTTTTGATTAATTAGAAGTTAGAATGTCCGAAAATTTATTAGATCATATTAGATCGAAATTTAAATGGAGTAAAGCCCAGTTAAAGAGTGGTTTCCAAAAATTTAGATGAATTTAAAAGTGTTTCAAATGAATTTTAGATGAACTTTAGATGAATTCAGATCATGGATATTTTTTTTGAAATTACCTGTGTGGACATATGAATTTTGAATGAATTTAGACGTTTTTCTTAGAAGTTGTTGAAATTTAGATGAATTTAGATGATTTAGATGAATTTTATCGAACAAGTGGAGTTTATAAAACCATCTGGAATGGTCTCCACATATAGGCCTGTTCACTTAGATGAAAATTAAATGTAAATAATTCTCAAACAATGCACAAATTTTAACAAATGCTATCAACTGCTACTATGCTACTGTATTCAAGATTGATCTGTACGCACGCCAGACAATCAAATATTGAGATAATTCACTGAAATTCGCGAGTGGTTTAGTTGGTGCGGTGGTAGCTGGGCGTACAGCAGGCTATCAGCAATCCAAATAAATCAGTACAGTATAGAAACAGTATGCGAAACGCTACCTAGTATATACTTGCCGTAAGCCTAGAAGGACTCCATATAGACTTACGCTCGCCAAAACTGAAGCAGATATCCATTACTCCAAATAAAATATAAATGTTGAAATTTAGATTGATGAAAAATAATATTAGAATGATTATTAGAATGAAGTATTAAAGCAAACGAAATGTTATGCTTTCTGATTACAGAAAATGTCGAATTTTAGAGGTAGAGGAAGAGGGTTAGGAGGAACTGACCGTGGAAGATACAATAGACCGAATTATGGAGCGCGTGGAAATCCGCCTATAGATCCGAGACAAGAAGAAGAAGTAATATGCTTAGATTGAAATTAAATATAATTAATTAAATATGCTTAATGCTTATTGCTTATATCGCATCACCTAGGAGTCTGCTTCAGAAAGTGATCAATCTGCCATGTCGATGCCTCCATCTGAGGAGACATTTGGAGTCAAGGGTAAACTACAGAACAGCTCGAAATCATTTTTTAGAACAAAGTATATGAAATCGAAAACAAAGAAGTCTAGAGCGAATAAAAAGCGCGGAAATAGGCGCGAAAGTAGAAGTAATTTAGATGAAAATATTAATAGACCAGGCCCGCCAGGTATCCCTCGAAATCAACAAATACAAAGATACAATACCACGTCTAGATCGAACAATAATAATATTAGAATAGATGAAAATTTAGAACGCCAACAAAGGGCGATAATGCCTAGTAACTCGACGATATACATTTCCTCGTCAGACGATGAACCTGTAGAAATTGAGGCACCTAGATCGAATAAAAACAATGTAGACGCTAGACCCGAAAATTTAGAAGATGTAAATAGACATGAACGCGAAATTAACGATTTAACAATGAGGTTTATTAGAACGATGAATAATTTAGATCGACAAATGTTCGAACTTTTAAGTCAAAATAACGATGAGATGAGACATAATTTTCAACCTTTATCCGATATAGTTATAGATCAAATTCAACATGAAATTTTAGAAAGAAAGTTTGAACCTAGACAAAATCTTAGATCGAATTCGCCTAATAATCGAAGTGAAAGCGAATTAGAACAAGAACGCGATTTAGACAATAATTTAAATGATACAGATAGTTACAGTTCAAACTCGCCAAACACAAGTATGTCGAACTCTGACTACTCAGATGTTATAGATGATAATTTTAGATTGAATAATGTTAGATCGGTGGACCCTGAACCGAATGTCAATATCGTTAAATTGATTAATTGTAGAAACAATAAATTAATTACCGAAATTTATCAACCTCAGATCGATGAATATAAAATAATTAAAAAGATAATTAGAAAACTCAATAAAAATAAAAATAGAAAATTACGTCGCAGACGTTAAATAGATTGAATTAGAATGCTTTCGCTTATGCTATTTGCTTTAGATGTAATCCAATAAATAAATTAGATAAATGTACTTAAAACTAATGGTAACTTTGTGATCTAGGATCGAATGTACTTTGAGAATTTTCGCCCTCGAGTCGATGAGAACGGTCGTCCAACTGAAAGACCGAATAGACCGATCCCCGAATACGTGAATACCGAAGATATCACTGGTTGTCACAGATGTGGCAGACTAGGGCACCGTAGACCGAAATGTAATTTCCAGAAATATTGTTATAAATGCAAGAACGACGGACATTACTCAATGGATTGTCCCACAAACACTGTACAAAGTAAGAAATAAAAATGTAAAATAAAGAGATCAAAGCATGACATTAAAAATAAATTAAATTTTGACTAGAAGTTGTTGAAAGCTTAGAATAGCATGATAAATTTAGATGATTCATTGCATGAGTAGTAAACTGCTTTCCGTAAATTGATTTGGCATGTATTAAATTAAACTAAGACGAAAAGTAATTAATACTATGTAATCTGTTATTATTTTTAACAATATAGACAGAGCAAATATTGAGATCGCTTTGAATAGACCGCTTGAAAATATAAGTCATGAAGACTCGATGCGAAATCTCCGAGACGACGCTAACCGACGATTTAATGAGCTAGCGAATAGACCGAATGTACAAACAAATCGACCGACGCCAGAACGACGAGATACGACGCCGCAGCCTACGTATAGCCAGATTACAAAAAATCAAAATAGTAGATCGACGACTCCAACGAAAGCGGCAACGAATTTAGATCAAAGTCAAAAATTAGAATTAGAACCCGCACCGGAAAATGAAGAACAAAGATACGAATGGCTTAGAAAACAAAACGAAATAATACAAGCAGAATTGCAAAAAATGGATCGAGAACGACGACGAATTGAAAATCAAAAGGCCGCAGCTAAAGTCAAATACACAACTGCGAACAAAAATTATATCACATGCCATGAGAAATTTGTAGAAGCCAGAAAGATACTGAATTCAGCGAACGAAGATAGAACGCGGGCGGCAGACGAGTATCAGCATATTATCGGCGAGTACCCGCAGAATTATGAACCGATAAACCTGGAAAATTTAGATCGACGAGTCGTTTTTGCGGATGAAAGACCAGTAGAAGTCAGTGAAAATAAGATCGAAGACGTTGAAATACCAATAGACAGAAGAACGTACGACGAAAGCTACATAAACATAAACGAAGCCCTTCCCGAACCGCTGCCACCAGGGCAGATGATTTCGATAAAAACTGTCAACAAAGCGATTAGATCATGCCAATTGGCATGGCACATAGAATCAAATGTAATCGTACCAATACCGCCGGGGCAGAGACCGCCTGAATTTGCGCCAGTAATGATAAGACCATTAAACCTAGAAGTCGGAGATCGATCAAATGACGACGACAATAACGATGACGATGATTTTCAAAACGACGAATTTATAAAAGATATTCTAGACGGCGAAACAACCGATGACGATAGATCGACAAGAAAACAGAGCAAAGAAGGCGATAAGACAGAGTCGAATAAAAGGAAAACAAGCGATCGTTACAGGAAAATACCTTTGAATAATAAGAAATTGCAATTAGACCGAACGAAGATAAGAAATACCGAACCTGAAGAATCGACGAAAAATAAGACCGCTAACGATGAATTTGCCAAGAATTTCGATAAAGACTGGAACGCTACGCCATTAGAAGAGATCGATTTACGCGATAATAAAAATGAAATGGAAAATCAAAACGACGTCGCTGAACCTGAAGATTGGGCAAAAGAAGCTCTCGAAAATCCTTGCCCCAGCTTCCAGTACAGACCATTCAATAGCGTATTACCTCGCTATGTCGACGATGTAATTAGAACGGCGTCGAACCAAATTCGAGACGCACTCGAGCAAAAAGAGACCGAAATAGAAGAAGATGATGGGATCGAAGTAGACGAGTATTTGACCGATGTGTTACAGCACTTTAATTTAGACCAAACTTATAACGAAAGTCAAGGTATGTTAAATAAACTGTTCAATATAATAATCCGCGAACCAGTCGAAGAATAAGTATAGAATGAAATTAGATTGTTAAATGAAAATGTTAAAATTTATTAGAATAATTAGAAAATTTTTTTAGATACAAAAGATTTAGACTATACAAATTGTATAAATATAAATACTAATATCACAGTAAATTACATCTAATGACTAGAATGAAAATCGTACAATTATAAAATCGACTAGAATTATAAAACGATGTTTAGATCGGAGGGAGTAAAAACGATAATTACTGATACCATGAATATCTCTTAAAATCTAGAAAATATTAAAATTAAAACAGTAGAATCGCATGAATATGTTAAAAGCACAGTAGATTGTAGATTAAATTTAGAACGTTAAACTAGATGCTTAGCGCAGGAAACCTAGATTGATTATTTTTCTCTCACAAAATATTTTACTCAAGATTATGTTTTATTATATCTGTTTAGCTCACAGGGATATTGAGATCGTGTGTGAAGCCCTACACGAGCTTTTGTATACAGCTGATCGTTTACATATTAATCTATCGACCGAAGTAACCCGCATTTATAATAGAGCGCTACTAGAACGTAAAACCACCCACGAGATTCAAAGAGAAAATCAAAGAAAAAGACGACTTAAACGAAAAGAACGAAGAATAAGAGAAAATCGTGCAAGACAAAACCAAGACAGAGACGATGGGTTTGAAGACGATGATATCGAACAGGACCATCTTATTATACACGAAAATGTAAATATAGAATGAATATTAGATCGATAAATGTAAAAATGTTTTTATTTTACTCTTCAGAAGAAAGTTATTCCTTTACTAAGAAAAAATCGAAGTTTTTGAGTTAGAAGAATGTTAATTTAGATCGTATAAGTTTAAGTTTTTTTTGAGTTCCTGAAAATTTTGAAGTTAAATTTAGATAATAAGTAAACCCAGAATATTTACGACGTTACCGTTACTTTAGGATCGTCCATATAGTTTTTAAGAAGTTTTTTTTTACGTTTGCATGAAAAGAAATAAATTTCGTTTTGTTTTTTTTATTAAAAAGAATCAAACTATGATGTATGAAAAATAAATCACCAGTATATTACATTAGATCGCACTCGCAGTATAAATTGAAAGATTCCAGCTACAATTTGCTATAAAAGAAGACAGAAAATAATCTCAAATAAAGAACGTAAGTAACTATTTGTAAGTAGATCGATGCAAGATATGTCAAGTAGAATTACACCTCAAAACGTGAATGCTAAATATCTGCAAAAGGAGATCAAATGTTCCTGGAAAAACATCCAATCGTACACAACTTAGATCGTGAATATTCAAACAAATGATGAAGAAGATAGAAGCTAAAATTTTAGAATGAAAACGCGCACACAAAGAAGAAGAAGAAAAATGGACTTTATTTTTTTGAAGATTAAATGTAGAAATTTGTACAAGAAGAAACTGTTCCATTCCAGAAACGTAACATTAACAGATTTAAACTTATATTAAATTTCGAAAATTTCAAATATGTATTAGACCGAACTGAATAGAAGCTTGTTTTATTTTTATTAGAAGAAAATTTTGTATCGAGAAAAATAAGGAGGGAGTGTTAAGTTAGTACTTTTAGTTAAGGTTTCCTGGTTGTGCGACACTGCGTGGCAACACTGCAGCGTACCAAAACGAGACCGTAGAGCGGTGCGAGAGCGGCGCAGCCATCTCACTTGTACTACGTGTTCCGTTACATACGTATATTCTCTCGCTTTCCTTTTCTATATTGAACTTGTTGCACTCGCGTGTATTGACCTCGAATACATTCATTTATTTTTGAGATTTGTGTTTCTTTTTGGAAGATTAGATCGTGGTACGTATTTCCTCATCTCGTATGATTCTGTATTCCTATCAACTTATTGAAAAGCGACGGAGAAATTCTTCTTTTGCCAGCTCTCAATTATCGATTTTAATACCAACTTTTTTAAACCATTGAATTTAAAAATATCACTGCAATTATAATAAATTGAAAACTTCAAAAATTGAAAAATCAGTATCGAAAGCTTTAAAAAGGTAGATGTTTTTTTTTTCAAATTTGTGCTCAAATTGAAGTGTACCCATGTGATGGGTTCTCCTGTAATTATAAGTCCACCCCAGGAAGGGAGGGGGATGCTCAAGGAGCTCGAACCCTCCCCTCAGCTCGAAAAGGAGATTTCAAAAGTGCACTTTTCGAACAGAATTTTTCAAAAAAACTTGTTGTCTTTTCGCTGTACCAGTATTTTAGTCATTTTATTTTGAAAATTTATGTTTTTTTTTTTTTACTGATGTAGTCATTAATTTTCAAATAATTCCCAATTTTTCAGAAAAAATTAATCATTTTGACTGAAAATCAGTGAAAAATCACTGATTTGAAATTTGGTCTCTCCCCCCTATTTTTTCTCAAATTTTTAGCCCTCCTTTAACCAATTTTTGGATGCGATTATGCCTGAAAAATATTTTCAAAATTTTCTAAGGAGATGAAAATTTTTTTTGGAAGTGTGAAGATATAGAGCTGATTTGCTGATCGAGTCCATCATCAATTTTCAGGTGTGAAAATTCACCTACGATCAAGTTCTCAAATACTTCCAGTTATCATTTTGGACGAGAAAAAAAACCTATTTTGTATGTAAAAGCACAACCATCGTAGAATGAAATTAAAACCCATTTACCATCAATTCGACTTGTCTCCCAAATCTCGCATCATCTCCTACCACAAACATTCAAGATTCGCGAATACGTCGAAAAAATCCATTAAACAAAATCATATCGACTCGGACATCGATCAGCGCAAAATCCACGTTTAAGTAAATATCTCCCACACAAGGAAGTTATTTCATCTGGCGTAAAAAAATCTCGCGAGATATGGCTTTATCTTGCGAACCCGAATGCGATAAATGTACTAAAAATAAGTCTTTGCTCGGTATATGGAAAAAGTATACGCTCCAAACGAGAGAGAAAAAAAAAGGTAAACAAAAAATAAATTAAAAAAAGAGAAAAAGATGAAACCTTAAATAAGTCAAACGTAGCGGCCATATTTTATCTGCGGATATCAAATTGATCCAAAAGCCCAATAAAGCGAAACGCTACTCGCAATATTTTCTCCTAAAACCACGATAAGTGGATTTCTTGTTGCTTTTTTCCAGATAACCAATCTGATTATAATTCACCGGTTGTAGACGTAATTTAAAAAACGTTTCGAACATACGGTGTGTCTGACATTAAAATTAAATAAATCGTTATGCCGTCGAGGACTGAGGAGGGCATAGCTCGGTGCATTTGGAAAAATCGAAAAAGGCGTCCATTTGGTAATGAAAAATTCTCCAACGAGTTTGGTGGTTTGATTCCATTCCATTTTTTTTCCTGCGTCATTTTTTTTTATTCGTGTGAGCTCGAATGAGAGAAAGTGTATTTCGGGTATGTGAAGTGTAAGTAGGTCTTACAATGAACGAGTTGAGAATTTGCCGGAGTGCGCAGGCATCATCGTCGTCGTCTGTGGCGAAGAAATATGAAAATAGCGTTCAACGTGCAGATACCTTTAAAAAGTTTAAAAGCAGCCGAAATTCTAAAGAAATATTTTTAAAAGGTAGGCCGGCGAAGTTGTTTTTAAGAAGTCGTATGTCCGGGTACGAAGTATATGTAGCGACCGTGCCGCGCCGTGGAAGCCGTAAAGAATGTCGAAGAAGGGCAGTATTTATACGGCTGTTAGTGAAGTTGGTTAATATTTAATGCTAGCCGAGAGAAACTGCTTGAAAGCGTATAGAGTGAAAGGGCCGCCGTTGGTAGGAAATGAATAATTCCGGCAATTTGCTACTCAGGATAAGGTTCATTTCCCTGTTGCTATCGTTAGAGTGGGATTACACACCCTATCACCTCTTCTGACTCGTGAACGTTCCGCCGTGTGCTGCGCCTTCTTCCCATTTCTTAGGCGATATCAACTCTCGCTATCTATAACCCAAATTAACTACCGACTACCGTACGCCCTATCGCCGGAACAACAGGGTATCCTTTTTACTCGGGTATTGAAGTTAATTCTTGCGAGTTATGCTGATTACTTCCTAACTTTTACGCAAAGAAAACTCATTTTTTTGTCGACGCGTAATGGCCCGCGTTACAAGGCCGGAGAGAGAGAACGGTTCTCGTATTTTAATCCGGATCGACCCTCGACCGCCGACACCTCGGTACCGGCATCGGCACCCTTGCGCCCCGTACCCCCGTCGTTAATCAAATTAACGCGTTTATGGTTCAAATATCGGGTAGTTTTTTCGTTGGCCAAAGGTGTATGTTGGTTGAGGGTAAAGAGGTTTTAGCGGGTTTTTAAGATTGCAGTTTCCAGAAAAAAGTGCAAAAATTACAAGATTTTGACTGTGGTCTGGTTTGCTTGATTAAGACAGAAAAGGCATGTTCAAGGTTCTAGAATTTTAAGAAAATGCTTATGGTTATTTAAATGCCGGAGAAACCCTTAGGTGGCTAGAATTGGTTTGTAAGTTGGCATTAAGTTTGGATTTTTCATCGGAAAGAGTGGAAGTAGAGAGAACCTTGAATCAGAAACTAATTTTTTCATGAGGGTGGGGGATAATTAGGACTACCGAGCATGAAAATCATGAAAAACATGAAAATATCATGAATGTCAGTATGTTGGCATGAAAGCATAAAAATATGAATTTTATTATTCCCCCCTCCCAAAAAAAGAATTTTAAACATCTTCCTCTCGATCTTGAAAGTAGAGAATGCTTTTAAATCATTTTTCAACTTCATTTTTGTGTAAAAAAATTCTGCCCTCGCTTCTGGGCTTCAACATTTTATTTAAATTCGAATAATAAAGATCAAAATTCGAAGCAAATGTAAAATAGAAATAAGGGGGAAAATGATAGATCAGATTCAAAAATAGAGATCAAGATTTAAATCAAAATGAAACTGATCTGGCGAATGACGTCAAAATAAGAATACTTACAATGCATAATTTAAAATAATTATTAGAAAATTCGCGATACTTTATCGTAAGTATTCCAATATTTACGATAATTTACTCTAATTATTAAAATATTTACGGTAATTTACCATAATTACTGAAATAGGTAAACCGTAATTATTATTGAAATAATTGCAGTGTACAGTAATTATTTGAATATGTATGGTAATTTATCAAAAATTGACAAATTCGTTGCTTAAAACACAAAATCAGAAAATTTGTTGTGAAAAACATGAAATTTGATGAAAAATTTACAAAATCATTGTAAAAATGGCAAATTTCAAAGGTGAAATGATGAATTTCAATGGTAAAATGATGAGATTTGTTGTAAAAAACACGCAATCCAATGTAAGAATTGACAAAATCATTGTAAAAATCAGCAAATTTGTTGTGAAAAACATGAAATACGATGTAAAATTTCACAAAATCATTGAAAAAATGGTAAATTTCAAAAGTGAAATGATGAATTTCAATGGTAAAATGATGAAATTTGCTGTGGAAAAACATGCGATACAATGCAAAAATTGACAAAATAATTGTGAAATACAACACAGTCGTTGTGACAAACATGAAATCCAATGTAAAATTTCACGAAATCACTGTTAAAATGGTAAATTTTAAAGGTGAAAATGATAAATTCCAATGGTGAAATGATGAATTTCAATGGTAAAATGATGAAATTTGTTATAGAAAACATGCAATCCAATGTAAAAATTGACAAAATCATTGTGAAATGCAACAAATTCGTTGAAAAAATCATGAAATTCAATGTAAAATTTCACGAAATCATTGTAAAAATGGTAAATTTCAATGGTGAATGGTAAAATGATGAAATTTGTTGTAGAAAACATGAAATCCGATGTAAAATCTCACAAAATTACCGTTGAAATGGTAAATTTTAAAAGTGAAATGATGAATTTCAATGGTGAAATGATGAATTTCAGTGGTGAAATGATGAAATGTAGAAAACATGCAATCCAATGTAAAAATTGACAGAATCATTGTGAAATACCACAAATTCGTTATGGAAAACATGAAATTCAATGTAAAATTTCACAAAATAATTTTGAAAATGGTAAATTTCACATGGTTAAATGACGAATTTCAATGGTAAAATGATGAATTTCAATGGTGAAAATGGTGAAATGATGAATTTCAATGGTGAAATTAGGAATTCCAAAGGTGGAATTTGTTGTAGAAATCGTGCAATTCAATGTAAAAATTGTCAAAATCATTGTGAAGTAATCACAAAATCATTGTAAAAATTGTAAATAATTTTAAAGGTGAAATGATGAATTTCAATGGTGAAATGATGAATATCAATGGTGAAATGATGAATTTCAATGGTGAAATGATGAATTTCAATGGTGAAATGATGAATTTCAATTGTGAAAATGGTGAAATGATGAAATTTGTTGTAGAAATCGTGCAATCTGATGTAAAAATTGTCAGAACCATTGTGAAATACAGCAAATTTGTTATGATTGACATGAAATTCGATGTAAAATTTCACAAAATCATTTTGAAAACGGTAAATTTCAGTGGTGAAAATGATGAATTTCAATGGTAAAATGATGAAATTGGTTGTAGAAAACATGCAATCCAATGTAAAAATTGACAAAATCATTGTGAAATAAAACAAATTCAAATTCGTTATGGAAAACATGAAATTTAATGTAAATTTCACAAAATCATTTTGAAAATGATAAATTTCAAATGGTTAAATGACGAATTTCAATGGTGAAATTATGAATTCCACTGGTGAAATGATGAAATTTGTTGTAGAAATCGTGCAATCCAATGTAAAAATTGTCAAAATCATTGTGAAGTAATCACAAAATCATTGTAAAAATGGTAAATTTTAAAGGTGAAATGATGAATTTCAATGGTGAAAATGGTGAAATGATGAATTTCAATAGTGAAAATGATGAAACGATGACATTTGTTGTAGAAATCGTGCAATCCAATGTAAAAATTGTCAAAACCATTGTGAAATACAACAAATTCGTTATGAATAACATGATACATAAAATTCGATGTAAAATTTCACAAAATCATTTTGAAAATGGTATATTTCAGTGGTGAAATGATGAATTTCAATGGTGTAATGATAAATTCCAACGGTGAAATGATGAATTTCAATGGTAAAATGATGAAATTTGTTGTAAAAAACACGCAATCCAATGTAAGAATTGACAAAATCATTGTGAAATACAACAAATTCGTCATGAAAAACATGAAATTCGATATAAAATTTCACAAAACCATTGTTAAAATGATAATTTCGAAGGTGAAATGACGAATTTCAATGGTAAAATGATGAAATTTGTTGTAAAAAACACACAATCCAATGTAAAAATTGTCAAAATCGTTGCTGAAAAATATGGCTATGAGTGATACAAGCGTGAAGGTTAATGATCAAATGCCTGTACATCTAATGACTTACTGAAGTTACCTATCCATATTTCTTAAGTAACTCGGATCTATTCCGAATCACTCTGCACGTACACATGAATATTCGAATGATTTCAATCTTGCTGATTCGAATCTTCGTCATCTTTTCACTTAGAAATTACGATCCCAGATTCTGATCTTCAAAATCCAAACATTGCGAAGGAATTTGAAAATTTTTTCCATTCTCTGGCAAAGGTTCTATACGTGCTTTTATCTCGGAAGCTTTTCTCGCTCCACTCGGTGTGTATTTTCTCTCGGTAACTATACCGTACACCTCGTACACGTCAAATTGAAAAACGACTAGCAAGTTTTTCGCGCTCGTTCTATTATAATCTGATTAAAATTGGACGCTGTACGCGGCCGCGGCGTAGCGTGGCGTCGAAAATTGTATCTCGATTTGAAGGGGCAAATACCGAAACCGGCGTGGCCGTAGGTTGCGGAAGAATGCTTTATAGGTGGAAAAAAGGCGACCAAACAAAGTTTCGCCGTTGTTTATATCAAACCGTGGCATCAGTTTGCTTTGTATTTTACGACCTTTTTCATTCCATAAAAATGCGGCATGGGAAATTGATGAGATGACCTCCGCCGCGCGTGAAACCCACTCGAGTCTCCGGGGAATCGTACAAATTCGACTCTGTATATGAAGCGTGTGCGCTTCGCCTTGGCGGGCGAAAATAAGAGGCGGTGTTATTTTATAGAGAACTCTTTGAAGAAATTGTTGTATTAAATATTAAGTATAAAGTTTCTTGTACCATTTTCGTGTGTACTCTGTACTCGTATGCGGATATTTTTTCATATCTTCTAAAGTGGATTTTTTTTTCTTCTTCTGTTTCTCGCTCTCTCGGCTTCAGCTCCGGAGTCGTTTTGCTTAATAAATCTCATCGTTAACCGAATTTATTTCTTTATTTGGTAAAATTTTTCACCATACGTGTATTCCATCCATTCGGTTGATTGCTATTGTGTTACATATACTTGCGTTTCAAAATTACCACCGAGGAGGAAAATTTTTTTCCCAACGTGCAATTTGCCAGCACGTTTAAAAATGACGACGCAGTACCTGGGCTTGGAAAAAATCGCAGTTTTTGTTGCGAAATTTTCTCTCGCAAATAACGTTAATTTCTCTGTTTCGCGTGGTGTATCTACGTTTTCTACCTACGAGTAGGTATCTGGGTTAGCGTTTTTCTCTTGTTTCATAATACATTTGTAAGATTTGATACTTCTACCGAGGCACTTCTTCGGGGTAAAACTTTTTCTTCAGCACAAATAGCCGAAACGAAGTTGAACTCGGGAATTACAAAGTTTTGTAGCTGGAAAACAAAATCTTTTTATTTTTCTTTTCAACGATACCGAAATCAATATATTATTAGGTATTACTTATCGGTCGTGAATTGCATACTGACGCGGGGGTCGAAACTTCGTCGAAATTGTTTTGATTCGACGTTGCGAGAGAAAGTATAATCGAGTTTGGTACCGCGGAGCGAGCCAGGAATTCGCGCAATGAGTCGAATATTTTTATTTAGTCAAGGTTACGTTCTCGTTTATGAGGGTTGGATTGGAACGCGGGGTTCGTGGTTGAGACGAATTTAGGAGAAGGGTTGTTTTGTTTGAGTGTTTCAGATTTGATTTTGTTTTCGTGAATTTGAATTAGATGGTTTGTTTGATGTTGGCGGAAAGAGCGAGGTGATTTTAATACGAGGAAGTTTAGATATCTGGAGCGATACTTTTTTTTTGGTTCTAGACTATAATGATTTTTTTTTTTGGATGCCCAAATATAATTATGATGAAGATTGTATGTGATCCAGGGACAGGGTGTCCAGTGTTCACTTTTTAAAAAAACATAGAAAAATCAGAGAAATCTGGAATCTTCCCAAAATTTTTTCAAAATGCAAAGAAGAATAAATTATCTAAAAAAATGTTACTTTGATCATTTTATTTTGAATTTTTCAAAAATATTCATGTTGATTGTAACATTCGAAAAAAAATTGATATTTAAATGCGTGTCTTCGCCTATTAGAATTATTATGAATTTTTCTAAAAAAATTATTTCTGAAAAATTTATTTAAAATATAACTTTTTTCTGAACGTACTTTGAGAAAGCAATGCCACGGTGCCCTTGACTGTAATATTCAAAAATAGAAGGGATGGAATGGAAGAGAATTTGAAACCACCGACTACATTTTGAAAAATCTGAATGACTTTGAAAATTATAACTTTTCATCTTTTAGACCTTTTTTTCGCAAAAATGTTCGACTTCGCTTCGCTCTACTCTCGCATTGATTTTTCATTTTCTAGAACAAGCCGAAAAAAATTAATGAGCTGGCATGAAATTTATAAATTTTAGGCAATTGGTCGTATTTTGCGTTGCGCCGAATCCACTGTCTCAAAAATTGTAATCTCAAATACCGTTTACCTGATGAAAACTTTTAAATTTTCATCATTTTGAATTTAATTTACTGAGGTACTTTTCATTTTTATAGCTAGGTCAATACTACCTTATTTTCAAGTTTGGAAAACTTAAAATTGTAAATGAGAATCACAGATTTTAGATGAAATTTCTGTTTTCCTGGTGAAATTCTACCCTTTTTTTTATAGGGCACACACCAGTTATTTGAAAACACTCAAATTGACTCTATTTGGAGCTCAAAATTTTCAAAAGTTGCTGAAAAACGGTTTTGCGTGACATTTTTGAATTTTTGACGAAATTTTATCGAATTTTCATAGGTCGCATGCCATTTTTGGAAAAAACTCAAAAATAGGGCCCAATTTGGGGCTCTAAAAGGGTCGAGAGGGCTTGAATTCAATTTTCACTAATAATTTTGCTTTTCTTGCAAAATTTTAATTTAACCCATTCACATACTGAAGCCGAAAATTCATAAAATAATCAGAAGAATCTCTGAAAATAAAGTCCACCAATTGTGAAGAGCTTGCCAAATATTACCAAAATCTATGGAGGGACACAGAACACAGAACCACCATTTAGGATCAAAAATTGATTTTTGATTCGGCACTGATTTTGGATCTTTTGCGAAAAGAGTAGAATAATAGGGGAACCTCAACTTTAACCCTAATTTTTGACCCCTAAGGGTGGTTTCTATATCCGAGCTGACAAATGTAACAATTCACTTATTTTTATTAATGATTTTAGAAAAATTAACTCGGAAATTGTTTATAAATAACTGGTTGGATCGAGCTTTTTTTCAAAATGAACCCGCCCTCCCTCGTCTCCGTCACTGCTCGAAATAAAGGCGACGTCGCGACGACCAAGACGTTACAATAAACTGCATTTATCCTCGTAGACTTTGAAATTATGGACATAATCGAATCGATGTGTATAATCCTCAAGTTGCGGTTTATTACGACATTAAATCTCTCTTTATTCTGTAATTTATCGTGAAAATGAGATTTCCTCTTTCGCATCGAACGTACCGTACCATAAGCGAGGGCTTTATAGTTAATCGTTTTCACATTGTTCGAATATCGTCTCAGAAGGAAGAAAATTCCGCATCCGGGGTTTATTATACTTCTTTATTTTTTACATCGGCATCGAAAAAATACACCTCCGCGGTTCATTAATATGATAACTCATTCGTTATAATAAGACGGTAAAATTGTCTCCTATAGTTTTTTTTCCAATACGCGATTCGAGATAACGTCGAAGTAAAAGATAGAGGAGAAAAAAACGCCGGCTAAAATAAAAAGGTACTTCATTTTAGAAAACAGAAGGAGCGGAAAATACCCTAAAGAAAATTATTACGCTAAGCCGAGCACGATAACTAACTCCCAATTTCTTTTAACTTACTCGGTTGATAAGTGAGAGTACGATAAAATACACGGACCGGGATCGTTGTTGACGCAGAAAAAAAACCGAGTTGCAAAATTTAATAAATTTTTCTATCTAATGAAGGCCTTAACCGAGGTGAGTATTGTCCCCTTGGTCTATGGCGCGTGCACCGATGCGACGCGTAAATTGATTTGTAGCTTTTGAAATGTATATAAGTAAGATAGCGATGTGGATTTCACTTCTTGAAACGTAGGTACAAATTAAAGAATTGTCTTTCTGGTAGTTTTGGTAAAAAGCGTGACAGAAAACAGCCGAATTTCTGGATTCAAAATGTGTAGTTGAAATACAAATACTTCTGCAGTTAGGTACAAAAAATTCGTCTTCACTGATCATAGTTAATGTGGGTGAAATTATAAGAAAATTTTATAATCTTCAGGAATATAATTTCAAAAAATCCAACAAGAAAAGCTTTTAGAGCGATTTCAAAAATGGTTTCTTCTCAATTTTTCAAAATAAGTTTACAAAAGTTACAAAATTTTAACCAACGTCAAAATTCTGTCAAAACAGAAATCACCGACAAAATTACTTGAAAATTGGCAAAATATGATACAATTTTGGCAGGGGTTTATCTTTCAAAGTCAGCCTCTCAACTCATCTTTTTCTTTCTGAAATTTTCCCTTCACTTTTCGTTCTTCCTTTTTCTTTATTATTTTCCTGTTTTACGAGACAGATTGTATTCAGGTAAAAAGAAATAAAAAATTATTCCGATCGTTTTGGAAACTTTTTGGGCGGATTGAACTATGAATAGCACAAAAGTCATAACAGTAGATTAAAAAAGTTTACCCCTCCCCCTTTTTTATCTGACTTATCACCGATCTCTAACCAATTGAATTCAAAAATTCAGCATTTTGTAATAATTAAAATAAAAAATCATGCAAAATTCTTCTTTAAACGATAAAAACTTTTTATATCAGATAAAATTCAATTATCTGCGTGATTTATTTATTGAAAATTTTATTTTAACGGACGAAAAGAAATGAAATCTTTCAAATTTCATTCAGCCAAACCGCTATTTAAAAAAATCATTCAAGTGATGATCAAAAATATTTCGTTTTGCAGAAATTGACAATAAATTGAAAAAAAAAAAAGAAAATACTCAAAAAATCTTCAATTTGGCCCGTTCTTCTCTCCATTGAACAACAGAATTAATTCATTATTTACTCAAAATCACACAAAATTCCTATAAAAATTATTACTTTTATGAGGTTACATGAAAATTACCGCGAAAACTACTTGAAATAGGTAATTGAAAAATGTACATAGAAAGAACAATCAAATTCATCGAAAAAATATTTTAAAAGAAACAATAAAATTATTATTTATTTTAAATTATAGTGAAAAATCAGAAGAAAGAGCTAATTACTTGCGAGTACATCAGCAAAATCATTCAAAAGGTTTCAAATTTGAAAACATCAAAATGAGTCAAAATTTCGCACCGAAATCCAAAAATGGTCATCAGTTTTTATTTCGATCCCCCTCGCTAGAGTTCTCCCCTCCTTTGATCAACCTGTTCATTTTCAGTACTTCGCATTATGCAGGAATTTTTCGCTCTTTTTTGCGGGAATCGACTTTAAGTAGGTACATTCAACAAAATTAACTAGAATTTTTTTGGTTCTCACCTATATTTTGGAGAAGAGAGCTTATTTACTGTCTAAAATCGTCCAAAATGCACAAAAATTGCACTTAAAATGCAATAAAATGCAGCTGTGCAGGGTGCAACGGAAAAAATTACATATTTGGTATCGAGAGAACTCCCTGAAACCAAATCCATCGATTTTTTTTTTTAGTTCCGACCATGTCCCCCTAAATCACTTTTTCAGGGGTGCACCCCAGTGATCGAAATTGAAATATTAGTTCCAGTTCCAGTTTCAGGTTTCAAAATTTTTAATTTCCAGTTCTAGTTCCAAATGCCAGTTCCAAAATTTCATTTTTTTTTTTCAATTTTGAGAGATGAAAAAATCTAAAATTTTCTGCAAAAATTGAACTTTGTTGTTTTTTTTCTCTTTTTAAAGTACAATTTTTTATATATTCAAGCTCAACACAAAAGATTTCTGGGGAAAAACTGGAGAAATTTGTTTTTTTTTCTCTTTTTTTACTCTGTTCGAAAATTTGATGACAATCCCTTGACTTTTTCGAAAAAATTTTCGGTGTGTAAAGACTAAAGAGTAATGTAAAAGATGATTTTAATTGAGTGAAAATATTATTTAGCTATTATTAGCCGTAAAATTTTTTCCAACCAATATTTTTAAAAATTTTCTTGTGGTTTAAAAATTTTTTCCAAATAAGTTTTTCTTGATTTTTCGAGCAATTTTTTCTATCTCATATCATTCTGAGATTTATTGGAAATTGAGACTTCATTTTCTTCCTCCCCCTTCGTAGAATTCAATAAATGTTTTTCTCATTGGTAAAGTGACCCTTCATTTCCTCCGCGTATCTATTCGGTGATCGAGCGAAACCGAAGAATTTCTATATAGAAGTATTCGAGGAGAGACCAGAAATAGATGAAAATTCGTTCCATCCTCTCCGAGGCCCTTCGACGATGAAGGAATTAACAGGAAAAATGAACACGGAATAAAGTACACCGTTTAATGGAGCTGTGAAGGTAAAACAACACAACCGACTTGCCAGACCGTTTATTTTCTATTTTCATTTAAGAAAGGACAGCTATTAATCTTCGCAACGTTGCTGGTGAGGAAACATGGCGGAACGAAAAACTACTAATTTGAGAGAAAACATCGAGGCCAGAGGGTAGAGGTAACGAAAACCCTGCTGCATGCGAGCAAAACGACCAACAGCAAACGGCGAAGACGACGTATAAGCTCGGGTTAAATTCGCTGTGATAACAACGCATCTGAGCGACCTACAATTACCGCAAAATGTTCTAATGGGTTAAACCGCGCTCCATATAGACAAATTAAACGCGTCGTTTATCGTTTTCACAACAACCAAACGGTATAAAAATTCTTTATCGCGATATATCTACCGTACGAAGAGACCCACACGCAGGCACGCTTTTCGACATTAGGCTTGTTGTTATTTAAGGGCCAAACTCTCCTACGTATAGAAATTTACTCTCTCCTTTTAAGGTATTTTGTTTTATAAGTTGTTTCGGGTCTTATACAGAAAGGGGATATACTTCAGATTAGATGGCATCGGTATCGGTGCTCGTGATTGATATATAATTGATACTCGACGTAGCTCGAGATAAAATGTTTTATGGCAATTATAACGCTACATTTGGTTTGTGTGCTTTATTGCATACGCGTATATACAGCGTGTCCTGCATAACGAACCGTACGTTAGACAATTTATTACGTACATGTGTCAATTGTATTGCCTATGCCTTCTTTGAAGGCGCCGGTAATCGTTTAATAGATATTAGATAAGGTTGTTAAACGGTTTCGTTGTATTTACTCGAGCGTCGTACGACGTTTTACCCTTGATGATTTTCGTATTACGTTGTGTTTGGAATGTTTACGAGGTGTGGATTGTGTAATTGTAGGACAACGGGGGCAGAAATTGAAACCGTAAAGATTGGAATTGAAAAAAAAATTATTTAAAAGAGGTAATTAAAAAATTATTTTTATTCTCCATTTTCTTTAAAAAAAATAAAATAAAATACAGATCAAAATTTGAAACATTCACGACTACTGAGAATACTTTTTTGCAAAATTTTCAACTGAAGGCTCATTTGAATGGAAAAATTTCAAAGTTGACCTTTTACGTTGAAAAATGTGAATTTTTGACTTCTCCGTGTACTTAGTCTTTGAATCAGAAAATTTTCACTTTTTGCTCATCTTCTAAACGGCAGTAAAATTTTGAGCTGAAACAAGAATGAATCAAAAATATTTGAAAAATTCAATTTCCAAAGTTTCAAATGTTAGCGTTCGTGTCTCAAAGTTTGGTGAATTTTTGAAATTTCAGAATTGTTCACTCGCCCAGTAAAATATAAAAAATTTACCTAATCAGCAAAAAAGCTGAAATTTGGTATAGACCCTATTTTTTTGACTTTTTTAGTAAATTGGAAGCGATTTCAAGACGTTTTAGAGCCCCCAGAAAATTTTGGAATTTCTCAGAAATGAAGGAAATCACATGAAAATGGTTCAGATAAAATTCGTTTGAAAATTCTGATCATCCTTATTAGTGAATTTTGTGAACAATTCAAGTGCAATTTTCCGAAATTTTTCACCACCAATTCAAATCCATAATTATTTTTCTCCAAATTGATAGAATATTTCGGGTAATTTATCGTAACACTTAGAATTACAGTAATTCATCGTAATTATTATAATATTTACGGTAATTCATCGCAATTATTGGAATTTTATGGTAATTTACCGTAATTTACGGTAATTTACCGTAATTACCGAAATATTTACGGTAATATACCGTGATTACCGAAATATTTACGGTAATATACCGTGATTTCCGAAATATTTACGGTAATTTACCGTGATTGCCGAAATATTTACGGTAATTTACCGTGATTACCGAAATATTTACGGTTATTTACCATGATTACCGAAATATTCACGGTAATTTACCGTGATTACCGCAATATTTACGGTAATTTACCATCATTACCGAAATATTCACGGTAATTTACCGTGATTACCGTAATATTTACGGTAATTTTCCGTAATTTACCGTAATTATTAGAATGTTTACTATAATTTACCGAAATTATTGAAATATTTACGGTAAATTACAGTAATTATAAAAGTATTCACGGTAATTTACAGTAACTTTCCGTAATTATTAAAATATTTAATATAATTTACCGCACAATTACCGAAATATTTACGGTAATTTCCTATAATTATCTAAATATTCACTGTAATTTACGCAGTAATTTACCATTATCCTAAAAAGGGTCTGGTACGGTAAGGGGTGAATTTTGCCTCAGCCTCGATTTTTGATTCAATGCCCCCAGATGATGTCCCATGACGTAAAAAAATTCTGGGAAAAATTTTGACACCCTCCCCATCTCCTCTCCCTTTTGAAACTATGGCCATTTTGTTGCGTGATTTTCAAGAATTTTCAATTCCAATAGAAGTGAATAAAATTTTCTGTCTTTGGCACAAAATGATTACATATCGTGGAGGCCAGAATTTTTTTACATCATGGGACACCATGGGAGGGGGGAGGCATTAAATCAAAAATCAGGACTGGGGTCAAATTCACTCATTACCCGGCCAGGCCCTTTTTACGTTAATTCACAGTAATTATTGTAATATTCACGGTAATTTATCGTAATTATTAGAATATTTACGATAATTTACCATGATGGTTACTGAAATATTTACGGTAATTTACCGTAATTATCAAAATTTTTACCGTAACATTGTGTCTACCGAGCATGAAAATACTATGAATTTTCATTTTCTCAATGCAGTAGACACCACGAGGCCTGAAAATTGAACTTTCATGCTCAAAAATGAAAATTTTAAATTCTGCTTTCAAAAGTTGAAATGTATGAATTTTGATTAAAACCGGGGCATACCTACAGAAAGAGGAGGCAGTTCGCGTTTTCCTTTCAAATATTAAAAAAAATCGGATTTGAATTAAAAAATTTTGAAAATGGTTACCTTTTTTGACTTTTATTTTGAAAAAAAATTGAAAATATGTACTGTTCCTGAATCGAAAAAAAAAAACAAGGAATCCCCTTTTCAGTTAGGAATCCTCTACTTGAAATTTTAAATAATTATTCTGCAAATTTACAAATTTTCATGTCATAGGGTTATAAATTTGAAATTTGATTTTTCAACTTTGATGCTTGATCTGGTAAAAAAACGTGAGATATTAATCTCATTTTCAACTTAAAAATGTTACCTACTGAAATAATCCAAGAATTGTTTTAAAAATCTCAACTTCTAGGTTTATTTTGGTAATTTCGAACTTCGATTTCCGACGTTGAACATGATTATAGAATTTTATTTATGCATTACGAATTTCTCAATTATCAACTTTGAACTTTCATCGGCTTTTGAAGAAAATTCCTGAAAATTGATCGATCAAACGACCCGACGCACCCATTTGCTTATACATATGCACGTAGGTAGATAAGTGGTCTAGATATATATTTTTAAATTGCATACACGATTAATTATTCAAAAGCGTACTTATACGACGATAAACATGAAATACGCGGCCATAAACGTTACTTTTTAATAACCGAAACGTTTCACGTGCAGGGCATTGCAATTTCACGCGTTCGCCGTTCAGCCTTTACCACGACGCGGCGAGGGTTATTTTGTCATGAAGAGCGAAACAACCGCACGTAATTGGACGTTTATGATGTAGGTTTACATAACATTTGGCGAATGTACAGAGAGGGCTCGGGTTACCTTTCATTTTAACGAAGCTCGTATTCCATTCGGATATAGCGCAATTTTATTATCGAGGATTGCGAAAAATTAACGCAGCAGTTGTATGGGGTGGAAAAATTTCACCATTTAGGAGAAAAAGAAACGTCATATTGTCAGAAAAAAAGACCGCGTATGAATTCGAAAAAAATGTATCAATCTTGACTATTGAAAGTCATATCTGAATCGAGAAGGCATGTAAAAAAAAGAGGAAAATTTTTTAGAAAGAGGGTGGGGCAAGGAGGGGGCAAAAAACTCATCAATTTGACATCTGCTCGATTTGTGTAGGTCGTCGATTAAACGTTAATTTTCCTTATGGACGTGTAATAGACTGTATATCTGTGTTGAGTCTCGCAATGGTTTATAGACCGCTACACCGTACATCTGATGTATTGTCTAGGTTAGGTACCCTTCGATCGGAGTATACCTATGTGGCGTGGTGGTTTCTAATGAATAGTCGTCGCAATCACCGTATACCAGCGAGCTGAAGTTTGAACATCAATAGACTGGCAAGCCTTTTATTGCGACCTACTCGCCAATTCAACCGGAAAGACATCAAACCGCTTTATTTCTCTTTATTTCTAAAAACAATAAATACGGAAACTTTGCCAGTTACTTGAAAATAAAATTAAACTTGCGAGATAAATCGCTGCTGGTTTTCGTTTCTGCTCTTTTTTTTTTTTCAACCTCTCCTATCTCTTTATCGCGAATTGTGGTTTTTTTCACTTCTTTTCCTTTGTACGGTGCACCGGTTATGGAACGTTTATATGCATCGAGGCTTTCGACGAAATGAAGAAATACATCTAATGAAATGCCCGTATCACCGATGCCTGCGAATTTCAAAACGAAACCGCGATCTGCCCCTTTTTTTTCTGCTCTTGAATTTAGGCGAAGAGTTGAGGGCAGGGGTGTTTTGAAATTCGATGTCATCGGCATATGCTGCACCAAAGTAGTAATAAAGAATAAACGACCGACTCGATAATGTTGATTTTGTTGTAGGGGGACGAGGTGACGTCGACGGACCCGTAGCACGTTTTTAATTTCATTTTTAGCTCGTCGCTCGTTCTATTGTTTTAGCCATGTCGGCAGATTTTTTTCCTCCGGCGAGTGATTCGTAATTTATATAGTGCCAGATCGAATGGATGTGTTCTTAGAGTCGGTGTCGGCCAATCGAGTTGATTACGAGGAAATACCGGCGATTTAAAGATACGCCGGACGAGGGCGACGTTTGAGGAAAATAAATGTAATATCGCAGTTGTATTTATCGCGATAAATAGAATTGATTTTTTGTGGCTCTTTGCGGCGTGGCGTAAAATTGTGAGTTAGGTGATCGATAGATGTGTTGAAGAAATTGAAAAACGTGTAAATTTTACAAAAGTGAAAAAAAGATGTTAAAAACATCAAAGATTGTATCCAAAAACATCAAATATATCAGAAACATTGAAAATCATAATATCAAAATTTTGAAACTTCACAAATCATGTCTAAAACATAAAAGAGAGCATTCAAACATCAAAACGTGTACCTATAGGTACACGTTTTGATTATCATGTCAAAAGTATCAAAGACGACAATATCCAACAATATCAAAAATCATGTTAGAAATATCAAAAATCATGTCAAAAACATCAAAAATTATGTCCAAAATATCAAAAATCATGTTGAAAATATCAAAGATTTTGTCAAAACTTCATGAATTATGTCAAAAACGATTGTTTTTAAAAATACCTGATTGAAATCATGTCAGAAATATCAAAAATCATGTCAAAAACATCAAAAATTATGTCCAAAATATCAAAAATCATGTTGAAAATATCAAAGATTATGTCAAAACTTTATGAATTATGTCAAAAACATTTGAAGATTGTATTTAAAAATACCTGCTTGAAATCATGTCAGAAATATCAAAAATCATGTGAAAAACATCAAAAATTATGTCCAAAATATCAAAAATCATGTTGAAAATATCAAAGATTTTGTTAAAACTTCAAGAATTATGTCGAAAACATTGAAGATTGTATTTGAAAGTGCCTGTCTGAAATTATGTCAAGTATTAAAAAATCATGTCAAAAGTATCAAAGATATATCCCAACAATTTCAAAAATCATGTCAAAAAAATCGAAGATGATTGAAAGACATCAAATATCATTATACAAAAATATCAAAAAATCATGTCAAAAACATTAAAAATTAACTATGTCCAAAATATCAAGAATCATATGTTAAAAATATCAAAGATCATATCAATACTTCATGTTGAAAACATTAAAGACCGTATTTAAAAATACCTGCCTGAAATCATGTCAAAAGTATCAAAAAATCATGTCAATAGTATCAAAGATCATATCCCAAAAATATCAAAAGTCATGTCAAAAAAGTCGAAGATGATTGAGAGATATTAAAGATCATAATATCCAAATATATCAAAAAATCGTGTCAAAAACATCAAAAATTAACTATGTCCAAAATATCAAGAATCAAATGTTGAAAATATCAAAGATCATATCAAAACTTCATGTTAAAAACATTAAAGATTGTATTTAAAAATACCTGCCTGAAATCATGTCAAAACTTATCAAAAAATCATGTCAAAAACATCAAAAATTAGGTATGTCTAAAATATCGAAAATCATGTTAAAAATATCAAAAATCATGTCAAAACTTCATGTCAAAAACATTAAAGATTGTACGTATTTAAAAATACCTGCCTGAAATTATGTCAGAAGTATCAAATAATCATGTCGAAAAACATCAAAGAACATATCCATAAATATTAAAAATCATGTTAGAAATATGTATCAAAAAATCATGTCAAAAATATCAAAGATCGTGTCAAAACTTCATAAATTATGTCAAAAACATCATCAAAGATCATATCTAAAAAAAAAAATTGAAAATCATGTCAGAAACATCGAAACCCTTGTGAAAAATATCAACGAATATTTCGAACATCATCACTAAAATCATGAAAAACAGGGGCGCCCACGTCGGGGGGGCGCGTGGGCGGTCGCCCACGGGGCCCCACCGGTAGGTGGGGCCCCCTTGTAGTAGTTGAAAATTTGAATGTCCGTGAAAATAAAAATATTAGAAATAATATTAAACAATATAATGGGGCCCCTTCACAGGGTATCTAACGGGTAGTGAAAGTAGTGAAAGTAGTGAAAAAGTAGTGATTTGAAAAACCGGTCATGCCGGTAGTGAAAAAGTAGTGAATTCAGACGAAAATTTGAAAAAAGTAGTGAAAAAATGAAAAAATTCCAAAGACGCGAAATTCAATCATCAGTTACGTTTAGTTGGTAGTCACTACTCACTAGCAGGGTGTCTACCGGTCGCGAAAAAGTCGCAAATTTTTCCCAAATTACATTTTTATTAAAATGTCAGTTTTTTAACACAATTTTCTAAAAATTTTCGCCCTCGCTTCGCTCGGGCTAATAAATTGACATTCATCGTTTTTAAATAACAAACCTTTCCCCATTCCAGACAATTGAATATTTTGAAACGAAAAATGGACTATTGTGGGAGACTTGATAGCAATTACGATTGTAATTTTCAAAAGAAAGTTTTTTGATTTCACTAGGATTTTTTGAAAATTTAGAGGGAGAAATCATTTGAAAATACATTTCTTTTTTGTTGTTGTTATACTAAATTCTCAAAAAATTCGCCCTCGCGGCGCTCGGGCCCGATCACAGCATTATCGGGACCGACACTCCGGCGCGGCGCGATGGAGGCATTGGGGAAGGACTTCCCTCAGCCAATTTCTAGTCGGAATTTTCGGAAAAATTTCAAAAATTTGGCAAAATCTTGGAAATTTTATCAAATTAGGTCTTGTGGTATTTTGTAATGTGTTTACTTACTCTCTAAATCAGAATTTTTCCAAAACTTCGGCCTCGCTTCGCTCGGCCTTATTAAATTTTCCCTTTCGTAATTTTAAAATGAACCGAATGCTACAAAAGTGATTTTTTCAGCCAGATTTATTAAGTGTTTTTTTTGAAAAAGAATCATTTTCGAAGTTTCAAAATCGAATTTTTCAAATGCTTTGGCCTCACTAGGCTCTCGGCCTACTTAATCATATTTTTCTTTCAATAATTTTGAAAAGTAAAAGTGACCAATTTTTACGCGAATTTTTCAATTTGAAACATTGTTTTATTGCACTTTGAATTTAAAGTCTTCTAAAATTTTCTCTCCTCGCTTCGCTCGGAAATGAAACTGCTTCATCCATTTAGGCATGATAGGTATTACTTTTCAAGTTTTTGTTACGTTATTCTCTAAAAATTGTGTTATTTTTCCTCCATGATGTTGCTTCACATGTAGCCCTCCCATGATTTTTTCCCTGAATTTTAGGTTCAGAATCGGCGAAGTTTATCAGCGACTCCAGGGGTATTTGCAAGGGAGGGACTAAAAACTGCTTCAAATTCCCTATAAAACGAGCATACGCCAGGGGGGGGGGTCTTTTGGGCAAAGATTTTTTTCTAATTTAATTTTTTTTTCTCTAAACAATTTTGATCATTTTTTTTTGTATGTTAAAAAAAGAGTCGATTTTTTTTTTGGTGGTGGGGGGTACAAATTGGAAATTTTGAAAAAAAAAGGTAGTGGAAAAAGTAGTGAAAAAGTAGTGATTTTACAAAAAAAAAATCAGTTAGATACCCTGCTTCAGACAAAATTTGGGGGCCCCTTCGGACAAAATTTGGGGGCCCCCTTGAAATTTCTGCCTTACCACTCGGAAAATCTGTGGGCGCCGCTGAATGAAAAATAATGACCCGAAACATCATTGCAGTCATTTATCGTTTTTTGATTGGCGGACTTCATCTTTGAAAATTAATTATCTTGTGAATAGTTTTTCAAAAAATCAAATTTTTGCTGAAAAACGGCCATTTGAAAATTTATCAAATAATACGTAAAATAAACTTGAGATGATGACGTTTAGATTTCAATGCTTTTGAAACGTTCTTTTATCAAAAATGTAATTTTGGTTCTAATCGAGGACCTGAAATTGAGAATTTTTCAAAAGGTCGAAATAGGAAAATTTTTCAAGAAGCCCAGAATTATTATTTTTTTGGTGAATTAAGGCCAAACAGCTCAGTTTATTCAACTTACGATGGGTCGAGTAATAATTCAAAACAGACTGCGAATATTGAAGAGTGCTTTGAAATTCCTTCTCACCATTCAAGAAATGAATGCAGCCAAAAACCAAGATTTTCTTTTGTTTTTTTGTATACTTCGTTGCAGTACAGTTTCCTCTTTTAATTTTTTTTTTTTTATCAACTCAAATATACAACGAATCGAGAAAATAGTAAAAATATCGCAACAACAAGACGACCGAGACTTTCTCTCTGGAAAAAGGTCGCAATTGATGTTTTTAAACACACCGCGGAGAAAACAACTCGCGGTAAAATACTGGAAATTAAAATTCATCGGAAATCGTACTCGACGAAGGGGAGGGTATTTGGGCGAAAAAAACATCGCTGGCATTAAGTTTCTTCTTTTCTCCCAAAGTAATATTTCGTTTGTGTGCTGGGGTATGAAGCATTGAAAATTAAAAAGTTACTTGGGCGAACGATGGAGAAAAAAATCACCAGATAAGGTACCTATATAAGATGTAAAATTACGAAATTAATTTGTCGCTGAGTTGGAGGAAAAAAGGCGAAAGATTTGAAAACATTTCAATATTTTCGCTTCGGTATCGATGCGGAAAAAAGGTATAATTATAAAGCATGTTGTTTTTCTCTTCCTCAGATACGAATAAATTTCACGGTCTAATTGAATAGATTCTTGCTTACCTTATATGTTCCTAAATTATTGACTACACAAGGTAACGATGCATCTCGGCCCAATGCTACGGTCACATTTGGTATCGGCTCAGCAAATCTGGGCTGTTCTGTTAGACCTGGAAAAATATAAAATTATTACGTTTCGTAGGCGAATTGGCCGAAATAACGAATACCCATCTTGGTCTGCGAGAAGGGAAAAAAAGCAAAGGGTGAAAAAAAAAGAGGAAGATAGTTCGAGTTATAGGTCGTTCAACCGAAACGTTTCGGTGATTTTTAACAAGAAACTACCTGTTTCATGGTTCAATAATTGAATTTAATTTGATTCGCTGTATTCTAAAAGATGAATGCCTTTTGTTAGCGACTGATTGATGCCAACAGATTATGTACGTATGTAAGAGAACCTTTTCCTTATTTCGAAATTTATTCTACTGTATGAAAAAATCCGTTTATATGGAAAAGAATCCTACTTTGGTTATTAATTTTGAAATCTTATCCAACGAGTAATTACCATTTCTTGGAAAGATTTTGGATGGACATGGTGGCTATATCCGATAAGGAAATCATGAAAAACATGAAAATAGCATGCATTTTGATTATTTTCCACAAAAAGCTTAAATTTTTTATATTTTCTTCTCGATTTTTATTGCTTTTGAATAATTTTTCGTTTTTGAAATCAAAATGAAAATTATCTGGCAAATACTTAATGTCAAAATTAGAATATTTACGACAATTTACAGTAATTATTAGAATATTTACGGTAATTTACAGTAATTATTAGAATATTTACGGTAATTTATCGTAATAATTAGAATATGTACTGTAACTTACCGTAATTATTAAAATATTGGCGGTAATTTACAGTAATTGTTGAAATATTTACCGAATATTTGCGGTAATTTACCGTAATTACCGGTATTACAGGAATATGTACTGTAATTGACCGTAATTACTGAGAAATTTACCATAATTTACCATATTTTCTAAAATATTTACGGTAATTTACCGCAATTACCGAGAAATTTACTATTATTTACCGTAATTACCGGAATATTTATTGTAATTTTCCGTAATTACTGAGAAATTTACCATATGTTTTGAAATATTTACGGTAATTAATCGTAATTACTGGAATATTTACGATAATTTACCGTAATTACTGGAATATTTACGGTAATTTGCCGTAATTACTGGAATATTTACGGTAATTTACCGTAATTACTGGAATATTTACGGTAATTTACCGTAATTACTGGAATATTTACGTTAATTTACCGTAATTATCGGAATTTTTACTGTAATTTACCGTAATTACTGATAAATTTACTATAATTTACCATACCTTCTGAAATATTCACGGTAATTAATCGTAATTACCGATATTTGTACGGTAATTAACCGTAATTTCTGAAATAATTACTATAATTTACTTTAATTTACCGTAATTATCAAAATTTTTACCACAACATGGTGTCTACCAAGCATGAAAATCATGAAGAACATGAAAATAGGATGATTTTCAACATTTTCTTAATGCAGCCGACACCATGATGGTGGAAAATTTACAATCAATTTAATCTTCTGATGTTTGAGAATTTTTTTTCGAAAAATTTGTAATTTCCAAACTGCATGTGAGATCTCTTCTAAAAAATTTTGAATCTTGGAAATTTCCAGTGGAATTCCTGATATTTATGTCTCGAAGGGTGAAATTGCTGAAAGTAGGGATTTGATCTTCCTTGAAATCCATTAAAATGTAACAACCAGTCTTCATTAAATTCGTTGAAAATTTGTTAAAAGCAAAAAATTTTCTTCTCTTTCGCTCTAAATTATGCAAAAAATTTCAAGCTCTACTGATCTATTTAAAGTTGAAATTCGATTGCCACGTTTTTCTCTTATTTCTTCTCAAAACCCACGAAAAAAAGGCTACCACGAGATAAAAAAAAGTCTCGAGAAAAAAATAATAAAATCCGAACGGGTTGGAGAATTCCTTTTCGTTGAAGCTTAGGGGAAATGGACAAGTGATTTTCCTTCCGATTTATTTTCTTACTTCCGTCGTATCATTTGAGTTTTGTTTTCCTTCAGTTGGTATTTGTTTTTCCCCTCCGGCTCTCTGTACGTTTAACGTTTATACCCCCTTTTAAACAATACCATACACGTATGAGTTTATATAACAGAATAGTCTTACTGTATTCTTTTTTTATTTGACGTGCGTAAGCAAGATGTATAGCTTTGTGTTTTTTTGCTTCTTTTTCTTCCATGTATAGATATATTATTTCTCTATTTACCTTTTTTTTTTGGAGAATCAAAATCTACTTTTAATTTAGAGAGGTTTATATCTGATTCGAATTTACCGCTTTGACCTTTCTACGGAGTTATTTTTTATAGGTAAATAATCAAAAGCTTACGTACGGTTAACAGATTTTTCTACGTATGAAAATCAATAAAGATTGTCGAGAGTTTTTTTTTCTACCTTTCTCCCTCTATCAATCTGGAGAAGAGAGAGCTTAATATGGCGTTCTTGTTGACTTTGTGCGGTTTTAAATTTAATTTTTGTTTTGAAAGGTTTTTCATTAAATTTATTTCGTCGTTTGGGTAGAAAAAGATATGCATTGAGTTGGCATCTTGGAGCGATATTATACGTACGGGTACGTTATCGAATCAACTTGCGGTGTTCATCTTTGCATAAGTAAATTTTTACCGTGGTTTGGTTCTATATGTGGAGTTTTTTCTCTAAAAGCTCGCTATACTACTTTGTACTTAGCTAACTTTGTCGAACTAAACGGTTGGAAAATTTGTAGGTAAATTTCGAATGTACGGAAAATTTATGCATTGATGGGTTCGTTTGGCCAATTTTTATTGAAAATTTTTTCACGTGTATGAGATTTTTAAAAGCGTTCTGGTATTTTTATGGAGGTGGCTAGGTATGGAGGTGTAGTCTGAAAATTGAAGAGGTAAATTTGAAAGAAGTTGTGAAATGTTCCTTGAATATAGGTGCTGTAATTTTTTTTTATTTAAACCCGATATTTGTGTCTGGTAGGTATATGTGACCCTGCCGGAAAGAAGAGACCTTGTGTAAAAAAAATCGGGGTCTTTATTTTTATGTCTTTGGTCCAGATTTGATGTCATTTGGTCCAAAAACATGAAAAACAAGACAGGGAGGGGTTATTCTTTATTTTTTGGGGAAAATGTTATAAATGTTGGAAAAAACAATAAATTATTGGAAAATTGGTTTAAAAATCGCGTTATTTTTAATTTTTAACGGAGTTTCATTTTTTGTCATTTTATTTGTCTTATTTTGATCCAGTTCTTAAGAAATCAAAAAATGTCATCGGCCTACATTGTTTCATTCATATCAATTTTTCTCATTGCCTTCAAGAATCTGTATTCTGATAAGTATATCAATGTTGGAATATTTAATAATTTTTTTATAATCACGACAAAGGAAGCAAAACTTGTTAAGAAATTGCGATAAAATTGTGCGAAATACCGCGAAAGGCGTAAATAATGAAAAATGCCACAGAAATTCTAATAATTAGGTATCATATTGTTGAACTGGTATCGAAAAATTCTTCAAATCATAAGTTCTGTTGGAATTCTTCAAGAACAGCTCCAAATCATCTCAAAAACTCGCTTCGAATTTTTATTTAAAAAATTATACAATTTCAACATATTTTAGACATCTCTACTCACTCAGAGTCGCACAGAAATGATACACGAAAAAAATGAGAGAATTTCAAAATTTTGACGAATTTTTGGTATAGAATTTACCAGATTTGACTAAATTTCTAAAAAAAAAATTGATACTTATTTTCGAAAAAATTTCCTGGATTTTGGAACGAAATACTTTTATCAAGGAAAAATAAGGTAGCAATCTCAATTTAGAAGTAACGTTTTGAGCCGAAACAAAAAATAGATCTAAAGCTCATCGTGAGACTGCTTCCCATATTCAAACTTTTAGATTCTCAAGTCCATTTCTTGAATTTTGGCGATTTTTTTTGAAATTTAAAAATTACCCCATTGCTCTAAAAATTATGAAAATTTAATCTGGTCAACGCAAAAAAAAAAAAAATTTGGTGTGTACCCTATTTTCGACCTCTCATATCGATTTGAGAAATCTTGGAGCTTCCGGAAAATTTTGGAATTTTTCAGCTGCTGAGAAAATTCAAAAAAAAAAATTTCGTATGAACTTGAGCTTTTATAATTGCGGATTACCTACACTGATGACTTATTTGATCGATTAAACCACTATTTTTCCGAATTTGTAACCTCGAGTTGAAATCCATACTTCAACAGAAAATTTACTTTTGATTCATTTTTGTTTAGGCTCAAAATTTTATTTCGAGGTAAAATACCTTGATCCTTAGGTAAACTGTCAAACAAAATTAATACATTTTATTTGAAAGAAACTAAAACGTTTTCAGAAAAAAACTGTAAGAATTTAATGATGAATTACAGAAATTTCGTCTTAAAAATCTTTTTTTTTTCAAAGAATTTAGTACCTAATTACTCTGTTCAGTCTCTGCAAATATTTTTTTGCAGTAAAATTCCGCCATTTTCGAACACTTGAATAATCCTTGAATAGTGATAGAGGCTGTTGCTCAAAAAAAGTATCATATTTCTATTTCATCATAATTTTGCGAAAAACGCCCAAAATCGGATAATAAAAAATTAACTGACTTTTTTGACTCTGTTAATCAAGAAAAATTGGATACGATTTTTAGGTCGGATAATCGCGAAGTCGGATTATCGGGCGTCGGATAATTGAACTTCTACTGTATTTACGAAGTACAATTTTTTTTTTACTTGTAACGAAATAAAATAAAATTTTGTTTAAATTTTTCAACAGCTACAGCAGTTTAAATTCAACCTTATAAAATAGCATAAAAAAGTTCAGGAAGATCAAAACCAAAACAAATTTCAATTCAATTGTGGTTCTGGTTTTGGTTTTTCAAATCTTTTGGTTTTGGTTTCGATTTTGGTTTTTTCAATTTTTTTTCTGCTTTTGCTGTTTGGTTTTGCTTCCAGTGACTGATTTCCATTACTTGTGAGACGCTGAGCTCAAATATAAGCCAGTTTTTTTTTATTCCTCTTCTACTCTCCTTCCTCACCAGCCCCCTTAATAAGGTCAAAAATTGAAAAAAAATCAAGAATAACATGTGACGTGTCATTTGTTAGATTTTTAAGAGCACTGAATTCAAAATTTCGAAAATATTTTTTTAATAATTTGGAGATGAGTAAATGATACGTAGTCGAGCTCAGCTTCATCTAATTGGTAAAAATTTTTCTGCCACGCACGATTTTCATTTTTTTACGTAAATTTTTTAAAAATTGGAAAACTGGGGGGGGGCATTGAAGAATCGAATCCAAAAACTAAGAAAATTAGGTTAGAATCTGCTTGAGTTGACATGGAATGAACGTCTAGACTGTTCAGCGAAATGTAGAATCGAAAAGAGCACTTTTCAGGGACTTGACAAAGGTCAAGATTTCAAGCTACCCAAAAATGACGTACTTGAAACTGTTTTTTTTTTTTTTTGGAAATACTTCAAATTGCTTTGAGAGATCTTCATCTCAGAGTAGGGTCATTCCATGTCAGTTCGTACGCAAAGTGGTAAGGTGGGTCGGCGATTTGTCTGATTTTTTTTATGTGAGTAGACCTCGATGAAAGATGACGAATGCCGCAAATCGCAGCTCCCTAAGTCTTTTTGGAGGGCAGCCACGAGCATTCAAAGTTTTGAGGTAAAGTTGGATATGGTAAATTTTGAGCGTGGATAACTTGAAAACCATGATAGGTAGAAAGTTGAAACTTTTTCCATTGTGTAAAGCCTTTGATGAGCTTTTTGACGATTTTTTGAAAATCAGTGTTGCCACTTTTTTTATTGCCAAAAATCAGCTGTAAAAGTTTAAAAACGACATTTCCCTATCAGGGACACCTTCAAAAAATCTGAAAAAATTCTCCAAAGTACAACTTTACATGCTGATTAACATATTAAAAAATCGAGCTGACGTTTTTTCGTATTCTCGATTTAAAAAATTCCAAAGATGAAGAAAATAGACCTTTTCTTTTCAAAGGTCGAAATTGCGTAAAATTGACATATTTTCATCAATTTTACACCATATTTGAAGAAAAAGTCGGTAAACCTATTCAACTTCACTTACCACCCTCAATACTTTACTACAAGTAAACTTTTATGCTTATTTTACTTTGTTTTGGTATTTTTTCATCAATTTTTCAAAATTAAATTCTTATTTAACTTTTTAAAACATTTTTTTAATTCAAATTTTTTAATCTGTAATTATTTACACAAGTTTAGTTCATTAAAAATAACCAAATTCATTTTTTATCGCATGTATTAGTTGCCAATAATGCAAGTTATAACTTGTTTACCCTGTATGAACTGTAATAATACTGTAAATCATGGTAGTGGTGGTCGCATAATTCAGGGGCAACAAAAAAATAAATTTTGATGTTTTGTGTTTTTCTTTTCAATTTTTGAAGCATAATACTTGATATTTTTGCATTTTCGCGTATATTAACGAGTATTGGGTGGAGTTGGAATGCTTTTACTGACTTTTTCTTCAAATATGGTGTAAAATTGATGAAAATATGTCAATTTTACGCAATTTCGACCTTTGAAAAGAAAAGGTCTATTTTCTTCTTATCTTTGGAATTTTTTAAATCGAGAATACGAAAAAACGTCAGCTCGATTTTTTAATATGTTAATCAGCATGTAAAGTTGTACTTTGGAGAATTTTTTCAGATTTTTTGAAGGTGTCCCTGATAGGGAAATGTCGTTTTTAAACTTTTACAGCTGATTTTTGGCAATAAAAAAAGTGGCAACACTGATTTTCAAAAAATCGTCAAAAAGCTCATCAAAGGCCTTACACTGAAAAAAAATATAATAAAATTTATCCAAAAAAATAATAACGCGTCCCAATTCTCAAATAGGTAAAATTTATCATTTTTTTGAATAAAATTTATTCTTTTTGGTAAAATTTATTAATTTTTTTGACAAATTTTATTATTATTTCTGATAATAAATATTATTTTTTAGAACAAATTTTACCTATTTTGTGAATTGAAACACGTTATTATTTTTTTTGAATACATTTTATTATTTTTTGATTAAAATTTATCATTTTGGTAAAATTTATTAATTTTTTTGATAAAATCTATTTTTTTTTTTTGATAAAATTTATTATTTTTGGGGTAAAATGTATTTATTGTTTTTTCCGTGTACACAATGGAAAAAGTTTAAACTTTCTACCTATCATGGTTTTCAAGTTATCCACGCTCAAAATTTACCATATCCAACTTTACCTCAAAACTTTGAATGCTCGTGGCTGCCCTCCAAAAAGACTTAGGGAGCTGCGATTTGCGGCATTCGTCATCTTTCATCGAGGTCTACTCACATAAAAAAAATCAGACAAATCGCCGACCCACCTTACCACTTTGCGTACGAACTGACATGGAATGACCCAGTAAAAAAAAAAACTATCGCAACAATTTTCGTCAAAATCCAAGATGCGTTTTATTCTTCGGTCCACTCTCTTAATTTGAATCAGTGAAAAATGCCTAAATTGACTGATGAAATAGAGAAAATCAAGTCACTGATAATCAGTCAAATTCCACTGATTCCCCAATTAATCAGCGTCATTTTACTGCCAATCAGTGAAAAATTACCCATTCAAATAGTGAATTTTGATTGTTGAATCAGTGAAAATTAGTTGACTGATTGAAATCAGTAAAAATTTACTGATTCAAATCGGTGATTTTTCATTATTGAATCAGTAAAAAAAATTTCACTGATTGAATCAGTGAAATTTTATTTTTACTGATCCAGTAGTGAAAATTCATTGATTGAATCGTAATTTTTTTCACTGATTCCTACAGTGACTTGATTTTGTCGATTTTAATCAGTCATTTTTGATTGATTCAAATTAAGAGATCACTATGCATTATGGACTTTCCTTTTGCTCTCATCTTCGTTCATTGTAAATTCGATATTAGCGTTATTTTTCTCTCTACGTACCGCAAGAGACAGTACGCAGATGATTTGAAACCTCGATCACGTATCTACTCACATTTACTTCTTAGGTACTTGAATATCGAACCGATATTTCAACGGTCTGTCGTCGTGTTCTACTGACCGCGATACCAGCATCGCCGACGAAATAGGATGCGAGGGCCTGGGGGGAGTGTAATGTGAACTCAACTTGCATCGTATTCCCCTCAATTCCGTGCCACATCCAGGAAGAACGTGACACAACGACCTACAGCCACCGTATAATCCTACGACAGGATATAAGCGCAACTCAAGTTCAACGTTTCGGCGATCCATTAAATTGGAGCGATGGTTCGGGTCGGCGAATCGCATTGGTCACAGGCGCGATGACACGTTCACTAATTACGGTAATTTTTCGTTATTAACCAGACTTAGCGTACCGTCGAGAGAAACTACCGAATGGGAGGGGGCCAGCGGGGCACACGAGAGAAAAAAAGCGCGCCCACGACTTTTAATATAATTCAAACAAATGCTTTTAAATTTGAGAAAAAGAGAAAAAGTGAGAGATAAATGGTAAATATGTTGGTTTGATAAATGAGCCGGGGTGCGACAGCGACATCGACGCCGAAGCTCGAGCCCAAACTGCCGGAGGACGAAGGAGGGCAACGTAAAAAGGAAAATCCGAATACGCGGCCATAATGTGCGCCAAGTGGCGGGATTAGTAAAACACGAAAAAGAAGAAAAGAAAACAATTGTACAAAGAGATTAATGTATGAGTAGTTGTCAACGTGTGCGAACGCTCCGGCGGCTGCAATGATGCACGCTTTCTTTCCTTTTATTATTAATAACGGTTTCATTAAGGTTGCTTTTGTAATCCGCTCGGCCCGCGCGTCCTATATATCTTTTAGCCGAAAAAATTGACTCATTTTTCATGCAAAAATACACTACCATATTTTATATTTTTATATATAAAAAATAACAAACCGCCGCTCGCGCCGCCTCCTTCGGAGGATCGTACTAGGAGCGAGAAAAAAAAAAGAGAAAAATATCCGACGACGACGCAACCTGCAGAAGTACGTAGGGAAAAAAATCTCCAAACCGTTTAAAAACTAGGTACGATTTGCTGCAGCTTTTCTTGCGTTTCATTCCCACACCAGTTGTTACCCCGGTTAGATTTGGGCGCGATGACGACGAACGTTTTAAACAGAAGAGGCGAAAATTACGAGTCGTTTTCCAAATATACACAGTAAATTATTATATTTTATATTTCGTCGTCGAAAAAGACGACGATGCGGCCGCAGCATAAGGCAGCACACAGAGACGAATACGCGACTGCGATTTAATTAATTTCACGTTTAATTAAATTCGTCGTTAGTCGAAATGTTGAAAAGCATCGCGTCGCGTTACGAATTACGATTAAAATCGTAACACCAAAAAAGCAACCGTGTTTATATCTTTATTGAAAATAAAAGGCTTCAACGTGTTCTCGAGACGGTTTTCTTCGCGAGCTACAACGCCTTTGGGAATGCTACCATCGCGCCGGAGTTGATTGCATTCGCCAACAATGCCGAGGGCAGGACAGAGGTCGCGAGGGAAGACCCGACGATACGGCTACGTGCGGACATCGGGCACTAAATCACGACCAGCGACGCGATGCACCAGCTGGATGAAGAATCGGTGCTGTGTCGAGCCAGCTAAATCATTTTTCACCGTGGACGTTTTATTACGATTTGACTTATGAAATTACTTAGAACGATGTTGGTCGCGTCCGTGTTTGGAGAAAGGAAAAAAGAAAGGGTGGTGTTGGCGTTTTGGACGGATTTTTTAATTGAGTGTGGATATTCCAGGGAAAAGTCATCAGGTATGAGCGTGACTGAGCAGGAGAGATGAAAATTTGTTTTTTGCATGACCTTACCTGGTCATACCTGGTCATGCCTGGTCATGCCTGGTCATGCCTGATCATGCCAGGTCGTTCATGACGGAACCCCAAATTTTTTTTCTTCCGTGGGGTGAGAGTAAGACCTCGAAATTCGAATTTTTCTTTTTTTTGAGTGATGTATCAAAATATATATTATCGAGGGTTCAAAATACGAATTTGGCACTATTTTTCTCTTGTAGGAATGCAGGGTTGAGGTAGAGAGGATGTAGGGCCTGCAAAATTGTGACTTTCGATATTTTTTCAAGTATTACATATTATTGAAATCTCATGTTTCTGAAGGTGTAAAAGACGAATTTTGAAATATTTTTCTTTTTGTGATAAAGCAATGGTCTGGAAATCGGGCAGGGTTCGGAACTTTTTTCCTGTATCGACATAGTATACATCACTCTAGAAAATTATAATATTTGTACTTCTCTTCATCCTAATCCTTCATCCCCTCCAGAAAAATATTGCCAAATAGTTCCTCAACTTCCCCGAAAACCTATGATTGCAATATATCACTCAAAAAATTGAAAAATTAGAATTTTCCTTGGCCTTACTCCCTCTCCCTTCCAGCCTTCATTTCAAAGAGAAATATATTACTAAAATCGTATTCTACACCCTCGAAAATGTAGGTTCCGACATACAACTCGAAAAATGATAAATTTTGAATTTTCGAGGCCCTACCCTCACCCTTGACTCTAACCCTCACTCCCTAAGAGGAAAATATTTCCAAAATCGTATACTACACCCTCGAAAATGTAGATTTCGACATACAACTCGAAAAATTACAAATTTTGAATTTTCGAGCCCTTACCTCAACATTTACTTCCTAAGAGGAAAATATTTCCAAAATCGTATTCTACACCCTCGAACATGTAGATTTCGACATACAACTCGAAAAATGACAAATTTTGAATTTTTGTGGCCTTACCCCCATCCTTGACCACAACCCTTAATTCCTAAGGGGAAAATATTTCCAAATTCGTATTCTACACCCTTGAAAACATAGATTTCGACTCATCACTCAAAAAAGTAATGAATCTTGTTTCATGTTCCCCCCCCTTCCCTCGAATTGTAAATTTTAGAGCTCCAACCCTTAAGGGGAGCAGTAATAATTCTCCAAACACGCTCTAAAATTTTTTAAAAATTATAATTAGGTACCTAATAAAAAAATTCTCCACAATTTAATCAAAATTTAAAGAAAAATTACACTCATTTTAGGTTTAAATATTAATTTAAGTAAGTACTAAATTCTCAATTGAACTTTTTAGGCCCCAGCCCTCGAGAGGAATAGTAAAAAAAATTGCCAAACATGTTTTAAAAGTTTATAAAAATCATAATCTACCAAAAAAAAAAAATTCCATACAATGCAATGGCGATTGGAATAAAAAATTCTTTCATTTTAGGTTAAAATAATACTTTTAACGTTTTAAGTACTTACTGAATTCTCAACCCGATGTGGTGGCGTACTCCTGTGATCCATGGAAAATTTTAATAGGTATAAAACCCGAAACAGAAAGTAGGTGAAGCGAGGAAAGTGGTTCAAATGAGCCAGAAATTACAGATCAGTGTATGCTCATTCATGACCAAACTCTCTAAACTTGAATCAGCCAAAATTCACTGATTCATAAGACAAAAGTGTGCAACTAAAGAAATCAGTGAAAATTTTACCGATTTTATCAGTGAATTTTCATTTTTGAATCGGTAAAAATTTCAATTTACTGATCGAAACAGTAAATCACTGATTGAATCAGTAAGTAATTATTCACTGATTGAATTAGTAAATTTTAATTTTTACTGATTCATTTCAGTAGTTGAAACAAGATTACTGATTCAAAAATGAAAATTCACTGATTGAATCAGTAATTTTTCACTGATTGACAGTCAAATTTTACTGATTATAATAGTTGAATACTCTATAAATCCGAATCAGTCAAAAAACTGAAAATTCACTGATTAAACAGCGAAAAGTGTGCAACTATTAATCAGTGAAATTTGACTGTCATTCAGTGAAAAATTGCTGATTCAATTAGTGAATTTTCATTTTTGAATCAGTAATCTTTTTTCAACTACTGGAATGAATCAGTAAAAATTAAAATTTATCAATTCAATAAGTGAATAATTATTGATTCAATCAGTGATTAATTACTGATTCAATCAGTAAACTGAAATTTTTACTAATTCTATCAGTAAATTGAAATTTTTACTGATTCGATCAGTAAATTAAAATTTTTACAAATTCAAAAATGAAAATTCACTGATTGAATCGGTAAAATTTTCACTGATTTCTTCAGTTGCACACTTTTTTCTTATTAATCAGCGAATTTTGACTGATTCAAGTTTAGAGAGGCACTTTTCGCTGTTTAATCAGTGAATTTTCAGTTTTTTGACTGATTCAGATTTAGAGAGCTTTCTCTAAACTTGAATCAGTCAAAATTCACTGATTATTAAGACAAAAGTGTGCAACTGAAGAAATCAGTGAAAATTTTACCGATTTAATCAGTGAATTTTCATTTTTAAATCGGTAAAAATTTCAATTTATTGATCGAATCAGTAAAAATTTTAATTTACTGATTGAATCAGTAAGTAATCACTGATTGAATCAGTAATTATTCACTGATTGAATTAGTAAATTTTGATTTTTACTGATTCATTTCAGTAGTTGAAAAAAGATAACTAATTCCAGAATGAAAATTCACTAATTGAATCAGTAATTTTTCACTAATTGACAGTCAAATTTCACTGATTAATAGTTGCACACTTTTCGCTGTTTAATCAGTGAATTTTCAGTTTTTTGACTGATTCAAATTTAGAGAGCATGCCTGAAGATTTTTCCCTGGGAGTGGTATTTTTTAGATTGTGAAGGAGAAAAGGTGTTTTTTTAAAGTGACTTTTGTTTACGAAAACGTATGTGAGCATGAGCATATGGATACGAAAATTGTTTATCGAATTTTAATGATTCTAAAATAGGTGAATGGATGGTAAAATTTTTCAAACCAGAAAAAACGATCATTTCATCATATCGAACCTATGCAATCACAAATCAAACAAACACGTAACCTGCTCTTTTCCACCTTCTCGAATTCCATCATCTCGGTAACCCCTAACCCGGCGGAAACACCCGAAACACACCTCAGCCGAGGGGAGCGAGTAAATTAGAAAATTCCACAGTTTAAAAAGCAACTTTTCCGTCAAGTTTTTCCGGAAAGCGAGATATTATTTATCAAATACCGTTAAATAATTCCTCACCGGACGAGCGGCGGTGAACAGGGATCCTTTGTGTTTTCGGCGTCGTGATCCCAAGCGGCGCACTCTTTCCATCACGCAAAACGGTATAAAAGTAAAAAGAACAGGTAGCAACGCGTAATTAAACGTAAAAACAGAAATATCATCAAAGCTAAATTTAGCACAAAGAAAAGTTTAATTTCTAACGCGCGAATTGAGGAGGCGCACAGAGGAAGAAGCGAAAAAATTGCCAAAGAATTCGAAGTCTAAATTAAAATAAAGAAATATTCGGAAGCAGGGTGCGTCTTTTGAATTCTCGAGTCGGAGGGGTTTTCATTCTTTTTATTTTATACGCGCGAGACGAATTGTTATTTTATTCAAAGGTATAGGATTTGCTTGCTCGGGATGCTGGACTAGACGTATAGTATACGTTTAGTGTCTGCTGTAGCTGGGTTATATGTGTAAGTAGATCTAGCTACGTACCTTACCTATGTGTACATGTACAATATACGTATATGAAATGTATATGTATATTATTTATTTGGGTTTTATTCGAACATATGTAAATATAGTTGCAAATATGGCATTGGCTTTTATTCTTGCGAAAGTTTACCACGCGTTCGGTATCCTCTCACGTATAACTGTGTTATAAACGAAATATTTAAATTCTCGGCGCGCTGCTTTTGGTATTCCGGTGCAGCTTTATCGTTTCCTCTGTACATATCTTGGGTATGAGCCACGAAAAGACAATGAAGTGGTGTGTCATCTTAGTAGAAAAAAATTTTATGCGGTGTTTTTTCTATTTTTTTTTTTTTTTTTTTTTTTTTTTTTTTTTTGGTTTTTCGAAGATTGATGCGAAAATACTACAGTGTGTAATTTATTATAAGGTCGTTGACGTAGCCCATATGCGTGTATTTTTTTTTTCAAATTGCATAGAGAAACGAAGCACTAGGTGGGTAATGTTATGAGTGAAAATGGGGAATTTTTTTAATAAAAATTCATTATCGTGGTTTCACCGGTGCTGCTAAAGATAGTCTGGTTGCAGAAACGTTTCCAATGGTAGAATTGCAAATATTGAAGTGTAATTTTTGTTTCATTATTATTTTTTTAATAACTGTAATGTTTGTGCAATATGTGCCTACTTTTTCGAATTGAAATTGTTATTAGGTTGGAATTTAGTTGGAAAAAGAATATCATGTAACACGTTTCGAATAATTTTAGTTTTGCCTCACTTCTGTCACAGGAAATTGTTGCTTCGGAATTTTACCTCGGGTTATGAATTACACAGACAGGCGTAAAAAAGTGTATTTACTATTTAACTTCGACGAATGATTTTGATTGTATTTTTCGCATTGATCGGGTAAAAAGTCAAGGTTAGGAAAAATCAGGGATAAAATCTGTGATCCGAAAAATTGATTTTTCAATTTCTTAAAGATCCATACTTCCAAATTTGAAGGATAAAAAGAGGGTTCTTTTTTTGAGCGAATGCGAGGAAAATGATTTGAAAATAGTTAGGAAAATCAAAAAAAAGTAGGTGGGTCAGAATTTTCTGCCTATAAATTTTTCGATTACAGACTTGTAATAATTCAATTCAATTTTTCAAACTTGTAATTTTTTTCTCCGAATTTTCTGAACTGAAATTTTTTCTGTTATTTTTCCGCGACCAAATTTTCTTCTGGCGTAATTTTTCCACGACCAAATTTTTTTCTCGTTTTTTCAACAGCAAGTTTTCTGACACAATTTTTTCAACGGTAAATTTTTTTGAAGAATTTTTCCATTGTTAAATTTGCATCTTTTTTTAAAAAAATTATTTCTGTTTGATTGACGTCATAAAAAAATATTTTTCTCAAAATTTTCGCATCTGAATTTTTTTTGAAGAATTTCTCCACGTCTAAATTTTTTTCAGTTTTTTTTTCAACTCAATTTTTTCCCTCTAAATTTTTATGGTTCTTTTCAAAAAAAAATGGAAGGAAAAGTTCTCTAGGAAAAATTTCAGGTGAGAAAATTATGAGAAAAAAATTTGATTGTGGAAGAATAATAACATCAGAAAAAAAATCAGTTGAGAAAATTACAAGAAAAAAATTGGAAAACTTCTTTAGAAAATTCTAAACTGTTTAAAAATGACGTAAATATTTTGGACTTTGGAAAAAAATAGTTGAAACGACATTTAGTGATATGATTAGTGATGTCATAAAGGTATTCGAGTTCCAGGGTTGACTGTCTAGTGTCTTGTGATAAATTAAATAGGTATTGAATTGAAAATCATAACATCCATAAATCAATGAGAAAAGTTCCAATCGTCAATACCTACAAATTGTTAATTCACTGAACTTCAAAATTGAGTCAACAAATTTTGGTTGCCTGAAATAATTTTTGATGGGATTTGTCAAAAAAATCAGTTCTGTCAATATTGCTTGCAAATGTCACAAGATACCACTTTTGACCTTTGAAGCATTTTTCAAAAATTAACGTAAACAAATTCATTTTTTCGTGTTTTTAAAAATTTCTATAATTTCATTACTTTTTTCTATATTCGAGTCAATTCTTATGGGATTGTGGGATTGGAGTCCATTCTTATGGGATTTGAGAGTTCATTCGCCCCTCCCCCGCTAAAAGATTTGGAAACTCCAAAAAAAGAGGTAATCTTATGCAAAGATTAAACTCATATTTTTCGAAATTTTACAAGAAGCTTTGACTGGAAGGAAATATTCAAAATGATCGAAATGTTAAAAAAAAAACACACACACCGTAAAATCCAACATTTCAATAAAAATGCTGAAAATTTTTCGATAACGAAGTTATGAATTCATTTCAACCATCGTTTTCATTCATTTTACCCCCAAAAAAATTTCTTGAAATAAACCAAGGGGTGGATTAGTAGCCGAAACCCACGAGTAGTCTTGATTGGTTGGAGAGGGGAGAGGGATTTACTCGAAGAAATGTGTGAATAATCGATTTTGTGGAAAGAAAAAGTAGTTGAGACAAAGTGCTAATAATTATTGGTGGTACAATATATTTTTTTTTCGCATTGCACGAATTCAAAATCGAATAGTCGGTCAATTTTGAAGGATAAAGGAGGGGTAATCAAAAATTTTGAAAATGTTCACGTTTTGTATCAATAGTTGGGTTTCTTAGCATCCCGAACACGATTCTAAAATTTGTTCTCTTTGAAAATCCAAAAGGAGCTGCAGAAAGGTAGAGTAGATCAAAGCTCAAAATCTTGAACGGAGTTTTCCTACTTCGAATTTCTCAATAGATGAGGAAATTTTTTAGCTGATAGACAATAGAAATCGATAAGAAATAGAATTAGGTAAATATTTTAAAACATTTTTTGTAAAAAGTACATTTCCGATTCCAGCAATAAATTCTGAAATTTTTAAAATTCCAAGCCCTTTATTAATTCATTATTTTTTTTCTTCAAACACACGTATTACGTTTAAAAGCACAATTAACAAACTAAAAATAATTACTTAAAGGTAGTATTTTATTTAAAAATTCAAATACTGAATATTTGTAACGTTTTTTTTGTGTCGCTGGAAAAATGTTACGACGACAACGACGACAAGGAAAATTAAAATTTCAAATGCATCGTATCGATAAAGTCGTACATTTTACGTGCAGCACCAACAAATATATATAAATTTCGCTCCGGAGTTTTTAATAAAATATTTACGTATTCTCATTACAATGAAGGGGTTTTTTTCTGTACGGTTGTATTGCTTTCTTTTTTTGAACTCTTTGTTAAACGATGGCCTTATATTTTATCTTTTTTACTGTCAGATTCACAACAGCGATTCAATTTCAACAACTGTACTGTGCACCGTTTTAGTTTGATGTAATATTATTTCTTTGAAGATTTTAAATTGGTATTCGCTTAGTTCGACTTGAAGACCGAAAATTAGAATTGATTTTTACCCTCCTTCTTTTTTTTCTGGAACGGATGGTTTTACTGATATTCGGTAGGTACTTCTATATAAACGATATTTTTACCGCGATAATGGTACATTGTTGGGCGAATAGTGTTACCTTGTACACGTCTCGAGGCCAAAGTAATAGGTAATTAAATCTATATTATCGGTTTCTATAGCACGTCGGTTTTTTCAAAACCTACATCGCGTAGAAAGCGTTTTTCTAAAAACAACGAGAGGCTGCACAAAGCGGTGAGAGAAAAAAAGAGAAAAAAAGCGCCAATTTCATTAAAGATAAGGTGTCGGAATTCTCACGATTTGTTTTTCGCGCGGCGAAAATAAAATGGTTATAAAGAACAATAAACAATAAGAGAAAAAACTATAACCTGATAATAGCTGCGATACGAAAGAATAAATTTACTTGGCGGGTGTTCTGGTTTTTTCAAGTGTTGCGAAACCTCCCGCCGTTAAAATATATAGATGTACGATATTTGAAGCGATGATGGTGTGATCGAAATAAAAGAAATGGAAATAGAAAGAGAAAGTTCAAGATGTATAAGAGTGTGTTTTTAACAAAGTATCGAATAGATACGCGAGCGAGTTTCATATTTTTTTTCCTTCTTCGGCGGAGGTTTCTACTTTCTTACTTTTTCCTGTGCACCGGTTGGATCGTCGGTGATAAAATTTACCCGTGGGAATTGCCTCCTATTCGTATTCGTACGAAATGATGTTCAACATTCGCGTTAATAAAATTGCATAACCGGTTTGCCGTGATAAATGTTCGTGTTGATTAAAATGCCTAATCGGTTCGCCGTAAATAAAGAAACGTTGATTGTATTTCAAAAGCAATTCGACCAAATTTCATAATTTTCAGTGCCGGTGATAATTCATATGGGATGGGAGGGGGGATGCAATGTACCTTTTGTGCCCCATTTTCTGATGCCGTTGATCACTTTGATTCCTTTTGTCAGGATTTTTCAACAATGCGAATTTTGAATGCTTTAAGGCAAGTTTAGCATATTTTATATTGATTCTCGAAGATAATTGGAGGAATTTTTTCTGCAGAAAAAAATTGAAAAATAGTCAAGTGAGAAGTTTGAAAGTTTAGCGTGGAGTTTTATCTCAGAGTAGCGAAAAAAAATTATTTTCATTTTAGGTTTGAAAAATGGACAATTGTAACATTACATATCAAATTTGAACTGATGCGATTTTAATTTAGTTCGAGTGAACGTCTATAGATTTTTCTCTTGAAGAATTGTTATTTTCCATGACTTGGGAGAGTGAAAAAAATGTTCTCAATTATTCTAGTTTTGTGTTTTTTCAATTTTTGGAATTTAAAAATTTTTTTCATGGACGATTCTTTCGAATTTGAACTCAATTTTTTTTCCCATCAATTCCTTAACTATTTTATTTTTTTCCTCAAATGGGGTTTTTATGATCCAAGTCTAAATTTATTCTAATTTCTGTGTTGGGATTTTTTCTCATCCCTACATATTTCTGATTTTTCAATTAGGCGTATTATTTTTGAAAATTGTATCCAATTTCAGAAAATGTTCTCAACAGAATTTTTTTTCAAATTTTTGATTTTGCAATTATTTCTGTTTCAATTTTATATTTTTTGAAAATTGCTTCCAATTATTTGGTGGGAAGAAGTTTTGGAAAGCAGCCAGTTCGAAGACGAAAAAAAAGTGAAAATACGAATCAAAAAAAATCTGAGGAATCTAAGTTGGAAAAATGTTGGAAAAAATATAATTGAAAAAATGATTTGAAATTTTTAAAGACATAATTGGTTATCAGGAATGATTTGAGAAAGCTTACGTCATTTCTACCCAAGTGTTGAATTGGAAAAAAATCAATTTGAACTGCATGAACGGTCTCATGGCTACCAATATGGAATTTCATTTATCTTTTCTGTAGCGTTAAAAAGTTCAAAAATTTTCTGGAGACTCCAAAACATCTCGAAACCGCTTCCACCAGATTTTGGAGGTCGATGCACCTTTTTAATAACCCTGAAGCCGGAGCCAGAACTAGAGGGATTCTAATCAAAAATTGTGGAGCTGGGGCTGGAGGGACCAGATACTCCATTTGGATCTTTGGGACGGCAGGGACTTGAATTATAATATTGGAGCTGGAGTCAGAGCCAGATTGACCAGACCCTTTCCTTCGGATCCTTGCTTTAATATTCAGAATTTGAACCTTGTTCTTCTCACATAAGATGAGTTTTTTTTTTTGGATTCAAGAGGTACCAGAATGATATTCAGAAGTATCGTATAATCGGATTTTTCAAAATTTTGGACCCTGTTCGCTTTTCCCTCATTGAAGGGGGGGGGGGGGGTGAAATTTGGTTTTTGAATTAAATGAGGAGCAACATTTCGATACCCATATCGTATTTTTAAAATTTTTTAGGGTTTCTTTTTCTTCCCCTTCCTTCTTCAATTGAGCTGAATTTTGGTATTTCCATTAAACCGGCTCTCTTAATTTGAAACAGTTAAAATTGACTGATTAAAATCTAGCTTTGAGTCAGTATAGGAATAAGTGAAAAAATTTACCAATTTTTTCGGTGAATTTTCATTATTGAATCAGTAAAAATAAATTTTCTTTGATTCAATCGAAATTAATTACTAAATCAATCACTGACATTTTTTTTTTACTGATTCAATAATGAAAATTCACTGATTTGAATCAGCCAACTAATAAAATTTTTACTGATTCAACAATCAAAATTCACTATTTGAAATAGTAATTTTTCACTGATTGGCAGTAAAATGACGCTGATTAACTGGGGAATCAGTGGAATTTGACTGATTATCAGTGGCTCAATTTTCTCTATTTCATCAGTCAATTTAGGCATTTTTGACTGATTCAAATTAAGAGGGTACATTTTGACCCCCAAATATTAGTATTTTAAAAATTTTTGGTTCCTCTCTTCCCCACCCTTTCGAAACTACATTTCGATACCAACACCACCCCTATTTCGTATTTGTGATCTTCAAAATTCTCGATTTTTCACTTTCTCACTCAAAACGAAAATGCTGAAAAAAATGCAGCATCTGAAAATACAGCGTAAGAATACACACTTTAAGGTGTAATTTCTCTGCACATTTTTTTTGCACCGCCTGGAACTTTTTAATAATCGAATCATTTTACTTTAGGTTGAATTTTTAGCTTGTGAGACCTCAACCCAACAGGGGTGCGATGAAAATTTTTTTTGCCCATGCCCTCTTAAATCAACTTCTGTCATGTCAAATGGAATGGAATAGAAATTTTAACGAAGTTTCGTGCCTAACCCTCCTACCACACCAGAGTCTTTAACGAAAATTTCATGTACATTACTTGACCCTGAATCTATGTAAAAATCACCCTTTGGAGTAGAAAATTTCTCTTGATTTTACCCTTTATGAAGGCCGAAAACCAGTGTCAACTCGAAAGCCATTTTTGACACCTAAATATGGTTTCTATATTCAGGCTCACATATGTTGAAGACTTCAAAATTCCAAGTATGATTTGCTTTGGGGCATCCAAGGGGGGCTTAGAGGCTCGAGCCCTCCTCAAGTTTGAAAAAAAAAATGTTTTTTATTGCAAAAATGTGAAAAAAAAAGTATGTTTTTTGCTCTTCCAATAATATTTTAATCATTTGCATTTTAAAAGTTGATAATTTTTGACTGATTTTTCAGTCAAAAGTCACCAATTCCTCAATAAATTCCCCGTTTGTCATGAAAAAATTGACAATTTTTGGCTGAAAATCAGTGGAAAATGACTAATTTGAAATTTCACCCTCTCTCCATTATTCTCTCAAATTCTCAGCCCCTCCCTTAATTAATATCTGGGTTCGCCTATGATTTTGTGTTGACGAATCAATCAAATGGTGACAATCTAACTAATCGATAATTCTTCTGTTTTGTTTCAGGTGAGTCAGAATTTTCTCTCAATAAAGTTTTCCATGCATTTGTAAAATAACGTCAAAATGAGTAAGTTTTCTGCATGCAATTTTTCATCACTCGAGCTTCGAAAAATGATAAATACGAAATTCGATTTCAAGTACGTGGCTACGTTCACACGTCTCGTGGCATTCTTTCTTATGAAATATCTGTCGCGGACGCGTTTCTCTTAGCACGAGCATACGATTAATTCCAAAAACCAATATTCGTATATTATTAAAATGATCGAATAAGACGTTCGGAAAAATTACTCGATAAACGCTGTTGTTTCTGTCGACTGGAAAAATACCCCAGACAATAAGACGAACGTAAGACACGACCAAAACACATCGACGTACCCGAAAGTTCAACGACTACACCGTAAAAAATTAAAGCTTTATCGTTTCGCGAGTAGCATCACGTGTCTGATCGCTCCGGTCTATTTTTATTTTTATTTTATTTAATCGTGCGTATACGCAGGTTGACAGTCGTTTGTGCAGGAGGGTAGGTCTAGGCTTTTCAAGCCCATATAATGCATGCATTGTGCGGTTTTGATTACTCGATAAGCATCTCAATTTGTGGAATAATTTCGTACAAAAGTGTGCTTGTGTACGTACGATAGTGGAATTCGCATGTCACCGTCGGTATATTATACGGTTGTGTTGGTATGAGATGTACGTATCAACGATCGCGTGTCTAAATTTCCAAACAAATTGTAATAGTGGTATTCGTATTACGATTCCTTTGCTCCCTTTTCTACTAAATTATACGAATTAGCTAATGAACACGCGCGACTAATGAGGTGATCTGGGAATTAACATGATAATCGTATTTGTTTAACAATAGCTTTATAATAATTAAACGAAGGAAAATCAAAGTCCGAATCCGTGACGTAAGCAGCATTTTGTTTAACGAATCGTTAAATTTTTTAATATCCTAGACGATTAAGGTTAATGTTATTGCTTTTGTTTGGGAAAAGAGACGAGAGAAAAAACTGAAAACAGAGAGAATATGTATGAATTTTTTCTTTTTTTTTTTTGCAACAACGTATCGTCGTAAAGTTCTTTCCGCAGCGGTATTGTTGCTGGAAATAAACGAGGAAAAGATTTCTTTTTAAACATAGAATAATAATCTTACAGCTTTTGGTACTCATAAACACTGTAGTAGATGGAAAAAATTCTGGATTTGACAAAAATTGGTGAAGTGTCTTTTTTTGAGTTGAAGATCGCTCAAGAAAATTTTTAGGGGATAATTTTTGTGAAAAGTGTAGCTTTTCACTGTTTTTTGATGGTGCCACTTGCTAAGAGCTTCGGTCGTTATCCGAAAAAAAATTAGATTCGAGATTCTCTACTTTTCTCAATATTAATTTTAAAAATTGATGTCTGTTTGCTCTCTACCAAAAAATTGGAAAATTTCAGATTATAAAATTGACAATTTTTTGATTTTTATCAAATTTAAAATTTAAATCGCTTACTTAAACTCTTGAAAATCAAGTCAACAATTTTTTGGGCTGTTTAGAATAATTTTTGATGAAAATTTTCAAATGGCAGTTTGATTTACGGATTCATTTTCATAAAATTACAATTGTTTTCAGTGTCTTAAAAGAATCCAAGAACTTTTTGATCATTGAAATTCAATTTTTTTGAGAGTTATTTTTATCATTGTTTCCAACTGGAATTCTGTAAAAATACGCAGGTAAAAAAGTGGGCAATATTGTTGTAAAATATTTTGTAAAAAATGTCTTACAAAATTATTCCAGGGGATCGAAAAAATGTTGGCTCATATTCGGGGTCCAGAATTTTTAAACTGTTTAAATTTTTTTTTTGTGTTGGTGTCTAAAATTGTTATGAAATGGCTTCAAATGGATTTGGTAAAAATTTGAAAATTTTCGGCCCGTGTTAGCCCTTCCTGTCCTCGAAAACCCTATTTTTTCAAAATCAAAAAAATAATAATTTGGAACTGTTTTGTTTTTTTCGCAATAGTTAACAAACAAATACCAAAATTAACAAAAATCGTTTTTCAGCGGCAGAAATTCAAAAAATAGCAAAAATTTGAATAATTTTACTGTAAACAAGAAAAATGGTTACATTTCTATTTATAAATCAGTGAAAATTATCGAAAATCATTGAGAAAAAGTCAGAATTGCAGCTCAGGAGCAAATCAGTGAAACAATTTTCACTGAAAACAAATCAGTGAGAAAAATCTATAAAAAATTAAAAATTCGTTGAAGTCAGTAAAATTTATGAATTTAGCTGAAAATTCAGTGAGAATCTTTGAAAAATTAATATGAGAATGTTTGAAAAATCAGTGAAAGTTCTCTGAAATTCAGTGAATTTTGCTGGTTTTTCTGTGCTGCAATTCTGACTGTTCGCGTAACTTTTCACTACCTAATTCAAAATGAGAGATTATATTTTTTCTTATTTATAAAAATAAATTGGTAAAAATTATAGAAAATCACTGAAAACCATTTGAAATTGCGGCGCAGTAATTAATCAATGAAAAGAATTTCACTGAAAGTAAGCTAAGAAATTTTTGGAAAAATCACTAAAAATTCATTAAAAATGAGTAAAATATCAGGAATTCTTTGAGAATTTGGTTACCTACTTTTTTTCAGTAGTGAAAATTTTTGTAAAATCTACAAAACTTCGCTGATTTTTCGGTTTCTAGAATTCTGTTTTTTTTTTTTGTTCAATAATTCTTTTATGATCAAAGTTAAGAGAGTATGAGTTGGAAATGGTGAAAAAAAATCTAGAAATATGTAGTAAGAATTTTCATTCGTCAGATTCAATAAACTCCTTGAATCATCGCTATTATGAAAAGTAAAAAATGAATTACCAATTTCACCCGATTTTAAGGAGAGGGAGGAGGCTGGTTAATCAGTCAAGAACGTTGTTTTTTGAGATGATTTGAAAAAGAAGCTACTTGGAATTTGATCGATTCAGGAAGTACGATTTTGACTCCAAATAAACGTAGAGCGACTCCAGACCTCAAGTTACATTTTTTAAGAACTCTCAAATTTTTTGCATTAACACCATTAATTGACATTACCAATTTGGCATTATTTCTCAATCATTTTAGAACTCTGAATAGAATTGGGAGTCGCCCAACGTCCATTTTACATAATTTTAGAGCCAAAAACAAACCCACAACATCGATTAGTAATCTGATTAATTATTTTTTGCATTCTTTCCGCAAATTATACCCGAAAACAGTGTTTTTGATGATATTTAAAAATGATGTAACGGAAATTTCGAAAAAAAAAAAAAATTCTTTAGGGTGAAAACCATAAATCATGGGTATTGTGAAACATCCTTTATAGAGATGGGACAAAGTTTCTTATTCGCTCGAAAAGAGATAAAACTTCTCGACTGCTCTTGGATTTTTTTTCAATTTTTTTCGCCAACATATTAAAATTTGGTTAGAATTATAGGATTAAAAAAAAAATCAACTACTTAAATGAGTATCTGAAATTTTGGTGAAAAATATCATTAAATTAGATTCATGATTTGATAGTTTCAACTCTGTACCAAGATTCGTTCCATTTTACCTAATTTTGTGTTTTAAAAATAATGCAAGAATTACTTCATTTTTTTCTGCTGAAGTTGACCGTTCCCAATTCTTCGAATATCTGTTTCCACAAATTTATAGGCTTTTTGTGAATTTTTTTGAAGAAATTCTCGACTGTTCTACTATTTTTCAGATCAATATTTTAAAAAATTTCTATTTTTTTTATACTTATAAATATTTTCCATTTGGTAAGACAAACCTATTATTACATCTCGCAAATTGAATGATTTCTAATTTCATTAACCAAAAATACCTATTTTCGTCATGTGACCTTCCAGGAAGAAACCGACCTTCGGTCGGAAAAAAATTGAAAAAAAAAAGTTTCTCAATCAATCCAAAACAAATTCATGGGTTTGGACTGATTGAGAAACTTTTTTTTAAAATTTTTTTCACACTGAAGGTCGGTTTCTTCCTAGAAGGTCACATATTCTGCCACAGATCGTGATTTTCCGATTGGTATGCCATCTGTTTTTAGGATGAGAAAATGTAATAAAAAAGATAATCAGTTCGAACGATCGGTCATTCTGCAACATTTACGAGTATTTTCTCATCATAACAGTAAAGTTGATAAATTCGGTGTTTTCGACCATAATATTGGTCAGAAATTGCTATTAAACGAAATCGTCGCAAATCAAATACAGAATTTTGAGAATGCAGCATAAAGTACCAATAGAATCGAATAGGGCTAAAGACGACATGCGTGTTAAAAGTTAATTGGATTATGTTGTTGATGTTTTCATGGATGCTTATTGCCTAAACGGTTATAGTACGTAAAAAATACATATAAAAACGAACGTTCCATCGATTATTTATTATACCAATGCAAAATGCCTGCCGGTATAAAATATCTGGAAAAAGCAACGTAGCTCGGATAAAAATCAGCACATCTATTATACGTAAGGCTTTAGCTATGAACACTATAAAAATCCGCCAACTCGAGAGAAAATCTTCGCAGCATTACGATATACGAGTAGTCGTAGTAAGGTTAGAATATTGCAGCGAGATCCGAAAGCGAGCCTTTATACCGAACGCTGGCAAATTATTTCGTTAATTTGTAATTTAAGATTTTATAAGTACGCGAGTTTTAAGTATGAAATAATTTTTCATTATAAGAACGATTTAGCGATCGGGCCGGAGGCCAGAGAGGAGCTAAATTGAAACGAGTTAAGGTTTTCATCGATGCGTCTTATAACATTATACTCGAAAAGAATTACTTTTCGGTGCGAAAATTTTAAAAGCACCAGCGCGCCGCTCCAGGAACACGTGCTTTGCCGGTCGCGAGCGTACTACTAAAGACTATAAACGTTATATAGTATTTTATGTTAATTCCTAACACTTAAACATAGCAAGCTAAAAACTAATAAACTAGGTGTAAATTTAACTTCATATAAAATCTAACTAAACTTGGTAATGGAGTTTGCGTGAAAGGGGTGAAATGTTAGTAGAACTCGGCAACGTGTATTATTATTTCCGCACTTTCTAAGTTACTGCTCTTCGGGGATTCCTTTTTAGGGGCAATTTAGCGTGGGAACGGTGTATTTAATTCTGAAAACAATTTGTAACAAAACATACATTACGTTTCGTCTTTTAATAAATTGTTAAATGGGAGATAGTCGCGGGTGCGATTTTTTTCTCTCTCGCCGCGGGCGTCTTGAAAACCTGAAACGAGCCGAAGACGAGGTGGGAATTTCTGCTGCTCGGATGTGCGGTTTAGAGGCGCTGATTTGCTCGGTCGAGGGGTTTAGTTTAATGTAGATTTATATCGTGGATGAGGATTTTACGTAAATCGAGTGCATTATCGTTTGTATGCGATTTTACTGCAGTTATAGATGATTGAGATATCAAAGGGATTGGATGCATGAGGGATTGGTTTTGTACGAATATACAAATCCAAATCGTAGGCAGAAATAATTTATTAAGTATGTATTTGTAATTCTGAGTACTTGTGCTTTGGAAGTACCAAAATTTTAAATTTTCACGTCTTTGTCGATTAAAGAGAAAAAGAACGATACAAAAATATTCCATTGCATGTGCTATTTAGCCTGCTGCCCAACAGTGTTCTTCAGTAAATCAGTCGATATCTTGGTTTTTTTTTTTTGTTGTTTCCAGAAAATTTTGATATGGGTTTTAACCCATTAAGTGATATCTTGGTGAAGGGATATTACCTCCTCTGTCGCTAAACCAACTATTTCCAATCATCAAAGAGTATGGGCGATTTTATATTAGGAAGAGAAAAAAAGACATGTCAGGTGAATTAGGAGTAGAACCAATAATCAGCGAAGGAAAGAAATACTTACTGGAAGAAATACTTAGCTAGAAAATATGGAGAGAATGCTGGATGATTTTATGGATAATAATTATCCACCTATTTCACCACAAATGAAAAATGTCTGAACATGTGGCAAATTTTGTGGATAGGAATTATCCATCAAAATTAGCAATTCTAGAGTAAGGGACACACATAAAACTGTGGTTAATTTTATGGATAATAATTATCCACCATTTCACCACACATGAAAAATGTTTGAACATGTGGCAAATTTTGTGGATAGGAATTATCCACCAAAATTAGCAATTCTAGAGTTGGGGACACACATAAAACTGTGGTTAATTTTATGGATAATAATTATCCACACATTTCACCACAAATGAAAAATGTTAAAACATGTGGCAAATTTTGTGGATAGGAATTATCCATCAAAATTAGCAATTCTAGAGTAAGGGACACACATAAAACTGTGGTTAATTTTATGGATAATAATTATCCACCATTTCACCACACATGAAAAATGTTTGAACATGTGGCAAATTTTGTGGATAGGAATTATCCATAAAAATTAGCAATTCTAGAGTTGGGGACACACATAAAACTGTGGTTAATTTTATGGATAATGATTATCCACACGTTTAACCACAAATGAAAAATGTTAAAACATGTGGCAAATTTTGTGGATAGGAATTATCCACCAAAATTAGCAATTCTAGAGTTGGGGACACACATAAAACTGTGGTTAATTTTATGGATAATGATTATCCACACATTTCACCACAAATGAAAAATGTTAAAACATGTGACAAATTTTGTGGATAGGAATTATCCACCAATGTTAGCAATTCTAGAGTTGGGGACACACATAAAACTGTGGTTAAATTTATGGATAATAATTATCCACACATTTCACCACAAATGAAAAATGCTTGAACATGTGGCAAATTTTGTGGATAGGAATTATCCACCAAAGTTAGCAATTCTAGGGCTGGGGAAGCCGATCAAACTGTGGGTAATTTCATGGATAATAATTATCCACACTTTTCACCACAAATGAAAAATGTTAAAACATATGGCAAATTTTGTATATAGGAATTATCCATCAAAATTACCAATTCTAGGGTTGGGGAAGCCGATCAAACTGTGCTTAATTTCATGGATATTAATTATCCACACATTTCACCACAAATGAAAAATGTTAAAACATGTGGAAAATTTTGTGGATAGGAACTATCCATCAAAATTAGCAATTCTAGAGTTGGGGACACACATAAAACTGTGGTTAATTTTATGGATAAAAATTATCCACACATTTCACCACAAATGAAAAATGTTTGAACATGTGGCAAATTTTGTGGACACCAAAATTAGCAATTCTAGGGCTGGGGAAGCCGATCAAACTGTGGTTAATTTCATGGATAATAATTATCCACACTTTTCACCACAAATGAAAAATGTTAAAACATGTGACAAATTTTGTGGATAGGAATTATCCATAAAAATTAGCAATTCTAGAGTTGGGGACACACATAAAACTGTGGTTAATTTTATGGATAATGATTATCCACACATTTCACCACAAATGAAAAATGTTAAAACATGTGACAAATTTTGTGGATAGGAATTATCCACCAAAGTTAGCAATTCTAGAGTTGGGGACACACATAAAACTGTGGTTAAATTTATGGATAATAATTATCCACACATTTCACCACAAATGAAAAATGTTAAAACATGTGACAAATTTTGTGGATAGGAATTATCCACCAAAGTTAGCAATTCTAGAGTTGGGAAAACCCATAAAACTGTGGTTAATTTTATGGATAATAATTATCCACACTTTTCACCACAAATGAAAAATGTTTGAACATGTGGCAAATTTTGTGAATAGGAATTATCCATCAAAATTAGCAATTCTAGAGTTGGGGACACACATAGAACTGTGGTTAATTTTATGGATAATAATTATCCACCATTTCACCACACATGAAAAATGTTTGAACATGTGGCAAATTTTGTGGATAGGAATTATCCATCAAAATTAGCAATTCTAGAGTTGGGGACACACATAAAACTGTGATTAATTTTATGGATAATAATTATCCACACATTTCACCACAAATGAAAAATGTCTGAACATGTGGCAAATTTTGTGGATAGGAATTATCCATCAAAATTAGCAATTCTAGAGTAAGGGACACACATAAAACTGTGGTTAATTTTATGGATAATAATTATCCACCATTTCACCACACATGAAAAATGTTTGAACATGTGGCAAATTTTGTGGATAGGAATTATCCATAAAAATTAGCAATTCTAGAGTTGGGGACACACATAAAACTGTGGTTAATTTTATGGATAATGATTATCCACACATTTCACCACAAATGAAAAATGTTAAAACATGTGACAAATTTTGTGGATAGGAATTATCCACCAAAGTTAGCAATTCTAGGGCTGGGGAAGCCGATCAAACTGTGGGTAATTTCATGGATAATAATTATCCACACTTTTCACCACAAATGAAAAATGTTAAAACATATGGCAAATTTTGTATATAGGAATTATCCATCAAAATTACCAATTCTAGGGTTGGGGAAGCCGATCAAACTGTGCTTAATTTCATGGATAATAATTATCCACACATTTCACCACAAATAAAAAATGTTAAAACATGTGGAAAATTTTGTGGATAGGAATTATCCATCAAAATTAGCAATTCTAGAGTTGGGGACACACATAAAACTGTGGTTAATTTTATGGATAATAATTATCCACACATTTCACCACAAATGAAAAATGTTTGAACATGTGGCAAATTTTGTGGATAGGAATTATCCACCAAAGTTAGCAATTCTAGGGCTGGGGAAGCCGATCAAACTGTGGTTAATTTCATGGATAATAATTATCCACACTTTTCACCACAAATGAAAAATGTTTGAACACGTGGCAAATTTTGTGGATAGGAATTATCCACCAAAATTAGCAATTCTATTGCTGGGGAAGCCGATCAAACTGTGGTTAATTTCATGGATAATAATTATCCACACTTTTCACCACAAATGAAAAATGCTTGAACATGTGGCAAATTTTGTGGATAGGAATTATCCACCAAAGTTAGCAATTCTAGGGCTGGGGAAGCCGATCAAACTGTGGGTAATTTCATGGATAATAATTATCCACACTTTTCACCACAAATGAAAAATGTTTGAACATGTGGCAAATTTTGTGGTTAGGAATTATCCACCAAAATTAGCAATTCTAGAGTTGGGGACACACATAAAACTGTGGTTAATTTTATGGATAATAATTATCCACACATTTCACCACAAATGAAAAATGTTAAAACATGTGACAAATTTTGTGGATAGGAATTATCCACCAAAGTTAGCAATTCTAGAGTTAGGAAAACCCATAAAGCTGTGGTTAGTTTTATGGATAATAATTATTCACACTTTTCACCACAAATGAAAAATGTTTGAACATGTGGCAAATTTTGTGAATAGGAATTATCCATCAAAATTAGCAATTCTAGGGTTGGGGAAGCCGATCAAACTGTGGTTAATTTCATGGATAATAATTATCCACACTTTTCGCCACAAATGAAAAACGTTTGAACATGTGGCAAATTTTTGCCAAAGTTACTGGAGGAGGGGTTTAACAGCTAGTTTTGTATAAAATCGTACCTATTTTTAAAATTTTTTCCTTCATTTAAGGCTTTTTTTTTCAATTTGAGAGACGTTTTGCGATTAGGGACCTTGTGGTGAGGAGAAATCGATTGTTGAATTTTGCCCAAATCGCATGGAAAACATGTTTTCTATCCGAATTAGGCAAAATGCAACATTCGATTTTTTTGCACCTTTAAGGTCCCTTATCGCAAAACACCTCTCATTTTTCGATTTTATTTTTAATTTTGGGCTAAGACTTGACATAATTATGGAAATTGAGAGAGGATTTTTACTAAAGTTAAAAAACAAAAATTCCCTCCAAATACCTAATCGAAATATTCACATTCTTTAAAAATATTTCTCGCTGACTTTCCTGCCTCCAGAGAACCAATCTAAAAATGTTTATGAACCACTATTTCCTGAGCCTCTCTCCACCCCCTCTCGCTTCAAAAAAATCAACAGGATCAAATTCATTGCAGAAAAAGATGTAAAATTGGAAGGAAATTGATATCTTGAATCAATGGAAAAGTGAACACATTATATGCTCATCATGAAAAAATATCGGTGTTTTTTCAATTTACCACTATTCTTTCTTGGAAATTTTATTTTATAAAATCTCTTTGTCAAGCTTGAAAGGTGAGGAGGGGAGGGGATGGGAGCTCGAGTCCCATAGGCCCTTACCCTGCCGTCTGTAAAAACCGCCTATTGAACTTTTTCCAGCCACAAAACAAAACTAAATCACTCCTTCGCAATCAATCAATTTCCCAACAACGAGAAAAACCCAAATCAGACTTTCATTTCCAAGATAATCGCATATCGAGCATAAGCGTCGGCGATGAGAAAATCGTCGATATGCTTATTCAATATTAATCGCATTTGCCGAACCACGAACGCATTCAGACTAGCTCATTTCCCCAGTGAAACGGTTATTGTTATTCCAATAAAACAATAAAATGTTGAATAACTTTCATTTGCGATATTAGTTATACGTGATTTTCGCAATCCAATTTCCATTCCGATAATAAGATTACCCGGATAGAGCTACATGTTGACAGAATAATACTCGTACGTACCCGACGAATTGGCCGATTCGATAATTCGACAATTTCAAAATTATACGACCGCCAATTACGTTCGCGTGACGTAATTAAAATTTATTTCACCTTTTTTTCTTCCCAACTCAGCCCATTTATCTCTTTCGTATCTGTATGGTTTGGAGTCTTATAACCTTTACGCCGTTTACATTTGGTCATCTCTTGATCATGTGTACCTGCGTACTATGAGTATAAATAGTGTATGTAGGCGGAAAACGCTTTATTTAATTAAACTAACACTCGCGAAGGTGCGAATTCTCTATAATTCCACCGAATACAATGCTATTCATCAAAATTTCGACAAGGGTTCGATGGATGGAAGGCGAGCTGTATGTATTTCATAATTTCAACGCTGTGAGAATTATCGCTGTATATCTTTGCCTCTGAGATATAAACGGGCGTAGATAATCATATCAGCCTCGTACCTATTGGAGCGGATCGAAAAAAAAACCATGCCTTGGAGTTGAAAGAAAACAAAATTGGTGAGGTAGCTTATTGTGAGTGAAAGATCTTTTAATCTTTCAAAAAATTTTAGCTGTCTACGTCTACACCCCCCCTCCCCCCAAAAGTTGAAAAAAGCCGGAATTAGGAGATAATGATTTTCAAGAAAACAGTGATTTTATTCAATTCGTTTATACATAAGCTACACTTTTTTCAATGGCAAAAGTGAATAAGAAAAATGGTAGAAGTTTGGAAAATTTTGTCTCAATTGACGAAATTGGTCACCAACACGAGTAATCTGAGTTTATGATGATTAAAATTTGTATGGATCATTTTTATGTACATTTTCTTCTGCACTGAAGAAACAGAAGTTATGAAAATTGATACAATTTTACCCCAAAAATAATTAATTTCATCAAATAAATGAATAAATTTTGCTAAAATAATGAATTTTAATCAAAAAATGATAAAATTTATTCAAAAATAATAATAACGTGTCTCAATTCACAAAATATGTGAATTTTGTTCTAAAAAATGATATCTTTTATCAGAAAAAATAATAAAATTTGTCAAAAAAATGAATATGCCAAAAAAATGAATTTTATTCAAAAAAATCATAAATTTTACCTATTTTGAGAATTGGGACACGTTATTATTTTTTTGGATTTTTGTTATTTTTTTCTGAGTGTGTTCTGGAAAATTACCTAAAATTTTTTGGAGGCTTCAAAACGTATCGAAACTGCTTTCAATCAATTGGAGAAGCCAAATGTTAGGTTACAACAAACATTTCTTTTTTTTCTCAGTCATTTGATAATATTTTTAAATGTTATGATGCCATTATTAGGTACCATATAAAATTTTGAATTTTCAAAAAATTTGAAAAATGAACTTCAGCGCCTGAAATTTTGGATACAAAGTTATTTTATGATGTACTTCCAATAATTTATGTTTATTTTAGTCCAAAATTGGGTATGGCCGTGTTGGGGGTGAATTTGGCCCCAGCTCCGATTTTCACTCTAACCCCCTGAAGTGGTGGCCCTTGATGTAAAAACATTTCAGAAAAATTTTTGACCCCTCAACCCCTTCCCTTTCGGAAATATGGCCATTTTATTGGCTGATTTCCAAGAATTCTTAATGTCATAGGAAGTGAACAAAATTTTCTGTTCTTTGGCACAAAGTTACATCTCGTAGAGGTGTATTTGTGATAATTTTTTCAAAAATTTTGGTGCACTTCATGTTTTTTAGGCTATTTGAAGTTTTCAATTGTAAAAAACACCATATAATCGAAGAGCGAACACCCTGGAAAAATTACTTGAAAATGTATTTTTTTGTGTAGAATTTCGCTGTGTATTCGGTTTTGGCCGATTCTTCGAACCTAGGGCCGAAAATTGCGAAAAAGTGTACAGAAACGGTTAAAATTTAGCAGATTTTTTAAGACTCGAATCTTTTTATTTGTGAAAAATTACTGAAAACAACCATTTCTAGATATGTCGGATCCGTCGTTTTTTGTCGTTTCTTTGAAAAACGACGCTTTGAAAATTTTTCAACGCGCTGAGATTACGGCTTGAACTCAAATCTTTTTTATTAATTTTAAAAAATGACTAAAAACGATCATTTTTAGGTATGTTGGATCCGTCGTTTCCTGTCGTTTTTTTGAAAAACGACGCTTTGAAAATTTTTCAAAACGTCGTCCGAAAAATGTAGTAAATATTCGTGTTCAGCAGGTAGAAATACCTCGATTAACACTCTTTTCGCGATTGTTTTACTCGAGGTCTCTAAATTCACTTTTTTCCAGCTTTTTTACCGTGAAAAATCAGTGAGAAAAGTCAATTTTGAAAATTGAAAAAAAAACTCTTGCAAAAAGGCTGTTTTTTTTCATTTTTGGTCATTTCTTTGTACATGAAACACTCATTTGGAAAATCTGCTAAATTTTCAATGTTTCTGTATGCTTTTTCGCAATTTTCGGCCTTTTAAATGACCTTCAAAAAATCAGTCCTTATATTCTGTAAAACTGACTAAATATGACTAAATAATCAATATTCAAATTATTCGAATAGGGGGAGTTTGTGGTAAATAACTTAAGGTAATACCATCCACCCTCGACATTAATCTTACTAAGCATTTTAATTAAGTTATATGTAAGATGTACTTGATAAATCTCAATATATGTGTTCTAACCAGCAAACTTAAATCATCTCTCCAAAATATTATCTACAGTCCACTCTTTAATACCATTAAAGAGTGGACTGATTCTTCGTTGTTTACCTCGGCGAATCGTTTTAAATCTTATAGTATTATTGTTGACGATCGAGTATAGTTTCTGGAGTCACCGGTAGAATTTGTATCAATTTCCGCTTCATCATTTTGTGCATTGCTGTTGGATATCGCATCAGTATCCATTAACACTGATCGTTCACTTTCTTCGCTTGGTTCAGACATTTTTTAAATTTATCCGGCTCAGAGGACCAAAAATGATATTAAAGAGTGGACTGTAGATGATATTTTGGAGAGATGATTTAAGTTTGCTGGTTAGAACACATATATTGAGGTTTATCAAGTACATGTTACATATAACTTAATTAAAATACTTCGTAAGATTAATGTCGAGGGTGGATGGTATTACCTTAAGTTATTGACCACAGCCCTTAGTTTAAAGAATCGGCCAAAACGGAAATGCACAACGAAATTCTATACGAAAAAACACATTTTAAAGTAATTTTTCCAGGGTGTTCGCTTTTCGATTAAGTATATGGTGTTTTTTACGGTGTTTTTTACGATTGAAAACTCTAAATAGCCGAAAAAACATGAAGAAGTGCATCAAAATTTTTGAAAAAATTATCACAAATACACCTCTAAGTACGAGATGTAACTTTGTGCCAAAGAACAGAAAATTTCGTTCACTTTCCATGAAATTGAAAATTCTTGAAAATCAGCCAATAAACTGGCCATATCTCCGAAAGGGAGGAGGTTGAGAGGTCAAAAATTTTTCTGAAATGTTTTTACATCAAGGGCCACCATACTGAAGGGGATTAGAGTGATAATCGGAGCTGGGGCCAAATTCATCCCTAACCCGTCCAGACCATTTTTCAACTGGTTGGAATGATTCCCTAATAAGAATAAAATCCCTAGATTAATATTTCCAAAAAATAAACAGATCGTACCTACAATCGTAAACTTCAATTCTCTCTCAGGCAGCCAGGCTCGGTACGCGAATCGCGAAAAGAATGGCTTTAATTATTGTGATGAATTTTACACAATTCCGGCTCCTTCGAGGATACCGCCACTTCACTTAGCGGGGCAACATTAAGTAGAACAACAACGTGTACAAAACGTGTAAATCTCAGCCAGACGCAGGCGGCCGCGGAGCCCGGGTGTAAATTAATTTATAATTTTCGAGAGTAAGATAAAGAAACCCAGATGTTGAACCAATTACGTTAAAGTTGGGGCGAAATGTTAATCATCGTTGCCCTAGCGGCGTATACCTTTGCGAAAAGAATAAAAACTTTGGTCGCGACAACGCCAGCTACTCTTACGACACCTTCCACTTGGTATGGTGAGTAGCATACGCAGGCAACCGACGCGACGACGGACCGGAGGCGATATAGGTGGAAAACACACGAATTAGATAATAAGTGCTTTACATAATTTATGTGTATGGCGGCAGCGAACGTGATAAAAATGATGACAAAGAGAAAAGCGGGTTTAAAAGTTTGCCAGCGTAACCGGGCCGGGAACAATTAAAGTGCAATATCCGTCGGTGGACAGCATGCTCCCTTGTATACGTAAAAACTTATTACGCACGAGTTTCAAGAAAACTCCACGTCTCGTATTATAAACTTACACCTTAGAGAGAGACAGAATAGGCGAAAAGTCTTGTAAAGTTTATTCGTTATTTTGAAACTCTCATCGACAATAATACCTAAACGAGAAACCAAGATTTTCTTTTTGATAAGAGCGAATTTTCCACCTAGCTGGATGTATCTGCGAATAATACGGACCTGCGAGCACACGGACACAGGCCGAAATAATAAAAATAATTCGGTCACACGGTGTAACCGTAAACATTAAACATTTAAGTGTTTTCGCGCGCTGTATCCTTGTCAGTATTCGTAATTTATGGCTTCGGTATTCGCGTTCATTTGTACGTGGTTTTTCGACGACGAGCTACACAAACGAACGAGTTAATGATGTCCCGTTGACAACCAAACGACTACAAATCATATAGAATTTTTTTACCCCTTTTGTTCGAATTTAAAACGGGTAATAGCTTTAATAAAACATGCATGAGGTTATGGCAGAGAAAGCTTGACAGTATTGTGATGATTTTATACGGCGATGATGAGAACAAGGCGCTGGAATTCAGGTCGTTGATATTATTTTTCATTGTTGTAAACGATATTTTCACGGGGTGTAGGTTTGGCTTGCTTTCTTCGGATTTTTTTTTGCCGAATAGATTTGTCATTTTTACGATTTTTATCATTTTCAAGTTGCGAAATTTCAAGGTTGAAATTCGTCGAATTTTTCAGGGGTTATTTTCTTCGTTATTTTTTTTTGGTTCCTCAAAAATATTTGTATTGATGGTATTAGGGTGAACAAAAAAACCATGATGTGAATTTTGACGATAATTTGCGAGAGGGAGACCTCTTATCTTCTTGTTTGGAGAACGAAAACTCTGGAAAGCCTCAAATTGGGGTCATCTTTGAGAACAACACGATTTTTTTTGTCCAAAATGAAAGACGTTTTCAAAAATTTTATCTTTCATTCAAGCACTGTAGAAATTAATTCTCCATAATTTTTTCGAAAATTACCAGACAAGTCAAGTGATGAAATTCCAAAGGATTTTTTTCAGATTTTTAGAGCTAGGATGAATATTTCATCCCAATAATCATCCCAGACTTTTTTTCATTTTTTGGTAGGTATTAATTTTGAGGAAATTTTTGGGACGAATTTTCGCGATAATCATCCCAAATTTTTCATAGATGGATTTATGGTGATGTTCGGGGGGAGGGGGGCTTCAGGTCAGTGGAGTCAGAAGCTTTTTTGAAAGGGTGCAAACTTCACAGTGGGCAACCTTCTTTGGCAGTTTCCTCAAAAAATGGGATTAGTTCTGAGAAGTTGGGATTTTTAATGTCTAAACAGTTGCTTTTTGTATTTTAATGCTTTCAAAATTTCCATTTAAAGTAATTTGTTGGTGGGGGGGGGAGAGGGGTATAACGATCCCAAAAACATAATGAAACAAGAACAAAACACAATCAGTGTCGTCGGAAGATTTTTTAGTGAGGGGGGGGGGTAAAAACTTGAGTATGGAGACTGGAATACCAGAGGGGATTATTTTTCAGTGAAAAAATGTGAGAAAAAGGTGCATTTTTTTCTCTTCAAGCAGTTTTTTTCCCCAAGAAATTTTCGCCCTCGTTTCGCTCGGCAATATTTTAGTTATTTTGTTTTGAAAGCTGGTAATTTTTGACTGATTTTCAGTCAAAAATCACCAATTTCTTTATAAATTCCTAGTTTGTCATAAAAATTTAATGATTTTTGACTGAAAGATCGCTGAAAATGATTTAATTTCCCTATTTTTTCTCAAATTCTGAGTCTCTCTCTTAGTGAATTTCTGAGTGGGCCTATGGGCAAAAAAGAGCCTTTTTTCGTATATGATTGATTCGAAAAGTTCGTTGAATTGTGATTTTGTTGATGATTTTGTTCATGCCCGAGTATGATGCTGTGAAAAAGTTGAGTGTAAAATGCCTAGAAAAAACTTTTTTTATTGGTACATATAATTTGGAAACGTTTGACAATTAAACACGAGAAATTTTGAGGGCTAATTTCACTTTAGACAGGGCCGGACCCCCTTCTCCCCACACCCATCTCTCAAACAACTTTTTTTATTTATTAAAGCTGAGAAGAATTTTGGGATGAATTTTTATTTCAAGCTTTTTTCGATTTTTAAGACTGAGATAAATTTTGAAATTAATTTTTGCAATAATTATCCTTGTTTTTTTTTTCAAGCCTGGGATGAAATTGAGAGAAATTTTCACTCCAATAATCATTTCAGGCTCTTTTGATTGTTTGGAAATTGGGATGAGCTTTCATCCCAATTATCATTCCAGGCAATTTTCGCTTTTTTAAAGCCGAGATGTATTTTTAATTGAATTTTCAACTCAATAATTAACCTATCCTATTTTTTTTTCCAAATTTTGATGAATTGTAGGATCAGTTTTCATCCCAATAATCATTTCAGACGCTTTTAAATTTATCAAGGCTGGGATGAATTTTGAATAATTTTTCATACCGATAATTAGTTCAGTTTTTTTTCGATTTCTCAAGGTCGAGATGAATTTTAATTCCAACAACCATTGCCTATTTTTTCAATTATCGAAAGCTGCGAATGGGGTGAATTTTCGCGAAAATTATCCTTGTAATTTTTCAATTCCATCAAGACTGGGATGAAATTTTGGTAAATTTTTCTCCTAAACAATCATTTTGTCTGAATCAAAAATTAATTTTGGGGTGATATTTGATTCCAGTAAGCATTCGAAGCATTTTTCGATTATTCAAGCTGATGGATTTTGGAATTTTATCTATTTTCATCTTGATACTTTATTCATCCCACGTCTTTTTCGATAATTAAAGGCTGAAACGAATGTGATATAATTTTTCATCTCGATGCCTATCACAAGAAATTTTCAATTCAAAACTGGGTTGATTTTTCATCCCTTGGTTTTTTAAAAATTTTCTTCACCTCTTGAATTTTTTTTTCAATATTACAAAGCAATCTCAAGAATAGCTGGATTTTGAAAATTTGATTGAATCTTTTTGGATTCTGTCGCAAGTGAGAACGAAGTTTTAAAATTCGATTCTCGTAAAATTTTTTAAAGTATCAAATCGTTCAGAATTCAAGACCCGATGGAAAAAATTAACGCTGATTTTCATGACGTTATCGAATAAACAAATGTGCCAGTGTCAAGTGAACACAAGTGTTTCCCATACGTTGATATTATCGTCAAAGAAAGACTTACGTGGGTGCGATCAAATCATTAAAGTAACGATGTACGAAAGTTTCGTGATTTTCTCGCTGCTCGTAATTTTTACAAAATTTGAAAAAGTGTCCGCTCCTGGTAAGTAGCTTGAATTGAATCAGATTATTCACTAGAACAGCAATAACGCCGAATTCATCTGGTTTTTTCCTTCTATCCGAAAGGAATCGGGACACCGTTTGTTCTTGTAGAACAAAACGAAGAAGAAATTCCTCAGTATAAAGTTCCATCATGCGTTGTCGAAAATAAATCAAATCACGAGATGATATATTTGTCTTCTGGAGGAAAGTACGAAATCATATACGCGTGTTATCCCGTTAACATTTTCGAATGTGCTGCAGAAGAAGGAAATTATAGGAATGAATATTGCTTATTTAAAAATAAACCGAAATGTGGCGTTGAAGGTAGGTATAAATACGTGATTAAAAACGTATTGGATCAAGACAACAATAAGATTGGTTGCCCCGGGGAAAAAAATGATGCCGAGTTTTACAGAGTTGGATACGATGTATGTAAATTATGCGCTTTTTTCATCATTTAAGTGTGTAGGTATTTCAAATAATGATTTTTCCTCAGTTTAAATTTACCCAAGGAGTTTCGGCCAATGTCGATATTTATAGGTTTTGTTTCGATAAAACCACTCAGAGAACTTTATTCGTCGAGTATAAAATAATTTCACCAAATTTATTGGGTACCAATGTTGACGATCAATTTTATACCAGAACAATCGAAACGTCATCTTTCGATTCAGATATAGATTTAGGCAATTTTGAAAAAAAACAAGACGTGAGTAATGTAATTATTTGTAAAAATCTACGATTTTTTTTTTGTAATTTCCAAATTACTACTCTCTTAATTTGAATCCGTGAAAAATGCCTAAATTGACTGATGAAATAGAGAAAATCAAGTCACTGATGATCAGTCAAATTCCACTGATTCCCCAGTTAATCAGCGTAATTTTACTGCCAATCAGTGAAAAATTACCCATTCAAATAGTGAATTTTGATTGTTGAATCAGTGAAAATTAGTTGAATGACTGAAATCAGTAAAAATTTACTGATTCAAATCAGTGATTTTTCATTATTGAATCAGTGAAAAAAATTTCACTGATTGAATCGGTAATTAATTAACGATTGAATCAATGAAATTTTATTTTTACTGATTCAGCAGTGAAAATTCACTGATCGAATCGTAATTTTTTTCTACAGTGACTTGATTTTGTCGATTTTAATCAGTCATTTTTGACTGATTCAAATTAAGAGAGTAATATCGCAATGCATTCCGCAGATAATTCGTAATCCTGAAAATTATGGATCAAATGTAAAAAGTTTCATCGTGCCTGTAGAACATATGGCTTTGGATTGGTGGAAAGCTCCTCTTTTCCATATGGCAAACGTGCAATTCGTGGGAGAAAATTTTTACAAGAAACAGTATATGAAAAAAATCAATAACTTTATTCGATACATAGCTAAAGAAGTATGTACATATTTTATCAAGTATTCGCAAGAGATTCATATTGGTGTCGATTCCGATTTAGGCGAGAATAAGATTCTGTCCGAGTTGATTTTTCAATTTTAGACGAATTCTTGAAAATTAAAAAAAAAAATCAGCCAATTGTTGTGTTTTTGTTAAATTTTTAGTGGGTACTTTCTCGAGACAATTTGTAAAAAAAAAGTCTTTAGCTAGTGTCCACTTTTCGAATATTTTCACGATTTTATTTCACTCAAATTTTGAAATTCATTTTTTTTCAGTTTTTTCGCCAGATGAAGTAGTGAAAAAAGTAAATTTTAAAAATTCAAACAAAACTATTGCAAAAAGATGTTGGTGAAGTTAGCTTGCAAGATGATCTTCGTCTTCGGATTGCAAGAAGCGAATTTACACGGTGCAAGTAGAAGTCAAAACTCGTAAAAATGAAGTTATACGTTTTTATCAGTGCTGCCAACTAACAACCACGACTTCTTATCACTCCCACGACTTTTTAAAACATTTTCAAAACGAAGTGGAGGAGGGGGGGTTTCTTACGTAAATACATGTATCTATCGCTACTTAGGAATTTCTGCTGAGTCATCGCGATCGAGTGCCGCAAAAACGACACCGTCAAGTCATACAGGACCCTCAGCCATACATTTTAAGAAAAAATTTGGAATTTTTCTATGCATAGATTCGGAGATAGAAATTTTCAAAGACGAACGTAAGCACTTTTCTACAATATTTTAATTTTTGCTGACTCATCGCGATCGAGTGCCCCAATACCAACACCTTCAACTCATAGAGGACCCTTGACCTTACATTTTAAGAAAAAATTCGGAATTTTTCTATGCATAGATTCGGAGATAGAAATTTTCAAAGATGAATGTAAGCACTTTTCTTAAATTCAATCTTGCTGAGTCATCGCGATCGAGTGCCGCAATACCAACACCGTCAACTCATAGAGGACCCTTGACCTTACATTTTAAGAAAAAATTCGGAATTTTTCTATGCATAGAATACGAGTTAAAAATTTTCAAAGACGAAAGTAAGCACTTTTCTACAATGATTCAATTTTGCTGACTCATCGCGATCGAGTGCCACAATACCAACATCGTCAAGTCATAGAGGACCCTTAACCTTACATTTTAAGAAAAAATTCCGAATTTTTCTATGCATAGATTACGAGTTAAGAATTTTCAAAGATGAACGTAAGCATTTTTCTACAATATTTCAATTTTGCTGACTCATCGCGATCGAGTGCCGCACTACCAACACCGTCAAGTCATAGAGGACCCCAAACTCAACATTTTAACAACAAATTCGGAATTTTTCTATGCATAGATTCGGAGATAGACATTTTCTAAGACAAAAGTAAGCACTTTTCTACAATGATTCAATTTTGCTGACTCATCGCGATCGAGTGCCGTAAAAACAACACCGTTACGTCATAGAGGACCCTTGACCTTACATTTTAAGAAAAGATTCGGAATTTTTCTATGCATAGATTCGGAGATAGACATTTTCAAAGACGAAAGTAAGCACTTTTCAACAATATTTTAATTTTGCTGACTCATCGCGATCGAGTGCCGCAATACCAACACCGTCAACTCATAGAGGACCCTTGACCTTACATTTTAAGAAAAGATTCGGAATTTTTCTATGCATAGATTCGGAGATAGACATTTTCAAAGACGAAAGTAAGCACTTTTCAACAATATTTCAATTTTGCTGACTCATCACGATCGAGTGCCGCAATACCAACACCGTCAACTCATAGAGGACCCTTGACATTACATTTTAAGAAAAAGTTCGGATTTTTTCTATGCATAGATTCGGAGATAGAAATTTTGAAGTTTGAGGACTTGAGTTTTTTTTCTTGATCACTCTATTTAATCGATTTTTCAATTCTGCTGACTCATCGCGATCGAGTGCCACAATACCAACACCCCCACGTCATAGTGGACCCCCAACCCAATATTTTAAAAAGAAATTCGGAATTTTTCTATGCATAGATTACGAGTTAAACACTTTCAATGATTTGTGTATTTCCAAATGTGAGTGAATTCGGCTGACTCATGCTGGGTGAGTGCCACCGAATGGATAGTGCCACCTTATAGACGACCCTAAACCTTATCTTTAGACATAATTTTTAAAATTTTTCTATGCATAGGATCGGAGAAAGAAATTTTCAAAAATGAAAGGAAGCATTTTCCTATAATTTTTCAATTCTGCTGACTCATCGCGACCGAGTGCCGCAGTAGGTGAGGTTGAGTGTCTTCTATGACGTGACGGTGAAGATATTGCGGCAATCGGACACGATGAGTCAGCAAAATTTTAAAAAATACTGTCATCAAAAAAACGTCAAGTTTTCAGCTTCGAAAAAATTTTTCTCTGGCCCTATGCATAGAAAAATTGTGAAATTTTTCTTAAAAGGTAAGGTTGAGGGTCCTCTATGACGTGACGGCGAAGGTATCGCGGTACTCGGTCGCCATGAGTCAGCAGAATTGAAAAATTGTAGAAAAATGCTTACTTTCATCTTTGAAAATTTCTACCTACGATCCTAAGCATAGAAAAATTCTGAATCTTATCTGGAAAGGTAAGGTTGGGAGTCCTCTATGACGTGACAGCAAAGGTATCGCGGCACTCGATCGCCTTGAGTCAGCAGAATTGAAAAATTGTAGAAAAATGCTTACTTTCATCTTTGAAAATTTCTATCTATGATCCTATGCATAGAAAAATTTTGAAAATTTCGTCGAAAGATGATTAGGTTTAGGGTTCTCTATAAGGTTGTCCTATGAATTCGGTGGCACTCGCCCAGCATGAGTCAGCAGAATTCACTCACATTTGGAAATACTCAAATCTTTGAAAGTTTTTAACTCGTAATCTATGAATAGAAAAATTCCGAATTTGTTTTTAAAATGTAAGGTTAAGGGTCCTCTATGACTTGACGATGTTGGTATTGTGTCACTCGATCGCGATGAGTCAGCAAAATTGAATCATTGTAGAAAAGTGCTTACTTTCGTCTTTGAAAATTTTTAACTCGAATTCCATGCATAGAAAAATTCCAAATTTTTTCTTAAAATGTAAGGTCAAGGGTCCTCTATGACTTGACGGTGTTGGTATTGCGGCACTCGATCGCGATGAGTCAGCAAAATTGAATCATTGTAGAAAAGTGCTTACTTTCGTCTTTGAAAATTTTTAACTCGTATTCTATGCATAGAAAAATTCCGAATTTTTTCTTAAAATGTAAGGTCAAGGGTCCTCTATGACGTAACGGTGTTGTTTTTACGGCACTCGATCGCGATGAGTCAGCAAAATTGAATCATTGTAGAAAAATGCTTACTTTCGTCTTTGAAAATTTTTAACTCGTGTTCTATACATAGAAAAATTCCGAATTTTTTCTTAAAATGTAAGGTCAAGGGTCCTCTATGAGTTGACGGTGTTGGTATTGCGGCACTCGATCGCGATGAGTCAGCAAAAATTAAAATATTGTAGAAAAGTGCTTACGTTTTCCGAATCTATGCATAGAAAAATTCCGAATTTTTTCTTAAAATGTCAGGTCAAGGGTCCTCTATGACGTAACGGTGTTTTTTTTACGGCACTCGATCGCGATGAGTCAGCAAAATTGAATCATTGTAGAAAAGTGCTTACTTTCGTCTTTGAAAATTTTTAACTCGTATTCTATGCATAGAAAAATTCGGAATTTTTTCTTAAAATGTAAGGTCAAGGGTCCTCTATGACGTAACGGTGTTGTTTTTACGGCACTCGATCGCGATGAGTCAGCAAAATTGAATCATTGTAGAAAAGTGCTTACTTTCGTCTTTGAAAATTTTTAACTCGTAATCTATGCATAGAAAAATTCCGAATTTTTTCTTAAAATGTAATGTCAAGGGTCCTCTGTGAGTTGACGGTGTTGGTATTGCGGCACTCGATCGCGATGAGTCAGCAAAATTGAATCATGGTAGAAAAGTGCTTACTTTCGTCTTAGAAAATGTCTATCTCCGAATCTATGCATAGAAAAATTCCGAATCTTTTCTTAAAATGTAAGGTCAAGGGTCCTCTATGACGTAACGGTGTTGTTTTTACGGCACTCGATCGCGATGAGTCAGCAAAATTGAATCATGGTAGAAAAGTGCTTACTTTCGTCTTAGAAAATGTCCATCTCCGAATCTATGCATAGAAAAATTCCAAATTTTTTCTTAAAATGTATGACTGAGGGTTCTCTATGACTTGACGGTGTTGGTATTGGGGCACTCGATCGCGATGAGTCAGCAAAAATTGAAATATTGTAGAAAAGTGCTTACGTTCGTCTTTGAAAATTTCTAACTCGTAATCTATGCATAGAAAAATTCCGAATTTTTTCTTAAAATGTAAGGTCAAGGGTCCTCTATGAGTTGACGGTGTTGGTATTGAGGCACTCGATCGCGATGAGTCAGCAAAAATTAAAATATTGTAGAAAAGTGCTTACGTTCGTCTTTGAAAATTTCTATCTCCGAATCTATGCATAGAAAAATTCTAAATTTTCTCTTAAAATGTATGGCTGAGGGTCCTCTATGACTTGACGGTGTCGTTTTTGCGGCACTCAATCGCGATGACTCAGCAGAAATTCCTATGTAGCGATAGATACATGTATTTATGTAAGAAACCCCCCCTCCTCCACTTTGTTTTGAAAATGTTTTAAAAAGTCGTGGGAGTGATAAGAAGTCGTGGTTGTTAGTTGGCAGGACTTGATAAAAACGTATAACTTCATTTTTACGAGTTTTGACTTCTACTTGCACCGTGTAAATTCGCTTCTTGCAATCCGAAGACGAAGATCATCTTGCAAGCTAACTTCACCAACATTGCAAAAAGGGGGTCTATCGGGGTATTTTGACCTGCTGAACATGAATATGGCATTGTTTTTCTCCTTTGGCTATTTCTTTCTGTACAAAAAGTTCGAACTTTGAAAAATCAGCTACAATTACAATATTTCTGTAAGGTTTATCGTAATTTTCCGGCCTTTAGTTCAAAGAAATGACCAAAACCGAACACAGCGAAATTCTACATTTAAAAAAAACACAGTTTTTAGTAATTTTTCCAAGGTTTTCGCTTTTCGCTTACTTATATATTTTTTTGACGATTGAAAAATTCAAATAGCTGAAAAAAATATATATAAATACACTTTTATGAAATGTAACTTTGTGCCAAAGAACAAAAAATTTCCTTCTTTTCCTTGAAATAAAAAATTCTTGAAAATAATGCAATAAAATAGTCATAACTCCAAAAAGAAGGGAGGTCTGGGTCCATAATGTTGTGAAAATTTTTTCTAGTCAATATATTTACATCATTTGAAGTGCTTAGGAGTCCAAAGACGTCAAGGGCCAAGTTCGCCATAATCCAGCCATACCCTTTCAGAGAAAAACGAGTTGGAAAAAATTACGAATTCTTGGTCTCTTGTTAATATTTTAAAAGATTTTCATAAATATTTTTTTATCGATTATCTTAGGTACTTCGAAATTTTACCTGGAATTTAAAATTGGTTTGAGGATTGAGCCATGTTGATGTATTTTAAAAAGAGTATAATTTTGATTCCCTGTTTCAAAATTTCGGAAGTTGGGGCTAATTTTATGGTTCTTCAGACCAAAAGATACAAAAAATGTCAATTTAGATTGTTCATCTGATTCATATTCTTGCAAGTTCAATAACTCAACTGATTCTTTTCAGTTTCCGTAACAATTTTAAATAAATTAAAAATTTTTTTGTATTATTAAATTTTTCTGCTGTCCAGATTCAAAAAATTTTGAAAATTGTATTAGAAAATATTATTTTTACATTTTTGAAATTCAGGGATTTCTTAAGGCACTTGACACGGAACATAAAACGGTCCTCAACTAATCACTTCGAATTTCTGGCAAAATTTTATATCGGAATGGAAAATGAAGAAAATTTTGGAAGAATTTTTGAGATTATTTTTGGAGCACTTTGAGGAAGAGATTTGGCTATAAAATCAGTTTTTCTAGATTTTTGAATCAATTTGTAATCAAAACAGAAACAAATATTTTTGCCCCTTGTACTTCCCCCTCCCATCTTAGTCGTTTTCCATACCTAAAATGTTGTGGGAAATTAGCTTTTGTTTAATTAACGGATTTTGTTGTTGGATTTATTGGTCATTGAATTTTTTGTCGTGCAATTATAATTTTCCAGTTTTTTTCTTTAGACATTGGCGCAATTTCATTTTATGATGATTTACAAAAGGTTGTTTTTCACTGATTTTAGTTATTTTTTTCTTTCAAAAATTGATCTGAGATTCGTAAAATAAAAAAAAAATTAGGTGATTATTTTTTGCAAAAAATTTTCTATGTTATCGAATGAGTGAGTCCCTGAATCCAATTTTGATGGGTCAATGAAGATTCAAAATTGAAAACTGATGAAAAATTTTCAATTTTGACCCCTTTTTTTGCTTTAATTTTGACTTTGACATTGTTCTTGTGCCCAGAGAAAAAAAATAATGACGTGAAAGATCACTTATTACCAAAATATTTTTAAAAAATTCCCTAAAACCCGATCATTTAGTGCTTTTTGGATTAGGGTCTGCTTCTAATTTATATTACTTATATAATTGAAAATGGTGGTTTTCTTGAATATTAACTTCGTGCATATGATAATTCAATTGATTTTTCTTTGTTCAAAAAAAAAAAATACCTCGAAGTGTCTAATTTCCTGCGTGAATATCGCCGGCGGAAAAGTTCTCGAAAGAAAATATTAATTTTAGGTTCAGCTGTCCAAACGAATTTCAGCATGTAATACTGGAAAATATACCGAAGTACTAAAGATATCCAATGGCTTTAAATGATGGAAATTTTGTTTTGGGAACACAAAATCGGACAGAAATTTAATTTTTATCAATTTTATCGAAAATGAGAAGTACTTTTTCGAATACTCCCAGAGAATTGAAGAATCTACTTGGAAAGCTGGAATTCCGATCACTAGGATTCTTGAACATATTTTCCCCAAAAATCCTTCTTTCGTTTAAATCGGCTACGAACATCTTATTTATGATAATTTTTAATCGTGGTGTTAAAATCACATTTTCTGAATAATTCTGTATTTTAGTTTCTGGGCGAAGTATTCATTAGAGCCGGAGTTTTCAATTCATCGGACACCTTAATAGAGGGCGAAAATGACTCCTTTATATGGTGGAAGCTGATTTACAATGAAAAACGAACTCGCGCTATTGCTTTCATTATTCATAACGGAGCAGAACCTGAGGAACCCAAAGACAAATTTTGTAGTGAAAATAAGGTTAATTATTGTAAAGAAATAGGTTGGGAAGGACTCGTGCCAGAAGGTGTGAGCGATTTAATTATGTATTGCTGTGATCCGAACCCCGTAACCAAGTATTTCGGATTCGAGGAGGTTGGAACTCTTGATTTAAATAAGGAAAGACTGGAGCCTTATGTGGGTGAAAATATCGGTTGTAAAAATCCTGTTCTTGATCAACCTGCTTCAGAAAATGATCCACCGAGTGATCCAGATAAAAACGTCAAAGGTTTTTTGTCAACTTCGCTACAAGACGTAGATTAATTTTTCTATTAAATTATACTATCTGAAGATAAAATTATTGTAAGTATGATGGTGAAATAAATTTTTGAAATTTTTGAGCTTGCAATTTTATTTTTGGTTTATATTCCGTTGAAATTTATTGCATGAAATTTTTTCGACCAGGTATTTGGCTCGTGACTAAGTTTATATTTTTAAATTTTAATGCTTTGCTTTGGCATTGAACTTGAACGATGCAGATTTGTTATTAAAATAAACTAAACCTGGTGGGTTTGAAAATTTGTATCGAAATTTTTTTAAGTTGAATCATCACAGCAGATGGTGCATATTTTTCTATTTTTATCAAATTCGAACAATTGACGAAAAATCACTTCTCTCGTTCATCTAAAATTTGACAATACCTATGACTAAATATCAAGAATTTAATTCGTCGAGGTTCGAGAAAAGATAAATTATTCAATTTAAAAATCCTTCAGAAATGGAAAATCCTCTTACATAAATTGAAAATAGATCAACGATATACACGTCTAAAATCTAAATACTCGATTGTTAAAATTTCATTGTATAATTTAACGAGCCTTAAATATAATTACCTTAGAAATAAAGAAAAATCCTTCGAAGAAAGAATCCAGAGTAAAATTTATTTTCAAACTTTCTACACTCCGATAATCGAATCGAATTAATTTCCTATCAAATTAATCAACTACGAGCTCGACTCCGCGTTGCAGCCTGGTATTTTTTTCCAAGTGAAAAAAAAAGTTCAACTTTAACATTTCATTTTACCCTTTTGTTTCATTGTAATCCGTAGGTAACTTTTTATTAAAAGTATTCGGAAAAAAAAGAGAAACTTTTTCACTCTGGATACCATTCGTATTAAAAAATAATGAAAATTATTTATTAATTGAAAAACAGTAGACTTTTTAAGAGTGGAATGAAAAAAAAAAGTGGAAAAAGTTTTCTTTTATAGAAAGTTCTTTCTCCATTAATGAAAGACAACGGGATGGATTTATTTAATTGATATTCCCGTTTCGTGATTTGGCTCATTTTGGCGCGGGTGTATTTCTCCCCGCTTAGTTTGTTACAGGTTAACGATTTATTTAAATTTTCTTTACTAATAGGGTTTATTAAAGCGTATAAATTGTGTGTTGCATGCCGGCTTTGGTGATAGGCGATCGATATGGTTGTGATTTATAATTCGAAGGGGATAGTTGATCTTTTTTCTTTCTTTTGCAGGAATCGATACCGGTATTTAGAGAGGAACTCCCGAAAGATAATATAATTTGGAAGAATTTACGAGGTAAGTTTATTCCACGTGGTTTTATTGTTTATACGTTGGTGTTTCGTGGTGCAGAAAGTTGAAAAAAAAAATCGTAGTCGGAACGATTGAAAGTTGAGGAATGGTGAGATGTGGTATCAAAGGTCTTTGAAATTAATAATGCAAAAAAGATTGGAGTAAATGAAAAGATGGAGAATGAGGAGATGGGTGAAGTTGTCCAAAATTGCATTTCAAACGGAAAGCTTCCCAAAAATTTATGGTTCGAGGTAGAAAATTTGAAAAAGAGAATTAGATACGTTCTCTTGAAAGAAAAAAAAAGCTTGATGTAAAACTTGAAAAAAAAATTGGAAAAATTTTTAATTTTCATAAATAATTATAAAAATTTGTTATTTAGCTCTCCAATGCTTAATAATTCCCCTTTCTTCATCAATCACTTAAACACGTCTCAGTTTTTAGAAAAAAATTAACGTTGGCAATCTGGGAGAGAATAGGGTCGAGAATCGAAGAATTTTCGATACTTGAGAAGTCAAATTTTAGGTACTTAGTTTTTCTTTCAATTCATTTCAGTTTAATTAACGATAATAAAAAGACCAATTCTACTTTTATTTGAATGCAATGAAATTTTAGTAAATAATTAAAGATGTAGGATTTTTGTGAAGCCAAAAAAGAAGAAGGCAGCAAAAAAATATTGATAATAGAGGGTATCTATATTTTTTATCGATACGTAGAGAGAAAAATGAAATTGAATAAAAATTGATGCCATGTTGAAGATGAAAAATCATGAATTCTGGGGGCGGGGGACTTGAGAAAATCAGTTAAATTGATTCGATGGAACTAAAATTCACATCGAATTTGAAGCAGTTTACAAACAATACTCCCTTTCTCCTGATTTATGAATTGAAAAAGAAAATATTTTGCGCTGAGAAAATTCTGAAAAAATGATTTGAAAATTTGAACAAAATTTGTTGGAAAAAATACCGATGAGAGAATAAATTGAATACTGAAACAAAGTGAACAAGATGAATACAATTTTAAGTGATCATAACACGATGAAATAAGCTCGTCAAAAGAAAAAGGTGATAATGTTCATAAATATTTTGATGAAATGTCAAGTTTGGCTGATCAAATAATAGAGAATTATTCAAATGACGTTATTGAAGAAAATACCTGAAGCAAAAAATTGAAAAAGTTGAAATCATCAAAATATTGAGCAAAAATTATACAAAAATTGAGAAATTTTGGATTGAATAATTTATTTTGTTAGAATGTCGAAAAAAGTTAGGAATAAATTTGATTGAAAATATTTTGTTTAAAAAAAAAAGAAAGAAACAGAAGTTGTTTTTTTTTCAAATTAAGGGTTAGAAAAATTATATTTGAAAAGTTATTTTGTTAGAATTAAAACCAAGTAAATCAAGTATGAAAAAACTCGAATCATTGCGTATAAAATTACATTGACTGAAAATCGTGCTAGTTTGTGAAAAAAATTGTGAAAAATTGCATTTGAAAATTCTCACAGTTGAAATTTTTTCAAGAGAATCGGAATTGCAATGAATCAACATTGAGGAAATTTTCAGGCAAAAATAGTACCTCTAATGCACTTTTTTCTTTGAGGAAAAATTTTTAGACCACGGATATTTTTTTTTTTACATATTTTTTCATTGCTCATTTTTTTATTTATTTTTTTTTTTCAAAATTTATCCTACTTCTTTTTTTAAGCAACTAAAATATGTTTTATATGTACATTTGAAAGACAGAACGTTATCAAGTATGCCAGGCATGAACAATTTTTTCTAAATTTTTTCAGATCCAACGAAATGTCATAATGTTAGTGGTTGGTGGGTAAATTTTCCCATAATAGCCTTTGAAATGGTGCAGAACAAAAAAAATTACCTTTTTCAAAAATCAACCTCCAGACCTGAGTTTCGGAAATGAAATATAGTTTGAATATTTTCATTTTCCCAAAAATTTTGAAATTTTTTTCTTTTTTCAACATTTTTTTTTTACAAAACCCTTTTTTTTTTTACTTAAATCAGAATTTTTGCACGTAACAGTTTTGAGAGACTAAATGCGATTATTTCAGCAATTGCCCAGAATTTTTTCGAGTCATGCTATCATGCCATCGACCGGTGAAATTTGACCTTGAATGACCCTGAAAACGTTACTTTACCCAAAAATATTACACGTTTAAAAATTTGACTCCCGAAATTATAAAAGAAAAATTATAACGAGAAAAATTTGAAAATACTTCAATCATCGCAATTATTTCGAATGAATTTGATTTAAATTTATGTGAAAAAAAAAAACTAAATCCAAAGAAAATTTGATTAGAACAGAAATTTCATACTCTCTCATTTTTAAATCAGTGAAAATTATCGAATATTACTGAAAAACAGTCGGATTTGCAGCACAGGAGAAAATCAGAGACGATTCAGTGAGAAAAATCACTGAAAAATTAGCAGAATTTTTGAAGATTTGCAGCACAGGAGAAAATCAGAGACGATTCAGTGAGAAAAATCACTGAAAAATCAGCAGAATTTTTGGAATTTTGCTGGAAAATCAGTGAAAATCAGTGAAAATTAGTGAAAAATTAGTGAAAACTTCCAAAAAATCAGTGAAAATCTTTGAAAAACCAGTGAATTTTGCTGATTTTTCCTGTGCTGCAATTTCGACTGTTCATCAGTGACTTTTCACTGATTCAGAATGAGATTATGACAAGTTGAGAAAGCTTGAAATGAAGGAGGGAGATTTGGATGATAAGATATTGAAAAAAATTCAGGCGAACAAATTCAAATGAAATTTGAGAAAACCGAAAACCGCAACTCAAAAATTATTTCGTACTCGATTAAAAAATGTGAATTGTCACCAAAGGAGAACATTTTCATTTACCTCGTAAATGAAAGAAAAAAAAGTCGAGAAGACATAATTCAAGCTGATGTCAGAAGGGCAACGTCCTGTTTGTCCATTCGGAGGCTATTACTCTCATGTACAAATGTATATTAAAAGCCAAAAGGGAGAAGAAAAATCATGGTATAAATCGAGGTTGTCCGAGTCTAACCCTCTTTCCCTATATTTAAAAGTACATCCATTTCACCCGACTCCTTATTAGTTACTCGTTAGGCTACAAATCCGTCTCCCAAGAGTAATAAAACGCCTATCCAGCGTCTTAAATGTCTTGCAGCGCCTGTTACTGTCCGTGTTATGCAACTCGTTCATCATTTATGCATAAAAACTACCTAGAAAGATATCGCTGGCGTAGGTAGATAATTACGAACATACTGTATAGGTATTCTTTACCCTCGAGTTCGAAGATGAAATTGATATAACCGATATCTCAGCTAGTTGGGTCGAAGGTGGCCGCAAATTAATCTTCGAGGGGTGGGTTGGAAAATGAGAAATCAACCGGAAACGCGATCTCGATGGTTATTTTCATCGAGAAAAAATAATAATAGAACGTCGGATGGGAATTTTGACAAAAATAAAGATTAATTGCTTCACTTAATGGCTTTCCTGTTGCTTCTGTAAATGAAACGTGTAAACAATAACGTGCCAGGGGTGATTTTTTTTCCATTTTGTTTTCGTCACCCTCGAGAACAAGCGTTGTAATCTTTGATCTGTGCGGCATGAAGAATTCACGAGCAAACGTGCCTTCTAAATATATGGTATATTTCATTTAACGATTATTTAAACTTGTTAACGTAATCAAGAATAAACTGTGAAATGTTTCGCCGTACTATATAAATTAAAATGGGAACACGAACGGTGTGTGTGCTAAAAACGTTATATACCCCGGCGCCTCGCTCTTATGTGTATTCGCACTTTCGCCCGAAACTTTACAACCCCCGTAACTTTTAACATGTCACGATGTTAAAACACTTTAAATATTTCAACGAGCTACGTCTCGTACCAAAGGTATACACTTGTATACTTTATATAGCGATTACTATACCGCCGTTTGGTGTGAATTTTGTCCTCGTATGTGGAAGATTTTTCGCTTATACTTATTACAAATATGTACCTAGGCCCGACGATGAGAAAAATGTGTATGAAATTTTGGGATTATTATTTTCATCCTGCGAATTCATCGGAGTGGGGTAAAAAAAAACATTCGGGAATTTTACGAAAATTGGCAGAGAGTTTATTTCAAGCGGGATATCCTGAGAAAATTGTGGGTCCTTTGGTTCAAATGAGAATGCGAATTTTTTTTACAATTTTTGGATAGTATGACTAGCTAAGGACCTTATCAACTTTTGAAAAGTTATAATTAGTTTCTACAACTTTCTGAACCATTGACCTCAAAATTGGATCATATTTTTGGCTCTTTTATGGGGAGAAGGGTGTTGAAAATACCTATGGCTAAATTTACACGAATGGACTTCAGGCACGAAATTGAAAATACACTTCGAACAATTGATTTGTTCTTTACTTCTTTTTTCCATGGTTGGTGAGCGGGTTTTTTTCAAGTCCACTTGTTTTGAAATTGTTCAAGTTCAAAATTTTTCAGTCTCATTTTTTTCAAAACTTCAAAATGTTTCAATATTTTGAAATTTTTTTTAAGGTCTAAAATTTTTTCCTAAAAATTTCTTCAACGTCTATTTTTTCAGGTCCAATTTACTCGAATTTATTTCAAAACTTCTCAATTTTTTGTCAATTTTTCAAAGTTTGAAAATTTTACAAAAAAATTTTTTAAGTGTAGAATTTTTTTATCAAAATATTTTCAACTTCCCGGCAAATTCGTGAAACAGGACAAGATCAATTCTTCAAGTCTGAAATTTTGAAAAAAAGAAGGGAAAAAATTTATTTTTTACACTTGGAAAATATAGACGTTGAAAAATTGTCAAAAAAATTTCAACTTTGAAGAATTGACTTGAGCCTGTTGTACGAATTTGATTTGTCGTGACGTTGAAAACATTCTGATAAGAAATTCTACTCTTAAAAAATTCTACTTGAATATTTGACGTTGAAAAATTGAGTAAAAAATTTTTAACTTGAAATTGAAAAACAGACTTGAAGGAATTTTCAGGAAAAAATTTTAGACCTCTACGAAAAAATATTGAAGTTTTTTGAAAAAAATTGAGACTTTTAGACTTGAAAAATAGACGTTGAAAGAATTTTTGGGGAAAAAATGTAGACTTCTATGAAAAAATTTTGAAGTTTTGAAGAAAATAAGAGAAAAAATTTTTGGACGAATCAAAACAAACGGATTTAAAAAAAGAAGACGCTCGTCAATCACGGGAAAAAAAGTAAAGAACGAATCAGTCGTTCGAAGTGTATTTTCATTTTCGTGCCTGAAGCGTGAAGCCCATTCGTGTAGGTTTGGTCATAGATTTTTAACTCTGGAGGGCAAAAAGTGTCATTCAATTCCAAGGTCAATGGTTCAAAGGAGTTTTTGGAAACTCTAATTGGAACTTTTTAGTGGCTGTTTAACATTCTCAGTTGATGATATTACCTAAAAAATAGTGAAAAAACAGCGGGTTTTTTTCGAAAATGGCCCTTTGAGTTGAAGCCTTTAGTTTCGTTCCCCAATCGTGCTGGATGCTCAGTTTTTTTCTTAAGAGACGCTCCACTCTAAGTAAACTACCTCATAAATTTTCATCAGATTCTGGAGCATTTTTTTTTTACTCCCACTCCATCTAATATTCAAGAACTTAATATGACTCAAGTGACAAAATTGATTTGATATAAGACTACGGGTTTTTACAAAAGTATCCACCGGGTGCTGGTATCTGTAACGGTCAAAAATAAAGAGTATAAAGGTAATTAACCGAATCATGGTCACGTTTACAACGGCTTTTCCAAGTTTATACGTAAAGTAGCTGTGGTGCCAGTTGCGAAAACGTTTTTAACCGTTTTCCATTTTATGGAAACATTAAGGAAGAGTCGTTTTAAGGGGAAACGAGCATGTTAACGTTGGGAAACGTTTTAGATCATTTGGCTATTTATTCCATATTGAAGGTACTAAAAGCCCTCGAAATTAATATCTTAGCTACCTGTTCCGTTTGGCCGGGGTTCGTTTTACGAGCTTCTAAGCTTTCTAAAGACGTAATACTTGGAGCTGCCATTGTACTTGATTCAAACCAAAGAAGACATTAAATCGGTAAAATACTTTTTCCGATGGTCGTTTTGGTAGGGTATAAAAATTAAGGAAAAAATAACCCGCGGAGGTGTATTTTGACGTAATTTTTTACTTTGTTTTCTTTTTTCCGGGCCTTTTTCTTCGGCGATTAATTTTAGAGTAAACTTTTCACGTAAGTTTTTTTAAATTTTGAATACTTTATGTGAAGAGATATTTCTAAATGTGAAACTTAATGTCGGATTTGTGTTCAGCTTGTCGATATATTCTGTAAAATAATATTTTTTAGCGGTCATTTTGATGAAAACTACGTTGGCTTTTCTATTTGATTATTTCGGTATAAATTTAAAAACGTTATTTGGAGTTGAAAATCATTATGTTGAATTTTCATGAGAAACGTCGAAAATTTCTCAAAAATAGATGAAACAACGATAGGCTTACTTTAAATATTTCAAAAATTTTTGAAAATAAAATAAACATTTTTTCCAATACATGAAAATTTCAGGTCAAAATTGAGAAGAAAAATCATCAAAATAGCCATATTTGGCTCTAAAAATGTGTTCGAATTCCTCATGTCTTTTCTCAAATCTAAAAAATTGTCATCAGTGATGAAGATGGTGTCAAAAATGTTGAATTTTTCCAAGATATCAAATAAAGTATCTTTTGATCTTTTGAGTCCGAGATCGTTTCAGCTGATACAAGGTTGCCCTCTTCAGTGATTTTTTGGATTTTTTAAAAAATTGTGATTTTTTCGGTGATTTTTTAGTGATTTTTCTGATTTTTTGATGAAAAATGTTCGAAAGGGGAAAAAAATGTAATTTGATATTTTTTAAACTAAATTTAAGAAGTGATTTTCGAGTGATTTTTGAACGACGTATGAAAAAACATTTAGGCGATTTGAATGATTTTCTTTTCATTTATAGTGATTTTTTGGTAAAAACTGGCTGAAGTGATTTTTATTGATGCGTTTTTTTGGTCAATTAAGTGATTTTTCGAAACATCAGTTGGCAACCTTGCCTGATGAATCTCAACGGGGGCTCGAGGGGAAAAGGGTTGAAAGCAAAGGCTCAACATTTTGAGAAATTTCTAAAGTATTCCCTCCAATTTTTCTATTTTGCACAGATTTTATCTCTTAACATTTTAGTGATGATTCCACCATCTGTCTGCTTTCTGGAAAAACTTGAAAGTCAGAAAAAGTCAGAGAAATATATCAGGGTAAGTACCTATTTTGAAAATTTTCCAGGAACTTTTCCAAAATCAAAAAGATAGACGAATCATCAATTTTTGAGAATCTTTACATTTTCCCAATTCATTTTTACTTGCTATGTTGAAATTTTCGAAAAAATTTTTTGGGAGATACATGACTGAAAATATTTTTTCCAACTCCAAAGTTGGGTGCAACATGCTGAAAAAAAATTAAAACCCAAAAAACATGAATTTCGGAACACTGCCTCAAATGATCAAATTTACCTAATGCATTCCTAATTCGCGATTAGATATAAAATTGTAGGTTTTGAAATTCACATGTACCTACCATTTTCATGGGCTGTTCTCTAACGCTGGAAAAGCCCAAAATTTTCTGAAGGTTACAAAACGTTTCAAAACCGCTTCCAATCGATTCGGAAGGTCGAAAATAGGAAATGTACCAAATTCCAGATTTTTGTCATCAGATCAAATTTTCATGATTTGCAAGACGAGGTGATGAGATAATTTTGAAGTATCAAAAATTCGGTGAAACTCAAGAAATGCGTTTGAGTATTTGAAATTTTAGAAATAGATTTATTTTACGATTTACTTACTGTCAATTTTTCCAATTTTGACTCGAAATTTTACTCAAAGTTAGAATTTCTGGGTACTTAGTTACCATCAAAAAGTGGTGAAAAATTGTGTTTTTTGTTTTTAATTTTTTTCAGCATGTTGAACTCAATTCCGGAATCCAAAAAATATATGTGATGCAAAACCACTTGACAGAAATAAAAAAATATTCTAGTCATGTATCTCCCTAATTTCTAATTTTTTCCAAAAATTTCAACATGAAAAAATATTGGGAAAATGTGAACCGAAAATTTTCCCAGCAAAGTGTATGTATAATTGTAGATTTTGTTAAAAGAAATATTGACATAAAATGGGTAATAATTCCGGAAAGTAGGTGGGGGGGGGGTCAAAAAAAATTTGGCGATGTTTTTAGACCATAAGTAACATTTTCATCAATTTTGACCAATTTTGGGGTCAAGGACTATTTTTGACCTTTATTAGGAAAAGCTCTTTTTCTCTATTTTTTTTTCGAAATCGACTCCATATTTTGAAAACCTATTGTTGCTTTCTTCCAGGAGACAAGATCGTAAAATGGGGCATAGTTGATTTTCAATTGGAAATAATCGTTTTTTCAAGATCAATTTTTCTTTTAAGCAATTTTTCCCCATGGATTTCATTTCTGAAAAATTTCACTCAAACAACCCAGAAAAATATCAACTTACGTACAAAACCCAAATTCAAAGTTTTTGATTTCCAACCATTCCACTTTCCTGCTCGAATCAACCATTGCTCCGCGGGTCTCAAACTACATCCCATAATTACTTTTTTTTCCAGTAAATAAAAAATACACCTCGCAGTCCGCAACAAACTACGCAGCTAGGTACATAAACGCCATATACCTCATCAATCCGCAGCATAACACCGTCGAGAGTATTCATACCGAACCAAAAACGTGTGCTCGGTGTTCGCGAAATACTCGAAATATTAATGAAATTAAAATCCCGCCCATTACTCTGGGCCTCGCCGCTGCTCCATTTCTATCAAAATGATATACAACATCATAAAGTATACGAACGCGAAGAATAATAATAATTGCGTTTATCCGGGCGTGCATCATTATTTACTCATAAGGTGCTTTCGGATATATATAAAAAGGTTGCAGCCAAGAGCGCAAACACACCACCCCGCCACCCACACCCATTCGTCGAGAAAAACGTTATAAATTCTGGGCAGACGGCTCGACTGCGGCCGCGGATGAATTTCAAACTACGAGATGAATTCTTAAACGTTGCAACCCTTTGGAAAGATGACTTTTCAATATAATCCTTATTGGCCAAAATGTTCGGCTGTGTTTACCCGGAATACGAATGCAGCTGCGGTAATTACCGAGAACGTATCAGTTTGGTGTTTTTTTTTTTCGACAAATGCTTAGGTACGTGAAATATTTGGGTTAAGAATATCTATATCCGTGTGGTGTATTTCAAGGGTGCAATAATTCCAGCTGGATTGGGATGTTGGGTGAGAGAATCTAGCCCAGCAAAGGTCGTAATTTTCGTTGGAATTTTTCCCTTTTTCAGACGTATAGAGGTGCTAAAATTTTGCAGAAATGCGTCGTCGGATCCCAACGCATCGGTGATATTGTTTTTACACTTAAGACGGCGAGAAAGTGGAGTTGAACGAGTTTGCAATCGGTATACGAGCAGCCTGTGGTTTAGACATGTGTGCGGGTGCGAAAATAATAAAAAAGAAAAACGTACGCGCTAGACAGTGTAAAAGGACAAAAAGAAATACTATTTCGGGTAGAAAGTATCCGAAGAAAGGGAGTAGGTGTATACGTTCATAATTTGTGGCACCCTGTATATTTTTGTTTGGCGGTGTTGTGCCTGTAAATGGTGCTGAAGAGAGAGAGTGGAGTAATTCGAGCAAACTTTTCCCTCCGATATTTTTTTCCTCTTCTTTTTTTCATTCTAACTAATTTATAAGTTCTTGAAAGGGACATTATTGTGTTAGAGGAAGTTTTCTCTTGTTTAGCAGATGGTGACATACGTACGTTTTCGAATTATACTTAACGACTACTTAAACACGGTTCAGCTTTGATTTTACGTGTTTCTCGTCCTGCTCTGCTGGAATGGCAACCGTTGATATTAAAGTCGGTGACAGTTATTTCTTCGGAGCGTGTGGATCGCTGCGGATTGCCGGTGTCAGGTTTATATAAGATTGAAATTTAGATCGTGGTTGGTAGATTTGAGTGCGGTTGAGGTGGCGGATGGAAGGTCAAGGGTTTTTAAAATTGGCACGATTTTGGTTTGGAAATTCGGCTCGTTTTTTTCGTACGACGAGAAAAATTTTATTTTGATTTGGAATAAAATTTGGGAATTTTAATTTTGAGAGGTGTCAGTGTGTTGAAAATATGAATGCAGAAAATTCATTTGGGCGAAGTTCGTAAAAAGGGGAAAAATGAAAATTTTATTGGGCAACATTTTTATAAATACCAAAAAGTAGAATTTTAGGGGGATGTAATAAGTTCAAAATTCAGAAAAAATTTCGAAATTGGAATAGGTTAGGTACCTACTACCTATTAGGTAAAAAAAAAACAAAAATTTAATATTTCGGTTTTGGACATAAAAATATATAAAGAAATTAGACAAACTGTCAAAAAAATACTGCATTAAAATCCATCTATAACTCAAAATTTTAGCTCACGGATTAGGTAAAATGTGGGAGTGGAAATCAAAGATCCAGAATACAATTGGATTGGATGGAAAATAAGCCTAAAACTCTGATAAAATTATATTAAGTACCTACATATATTTAAAACGCATTTCACTGAAGATTGTGAGAAATTAGGATTGATAGGGCAGTTAATACCTCTATTTTTATCTACGGCAACCCATTTTAGTAATTTTGATATAATTTCATTTCGTATACTTGATTCAAATATTGAATTTTTTGTGTCAGGTTTGAAAAAAAATTGGTAAAAGTGCGCATTTTAGAACCAAAATTTTTTTCAAATTCCAAAAATTGGTTTTTCAGACGATTAAAAATAAATGATGGAAAATCTTGGATTTCCAGGTAGTTGCTATTTTGACGTTTCGATCTCTCAGGTTTGTTCTAACAAAGGCTCATTTATAAATATCTTTAGAATACCCGAAGGGGGGAGGGGATTATGTCAGAGCTGGATTGACGATTTGAATGTGTAGTTTTTAATTCCAAAATTAAATCCTGATTTTTGACAACGCAAAAGAAAAAATTGGATTTCAAAGAAAATTCTTTTGCAAAATCAAGTTTATCAACATTATTGATTGAGTTGAAGTAGTAGTCCAGTCAATTAGGTTCCGATTTGATGAAAAAAAAAGGGAAAAAAAAGAAAAAATGGCTGAAAGGAGAAGTTTTATAATTATCTAAGTCTAGTTGAGAATGTATGTGCCTGAACTTCCTAAATTTAGCAAATACTTTGGATCTTTTTTAAGAGGCGAGGCCGAAGGATTCAATTTTTTGGCTATAATTTTTGATATTGCACTCTTACGAGGAAAAAATGAAAAAAAAATGTAGAGCATTGAATTGAAAACAAACAGTTTAGTTGTTTAAAATTTTTTCCTTCGGGCTATCATGGGGGGGGGGGCGCAGGTTTGTAGAAATACATCAATTTTGAAATTTTCTTATTGATGTAAAAAATTACCAAAAATCCGGTTAGTTGATTTTTCGGAACGGTGTTTCCCTCCAAGTGAAGCTCATTTGAAAACGACCACTTAGACCACTGCGAAAACGAATCAATGACGAATCCAATGGCAAAGAAATTAGCGATTAAATACAATTTGATTTTTTCATTATTATTCAACAAAAAAAAAAAGTATGCATTCATTCAATTTTTCATTTTGATTTTGTTTCTCTTTTAAGCATTTCTCATTCTACAAAATTTTCTATGACCTCGAAAACCTAGATTTTGATATATTACACGACATTTTAGGCAAATTCAAGTTTATCACCTTCTGCCAAACCTCTTTCCTCTCGTCCAACAATATTATCCTTGTCAGATTCGTAATCTACGACATCGAAAACCTATATTTTGATATAGGAACAAAACAATTTTAAGTAAATTTTAATTTCAGCACCCTCTCAGCACTTTTTTTGCCTCTAAAAAAAACTTTATTCGTCAAATTCGTAATCTAAGTTCTCGAAAAACAAGTTTAGATGACATTTAAACTCAATTATTATAATAATTTGACCTTTAGACCGGAATTGGACCTCAAAAAGAGGTTCGAAATTTGAAAATTCGTCAAACGTTTCAAATATGTGACCCTACCATGTGAAAAACGTGAAAAATGATACATCGATTTTTTTTACACTAGGTCGTTTTTGTTCTAAGACCCGAATTGGACTCCAAAATTAGGGGGGAGGTGATCAAAGTTTAAAATTTTACCTGATTCAACAAAAATTGGATTCAAATTGAGGCTTCCTCTCATAGGTGCACCCAAGGGGTGGGCTTAGGGGGCTCAAGCCCTTCCCTTGATCTCAAAAAATATATTTTCAAGTGCATTTTTCTGATTTTCAAACAGTAATTTCTTCAAAAAATTTTCGCCTTCGCTTTGCTCGGGCGGTATTTTAGTCGTTTTTTCAAAACTTTGATAATTTTTAACTAATTTTTTAGCCAAAAATCGCCAATTTCGGAATCAATTCCCAATTTTTTAGAAAAAATTGATGTTTTTTGGCTGAAAGATCAGTAAAAAATGACTAATTTGAAGTTTGATCCCCTCCCTTTATTTTTTTCAAACTCTCAGCCCTTCCCTCAATTAATTTCTGGATGCGCCTGTGCTTCTACTTGATTTCACTTCTGAAAGGTCCAAAATCAGTGTCAACTCAAAAACCAAATTTTGACTCTTGAAGGTGGTTTCTATATCCAGACTCACATATGCGAATTTGAATCTGTGGCCCTGCTGGAAGGAAGGGCCGGGGGCCCATGCATAAAAAAATCTATGTATTTTTTTACACATGGGCTTTTTTTAGTTTTCTTCTAGTAGAGCCTTTAAAATAATTTTCAATCATTTTTTTAAAATGAGTTTTCTGTATTTTTCTACTCTCCATCGTATGTACTTTTTTAAAACGCTTGGTCCAAATTTTTTAGACTTTTTTTGAGTTCAGTACAGGACTTTAACGTTTTGTTTGGGTTATGAGTGAGCAATTTTGAAATTTCATTTTTATTTGATTTAATCACTCCTGTTTCACTTGTAGGGTGGGTACAGTTTATTCGTTATTCTGAAGTACAGATAGCTAAAAATCGGGATTAGGTATTAATTTTTGTGGAGATTAAATAACGTTCTCTTGGTTACTAAAACTTGGCCTTCATTCTATATAATTATGTAAAATCAATTTTTGAAAACCCTGTTTTTATTTAAAAAAAAAAATTTTTAAAAATCATTTTTATGGTGTTAACTTCTGACTTTAACAGAAATATTTTAAATTGGCCTATATTTCCAATTTTTCATCTTCGAAATTTATTTTGAATAACTGAATTTGCAGTAAAATAGAGATTTCCATCCTACCTTTAGAGCAATGTAGGTAGTTTAAATTGTCCCATGTATTTTCGATCTTTTTCCGATCCAAGGCCCAATGAATTTTAGAATTTTTAAAAAATTGGGTTTCATCATCTCAAATATCTACATCTTTATTAGGTATCGTTATTTCTTACCTGAAACAAAACATAAAACAAAAAAATTAATCGAAATCAATTTTTTATATTTTCTTTAGATAAGTAGGTAGGTCTCTACATATATCCAAACACGAATCAAGCTACTTATTATTCAATAGGATCAAGACGACGAACACTTCGAAGACAGAAAAATGGCATAAAAAACTGCCAAAAACACGCCATCCAATCTGCCCAGCATTCGTATCACTAACGACCCCCTTAAATAATACGATTAAGTAAGGATATCTCGCTGATAAGGCGTTTATTAGCAAACAGTAAACAGAGCTGGTATGGGTTTTAACGCGGTCAACGTACATAATAACGCCAGGTATTCACCACTTCCCCCTTTTACGCTCGTTTTACGTACATTTATCCGAGCAAAAACATGTTCGAGGAGGGCTTTACGGCGTAATGACTACCCAAGAAACGAACCACCGTGTAAAATATCTTCGCCAAAATTACCCTCGTTTAATTCTTTATTGAAAACACTTAACAATGTTTAGCATCGAACAACAATTTACACGATGGTAGGTTTTTATACGTCGAAACAGCCACACACACAGACGTAAAGAAAAAACAAAGGGGAGATTGGAAAAAAAAAGGGCAAACATTGCGACGCGATTCTCGGGTCAAACAAGGTAATTAATTTTTTACTCGTGCAAACGAACCAGGTAAAATTTATTCGTCGAAAACGACTCACGTATTGGTATTTCAACGACTTCTAATCCGCATATATAATTCATCGCGAGTTGTTTTTTTTTTTCGGCGGCGGGTACTCGAATCGAAACCTCAATAAGGAATTTTATCGTTAAGAGTGGACTTCGATGGTGTTTTCTTTTACTATTTGGACGGTCAAGTCGTACGTTAAAGACAAGCTGTAGGGTAACTGAAGTACCTCGTAGTACGATAAGGTATGTCGTTAAACGGCGTCAAATAATATCTCACTTTTATGAACACGAAGCTGGTAAATTTTTCACACAGGTATCCGGCCATTGTTGCGTTTAACTTATAGTAAAAACGTAAGCTAACGTAGGTACGCAAAGGGCGTTAAAATTTAATACGTTGAATATGTGAAGAAAATGCACAGAAGACTGATACGCGTAAAATGTCTCCTCGGAGAATGCCGATGCCGGCTGCCGCCTTTGAGTACTCTTCGGCTACGGCTGAAAACGCGTCGTGAAGAAATAAAACCGGGTCTTGCGACACGGCGTCCTTTGGGAAGGTGTCCGAAATGGCACGGTTTTTGAAAATTTAACGAAAAATCAAGGCGTAGCTGGATCGATAAAAACGAGCAGCGGATTTTTTTCTACCTGCATGGCGTCGTGTGTACGAGTAAGTGCTGCAATTCGCTTAAATATTCGCCATCTATACTCGTCTGTGTATAAATCTGGCTCGATGAATATTTCAATGTTGAGAATTTACAAGCGGATATTTTTCGCGCTGTTTTTTGCGAGGATTTTTTTCTTTGCTCGAAGTTGATGTGTGGATGGAAATTGGTGGATTGTGGATATTCACTGGTCTGCTGGTCATGATTAAATTGGACCTTTGGACCGCGATTTTAGATTTTTTTTACCTGAATTGATCAAGCTGAATGACCATCGAGCAATTCGATGATAAAAATAATTTTTTTTTGTAAAATTATTTGTATAGAAGTTTTTTTTGGAGGGGAGGAGAAGGGGAATTATTCAAAAACCTACTTGAATTTGGATGCATGGTGTTTTTATATTTTTTTTGTCCTAAAAATAATTATATTTCCATTAAAATGAAATTATTTGGTTTGTTTTGAGAAAGAAGGAAGAGAGTTTCTAAAAAAAATCAGAAAATGAAAACTAAAAGTTGGATACCGATGTAGAACTTACTTAGAGATTTTTTTTTGTTGAAAAATTGAGATAAGAAAACAAATTTTTTTTCAACAAAGAAAACGCAGCATCACGATCCTTAAAATATAAATTTTGATGCATCACCAATATCGCGGATCTAATGACCCTCTTTCATGTCTCATCTCCCTAGATTTTGAACTTTTTTGAAATATTGAAAAAAAAAGTGTTCTGATTAAAATGATTAATATGATTCTTTCAATTTGTTGAATTCGTTCGTATTATTCATTCGAGTTTTTTTTGAACAATTTGAGCCATTCAATCGAATTGATTGAATCGTTCGTGAACAAATCGATAATTGAAAACGAATTTTTGGTTGAAAATTTTTTCTATTGTAGTCGAATCATTCGCGAACGATTATTCCTTTGGTTCAATCTAGTCGTTTGTAAACGATCCGTCCTGTTCAATCTGATTAATACGATTTTAGTACAGTCGCAAACTGTCAATTTTTCAAGAAACGTGGCTTTTGATGAAAGAAGCATGAAAGTTGGTATGATGAACAACATGACCAAAACAAAATTTTGGAGAACGGGACCCACTTTGTATGTACCATAGGGGGTGCAGGGGGTGGTATTTTGAGGCCCCAGCCCCCCCTGTGTGATGGGGTTGAGCAAAGTTAGCGTTTTTGGGGTCGATTTCGTATATTTCGACCTCCCTGAACACGAATATGCCATTACTTTCGAAATCGGATAATTATAAGTGTCCCAAATTTGGAATTGAAAATACCCCTAATTACCAATATTTATGAAAAATACCCGAAAATCGCGGTTTTTGGCCCCTACACCACACACATTGATCAGAAACGAGTTTTCAATGCGATATTCGAAAAATAGACCTCAAACCCAATGTATAGACTCATTTACGAGCTTCATACGTCTTCATGGGGCGGAGTAGGAGGAGGCGCAACATTCCAAATTTTGATGAATTTTACAGTTTTTTATAGTTTTTCCGAATATTTGGATCTCTGTACGTGATATGAAGGATTTCGAACCATTTTGAATTGCAAATATGACAAGTAGACACCTTGACTAACAAAACTAAGCATTTGCATGGGTGCCAAGATTCGCGGTTGAGGAGTTAGGGGGGTTCAAAGTTTGTCAAAATGGTAGATTATTTGCATATCTAATGCCCTATCTTGGCTGACGAATATATTTTTAAATATTTGATGTAATTTCTTCGAGATGACGTTCAATATCTGGTGTCTAATTAATAATATTGCAAAGGAATCCCTTTTCCCCCTCACTGGAGGGGGAGGCGTGGTAAAAGGTGAATAGTTTCAAAGAATTACATTTATTTCACTCATTTCGTATTTCTGATGCACTTTTTATTGACATATGACCTCAAAATATTCCAAACAGGTAATTTGTTCTTAACCCTTTAAATCTACTTGCGTTACTTCAGAGGGGATGATAAGGGTGTGGGGTGAAAATGTAATTGTACATAGCGTGTAATATGTCTAAATCTACATTATTGAGGTCGTAGAACACAAATATGATGATATTTTTACGTTTGAGAGCTAAGGGTGGTGAGGGTGAGGGTGAGGTCTTTCCCACCCCTATCTCCCAACCCTTTAAGGGTACCTAAAGGTGAAAAAACAGACTTCAAATTTGTGTTGAACGATCTAAAAAGAATAGGATTTTTCATTTTCACACTGAAATGATGCAACTAGGTACATTCTAAATTTCAACCTACCCCTTACCTTCACTACCCTTAGCTCTCAAACGTAAAAATATCATCATATTTGTGTTCTACGACCTCAATAATGTAGATTTAGACATATTACACGCTATGTACAATTACATTTTCATCCCACACCCTTATCATCCCCTCTGAAGTAACGCAAGTAGATTTAAAGGGTTTAGAACAAACTACCTGTTTGGAATATTTTGAGGTCATATGTCAATAAAAAGTGCATCAGAAATACGAAATGTGTGAAATAAATGTAATTCTTTGAAACTATTCACCTTTTACCACGCCTCCCCCTCCAGTGAGGGGGAAAAGGGATTCCTTTGCAATATTATTAATTAGACACCAGATATTGAACGTCATCTCGAAGAAATTACATCAAATATTTAAAAATATATTCGTCAGCCAAGATAGGGCATTAGATATGCAAATAATCTACCATTTTGACAAACTTTGAACCCCCCTAACTCCTCAACCGCGAATCTTGGCACCCATGCAAATGCTTAGTTTTGTTAGTCAAGGTGTCTACTTGTCATATTTGCAATTCAAAATGGTTCGAAATCCTTCATATCACGTACAGAGATCCAAATATTCGGAAAAACTATAAAAAACTGTAAAATTCATCAAAATTTGGAATGTTGCGCCTCCTCCTACTCCGCCCCATGAAGACGTATGAAGCTCGTAAATGAGTCTATACATTGGGTTTGAGGTCTATTTTTCGAATATCGCATTGAAAACTCGTTTCTGATCAATGTGTGTGGTGTAGGGGCCAAAAACCGCGATTTTCGGGTATTTTTCATAAATATTGGTAATTAGGGGTATTTTCAATTCCAAATTTGGGACACTTATAATTATCCGATTTCGAAAGTAATGGCATATCGTGTTCAGGGAGGTCGAAATATACGAAATCGACCCCAAAAACGCTAACTTTGCTCAACCCCATCACACAGGGGGGGCTGGGGCCTCAAAATACCACCCCCTGCACCCCCTATGGTACATACAAAGTGGGTCCCGTTCTCCAAAATTTTGTTTTGGTCATGTTGTTCATCATACCAACTTTCATGCTTCTTTCATCAAAAGCCATGTGTTTGCAGTTTGCGACTGTACTATTTTGCCTCTCTGAAAACATTCTTGGAAAACGTTCAAGAACTTCAGTTCATTAAATCTTTTATAAATCATGGATCAGCCCGCCGGATCAGGTTAGATGAAATCTTTCGTGAATGATTTGATTCCTTTAATTAATTCTTTTGTGACAGATTCTATAAATTAAATCAGATTATTCGTGAACGATGCTTTCATTGTGATTGAAATGTTTTCTATTCGCTTAATCCGATCAGATTGTTGGTGAACGATTTTTTTTTATGATCTGATCAAATCGTTCGTGAACGAATCGCTCAGTTCAATTAAATCCATTGTGAACGATTTTTTCAGTCTTATAGAATCGTTCTTATTTGCTTAGTTTGATCAGATCGTTCGTGAACGATTCGTCAAATCTGATGGAATCGTTTGCGAACGACTTGCCAAATCTGATCGAATCGTTTGCGAACGACTTGCCAAATGTGATTTAATCGTTCGTGAACGATTCGACAAGTCCGATCTAATCGTTTGTGAACGACTCCTCAAATCTGATCGAATCGTTTGCGAACGACTCCTAAATCTGATCGAATCGTTTGCGAACAACTCCCAAATTTGATCGAATCGTTTGCGAACGACTCCTCAAATCTGATCGAATCGTTTGCGAACGACTCTCAAAATCTGATCGAATCGTTTGCGAACGACTCCCAAATCTGATCGAATCGTTTGCGAACGACCCTCAAAATCTGATCGAATCATTTGCGAACGACTCCCTAAATGTGATTTAATCGTTCGTGAACGATTCGACAAGTCCGATCTAATCGTTTGTGAACGACTCCTCAAATCTGATCGAATCGTTTGCGAACGACTCCCAAATCTGATCGAATCGTTTGCGAACGACTCTCAAAATCTGATCGAATCGTTTGCGAACAACTCCCAAATTTGATCGAATCGTTTGCGAACGACTCCTCAAATCTGATCGAATCGTTTGCGAACGACTCTCAAAATCTGATCGAATCGTTTGCGAACGACTCCCCAAATCTGATCGAATCGTTTGCGAATGACTCGCAAAATCTGATATAATCGTTCTTGTACGAATCGCTCAAGTTCAATCAAATTGACTGTGAATTATTCTTTCAGTGTGATCGAATCGTTCTTATTCGCCTAGTTTGGTCAGATCGTTCGTGAACGATTCGCCAAATCTGATCAAATCGTTTGCGAACTACTTGCAAAATCCGATCAAATCGTTCGTGAACGAATTCCTTAGTTCAATCAAATTCATTGTGAATTATTCTTTCTGTCTAATCAGATCGTTCTTTCAGCTTTCACTATTCACTTAGTTTGATCATGAGTTGTTTACTTTGATCAAATTGTTCGTGAACGATTCTATTGTTTTAATCAGGTCGTTATTCATGAACGAGTCACCAGATATGATCAGATCATTCGTGAACGAATCTATCGATGTGATCAAATTCAAATCATTCAAGCACAAAATATTTAGCTTAATTGAATCGTTCATGAACTGTACGCTCTGCGATGTTGAAAAAGAAATTTTTTTGAAAAATTTCTCCATATTATTTTCTTTTAAAAAATTGAACCTGATTTATAGTAACAGGAATAATTGTTCGCAAACGTTTTCAAAATAATTCCTAAATTCAACTCCTCAAGAACTTCATCAAATATGATAAAAAACTCGTTTTAAAATTTTTGGATCTGTATCTGGTTCTTTTATGGTAGGTCACAATATTATTTTGTCAAGAAATTTTTCTGGAAAAAAATTGAAAATACCCTAACTGCATATGTATCGAGGAAAAATGCTGGAGATTGAAATTTGGTAGATACCCCATTTTAGGTTTTCCATATGGGTAAATCACGATTATAAATACTGAAGTTCGTAATAGGCCATTTGTGATGACGAATAGCATAGAAGACCTCCCGACCAAAATCTCGTTTTTCATTTTTTTGGTTTAATTTATGTTAAATAGATATGTACCCCTAAAAATGGACTGAAATCGTTTCATACCTTGAAAGTGATTTTTTGATCGCGAATGAGAAAAGGGACCTCTCGACCAAAAAACGGCCAAAAAAGTACCTCCCGACCAAAATTACGTTTCAATTCCAGAAAAAAAATTGAAAATGATTTTTTCATAAAATATGTGATTCTTGTACCCTGAAATTGAAAATTTTTGATGTTCCTCCCTTTTTGGCACAAGATTGAGAAAAGGAACCTCCTGACCAAAATTACGTTTTCAAAATGATAAAAGATGAATTTGCAAAATCAAGTACGACTTGTTTCCAAAAAAGTAAAATTTCTAGTCGAATAAAGCGACCTACGAAAAAATCACGTCGATGAAAATTGTAGAGAATTTTTCCTCTCTCGTGCGGTCAAAATTTTTCTACTGCGATTTTCAGTATCACTTGAGCGTACAGCAAAAACATCGACTTCTTGAAAAATTTTGACCGTTCTTAGCAGAAAGGAAATTTAATTCTCTACAATTTTCATCAACGTGATTTTTTCGTAGGTTGCTTTATTCGACTAGAAATTTCACTTTTTTGGAATCAAGTCATTGAAAAATGAACTTGATTTTGCAAAAATGACACGGGCTCGGTACTATGCAAGATATTCTTCCTACCACAGAGGCATGGTTACGTTGGTTTATCAAAAATGTAATTTTTAACCAAAAAAACGTTCATATTTTGGCTCTTGAATGCTGCTTAGCTGAGCTTTTTAGCTACAATTGTTACCATTTCAGTATAGAAATTTACGAAAAACTGTTTCAAAACTTACAACACGTTTTTTTCGAAAAGTTGGTTTTAGTCGGGAGGTCCTTTTGAGGTATGTGCAAAATTTCAGCTTCTTTCATCGAATAAATCAAATTTTCATGCTTTGCAGGCCGATAAGATGATTATGAAATTTCAAAAATTCGAAAAAATTTGAAAAATGAACTTCAGCGCTTGAATAAATTTTGGATACGTGATTTTTTTATGATGTACTTCCAATTTTCTTCTATTTCGGCTCAGAATATACCTTCCTTGTGATTAAAAAATTCCAAAGTTTATTTCATCCTCTGTAATCTTCTGTGAGCCTCCATGTAACATTCGAATCCGAATTTGAAATTTTTAGCAAAGTCGTGGTTTTTCATATCTATCCAGAACCCCAATAAAATTCCAATCCCTCAAATTTACTCCAACCCTATCCTCGATTCCATTTCTCCGCACCCACACCGAATCCAAACCTCTTCCAACTAATGACGGCGAATTCTCAGGCAAAAATTCCCATCACTCGACAATATTACACCGACGACTTCCGTATCGAGCCCGGAATCCGTCCATATCGCAGGAAAATATTCCATTTGCATTAAAAAGGTATCCACGAGAGAGGGGTCATTTTGGCCGAAACGATTCGTTCAACGTTTCGTCGTCCGAGGCGAGCCGAACAGACGAACGTAATAAAAAAATAATTAGTTATGAACTAATCCGCGGCAAAATTGGAGAAAAATAGCGCGGGTAGTTCGACATCGGTATACCGGGTACCGAGTCGTTAAATTCATTGCATTTAAAATGGCGACTCACCTATTAGCGCTTATATTTCGCGCCACCGATATAGTTTGATTAAATTTGAAATAAAAGATTTAGTAATTTGTATGTATAAAATAGATACAAGCTGCTCGGCGGAAGGGGTGATTCGATTCTAGGAGGGGAAGAGTGTTTTAAAATCGTAATACCGAATTATGCGAATATTGCGCAATTTATCGTGTCGGTTAACGAACAGAACACGGAGCATGGTGCACATACGAGGGCGAAATTTGCCGGTTGCCGAAATTGAATGTAACTTATTATGTCGTCCGACCGAGTCACGAACCACGTTGCGTTTTCATATTATATTGGATACACATCGCGTATATTATATTTATATGGATATCGTTACATTGTAAACAATACGCGCGATCGGATAAACATCGGTATGTTTGAATTTGATTTGTTTATTTGGTAAAACAGAACTGAAATATAATCGTAATCGCAATCGGTGCCGAAGACCAGGGGTACCAGCGGAGTTTTCAATTTCTAAGTAATGATATCGAGATATTAAGGTGATATTTTACGACCCTAAAACCTAAACCTTGGATTAAAATAACGCCGGCGGAGAGCGCTAGGCGTATGACGCTCTACCCATCTCATGCACACGAAATTGACGCGAAATTAAATGAAACTACCGACAATGAAAACGTTTACCGGCGTCTTCTTTTTCGCTTCTTCTTTTATACAACAACGAATTTACAAAACAAATAAATAAATGAACGAACGAACGAAAGTGGAAGGCGAAAAAAAAAATACCAGCGCAGATAATAATTTCAAATACAATCTGCATACAACTATATAATTTCCCTAGAGAAGCTTTAATACAGCTTATTACGTGAGAATTTCTTTGATATCTTTATTTTGAGTTACTCGTAAGTTCCAACTTTAATATCGCCTTTTTTTCGACGGCGTTTAAATGAAAAGGCGAAAGCAAAGGCGATGGAAACGCGAAAAGATTGCAAATCGCAATCAAAAATTTATAAAAATTTAATATTTTAGATGGCGAATTTTAATTTTTACAAACGTTCGAGCTTCGTATTTAATTTTTTTTGTACCGATGTCATATTTTTCATTAGCGAGTTCTTTGTGCCGTGTTCGAAACGATGGGCGAGTGTAAATTAATAAACGATGTTTTTGTCGATGGTAGTTTTTTTCGAGGTGGAAAATTTCCGCGGAGTGGCGTCGATGTGGCTTAATTGGACTGTTTTTGTGGGTGTTTTGGAATTGGAAAAATGTGCGGTGGTTTTGTAGCTGATGATGGTGAAGGTGCCTTCTAAGGGATTGGCGAATCAGTCCTTGGAACAGATTTTGAAAGTATTTCGCCGATAGATATGCTTGAGAGGCGAAAAAAATGAAAGAAACTGATTTTTTCCTCCATTTTACTCCCATCTCTAAATATGGCGAAAAAAACGTAATTTTCGTTTTAATAATTTCTGTTGATCACAAGCAACGAAAATTTTATTTTTTGTGCTGTATGTTGGATAAATAGACCTATGACTAAATCTACACGAAAGAGGCTTCAGGCACGATATTGAAAATACCCTGCGAACGACTGAATCGTTTTTTTCTACTGTATGATTCAAGTGGTCCACTTGCTTTTTTCCAAATTCGAAAATTTTCATTGTTTTTCAGAGTTCGAATTTTTTCTCGATTTTTTCCAAATTAATTTTTTTTCAGAATTTGAATTTTTTCTCCATCACATTATTGAATTTTTTTCCGAGTTCGAAATTTTTTTCAGAGGTTAAACTTTTTTTCGACTATTTTTTTTTTCGGAGTTCGAATTTTTTCTCGATTATTTTTTCTCGATTTTTTTTTTCAAAATTGAATTTTTTTTCTCAAGGCCAAGTTTTTTTTTTATTAATTTTTCAAAATTAAAAATTTCCTTCAAGGTAGGAGATCGAAATCCTTTAAACAAAAAAGTAAAACACCAAAACCTGCACCTGTATTACAAACTTTTGATAATGGTAACGAATTTTTGAGTAAATTTTGAAAAAAATTAATGAAATAACAAGAACAACAAACATTATTTGTATTTTTTTTTTACGTTATCGAGAAAAAATTCGAACTCTGAAAAAAATAAAAAATTTCGAACTTGGAAAAAAGCAAGTGGACCACTTGAATCATACAGTTGAAAAAAAAAAACGATTCAGTTGTTCGCAGGGTATTTTTAATTTCGTGCCTGAAGCCTCTTTCGCGTAGATTTAGTCATACGTGGTAAATAGAGACCAATTGTGTGGATATTTTTCCTTTTTTTTTTTCATGGATTGGCCAAAAACTGTAAAATGATGATTTCAAACTGTTGTAGCTCTAAATTTTGAAACTCTGCAGCCGAATTTTTTTGTTAAAACTGTGTCTTATGTTGCACTATTTTGCAGTTTTTTTTTTAAAAAACAAAATTTTATTGGTGAGGTGGGGTTGGAAACTCATAAAACTCTCCAAAGATGCTTTTTTGCAAAAGGAAAAAAAAAAGTTGAGTGCGTGAAAAATGAAAAGAAGTAGTTGTTTTACGATAAATTTCAGCCTAGTACTTTTGATAAAAATTTAAATGGATGCTTTCCAAAATTGGTGTTCAGGGAACGAAATTTTCACGTGAGGCCTGAGCCGAAAATAAACACCGGATTCGTCTTCGGTGTGTACATTTGTTGGAAAATACGTTATATACTTAAATTTTTTATGTCACTTTGAAAATTAAAAAAAAGTCTAATTTTTTTTCGATACTGTTTCTTGTATCAACTTGTACTTTGACTGAGGAGCATTCCAAATTAAAAATTGTAAAATGTGTTGTCTTGAGATTATTCAAATTTTTATCAAATCATATTGAAAAAAAGTTTTGTCCTTAGAAGATTTTCCTGCCTTACTCCTTGCACCTTTATGAAATTTCGAGGGAAAAGTTTTGTAATTTCAATCACCTCTCAAAAATTCGAAATATTAGTAGAAAAATTAACATCTTTCTCAAATTTCCACGAACTTTTGCGAAAATTGTTTGAAATTATTTCTAAAAGAGTTGATTGAAATTTGAGAATTTTTGATCAATGTTAAACACCTCTCCTTGAAATAATTTCTCAAAATTTCAAAATCTTGTAGGTGGTGAAATAAGGAATTTTATTTTGTTTCTGTGATGTTTTTTTTTTTTTTGATTTTTTAGAGTTATTTATTTGATTCTTACGAGTGACCAAAAACTTGTTTTCTCTGTTGAGAACTTTTAAAATTTGGTCAAAAAAATAATTATGAGGTTTTATCCACCAAAAGAGGTTGGTTTTAAGTTGAAGTGAGCATACAACGATCCCCAAAACTTTTTTAACACTTTTAAAAAATAGGAGTATTTTTTTCACTTTTCATAACCGATTGCACGATGAAGGTCACGTCTCCAAACGGGCCCAAGTCTAAAAAAAATTTCGTCAATTTTTCGTTGGATTTTGGTGCCCGACGCAGAAGTAGGAAATGTGGTTTTTATTGCTTTTTTTTTGGGAAAAGAAATATTCAATTTTCATAAAAAACGAAACGTTGTTGTATTCGAGCGAAAATTCCTCGAAAATCATGCAAATGGACTTTGGTTTGTTTGGAGACGTAACCTTTAATTTACGAAAAAGGAAACATTGGAATTGAATGAAACACGAACATTTTCCTCGTTCCTATGTGTAAAAATAGAAAAGTTTTTGTAAAAAAATTTAAAATATGATTTCACGGTTGATTAGGGCATAAGTAAACAAAAAAAGTAAAAATAAAAAAGTTCTTTACATATAATTTTTTTAAATTCAATCTTTAAGCTTTTGACAAGGGGAGGGGGAGACTTTGGCTGAAAAATCGTGAAATTTTGACAATCTTCAATTAAAACTTCAATTTTTTTTCTTTAAAAAAATGGCTACTGTATTCGATTGTACAATTTTTTACAGCGAAGACAAGAGCAAAAGCTGGAAAAGCCTCGTTTTTCGTTGTCACTACCCATGGTGGGAAAATACCCAGCCAAGAACCACCCCCCCCCCACCCAGTCACTCTTCTTCTGAAAGTTGCTTTCTATAAAAATGTATCGAGAATGAATTATTTGCATTCACCGTTTTTGAGTATTATGGAGGTAAAATTTGGGGGCGATTTAGTCAAAATTTAATTTGTGTTTATTTTAGTTGATTTGCTGTTTCAAGTTTTGAAAAAACTTGCAAAAAATGAAATGTTCAGGATCTGTAACTAATTTTTCAATTTTTTCTACTTTTATGCATTCGTCTTTTAGAATGTGGAGCAAATATTTTTTGCAAAAATTAATGAATATTTTAGAAAATGAACTTTCAAAATTTTTTTGAGAACAGATTTTCAATTATGATCACAATTCTGCCAACTGAACTTCAATTTACGTAATTTTTATGCAAAATTTCAATCGTTAGTTCTGCTACAAAAAAAAAAATTAAAAATAAAATTTAGATCAATTATCGAGCCATTTAATATGCCACGTCATTTGAAACGAGTTCTTCTATCAAAATTTGGAAAAATAAGTCTCCATAAACAACTTTAGGTAGCAGCCTAGCAGCGAGAGTTTTATTGTGTCATTGAAAAAAATTCAAAATAGTCGTTTCCTTGATTGTGAACCCTTTGCATATAATAACTGAATTGATTAAAAAATTTTCGTACTTATAGACTACGAAAAATTAAAACACGTGGTTAATTTTCCTCTCTTTTATTATTTTTCTTCAATGTACTTTCAAAAGGCTAACCATTCGCTAAATTTTTGCTTCTGAGCGATTATATGTTGTGTAACAATCGACTCGTTCGAACAATGACCACATATACAAGTTGAATACACTCAGTCTGGTGTAAAAAGTATTTATGACGGGGAAAGGATCGCGCGTAATTTAGGAAGCATTGAGAGGAAAATTAGATACGCTGCGCCGTTGTTATCTGCAGCAGAGAGTAAATTTCAACCCGCAGAGCGGGGTTCTACAAATTATGAATCCTTGGTGAAAAGGAAACTGCTTCGCGAAGTACTTTAATGTTATTGCCGATACGGCAAGGGTGAAATTTAAATAACCATATTTCGCGTAAAAAATCTGATTACGAGTAAATTTATTGTAAAAATGAAACTACTTAATTTCACATTTCCACTTTATCATCTCGAAAGTTACGCGTATATTTTTTGCCCGTTTCAACGCCGCCATGCCGTGGTGCACCGAGTGTGTTGGAACATTAAAGGTGTACCCAGACCCCAGACCTGTGTTATTTTAAAATGGCGTTGCCGATGGTGGTGTTGCAGATTCGATTAGGAGACAATAATGGAGAGGAATTTTGTGTTTTTAGGTGAAAAGTGATGAAGGGATCGAGAGTATTTTTTTTTTAGAGAAATGTAGGGGTGTTTTGCTGATGAGTAGATGCATTGAATGTGAAAAAGACGTAATCCGAAAAGTGTCAATGCGAGAGAGTCAATCCGGTTTTGAAAGTAGAAGGGACAAAAAACTAATTGATTTTTTATTTGAAGACTTGTATTTTTATCCATAATAGTCCAGTGGCAGATTGTATTTTTTTTGGATATGAATGATGAAAGATGGTGAAGGTGTGAAATTTGATATGATGAACAAGGACATCATAAGGAATTTTTTGAGACCGGCAATATCAGAAAATCAGAAGCTGAAAATTGACTTGATATCAGAAAGTCAGAATGGCAAGAAAAATATCTAGAAAACTAAAGGCAGATTTTTAAATTTTAAAAACAATTTTTTTCCTGAAATTAACTTAGTATCAGAAAGTCAACATCTTACTTTTAAAAAAATATTTTTTTAAAAATATCAAAAAGTCAGAATAATAGAAAAAATATGTCAGGATGAGAGGAAAAAAAGATATTCGTGTTACCAACATTTCCTTGTAGAAGAAACTTTACTTCATTTTTATTTTCACACAACGCTGCAAAAAAAAAGAATTTCATTTTTTGTTTCTTGAAGAACCTTTTTAAGGTAAGGATTTTGACGACGATTTTCATTGTAAGGGGGGGGGAGGAGGGCGTAAAATTTTCTACATCGATTTCTTTGTTTCTTTGGATTTTCTCATCAGAAATTTTATACTCTCTTAACTTGAATCAGTCAAAAAAGACTGATTAAAATGGTCAAAATCAAGTCACTGTAGGAATCAGTAAAAAAAATTACGATTCAATCAGTGAATTTTCGCTACTGAATCAGTAAAAATGAAATTTCACTGATTCAATCGATAATTAATTACTGATTCAATCAGTAAAATTTTTTTTACTGATTCAATAATGAAAATTCACTGATTCGAATCAGTTAATTTTTACTGATTTCAATCAGTCAATTAATTTTCACTGATTCAACAATCAAAATTCACTATTTGAATGAGTAATTTTTCACTGATTGGCAGTAAAATGACGCTGATTAACTGGGGAATCAGTGGAATTTGACTGATTATCAGTGACTTGATTTTCTCTATTTCATCAGCCAATTTAGGCATTTTTGACTGATTTAAATTAAGAGAGTATTCTCTAATTCTGAATCAGTCGAAAAACTTAAAATTCACTGATTAAACAGCGAAAAGTGTGCAAGTGTTAATCAGTGAAATTTAACTGTCAACCAGTGAAAAATTACTGATTCTATTAGTGATTTTTCACTCTCTTAATTTGAATCAGTCGAAAATGATTAAAATCGACAAAATCAAGTCACTGTAGGAATCAGTCAAAAAAATCACGATTCAATCAGTGAATTTTCACTGCGGAATCAGTAAAAATTGAATTTCACTGATTCAACCGTTAATTAATTACTGATTCAATCAGTGATTTTTTTTACTGATTCAATAATGAAAAAATCACTGATTTGATTCAGTAAATTTTTACTGATTTCAATCAGTCAACTAATTTTCACTGATTAAACAATCAAAATTCACTATTGAATCAGTAATTTTTCACTGATTGGCAGTAAAATGACGCTGATTAACTGGGGAATCAGTGGAATTTTACTGATTTTCAGTGACTTGATTTTCTCTATTTTATCAGTCAATTGAGGCATTTTTGAATCAGTAATTTGTTTTTCAACTTCTGAAATGAATCAGTAATAATTTAAGTTGACTAATTGAATCAGTGAATAATCACTGATTCAATCAGTAATTTAAAATTTTTACCAATTCAAAAATGAAAATTTACTGATTTAACCGGTAAAATTTTCACTGATTTCTGTAGTTGCACTTTTTTGTCTTATTAATCAGTGAATTTTAACTGATTAAAATTTAGAGAGTACATTGAGAAATGAAAAAAGATGAGATTTTTTCTGTAGATAAAATCAAAATTGACCTAGTTTTAGAGAAAAATTTTCTAATTACGAAAATACGAGTATGTTATGTAAATGAAGGCACTCTCTAAATCTGAATCAGTCAAAAAACTGAAAATTCACTGATTAAACTGCGAAAAGTGTGCAACTATTAATCAGTGAAAAATTACTGATTCAATTAGTGAATTGTCATTTTTGAATCAGTAATCTTTTTTCAACTACTGAAATAATCAGTAAAAATTGAAATTCACTAATTCAATCAGTGAATAATTACTGATTCAATCAGTCAATTAAAATTTTTACTGATTCGATCAGTAAATTAAAATTTTTACCGATTCAAAAATGAAAATTCACTGATTAAATCGGTAAATTTCTCCAGTTGCACACTTTTGTCTTATTAATCAGTGACTGATTAAATCGGCAAATTTCTCCAGTTGCACACTTTTGTCTTATTAATCAGTGAATTTTGACTGATTCCAGTTTAGAGAGAACTAAGGGTAAAATTTTTCTAAAAATTCGTTTTAAGAGTAACAAAAATACAAATTTTCAAAAGATTCAACGTTCAGGAAGGTCTCCTCATTCACTTTCTTTCCTTATCCGCCGGACAATTCCAATTCACAAAGTAGTAAAACTTCTGAGAGATGACTCCATCTACTTCTTCCAACATCACCAAACTCAAGCACGTGTTCGCCTTTCACCGTCTTCACCTCACCGCGAATCTGCGGGTAAATTATCCGGGCGATGGCGTACTCGCCATTCACCGACGTCAAATAAACCACCCGGGCGATCCGAGGCACAGCTTGGCGCGATCTTTTAATTAATTCAACTCGATATTAAATACCTTTGTAAAAGCGCATAAGATAATGGTATACGCGAATCCCCTCCACCCCTCGCTCCCCGCCAATCGAGCCCGTCTAACGAGAGAAAATTTTCGCCAAAGAAGTTGTTAAAAGTTGCTGCAAACGGAAAAAGGTAAAAGTTTCTTTTAAATTATAAGTACACGAGCAGGGCGAGAGCTTCGACGCTGCTGGTGGCGCTGGCAACGCCGTCGACGTGGGTCCACTTTGTTGTGTAATACCTTCGTATACCGGAATGGGAGCTATTAAGAGGGATATGGGATGAAGCGGGCTGGACGAGGTGCAACGAACGCGCCGCGCCAAAAACTCCCGAACAACTAGTACGCGAAAAGCATCGCATCGTAAAACGATGCAATGTTTTTCTTTTTCTTACAACGCCTTTAATGAGCTCGGCGCTATGCTGCATACGCCGAAATACACAGAAGCGTCTTCGAGGTTCGAGATTCGCTGCTGAACGATGCCGCATGCCGGCCATCTTTACAGGAGCGTCGATCCGCCGCTTTATACGGGGGAGAATAAACTTTACACATTCGGCGGTTACAAGTTTGGGTAATTTTCGCAACACGGCGATGTGTTTTCATTATAAAATGTCTGGCAAAAATTGTTTCTCGCCGAATTTGACGATGGAGTGTACGAGAATAAGCAGCGCACATTAAGACTTAACGCTGCCGCGCCTTGTGTACGTAATTGTGCCATTTTTTCCATACCTAACTCTCGGTCCTTCGCCTTCGGTTCCCACCGATTGTACCATACACACGATCCATATTTGAAAAATTATACGCGTCTGTTTATTTTCGATTTGCCACTATTACGGAAAAAATTTCGTTTGCGAGGCTGCAAATGGCTACAGGCGTCAGCCTCGGATCGTAAAATATCATAAATCGTAGAGGGGAAAGGATATAGGCTCATTTTCAATGTATACCCTGCTTTCCTCTTCACCTTCGGCGTTGGCGGTCCAGAAAGGTCGTTGGCGTTACAACGGTTGTAAAACGTTTTTACAACCGGAGCATAGTATTTGTACGTAGGCTACACATATGGTAAGTAAAACGATATAATATCGACGTTTAAGACGATTCATTTCCCCGAAAGGAGGTAATTTTTCACCGCTCTAAATTGATCGTCATTTTTCTACGGTACCAGCTCCTCGATGTCTGATGGTTTTTTTTTGTGCTTTGCCTCGTGCCACGTGATGAATTTTTAAATAGCCAATTAGACGACGACACGTGTTTCGTATTCGCCGCAGTTCATCTGATATGCAAACTAAACGATGGTGCTTTGGATTTCGGTTTCTAAGAATTATATAGTATTTGCGAAAAAGCCAAAGTTCGTCTAATCATACTATGCAAATACATATTAATACGATGAAAAGGTTAAGATGATGTTTTAATACGGTATGGAGGGTATAATTCAACGGAGTAGAATGTCGATTAGGTTGCCTATTTGGACGATGCATAGCTTTTTGGCGATATCAATTATGCAAATATTTCGACAGGTATTTGTAGTCGCCTTCGAATTAAAACTATGGGTAAATAAATTGACGTGATGGTGTAATTGTCCCTTATTCGTGGCGGTCCCGGTGCCAGACGATGAAAATATGCTAATGGGTGATAGAATTTGTCGTCTGCTTTGTAATGGATTCGGGTGAATTTTGATATCGATGGGGTATTAAATGCATATTTGTGGAGCCTCCTTCAGTGCTGAAGCGAGCGAATAGTGTATTTTTGTGGATGAAAAATAGGTTTATTTTTGTGGATGAAAAATAGGTTTATTTTTGTGGATGAAAAATAGATCTATTTTTGTGGATGAAAAATAGATCTATTTTTGTGGATGAAAAATAGATCTATTTTTGTGGATAAAAAATAGGTTTATTTTTGTGGATAAAAAATAGGTTTATTTTTGTGGATAAAAAATAGGTTTATTTTTGTGGATGAAAAATATGTTTATTGTTGTGAATGAAAAAAAATAGGTTCATTTTTCTGGATGAAAAATAGGTTTATTTTTGTGGATGAAAAATAGGTTTATTTTTGTGGATGAAAAATAGATGTATTTTTGTGGATGAAAACTAGGTGTATTTTTCTGGATGAAAAATACGTTTATTTTTCTGGATGCAAAATAGATTTATTTTTGTGGATGAAAAAAAAAGTTTATTTTTATCATTTTTAAGGAGCCAAAGGTCTTGGATTTTCAGTATCTAATGATCTTTTATTTTCATAAATTCTTTCAAGATTTTCGAAAAAACTGAAAATTTACATTTTTGAGAAACCAGAAATAATAGATATCAGTTTTAGGATTCGAATTTGATTTTCATTCTCAGTATTATTGCTCCAATTTTTCCAATTAAATTTTCATATTTTTTTTTGAATTCTTGTTGTTTTTTTTATTTCAATGTTTAATTTTGATGAATTTTAATTCCAATTTTCCCATTTCAAGTTGCAGTTTCAATTTTTTCAGTTAACTGAAAAAATTGAAAATATAAATCTTTATCTAACTAGATAAAGATTTATATTTTCAATTTTTTAGTTTTAGATTTCCCTATTTTTAGGTTTTAGTGTGTTTTTTTTGTAGTTTTTTACTGGGACACTTTCATATTCCGAGTTTTAATTTCAATTTTTGTTTTGAAAAACTGAAAGTTTTCAGATTTGGATTTCACTAATTGCTTTTCAGTTTCAGTTTCATGAATTTTCTTCTTACAATAATTTCAGTTTCATTCTCAATTTTCAATTTTCAATTTCAGTTTTCCAGCTTCGGTTTCTCCATTACAATTTGTGATTTTGTTTCGAGTTTCAGTTTTCACTTTTCAATTTTTAATTTTCTACAATTTTTAGTTTCAGTTTCCCCATTTTAAATTTCAATTTGCTTCCCATTTCAGGTTCAGTTTTGTTTTTTCCATTTTATTTTCAGATGGTAGTTCAATTTTTTCCGAGTTTTTTTGAGAGCAGAAATGGACTTGAAAGTTTTAAAAAAATTGAAATTGGTAAAGGGAAATCTCAAAACTCAAAATTTGAAGAAAACGAAATTGATTTTTTTTTTTTGTTAATTTTCAACAGTTTTGGTCTGAGACCAATGAGACCATGCTATAATTTTGTCTCAGGTTTCAATCCCAGTCGTTAGTTTCATTTTTTTTTTTTCGGTTTTTAGTGTCACTTTTCCCTTGTTTGGTTCGATTTTTTCATTCCAGTTTTTTTTATTATTTCAATTTTTTCATGTTTCAATTTTCTCATTTCTGTTTCCGTAATTTTTTTTTCATTTTGGGGGAAAATTTTGATTTTTCTATTTCAGTTTTAGTTTCAATTTCACTACTTCAAAGTTATGATTCAATTTCAGTTTTCTCATCATTTTGGTTCAGTTCTTAGTAACAATTTTTCGATTTCAAGTTTTATTTTCATCTTTTCAGTTTAAAAATCCTGTTTCAGTTTCTTGTTACCATATTTTGGGTTAAATGAAAATTGAAAGCATGAAGACATTGGTGAGGGGAGGGGGGCAATTTTTTGAACTCTGGTCACAACTTGGAAAATGACATAGCTTTGTGTATGTATGTTTTATGTCTGATTACTAATTTCAAATTTAGCCTGCAATTTTTCGTTTTAAACCTCTATATAGATGCTTTTAGGAATTTTAATTATAAACATAAAAATGAAAAGTCACGTGGATTTTTTTTCCATCCCGTTTTCAGTTCTTTCATTTGTTTACATAAAATTTTTGTATTCTCAAATTTCTTTTTCAGTTTTAAATTTCTTTCCATCTCAAATTCTAATTTTTTTGTTTTCAAATTTTTTGCTCCAGTTTCAAAATTTTCCTCAGTTTTTGGCCTTAATAATGTAGTATTTAGTTTCAGTTTTTTTTTTTTTAATTTTTTAGAGGAAATGGATTTTTTTATCGAAAGGTGGTTTTTGGTAAAAACCCGTTTGAAATGAAATAATCAGATATGAAAATCGTGAGCCTAAAAGTTGAAGTACCATAACAGTACATTTCTACCCGAATCTCTAAAACAAAATAATTTTCTCAACAAGATGTTGGAACTCAAGACAGGTGGATTCGGTTCGGCTGTGAATATTTAATATTCGAGAAATGAAACGGGCGAAAAAATTGTTGAAATTTTTTAATTAAGTCTAACCCTATTAAATAAATGCGGTTAGCTCGAAAATTACGACAAGAATGTTGGTATTTTATTTATTCAATTTTTTAAATGTTTCTTTTTTTTCTGGCGTTTTTTTTTCTTTCGCGTTTTCTTTCTTCCTTCAGTATTTTTTGCTCTGTTCTCAAAAGAAAAATCGTGACTGTATTACAAAAGTTTAAATACCACGTTGCGGAATCGACGTCGAAAAAACCCCGAACCTCGGTGGGCTACGCGGCTACGGGGGTGTAACGGTGTAAGTGAAACAAAAGGGAACCATGATAAGTGGCTTTCGAGACGTTTAAATAAAAAGGGTTTCTTTTCATGTATAAACTTAAACGTTGAAAATAATAGTCGAGATTAATTTGTATATTAATTAGGTGTGAACTCGCGGGTTAATGTTGCAAAATGATAATAGATGGAAGTGTTCGGCAATTTTTCCTTATAGCGGAAATTATTTCTTAAAGTATTCGAATACGAGATTAAACGCTGCGCCTTCGTCGTTTCTTCTACAAGGTGCTCGTAAAAGTATCGTTGGCCTGAGCCAACTGCGATATTCGTTTCAATTTTATATGAAAAGGTATGAAAATTGCCTCGAGGTGGCGAACTTTTAATGATTAATAATTTCGTAAATTTCACGCGATAAGCAGATAGACGAGGTGAGGCTGGATAATGATTTTTCGCGAGCCTACGCGACGATACTTTTATAAACTCGGGGTACGTTTGTAAACTAGAGAAGCGTTTGTTGTCGTTGGCGAAATTTAAAATTAATTCGTCTTCGAAGTGGCGTTATTAGCGAAGTTGGCTTTTTTTATTACCGCTTTATTGTGATCACAAACGTAATTAGAATGTTTGTTTGGGATCGGGTGGCGAGTGGGGTTGGAATTCGTCGAGTTGTTATTCTGTTTGATGAAGACCGTTTGCAAATTAGTACCTAACTTTGGTCTGGCGTATTTCAACAGTTGGAAGAGGAAAAGTTACGAAATTCTTGAGTAAGAATAAAGATTTTTTGACGGTTTGACGGAGGAAGTGAGATAAGGTTGAATTCGATTTGATTTTTTTAGTTCGACAAAGGTTCCGAAACGAGTCGTTTATTCCGTTCTGTAGCTGCACGTGTCGTTAGCGTTGCTAGCTCTTAAATTATTTTGACGAGAATGGGATTTCGATGAGTCAAATCCAAATTTAGTTCAACTTTTTTCTACTTTAAATTTTTCTCAATTTTTAAATTTTTTCAAAAGTAAAACTTTTTTAAGCTTCAGTTTTTTCAAAATTTTTGTGATTTGATTTTTTTTTTAATTTTTGAATTTTGTTGTAATGTGGTTATGCCATTTAACCTTTGATAGAATTTAATTAAAATTTTCAAGTTTTTCGATTTTTTGGTGGAAAATGATTTTAGAGCACATTATGGAAGAATTTTTACGTCTCTGAGAGGCTGGCTCCGAATTACATGATTTTCAAGCAAACAATTCTATCTCTGCGAGTTTTCAACAAATTTTCACTTTTTCATGAAATGTCACTTCAAGGCTACCACTTCAAGAGTCAATTTTTTTCTGAAAAAAATACAATATGAAAATTTTTAAAATTGCCGTGAGAGAGGGAAGAAGATTCAACACCCTGAATGAAAAATTTGATAGATTAGACCACCTTTAGGTGTTGGAAATTGGTTTTTGAGTTTGCATTGATTTTGAAATTTTTGGAAGGAGCAGAATCAAGGGGGAACCTCGACTACTTAACAGTAAAATTTTTCCAAAATTACAATTTTGAGGTGGTTTTGTGATTAAAAACTCTTCATTTTTATACGTGAATTTGATAAAATTCGTTGCAAAACAATTTTCTCCCCATAGTTTCCTCTCCCCCTCCTTGACTAATTTTCAATACTCACTGAAAAAAAAAATGAAAAAATTCTGAGAGGTGTGAAATGAATTCAGAAACTTTTAAAAAAATATATTTTTCTGCCCATTTCAAAATTGTGTCCCTTCGGAGATTTGAAAAATTCAAGGTCAAATTAAAGATCATTATAAAAGGGCAGGAAAAATCTGGAAAAATTTTAGAGTTCGCTTTTTGAGTACCTCTATTTATTTCTGCATGGCATGTTTAAAATCTGTTCAAATCTTGTAGAGATTGAATTTTTAGCTTGATAATCACGTATTTTGGGGTTCCCTTCTCCTCCTCGTGCGTGATAGAAATTTGCTCATGCGCTCCAAAATCATGTTCTGCCCAGACAAATCAAATTACATTAAAATTTTGATCAAACTCCACTAGAGAAAAAACTAAATAACCCTCTTACTACATAAGAGCTTTTTTCGCAATTCCATATTAAATTAGGAGAAAAAACACTTCACAAATTGAAAGTAGAAAAAAATTGATGAAAAATTGAGAGAAAATTGAATTCAAAAAAAAAAATTATACGATTGTAAAGAATTTCAGTAGATATTAAAAAAGTTTCAGTTTTTTCTTCTTCAAATTTTTTTCAACATGAAAATGTTTTCAATTGAAATTTCCTCAAAAGTTTTCTCCACTTTAAATCTTATAAAAAAATTTAATTTCTTGTTTTTCGAAATCTCTTCTCGAATGAGTGAGCGATTCAAAAATTTTCTAAAAGTATAAATATTAAAAATACGAAATTGAAAAAAAATAACAAAATCGAAAATGGATAATTTGTGAAAAAATTATTTTTCTAAAATATTCAGAATTGAAAAAGGTTGAATTTAGAATAATTTTTGAACTTGAATCGTCAAAATCCCATTTGCTTCAAAATGATTCAGGAGCTAATGTCGGAATTTTCTGTGAAAGTGATGGAATTGGCCAGAGAAATAAATCGAACAACTTCGAATAAGGTTACATAATAAATAAATCGAAAAAACCGTCTAAAACGTTGAAATTTTTACCTCGACGATATCGAACAAATGAGCTAATATCTGAGCACTGATGAGTTTCGAGTCTCATTTGCGAGAAAATTACCGATGGCGGCCACGAGCTGGAACGAAGACACATCGACGAGCGCGATATAATTATTTAATTTCGAGTAGCTATTTTTTTTCGTTAAAACCCGGGCGATAAAAAGCAGAGTAAATTTTTCGTAATATTTCTTATCTTTCGAAGAATATAGTCGAGTATACGACGACTCGACGACAAAGAATCAGCACCAGCGTGGTGGCGCGAGGAAGTAAAAAAAAATAATTTCCAGAGAATAATAAAAGTAACGAAGAGTAGTATATAAGGTTTATCGTCGATTCGGTACGCGATCCCTGCTCTCCGCCGGAGCCATCTCCGGTCGACGCGACAATCGGCAAAAAGATGTAGTCGTTCGTTATTCGAGGAAATGAGATATCCGCCGAAGATAAATGGGTGCGGTGGCGGGCACGCCAGGTTTGTACCCTTCGCCAGCTTCGTGGGTCCCGTTTTTTGGTTTCGTTCTTTTCCAATTTCCAGCGACTATTTCAACGCACAAAAGTACCTTTTCAACCGATGAACAGGCTGTTTTAATGCTTTTCCAAACGTTCGCGCCGATAAGGTGTATTTGAATATCGAAATGCGTGGGCGACCGTGGAATTTTTTTGGTCGTTTGTTGCTTAGATTGTCATTGTGGTCAATTTTCGTTTAATTTAGATGCACGGATGGGTATTGAGATGACGGCGAGGTTGTATGTAGTTTGAGGAAAACGGCATGAAAGAAATGAAGTGCGTGGGTGTTTACGAATGAAAGAAGTGAGTGTGGTGATTTTTTGATATTTTTTATGAAGAAATGTTGAAATGGGTGAATGTGGTTTATAAATTTTTCAGATTGAATTGAGAATTTCAAGTTCACTGGATGTTTTTGATGGTCACATTGATAAGGAAATTTTGGCAAACCGGTTTTCCTTATTTACTCATTTTGATCAAATCACTTTTTTGATCTGTCTCTTTTGTGTTCTTATACTGAGCCAATTGAAAAAATATATAATACCAAATTTTTGAGTCTTTGATTTTTCTAAATTTTGACCTTATCAATGGAGCTGGGTGGGGGTGTTAGGGGGGATGGATGAAAAAATTGAACACCATATTCGAAGTCATCAGGGCCTTTGAATTAGTAGAAATCGATGGGTTACTCTACTTTCCCCCATTTTTTTTTTGAATTTTGACCAAAATTGCGGACTCCTACGCCTCTTAGTGGTATTGAAATCCCATCTTTAAAAGAAATAGTTTAAGAAACATATGTAGAAGTTCTGCTCACTGTAATTTTCTGAGATTTTTAAATGATGGTCTTCATCTTGTGTACTTATCATGAAAGTTGAGCTTTTCACAAAAAAGTTCAATTTTGAACTTTTCAAAATGTGATGATGAATTTTGAATCAGCTTTCAATTCTCTACAAAACCGTGCGAATGATATGATGAGTATTCTTTTATTAGACCGTCGAGAAGGACCTCCCAAAAAAAGTGAGCAAAATCGGAAGACCTGAGGTGAAAATCTGCTCGAGTTGACATTTAATGAGCCAGTTAATTTTTCTTCAAAACATTGGAATTGCTCTGAAAAGCAATGCAATCAACTTCGACAGATTGAAATTATTATATAGTGATTTGATTTTCTGACTTATTGTTTTAGTGAGCGAAATTCTGGAAGAAAATAAACAAAAACAGATTGAAAATGTGCTCGAAATTTAAATCTTTTTTATTTTTGATTCAACTTTTTGAAAAGTAGTATCTATCAATTTTTAGAAAATTATTTTTTGGACGATTATTTACTTGTCAAGGGTTGGAAAATAAAATCAGTCTTGAAATGATTTTTTTAAAAATGTTTTCAACGTAATTTGATGAATCCTGTCTCTAGGCAACCTGGGATGATGAAGAAATTGTATTATGTTTTTTAACAATATGATTAACGTGATTTCGTTTTCTTTTTGTTTCAGGTGAGTTATTACTTTTCATTGCTCGTACAAGAAGTAGAGATACGTGACAAATAAGTGAGTGATTTTTCAAGATTTCTGAAGAAATCTTATCCTGATAATGGTAATGATTAAATTAAGTAATCTTTTGTTTCAAAAAATGCATAAAATTATGGGATGGAGGGATGGGGACTGGGAGAGAGATTTAAAATTATTATACAGGAGGGAAAATATTTAGAATTTTGAAAAATATACTGGTATTGTGGTTACAATCATCTAGAAAAATCTAGGATTGTAAATAGGCCCATTTTTTTACGTATTTTATTCAAAAATGTTCTCGACTACAACTTGAAAAGTTAGTGTTCTCTAAAAACGATTTGACGAAGATTTCAATTCTCTCATCAAATAATTTTTTCCAGACAAATTCATTAACCTAATTTTCTGTTTTAAATTTTTGATTTAATGTCACCTGTTGGGTTAGTTTTATCTAAAAATGTGAAATGAGTCTATTTTTTACGAATAATTTTGAAAAATTCATTTTTTTAAACTATGAAAAATATTTTGAGGCAATTTTATTTGAAATTATCTCGTATCTCAAAATAGATATTTTTCACCCAAGAAGATAATTTTGAGCAATTTTTCAGTTTGAGTTTTTTTTTTTGGTAAAACTCGAGCAAAAAAATATTTTTTTTCATTTTTTGTCAATAAAGAATGAGAAAACTTTCTTTGATATTATTCGCTGAAAGAATCATTTTGAAATACTTTACCTCATTCTCTCTCTCATTTCAATGAGCCATGATTTTTTTTACGACCAGAATGAAAAACAAGGACCCTCAATCTTCCCATATCTCTTTAAAAAAATTTTCAAATACAGAAAATAGCCAGAATTCCGCCTTAGTAGCCAGAAACGCAGAGAATCTTTAGCATTTTGATGATTTTACTGAAAAACCCAAACATTTTCAATATTTTCCACTTCTATTCTTTTCAAGGCTTCAAAGCCAAGAAATCAACTTGAAAATGATCAGAAAAAATCTAGAAATTGCAAAAAATTTTCATTTTTCGAGTCTAGTAAATTCCATAGTTGAGCTGATTGATTTAGTTAATTATAATAATTAAGGTGCAGTGGGGTAATTGCAAACCACTTTTTGATTAGTGCCACTTTGCCAGCACACTGAGATGGTCGTATGGTACCAAACAATCTCAAATTTTTGTCACACCAACTTCAAGGGGTTCTCTGTCAGTGGAGAAAATTTTGTATCATTTCATGCACCCTTTTGCAAGAAAACAGAATTTTAAAATTTTGCGATTTCAAGTTTTGCATTTACCCTGGCTGGGGTAAATGCGAAATCGCACGTTATCTCAGAGGGTGTTAATTTTTTTTCAATTCTGATTGCGAAATCGAAATCTACGTAAAATTTACTATCTGTTATCATATTCATAACCTTTTTTTGATCAAGATTTGTCCGAGATATCCGCTAAAGTAAAAAATTTTCAGAGAAGTGAAAAAATCTCAATTTTCAATTTTTTTAATTTTTTTTTTTCATACGCTAAAAATTAAAAGTAAGCGATTATTTGTCACAAGTATGACTTATTCGATTGAAAAACACAAATTTCGTCGACATTTGAACAATATTTTGATGATTACCTCCAAAAGTTTCAAAATTTTCTATGTGAATACAAAAAACCTGATATAAATTTTCATATCTGTGAAGGACTAAAATTTTTTTAAAAACTTTTTTTTTTATATTATCGACTCATTTTACACTTGAAAATTGTTGAAAAAATTATGAGAGTAGAAATAAACCTATAAAATTTTTTGATTTTGCAATTGCCCCAGTATGACATTATTAGGGGTAAATGCAAAATCCCCTTTCTCCCCCTAAACTGAAGAAAATTTTTCAAAGATGGTGGCGTTGCCTTAAACTTGGATCCATTAGTATAATTTACAAAACAAAAACAGTTCGAAAAAGTTTTACTTTACATGTCATCGGCCATTTCGAAAAAAATGTCTCCAATTTTACTTAGGAGCGATTTTGACATATATTCATAAAAATAATTCCACAGAGCACATGTGTGTTCCGATTTCGTTCCGGCGGGCTCAGTATATAGGTAATAGATGTACCCAAACCTACCAATGATTGGCGCGATCAAAAGTGTTTTTTATTTACCTCCAGCAGCTGATTTTGCAATTACCCCAGTTTTGCAATTACCCCACTGCACCTTACAGTTCTTAAATATTTTTAAATCAGGAGTTCTATGTTGTTCAGATGTTTAGATATTTTTTTAAAAAAAAAAATAAAAATTGTTACTGTAGATCGATTTTCGTAATTACCCGTAATTTCCCTCTTGTGTGATTGTTAGTATAGCAACACCCTTTTCTTTATCAGTAGATACTTCACAAATATTTTAGATGACGTTTTTTTACAATTATGAATTAATGTTATGCTTTGAATTTAATTAAAAACAATCAAAAATGAACTTGTTATACTTTCATAAACATTTTGGTGACCTCTCGACGTGATATTATGTGTTATTTATCACTAATTCGTTCCGCGATTCGCGATTTTGTATTCTACACTGTTACACTGTAATCAAGCAACTTGCAAATCTCATCTGTCATTATGGCACCTCCATCCAAAAGGGACCCGGATTCAATCCGAAGACTAAGAGGTAACATTATTAGTATCTTTAATTCAAATAAGCAATGGATTGAAAATCCATCTACCAATAAATCAAAACGTGAGCTCCAGAAAAGAGCTACTTATCTGGAAGAGCAGTTTAACCAATTCCATGAATTAAATCAAGAACTATGTATTGACGATCCTGAGGAATCAGATGATTGCTTAATTAGTACCCAGGAGTTGTATTTTTCTGTGGTAGCAGCTATGGAAACAGCCCTGGATGAATTAACCGAAGAGATGGCATCTGTTATCAGTACGGATTACCATAGTGTTACTGGATCAAGACAACCTATCGCCAAGGTAAAATTACCAGAATTGAAATTACCAGAATTCTCCGGTAAAGCTGAAGATTGGCAAAGTTTCTTCCAACGATTTGAGAATGGTGTTCGTTCTCCTCTTATCACTGATTTAGACCGTTTACAATATCTCAATCAATGTTGCAAAGGAACTTCTGAACAGGTAATCAAGGATTTACCTTTGATTAATGAGAATTACAAGGAAGCCCTTCGCCTTCTCAAACGTCGCTATGAAAATAAACGATTAAATCTACGCTTGTACCTTGCATCGCTTTTCAATCTACCGGCTGTGGTGGAAAATAACGAACGATCACTGGGCGAAGTGATTAATACGACTGTATCGAAGGTAAGAGCTATCGAAAACCTGAAGTATAAACGAGACGAACTCTCAAACGCACTGCTTGTACAACTCATCTTATCTAAACTCGACTCAAGAACCCGTGAGCTATGGGAACAATCCCGAGATGAAACTGAGGAGGAGAATAAGGACCTATACGAAGAATTCATCTCCTTTCTTGAGAGTCGGTTACGCATTATTTCATCAGTATTCACGCCATCGAAACTGAACGTTGGTTCTGGTAATAAACCCAAGGTTCAAAACACGAAGACCGTCCTTCTAAATAACCAAGCATCGTCGACTCCTACTGGGAATCCAGCGAAACCAGCGTTTGTTCAAAAATGTCCGGTTTGCAGCAAGGAACATGCTCTTTACCAATGTGAAGATTTTAAGAAACTTTCACCGGCGCAACGTTACGAACGAGTATGTGGGCTAAAACGATGTCTAAATTGTTTCTCCAAACGTCACTGGGTTAATGCCTGTACCTCGAAATACCGTTGCAAGGAATGTAATCAGTCGCATCATACGATTCTCCATGGCGGTATACCTGCTAAAACCTCGTCAACGGCGGCGGCTGCTACTGTGAATCCTGCAACGGCGGCGGCTATTACAGAACCGAGTACTTCAGACAAGACAACCGCAATACCCGGAACTTCTGCTCAAACTACCGTCTTATCTGTCGTCGCTCAACGATCGCTCCAGGATGTACTACTCGCTACAGCTCAAGTGACCGCCAGTTCCAAAAATCATCAAAGTCTAGCGGTTGCTGTTTTCGATCCTGGATCGCATGTATCTCTCATCACTCGTAATCTTCAGGAACGCCTTCGCCTTCCGACTACGCATATCTCAGCTACGTTTTCCGGTGTTGGTAGTAACCCGTTATCTGCTGGTGAACAAACTACAGTCTTACTCACTTCCCGTTATGGCGATTTCTCGATTCAACTACCAGTTCTCGTGATCGATGAGATCACACCTCAGCTACCTGCGGCTCGATTCAACATACCACGTGAATGGACTTTCCTAGAGAACTACTCGTTAGCTGATCCTATCTTTAACATACCGAAGTCCATTGACATCCTCATCGGGGCTGACATGGCGTATGACATTTATATACCTGATACACATCGACAAGCTGGCGCTCCGATTATCCAGGCCTCACACTTTGGTTGGTTGTGTGTAGGACCCTATTCTACCAATACTCAAACGACTTCGCTTCGCTGTATGCTCACCTCAACCAAGCCACCTGTCGTCGAAGATTTAACCCGTTTCTGGGAAATCGAAGAACCTCCTTCATCAAAAATGGAGTTATCCGAAGCTGAGGCTGAGTGTGAGAAACTATTCGTCGATACTCATGAATTCATAGATGGTCGTTTCTCTGTACGTCTGCCTTTTTCCAAGATGTCTCTCGGCGAGTCCTATGATCGAGCTCTCACACTACTGCAACGAACAAAAATCACTGACGAATACCGAGAATTCATGCGTGAATACGAGCACCTAGGTCATATGACCCGAGTACCTCTCAAATCCGGTCGTTATTATATCCCGCATCATATTGTTCATCACAACAGTAAACCCCGAGTTGTATTTAACGCGACCATGCCGACTACCACTGGTTATTCACTAAATGATTGCTTACACATCGGTCCGACGCTCCAGGTACCACCATTCAAGGTCTTACTACTGTTCCGGATGTACCTATTCGCATTTTCGGCTGACATCATAAAGATGTATCGACAGATCCTAATACACAAAGATGATCGAGCCTTTCAACACATTTTGTTCCTGGATGAGTTCCTCCAATTAATCGAATTTGAGCTGAACACTTTAACATACGGAACGCGTCCTGCTCCTTACTTAGCCCTTCGGTGCATTATCCAATTGGCTCGAAACAACATTAAACGATTCCCGAAACTGGTAAAAGCAATTCTGAAAGGCGCCAATTTTATGGATGATTTCTTTCTCGGAGCAGAGACACTGGAGGAAGCCTTAGAGCTTTGCCGACAACTCATTGAATTGCTTGCGTCGGTCGGAATGACCTTGGATAAATGGTCCGCTAATGACTCACAACTGCTGCCTCCTGGTATCAACACAGTTTCGTCAACTGAATCCGTACCTGCTCTCGGATTACGCTGGTACACAACTTCGGATGAACTCAGTTTCCAACGCCCTACGACGACTGCTCTTAGTTGTACGAAACGAACCATCTCTTCGCAACTGTCCAGTTTATTCGATCCGTTGGGTATCTTGTCACCAATATCGGTGACAGGTAAGTTGTTACTCCAGACTGTCTGGGTTAGTGGTGTTGATTGGGATACACCCCTCGATGATACTATCCGATCCCAGTTCGAAATGTTCCAAACCGACCTACTGAAGGCTACTGATCTACGTTTTCCACGGAAACTCTCGCCAAGTGGACTCGATAATCTAGAGTTACACGCCTTTGCTGACGCAAGTAACCAGGCATATTCCGCTTGTATCTATGCTCGTACTGTTTCATCCAATGGTGATGTCTCTGTGACCCTCATTTGCGCTAAAACTCGTTTAGCACCTCAACGGACACCTCGAACCATTCCAGAATTAGAGTTATGCGCTGCCTCACTCTTAATCGACTTACTCATCCCAGTTGCTGAATATTTGGACTGCCCACTGGAGAAATGTTTCGCCTACTCAGACTCTACAATCGTCTTGGCTTACTTAGCCCGAGATCCGTCAACTTGGAAAGTATTCGTCGCTAATCGAGTACGCCATATCATCCATCATCTCGCCTATGACCACTGGCAACATGTACCTGGCGAACAGAATCCTGCCGATATCGCAACACGTAGTCAGTCATTCGCCCAGTTCGAAAAGCGTCAATCAATGTGGCTAAATGGCCCCGAATTTTTACATTCAGTCGTCCTACCTTCGCAAAATGAATTTGAATTCGATGAACGTGCACTGCAAGACGCCCGGTTACCTATCCTAGTAAATGTCCGTACGATTTCGAATCAACACAACTTAGCTTCGTTCCAATACATCTTTAACCAGTTCTCTCGATACGATCGTTTGCAACGGACTATTGGCTACATCTTTCGTTATAAGGCGATCCTACTTGCCAAAGTCAGGGGCAAGGATCCGCCTCCGAACTCATCATTAACCGTCACTGAACTTCAGCAAGCCGATAACTGGTTGATACAAGTCGCTCAAGCTGAGTTATTTCCCACCGAGTTGCAATGTCTGCGTAACCAAGTACCAATACCTACAAGTAGCTCGCTATCTACACTTCATCCGTTTCTTCATGACAACGTTATTCGTGTTGGTGGAAGATTGGAGAACTCTGTACTACCGTTCGAACGTAAACACCCGGTATTGCTCAAGTCGACTCATCGATTAACTATCTTGTTCATCCGACACTTACACCAGAAATACTTTCATGCTGGTAATCGATTTATTGCCAATATTATGCGCGCTAGCTACTGGGTCATTGGTGACATCAACAATCCGATAAAGAAATGCCTTCACACGTGTGCCCGATGTATTCGTTTTCATCCGTTTCAACCAGATGTACCTCGCATGGCCAACCTCCCGCCCAATCGTGTGAACATCGCTCTACCATTCTTGCACACTGGAGTTGATTATGCTGGCCCGATTGCCACTCGAGCCACTCCTCGTTCCGTGCGTGGGCCACCTAAGCAAACCAAATCGTACTGCGCCATCTTCGTATGCCTGACAACAAAGGCAGTTCATCTTGAAGCGGTCTCTGAACTAACTACTGCGGCCTTCTTAGCTGCTTTCGATCGTTTTACTTCGAGAAGAGGTAAACCAACTACGATGATCTCCGATAATGGTACAAATTTTATCGGTGCTGACTCCGAACTGAAGAAATGGGTTACAGACTTAGATCAACAAGAAGCCGTTCGTACTTTTGCAGCCAATGAAGGAATTGACTGGCAATTCAATCCCCCTTCGGCGCCTCATATGGGAGGCTTGTATGAAGCTGCTGTCAAAGCAATGAAATACCACCTCAAAAGAGTTGTTGGTACACAGTTGCTAACCTTCGAAGAACTCTCTACGACCTTTACACGGATTGAAGCAATCCTCAACTCGCGACCGCTGACCCCAATGCCAAACCAAGGAGCCCAACCTGATGCGTTAACTCCTGGACATTTCTTGCTGGGTCGTCCTCTGTTACTTGTACCGTCAAACACCGAAGAAGGTCAACGATATTCGTATGCTCAACGTTGGCGCTTCATTACTCAACTTCGAAATGCATTCTGGCGATCCTGGGTCCAAGATTATTTGTCGACGTTACAGAAACGGTCTAAATGGAAAGGGACCAACAAACGAAGCTTCTGTGTTGGTGATATTGTCCTCATCGCTGACGAACCAACTACACCGTTATCTTGGCCCATGGGACTCATTACACATACGTTTCCGGGAACAGACTCACAGGTCAGAGTGGTCCAAGTCCGGACTCGAAATGGTACTACCCTTCGTCGCCCTGTCGCCAAACTTGTGCTCCTTGCTCCAGAGGATTTCGACAAGTCGACGGCGGCGGAATGTTCAGATGTTTAGATATTTTTTTAAAAAAAAAAATAAAAATTGTTACTGTAGATCGATTTTCGTAATTACCCGTAATTTCCCTCTTGTGTGATTGTTAGTATAGCAACACCCTTTTCTTTATCAGTAGATACTTCACAAATATTTTAGATGACGTTTTTTTACAATTATGAATTAATGTTATGCTTTGAATTTAATTAAAAACAATCAAAAATGAACTTGTTATACTTTCATAAACAATGTTTTGTTATTTTTTGTTGCAAAGATATAAATTTTAATTTCAAAAATTTAAAATTATAAGTTTTTCATAGTGAAATTTTGCATTTTACAGCAACAAAAAGCATATCAAATGGCATTTCCAATTATGTTATCAGAGGCAAAAATTTAGCAAATACCATCAATTTTCAAAAGAAATTAATTTTCGAAAAAATTTCATTGAAAATAATTGCAAAATACGTATTTTGAGCCTAAAAAACTACACTTTTTACTACGTTTTGCTTTTTTACCTTCCATTTTGTACTTACCTTGTCCAATTCCTTCAAGGTAAAGAATGCTTTTGAAATTGAAAATGTTTTATAACCGACCTTACCTACTGATTGAAATCATTGTTTTTTCAGAATTCTTTTTAATGGAAAAATTTATAAAACCTTGAATTTTTTTTAAATTTTATCTTTTGTAGTTTTTTAAAATGCTTGTTTAAGATTTAAAAAGAATTTTTCGGTGTCTAGACATAGCTACCTTTTCTCGTTCAACTTGTTCAGAACAAAAAAAAAAGTAATAATCCTACTGATGTTTTCCATCTCCATCTTCCATCTCAATCACTGAATTTGTTCAGCTTTTAATTCTCTTATTATTTGCTCTTGCTCGATGTTCGCGACTCACACGCTTCATTACTGGATAATTATTGTCTAAGATTCGAAGAAATAACCACTCTCACGTGAACGACGATTTCATACGTAAATACTTACTTACGTATAGAATCGTCGAATAACCTATCACAAGCAAATCTACGACTTACACACGTATAATAATCCGTACAATCTGCGCGTTTTAGTTTTTACATTATGCTAATACGGTATCGCGCATCGCAACGTATGCTTTTATCAGAGATGCTGATATTCCTTTGAGACGAAATAAATTACGCCACTTTAATCAGTTTGCTAGAGTTTGGTACGCGAAAGGGCGAAGTATGGTCATTAATACGGGTTTACATGTACCTTAATTCCGAAATAATAATACACGATACATCTAACACATCTTAGCTTCCGGCTATGGATACGTATTAGTTCGATTTCGTGGATGCACATGCGAAGTCAAATATTTGCTGGTGTTGCGACGAGCGAGGTATGTGGTTCTTCTTACATGTGCGATGGATTTTTTTATTTCTGCGTATTGTATTATTTGTGTACTAAGGATGAAGAGGGGTATTTGGGACAGAGAGTCAAACTTGGAATGTGAAATCGATTGTATCTCTGCAGAAAAAGTATATCGCGTTGAGAATTGGATTTAATAAGGTGTTTTCGACGATAAACGAATAAATATTGAATATTCGTAGTTTGGAAATTTTTTGTTTGGTGTTTTCGAGGCTTTTTTTGTGGGGTGTTTTTGAGCTAAATGGAAAGAAAAAAAATCAGGGAGAGTGAAAAATGGATGATTTCCTTGCTCTTGTTTGTTGAAAGCTAAAAAGAAAATTTCGAAACGATTTGATAAGGATTTCACCTTGACCTCTGACAATTCCGCCTTAAAATTGACTATACCAATTCAAAACTTTTGGAGAAATCGAATAAAAGATGAAAATGATTTTGATGTGGATAATTTTACCAAATAGTTCTTTATCCTATTTTGATCCAGGGGTCTTGGAATTTCAATGTAATGAAAAATCAAAAAAATTATTTTTGAAAAAAATTTTCCTAAAATTTTAATTGTGAAAAAATATAAAAAGGTGGAAAATGTCCATCTAGGATTTTTATGGGTTGATATTGAAAAAGTCAATTCCGGTATCGAAAATGATGATGAACGATAAAAATTTGGTAAAAATATTATTCTTCGTAAAATGAAAATGTTAAGAATTTTTTTCAAATGAAGAATGTTTCAAAACTCTTCAAAATTTTAACAATTTTTGAAAAATTTAACGTTTTCAAAAATGGTGTTTAAAAAATTTTGAACGATTTTCCAAAACTTGAGCAATGTGTTCAAATTTTAGAATTTAAAAAAAATTGGTAGTTTTTTCAAATTACAGTTGGCATCTCGCATCTATTTAAAATTAGACAGCTTTCCAAAATCGGGACGACTTTGCTAAACTCTACCAATATTCTAAAAAGTACAGAATTTTGCATTTGAGCAAATTTTTAAAAATTGGAAATATTTCAAAACTCAGCGGTGCCGGTTCGGCGTTGAGAAATTCAAGAAATAAATAGGTACACAAAACGATGCGAATTGTGGACTGTAAGACTGTAACACATATTCACGATGAACATGTGAACCAGAACCTATCGTAAAACCAAATTTTAATCATTTCACTGTGAAAAACAAAAGTTTCAACATTTTCCTTTTTTCTTAAAATTCTAAGTTTTTTTAAAAAAAAAAATTAAAGCAAGAAAAATGATCTTTTATTTTGATTCAGTGAAAAGTCGCTGATAAATAGTCAGAATTGCAGCAAGGAAAAAATTATCAAAATTCTTCAATTATTAACAAATTTTTGCTGATTTTTTAAAAAATTTCATCAAGTTTTCAAAAATTTCATTGATTCTTTAAAAGAAATTCACTGGTGTTTTGTAAAATTTCAGTAATTTTTCATAACAATTCACTGATTTTTCAACAATTTCACCAATTTTTTAAATAATTTACCGATTTTTCAAAAATATTCACTACGTTTCGTAAAATTTCACCAATTTTTCAAAATACATAATTCATTAGTTTTTCAAAAATTTCACCAATTTTTCTACAATTTCACCAATTTTTCAAAACAATTCACTGCTTTTTCAACAATTTTTTAAATAATTTACCGATTTTTCAAAAATATTCACCATGTTTCGTAACATTTCACCAATTTTTCAAAATACATAATTCATTAGTTTTTCAAAAATTTCACTAATTTTTCAAAATTATTCACTGATTTTTCTAAAATTTCACTAATTTATCAGCAAGTTTCAGAAAATTTTAAAAAAATTTGCCGATTTTTCAGCAATTAATTTTTTCTATTGTTTATTTTTAGTGAATTTTTTACCTGATTTATCATTGATGATTATTCAGTGACTTTCGAAAGTCTATTGTATGTACCTTCTCTCCATTCAGAAAATTTCAACATGCCATCTTAACAGAAAAGCTCTAAACTTAGACATAATATTTGCCCCTTCAAATTTCAGATCAGACAATTCTTCCAACTTCATCGTTTGGATTGTAGTGTTATCAAATTGAAAGAGCCATACAACCATCAAAACACCCTACATACATCATGTTTTTTGCATCGCCCTCAGCAACCCCCAGAGAACATAATTTCCTACCCTGACACGTTGAATTTTCAATAACGTATGAATTTCTTTGGATCTTTTGTCGAATTTTTGCTTTCATTACCCTGACATCTGTCAGACACGTCGATATATCTTGACTTTCAACTTTCGATGGACCTTTGAGAAAAAAAGGGGAGAGAAAAGGGTGAAAAGAGGCCCAAGTCAACACATACCTGGTCATCCCACAATGCTACGTTTACCTACTCGTATTTATCTCGTGACAGAGTGGACAAGGGTGTTTAGGGAAGGGAGGAGTAGGAAAAGCGTATCATAGTGTAAACATGTCGACGGCCGATACGTTAACAACAATTCATGCGGTAACGTAAAAACAACCCGGGTACCCGGGTTTCCCTATCGAAGGTGCGATCCGTACCGATCCGTTGGCGTATTATGCAGATGGTCGAAGCTCGCGTCGGCGGTCTGGCCTGCTACTACCCCTAGATAGGTGAGGAAAGCCGCTGCGTTGAAATTCCTCGACACATTCTATCGAGTATGTGTGTCCGCGCGCGGGGCCGTGATAAGGCTCGACTAGACGCCATCGCCCATTTCGAGCACGTATCATCGTACGTACAAAAGAATACATAATATTTCACTCGGTAATTTATGATGGCTTGATGGTTTCGAACACTGTAGGCGCGCCACGGCGACAAAAATGCGACGAGGGCTTGTCAAAAAAGCTGATACGTTGCGGTGACCCTCTCGTCGCTCGCGTCCTTCTCTCTCTTGTAATAATTAACAAAAAAATCTACGTAGCGTCCGTCGTCAATGGAGGCGAAATCATCGCCGTCATTCGAAGTCGCTCGCTGTACGAATTTAATTTCGTTTTCAACTCTCGTATGGTGGACGATGACGCGTCCAGTGGTATATGGTGAAAAGTTCATGACGGAATTACACGTATTCGTACAAATGTGCTGTGCTCGTGTACGTCGAAAGTGAGGGGAAAAAATCATCTCGTGATTAATGATTGTGTTTACCAGGGTAGAACCAACAAATCTCTAAATTTTGTATTTTTTCGCGAATAAAAAAATAATTCAAATAATTTTCTAGGATGAGACGGTTGAACAGATGTTCAAGCCCCTTGGACTCGAAAAACGAAGTCGCAAGTTCATAAAGCGATCTCGTTTTGGAAAAAATTGATTTCTCCGAAATTTTTCTTCCTTCCCTTCTCCTAGCGAAGTATTGCAAGATTCATTTTTTCGAAACCACAGTTCAGATGTGCCACATCTGTACTCAAAATCTCTAAAATTTTCGCATAAAAATGCATCATACGATTCATCTTTTTCTTGAAAGTACCTGATATTGTTTGAGATTTTTATGATTTTTTTTTTCTTCAAAAATGACATATATTTTCACTGAAAATGTTTTATTTTGCCAAAAAATGGTTTCTCACTAAAAGTAGGTAAGATTTTTCACCAAAAATGTTTGTTTCACTAAAATGGTTTCTTCTCTAAAATAATTACTTCACTAAAAATGATTTTTTACTAAAATGATTTTTCCACTACGATAATTTTTTCATTAAAATGATTTTTCCATTCCGATCATTTTTTCACTAAAATGATTTTTTCACTGAAACATAATTTTTTTACAAAAATGACTTTTTTACTAAAAATGTTTGTTTCACTAAAACATGATTTATTCACTGAAATGATTCTTTCACTAAAACATGATTCATTCACTAAAATGATTTTTTCACTAAAAATGTTTGTTCCACTAAAACATGATTTTCCACCAAACTGATTTTTTCACTGAAATGTTTTTTTTCACTAAAAAAGTTTGTTTCACTAAAACATGATTTTTCTACCGAACTGATTCTTTTTTACTAAAACATGATTTTTTCTTCAAAATGATTCTTTCTCTAAAACATAATTTTTTTCACTAAAAATGTTTGTTTCACTGATACATGATTTTCCCACCAAACTGTTTTTTTTTTTCACAAAAAATGATTTCTCACTTGACGTAAGATTTTTCACTAAAATGATTTTTTCACTGAAATTATTTCTTTCACTGAAAAACTTTGTTTCACTAAAACATGATTTTTCTACCAAACTGATTTTTTCACTAAAACATGATTTTTCATTAAAATTATTCTTTCATTAAAATGATTCTTTCACTAAAACATAATTTTTTCACTAAAAATGTTTGTTTCACTAAAACATGATTTTTCCACCAAACTGATTTTTTCACTAAAAATGATTTCTTACAAAAAGTAAGATTTTTCACTTGAATGATTTTTCACTAGAAATGATTTTTTTCACTAAAAAAGTTTGTTTCACTAAAACATGATTTTTCTACCGAACTGATTTTTTTACTAAAACATGATTTTTTCTTCAAAATGATTCTTTCTCTAAAACATAATTTTTTCACTAAAAATGTTTGTTTCAATAATACATGATTTTCCCACCAAACTGTTTTTTCACTAAAAATGATTTCTCACTTGAAGTAAGATTTTTCACTAAAATGATTTTTTCACTGAAATTATTTTTTCCACTAAAAAATTTTGTTTCACTAAAACATGATTTTTCTACCGAACTGATTTTTTCACTAAAACATTATTTTTTATTAAAATTATTCTTTCACTAAAACATAATTTTTTCACTAAAAATGTTTGTTTCACTAAAACATAATTTTTCCCCAAACTGATTTTTTCACTAGAATGATTTTTTTTTTACCAAAAACATAATTTTTCACAAATAATTTTTTCACTGAAATGACCTTTCCACCAGTGGCGTTTTTAGGGTGTAAGCTTGTAAGCTGAGCTTACACTCCAAATTTTGAAAAAAAAAAAAGAAAAAAAGATGTGAATTAACCCGCCAATGCAAAATTACATGTTTTAATACCAAAAATGTATCTTAACGCATGCGATTTACGTATTCTAACCGAGGTGATAAGCTGGTTGCGAATAGCTTCACTAACGCGCGTTACAGTTGTGTTTGCGCATGCGCCTGAGGTGCCGTGCAGTACAGAAGTGTAAGGGGAGGGCTACGTTCTGAAGCTGGGTTTGAAGCTAGCTTCAAACAATGTTTTTTTCCATATGATACCTCCTACAACTCAACGATGCGATTTCAAACTCGTCTCCTGAGTCGTCTGATCTATTTTTCTTTTTCATAGGGTAGTGGTATGGTGTTTTTTTAAACTTTGTGTTGGTATTATGTAAAATATCGGTTTAGTAACGCCATGAATTTTAATTTGATCGAAGTTTTAAACAATGGAGATTTAATTTCATTCATTTGCCAAAAAAAGGTTTCATTTGCTAAATTGAGTTTAAAAGAAAAACTAGCAATAAAAAATTCACGGCCCACACCAAATTTGTCAATGAAGAAAATTCAAAAAAATGAGAAAAAATTGCGATCTTTTCAAGCAAAATGGTACTCTGTGCATTCGTGGATTTGTGGGTGTGCAAAAGAGAACAAAATGTTCTGTTTTCCTAAAATTATGTTTTTTGGGGTGCAAAAATATGCGGTTTTTTCAATACCTTACCCATGCAATTTTTTGAAATATACCTACCTAATTCCCCCCCCCCTCGGCCTCCCCTCCCCAACAAACTTTCTTTAGCTTACATCTTGAAAATCTCTAGCGACGCCACTGCTTTCCACTAACTTTTTTTTTACATTTGATACAATTCTGGCCCAATGATACATGTTCAAAGTTTGTCTATTTTAAATTAGTTCAATATGAGTCGGTTGAAATGTTGAAAGATTAAATTTCTGTATTATTTCAAGAACATGGTCATTCTTCATAAAACGTTGAAAAAATAATAAAATTGCATTTATTTCGAACCTTCGTCGACTGGTGACAATAGTTATCTCGGTTCGTGTTTCACAAATCATGGCATTTAATTTGATTATAGAAGTGAAATTCCAACACAAATATTAATCAAATGGCCGAATTCGTCGGAATTAATAAACCCAGCCAGTCGCTGTTTACTTTCAATTTCGCGTCTCCTTGGATCCGGTTCGAGATATCGATGAAATCCATTTCGTCGAAATTTATTTTCGCGAAGTATTATAATAATTGAACCATCGGAAGTTCCTCGCGTCGCCATTTCAGCCGGTAATTTAAGTAAATTTGATATCAGCCGTATCGAGGTTCGATTGTTGGGAAAAAAATTCAATCGGCTCGATACAAAGGGATTAAATTTTATGGTATAATCTTTTGATATTTTCATTTAGTTCGCATCCACTTGTGTACTACGTTCGAATGTTTTCACCGAGATGAAAAAAGTTTACCAAGTACAGGGCTAGTGGAGGGAGGAAAAAAACACACATTCAGAAAGCGTCTATTCGAAATGGAGAAAATTGAAAAAAAAAAGTAGGTAACTTGTATTTTGTTTTGATAAGGGAAGAAGGAAAAAGAGTGTGAAAAAGGAAACAAGATAAGGCCGAGTACAAAAGCGAAGGAAAAAAAGGCTAGAATACGTTGTTTAGGTGAAGCTATTAATAAAAGTTCGGGTTCATTGAAAGAGCAAAAGCAACGAGTAGCGACCTTCTCACCACCTTAAGACATCGAGGAAGCAACGTTTCGTAGGCGAGCGGACATAATTAGTTAACGCAGATGTTCGCTATCAGTGTTAATTTTTTCTCTCTCTCTTCCACGAGAGAGTATATATTCTCACCCCTCTCCCCTCGGGCTCTGGTTCTCGTTTCGCAATGTGCATGAGAGCCGAATACCCATCTTCGAGTTTGTAACGTTTATGGTATGCCCTTTACGAGTATCTTTTCCTATATAAGTTTCCTGGTTCTCGATTATCTTTTTTTTAAAGCAGGTCAACTCATGAGATGTGGAAAATTTGGGATTTTTTTTTCATAATTACAAACTTCTATGAGTAATTTTTGAAATTTTGAAGAATAATTTTTGGTTCCTGATATTTTGGAAATCCATAGGTGGATAGTATTGTGAAGAAAAATCTCTCATGATGGGCAAATTTTATGTACTTGAAAAAGTTTCTTACTGTTTTATCGGTAATTGGGGAAGGTACAGTTTATTTACCTGCAATAACAATTCAAGCGAAAAATTCACTCTCGAAGACGTAGGTGGTTGGAGAACCTTATCTGAATTTTTTTTTTCATCGCAAAATAAAATAACAGAAATTTTTTGCAACTCATCGCAATTTAACCATAAATGTTGACAATTTTTTCCAGACCAACTACCCAAGAAATTTTTGCTTCGGCGGTAAATATCAAAATGAAAACGCGGTTTAAGAAAATAAATGCCTAGGATTTTACCAGGCTCTTTTCGAAAGAAAATTATACGGTTGAAGTAGAAAATATTTAAAATTGAAGCTTTTATTTTGAAATCGAAGGAAGAACTCAGTGAAGTTTTTTTTTTCTTTTACATTATTCAGTTGTATCAAAACGACGGAAAATTCCAGAAAATTATAATTCTGGTGTAATCTGGTATGAAAATCGAAAGCAATTTATGAGATTCTACTTTAACGAAAATTATTAGTGTGATTTTTTGGGATTATCGACACTTTCCCCCTTTGATGAAACGAAGAAAACATTTACTTACCTGAAAATCCTTAAGAGCGCCGAAGTTCAAGATTTCTAATCGATATTATGATTTTAAGAGATCGAGATACCTTGGAGTCGATGACTCGATTCCAAAGAGGGTTCCATTGAGGAAAGGGACGGAGATTTAGGTATAAAGAATTTCAAAAATCTTACATGTGGTATCAAAATCCTTTCTGACCTTTTGAATCAATTTCCATGCCATTTTCTTTGAAAAAATTGTAATAAGAAGGGTCTTAAGAGAGGTCAACTGGCCCAACTGGACATACTCAAAATTTCCTGAAATTATTAGGAGAAGTATGTAATTACAAGAGAGATCTTAAGGTGTGGGAGAAGGGGCTGAAATTGAGAAAATGTCAAAACTAACGAACTAAGTGCTTATTTTGATCTTGAATCTGTTTGTGGTGTCATTTCCCCCTCCCCACTCGAAGAGATTGGGAATATGGAATTGAAATTGGTGAATTTTCTTGTAAGAGTTTGAAAAACGATCAAATGACTCTTGGAATCCATTTCTTCAGTTGGGTATTTCAATTTTTTTCTCAAACAGCAACTTCCTGAGGCTCATGGGATGGAAGAAAAAATGATGAAATCAATATTTTCAAAAACTTAGGACCTCTTTTGATTTTTTTTTTCTTTGTTTGTAAAATGACTCCAGAAATTAATTTTAGAGGTCGATGAACTAGAATTTGAATATTTCACCTAATAGCGTCAAAAAATTTTGATTTTTGTTCACATTTTCCACTTTTAATCGCAGCTACAAAAATATCACGGTTTGGATAGATACCTGGTTGAAATAAGCTCAGAATGAATTCTAGAACTTGAAAATTTTGCATTTTGGAATTATTCAGAGTTGATCCTTTGACCCTCCTCTGGATCCTTCTTGGGTTTTTTCGGGAAAAGACTCCGAAAATGGACTTGAAAGGTCAAAAATTATGGATTTTGAGTTTGATATTGCCCAAAAAATTTTACCTGGACCTTTTCTACCTCCCCCGTTGGTTCAGATTCAAGGTTAGTTTGTCTCAGAAATGGATTCAGAGGCAATTGGAGCTTCAAATATCCGGTGTACAATTTCTAAGCAGTAAACATCTGGACTATTTTAATGAATTCTTTTTTTTTCTGTTGTCGTTCTGTCCAATTAAAAAAGTTGTATCTGGATTCTGGAATTGGTAAATCTGGATATTTACGTAGAACCGGATCATAATTTGTGAAACTTTATACTGATAAATAATTAGAATTGTACCCAGTACATACAAGGAAATTGAACAAAATTCTTCGTTTTTCAGAAAATTTTTCCGACTTTCCAACATATTTCACCATTTTTTTAAAAACATCATTAATTTTATCAAAAATTACTAATTTTTCAAAAAAATTCACTGATTTTTTTTTTAGCAAATCCGACAAATTTTCATTAAATTTATAGTGAATTTTCACTAATTTTTTAATGAATTTTCCCATGAATTTTCACAAGTTTTCTAGTGAATTTTCACTGATTTTCCTGTGAATTTTCACCAATTTTCTGGTGACTGTTTACTAATTTTCCTGTTACTTTTTACTAATTTTCTTCCATTGAACTTTCACTACTTTTTCTATAAATTTTCAATAATTTTCCCACGAATTTTCACAAGTTTTCTAGTGAATTCTCTCTTATTTTCCTGTGAATTTTCACCAATTTTTTGGTGATTGTTTAATAATTTTCCTGTGGATTTTTACCAATTTTCTTCCAGTGAATTTTAGCTAATTTTCCCTTGAATTTTCACTAATATTTCTATGAATTTTCACAAGTTTTCTAGTGAATTTTCACTAAATTTTCCTGTGAATTTTCACCAATTTTCTGGTGACTGTTTACTAATTTTCCTGTTACTTCTTACTAATTTTCTTCCATTAAACTTTTACTAATTTTCTTCCATTCAACATTCCCTAATTTTTCTATAAAATTTCAATAATTTTCCCACGAATTTTCACAAGTTTTCTAATGAATTTTCACCAATTTTCTGGTGATTGTTTACTAATTTTCCTGTTAATTTTTACTAATTTTCTTCCGGTGAATTTTTGCCAATTTTCTAGTCAATTCTCACTAATTTTCCTGTGAATTTCACTACTTTTTCAATAAATTTTATCAATTTTCTAGTGTTCTTCTCATCAAGTTTCCAGCCAGTGAGTTTTCATTAATTTCTCAGTGAATTTTCACCAATTTATCTGTGAATTTTTACCCGTTTTCCAACGAATTTCCAGCGACTTTTTAGCAATATTTTCACTATTTGCTTGCAGAATTTTTTGCCGATTCACTTCTGCGCTGATCTGTGCCTTTTTTTTTTCAACTTAAAGAATGGAAATACCTAGAGCGGAAAGGATCTTTTTGTTTAATCAGCTTGGAAGTGAGAGAGCAGAGATAAGAGCCATTGTTCAACCTTCCAGCAGATTAAAATATATCTCAATTTAATTAACGTACGTTTCTAATTCGAATCGTATATTGATATTTCATGTAATTATAAGTCGAGCGGATTGAAAATATTATTTTCAATCCAAACGTGTGAATTGGTGAACTTTTTTTTAATTGAAAAAATTAAAAGAAACCTGCATAATTATCTTAACTATTTCTAAAAAAAAATTTTGCGCAAACGTACGAAAAACCCTTTGTTTTTTCTGACCAAGTGCTCAAGATCGAAAATAGCCAACATATTTGATCACAGGATTTACCAACATTATTGTCGTTGTTTTTTTTTTTATCGAACTGTACAATTAATCCTCACATTTCTTATCGACTGTCGAACAGAAAGTTTATTCTAAGGCTCGATTCGAAACAGATTTATTTTCTTAAAACAACAATACGAATGGTACACCGCGACCCGTAATGGAAACACGATTAAACTCCATCCGTCCTATTTCAAACATCGGTCCAGAAAAATAACATATTTGTTTGGAAAATAATGGGTATCCGTGGACTGATAACCCCCAACTCGGCAATCCGGCCCATATTGTCCTATAATACTCGATCCGAACATAGAGCAATACAAACGACCACACTGAAAGCTTTTCGAGTTATTATAACGCGACCATCACCGGCCCCGAATAGAATTCCCAACACGTGTTTATCTGCGAAGCAAATAAATTAAAACATAGTTTAAACAATTGCCTAGCTGTCGTTTTTCTCGCCCAGCCAGCTAACGACAAATTAACACATTGCCACCGCTACACCGGCGTATTAGAAGAAAACATCGCATCGCTTGTAAATCATTTACAAGCAAAGTATATACCTACAACGGTTTCATGATGAATGGCCAAATTCGTCTATTAGTTTTCCTGATGCTTGGCTGCTCGGCGCGTTTCTTCGCTATGTGTAATATACGGTGTATGTGTAAGCTTTAACAAGCATATTTATCATTGTAGATGTCAGGTAGAGAATGTAAAAGATCGGTGTTTTTCTCTTTTCTTTCTGTCTTGGTTTAGGCTTTTTTTTTTCGAATGAGTTGGGTTGCTGATGGGGCTACCTTTCATTTTTGAGCCGGTATAGTTGGATTGAATTTTAATTAAACGAAAAATATCAGGGGTAAAAAATATTGATAGTAGTGGGGTTTCATTTTGAAAGTATCGTTTTGAAAGATCCTTTCTCATAAAAAGGAAGAAAAATCAAATATACTTATTTATACGAATAATTTTTTTTTAAATGGAAAAATAATACTTAATCGAGAAATTTGTCTTATAATTTTTCACTAATTGGCACGTGACGTATTTAAAAATACTTATCAAAGAATTTATTCGTTCATTTTTTCCTCTTTTTCTCTCGTAAGCATATAATTTTAAAATATAAAATAACAATTTTTAATTTTTTATCTCGCCGTTTGGAATGAAAATGAAAAATTAATGAATTATTTCGTATTTGTAACTGAACCGAGAATCTGAACGAAACAATGCAAAGGCTTTTTACCGAGCTCAAGTTCATTTACGAGCGTACGATGGCGAATTTTCGTCCCTTTTGTCGAAAGCTTTATTATTCAACGACGTTTCTCTTTGTTTTTTATTATTCGCGAATTTTCTCTTTGATTTGTTTTCATTCGTGTACGCTTGTTTGGTGATTTTTTTTTCTCCTTCGATGATGAGGTATACGATGTTGGTTTACGGTATGCTGTTTGAATTTATTCGAGTGTAGTCGGAATGTGTTTGGAGGTGTTGAAATTTTCCAGCTATTTTTACACGGAGGGCTTGGGAGAATTAGTGTTTGCCTGAAATGACGTCGAAGCGTGAAAATATCTTGCAAACATGTTTTGGAATATTTCTAAAAATAATTAATTTAATCAGAAGTAATAAATCTAGAGAGCTAAGAGCTGATTTTTTTTTCAAAACTTAATGTCAGAAAGTCAGAAGCTGAAAATTGACTTGATATCAGAAAGTCAGAATGACAAAAAAAATATCGGGTTCCGATTGTCAAATTTAAGTCGCTTTTACTCATATGTAACTAATGAAGGGAAAAATATATTTTTTTACCAAACTTTGCTTGGGGGGGGGGGGCAAAAAACTGATTTTTCGAGGGCAATAAGTTGAGCATTACAAAAAAAAATTAATTTTTTTTGGATCAATCTTACAGAAAATATCACGGCGAATCTAATGCCGCAAACCGCAGGCCTTCATCTCTTTCAGAAACTAAGTCACGGCTCATTCTTTCCAAAATTCTGTTTAAAAAATCGCATTTTTTGATCTTTTCTCTCAAAAAAGTGAAATCAGTGACGTACCGAAGGCATTTTCCAGGGGGGGGGAGATCTCATGAAAATCCCAACTCGAATTCATGAAATTCCCAACTCAAAATGGATGCAACTTGAAACACCAGAACAATTTTATGAATAATGAGTAAAAAGGAACCTTTTTTGGCGCTATCGCCTCAAATAATGCATACCCGAGCGAAGCGAGGGTAAAGCTTTGAAAAAAAAATATTTTTAATGTCTAAAAAAGCCATTTTTTTTCTCATTTTAAGGCTTTCAAAATTCTTATTTGATGTAATTTGAGAGGGGGGAGGGTAAGACGGTGTTGAAAGATTTTTTGGGAGCGTAAAAATTGAGAATAAAAACACAGAGTATCAGATCAAAAGTATTTTCAGAGGAATGAATAAAAGGAGCCTTCTTCAACACTGTTGTTACTTGAAATAGTTTGTTGGATTACGATTTTGTTCATGCCCGAGCGAAGCGAGGGCGAAAAATTTGTAAACTAACAAGTGAAAATTTTATTGATTTCCAACTTGGAAAAATGATACATTTTCAGTTGGGAAAATGATGAATTTTCAGACGATAAAGTGACTAATTCCCAACTGCCCAATTTTCCCAACTGATGTGTTGAATTGCTCAATTTTCCCAACTTACAAGTAAAAAATTTTCTCAGGGGGGGAAGCTCCCCCCTCCCCCCTATCGGTACGTCCCTGAGTGAAATTTTAGAGAAAAGTAAGGGTTTTATGGTGAGTAAGGTGGGCCGAAAAAAACAATTTTTTTGATTTTCAAAAACATACCCCGCAAAAGTTGTAGGCTGATGAGATTTGAAGAATAAAAAAAAAAAATTCAAAATCAATTAATATCTTCCAATCGCGCGTTGGCATTGAAATTTTCAAAAATTGGCTAAAATCCAATACTTTCAAAACATTTAGAGAATTTTTGAAAAAATTTGAAATTCATTTAAATTGGTTTTAGAGCTTATCTAGTGACTGTTCAAACCAAAAAGCAGAATTTTTTTTGAAAAAAATACATGCTTTACATCTTTTTTGAATCTCTGTTATTTCTTCGCATGAAGAAAAATCAAAAAAAAATTATAAAACGTTGATTTCTTCAAAAAAAAGTGTTTTTCGGTCTATGTGGTCAACAGATAAACTCTAAAATTGATTGTAATTAATTTTTAATTTTTTCAAAATTTTTAAAATTTTGAATTTTTACCAATTTTTGAAAACTTTAACACCAATGCGCGATCGGAAGATATGAATCGACTTTGAATTTTTTTTATTTTATTCTTCAAGTCTCATCACATAACAACTTTGTTTTTGAAAATCGAAAAAATTGTTATTTCAGCCCACCCTTAGTTAAGAGTTGTGGAAAATTCTCTTTTTTTAAAAAAAAAAAAAATTACAGCTAATTCTTTCTAAAATTCTGTGGAAAAATCGCATTCCATTTTTTCGCAAGTTAGACACAAAAAAATTATATCGTTAACTATTGATGCTATCAAAAAATTTCTAACGCCATGGGTGGGTTTAAAATTTAAATCCGAATGAAAAGGACTTGTCAAGGCAAATATTTGTTGTCCCTCATCACCAATCACATGTTTCACTTTTCAGCTATAAAAAAAAAAAAAAAAAAAAAAAAACTTTGAAAATGAATTACAACCGCCTGTTTTGCAACATGATTTAAGCACTCAATATGAATACCTCAGTGGTAGAATTATTAGAATACTGACAAAATTTCAATTTTTTTTTTCTGGGCAAAAAGTTGAATCACAACAGCAAAAAACATTTCATAATGAAATTTTACAATCGATAGCCCATCAATAATCATCATTGGCGATACTAATATTATCGATAGTTCTTCAACACTAGTTTGATGTCCTCGATGAGCCAAAATTGAAAATTTTTCAAATGAGATATCGAAATTAATATTTTTTGACCTTACTTAACTTCATTTTGAGGGCAATTTTCCGAAAAAAAAACAAATGTTTTTCTGCGTTATTTGTCATTATTTTGTTAAAAAATACGCGAATACGTAATGAAATAAATTTTAAGGAGCTTTCAATTTTATCCGGAAAAATTTTAAAACTGAGAGAGAAATGTACTTGGCACCCCCTCCCCCCCCAAATACTATACAGAAACCTCAGAAATACAAAAAATAAGACTTTTGGGGTGATTCAACATTTTTTCAAATCTGTTTGGAAAATTCGTCTTCTGTACACGCTGATGACATTACGTACAAGTAATAGCTCAATTGAAAACCACTCGATAGTCGATATAGCCATCACCCATATGTGAAAATTTATACTCCGATGAAATGAAATACATCTGCCAGAGAGATGCACAACTGGATAATTTTGACTTATGGCGTTAAAATATATACATACAGACGTATTTTTAGACTAGTAAACGTATTATATGGTAGAACATACATCTACCTTCACGACACCACATCGAAGTTTTTTTTTGTTCGCTGCAGTGGTCGTCCCGCTATTTATAAGAAAGTAGCTACTCTTGACGGGAAACTATTTCTATGTATACGAATATCGAAAAGGAAACATTTTATTCGAACCCTAGATGCGGGTACAGGAGCGGAGGACGAATCGCTAGAGAGTAAAATACGAGCACAGGCGGCGATAGTACATACCTACAGTAAGTATAGCGACGGGCGTTAGAAAAGCTGACTTTCTCGTACTGTTTCTCCGCTTTGGTTTCCAGGGAACACGAAAAATAGTACAGTGTTCAACTTTTTCAATTAAACTGATACGTATAACCCGATGGAATTCGAGTCTTTTCTATTCGCTGCGCTAACCTTGGTGGTCTTTTTTTTTTTCACTCTCTCGCTTCGTATACTCGAAATTTCCACTGTGCAGCGACGATGCCGAGGTACGGGGTTAAAATATTCAAATAAAATACGCATTCTTTCGTATACCAGAAGAGAGACATACCGACACCAAAACGCAACGCGAATAATATTTTAGAGTATTTTTGTCTTATTCTTGTTCATCGCGCCTTGTTCTTGGTCGATTTTTTTCCTTCGCTGATCCGGTGTACAAGTACGGTGCCGGAAATAGGATAAAGTTTACGCCGAGTATTGTTCCGTGTATGGCAATTGTAGTACAAGGGTTGGCTCGTATTGTAAGAAAAATCGCATATTTTGTTCCTAAGGCACGTATTATTTCGGTGTGGTTGACGTGCGTGTGTTTCTAGTTCACTTTTTTGTAGCTTTTTGTTGATGTAGGGTTTTTTCCACTTTTATTACGATGACGTGAATTTTTACGTTTTTAGAGATTGGAGAGGTGTTTGGTTTTTTTGTTTGTATGTAGTTTGAAGGTGGGACGCGGAAAACAACGATTTTTTGTAAAAATTCTAAATTGAATTTTGAGATAGGTGCTTGCGTTATATTTCAAGTTTTGAGAATTTTTTGAATTCGAAATTGGTTAATTTTGGAATTGATAATTGTACGAATTGAAGTGAATTTGTTAGATTTGACCCCCTCCTCCTTTTCCCTTCTTCGTACCCGTTTGTTTTACTACAAAAAAAACACACGCAATTTTCTCTGTATTAGCTTTCTTCAATTTGTAGGAAAAGGATACTAAAATTCCTAAAAATTTTCATGAAAAGTTTGTAAAGAATTGTTGAAAGTTATAAAATTTTCTCCCACGTGTTTTTAATTTAAAAATACTTCAACTTAAATTCAAAAAAGGTTGTGAAATAACAAAATTTTGAAAAAACATCGGATTTTCATCATTTTTTCATTTTTTAGATTTCTTCTCGTAGTCTCAAGTCTTTTAAATCAGCCATTGAACATTTTTTAAAAATCTGTTCTGAAGGAAACAATTTGATCACCTTCCCTTCTGGTGAAATTTAAACAAAATAATTTAGCTGAAATTGCCAAAAAATATATTGGTTATACTTTTCATTTGAAATTGAATGATTTTCTTAAATCTAAAAATCGTCTATCACTTTTGGTAGCGATTGTTTTCCATTTAAAATCCCTGGAGAAAATCAGAATTGAAGCACAGGGAAAATCAGTGAAATTTTTCCACCGATGATTCAGTGAAATTTTCCACTTATTTTTTAGTGAAATTTTTCCACTTATTTTCAGTGAATTTTTTTTTACTGATTTTTCATTGAAATTTTTCTACTGATGTTTCAGTGAAAATTTTTCATTGATTTTTTAGTGAAATTTTTCCACTGATTTTTCGGTGAAACTTTTCCACTTATTTTTCCGTGAAATTTTTTCACTGATTCAGTGGCATTTTTCCACTTATTTTTTAGTGAAATTTTTCCACTGATGTTTCAGTGAAATTTTTCCACTGATGTTTCAGTGAAATTTTTCCACTCATTTTTCAGTGAAATTTTTTCACTGATTCTTCAGTAAAATTTTTCCACTGATTTTTCAATGAAATTTTTTCATTGATTTTTCAGTAAAATTTTTCCACTGATTTTTCAATGAAATTTTCTCGCTGATTTTTCAGTGAAATTTTTTCTCTGATTTTTCATTGAAATTTTTCTACTGATGTTTTAGTGAAATTTTTCCACTGATTTTTCAATGAAATTTTCTCGCTGATTTTTCAGTGAAATTTTTTCACTAATTTAGTGAAATTTTTCCACTTATTTTTCAGTGAAATTTTTTCTCTGATTTTTCATTGAAATTTTTCTACTGATGTTTTAGTGAAATTTTTCCACTGATGTTTCAGTGAAATTTTTCCACTGATTTTTCGGTGAAACTTTTCCACTTATTTTTCCGTGAAATTTTTTCACTGATTCAGTGGCATTTTTCCACTTATTTTTTAGTGAAATTTTTCCACTGATGTTTCAGTGAAATTTTTCCACTGATGTTTCAGTGAAATTTTTCCACTCATTTTTCAGTGAAATTTTTTCACTGATTCTTCAGTAAAATTTTTCCACTGATTTTTCAATGAAATTTTTTCATTGATTTTTCAGTAAAATTTTTCCACTGATTTTTCAATGAAATTTTCTCGCTGATTTTTCAGTGAAATTTTTTCTCTGATTTTTCATTGAAATTTTTCTACTGATGTTTTAGTGAAATTTTTCCACTGATTTTTCAATGAAATTTTCTCGCTGATTTTTCAGTGAAATTTTTTCACTAATTTAGTGAAATTTTTCCACTTATTTTTCAGTGAAATTTTTTCTCTGATTTTTCATTGAAATTTTTCTACTGATGTTTTAGTGAAATTTTTCCACTGATGTTTCAGTGAAATTTTTTCACTGATTTTTCAATGAAATTTTTCCACTTATTTTTCAGTGAAATTTTTTCTCTGATTTTTCATTGAAATTTTTCCACTGATGTTTTGGTGAAATTTTTCCACTGATGTTTCAGTGAAATTTTTTCACTGATTCATAAATGAAGGGGTAAGATAGATTGGAAATAGAAGAAATAGAAGATTTAATCATTCTAAGCAACGAAATTTTCTTGTAATTTTTCATTATATCTCATTTTTGACCTTCTAAATTGATTTCAAGCAATTTCAAGGCGTTTTGAAACCTCCAGAAAATTTGAAATTTTTCAGTACCGAAAAATTAGTACCTCAGCCCCTCACCTGTAATTACGGGTTACCACATTGGTAATCTGTTGGATCGATGAAAGCACCATTTTCCGAAATTTTCATCTTCTAATTCAAATCCATATTGTTGGGCGAAAAATTTTAAAAATTCGCCAACAGAGCGTATGTATGAAGGTGAAAAGCTGAAGGTTGGTGGATATCTGGATACCCCATTTTTGATCTATCAAATTGGAAAATCTGTGATCTATGCCTGAAGTTCATATGGACCATTTTTACGAACTTTTTTCCAATGCATGCTAGAAATTTTCAAAATTTTCTGGAGGTCCCGAAACGTCTTAAAACCGTTTCCAATTGATTCAGGGTGTCAAAAATTTAGTATCAATGACCCTGCCGAAAAGAAGGGACTTCGTGTAAAAAAAATCGATGTCTCTTTTTTCATGTTTTTTGGTCCAAATCACACAAAATCTGGATCAAACACATGAAAATAAAGATATCGTTTTTTTTTTTTACTCAAGGTAAGTATATTTTTTCCGGCAGGGTCACATATTCCGAATTTCAGCTTTTTTCGTTGATTGGATCAAAATTTTCATATTTTTCAGTATCACTGGGTAATTTTGAAATTTCAAAAATTCCCCAAAACTCTAGAAATGAACTTCGGTATTCAAAATTATGTTCTTAATATTATTTTTCGAAAGATAACCAACCGGTCTAAACCAAACCAATTCTTCCCCTCTCCACCTTACAAAATGCCTTCGATAATTTACCTAAAAAATACACGACCCTCCGTCGTAATACCTTCGCTGCTGAAATCGTCGAACACGTCGCATATAGGGAGAAACTAAAGACATGTGAAATTTTTCACGAAAATTGACGCTCGTTAAAAAATTCACCTTAAAAATGACATCAGACAGAAAGAAAAAGTTAAAAAATCAGCGAAACGCTTATACCGCCGTACAAAGTAATGTATCAACTCTCTATCTCACTCTTTCTGCCGCGGAATACGAATACGTACGAAAGAAGGTGCGATAAAAAAAATGACGAGAAAAAAAAAAGAAGGAAAGAGAACTTACCGGAGACTTTCCACTCGCTCTATACCTCGTACGTCGACCGACAAAATATGTCATTGTAAAAAATAAAAAGAGCGTCAATTTAGAGTACGTATATACGCGATGAGTAATGTATTTATACCATATATTTTTTATACTTATTCGTTGTTCTTCGCATTGCTGCTCGTATATACGGTACAGACGGAAAACTACACGGTACATACCGAGCGACGAGGACGAATTCAATAATAAATGGGAAAAGTGTGTAGTCGCAGCGTTCTTCGGCACACGTACGCGGAAATAATAAAGAAAACAAATGTGACACGCCTTTAAAAATACTGAATAGACGTAAACACTTGTAAATTGACAAGTTATTTTGTTGAGTGATAACTCAATCGTGAGTATAGCGAGTTGCAACACCAAGACACAGACACCTTCGTATTTTCGGACCGATTTCGGTACAACCGCCTCTATCCCGCGGTGGATTTTTTCTATTCGCCATTCGCTCGACAAATCGTAAATGAACGCAAGAGCCCGTACAATATGGTGTCGTTTTCTAGCAGGTCACATCACTAAAAACCATTGACACAATGATATGTGATTGTGACAACAATACAAAAAAAAAATGGAATAATCCTTTTGTGCTGGTGTAAGGCTGTGAGAAAGTTTTTCAAAATATAACTTTCTTTTTTTTATCGTATCGTGCCGTGGTATGGTATTGATGTTTGTAAAATGTCGAAAGTTTATTGCGGTATTTATTTTCGATATGGGTTGTTGTGAAGTTGATGGATGGATTGATTTTCAAGGTCGAGTGGAAAGTTACCAGGGTATGGGTGCGAAGTTTTTGAGTATTTTAATTTATTCATACGAGTCGATAAATTGTTACGATGAACTTTCGCCTTGAAAATTCCAACGAACTTGGATTGTGGAGTTTGGTTGTGGGTTGTTGAATTCGAGTTTACCCTGATCTTGAAAAAATATGTTGTGAATGGGTCTATAAATTGGATAAACTTTTTGAAAAGTTTAGAAAATCGTCGTAAAATTGAAGTTTTTTTTAAAATTTTGTTTCATAGGCGGATCGAAAAAAATTCTGAATTTTGACAAAACTGAATGAGGTAGTTTAGTTTGAGTCAGAGGGTTTTTGATAACGTATGGAGTCTGCTAGTTCAAAAAATACGGATCAAAAAAGGACTTCAAAGTGGCGTCATTTTCGAAAAAAATATGATTTTCCCCATTTTTGAGTGATATGTATCATTGGCTTGAAACCAAAAAAAAAAAATGCTATTTAAATTCTCACACATTTGAATTACTCGATAAAATTCTTAGCGCCAAAACAACCAATCGAGTTTTGAAATTTTTTCCAACTGATACCTCTCAAATATTTCCCAAAATGAACTAGAAAGTTCGTATACAATCAAAAGAATTTTTTTCACATTTATTAATCCTAATAAAAAGAACATCGAAGTTGTAATAAAGAATGTTTCTTCTGGTAGACCTCAGAATCTGAATCCAAAGGGGGTGTGGTAGGGGAGGGGGAAGGATGATTCTTGTTCTTTGGTTGGTGATGAACTCGAGTAAAACCCAATTCCAATCTGTGTCGTTAATTTTCAAGCCTCTGCAGCTGCTACACAAATAGATAATTCTTCAACCTAAAGAGTATTTTCCAAATTCTTTTCAAAACAGAAATGAGTCATTGGCCAAAAGGCAGGGATTATTCTAATTTTAAGTACAAAATGTTTCAACTTTGGATTTTTTAAAACAGTTTAAATTTAAAGCTTCTTGAAAATTTGTACAATTGTGACCCTGCCGTAAAGAAAGGGCATTGTGTAAAAAAAAATAGATGTTTTAATTTTCATGCGTTTGGTCCAGATTTGGTGTCATTTGGATCAAAAAACGTGAAAAATGAGACATCAATTTTTTTACACTAGGTCCCTTCTTCACGGCAGGGTCACAATTACATTTTTTACAATTCTTTTCATTTTTATACTTTCAAAAAATTCTTCTAATCAAGTTGACTCAGTTGGCTGTTTAAAGAAATTTTGAAAAGCGTGATGCGTGAAGTTGGAATTTTTTTAAAAATCAGAATTTGAAAATTTTTGTGTTTTAGGAAATTTTTTAAAAATTGAAATTGGATAAATGTCAAGATTTGCTATGTATTGTAGGTATTCAAAAATTGCACACCTTCAATTTCTTGGGATTTTTTTCCATTTCAAAATTTTTCTTCAAATTTTTTTTCAATTATAAATGACATTTTTTCACATGAGTTTTCTCTACGAAAATACCTAAGTACCCCATAATTATAAATCGATAACAAGGGGTGGTAAAAAATATTCATTCGAAATATTATTCGGTGTTTCTTAATGACAATTATCAATTTTTTTTTAATTTTTTGATGAAATAAGATTGATTACGGCACATTTTTTTTTGGAAGTGGAGAAAAACTTTTGATAATCTTGATCCATGATTTTTTACACTAGGTACATTTTTTCCATTTTAATTTATTAAGTACTAATTAGAGATGGAAAACTGGGACTAACTAAAATGAATATTTTCAGGTCCAACAGCTGTAGTTTTTAATTGCTGTTTTACAGTCCACATTTAAAAATTTTGCTAGACACAGAACGTTTGCAAAAAAAAAAAAAAAAAAATGGAAATCGCTTGCATTTTTTAAAACATTTGACTCATTTATGATTTATGTTTATTTTTTAGTGTTCAAAATAATTTTCGGCAAAAATAAAATATTTAACATTCATCAATATTTTTTCGAATTTTTGGAGTACTTACTGTAAGTAGATACACAAAATAATTATCAATTTTGATTTTTTTTTTAGAATTTAGTAATTTTTGATCGAAATTTTCAGTTGAATGTGATTCAGTAAATTTGACTTGGAAATTTTAATTGAAAATGGTGAAAAATTTCCAATTAAAAATACATCCGATCGTATGTAAATTGAAAACTGAAAAATGCAATCACATTTGCTGGAAATATTTTCAAAAATATGAAAAATAGGTAAAATGGAAAATTCTTCGGAAAAATGATGTTTAAATAGCATTCAATTGAATATTTTTACAGATATTGTAAGTCCTAAAAAATTTTGTCCAAAAGATTCTAGCAAAAAAAGTGAAAATTTGAGTACGCTCTTCCGAAACAGATGATTTGATGATTGTTTAAACATGGATATGTTTTTTCCTCTGGGGTGCGGGGTGGTTACAAAATTTTTAAGACCCTATTTTGCGTGACGTTGACTTTCAAGAACATAAATTTTTATATTTTCGAAATTAATTTACTTTAATGTCTGAAAGTTATAGATATGTTTTTATTCAAAGCTATTTTAGAAATTGAATTTAATATTAGAAAGTCAGAATGACAGGAAAAATAGAAATTCAGTAGCTGACTTTTGAAAACATATAAATGTTCATATTTTCGAAATCAACTTGGTAAGTATTAGAAAGTTGACATCTTGAAATTTTCTATTTTTGAAGCTGAAAATTGACCTTATATCAGAAAGTCAGAATGACAGGAAAAAAGAAAACTTCATTTTCCAGAAATTTTTGGTATGAGCTTGAAATAGAGCAAAATTGTACTTCGAAGTTCGAATCAAAAGGAAAAAAATTAGTTCAATTTTACTGGGTAATTTCAGATTTTTTGCCCCACAAATTTTTTAAAAATTGAAACAAAAAAATTTGAGAACCGCAATTGAAATTGGAAATGAAAAAATTTTGAAAACTGAACTTGGAGCTAATATTTTAGTAAATAAACCCATTATCAACTATAAAAAAAAATTAAGGTAAATCCAAATCAAAATTTCGTTTACTCTTCCTTACACCCTAACCCTTCCAGATTTCACTTAAAATCGCCAAAATCCTGACGAAAAAGAACGCAAAAATTTACGTACGTATTTTCGGCATTACGAAAACTATTCCAAAAACGCTATACCGGGCAAGGGTGTTTATTTAAAATTATATAGAATAAATCTTCGTTACGGAATTCTTGGTAGGCGCCTGCGAAAGAATTCCTACGTTGGTTTTTCTATACGCAATCGGTTGATTTTGCGGAGCCCGGTGGACGTGCGACGTAAGGGCACGTGGCACCAATGACAGATTTTTCATTACGCCGCGTATCGCGACGATGGAATTCTCAAGAATTACACGATATTGCCAGACAGGGCGAAGATGGGGGCCAGGGAACGACGAAATTCGCGAAACGAGCGGACTTTCAATGCCGACGGTTGAGGGAGGAAAAAAAACCCACCGAAATCCGTGGCACCTACGATGAGACTATTGCAAAAGGCACGAGAAACGTCAACAATGGAAAATCGGAGAACATTCGAAAGCTAGCCAGGGCATTTTGGGTGTTTTATAATACTGTACAGTACGTTGAACGTACACCGGTGCCAATGAATTTCGGCGGTTTGCTTTTAACAACACGACGAGTCGAAAACTGATGTCAAAGAAAGAGGATGCTGCGTTATTGTAATTGTAGAATTCCAACGTTTCGTAGGAATACCCGATAGACGATGCGATGTATTTTGCGGTCTGTATCTCGCGTAGTTGCTTTTACCTTGCTGGAACCCTATACCCACATGTACATACGTGGGTAGGTATGTATAACGTAAATAAACATTAGAAATGAACTTTGAAGTCCTCACGTCAACCTATTTATGTATACAACACGTAATCGTCGCCTGGATCGTTGAAAGAGGCGCAAGATTTTATTTGTACTTTTTCCACCCCGACGTGTGTGTAAACAAGCTCGCCGGTTTCTCGATTTTAATATACGACGTTGTAATGCAACCTCGGCGCCTTCCAGGTACCTAATATTTTTTTCGTACCGAGTATTTCATAAATACGACGCGACGTCGCTTCGAAATGTATCTATGTTTGTACAGTCTTTTTGCCTTACTTGGAGATGTAATTTTCCAAAATCCCCTGCAAGGTGTAGGCACCATTTACGAATCTAAATTTGAATTGCTCAATTTTAAAAGTTGTTGGCAGGTTTGCGAGAATCTCGAGTCTTTTTGAAGAGAAGTTGGAAGTTCAATTGTGCTGAAAAATTAAAGTTAAAGTACTCAGGAAGTTTCAAAAAAAATTTTTTATTTTTTTTAAAAAAGTCGAATCGAAAAAAATCAAATTATGTTTATGAAAATTTTGAAAATTCAAGAATAGCTTCATTTTATCACTTTTTTTTACTCTGAAATATCCTTTAGAATTTTTCTGTTCCCTGAAGTCTGGAATTCCGTTCGAAAGTGGTCTCATATTTCAGTAGAATTGGGAAATAATGAGTTCAAGGATATTCCATACTATTTCGGATCAAAAATAAAGTGGGAATTTTTTTACGAGTTTTCCTTGATGATCTGTTCATAAAAACCACAATAATTTTCCTCTTAACTTTTTAATGGTCTGGAGGATGGGTCTCGTCATTTTTATGCAATTATTGTGATTTTTTGCCAAATTTAGAAATTAATTTACCACCAGTCATTTCAAAACATCACAAAAAATTTAAAAAATTCACTTCACAAGCCCGAAATTTGGTTCTGACGGTGTAAGCGGTGTACTCTTCTTTCAATGAGTCCAAGGTCCAAAATATTGACTTTTTCAAATGAAATATGTATCATTGTATCAAGAGAAAGGAGAATGAAAATTCGAATTTTCGGGGAAATTAGTGTTTGATGATAGATTACTAAATTTTGAGGTGCGAAATTTGATTTTGAACTCAAGTTTCACTCCTCCTGGTAATCCTCCTTAAACAGAGTCTGTGTAGGGAGAGGGTAAATCAGAATTTTGAAAAATTTCGTGTTGGTGTCTGAATGTATGTATTTTAAATTGGTGAATTCGATTCTGAACTTACTTTTCACCCTTTTTGATCACCCACCCTTTGCACAAGGCCTTTGGAATGAAATAGGAATTGGAATTTTGGAAACTGACGTGTTGAGTGTCTAAATCTAAATTAATGTTCATTTAGAGTGCTGAATTTGATTCTGAACTCGTTTTTACCCTTTTTAACCCATCTCCCCTCCATAGAGAGATGAAAACTCAGGTTTTCAAATAAATATGGTGATGCGTGTCAAAATGATATTATCTGAATTGGTTTTTTAATTTTTTTCGCTCTTTCTAATGATCTTCACCCTATGCCCCATACAAATGAATGAAAATAAGTTCAAATTTTTTTGGAAATTTTAAAAATTTGAGTTTTTAGTCCCCACATATACCGGAGCGTAATCAGCGGATGAGCCAGGTAGGTTAAACCCTCCTGAAAAATCATCTGGTCCAGCTTTGGCCCACCCAACAAAACATTTAAAAAAAACTGCTGAATCCACAGAAAAAATCTCTTTAAAACGAGAATTTTTAGTCGGTAAAAAAGAACTATTTTGAAATCTAAATATCTAATTTCTTAAAGCTTCACCCTCGCTTTGCTGGTGCATATGATCAAAATCAAACTTCAGTTTCCATACTCATTCTGTAACCCTTCTCCTCACGGAGAATCGTAATATTGTAACTTACTTTTTTGTTGAGTTTTTTTTGCCCATCCTAAAATTTTTGGGCCTTTGGACCACATTTGGATTATCAAAAAAGGTCCAATCCAAAAATAAAATCGTGTTCTAAAACGTAAATAAATCAAAAGTACCTACATCATAAAAAAAGCCCTAGGTAAATTCAAAATTTCAAAAGCCACTGTTTATTTTTCGAATTTTGGTGAATTTTTGAAATTGTTTCAAAATTATTCCATTGCCCTGTAGAGCATAAAAATTTGATCTGATCAGCGAAAAAAACTGAAATTTTATTTATACACTCCTTTCGTATTTTAAAAAAAATTGTCAAAAAATCCCAGTCAAAAAATATAGCTTTAAATTGATGGTTGCAAATTTTGAAAAATTGGGCTTCAATTTATAAAATAGATCTTCAATATGGGTGATTTGTGTTTTGAGCTTCTTAAGTTTCTATGGATCATTTGCATGGGATTTTTTTGGAGCTGGAAAATCTCAAAATTTTCTGGAGATTCCAAAATGTCTCGAAACTGCTTTAAATTGATTCAAGAGAACCAAAAGTAGTGAAGGTACCAAATTTTAAATTTTTTCGTTAAGTAATTAGATCAAATTTTTATGAATTTTTAATGGGAAATATATAATCTTACGACAAAAAAGGAGGTTTGAACGACGGGCAAGCATTACGACAGGAAAAGGAGGTATGAACGACAATTTAATTCGTTCAACGACAGTAATTTCAAACGCCAAAATGCGTTGTCATCCCGACTAGATTTATGAATGAATCACGACAATTTTTTCCCCGTCAGAAATGAGTGTTTGAATGACAAATGAAGATTTTGAACGACAATACAGGTAAAGTTCATTTTGCTGTGAATGGAGATCAGGGGAGAAGCAAAGGATTTTTCTGGGGGAGGAGGAGGGATAATGATACGATTTTGCCAGCTTTCAATCTGAATTTTTCAACTTTCAATCTAAAATTATAACTGAAATTATGAAATTACCTTATTCTACATATAAAATATGGAAACCTTATTTTCAGTTTCTCGACGCTTTTTGAAGCCCCTAGAAAATGTTGAGAATTTTTCAGCGCAGCGAACAGCCTGTAAAAAATGTCCATGTGAACTTCAGCATCTGTATTTTTAGACTCTCTAGATACTTATTAATGACCAGTAGCGTTGGAAGGATTTTTTTGGAGGGGGGGGGTGAGAAAAATGGGTACCAAAACTCGAAAAATTAGGTTTTTTGGGGAGGGGGTAAAAATGTGCTTTTTTCGTACTTTTCCCTCAAATAGTTTATACTGATTTTGATTTTGTTCATGCCCGAACAAAGCGAGGTTGAAGCTTTGAAAAAATTGGAAATTTACTTAATGTGGGAGGGATTACATGTCAAATTGGTCATTCTTCTGCAATAATGTTTCATAATTTTTTCATTTCGAAATGTGCATTAGATTGTAAAAAAAAATTGTCGTTCAAATACACTGCTTTGTCGTGTGTGTCGCTCAACTTGTTGTCGTTTGAGGTCATTATACTTTTTACTACCGTGCCTTTTTTATTTGAGATCAAAAAATTAAAATGTCAGAATCTTTTCCTGTCCGGTCGAATTTTTCAAAAAATCCCACCACAGCTCGATTTAGACTGAACCCATCTAAATCTAAATAATTACCCTGGAATACGCTTCTCCAACAAACTACCTTGATAATCGTTGAAAACACCACCAACCGAACGAACCAGCTCGATATTGCTTCCTTCGCAGTCTACCACTCGAAAAGGAAATTTTTACAAAACTACCTCGTTTCGACAAATAGCCACAATAATTGCCGTTCATTTCGCGAAACATTAGGGGAAAAAACCTCCGTTCATTAAAATCGACGCAATATCAAAACTTTCGCTGCTTTGGGCGACAACTTCCTCATCCATGGAACCCCCGCGAATATAAAAATATAAATCGCTTTATCAAAAAAGAATTTTTCATCGGCCAGATTTTTCGCGCATACGATGATCTAAGGTGTTCGAAGGGGTGAAGGGGGTTAAAGTAAGGATACGAAGAGAGCGTTAAGGAACATTAATATAAATCTTTATACCTAAGACAAACACATACAGATTTCTTGGGCAATGCGGCAACCTATTTAATGTATTCATTGCGAGTAAACCTCTAAGATAGATTTATGCGTTTTATCATCATATTTATATTAAACGTAATCGTTCAACGTTTAAAGGATTTAAATTTCATACACCGTGTGCGAAATACTTAGTATTTCACCCGTTCGCCTCGAATAATAAACGACTTCTATATTTACTGGTAATTTAGCCGGAGAAATTAATGTGATAAATGATTCGGTATCGTTATTAGCCGATTATTACGAATACCTTTGTCGTAGCTTTAACCTTAAAAACTATTTATAAGCGTAAAATTTTAATTTATAACTCGGTTTCGAATTTTTATTGCTGAGTTGGCATCCACAAACGAATGTATCGTTGAATTTTCTCGCCGCTGATTGGATCGATGCTGGTCGCTCTATTTCTGGAATTTTTTCCACACAGATATACATTGTAACATCTAGATAATGGTTGAAAAAGACAACGTTGTATTGCCGATGCGGCGAAACATTCGAATTGTATGCATGTCGAGTTGACATACGTCTTTCAACTTATAAAATGAACTCAGCAATCACTTTCGATACGTTGTCGATTACATTTCAGATATGAGAATATGTTCATCTTTCTTCACTATGTTTCTCTCGGTACTCTATTTTCCTTCTTTCCTTTTTCTACATTTTTTCTCATTGGTAATACGACGACGCGGAGTGGAAATCGTTTATTTTTCAAGGTCTTTTTCTTTTCTGAAATTCTGAGCTTTGATCCGGGTGAAATTTTGGTCAATTTTGAGGTAGGTAAACGTATTGAGTTTTTGTTTGAAAAATTGTATTCGTTTCATTGAATCGTTCCTAAACCGCTTCGAAAACTTGGACAAAATTTTTCACATTTTTTGGAAAACTCATTTTTTTTTACTCGCAGAAATATTTTATTTTGGGCTGTGAGGTAGCTTTGAATAATTTTCAAAAATTCGCCAAAATTCCAGAAACGAACCTGGGCACCTGAAATTTTAGACGAAGCCCCTTTTCAAGGTGTACTTCGGATGTATTTTTGTCTCAAAATTTTTCCACCAGTTGGAATTTCTCAGACGTGAACAGAATTACTTAATAAAATTGTTTTCAAACAGAACCAGGTGTTTTAATTTACAGTTCAAGTGGGAAAAAGGTGCTCTAGAAATTGAAATTAGCGTGCATTTTCGCTGGACAAAAAAATCAGTAGGTTTATTGTAGGTATGGGTCCTTATTTTGGATTTTTACCCAGGCCCAATAGGGAGCTGAGACCTAAAAAAGCCCCATTTTTTTCTCAATTTTTGAATTTGATTTTGGGCAAAAATCTTTCACATTCTTCAAGCGGACAATCCCCCGAATCCAAATATATGTCACATTCTTTGGGTCAGGGTCACAGTATGGTGTTAGGCCCCCAATTTTCTCCCCCCTTCATTGAAAAATATGTCATCAAAAAATCTGAGACATGGGTTGCGACCTATCAAAATGGGTTAAAATTTCACGAGCAGAACAAAGTTATTGATGAAAATTGAATTTGAGCATTTTAACCCATTTTGAGCCTCGAATTGTGAGGGTGAGGGAAGGGTCAAAAGTGAGATTTGGTAAAAATATCGTGTGACGTATCAAAATGCATGTTTTCAAGTTTGTAGATTACAAATTTCGCCCTAAAAATTTTTTTGGGTGCAAGTCGAGGGGTGAGGAGGGGTCAAAAAATTAGATTTGGCAAAAATATCGTGTGACATATCAAATGCATGTTTTTGAGATTGTTGATTACAAATTTTGTATAGAAAAAATTTTGGGAAGAAAGAGGAAAGGGGTGGGGGAGGGGTGAAGAGTGAACTTTGGCAAAAATATCATGTGACATATCAAAATGCATGTTTTCAAGGTTTTAGATTACAAATTTCGCCCTAAAAAAATTTTTTGGGTTCCAGTCGAAGGGGTGGGGAGGGATCAAAAATGAGATTTGGCCAAAATATCGTGTGGCATATTAAATTGCATGTTTTTGTGATTGTAGATTACAAATTTCGTACTAAAAGAAATTTTAGGCGGAAAGGGGGGTAGGGGAGGGGTCAAAAATGAGGTTTTGGCAAAAATAACGAGAATGCACCCTCAATGAACACTTCTTGTCACTTGGACTGTTGACTATTTTCAATGGAATTAGATTATTGCTTCTAAAATCACCGGAGACGTGCCTACATACGTTTAATTAGAAAGTTGCACAAATATTTATAGAATTTTTAATACGAGTTTATTCTCGGTCTCGAACCCTCGTCAATATTTCAGTTATTGTTCTGACTCGAGCGTTGAATTTTGTATCAAAGTATGTCACACGTGGAGTGTTTTGATTGAAAAATAAATGATGATTCGATTTAAACGAATTTTGGTCCCAATCGAATCAAAACTGTGAATTTAGTCGTTGCAAAAATATTGAGTTTTTTTGTTCTCTTCTTTCATATACCTCGGGATACGAAAATTGGGTCTTAGTACAAATATTTCCAAAGTGGAAGATTTACCAACTGTTAACAAACACATTCTGCCACTAAAAGGTAAGGTCTCGGAGAAACAGCGAAGAAAAGAGCAAACAACTCTGCCACTTGCCAGAATACCGAACGCTGCGTTGTTATTGTAGAATCTTACTCGTCTTGCGGTTTTCATTTCGGAACTAATTGAGTCATTTTGTTTCTTTCGGGGAGGCTCGCAATCCGATTAGCAGTAAGATTTTAGAGAGAAAGCATTAGTTTACAAAGTGCCTGCTTGTTTAAATTTAAAATAATAAAATCGATGGTGACGATGGCGCGTAAAACAATGTTGGGAGGAGTTGGCCTGGAATACCTAGGCTTGCGAAATGCGAATGACAAAAATTACCAACTCGTGTTAATAATTTTGCCTAATTAGTTCGCCGTAAATGTTAAGTGATAACTGGTGTTCGGGGAATTGCCTTGTGCGTAGAGGTAGATACTCGAATTATGGTGCACGTGTGTTGATAAAATTGCATACTCAGTTTGCCGCAAATACGATGCGATGTGGCAAATGGGATTGTAAAAATTTTATGGTGTGGTGTCTGGTGTCTTGCTAAAAGATTGAATTAATTGTGTTTCAGGTTCGATATGCGTAAAGCCAGAGAGTATTCTCGTCAAAAAAGATCCTGGTGTTTATATGGCTCGACATTGTGGAACGAGATGTGATGGATTGAGCTGAGAGAAGAATTTTTCATATGTAAGTTCACCAATAATTTTATTACAGAATGTAGCATTCTAAGTATTTCGTTTCAAGTGGTGTTATCGTTCTTCGAGATGTCTTAAGGAAGAAGAGAAAAATTTATGGCGTTTGAATTTTTATTTTCTTACAATCGGCTTGATTTGTTTTTAAGATTTGTTTGAATTTGGTTTTTTTTACGAATTTGATCAATTTTCTTCCTTAAATTATCGTATTTGTTTCAAGATTTTTTTCGGTTCATTTTGCATTTTTTCTCAATACGAATGTTTAATTTTTTAACTTTGATTGGTTTTGGGGCTGAAAATTACTTGAAAATTCTCATTTTGCCACCATTCGTTTTCTTCTCAGAATTTTTTATCACGTTTTAATTTCAAGAAAAATGACTTTAAAATAAAGAAAGAAATCACAATCCTTAAATTCATCATTTTTTCTGAATATTTTTGGACAATAACCTTCCGTTTTTTCTCTTGAAATTGTTCTTAAATTTGACAAAATTAAAGTGGGAACCCTTGGAAGTCCCTGTAAAAATAATCTCCGGAGCAAATTTCTGGTTTTTTAAAAGATTTTTTTGATTTTTCTACCTAGTCTGAAAAATGGCACAAAATTTGAAAATTTCCATCGGAGCGAAGCCATGGCCATAGATAGAAATTTTTCTAAGACTGATTCGACACCTTTTTTCCCTTCCATCAGTATTTTTTGCAACATTTTTTTAGTTTTGTATTTTTATGACGGAGTATAAGAATATGCACTTCTCTCATGGAGATATTTGAAGCAATTCTACTGGTGAATTATCAATTTTTGATGAGTTTTATTTATTTTTTTTTTCTAAAAAATTAATTTGATCTGAAGATTTTTCGCGGAATTTTATATTGTTTTAGGAATATTCTGACCAATTTTATTTATTTCTCTTCCATTTTTCTTAAGAATAGAAATTTTTTCAGAACTCTGATACCTGTTTGAAACAATTTTTAAAATATCTCTTCACGATTCGATGAATTTTCTATATTTATACAATTTTGACCTTGAAGTTTAGAATAAAGAATTTGAAAATTTCACTCTCATTAAAATTTTTTTTTAAATTATGATCATTTTTTTTAACTCGTAGAAATTTTCCTGAATGAAGTCATTTTTGTGATATTTTTGACCTTTTCATCTAATTTTTTGTATTATTATTTTTCGAAGTTTGCCAGAATTGAAATTTTTTCAAAATTTTTAACCTTCAAATAATTTTGCAAAATACGGACCCGACACAAATTTATTGCTTCTTCCCCATCTGCGGAACTCCAAAAAGTAAGACTATCAAAAATTCGGAGGAAGAAAAGTAATCTTTGCATTTCCATTCGAACTGAGTTTCACTTTTTTTCTTTTTAGATTTTTTAAAAAGCAAAATAATTCTAGAAAATGTATTTTAACGTGGAAAATTTTCTCTTCTTTAAATTATTTTGAATATTAACATGGATATGTTTTTACCTCGGGGGGGGGGGGGGGGAGGAGTCATTCCAAAATTTTCAAGACTCTATTTTCAAAGCCAAAGTTTTCAAGGCGCCATTTTGGCTCACGTTATTTTTCAAGACCATAAGTCAAAAACTTATAAATTTTTATATTTCCGAAATTAATTTAATGTCAGAAAGTCATAGATCAATATGTTTTTATTCAACGTAATTTTAGAAATTTAATTTATTATCAGAAAGTCAGAATGGCAGGAAAAATATCAAAAATTCAGTAGCTGACTTTTAAAAACTTTTAAATGTTCATATTTTCAAAATCAACTTGTATTGATATCAGAAAGACAGAAACTGACTTTTGAAAACTTACAAATTTTTAAATTTTTGAAATAAATTTGCTGTAAATATCAGAAATCAGAAGCTGAAAACTGACTTAATATCAAAAATTCAGAATTACAGGAAAAAAACATATCCAAAAAACTTTATTTTTTCTTTTAGTTTTTTGAAAATGAGTATCAAATGACCCTTCCTCCTTCTTCTCAAATTATCTGGTAAATTAGAATTTAAAACAATTTGAACAAGCGTTCAATGCCATTCATCTTTTGTTTCTAGCCCTTTCAGCTTTTCTTCAATCGGCCAAATTGCCTTACTTTTTGAACGGCCCTTTTATTTGAAACGATAGAACGACCCCCCCCCCTCATTCTCCCGAAATACTATTGGTATATAAAGTTTCTATATCCTTCTAGCGCACTCCCAAAAATTCTATTTTTTGATTTCAGTTCCCCCTCCTCCCTCCTTGAAAAAAATGGATTTTTGGTTAGGTACTACTTTTTGGTCATTTTTTGTTCTAAGAAAGTTACTGAAAGTTGGGTTTTTCTTCAGAATTTCGCTATGATGCCTGATCTAGTAAAGAAATTTCAGATTTTGGAATCTGGATGCCCCTTTTTTCAAAATTCAAAATCATTTTCATCTAAAATAATGAAATATTTTGAAGCGGAAAAAATTCGTCCTTCTAAAATGAGTTTGTTTTTTTGTTTGGGGGGGGGGGGGTACCATATTTATTAGTACCTATTTTGAAAAGGTAATGTTGAAAGTTCTACTAAGCTCCTGCTTTTGGGTTTTGAGATTTTTTCAAGACACCCTGAATTCAATCTGCCACTGAACAATTCTTGTTTGGCAACTTGTTGAAAAATAAAATGACAAAAAAGCCATCGCTGTTGTTTTCAACATTTTCGTTATTGTTGCTGTACAAAACCCTCTTCCATTCCCTCCTGTTTCCCCAACTCGTTCGAGAAAATTCGAAAACAACGACGTGAGTAAATTTTGATGAGATCGTTGTAAACTGCACCGAGCAGTGTTGGAAACGTTATCAACTTGGCGGCAGTTATAAGTCTTCGGTTCGTTTGGCTATTGCATTAATTGCCCCATTAAATGAAAAATTCAATTCTCAATTACTTTCAGCGCTAGTACGCTGATCCCTAAAACGCGATTTTTTATGGCCACTGCGGTCAAAACGTACACGTTTTTAAATGGACCGATCGAGCAGGGGATCGGTGCAGACGAGGAACATTATAGACACTCACGAGAGTGCAGAGAACTTACTGTACACAAACCGTGGCCATTACTCGAGCTGGCGTGTTGTTCTATGGTACTTTGTCGCGATACGAGAAAAGGGGGTGATATTATGTGGTGCTGGGATATTTGGCGCAACGAAACACCCACCCAACTGTAGCACCGGTCACAGCACCGATTTCACAATTCAATTTGCATTTTATTCGCAAACATCCACTTGAGTTGAGTTCACCGCTCGTTACACGTATAAAGACCAAATGCAACTTTAATTAGGAAAACATATAACGTTCAACGTTTCACCATCTCTATCCGCGATCCTGCCCCGTCTTCCTACCCCTATCGATAGTCCATTGCGTTGCAGAGACCGCAAACGGCGTGGCACTAGAAGAAATACGATTTATGCGGTTAACTGTTCCGCTGGTAATTGACGTTATCGAAAATTTTAAATTACGCAGGCTGCAAGGCGGCGAGGTGTGGGCACGATTTCGACATTAATTTTTGCACCGTGTATAAGCGCCAATTAGACGAGGTGTTTTGCTGTTTCGCCTCTCGTACGTTTGTTTGTAGGTATAGGTACGCGATGATTTACAAACGTAGTAGGATAAAAGTTTCGTTTTCGAGCGTTATCCGCCACGTGTGTATCGTTTTTCGTTTACGTAGGTACGGAGAGTTTTAGGTACCTACCTACGCGTAATAATTTAAGAATATACGCGTATTATTTATTGTGAAACTTTACCCTCGTTGGTACGTGGGTGAAGGTTTTTTTCTTACTGATTATTTATGAACCCTTTAAAATGATGCAGGTACGGACGTCCGCGAGTTATCGGCGTGTTAAGAAAATCACGAACGGTATTTTTAGCCGAATTTTCTTCGCGGCTGGTTACAGAAAGTATGGGGATAGGGGGATGGTACGTGGAATATGTTGCGGTTTTTTTCATGGCTGATTCAAGGTTTTTAAAGTGATTGTAATACTGATATGTACAAAAATCAGGAAGCGCTGGATTATGAATAAAGAGGAGAGGTGAAACTTTTTCTCAATCTTCAAATTCAATAAAGTGAAAGTGTGATACAGAAAGGAACTAGAAAAGTCTGTTTTGAAAGTTTTTTTGAAAGAAGTATTTCGACTTCAGGAATGGTGAAATGATCTTCGGAAGCTTCGAATAAGGGTTTACGAGTTGGAAAAACCTTGCATGAAAATCATGAAAATAGCTGGCGATTTGATCATTGGCCGCAAGAAGCATGAACTTTTACCATTTCCCTCTCAATATGTGTTTGAATTGAAGAACTGTTTTTAAAAAAAATTTTACGGTAATTTACCATGATAATTAAAAAATTTACGGTAATTTACCGTAATTATTGACATTTTTACGGTAATTTATCGTAATTATCAAAATTTTCACGATAATTTACTGTAACTATTGACATTTTCACGGTAATTTACCGTAATTACCAAATTTTTACGGTAATTTACCGTAATTACCAAATTTTAGATGGTAATTTACCGTACTTTTCTAAATTTTTATTATAACGTGGACCAAGCATTAGAATCATAATCAGTTAAGTACAGTAATTATTGAAATACTGACGGTAATTTACCATAATTATTAAATTGTTTACGGTAATTTATGGTAATTATTAAAATGTTTACGGCAATGTACCGTAATTATTGACATTTCTACGGTAATTTATCGTAATTATCAAAATTTTCAAGATAATTTACCGTAATTACCACATTTTCACGGTAATTTACCGTAATTACCAAATTTTAGATGGTAATTTACCGTACTTTTCTAAATTTTTATTATAACGTAGACCAAGCATTGGAATCATAATCAGTTTGTGGTGTAAAGGAGCTTAAGGGGGGTAAAGCCAAAAGCTGTCCGGCCAGGAGAGCACACGAAAACGTTTAGAGACCACAGGGTCGAGGGGTGAAGAGCAACCTCTTCTCACATAAGCCAAACTTGCATGAAACACATGCGTCGAATTGAAGGGGTTTAGTGTGATTTTTACAAACTAGATAAGAGGTGAAAAGAGTCAACGTAAGGTATCTTCTTTCCACAATATCAAGCGGCAAAGACAACCAAAGTTGCAAAGGCTTCTTCTACCTACCTATTCGCGCATCACATCCAGATAGGATAAAAATCGATGCGGATAAAAACCTACGAATAGATAAGTAGTAGAAGAGTTCGCCACATCAAACGATGTACTTCGGCTTTCTATCAATACAGGTACCTATCTAAATACTCGAACCTAATATCGAAATACTCGAATCAAATACCTATCTAGATACCTATATTGTTCTGGAAAGTAGGAATACCTACTACCGTCTAAATGCCCTAAGTATAAAACTATTTTGGGGCGAAGCTATACGCAAATACTCAATACTTTTACCTAATTATTCAACCCATTGATACTTTGAACTTTACCTTGATCCGACTACCATCTTAGGCTTCTAGCCAACCATCATCAATTTACCTTGATTCAGCATACTAGATCAAAAACTCGAAAACGGCTCATATCGAACCAAAACGATCTTTTATTACACGAAAATAATCAAACATAAAAAGTACTTGGTCAGAGACCATACGAAATGCAAAATTTAAAGTCACATTACGAACACACGAAAATACTAGATATTAGAAAAAATAACCATACAGGTTAAAAACGGCTTACAACATACAAGGTAAAATTAGATATCGGAATAACCATCCAATACGAAAGATAATTACATAATAATACTAGAAACTCAAAACCTACTCGATATCAAACGATATCGGAAACGAAATAAAATGTAGTCTTTGGGTGGGAGGTAATTCGGTTTTCCCCTTACTCGGTACTCGATATGAACATACTACAAGTTACAGTAATTATTGAAATACTGACGGTAATTTACCATAATTATTAAATTGTTTACGGTAATTTACGGTAATTATTAAATTGTTTACGGTAATTTACGGTAATTATCAACATTTTTACGGTAATTTACGGTAATTATTGAAATTTTTACGGTAATGTACCGTAATTATTGAAATTTTTACGGTAATTTACCATAATTATTGAAAAATTTACGGTAATTTATCGTAATTATCAACATTTTTACGGTAATTTACCGTAATTACCAAATTTTTGCGGTAATTTACCGTAATTGTTGAAATACTTACGGTAATTTACCATAATTACCAAATTTTTAACGGTAATTTACCGTAATTTTCTAATAACGTGGACCAAGCATGAAAAGCATGAAACTAGCATGAATTTTCATTTCCTCAGGCCAGTAGACAGCATATTACTGCAAAAAACTTCGATTTCTGTCTTCATAATCTGAGCAACTTATATTATTGACAAAATATTTCTGACTACGTTCGGTATTGAAAATTTTAAATTTGATAAAATTGATTTTCTGTTCTCTCAGAATTTTTCATTTTTCAAAAATTTAACTTATTGATAAATCTTAATGCATGCCATATTTTTATGTGCTTTCTCCAGTGTTGGAAAATTCCAAAATTTTCTGGTGGCTTCAAAAGAGATTTTTCCGGTTTCTCTTTTTTATTTGAAATTTTTTCGGTCAGGATTCAAGTTCTCAAGTTTTAATGTGAGGAAAGTAGGGAAAGGGTTCTAAATTTTTTAGAGTTGAATTCGAGTGGTTTTTTGTTACCGCGGAAAAGAGACATTTTGTACCCAGAAATTAATTGAGGGAGAGGCTCAGAAGTTGAAAAAAAAAATGGTTGGGGTCAAATTTCAAATCAGTTATTTTTCATCGGTCTTTTATTTTAGTCAAAAATCATTGATTTTTTCTGACAACTTGAAAATAAAAAAACATTTGAACAGCAAAAAATTCAATTTTTCAAATTTTTGTGGTGAAAAATATTTTTTCCGAGTAGGGGGGGGGGGGCTCGACGCTCGAGCTCACTGAGCCCCTCCCTCTGAGAACGCCCTGAAGTACATTATACGAGAAAATTACCCCTACTTTGAAAAATTGTTCGGGGTAACATGAAAAAGTCGAGGAATATTCGAAATTTTTAATGTGTGTATTAGGGTGGAGTGAAAAAAAAAACATATCTTGGATTTCGACCAAATTTGGTGGGGTGGTTTACTTTGAGTGGGAGACCTCCCAAAAAAAATTTGAGCCCCCAAGGGACAAGTGGAGGGGAGCAGGGGGTGCTCAAAGTGCGCCTCCTTTTGAAAAAAACGCTGTTTTTTGTGTTTTTCTAGTCAAAAAAAATTGCGTGAGAGGCTGTCGTAGCACTTAAAAGTTGCGATTTGAGTTTCTACGTCTCCCTGAACCATCGCCATCCTTCTCCGATCAAAACTCAGAGCGCTACCAGGGGGTTGAAAAGTTGCGGATTGCAATATTTCAATAATACGAAATTTTCGCGAAGCTGAAATAATTTTTTTTTCGTCGGGTAATTGAACGAAAATTTTTTTAAAACACTAAAAATAAATATTGAAAAAAAATTTGAAAATTTTACACACCAGTGCAGCCAACAGCGAATCGTAAAATTCCGAAATACGGAATTTAAGTATATCTTTAAATTGATCATTTTTTCGCCGAAAAATATTATGTATCTTTTTTTTCAATCACCAAAAAAATTTTTTTGAAAAATTTTGTATGTTAGTGCAGCCAGTTACAAATTGTGACGTGCGATTGTATGGAATTTACTAATGATAAAAAATTTAATTCTTGATCGGCGTAAATTCCAGTGTCGCATGTCACATTTGGTAACTGGCTGCACTAACATACAAAATTTTTCAAAAAAATATAATTATTTTTTTCAATTTTTCCATCTTCAATATAGTTTTATTTTTCATAAAATTTTTATTCCTTTGAAAATTTTAATTCTCTCACAATGTTCAATTTCTTCCAAACTTTCAATTTTCTCAGAAGTTTTACTTTTTTCAAAATTTTAAAATAAAATTGAATAAAAAAATAGTTTTATTCTGGTTTTAATATGATTTTGTGTGAAAAAATAATATGTATTTATATCAAAAGTATTCCCTCAAAACTTTTTATTTTTTCAAAACTTTGATTAGAAATAAAATTATATTTTTTCGAAAATGTCCCTGAATTTAAATCGAATTACTCAACAGGATTTTTTTTTTCAAATTTGAACCTGATACTTTTTATTTTTTATTTCGATTTAACCTCGCAATTCGATATCTCAAATTCAGAAAAAAAAACAGTTCGACTCTTCCGAAATAATCTTTTTCGAACGCTTTCAAGGTAGAAAATTCGGCTAAAAATCAGCCATTTACATCGTCTTATCCAGCACACGTTGATTTCATCACACGAGAATGAAAATTCGAGCGACGTTATACCCTCGTAGGTAAACCGTTGTGAAAAAATTTTATATTTAAATGATTCGGCCATTTTTATCAAACAATTCAACCGTTAAAAGAACCTTCTCGTTGAGAAAACGAAGGACGACGCGAGAGAAAGAGAGGGAATACGCGCGCCGACATCTCGTTATACTTCAAAAGAACTTTTTAAAAAGTTTAAAGAACAACTTTCTAGTCATAGCATCAGCTGTGGAAACTGCTACCTCGGTTTATTCTTCGACACCGGCAATTATGAGAATTTTTATTCGCCACTCGACTCATTCCCCGTCTAATTTACATCTTTTCATATAAATTTCGGAAAAAATTTTCCGCGCACTTGCTTATACCGTTCCATACCTCTTCTATGCTTTTTTTTCGAAAATCCACCTCCCTACGTCGTTACTTTCTTTCCAGGAGTCGTTTATCGAGAGCAGCTTTTCAGCTACTTATTACTCGTATAAACGAAATCAAAGCTGATAAACTTGACGTTTTCTTTTTTTTTTTTTCAGCTTGAGAGTCGCGAGCCCGCCAACAATCGTAACTATTTCGCAATTTTTTCCCCTTCCTTATTTCTATTCGCTGTGTACATATCGCGAATTTTTCTTTTTACTGAAAAAAAAAAAAACATTCCCTCGTCGAAATTATTCTTTCGCCAAGTTTACGCTGTAACAGTTCGCCTTCTTGATGCCAAGCAAATGCTACTAAATTGAATTACAAAGTTAAAAACTTTTCTACTCTTCTTAATGTTCAACTTCCTTCAGTTCATTCGAACAGGTGACATTTCGTTTGCGCGACGAATTTAACAAGCGAAAATTGTACGCTTTGTAATGCTAAAAGTCGATTAAAATATTTAAAATATTTTCCCCTTTTTTCTTATTCATGCAGTCGTTTTTATACTATAGATTTTTGTGCTTCCTGTAGATATTTTTTGGATCAGTGTAGGTTTTAGTTTAGGTGGTATCTTGTGCGAGCTGGGATGCTAAAATTTTACATATGTGACTCTTTGCCGTAAAGGGGGAACTCGTGTAAAAAAAAAAATCGATGTCTCATTTTTCACGTTTTTGATCCAAATGACGCCAAATTTTGACCTCACACATAAAAATAAAAACATCGATTTTTTTTATACAAGGTCCTCTCTTTACGGCAGGATCACATATGTCTGCATTCCAAGTTTTTTAATGAAGGCAGTGGAGGAGTGTGAGGGATCTACTGAAGATAAGGTTTCAACATTTTTTTCTCAATTTTTCAATTGAAGAATAGCTTTTAAATCATTTTTAACTTCATTTTTTTAATTAAAAAATTTCTGTTTTTGCTTCTCTCCGGCAAGGCTTAAAACATTACTTCAGATTCGAAATAAAGAATACCAAAATTGGAAACAAACGGACATTAGAAATAAGCCAAAAAACGATGCCTCAGATTCAAATAAGAAAGATAAATATGAAAATGATCTGGTAAATAAGGTCAATATTGGAATATTTTCGGTAATCTACAATAATAAGTATAGAAAATTTTGAGTAATTGAGGAGTTTCATTTCAAAACGCTACAAAAAATTTGTTTCGAATCAAAACGCAACATCTCTTTTTTGCCCCTCTCCCCTCCAACCCTCCTTGAGGTACAAGTGCGAAATGACCCCAAAACATGTAGCTGGGGTCCTAAGCTTTGCAATGAGACCGCCCCGAGCCAACCCCCCACCCAATTTTGAATGACAGTTTTTTTGCAATTTCAAAAAAATCAGGTCTTCGGAGATGTCGCGTTTTGAAACGAAACTCCTCAATTTATCGTAATAATTCGAATATTTACGATAATTTAGCATCATTACTAAAAATATTTACGGTAATTTATCGTAATTGTTGAAATACTCATGGGGTGCGTTCACTTTGGGTTTGAAATAAGGTATTACCTTATTTTTAAGTTAGAAACCAACTTTCATAAGGGCAAATTCATTCTTTTCAATTTTGATAATTTAATAATTACTGGCTGGAGATGGCAATTTTTTTCAACTTTACCCCACTAAAATAAATTAAACAAAATTTTCAAGCAGCGTAATCCTGCAGTGGCCAATTAATTATGGTGCGAGGAAAAAATTATGGTTTGAACAAATCTTTCAGAAACGAAAAAATCTGATTGGCTGATTTCTTTGTTTATACCTTATAAATAAGGAAATACCTTATTTCAAACCCAAAGTGAACGCAGGTAATTTACCGTAATTGTTGGAATACTTACGGTAATTTACCGAAATTAATTGAAACATTTAAGGTAATTTACCGTAAATAATTGAAATACTTACGGTAATTTACCGTAATTGTCGAAATATTTACGGTAATTTACCGTAATTGTCAAAATATTTACGGTAATTTACCGTAATTGTCGAAATATTTACGGTATTTTACCGTAATTGTTGGAATACTTACGGTAATTTACCTTAATTGTGGGAATACTTACGGTAATTTACCAAAATTAATTGGAACATTTAAGTTAAGGTAATTTACCGTAATTAATTGAAATACTTACTGTAATTTACCGTAATTGTGGAAATATTTACGGTAATTTACCGTAAACTATCAATTAAGTATTTGCCATAGTTTACTGCAATTATTAAAATTTTTACTGTAATTTACCGTAATTATTAAAATTTTTACGGTAATTTACCATAATTATTGAAAAAATTACGGTAAGTTACCGTAATTATTAACCGCTTTACGGTAATTTATCGTAATTACTAAAAATTTCTCGGTAATTTACCGTAATTACCAAATTTTTTACGCTGATTTACCGTAATTTTCAAAATTTTTACTCTAACGTTGTGGCTACCGGGCATTCAAACTATGAAAATCATGAAAATAGCATGCACTTTTCGTATCTCAAAGACACCATGTTTTTTTCATTATCTAGTCTCTTTTTTGATAAATTTTTTCGTTTTCAAAAATCACCAACAACACTTTTTTGGTAAATTTTGGCCAAGTTGCCTGACCTAGGACTGTCTCGACTGTCCCAAAAGTTGCTGAAATTCTGTTAAAAACGAGAGCATAATTAGCTATACGCTATACGTAAAGGAAGGAATTTTTTGGGAATAAGGTTGTAACGTTGTAAGCAAAAAAATCGTGTAAAAATGGCCCAAGAAACCAGAAGATAGCAAAAAAAAAATGAAACAAATTTTCCTCTGAAAGGAAATGTAGATAACATGGATTTGTTTTCTCCCCTATAAAAATTTGTAAATTTCAAAAAGTCAGCTACATCGATCCATGACTTTCTGACATTAAGTTAATTTCAAAAATATAAAAATTTCTAATTTTTTGACTTCTGGTGTCGCAAAACAGCGTCTTGAAAATTTTGGATTGACCCCCCACCCAGGAAAAAAAACATATCCATGTTAGAAATTTTATTTTTCAGTATTATCAAACACCATGAAAATGCATTTTACCACCAAACAAGTTATTAATTTAAACGCGAATCTTTCGATTGAACGATGAAATATTGAGACCTCGAAATATGATACGTTTCTGTAAACAGATACTTAAGTATTATTCGAACCATACGACCGAATTTATTTTTCATTTCAAATCAACGTAAGAGCCGATACCCACCCACATACAGTTGCTTTCGGGACTCCGGAATGGGGAAAAAAAAAAACGAAACTGTGGACCCTATTCGACCGTCATCGCCCATCGTCGTGCAAATAATTACTGTTTCTAAAACGTATACCTACCTACCACCATACGGTAAACTTATTTATGGTTATACGGTGTAATGTTTACATTATATCATCATTAGAAGGTCCTCTCTTTCTGTATGTTGTGTCGGTATAGTAGTGGGCGTTCATCTTGTGCCAACGAATCGCGTAATGATATGCTCTAACACGTCTATTTATTGTCTTAATGTACTGCACCGAGGAAAATGTGTTCGCGAATATATTACATAAACGAGCGCCACACAACTCCTCGTCTCCGATAAACCTTTATACGACGAGTACACCTTTATATACCTTATATTCGGATACAGGGCACACGTGGTAGGATATACGTAGACGGTGCGAAATGTAGCGGAAAAATTCCGACGTCGTCGTCTTCTCGGTATGATTTTTTTTCCCTGCGAGCTTCTCGAGTTTCATTAGGATGACATTATTTACGAGTCGAGAGCACGTTTAGCAAATTAACTTTCTCAATTATTCGTACGCTGGATGAGCTTGGCTTTTTTTTATCGAGGCTTTTATGTATGTCGGCGGTTACTCGAGATGAGTACTTGGTTTTATGGTGGCTAGTTTCGAAGGCGGAGCGAGATGGTGGTATTGTTGGGTTTGAAAGATGTCTGACGAGTACTTCATTAAACTGGACGGCGGATAACTTAGTCTGGATGAAAAGCTTGTATAATCCGAACCATATACTCATTTCGATGAGTACTCGACGCTATTAATACGTGTGCCAGGATCGTCGGCATCGTGTACGGTGGCAATGATATGGGGGAAAAACTCGAGCGCACGGGGTATGATAAAAATCAGCCGTTAAAACGCCCTCCCCCCTTTGGTTCTCGTCGTTTGTTTTTTTTTCTTCTCGTTGGAGAAACCGCGTCATTTTTATTTACTGCATATAACATTTCTTATCCGAGAATATGTTGCTTGGTTCGGCGAAAGGATAAAAATTCGCGACGATGAGAAGAGCCAGTGGGGGAAAAAATGACTAGAATAATTTTATACGAACGCCGGCTTCGTGCTGTAGAGTCAAATAACTTTAAAAGCAACCTCGTTCGCGTCTGACGAACGGTTCGGTGAGATCTTCCTGGCTCGTCGTTCCTGCCAAATTACACCGGGTCGCTGCACCGTGCAAGTGGGTGAACTGTGCCAAGAATAGAGATGCGATAGTTCGGTGTATTTACGGCGAACCGATTAGGCAATTTTATTAACGCGGTGTGGGTAATTTGGAAGGCAGCGTGGTAGGCAACTTTTTTGACGGGTGTGTTGAGTGTTTCACGTCAACAGGTTTTTAATCGGAATAATAATTTGAGGTGTGGGTTTTTTGTTTAATGTGATGAGAGAGATGAATACTGAATATTTGGATCTAAAGTAAAATTTGTAGACTGAAATGAACAGTTTCAAAAAGTTGAACAAACATTTGCCTGTTAATTTTGGAATTCGAGCAATTTTCAAAGTTTGAGGAGGGGAGTTTGGCTAGAATATATTCCAAAAAAAATCTGAAAAAATTCTTAAAAATTGGTCACCACTCTCCGTATACTTATCCCTCATGAATTTCGAATTTTTGGTCGCGTAAATAACGAAATGGGTATTTTTGAACAGTAAATCGCATATTTAGGTCTGTTCTACCAACTCGAAAAATCTGAAAAAAATGTCATGATATTGTACCATGGTAGGACCATATTTTTGCCAAAAAGAAAAAAATGCAGATCTTTTAGTTTCAGAATTATGACAATTTTAAAGTTTCAAAGTGGAATTTGGGCTAGAAGGCAGTGCAAAAAAATCTGAAAAAATTCACAAAAATTGGTCACCACTCTCTGTATACACCACATAAATTTCAGAATTTTTGGTCCATTAAGTTCCGAGATGGAATTTTTTGACGAAAATTCGCCATGGGGGTATAGGAGGGTGAGTTGAGGAGTGGAAAAAATTTCCTAAAATCATTTTTTGGGGTCCTTAATAATATTGGATGGTCAATTTGAAAAAGTAGCTCTTAGGCCGATTCACGTATCTTATCTGGGGGTACCCTTTTGGCGAATTTTTGAAATCTTATATTAATGTCAATTTTTACTGCAATTTTGTCAATTTTTACATTGAATTGCATGAACCAAGTGAGATTGGGCCAAACCGACCGCGCCATTGAATTCGCCGTGGCAGAAAACCCCCTTCTTGACACTTTGTACGTCTATTAGGGGCAAAAAAAATTAGCCCAAAAAACAGAAAAGGGGTTAGTTCATGTTTTTTTTTCAATTTTCGGTGATTTTCAAAAATTCCGATATTAGTGTCGTATTTGACCAATTCGAGGTCGCTGATTCCGAATCCGAGGTCTATTTTGGGTTTCGAGCATTTGTTTTCGAGTTATGCCCGATTTTCGCCCTAAAAATGCGATTTCCGAGTCAACCGAAGGCTATTGCTGCAAATGAACTTCAGATTCATGTTCAGCGACTTCGAATTAGTCGAAAAACACATGTTGGATTTCTCGTTTCCTGTCGTTTCTTTGAAAAACGACAGTTTGAAATTTTTTTGTCGTCTAAACGAAAAAAAAAAGAAAAAAAAAAGAGTAGCTAGATTTTGTAACGTAATTTTTACAGTTTTGCACGAAATTTAACGACTTTTTCGGATGAATTTGCATGATTTTTTTTTATACTTTGTTGGGTTTTCCAAATTTTTATGGTTATGTTTTTGTAATTGATTCGCTGATTTTACGTATGTACCTTTGCAATCATTTCGCTTTTGCAATTCAATATTTTTGCAATGACGTTGTCAAAATTTGCATAGAATTGCATGTTTTTTACAACAATTTTGTCAATGTTTACATAGGATTGCATGTTTTTTACAACAATTTCGTCTATTTTTACCTTGGATTTTGTACTTTTCACAACAATTTTTTTAATTTTTTCGTCAATTTTGTCAATTTTTACCTCAGATTGCATGTTTTTAACAACAAATTTCATCATTTTACCTTTGAAATTTAACATTTTTACAACAATTTTGTCAATTTTTACATTTGATCGCATGTTTTTAACAAAAAATTTCATCGTTTTATTTTTGAAATTTAACATTTTTACGACAATTTTATCAATTTTTACTTGGAGTTGCATGTTTTTTTACAACAATTTTGTCAATTTTTACATTTGATTGCATGTTTTTAACGACAAATTTGTTAATTTTTAACCAAGAAAAGTCATTAATCTACGAAATTTAGTGGTTTGAGAAAAAAACCTATGAAATCTTGTGCGAATTGATATGCACTTGAAAATATTGATGAAAAATTCAAATCAAGGTTAAGAGTAAAAAAAGCTGTAATTTTTTTTCGAAAACTTTATTTTTATTTTCACAAATTTTGGTTTGACATAATTCCTCAACAGCTCTGAAATTTTCATGATATTTTAAGGGAAAAAATGGAAGGAGAAGTGTTGTACTCGTATAATTTTCTCGAATGGGATGTTAATTGGGTTGCCTATGCTTCATTCGAAAGATCATGAATTTTTTTTTGAACCACTCTGTATATTTTTTCAAATGTACGAGATCAATTTTATGACTATTTTGTACCATTTTTCATAAATTTTTTATGTTTCATCAATTTTTTCAAATTTTAATAATTTTTTTGCATTTCACAGGTGCATTGTTTCCTGTCGATGATTCAAAATGAGCTGAGATTCGTTTATTCGACTCAACAAGAATTTATGCTGGGTAAGTTTTCCCCCTTCTTACGTATTTCGATATCACCCAGTGCTCGGATATCGGTCTACAGATCAATAGCTAATACCCTCGATTGATCCCTGTATTTTTCCGCTTCATTGTCATTCGCTGATAAGTGACATTAAAGGTTTAATGTGAAACCAATTTGCGGGCGAAAAATTTTACGCAGGCTGCTGGTCGGAAAAAATATGCAGTGTTAATCCGATTATTGTTACGATGTAAATTACGCGAACGAGGTCGAGATACGAACGGCGTGTTTTTCGTCTTCTTTGTATGGTATGTTTTTTTTACTGCAGAAAATCTCCGAACATTTGTTTTCGGTTGCCGTTATTGCGCATTATTATCTTTTTATCGGTATTTTTTTTGCACCGAATATATATATAAAAAAATAGAAGAAAAAAAACCGTACCAGCTTTCGTATATATTTTGTCGACGTTGGAAATTACGGCTTCCCTTTACCGTAATCTGGCGGTAATATATTTTTAAAAAATCGCATTTTGTACGCGTACGTAATTTGTAATTCAGATTTATTCGGTCTCCCCTTTCATTTGGCGGTATCTCATCGTCGTACCCCCTTCTCTCAGCCTTGTTTTCGTCAACCTCTCGCCATACCGAATGCAAACAAAGCTCGAAGAGCCGCGACATGTCTGTGCAATACACATACTCGGTATACATTGTATTTATCCATACTCTGGTGGGTGTTTGTGAGCGGTAGATGGAAAAAGGGGGACTGGAGGGTGATGGTGGCGATGGCGTGAGTGTTGTTGTATAGTTTATTATATAATATTATTGTATAACGAAGGTCCGCGCACACACAGACGTAAACAGTAGTTTACCAAAATAGGTATATTGTATGCAGAGAGAACCCAGCCACGATATTATGTTTGGAACCGTGTCCTACTCGTGATAACGATATAATACCGGTACAATGTCGCGCTTTTTATACACCTTCGCGTCCCTTCCATTCGTCCTTCGTCCTTCTCCGAGTATACTTATTAATCAGCGTTTAATTCGGGTAACGCTATCTGTGCTGTGGGATCAGATTTACTCAGGCCCGGCGAGAGGGGGGTACAGGGGGTACATTTGTACCGGGCCCGCAATTTAAGAAAGGGCCCGCATTTTAAGAGGGGCCCGAATGCGAGGCCCTTTGAAGGAGATTGGTCAACTACCTACAAAAGTGTAAAAAAAGTGCAGTATTTTGAAAAATTTTCTCCCTCGCTTCGCTCGGGCAGTAGATATTTTATTCATTCTTTTGAAAATTGATAATTTTGCACTGACTTTTCAGTTGAAAATCTTTTTTTCCGATGGAAAAATTCTCAATGTGTAAAAAAAAAATCAATAATTTTGACTGAAAGCTCCTTGAAAAATTATTGTTTTGAAATAACGTGAAAAATGAGCGGGAAAATCACCTGCTGAAGCTAAAATTTCAGTTATTTCAAAATTTTACCAAAAATTTCCGCCCTCGCTTCGCTCGGGCTATAGTATGCTCTCTATTTTAAAAATTTTCATTCAATTTTGACATGATCTAAAGAATGGAAAAATGATTCTTTCTTGTTTCCAAATGTCACTTCAGATCATTACTCAAGTTTATTTGAGAAATGAAAAAAATGGACTGAGGTAAAGGGGGCCCGCAAAAAGCTTTGTACCGGGCCCGCATTTCCTCTCGCCGGCCCTGGATTTACTAGGGAGGTTGTCTTCTGTGGTTGAAAATTACTCTCGATGTGATTATCTGATACCGGGTTGATTGTTTTTTATGTGGAGAGGGAGATGAAATTTTGAATTTGGATTTTGAAAGGGAATTTTAATCGAGAAGGTGAGACGTTTTTTATTTTTGAAGGAGGATTTTTCGTTTGAGTGAGTTTGAGAAATAGGAGATTTGAACTTGGTTTGAGAAAATGGGGGCTGCGAATTTGAGAGTGTGGATTTTCTATTCGTATATTTGTCATTTTTAAAGTAATTGAAGTGCGTACGTATTTACTTTGTGTTCTGTTGTCTCCTTCAAATTTTATGGATTAGAATACATTAGAAAATTTTTCCCAATCGTCATGATTTCAAATCCTGCTTGTAGATGGATAATTTTCGGTCAAAAAATTTTCCAAGTGATTCTTTTATGCGATGATGGAAAACCAAAATTATAATATCGGTTTCAGTTTCAGTTTCAGATTTTTTCCAGTTTTCAGTTTTTTCATAATTTTTTTTTTACTTTCAATTCTCAATTTTTTATTTTCTCCCGTCTTTCCCTTCCTTTTCCACAGTAATGAAGTACATATTAGTATTGCGTGGTGTCTACTGAGCATGAAAATCATAAAAATAGCATGAATGTCGGTTTGTCGGTATATCTAGTGCCACGAAAACATAAAAATAGCATACATTTTGATCATTTTCCACAAAAAGCATGAATTTTCAACATTTTCCTCTCAATCTTAAAATTGAAGAGTTGCCTTTGAATCATTTTTTCAACTTCATTTTTTATAATAAAATTTCTGTCCCTGCTTCTCTCAGGCGGGGCTTAAACATTCCTTCAGATCCGAAAAAAAAGACCAAAATTCGAATCAAAAAGGCCAATAGAAATAAGCCAAAAAACGATATCTCAGATTCAAATAATAAAAATCAAAATTTAAATCAAAATGAAAATGATCTGACAAATTATGTCAAAATTAGAATATTTACGGTAATTAACGGTAATTATTAAAATATTTATGGTTATTTACCGTAATCATTAAAATATTTACGGTAATTTACCGTAATTATTGGAATATTTATGGTAATTTACCGTGATAACTATTGGAATATTTATGGTAATAGTAATTTATTGTAATTTTTAAAATATTTATGATATTAAATTGATAATATGTGACAGCGAATACAGAAAGGGTGTATCGACCCGAAAATCGTGTTTTTTTAATTGTTGATTTTAATGAGAAATTTAGTATACAAATAATCCAAATCAACAATTTAAAAAAACACGATTTTTGGGTCGATACACCCTTTCTGTATTCGCCGTCACATATAATATCGTAATTCACAAAGTATTTGCGTTAATTCACCATATTTTTTGAAATGTTTACGGTAATTTATCGTAATTGTTGAAATATTCACCATTATTTACCTCAATTACTTAAACATTTACGATAATTTAGCATAATTATTAGAATATTCAAGGTAATTAACAGTAATTATTGAAATATTTATGGTAATTTACCGTAATAATTAAAATATTTACAGTAATTTACCGTAATTATCAGAATATATACGATCATTAATCGTAATTATCAACATATTTACTGTTATTTACCGTAATTACTGAAACATTTACGGTAATTTTTGAAGTATTTACTGTAATTTACCATAATTACCGAAATATTTACTATAATTTACGGTAATTTACCGTAATTATTAGGATATTTGCGGTAAGTAATTTATCGTAATTATTCGTAGAGAAATTTTTAAATCACCCACTCATAAAAATTTAGAGTTGATTTTTTAGTAGGTAAGTATTGCAACTTTTTATTTTTTTCAAACATTTTCCAATAATTTCAACGTTTTTCCCAATTGTTTTCCAATTTTGAATATAAAAATCAAAAATTAATGTTTTCCAACTCAGCATCGTAATAAGTTATCTTGATACTTGAAAATAGGCAATAAAATGTATTCAATTATTTTTTTGAATACATAAACCTGCATCAGTCTTGAATGAAATTCTGCCTTGGAGAATGGTTTTCATTGAATAAAACTAATTATTTTCGGTTAGATTTTTTCCATTGAAAAAGAATAATTCAATTTCTCTTTTTTTTGCGTTTAATTCCCTCAATTTCTTCCATTATTCGTCTCCTTTGTAATGCCACTATGATATTCAAATTGCTTATAGTCGTGATATTTGTATCAAGTTTTAAGTAAGTGCACGTGGGTCGGTGGGTCTCGTGTCTCTATCGGATGTTCGTAATCACAAAGTAAGTGACAATTTGTCCATCCTGTTTTTGGGTTCTATCAAAAGTAAAATAAACTAAGCGTGATGACGCAGATTAATTTTATCAATGAAAACACGTGAAAGTGAATCATCAGTGGATGTACGATGATACTTGTAAGGTACGTTTTTTGGGATGAAAAATACAAGGAAATTTTTTTTTGATCAAAAATGGCCATTTTATGAGTGAAAAACGTTGTGCAGAAATGGTTTTTTGCAATTTTCAAGGTGTTCCACCATTTGAAAAATTTTGCATCAAATATTATGTTATGCTTAGGAACTAGAGTTTTTTTTTTCAAAATTGTACCTCTGAAGCATTTTATGGAAGTTTTCAAACATGAGTTTCATTTGAAAAAAAAAATCGTTTTTTCCTCCAAATTTCCCCCTAACATCCCTCAGTTGAGAAAATTTGGTGAAAAACTCGCGAAATTGAAAATTCTAAAAAAAAGGGCTGAAAAAAAGTAACGTTTTGCTCCATAAAAAGGAATGGAAGAGGGTGGGAGCGGAAATTTTTATCACGAGGTTTTCAGACCATAAGAACCAAATTTCTTTGGTCAGTTTATAATTTCAGCTGTGAAGAAAATTCCCCTATCTTTTTCGCCGGTAGGATATCCTTTTGTCAACATGATTTATTGAAATACATGGTCAAAATTCGTCGATCGAATTTCGAACTCGAACTATATAAAATATAAAAATCACCTCATAATGTACAACTTTATCAGTTAAATTTGAAAATCCAATCAAATAAAAAGCTGCCCACTCAACGCAAAAAAAACTTTTCGCTTACGAGATTTTTTCCTACGAGCAATAATTCAAATAAAATTGTAAAAAGAGGAAAGAATCTTCCATTAGATCTACCTGTTTTTTTCTTTTCAATCGAAACTTTTTTAGGTGCATTTCCCCAGCACCCCCACCACCACCGATTGAGTTGAAAATAGGCTCATTCGTTTGTGCTTCGTTAGTGCTTGTTTGTGCTTCAAGTCCGGTCGTTTGTGCTTCACCCCCTCCAAAGTTCTGAGGGAAAGTTTGTGGGGGTGCTGGGGAAATGGTAGCACCCCCACCACCACCGATTGAGTTGAAAATAGGCTCATTCGTTTGTGCTTCGTTAGTGCTTGTTTGTGCTTCAAGTCCGGTCGTTTGTGCTTCACCCCCTCCAAAGTTCTGGGGGAAAGTTTGTGGGGGTGCTGGGGAAATGGTAGCACCCCCACCACCACCGATTTGATCGAAAACAGGCTTATTCGTTTGTGCTTCGTTAGTGCTTGTTTGTGCTTCTACTCCGATCGTTTGTGCTTTAACCCTTCCGCCGTGAGAAGGGGAAAAAGGCGGGGAGCTCATTCAAAAATAGCCCGAACGTTGTAACTCGTTCCACGACGTTACGCGGGAGTTCGAACAAGACCGGTAACCGGTTTGTTCGAGCTCTCGCGTAAGGTCTCGTTGTGGGACGAGTTTCAGCGTTCGGACAAGATGAAGCATTCGGATTTGTGACATTTCAGTCTTCAAAGTTTTTCGAGTCGGATTAGGTACCTCTCCTCCCCTCGACCCCCTCCCACCAAAAAAGAGATGACCGGCATGACCGGCATTCCTATTTTTTCAATGTAATGAGGAAATTATCGTACTTTTCCTTTTAAAGTAAAAAACTTTGAACCAAGTATTTATTTATATTCAAATTTGTAAGTACATGAGGCAAGAAATGGCAATTTACCTAGATATTCTTAGATGAATTCAACATTTCAGACCACTTTTCCATTTAAATTCCCCCCCCCCCCCCCTCGCCTGACATATTATTATCAAGTCTTTATCTAAAAAGTTACACAAATTTTCTACATTTCTTCTCATTTTTTAAAACACTTCCTCTTTTCTCAAAAAAATATCCCACTTTAGGTATAACTTTTTATTAGAACATAAATGCATTGTTTTCTCTTTTTTTTTTTTCAACACTTTCAAATATTCCTTTTTTTGAAGTTTTAAGTAGCTACACAAGTCTGCTTAGAAAATGCTGATTGAACTGTATTGGGTGATTTATTTAGTATTTTTCGCAAAAATCACGAATAAAATAATAAAAAATTTCCATCACCCAAGGATTTTTTACAATTTAAATTTTTTGTTGAACCGTTTTCCGACCTTTTGTGATGACTTTTAACCCTTAAAGTCAATTTTACGGGGAAAGAAAGGGCTCTACCCAAAAATGGAATACAACATAAGTAGGGCGTAAAATTTTTTCTGTGTATAGCAGATACAATAAGTTATTTCTTAGAAGGCGTAGATCAAAAGTTTAAAGCTCAATTTGTTTTTGATGATATCTCAAAAGCTAAGTCCTCTTATGGAAAAACTACTTTGATTCTACACAGAACAGAAATTTTACGTTCTTTATTTCTTGTTCTATTCATACTTTTGTTAGGAGGCTTAATTTTCCCAGAAAATCGATTTTCTGTAATGAACCCTATTTAAAACATTTCTCATTTGTCAATTGTAACAATGAGAATACCAAAGTATGACCATAATCAACAATTTTTTTTCTGCATAATTATTTTTGATTGATGATTCTGATCTACTTTTTAGTGCCAAGTGCGAATATTATTTCAGTTTTATATTACTCCATTACGTAAGGATTTTTTAATCAAGTATTTGCACATTTGGTTAAACATTTTTTTACACCTTTTCATATTACTTATGACCCTTAAAAGTCGATTTTCCGGCAAAAGAAAGGGTCCCACGAAAAAAGAATAGAAGATTTAAATAACAGGTACCTAATCTGACTCGAAAAACTTTGAAGACTAGAATGTCACAAATCCAAATGCTTTATCGTTAAAATAATAGATTCGAAATGACTGTAAAATTGAAAACCACAATGATTGGTACATCGTATATTTCCCATTCGTTTTTCAATCAAGAATAATTTCTCCGACCCCTTCAAATAATCCGATATGCTAGTCTGCTACTCTCTTGTTTTGAATCAGTCAAAAATGCCTAAATTGACTGATGAAATAGAGAAAATCAAGTCACTGATAATCAATCAAATTTCACTGATTCCCCAGGTAATCAGCATCGATTTACTTCCCAACAGTGAAAAATTACCGATTCAAATAGTGGATTTTGATTGTTGAATCAGTGAAAATTAGTTGACTGATTGAAATCAGTAAAAAATTAATGATTCAAATCAGTGAATTTTCATTATTGAAACAATGAAAAAAAATTCACTGATTGAATCAGTAATAATTAATTAACGATTGAATCAGTGAAATTTTATTTTTACTGATTCAGTAGTGAAAATTCAATGATTGAATCGTCCTTTTTTTACTAATTCCTACAGCGACTTGATTTTGTCGATTTTAATCAGTCATATTTGACTGATTCAAATTAAGAGAGTATCATGGTCCGAACGTTGAAACTCGTCCCACGACGAGACCTTACGCGAGAGCTCGAACAAACCGGTTACCGGTCTTGTTCGAACTCCCGCGTAACGTCGTGGAACGAGTTACAACGTTCGGGCTATTTTTGAATGAGCTCCCCGCCTTTTTCCCCTTCTCACGGCGGAAGGGTTAAAGCACAAACGATCGGAGTAGAAGCACAAACAAGCACTAACGAAGCACAAACGAATAAGCCTGTTTTCGATCAAATCGGTGGTGGTGGGGGTGCTACCATTTCCCCAGCACCCCCACAAACTTTCCCTCAGAACTTTGGAGGGGGTGAAGCACAAACGACCGGACTTGAAGCACAAACAAGCACTAACGAAGCACAAACGAATGAGCCTATTTTCAAACTAATCGGTGGTGGTGGGGGTGCTGGGGAAATGCACCTAACTTTTTTTTTTAAAAAAATTTAATTTCATTACAACAACTTCAACGTGGGCATTTTTTCGCCGGTGTAATTCCTAAAAATTCGACCAATTTGGTTCAAATTCTCGGAAATCGTTATATTCTCAGCCTACACAAAAGTGAAAATGAACGAAATTGTCAAAACTTTGGTCTTTTTGTTTCTATGATTTGTTCAAATTGATAATATATGGTGGTTTTTGGAGCGAAAAAAAGTATTTTGTAATCGAAGTTACGTATTGGGTAATTTACTAATTCATTATGGTCGTGGAAATGTAAAAAAAATTTAATTAAAAGGTATCGCAGAAAGGGGAAATAATAAATATTTAAATATGTTCAGTTCACTTATTGATACATTAGGAATTTAGAGTATTCGTCGTATTTCGTATTACACGCGATGATATGTGTACAAAATGTATGTGCAAGCACCTCCCATATTTTACGATAAATTTCGAAAAATATTTTTCGAGTGTTCAGTTACCAAGCTTCGTTTTTAATCCTACTTCGTACCTGCGATTGGGGGTTTCGCGAATTATCTCCGCAGAATACACGAGCATATTTTTTATGGCCGAAAATGCATAAACTCGATATAATCAACGATTTAAATTAATTCGCGTTTGTTTGGCTGGTTTCATTGGAAGAGCTGTATTGTACACGTGTATCCATATTAATCATCCATCCTTTTTTTTATTTTCATCTGAAACTTATTATTTCTAAATTCCAAAAAAGAAATTCGTTTGTAAATCTTGGTTCTGTGGCGTTGATTATAACTCATTACCAGACAAGATGCTAATCTTTTATATAGTTTTGAATATGGCCAGCCGGGTACCTGGTAATTGGTAATTTTCTCCCCTAGATCGTATTTAAACGCAGCCAGCCAATTTAAGAACGACGATTCACGTCTCAATGAAGTCCGAACCCGACAAAAAAAAAGTTTAGTAATCACGAAAAATTATAATTTTTTAGAGAAATGAACATTATCTTTCCATCGTTGGAAATTAAAACGAAGAAAAAGAGAAAACTTGATGAAATTCGCGTTGTCTCTGCGTGTTTGCAGGGGTGCGAGGGAAATTTTCAGAAACAAGGTGGGGTGGAAAAATATAATTCATTTGCATATTAAAATTATTTATACGTGGAGGTTTAAATCTTATTTATGCTCGAATGGAGTAATACGCTGTGGGTATATCTTGGTTCTTATTAAATATTTAATATGTTTGATTACATTCTGATTTCTAATCGAATCGTTTCCGTAATTACAGCGTTGTGAACTTAGTACACGTTTACTAACCGATATTAATTTATCCGTTGGAATGGTCACGATACCGGTGAAAAAAAAAATACTAGGTACGGTTTCATCATGTGTGTGGAATAATTCGAGTTATTTTCAGAGCTCGGAGAATTTCTGGGTGGTTTGGTGGTGTTTCTGGGTCAGTGGTTGATAATTAAAGGGAGTAGTTGGTTTGGAAAAATTTTCGGATTTTTTTCCTCAAATTTTAAGAATGGAGAGGATAAGGGAATGGCCTGATAGAATAAATTTACAAAAAATTATAGGTAGGAAAATTGGTACTTACGAATGGATTCCATTTTTACATTGAATACAGATTAAAATTTTTTTAAAAATCGGTTTCGGTTCTTGTTATAGTTACAGAAAAAAAACCATGGTATTGGTCTCTTAAATCTTTCAAATATTGAGTACATTTATACTAAAATCAAAAACCAGAGAATAATAGAAGAGGGAGCATTCTTAGTTTCTAATAAATTGAAAAACAGGGATACAAACCTAAATCAAAAAATGCAAGTTTTGGGAGAGATTTAAATTGATTTTCGGCTTCGGTTTGCATCCTTGATTTTTACAGAGAAAGAAGATTATTAAAATTATAGCAAATTTTCAACACGAATACCTACCAAACGATTAATGTAAAATAATCTTAAAATTTTTAAATTCTCTTCGTCATTGAAAAACGTTTGAAAAATTCTTACCTTTTTTCGCTGAATTTTATCGTAAATTTGGCCAAAAATTTGAAATAATTTTGTATTCTTGTACCAATTTTTAATTTTTAGGATTTTCTTTGATTTTACTCCTTCTGAAAAGCCCAAAATCAAAAACCAATTTTTTTGGTCTGAGGGTGTGGTTTCTATATCCAGCTTCACTTTATTTTCTGTCTCGAAGTTGAGAAAAAAATTTAATGTAAGATGAAATCGGTGAACTGGCGAAAAAGAACCAGAAAGGAAGGAAAAAATATCCTGTAGTTTGGTTGGAAATTTGACCGTTCAGTATCGAAATTATTCTTGAATTTTTTTTTCCTCGTATCTTGAAATTGAAAATTGAAATCACCACTTTTCATATGTACCGATTGCTATCAATTACCTACATACTCCAATTTTTTCAGTTCTTAGAATAAATGATTTGAATGAAACGAAAATGTTTTTTTCTAAAGTGCTTCGAGGCTTCGAATTATCTGCTCGTAATATTTTTTTTGCCAAAAAAATTTCTGTGAATATACTGCGTATAAATTCAATTTCAAAAACTTCATTTCAACAATAGTGGAGTGAAGAAATTCTTGGGTGATAGGTTGAAACTGCGTGAATTGAATGAAAATCTCTAAAGCTTCCAAATTTTTTTCTTTCCATTTCAGAAAAAAATTCACAAAAAAATTTTAATTTTTTTTTGCACAAAATATTATCGAATTTTCATCAATAATTTAGCAAATTCAAGAGAAGAACTTCTTCATTTTCATTTTTTTTTTCATTGTAAAAAAAAGAGGCGAAACTTGTGAACAATTTTATTCCATGATGAAAAAAATCTATCAAAAATATTTCTACCTTTTTTCATCTGAAGATTTCTTGAAATTCCAACATGAAAAATTCTTAGAATTTTCGACTAATTTTGAAAAAAAAAATAGGTTGAAATGGGTACTTGATGAAATTGCGACGGTACATTTTTTTTTAATCATCGTGTTTTAATTATTTCAAAGTAAGAAAATTTCTTTAACAATTTTCAATAATAAAAATTATTGTGGTTCAAAATATGACCAATTTTAGAGCATGACTCGTAATTTTTTCTCGATTTTGCCTCATGAATTATTGTTGAAAATGAGTAAAGAAGGCTCCACGTTTCAAAAATTATGTACCTAAAATTCGTTTTGAGCTCCACAACTACGCGTTTTTTTTTTCTATAAGTATCGATTGAATTTATTGCTTTCTTATTCTCAAATGATTCTTCAAGAATTTTTAGCATTTAAAAAAAAATAATTTGTATCGAATTCTGGTTTTTTTTTTTTTTAAATTGTAAATGAAGCACACCAATTGTAAATCTGTGGATATCTAATGATTAGAATCATTTTTGAAAATGTTTAGTTTTTTAAAATTTCATAAGGTTTAAATTAGTTCGACTAATTTTCCATCTGGTACATTTTCCTTATACAAGCACAGTACCTATTCTTTTTTGCTAGCCGCTAGGTACTGGAAAATTTCTGGTCAAGTGGTCAATTGGGCCATAAAAAATGAACTATTGAAACAAATTAATGAAATTTGTTCGAAATCTGACTTTCAAAAAATCAAAAAATGTCGAAAAATGCATAAAATTGAAAAATTATTCCTAAAATGGTACCTGATTTTTTTTCAGAACCTTAAAAAAATGGAATAGGTATTGTTTCAATTTTATAAATTTTTATACTTTTTTTTCTTCGAATATTGACGCTCTCGTTTATCTGGATAGTAGAAGGGAAAGAAAGGTGAACCTGAAAAATAAGAAAATAGCTTAATGGCCCAATTTTAAGACTTTTCTACGAAAATTTTTTTCAATATCAATGACATTTTCAGATGGAAATGTTCGAGTCATGATTTTTTTCTCCAAGTTTAGAAGATTGCTGTAAAAAGTTGGAAATGAAAATGCATTTTTTTTCATACATTTTTCCAAATATTTTGGAAGTTTGACTTTTTTAAGGCAAGATTTTCAATAGGTAGGTAGTAGGTACTTGCAATTTTTGTGCGATTTTTTTTTTATCAAGACTGGAATAATATTAAATAACAAAGAAGTCTAATTATTTAGTTTTTGTTCCCAACATTTTTCTGGTATTAAAATATCTGTGTTTTTATTTGGCAACGTTAAAAGTTGAAAATGATTATTTCCACTTTTTTTGAACAAAATTTCTCTTTCATTTTCTTATTCGAAGCGGTTTTTTTGTGAGGAAAGGTGGTGTGTTGTTTAAAACTTGATGGTATGAAAATCGTGAATTTATTTTCAACAATTTTTCTTTCCAACTCCTTAAAAGTTTAGGTAATTTCAAAAATTCCTTGAAATGAATTTTAACTTATTTTTTTTTATTTATATAATAAGTAAGTACATATTAAAAAAAGGTCATAATTAGAATGACCTCGACTTTGAGAAGATCTGTTTCAAAAAATTGATTTTTTACCAAAAAAAAAAAGATACACCCACCTCCAAATCAGAAAATTTTCAGATTTTAAATTAATTTCAATGTCAAATATCGATTTCAAATAAAATATCGAATTTCTCGAAACGACTCGAAGCAGTTTGGAAATTAATATCGTAGAAAATTGATATTAAGGTTATTTGTTTCATCTCATATTTCATTAGAATCGAAAAAAATTGTATTTATCAGATTTCTGCGGCTGGATAAAAAAATTTTCAAGGTGAAACACTTCGAAATGCATCAGTCTGTTACCCGAATGTAGAGAAATGGACGATTGTGGTAATTACGAGATGGGGGTCAAAATACGATTAGGTACGAATATGTAGGTATTTAAAATTTAATCGTGAATATTTCGCTCACCATTGCAGAAAGTAACGTAAACTTGGAATATGACGACGGTGAAATATTTAATAAATATGATATATTTGTGTCTCATCGTGTCGTCGCGTCGCGATCAAACGGCGACAGAGTGGACAGCGAAGAGGCGATCACTAATGGTTTATTTTATCGGACGCCAGTTTTTCCACGTGTTTTTTTGTTTAAATACGAAAAATAACCCTCGTTTACGTAAATTTTACGCGAGCGGAAGAACCGAAGTAAAACGATACCGATCTCTACCGCAATTCTAACATCACTGAGCGACGTTTTGGCGTATTCGAAACGCCTCTTTATATCACCAAATGGTTATAAAACGGTCGCATGCGCTTCTATTTTTCGCAAATAACGTATACGAACAAATTGCACGGATGCTTTGGAATTAAAACGTTGCAATTGGGGGAGGAATTTCGAAGGGTTTGCGATCGGGATTTTTTGTTTTCGATGTGGTATAAATTTTTATTTTTGAAGATGGTAAGAAGGATAATTTAGATGGTGATTTTTTGGATCATATTTTATTCTGTATTGAAGAAGAGGGCAAATCTTGAGTCAAATTTTTCCTTTTTTTGTGGGATTGGAATTTTTTTTCTTTCAATTTTTTTGTTTATTTTTGAAGTTTTAAGCCAGGTTTTTAAAATTTTATTTCTATTTTTTTTTTCCAAAATTCCAATTTTAAGCAACTCATTGAATTTTATGATTTTCGAGTAGCACAGAAATGCTAAATCTTTTTTTGGATCAAAATGGGGTTTTTGAATTATTTGGTGCCAAAAAAAAGTTTATTTCTTTTTCAATAAATAAAAAGAATCGTGAAGACGGAGGCGGAAGTTCCCAAAGATTCCCTGTATTCAAATTCTTTCCTTTTTTTCAGTTTGTGTTTCATTCCCTTAGATGCTGAAAAATAACTACCTGTAATTTGAGATTTTCAGAGGGTATCAAAATGTATCTATTTCTAATATTTTTCAGTTTTTCAGATTTTTTCCATTTTTCATAATCTAAAAAATTTTTGAAATTAATAAAATCTCTGTTTTTTGAGATTTTCATCATTTTTTTTTCATTCGACGTCTTCCCGAAATTCATAATTTTTTTCAATTTAACAATTTTCCAAGGGTTATGGATTTTTCAGAATTCATCAATTTTTTGAAGATGATGACTCTCTAAATCAGTTTTCCAAGTTTTAATACCTAATACATAATTCAAAATTTGTTTTTTCTTTGAAATCTGACAATTTTCCGTAAATCTTCATCATCGTCAATTTTTTATCAGTAGGTATTTTAAATTAATCCATTTTTCAAAAATTTTCAATTTACCAAAATTTGCCAAATTTTGTCAAATTCAACAATTTTTCCAGGTTTATTAATCTTTAAAAATTTTACAATTTCCAAAAAGTTTTCGATTTTCCAAAATTCGTTAATTTCTCAAAATGCATCAGTTTTTAAAATTTTACCATTTCTCAAAATTTATTTGTTTTTTCAAATTCGACAATTTTTAAAACAAGAAAATTTGTCGATGTCACAAAATTTTTTGATTTCTTTGAAATTGACCAATTTTCTAAAATCTGTTGATTTTTTGAAGGGTGTGATAATTTCCTGAAATTAATCATTCTTTAATTTCTTCATCATTTTACAATTCTTGTGCGAAATTGTGGTTTTTCAAAAATGACTTATTTTGAGGACCCCTAGCTTTGTCTCACATTGAACCAGAGGCTTGAAAATTTTTATGAGTTTTCATTTCAGAATGAACCACTCTATTGAAACAGGTTCATATTTTTTCGATTCACTTGTTTAAATCTATCTTAAAAATAAAAATAGAGAAAAAAGTTTCAATCAAAAAACAGCTAACCGAAGTTTGATTCAATTTATTCATCAATGTTGAAAAATAAATGAGAATGCGTTTGGGCAAAAAAAAAAACAACAAAACCTCACAAATTCCAACGCCTAAAACAAAAATACCAAAATAACCATCAATACGACCTCTGGGCACTCGGAGCTTCGCTTCGTCACCTCATAGCGGATCATTTTTCACGTAATTTTTCATCCCCCATTCGAAGAAATTTCACGAACGAGGCGACGAGACGAAAACAAGGTGTCAAATACGCCGACGACGAGTCGAGAAAAGCGCGCAGGGTTAAATTATCGCCGAAGAATGAGTATACAACGTATAGCGCGACGACAATGGGATGAAATAAGGAAAAAAATGACGCTGATATTCCTTCATTTCGTATTTTTCTTTACGATCATCGCGAACGATTCTAATTCCGCATTGTGTCTCTCGCTAACTGAATTACCAAAATAACTGTAAACCGCCATAAAGCGGTATTTTTTTCCTAAGTGGATAACTTTCGCTTATTTTTAGTAGTTTTTTCTTTTCCAGAGTGGCGTAGAAATCTTAAGAATAGGTCTCCTTTTTTTTTTTTATGTTTTATGTCGAAAGTTGTGTTTCGTGGGGTTTATTTCGGGGGCTTTTTATGGATATTTTTTTCGATAATTAGGGCGGTAATGGGGTGGATTTGATTGATCTGGGCTGACTGGTTTATTCGATTTGGATTATTTGTTCCCGAAACGAAATTGGAAACTTTGATCGTTAACGAAATCAAATGGAGTGTGAGTTGGTGCGAATTAATTACTGGATCGAGATGTTTAACAAATGAGAGGCATTTTTTTAAAAATTCCATGAAGTGGTCGCAGTATAGAACTGATTTTAATTTTAAAAAAAGTAAAAAAATGTGGTATTTTTAATCTTGAGGATTGGTTGATTGAAACACAGTTTACCAAAATTCGTAACTTTGACTTCAAACTTATATTTTTGCAACAAAAAGATGTAAATTTAAATTCGAAGTTACAAATTTGGGAAAATTGTGCTTTAATCGATCCAATTAGGTCACCAATATGGGTAATCCGTGATCATAGGTGCTGAAGAGCATATTGGTCATTTTTATGAGCTTTCCTCTAGAGCTGGAAAATTCAAAAAAAAATTGTGGCTCCAAAACGTTTCAAAACTATGTATTTCAGTATTTACCAAATTTCAGCTTTTTTCGTTGGTTAAATCAAATTTTCTTATTTTGCAAGGCTATAAGGTGATTTTGAAATTTCAAAAATTTGTCAAAATCTGAGAAATGAACTTCAGCATCTGAAATAAAATTTTGGGTATGAGGTTCTCTTATGATGTACTTTTTCTTTTCATTTGAGTTCAAAATTTTCATTTTGAGTGGGATACCTCCTTCGCAGAGACTCAAAAATTGGTAGGTTTTTGAGTTGAGATTCGCTCTTATGTGTTAGTTTCACCCCTCCCCCTCCACCTCTAATCGGTCCAAAAGAGAGGTATCACATTTATTTATTTCCCACTTATGAAATTAATTTCTCGAATGATTTTGAATTAAAATTGAAATAAAATTAAAATGGTTCAAAATTTTTTTCAGGGATATTTTGTCCGTTTTAAATTTGTCAATGTGATGATTTTTTTTTTCAGCTCGGGTAAAAATTCTGAAAAATTGGAATTTCATCAAAATGATATAATCCTTACTATCAGATCTGACAATTTTGACAAATTTTTGGAAGTTTGTCCAGTTAAGTTTTAAAACTATTCCTGCGATATTACCAAAAGCTCTTCAGTAAATAAAAGTGCCTTTTTATTAATAATCCAGTAAAACTTCAACGCGGTCAATTTTTCAAAAAAATTTCAATTTATCGATAAAAATTTTTTAATTTTTGGTGACGATAAGACAATTTGCATGAAATTTTACACAAAAGTAGCTGTGTTTTTCTAATGATTACCCAATTGATTGATCCAGACTTTTACAATGTTTTGAAAAAATTTGAGGTAATTGAGCTTTTGAGTGTTGGGTCGTTATTGAAATATTCAAAGGGTTGTAAAGTTTTATAGAACTCCATCTTTGCATGGGAATCTCGGTTTGCCCCCTGAACAAAAATGTTAACCTTGCACAAATGCAACTTTTGCATCGTCTCCTTGTTTTTCTCGATGGTCAATATCAAAAAACCATTTTCTCATTTTGAATCTGTCAAAAGTCGCTGGAATGAGTCAGAATTATATCACGGAGAATATCGACAAAATTCTTCAATCTTTTAATTTTTGCTAATTTTATGAAAAAACCCATCAATTTTTCAGAAATTACTTCTAAAATTTCACTCTTTCTAAAAATTTTACTCGTTTTTCAAAATTTCACTCATTGTATAACAAGTTTCACTAATTTTTTAACATTTTCACGCATTTTTTAAAACGTTTCATTGTTTTTTCCAAAGTTTTCACTAATTTTTTAAAACGTTTCACTGCTTTTTCAAAAAATTTCGCTACTTATCAAAAAATTCCAATCTTTTCAAAAATTTCACTCATTCATTTTCACTCATTTTTTAAAACGTTTCACTGTTTTTTCCAAAGTTTTCACTAATTTTTTAAAACGTTTCACTGCTTTTTCAAAAAATTTCGCTACTTATCAAAAAATTTCAATCTTTTCAAAAATTTCACTCTTTCCAAAAATTTCACTCTTTTCAAAACACAAGTTTTTCAAAAATTTCACTCAGTTTCATCAATTTTGTAACATTTTCACTCATTTTTTAAAACGTTTCACTGTTTTTTCCACAAAGTTTTCACTAATTTTTTAAAACGTTTCACTGTTTTTTCAAAAAAATTTACTACTTTTCAAAAAATGTCACTAATTTTCCAAAAAAATCACTAATTTTGAAGAATTTTAGTTTCATTACTGATTTTTTAAGTGAATTTTCACCGATTTTCCAGCAATTTTTTTCATTGATTTATTACTGAGTTGCAATTCTGACTATTTTCCAGTGATTTTTGTTAAGTAATTTTCAATGATTTATAAATGAGGGAGCAACCTGAAGATTACAAATTCTTTTATATTTTTCAATTTGATATTATCTTCTTGAGTAATGTGTATCGCTAACCTACATATTTCAAAAGGACGACCTGCAACGTTGCCAAATCGCATTACAATATTACTGTTTTTTTTTTTTTATTGTTTTTTTTTCGAATTTCACGTACGAAGCGTTACGTAAAATGCTAAGAATGTGGTAGATTATTTACATACGACACGAATTACTTTTAAAAAGTAGGTATCTGTTGCATATCGTATACGTACGTCTCTACGTATATGGATAGTAAGTATATTCTCGGAAATCCGATACTCGCAGTACATGGTATATAGCTGAAGAAAATATATAGCGGATAAATATACCATTAAAAACGCTATACGAACAGTAAAACAAAGAGAGAACAGTTGTCGGTGGAAATATCGTCGTCGCTGGCGTCGGCGACGACGAAGACGAAGGGAGAGGTACGTTTGAAAGGAAATTAAGCCACCGCAACATCTTTCCGGCATCACTTTGCTTATTTTCGTTTCTCCTTCGCGTCGTCATAATTCAATAAATTGAAAAGAAAACGCCAGTCTGGAAAGAAAAAAATATCAAAGGGTCTATCTGTGTGTAGCTTGCTATGAGATTAGAGCGAAAATGCCATAGATGCTGGCAACATGGTGACAATGTAAACACAACCTTTCGTAAGATGTTTGTAAATTTTGTTTATGTTTGAGCTATATCGATGGTATTGTTTGCCAGCCGAAAGTAATTCTTGTATAGGTTTCGATTTTCTGGAACAAATCGATGTTGATAATTTATCGTATGGGGGTTGGATTGGGAAATTTTCAAGTTGACGAGTGGATATAATGAAGAATGGAGTGTTTTTGATGTTTTAGTCTGAAAAATTACTGTTTTTGACCTAAGATTGGATTTTAATTATGGATGGATTTGAAATTCGAGTGTATATGGTTATATGGTGTAAAAAAATATCCTGTGAGATTTTTTAGTAAACTAGTAGTATGTGTCTGTGTCGTAAGTACAATATCTATTTTTTTTTTTTTTTAGCACATGCTACGTTTTAATGGCATATTTTCAAATGATTGATAACTCGCGAGTAATTTCTTTTCAGTCGAGATAGGCTTTAGCTTTAAACACACAGGAAGTTCTTTAATGCGTTTCGTACGTTCAGATAAGGTCAAAATTTTTATATATTTTAGCAGGCGACTGACGTTCCGTATCTGCGAAATTTCCCGAGCCATGCGATGAAATCTTATACATAGAACGTAATATATTCATTGAAACACGCTGTCAATTCTGGTTTCGTATTATGCCTCCCTGCCTCGTTCGTCGTCTTGGCTCGAGCATCGCTGCTGTGCAAGACTGGATGAAGATAATGGTTGGATGGTTTTGCTGATTTCGGTATTCATGGAAATTTGGGGTTGGAATTTGGGCGAATTTTTGTGAATTTTGATGTTCTGGTGGGTTTGAATTCGGCTCGTATGGTGATGAAATTTTGGCGTGTTTGGAAAATGAAGAGGAAAAGGAAAACGAGAATGGATTTGGGAATCGTTGTGATATTTTTCAAATAGGTTTTGATGATTGAAATTTCGGATGTAAAGTTTCGAAAAAAGGTTAAAAAATTAAAACTATCTGATAGTGATTTTTGCCTGATTTTTTTTTTCTGCAAGAGAATCGTGCCGAAAATCAGAAAATTACGAATTTGAAATAAAATTAGTAAAATTAGCTTCCCACGCTCTCATTCTGAATCAGTGAAAAGTCACTGATGAACAGTCGAAATTGCAGCACAGGAAAAAATCAGCGAAATTCACTGATTTTTCAAAGATTTTCGCGATTTTTTAACGGTTTTCACTGATGTTTCAGAAATTTTCACTGATTTTTCAGAAAAATTCAAAAATTTTACTGATTTTTCAGTAAATTTTCATTAAGTAATTTTTCAGTGATTTTTCTCACTGATTCGTTTTTAGTGAAATTTTTTTCACTGATTTTTTCCTGTGCTGCAATTCTGACTGTTTTTTAGTGATATTCAAAAATTTTCACTGATTTATAAATGAAAGAGCATGTTTTGAATTTAAATGAAAAATGTTTAATTTTTTCAAAAATTCTGATCTAAATAATCATTTATGAGACTACTTTCTTATTTTGAAACCGTTAAAATGATCTTTATTGTAGCAGATGTGAAAATCAGCAAAATTCTTCGATTCTCAGTGGATTTTCGCTGATTTTTCCATTAAATTCACTGATTTTTTTCAGAGATTTTATTGACTATTCGGTGAATTTTTACTGATTTTTTTTGGCAGTTTTTTAATTGTTTTCCTCCACAGTTAATTTTTTTCATTGCAATCTTCTTCTGAAATTTGAGTCAAAATTTTCACTATATTTTCACTCAGTGAAATTTGAGTGAAATTTTTTCACCATCATCTTCCAGTAATAACTGAAACTGATTTTTGAGTAAAATTTCTTCACCAACTATTTTCTTCCAGCGAAATTTAGTGAAATTTTTAGATGTTTCCTTCCAGTAAAATTTGAGTAAAATTAATTCATTGTCATCTTACAGTGATATTTGAGTTGAATTTTTCACTATTTTTTCTAGTGGAACTTTTTCATTGTTTGCAGTGAAATTTGAGTGAAATTTTTCACTATTGTCTTCTAGTGAAATTTGGTGAATTTTTTCACTGTTTCCTTCTTGTGAAATTTTTTTACTGTCATCTTCCAGCGATATTGGAGTAAAATTTCTTCACTATTTTCTTTCACGACCAAAATTTTCACTGTTTTCTTCTAGAAAAATTTGAGTGAAATCTTTTAATTTTTCCATTCAGTGAGATTTGAGTGAACATGTTCACCGTATTTTTCTGTGAATTTTTTTCGCTGTTTTCTTCTAGTGAATTTTTTTCACTGGTTTCTTTCCGTCACTTTTTTTCCAGTGATAATTTTTCACTGTTTTCTTCTCTTTATTCACTGTTTCCGGTTAATTTTCACTATTTGCAGTGAAATTCGAGTGAAATTTTTCATTGTTTTCTTCCAGTGAATTTTTTTCACTGTTTTCACTGTAATTTGCGTGAAAATTTTTACTGTTTTCTTCTAGTGAAATTTTTTTACTGTTTTCTTCCAGTGAAACTTGAGTAAAATTTATAAATTTAATCACTGTCATTATTCGATTTCAATTTTTCACTATTTTTTCAAGTGGAATTTTTTCACTCTTTGCAGTGAAATTTGAGTAAATTTTTTCATTGCTTTCTTCTAGTGAATTTTTTTTACTGTTATCTTCCAGTGATATTACAGTGAAATTTCTTCACTATTTTCTTTTATGGACTAAAATTTCTCACTGTTTTCTTCCAGGGCTATTTGAGTGAAATTTTTTAATTTTTCCATACAGTAAGGTTTGAGTGAAATTTTTCATCGTATTTTTCTGTGAATTTTTTTTGCTGTTTTCTTCTAGTGAATTTTTTCACTGTTTCATTTTGTTACTTACCTTTTTTCTTTCTCAGTGATATTTTTCCACTGTTTTTTTCATTCACTGTTTCCAGCTAATTTTTCACTATTTCCAGTGAAATTTTTCATTGTTTTCTTGCAGTGAAATTTTTTACGGTTTTCTTTCAGTAAAATTTTTTCACTGTCTTCTTCCAGTGAAATTTAAGTGAAGTTTTCACTGTTTTCTTTCAGTAAACTTTTCAGTGTTTTTTTTTTCATTCGCTGAAATTTTTCACTGTTCCTTTCCAGTAGAATTTTTATACTTTTTTCTTCCACTTGAGTAATTTATTTCACTATTTTTAAGTGAAATTTCTTCATCGTTTTCTGCCAGTATTTTTTTTACTGTTTTCTTTCATGTAGTAAAATTTTTTACTGTTTTCTTCCGATGATATTTGAATAAATCCTTTTCACTATTTTCTTTCATGGATTTAAATTTTTCCATCCAATGAAGTTTAAGTGAGGGATGAAGGAATTTTCGCGTTTTTTTTTTTCAGTAATTTTTTTTGTTTTCTTCTCGTGAAATTTTTCATTGTTTTCTTCCCTTGAGATTCGAGTGAAATTTTTTCGCTTTTTCCTTCCTATGAATTTTCATTGCTTTTTTTCAGTGAAATCCATCCAACATACCTGTAAAAATACAGAAGATGGTTTCAAGAAATTGATTTAAAATAAAGAAAGAAACTTACAAAAGATTGAAACACGAGCTTCAGGAAGTAGATTAGAACCGTACGCCATTCTAATGATACACTTACTCATTTTAAGTAGAAGGTAAATAAAGCGTACCAAACACAAGCACCTTCCTACGCTTCCTCAAAGCACACACATACCAGGTACTTAGTTGCTACAATTTTGATGACACAGATGAGGAATCTAGGATGGTGGAAATATCTCAGATTGGGAGTATGCGGTGGGGAGGAGGAGGGTTTCGACTGCGGTAAATTATAATACGATGTTTTTACCTTTTCCGCAGCTAATAACGGAAACCTTTGTCATATACTTAGGCGTTAATACGTCACGTGGTTTTAACCGCCGTATGATAGCTGTGTGGTATTCGGCTTGTCGTATATAGTTAGATGGCTTTTCGAAAATGTACGGCTGTAATTGCATTTTGGCGCACGCTGTAAAGAGGCGCGAGGTAGCTGGTAACTATCCCCTTTGGGGGTTTATTTTCGTGTTGCGTTTGTCTAAAAGCGACTTTTCTTATTCTACAATATGCTAATCTTAGTGTTGGAGTTCGTGCTGCGAATTTTATCTTTTACGCGGCATCTCCGGGAGTTTTGTGATTAATTTTATTCGAGTTTTACTTAGTTTGCTTGATAGCCTCGTTCGTTCGTTCGTATTCGCATTCTTACGGGTATATTAAAATTCCACCGACGTTACCTAATCGTTCCCGAAGGCAAATATAGTCTTCTTTTATCACGGTGTACAGCAGATCGGTACCACGGCGGCAAGCACTCGCCTATAATAGTCGAGCAGACCGACGAGACACGCCACACAGTTTTTACCCCTCGAAAAAAATCCACCCACGTGGAATAGGCCCAGGTATCCATACGAGATACTCGATACGCCAAAGATAACTTTATTTGGTAATCGTCCGTAATACTCGAGTGCTTTTAGTACCCTATTTCGGGTACCTACTCCAGTATCTCGAGCCATTCGCTATTATAACAATTAAAACGAGTGAAAATGCAGATAAAAACGATTTCGGTGCTTGTACGCTTTCTACTTTGCGGAATTTTAATCGAAGGTGAACGATTTTCATACGAAGTCATATTCTGCGTCATACTTTTACCGTTTGAGAACGTAAAAGTTGAAGATAACGGTAGGGATGTGTCGATTGGGGTTAGGGAGGGGGGGGTAACATACTCTAAACAAGATTTTTCTGTATTCAGTTGGAAAAATTCGTTCTCAAATTCGGAGAATTGAACAGCTGCAGGTACTATGGGTGTTTTTTTTGGTGAAAAATTAGAAAACAGTGATCATTTTCTCATGTGTATTCCTCTCTTTGAAATTTTTTCAAGTTGAAAAATTCTCATATTTTTCAAAATTAAAAAAATTTCATTTTTCCATGCAAAGTTGGAAAATTTTCCAAAGTCGGGAGCATCTCTCATAAATGTTCAAAGTTAAAAAAGTTTCATTTTTCCATGCAAAGTTGGAAAATTTTCCAAAGTCGGGAGCATCTCTCATAAATGTTCAAAGTTAGAAAAGTTTCATTTTTCCATGCAAAGTTGGAAAATTTTCATATTTTCCAAAGTCGGGAGCTTTTTTCATTTAGTTCAAAGTTGAAAAAATTTTCAAATTTCTCCAGTTCGGTAAATTTTTCATATTTCTCGAAAGGGAAAAATTCTCATAGGTGTTTTCCCAAAGTGGAAAATTTTTTACATTTCCCCAAATTTGGGAAATTTCTCTAATGTTTGCAAGTTGGGAAAATTTTCACCCTAAGTTTGAATAATATTCATATTATTTTTCCAAAACTGGATAAAATTTGCTATTTTCTCTAGTTGAAATTTTTTTATATTATGTTGCCAGTTTTGAAAAGTTGTAAGAATTTTCATCCTAATAAGTTGGAAATTTTCCCAAGTGGAAACATTTTCATATTTTTTCAAGTTGGAAAAATATTCTTTGCGAATTGGAAAAGTAATTATTCATATCTGGAGTTAGATAATTTTAATGGGCTTGTATTTTCCCTGATTGAAATTTTTTGTTTCAGGCTGGAATTATTTTTATTAAAATTTTCCTTATTTGGGAAAATTTCTCATGATCGTGATATCAAGTTCGAATATTTTCTAAAGTTTGAGAAAAATTAATTCCAAGTTGGAAAAATATTCATGCTTTCTCTAGTTGAAAAAATTTTCGCACGTCTCCAAATTGAAAAATTGTCACGTTTTTCTTTGTTGGAAAACTTTTCATAGGTGTTTTCTCAAATTGGGAAGCTTTCTCATACATTCTTATATTGGTAAAATATTCATATTTTTCCAATTCCATCAAGTGGAATTTTTCGTAAACATTTTCATTCCTTTCCCAAATTCAGATTTTTTGTATTTTCAATATTTTCCAAAGTTGGGAAAGTGCTTATTCTAAGTTTAAAAAATCTTCCTATTTTCTTAGGGTGGAAAATTTTAATTTTTTCTCGAGGTGAAAAATATTCATAATTTTCCAAGTTGAAAAATCGTTCATGTTTTTTCCAAGTTGAGAAATTTTCAATCTTTTCTTATTTGAAAAATTTTTGTGTTGAGAAAAATTCCTAATAATCATTTCAAATTCTGATTTCTTATGTTTTCCCATGTTAAAAATTTTCATATTTTCCTAAGTTGGAAAAATATTTACGTTGTTGGAAAAAATTTCATATTTTCTCAAAATCGAATATTTCCTTTTTTTTTTAATTAAAATTTTTTAATCTGAAAATTTTTCTTATTTTCTCAAGTTGGAAAAACGTTCATCCCAAGTTGGAAAAATTTTTCAAAAGTTTCCAAGTTTGAAAAAGTTCGAAAGATTTATTATATTTTTTCAATCTTATTTTTTCAAATATTGGAGAAATTAAACATCTATAACTATTTTTGTGTTTTTAAAAAAAAAAATTTATTGTTGTGTGATGTGAATGTTGAGAAAATTGAACAATTTTGTACTTTTTTTTTACTTTCTAGTATCTATTTTTCTTCAAATTTATTTCGTTGGGTACTTACATTTTCCCTCTTTGAAATTTATTTTCGATGTTGGAAAATCACATTTTTTGAATTTTTGGCCTCGCTTTGCTCGACCTTATTGTATTTCTCATTTATTTTATTTATTAGAGGTTTTCTGAAAATTTCGCCATTACTTCTTTCGAGATGAATTCCTTATATCCTCATTTTAGCTCCGGAACTACAAAATTTTATTTATAAATTTATAATTTTTCTTCAAATATTCCGCTACGATGAAATGGTATTCTTTTCTGTTTCTAAAAGAGTCATTCTGATTCGCTCTTGAATAAATTTAGTTTCTATTACTTTCGCGATTTGGTTGAAGTTCAAGGATAAGTAAGTAGTCAAAAACGAGTATTGCGAAAGGGTAAAAAAAAAAGTTTTATTGGTTCAAGTATTAAGTATAGCTGAAAAAAATTTGAAAATTCAAGTTTGGATTTTCACAGATTCTACTCTCCTCTGTCATCCCCTCCCTGGTTGCCTTCGAAACATCGCTTCGAGGAATTAAAACGTAATAATCGCAACGTATAGTTTACCAAGTGCCAAAAGTCTTAAGCACATCAACCGAAACTGAAATGTAACGGATCGGTATATCAAACGGAAACGGATGATGCTCGTTTTAACCATTCGTGCCTTGTATTAAATAAACTAATTATAAATATGATGACAAACTTGATCATCTGTTCGCATCTACCCCCATCCACCCTTAGACTATACGTAGTATATCGTTTAGTTTCTACAATTCGAGGTTTTTCTGCGGTTCGTCTTGTCTCGCTGTAGCTCGTGCGAGCTTTGGTATCGTGAAATGTTACGAGACTGACGTCATCCTGTTTCTAGGCTCTCCCTTAACCCTATCGAATGAATCCAGTTTTATAAAATACGTCTTATTAAAACTTTCAGCTTTGAATTTTATTCTCCTCGATTTGCTGGTGGTTGGAAATTGGCACGGATTAAAATGTACGAGCTAGAGATGGATCAAGATTGAAGAGTCGGGGGTTGCGGTGACGAAACGGATTTTGTAGTGTTGAGAGTTGGCAAATGTGTCGGCGAGGAAGAGGATTTCATATTTTCTTTATTGGGCGATTGACATGTGAGATTTCTAGAGCAAGATTTTTTTTTTTGGATAAAATTTTTCCTCAATTTTGTATCTTGTTTGGATAAAAAAATTCGCTGTTGGGAATTGATCAGGATCTTCCAATGATGATTATAGTTTTTCCATTTCATTAAATTGAAAATTTGCTAATTTGAATGAAAAATTTCTCATTTAAAATAGTCTCAAGCTTCAGATTTTGATGAAAATTTTTTAAATTGAGAAAACTTGTAATTTTCAAATTTTTATGAGGAAACAAAAATTTTTGGATTTTAATAAAATTGAATTTTCTCAGTTTAGAAAATCTAAATTTTCTAATTTTATGAAAAAATGAAAATTTTTGAAATTTTTGAATCAATTTTTTTTCGAAAAAAGCTCGTTTTCAAATGATGAATTTTTTTTCAAGATATCAATTATTTGTCTCAACTGAATGATGTGAAAGAAGGGGAAAGACGAATAAAATTCTGCGTATATGAATTCCAGTGAGAAATTGATCCAAAACCGTTTAATAGACTTGACTAATGCATACAACGCAGTCACACAGTTTCAAATTCAACGTTTCCAATTTCCGTATCAAATTTAAACTCGGTTAATTACACTCGACGATTACCAAAATCATGAAGTTTCGGTTTTACCCTATTATCACGAATATCTCAATACCTATAAAACTTTTACCTCGCGGATATTAGCTCCCAAATCGTAGAACCAAAACACGATAACGATCGGCCATTATATTTATAGCTCATCGTACCGCTGGTACAGAAGGGATGATACAAAGAAAGCGAATAAAAACAATGATACGACGATGGTGGTGTATTAAATGTATAGCGACGGTTTCCGCAAATCAAGATAGGTACCTTTCTAAGTGTTGAGTTTTCGTCGCGTCTTCATCTTGGCCCTGGGATGTCTTCGTTGTAGTTTTAATAGCGAACATCTCATCGAGCAATTTACTAACATCGAAGTGCCCTTCATTTGAACATCGTTAAACGTTGAAACGTTTATACCAAGACTAACGTGAAACTATATAAGTCAAGAATAATAATCTGTATGGACGAAGAAACTAAATTTTAATTATTTTTGCCAAATATGGGATTTCGATGACCTACCGTCTTATAATTTGTCTTAGTTTGAAATTTTTCAGGTTTCTTAACTTTTTTTTTTTTCAGAGTGTGTTCAATTTTTAAATGAAAAAAAATTATGAAGTTGGAAGAAATTTTCAAAAATACCTATGATGATGGGAAAAATTTGAAGAAATCAAAGTTGAAAAAATTTAATTGGTACTTGATAAAAATTTGTCCCAATTTTGATTTTTTTTAAAAATTTTAAAAGGATCTTTTTTGATAAAGGGTCAATAGTCCTTGATTCAGAATCGGTCAGAAATGACCCAAATCCCAAATTATTACTTTTAGTAAATACCTACATGAAGGTATCCAGAAAAAATTTGACCCTCTTTATCCTCCTTCTGGAAATCATTGCATGGCTCTCCCTATGTGGAAAATTAAACCCACACTATCTGTAGAAGGAGTGGATAATTTTTTTTGGAATTTTTACATTTTACCAATTTTTTTCATGTTGCAATTTTCAAAAAAACCTCAATCTTGACGGTGTAAAAAAAAGTCGATTTTTGAGCGGTTTTATGCTAAAAGTAACATTTTGGGTCACTTTTGACTGATCCCGAGTCAAGAGCCCTTTTCGATCGCTATCAAAAAAATTCTTTTTTTCAATCGAAATTTTCTGAAAAATTTTCCATTTTTGATTTTTTTAGATGTTTTCAACTTCATATTTTTGACAATTGTATTCTATAGTTCAATTTTCTTCCAAATAATTGAAGTTTTCCCACAATTTTTAACATGAATATATTTTTCCTCTTGGGTGGGGGGGGGGGGGCATTCAAAAATTTTTAAGACGCTATTTCGCATCACACTGTTTGAATTGGGCGCGGATAGTTGATGGATGGTCGGAAGTTGCGAGGAGAAAAACGCCCGTAGCTCGGTCAAAAATTGCTCAAAACGCAAAAACTAATACATTTTTGGAATCCTCTCGATATGAACAATCAGATGGTTTTTTTAAAATTCAATTTCGAGCATTTGGATGAGAGATGGCTTTTTTGCTGCGTGGATAGTTGATGAAGAAGAACGCCCATAACTCTGCTAAAAATTTCTCAAAATGCAAAAACTAATACATTTTTGGAATCCTCTGGTCATGAACAATCGAATGGTTTTTTTATTATTCAATTTCAAGCAATTTTCGGAATTGACGAATTTTTTTTTAATTTACCGCTGATTTATGGAGTTAAATAAACCAAAACCTAAAATTCTCTTGAAATACGCACTGATTTGTTTTTTCTTCAAAATTTGGCGCTAGTTACGAAAATGAAATTGAATTTTCTCCATCACAAAAGTTTTTTTTTAATTCGTTCTCTTTTTTTACCCTTGAAGTCGGTTTTCTTTCAAAGTAAGTGGCCCTGCAAAATAATGAAATAGAATTCAAATTATTGTAGAGTGCAAAAATATCCTTTTTGTAGAATCCAATTACTTTTTCAGAAGCTTAGCTTTCGAAATTTTTAGCTGAACGTTCAAAGTTCAACTTTGATAATTTATTGAAAATATCTCAAAAACAAAGTCTCCTGGGAAAAAAACAAGTGAAAATTCTACAGATAGGGAATTTTGCTTTTCACAAATTCATTTTTTTACGCTGGATTTCGCCAGAAAACTGATGTTTTGTATTGAATCACATTTTTAACATTCCATTGGGTACAATTGAATTATCAAGTTTTAGTACTGAATTCAAGTCATCGGAGTCCCTTCCTTTTTTTATATATATATTTATCTTGAAGTCAATTTTATGAGCACAAGATGTACAGAACATAAATTGTAAAAAGTGATTTCCTATCAATATGGAGTTCAATTATGTAGTTTTTTTTTCTGAAGGGTTTAATTTTCAAGATATTTTCAATAAAATATAAAAATTGAACTTCGAACTTTCGACTAAAATATTTTGAAAGCTTAGATTTTTTTTAAAAAAACTAAAATTGTACTTTAGTGAAAAGTGATTTTACATTCTACAATATGATATTTTCATTTCCCACCACAGATTTGAACTTTTTCTTTGCTCAAAAAATTGATTACAAGCATCAAAAGTTATCAAAATATGTAAAAAGAAAATTCTACTTATTCGTGATCAGCACGAAAAATGCTGTAAAAATTACCCATTGAATCTCAAATACCATTTTTTTTTCACGCTGACCTCCTTGACCTATGTGAGAGAAATCTTACAAAAATGAACTTGAAAAAAACTTCAAAAATCAAAATTAAAAAGAGCCTTTCCTAATAAGGGTCAAAAACGGCCCTTGACCCAAAATCGGTCAAAATGGTCTCAAAAGGTTACTTATGGTCTAAAAACATTCCAAAAAAAATTTTGACCCCCTACCCCACCCCTTTCGGAATTATCGCACTTTTAATGTCGAAATTTCAACACGCGATATCTCTGGAAGGGGTGGGTAAAATTTTTTGAAATTTTCACAGATTGTACATCTTACTGGGTAGTACAAATGAGAATTTTTTGAAAATTTGCAGTTCACATTTTCCCAATTTTTTTCACATTGAAATTTTCAAAAAATTTTCAAAAAAAATTTTGAGGGGGGTACATGGCTGGAATTTTTTTTATTAGTTTGGCCAAGTGGTCATGTATCACATAATTTTTTTTTGGACCCCAAAACGGGGTGCAACATGGTCAAAAAATTCAAAACCAATAAAAAAACGTGATTTTTTACTACTTTTTTTGTAGTTACACCTACCCAACGTAAAATTTTGAGTCAAAATTGTCATAAATTGAAATTACATCATTAAAAAGTTCCATTTTTAAACTTTCAAGTGCTGAAGTGCATTTCTCGAATTTTGGCGAATTTTTGAAATTCCACAATTACCTGATTGTCCTGTAAATCATGAATATTTGATCTGGTCAACGAAAAAAGCTGAAATTCGATATACACCCTATTTTAGACCTGCCAAATCGATTGGAAACGGTTTCGAGACATTTCAGAGCCACCAGAAAATTTTAACTTCTTTTCAGCTCTGAAGAAAAGCTCATAAAAATGGCCAATGTGAACTTCAGCACCAATTTTGAGCAAAAAATGACGAATTTTGAAAAATTTTGCATCAGTTGTTCAATTAGGTCACCAATAATGGTAATCCGCGAATATAGGTGCTGAAGTTCATATTGGCCGTTTTTATGAGCTTTTCTTCAGAGCTGAAAAGAAGTTAAAATTTTCTGGTGGCTCTGAAATATCTCGAAACCGTTTCCAATCGATTTGGCAGGTCTAAAATAGGGTGTATATCGAATTTCAGTTTTTTTCGTTGATCAGATCAAATTTTCATGATTTACAGGACAATGAGGTAATTGTGGAATTTCAAAAATTCGCCAAAATTCGAGAAATGCACTTCAGCACTTGAAAGTTTAAAAATGGAACTTTTTAATGATGTACTTTCAATTTATGACAATTTTGACTCAAAATTTTACGTTGGGTAGGTGTAACTACATACAAAAAAAGTAGTAAAAAATCACGTTTTTTTTTACTGGTTTTGAATTTTTTTGACCATGTTGCACCCCGTTTTGGGGTCCAAAAAAAATATTATGTGATACATGACCACTTGGCCAAACTAATAAAAAAAAATTCCAGCCATGTACCCCCCTCAAAATTTTTTTTGAAAATTTTTTGAAAATTTCAATGTGAAAAAAATTGGGAAAATGTGAACCGAAAATTTTCAAAAAATTCTCATTTGTACTACCCAGTAAGATGTACAATCTGTGAAAATTTCAAAAAATTTTACCCATCCCTTCCAGAGATATCGCGTGTTGAAATTTCGACATTAAAAGTGCGATAATTCCGAAAGGGGTGGGGGTAGGGGGTCAAAAATTTTTTTGGAATGTTTTTAGACCATAAGTAACCTTTTGAGACCATTTTGACCGATTTTGGGTCAAGGGCCGTTTTTGACCCTTATTAGGAAAGGCTCTTTATTCGAGAAATTCACATTTAAAATAATTTCAAAATCGAATAAATTGCAAAAAATTTCAACTTCGAATCCCATTTCGGACGAAAAATAATTAGAATCCAGTCGACGATGGCAATCGCGAACCGGGGCACTTCTCCCTTTTCAAAACTCAAGATAATCCGAAAGTTGGTAAAATTTGGGTAAGAAAACAAATTAATAAAATTGTATAGCGATAGGATGGTATTAGCATAGTTTGAGAAACCAGCATCATCATCGACATTGGCCGAAGTACACCCAGAAAGGATGGAGTAAGGAGGGCGAAAGTGTAACGGCGGATGTTTGGTGTACGATTGGAAAACTAATAATGCCAAGTGCAGCTGTGTTTGTCTTTGGGATTTCATCACACTTAAGATAGAAACACAAGTTTAATCAGAAACGACGTAGTTAGATGGCGCCAACAAACAACTTTAATTGAAAGAGAGATTTGTACGTACGGCGGCCGAGTCGACTCGACTTGGGGTAATCGTCGATGTATAGAAGCCACTATATAGGTAGCTACGATCTCCCGGGGATTATATCTTCGAGATTATATACCAGCAGCAACTGATTGATTAATACTTCGGGCTTTATGGGTATATACGTGAGACCTGGCGAGTTTGATTGAAAAACCAAAATTGCATAGGTTCGGGCTGCCTATTGCCGAACCTTAAACGCCGAGGCATTCATCTTTGGAAAATATTTGGGTATTTTGTAAGAAAATAGAAGCGACAGCGTGTAACGACTAATGGACTTTGAACAAGAGCAATTTGTGCTATTAGACGGAAGCTTATCTGTAGTTGAAACTTTTTATCCTTTTTTTTGAATATTTATACAGTCGAAAGTTCTTAATTGGAAGTTTGCAAGTTTTTTCAACTTTTCGTCGACTTGATTTTTTTTTCCCACGTCGTCGTTGTCGCACATGTTAGGCAACTTTTTTATCGTCTAATGAAATTTACATTATGTTCGTCGTCGAGAGTACAAAGCTCGTGTATGAAATTGTTAATACGTTGTGTTTTTTTTTTTTACTTTTTGCAGGGTTTGTAACCAATTACCCAGGAAGATGGGTATCAGAGATGGGAATTTTTTGGACCTCGTATTTGCAGGTATGTGCCGAATATCTAATCCCCTTTTTAGTGTAGAATGCATTTTACGAATATTTCAAATAGCGAATAATTTCAATAAAATACCGAACACCTTGAAGAACCAAGATATAAAGGGGAGAGACTTCCAATATGAAATCCATCTTCTTTGTACACATTTTGTTGACAGGCGTTTATCGTTTTCGTAAGGTAAAAGCCGACGGTATCTATCACCCAGACTAATGTGAAACACCCTACGTTATAATACTTCTTTTTTCATTCACCTTTACGAATTTTCTCTCGTACGCGTGTTCCACAGTACGAAGTGATAAACAGGATGAAATTTTATTCGGGGGTTTGGGTGGATCGTCAGCGTATAAGGAATTAATTTTTTTAATGTTGCTGGTTTTAGAAATCGTTGGGGTGAAAAAGTGCCGGAAGTGGGGTTGGATTGAGGATGGAAGGAGTGGAGTATGATTTTTTTCAAAAGATGGATACGAATTGTTTTCAAGAGTGGAAATTTTTCTAAATGATTTATGGAAATGCTTTTGATCTTGTGGCAACGTTTGATCAGAAGTGAAAATTTTTATTTTAGATTGGAAATTTTTTAGAATTGGATTTTGAATTTCAGATTTTCACGTTTTCGGTCTGGAAAATTCAGAAAAATTGCGTTCGAGTGGAATAAGGTGAAAATACAGGGTGTTTCATGAATCGTTTGTTGTTTTTTTTTAAATATTGGAGACGACTGAAAAAAACATGTTGCCAATTTTAAAAATTGAAAAACGGAATGTTGTTTCGGAAAAAAAATTACTGAAAAAATTTCTTCGGCCATGAGAATCGGTGGTAATTTGAAAACTGAATTAATTTTCAATTCATAACTTTTTTTTCAACTGTAGAATTGGAGGGGCTGCAAAAAATTTCTCTAAACAATTTTAGAGAAAATTAATTGATCGTAGGAATTGAAAAAAAAATTCTGAATACTTTTTGGCTGACATGGAAAATGAAGGGGCTATGGATTGTTCTAAATTAATGATCTTGGAAAATTTTCAAATTTTCTCAATTTTGAATGACCCTTAGACCCATAATTTTTTATGTTGAGCAAAAAATCTAGCGGAATAAAATTTTTGTAGTTTTCAACGCACTATCCATTGCCTTAATTTGTTTATTTTTGAAGAAATCTTTCTGAATAATTTTTTTGCAGCCCTTTCTCACTCAATTTTTTTCGAAACAACGTTTACCTCTTCAATTTTCAAGATCGGCAACATATTCATCTTTGATTTTTTTCAGTATCATCAAATTGAAAATTTCGATGTAATATTATGTTGAATGAGGTAGGTCTCAATGCTGGCACGAAAAAGCACAACATTTTGTTTTAAAAATTTTCAAATAGCACTAAATTTTATGAGAATTTTCATAAATTTTTCGATTTTTCTTATGATCATTGATTTTTTTTTATTAAGAAAAATAACACGAAAAAAATCAAAGAAAACCGAATTTTTATTTCTCGATTTCAGTACGAACTTTGAAAAGAGAGCAAAGAAGAATTGAAAAAAATTGTTTTCATAGGGCTGTTGAAACTGACGTCTTGATCAAACCGGTAGAAAAATTTTACAAATTTTCAAAGTGGTTTTTTTTATGGCTAAAAATTTCATTATTTTTACATTTTTTCATCGGGTTACCAAAATACAACTACCTTTTGACTGTCAATTAAAAAAATCGCATCACAATATCTCAATATTTTTAAATAGAAATAATGATCAGGAAACAAAACTCTTTCAGATACAGGATGTTTGATTTTTAGAATTTTTGTTGACATTTTTTTTTCGTAGTCTTTTTCGATTTTGATTTTATGAAATTTCTCGATTGATATTCGATGTTGGATCAGATCGAATGAAAATAGAAGGAATCAGCCTACTCATTCTAAGCTCATAATGATATTTCGGAGAATTATCGGAGTTGGAGAATTTATGAAAGTGATGCCATTTTTCAGAATATTTCCCTATTAACTTTTGAAAATTTAGAAAATTTTCATTGAAAAAATTTGAAATTTTTTATGCTTGTCAAAAATTTTTAAATTTGACCCCCTACGAAGTTAGATTTCCCCAAAAAAATGTTCATGAAAGCATTTTAAAAATTTCACGAACCGATATGAACTTCTCTTTGAAAAATTCAAATCCTGGGTGTATTCTCCTGGAAAAAATCATCATTATTTTGAGATTTCACTTACGTACCTACTTATTTTGAGTATTTTGAGCGGTTTAAATAATTTTAGTATTTTATCGAACGATTTGAATCGAGTTTTTATCGAAATATTACATCATGATGAGTACATATATTTTTGGCATTCGAAAATTTCTTTATTGATTTTATCCATTTATTTGTCAAATTTGAATTTATGATTCAAAATATGTATTTCAATTTTTATCGTATTATTTTTTTTTTCAAAATTTTCTTTTTATACCTTCAATTGACTATGTGACAATTATGAAGTTATTAATCTTGCAGTCAAAAATCCTCAAAAACAAAATTTTATCCGCAATTTTGTAACGTTGTTTTGCGGAAAAACTTGGCCTGATTTTTGAATTTTATCGCAAAATTCAAACACGAGCGAATCGAGAAGATTCGATATCTTGGTTAATTTTAGCAACCACTGTTTGCCACTATCATCCGAAATCCTTTGAACAAACCTAAACGTATAAAAGCTTATCGGTATTGGGTATACTCGGGTGTACTTTAAAAATGAACAAAAACCTACTCCTGCTCGGCAACTTGAAAAGGTTTAACGTTGGATTTTCTCGTTCAAAATGCATTATATGGTATTGGAAAATTTGCATCTTTCCTTTACACATTGCGGCGATCTGTAATTTACTCGAGTTCTTCATATCACGATGTACCTCAATCCAACTTTCAATCGTAATTTTTTTTAAATTTACGAGTCTGAGGCATTTTAAATTTCTTTTGGGCGATTGAATCGGTTTGCGAGATTTTGGTGCGTTGGAGGTTCTCGTTGATTTGAAAATTCATTTCAGAGAATTTTTTTAAAAAGTAAAAAATTTTGAAAAATGCATAGATAGGTAGTAGATGTAGGTACCTATGTGATTTTGGCACAATCGGCATGCATGCCTGAGAAAATTTGAGAAAATTCTCGGACCTATTAAAACCCCAGTTGTGGCCTATTTATTTTTTATTTTTTTTTGAGAAGTTGGAAAATGGAAGACATTTTGGAAATACGTTCAACTTCAAAAAAATTTCTAATTGGGAAAAATTTCAAAATTGAAAAACAATTTAGCATCAGAAATTTTTTCGAAATTTATTTCTTCAAATATTTTTCAAAGTTTCGTTCTAGTAGAAAATTTTTAAAAATGATATTAAATTTTTCCTTCCAATTTTTTTCTTGAAATTTTGTCAAAATTTTTCCAACTTTGATTTTTATAAAAAATGTTAATTTTATATTTAGTCATTTTTTTTAAAATTTCTGCCAATTGATTGAAAAGACAGTTTGAATGACATGAATTTTCATTTTTTTTTTTTTTTGTTTTAATTCGAGGTGTGAAAAATCTTAAGAAATTTTTCTTGATTGAAACTTCTCAGATCTACTGTTAAAAATTTTAAAAATTAAAAAAATGTGAAAAATAATTTTAAAAAAATGAAAAAATTTGCACTTGCGGTGAATTTAAACTCGGATTGTAGAAATTCCATTTTTGGCCAAAAAAAATTAAATATACCCAAGTATTTATTCGTATCGAAGCTCGAAGAAACCAAAACGTAAGATAAAATTTTCGTAAAATGATAAAAAAAAAATCCAGTAATTTCAAAGACCTCGACATTCGAAACATCTTAAATCAATTCCTTTTGTTTTTGACAGGAGTTTTTTTTTCGTTACCAAATTTTGATTAAAACTTTAAAAAGAGCCAATAGCCGACTTACGACGAGATATTTCACCTTTGATATTTTTATTAAAAAAATGGCCACTTGTCATCGTTAATTTGGTCAATATGTCGTCGAAAGGTCGAAAAATGTTCTCTATTGTGTTCGACGTATATCCAGACTCAAAGGAGCGTGTAAATTAAACGAGAAAACAGAAGCAAGAAACGACTGCCGGTACTTCTTCTGTTCCTTTTGAGTATAATTTAGTCGCATGTTATACGAATTTCAGCCTTTATTCGTGTATTAATACGTAATCTAACGTTTGCTAGATGTTTTGACGTTTCGCTGTTAGCAGACGTGGTAATCCTTTTGGGTTACTCGTTATTGGAAAGTTTTTGTAACGAAAAGGTGATTTCAGGTAATTTTTCAACGATTGGATTCGGATTAAGGAATCCTCATATTGGAAATTTTTTTTCTAGGTGTGGAAAAATTTTCGAATGTTGATCTTATTATGGAAATTCAACGGAGTAGATAATCGTGCTGCGGTGAAGGTGATTCATGAATCAGTTGGCCAATTCTTTTATTACCTTTATCTTGGGTATTCATTGTTCCTTTATTACGTCATCGGTTAACGGACTGTATTGTTGAAAAGGTGATGCGATAAGGCAAGGACTGAACTGGTTGTCCAAGTATTTTACATAATTCGTGCATTATTTCATTCGTTCTGTTATAGTAATTTTGTAAGTTCGCACCGTCGCGTCGGGATTATCAGCCATGAATGTGTTTTTTTATTGATAATTTTTTTAATTTTGAATTAATTCGGTTTAAAATCGTTCGAAACGAAGGTGTAATTGTAATTTCTCTCGATCGTGTTGTTATTGAAATTTTTGCCTGTGTTGTGATAATTATTTTTTATTTTTGAATTATTTCGGTTTGAATTCGATCCGAATGAAGATGTAATTTTGTAATTTCTCTCGATCGTGTCGTTATTGAAACTTTTGCCTGTGTTGTGGTATCCTGCTGTGGAACCTGGACCTGGCTCAATTAATTGCTTCCAATTGATTACCATCGATGTGATATCTGACGAAATTCGGTGAGTTTTCTTTACCAATTTTTCTGTTTCTGATTATTTTATTCAAATTTTGTGAATATTTCATGTTGAGTGGGAATTGGAAGAGGGGAAACAAAAGAATTCTCTGAATTAATTTTGAAATTATTTTGATTTTTTTTTTTAAACGAGAAAATTTGCTAATAATCTTTCCTTAGATGCCAATGAAATCAATAAATTATCATTTCCAAAAAAAAAAAATATTCTGGCTTATTTTTTTTACAAAATTGATAATTTATTAAGTATTATTTTTAAAAAAATATTTTCCTGATATTTGTGAACTGGGTTAAAAGTTGATGGAAAATATTAAATAGAATAATTTTGATAATTATTCTCGTACTTTGATGTAGCAATTTCAAAATGGCTTTGCATTTCTTATTAAATAAGAGTTGGATTTTTTCTTCATTTTTTCCCTAAGTTTTTTCTGATTTTCTGTCAAATTTCATCCTTTCGGTACATCTCGGCGTCTGTCACTGTAGAATTTTTTTACCTAATTAATTTTTTTTTCCAAATTCTTGTCGATTTTTTTTTAAATCAAATTTTATTATTTTGGCAAACTACGTCTACGTACGATATTTCTTCCCCTTTCAAGGAAACGAATGTTGGCTTAATTTCTTTCTAAACGATTCAACGATCTCGAAATCATTACGATTTGTAGCTCGATTACGTTGTACGTACCTCACTATATCTACTCTGGAGTAAATGAAGCTTAGATAAAAATCCCTCCCTTATAAATGGTAATCTTATAACGGTGGTAAACGATTACGTTACGTATACGAAGCGATAGCATTTCCGGCGCGGTGTATTAATTACATTCAATTAGTTAGTAGAGTTGTCACGGTAATGGTATCGTAAGTGGTGGCAGCGTGTCAGGGACTGGGTGGGTGACCCAGCCCGCTCTAAACTTCTCGCTAACGTTTCGGTAATTACTCGCGTCTGCGAGGTTGAGGAAGCTGAGGAGGGTTTGTAGAATGCTTCCAGTTGTATTGTGACGTTATTTTTACAATTATGCTGAGGTGAGAGTAAGTGTGTGAGTGAGGTATACGAAAAACTATGAGAAGTACAAAATATTTGTCTGAAATTATTATACTTACTGGTGATTAGAGGGATGCGAGAATTATTTGTTTTCATTCGATGTCTCAATAGCAAATGGAAATTTTACGTCGATGTTCCAATTGGAGGTTTTTCGTAAACTTCTTCATTTTTTCCAGAAATTTTATTACGAATTATATGACTGTTACCTGAAAATAATACGTGTAGGTACATAATTTTTCAAAAATTCAAATATTTGGTAACAGATTCTGATTTGTTATGCCGCAATACCAATCATTTTTCAATGAATTTTTGAAGTTTTTCCTGATTACTTTGAAGATCTTTGTGTATAGGCGTCAAAGATTTCACGGTTCTTCTGTGAAAATTAATTATTTTCCAAAAAGACACGACATTGCGAAGAAATGCCATTTATTTGGTTCAATTTTATTCGGTATAAATTCCTCGAAATTCAAGACATTTTTTTTTCGAAATGTGACCCAACTATGGTTAAAAGAATGTGCATTTTTTTTTAAATACCCGAAAATTGATCTGATTTTGAGCTCAAAATTCATCAAAAATGCGCAAATTGCAATTTTACGGACATTTTTGTGCTGCTTGTGTTTAAACTTATTCTGATAGGTCACTCGTCAAAAGTACATTTTTATTCGCTTGAGATGATTTACCATAATTACTGAAATATTTACGGTAATTTACAGTAATTATTAAAATATTTACGGTAATTTACAGTAATTATTGAAAAATTTACGGTAATTTATCGTAATTATTAAGATATTTACGGTAATTAAACTTATCCTTATTTTCCAGCGGCACTTTGGGTGCTCGGCTCGGTTCGGTCACTTTCGTGTGACTTGATTTTTTCTTCTAAGTCCACATTCCGACGTTTTTTTCAACTTCAAAATTTTTCTTGACAAGGTCTGAAATCTGAATTTTTTTCAACTTTTAAATAATATTTCTTTTTCTTGACGTGGTTGATTTTTTTTTCAACTTCGAAATTTTTCTTAACGAGGTCGAAATTTTTTTCAACTTCAAATTTTTTGACTTGTTCTAAATACTTTTCCAAACTTCAATTGAAAAGGAACTTGAGTGTAACTTTGTTTACAAAACAATAAAGTCTCTTTTCTCATATAAAGTTTTTTGACTTATACCATTTGTATTTCTTCACTTTCTTGACTTATATACCCTTTGTACGAATTATGCTTCAGTTGAAAAAAAAATCGTAAAAATTTTGACTTCGTCAAGAAGTCTTATTTAGAAGTTGAAAAAAAATTCAGACCTCGTCAAGAAAAATTTTGAAGTTGGAAAAAAAATCAACCACGTCAAGAAAAATTTTGATTTTTGAAGTTGAAAAAAGAATTCGTAAAAAATTTAGACCTCGTCAAGAAAAAGAAATATTATCTAAAAGTTGAAAAAAATTCAGACCTCGTCAAGAAAAATTTTGAAGTTGAAAAAAAACGTCGGAATGTGGACTTTGAAAAAAATCATCCGTAAACAGGCTCACGTAATCACGTAAAAAACGTAAGTCCCACGAAAGTGACCGAACCGAGCCGAGCACCCAAAGTGCCGTTGGAAAATAAGGATAAGTGATAATACACCATAATTACTGAAATATTTGCGGTAATTTACAGCAATTATTTAAAAATTTACTGTAATTTACAGTAATTATTAAAAAATTCACGGTAATTTACAGTAATTATTGAAAAATTTATGGTAATTATTAGAATATTTTCGGTAATTTATCGTAATTACTAGAACATTCGAGATAATTTACAGTAATTTATCGTAATTATTTGAATATTTACCATGATTTACCGTAATTACTGAAATATTTACGGTAATTTTCCACCTTTGGACTTGAAATTAGAAGAATCACGAAAAAGAGATGAAATGAAGCGAAAAACAGACTAGTGGTGTATAAGTATGTATTTTGGGATATTATTTCCGGAAAAAAAATTTCGGCCAAAAATGCCAATTTTATGTGTGAAAAACGTTTTGAAAAGATGGTTTTTCGCATTTTTCACCCTAAAAAATTCCGAAAAAAATATTATGTTGTTGATAAGGACTAGATGCACGAAATATATTATTTTCTGAATTGCACCTCTGTAACATCAAGTTGAAAACTCGATTTCAAGTATTAAAATGCGATTTTGAGCTAGAAAAAATCATTAATTTTTTTTTTCAAACCCCCGCTAATACCCCTCAGCATAGTGTACAAATCACGTAAATTTGAAAAAATTTGGTTGAAAACTCTCGGCGATGAAAAATTGTAATGGAAAAGCTAAAAAAAAAAGTAACGTTTTGTCCCATAACTCGGGCTAGGGGAGGGGTAGGGGGTCAAAAATTTCACCAGGTGGTTTTCAGACACTAAGAATCAAATTCCTTGGGTTAGTTTCAAATTTCAGCTCTGGGGCAGGTTCGCCCATCTCACCCGCCGGTATCCTTACCTGGAAAAATAGGAATAATAGTTGGGAATTTTCCTTGAAATTCGTTTCAAAAATTTGAGACCCCTCCAGCACACATCACTTCATCACGCCTCTAGCCTCTCTACATCAGTACGAAAAGGTCACGAAAAAAGCAGCCTTTCCGCAGCTCATCCGCACACAGGCGATAATTCTGACAAAAGAGACCGCCAACAATACGTAAGAACTTCATCTGCGTCGAGCTCGAATAATTACATAAACACGCCGGTATTCGCGGAGCCAGGTATACAAACTGTGTCGAGAAAAAAAACACCGACGACGACGGAGTATTAGGCGAAGTGTGGAGAAAAGGGGTGCTGTGAATATAGGTTCAACAAAAGCCACGAGGGTAAAAGTTACGCTTGTTAATTTCTGCGCTGCATACGCACGTTGTTGGCTAAAGGAAGAAAAAAAAAAGAGGAAAAAATGAACAACAAAACGTACGCCACACATAGCCAAGTTCTCGTCGACTGTGTGTGTACGTAATACGAACCATTATCCGGGCAAATGAGATTTTCACGGTGCAAAAGCTACATCGGTATTAAACAATGAGACATTGAATAACGCCCATTATCATTGATTAAAAGAAACTGGAAAAATGTGAGGGGGTGTTCGAGACCTTTGGCTGAATAAAAGGCGAAAATTTTGATTCTTTGGGCTTCCCCGATCGTCGTAGATAAAATGTGCAAGAGTGGCAGGAAAGGGGGAGGGGATGGGAATATGGGAGGTAAGGGTATCGGATATGTATAGTTTACATCGTAAACGAAACATACAATATGGTTGAATAGTTACACCGCTCATAAATGTTGGGGAAAACTTTACCGATTAAAAGTTTTTGAAAGTTTTACTTCTGATTAATGTCAGACGAAGGAGATGAGTTTTCTTCGCCGTTTAGTCGTAAATATAGCACGCTTATTCGAGCGGAAACTAACAACCGATGCACCTTTACCGTGTTTCGCTCGGTGCGGCGCACGGCTCGCCTTTTCCTATGCTTAAAATGCATTCAGATGTGAAATTAGCTATTCTGTTTCTTCGCCGCTTATATACGTACGTATTTCGCCCATAAAGGAGGCAAAATATTGGCTATAATGCCGCCGCCGTATAGCTACTTAGCGTCCCGTACAACCGCACAGCCGCAATATTCCGCCAATATATACCTAGTAGGTAGTATATTTTTAGTAAAAATATTCGTTACGATACGAAATCGTAATCGTAACAGTTAAACATAAATACGGCGAGGTTTTTTTTCCACTCCCTGCCACCCTGCTTGTCCCTGGCGTTGGGTTTTTTTCTCCTGTGCGGATATCGAGGGTGGGTTTTTTTCTCTCTGGATATATTTCGCACCGAAGACCCTCTTACGTCGATGTTTTATGGGATTATAAATTTTCAACGGTAATTTTCAAAAAGTTTGCTACCTTATATTCTTGTACCAGGTTGGCTCTTGTTCTAGAAATGGTTGCTGGGTGCGAAATGTGGAGTACATTATCTCGTCCACCTGCGGGAGAAAGTTTAAATTGGGTTTGGGTCGTTGATGTGCGTAATCGTAGCGGTACTTGTGGAAATAATCATTGAGAATTTGGTGTCTGATTTGGGTTTGGATTTTGAAGTGGAATTGGTGGGACAGTTTGTCTCGAAACGTCAAAAAATTGGAGTTTTTTTGGTGAGAATTTTGTGTTAAGCTCAATCTTGTACATTTTTTCAGAATTTCAAATTAAGTCGGAAGTTGAGAGGAGAAAAACAGCTGTAACTCGGCCAAAAATTGTTCAAAGTGCAAAAACTGATGAATTTTGGGAATCTTCTCGTCATGAACAATCGAATGGTTTTTTTGTCATTCGATTTCGAGCATTTGGTTGGAATACGGCATTTTTGCTGCGTAGATAGTTGAAGAAGAACGCCCATAACTCGGCCAAAATTTGTTCAAAATGCAAAAACTAATACTTTTTCGGAATTCTCTCGTCATGAACAATCAAATGGTATTTCTTACCATCCCATTTCGAGCATTAGAACGAAAGTAGACATTTTTCCGGTGTAGATAGTTGATGGATGATCGTCGCCGCAGAAAAATGCCCGTAACTCGGTCAAAAATTGTTCAAAATGCAGAAACTAATACATTTTTGGAATCCTCTCGTCATGAACAAACGAATGGTTTTTTTACCATCCCATTTCGAGCATTTGAACGGGAGATAGCTTTTTTGCGGCCTGGATAGTTGATGAAGAAAAACGCCCGTAACTCGGCCAAAAATTGTTCAAAATGCAAAAACTAATACATTTTTGGAATCCTCTCGTCATGAACAAACGAATGGTTTTTTTACCATTCAATTTCGAGCATTTGGGTGGAAGTTGGTTTTTTGGTGTGAAGGGTAGAATTTGGCGGAGACCTCGCGAGGAAAATTTCTGGCAACTTTTTCGAAAATCACAAAAAATGAAAAAACTAATACATTTTCGGAATCCTCTCGTCAAGCACTATCGAATGGTTTTTTCATCGTTTAATTTCGAGCATTTGGGTGAGAGATATTATTGATTTTCGCGGATTGCAGATTGAGAAAAATGCTGGTTATTCGGTCGAGAATTACTCAGAATGCAAAATGTTATACAGATTCGGAATCCTCTCGTCAAGCACTATCGAATGGTTTTTTTACGATCAAAATTGGAGCATTAGAACGAAAGTTGACTTTTTTTCCGGCGCGGATGGTTGATGGATGGTCGTCGCCGCAGAAAAATGCTCGTAACTCGGTCAAAAATTGTTCAAAATGCAAAAACTAATACATTTTTGGAATCCTCTCGTCGAGAGGAATCGAATGGTTTTTTTACGAATGAATTTGGAGCATTAGAACGAAAGTTGACTTTTTTTCCGGCGCGGATGGTTGATGGATGGTCGTCGCCGCAGAAAAATGCTCGTAACTCGGTCAAAAATTGTTCAAAATGCAAAAACTAATATATTTTTGGAATCCTCTCGTCATGAACAAACGAATGGTTTTTTTACCATCCCATTTTGAGCATTTGAACGGGAGATAGCTTTTTTGCGGCCTAGATAGTTGATGAAGAAAAACGCCCGTAACTCGGCCAAAAATTGTTCAAAATGCAAAAACTAATACATTTTTGGAATCCTCTCGTCATGAACAAACGAATGGTTTTACCATTCAATTTCGAGCATTTGGGTGGAAGTTGGTTTTTTGGTGTGAAGGGTAGAATTTGGCGGAGACATCGCGAGGAAAATTTCTGGCAACTTTTTCGAAAATCACCCAAAATGAAAAAACTAATACATTTTCGGAATCCTCTCGTCAAGCACTATCGAATGGTTTTTTCATCGTTTAATTTCGAGCATTTGGGTGAGAGATATTATTGATTTTCGCGGATTGCAGATTGAGAAAAATGCTGGTTATTCGGTCGAGAATTACTCAAAATGCAAAATGTAATACAGATTCGGAATCCTCTCGTCAAGCACTATGGAATGGTTTTTTTACGATCAAAATTGGAGCATTAGATGGAAAGTTGATTTTTTTTCCGGTGCGGAAGGTTGATGTATGGTCGGCGCGCAGAAAAATGCCCGTAACTCGTTCGAAAATCACTCAAATTGCAAAAACTAATATACATTTTCGGAATCCTCTCGTCGAGACGAATCGAATGGTTTTTTTACGAATGAATTTGGAGCATTAGAACGAAAGTTGACTTTTTTTCCGGCGCGGATGGTTGATGGATGGTCGTCGCCGC